>OU426982.1:14761065-16126359 GCA_911387785.2 Aelia acuminata
GTGCTCCCATTAATACTGAAACCAACTCCGTTTCTCAATCTTTATTATATCAAATAAATAAATTAGCTAATACAGTTGACTTTCTGTTAAAAAAAAAATAGTAAAATGGAATCCTCTTTATTGATCACTAATAACGTTAAGTATCAAGATAAACTTGTATCATCATTGCCTAAAAATGCAAATGAAATTGAAAATAATACCAACATAGTTACTAATGATGAAATAGAGATGATCGATGAAAAAAGTATTTCAACGGTTGTATCAAATGTACCAAAACTGGTTTTAAATTTAAGGAATAGACCGGTACCACAAAACACACCTTTAAGCGAATACAATACTGCCTCAAAAATATTTGCTCGGGCGCTATGACTGTTCGATAGATAGATAGATAGATGTGTTTATTTCTCACAATTTATAGATATTTACATATATAAGTATAAAATAATATTTTTCTATATACAACAAAAGTCGGTTATATACAATTTTAATACACATTAGACTTGGTCTCTATGGACCATCAGCCGGGTGTGCGGTTTTTTAACTAAAACAACTTAAAATTAATGCTTTGTTTAAACGCTGTAAAAAAATAAAATAAAATGCTAATTATACATAATATATAAGTTGAGTAGGTTCAGTTTACACATTATAAGATTGTGATATGGTTATGGGACATCCTACGGACAAACATTTTAAGCCTATGCTGTAAACAGAGTTATACAATGTAAACAGTTTGTTTATTACCTTCTATTAATGTATTATATCTGCCTTTCTCAGCATCTACAACATATCTAAATAATGATTCCCAACATTTCCCATTTAAATATTCTAATGTTTCGCCGAGGTTTAATTTATTTTTGCCTAGCCATTGTTTCCTATACTTTGCTAGGGTCGGACAGATAGCTAAAAAGTGAAAGATATCTTTCGATAGCCAAGAAACTAAGAACAAAAGAAAACAAGAAACCAACCTAAAGGAAACCCAAAACTTCGAATTGCAGGGATTTGCTGTAAGGAGGAAAGATTATACTGCAGGGCAAATGTATAATATTATTATACTATTATATATAATATGTATACTGATTAAAGAGAACATTCTTTTCATTTATTTAAATGATAACTCAAACTTACAAGTTATAACAATAAGAGTTTTATCTAAACCTCATGCCTTCACATTATGCTCTCTTTACCTCCCCCCCCGGGTCTAGCCTTTACTGTAAAGCAGCTGAAAGATTTGGTAGATTCCTTACCACCCCAATAATCTAGAAAGAGGTAAATTAATAGAAACTTTTCTCTTTAAATATTATAAATAACAATATTTATCCCACTCACTTCTGCACCAGAACCGGAAAACTATCAGCAATAGACCTTACGATTACTAGCCCACAACTGGCATGCTCCAACTAATTGGATTGCCCTAGATGACACACATTACCAACATTGACCTATCCGAAACTTATGCTAATCTCCTAATTACACAATTGAATTCAAGATTACTTGACACCGCCCAGCAAACGATCCCATATGTATCAACTTCCATCAAACATCACATATACTAGTCCCCACCCTCCTGTACTCTGGTGGGCAGACGAATGTTGAAAAACTATAAAAGACAGAAATAAGGCATTAAAAAAATTTCTCCGGCGACCTTCTTCTGATAATTTAGAGATATACAAAACTAAAAGATTACACGCAAGATATATATAGTAAAAAAAAAAAAAATATATCCTTTTTCCTTATTAAGGTTAGCTGTAATACATCAAACATCGTATTCTGGGAAACAGTTAGGAAAATTATGGGCTTCGGCTATTCCCCTCAAATAAATTGTTTGAAAAACCATGATTAGTATGAAACTGACCCAGTAACTTTGGCGAACACTTTGGCAAAACACTTCAATACAATCTCCTCAACCTCAATATATTCAACAAACTTTCTTGAAATAAAGCAATCCATAGAGTCGGTGCCGCTAATTATCAATAACAATCCTTCAGATCCACTAAACTACCCTTTTTCGATGACTGAATTCCACACCCCTTTAGACTCCAGAAAAGATTCTTCACCTGATCAGGATCAGATCTGTATTGGTATGATAAAAAATTTATGTCCCATAAATAAATCCGTGATTCTAAAAAAGGTTAAACAATTCTTTTAACAGACAGTTTTCCAAACATTTGGAGATCAGCTATTACTATTCTTCTCCTGAAAAAAGAAAAGGATCCTTTTAATGCCAACAACTACAGACCAATCACACTCACCTTCTCTATCTGTAAATTGATGGAGAAAGTAATAAGTAATAGGTTGCTTTGGTTTCGTGAATAAAAAAATGAAATAACGACATGGCAAAGTGGGTTTAGGAAAGGTAGAGGCACTAGGGATAACCTGGTTCGCTTAGGATCCGATATATTCGATAGAACATGGAGGAGGTTTATGATCGACACTGTGACTAACATGAGAATTAATGGACATATGCTTGCTTTCATTAATAATTTTCTTTTAAATAGAACATTCAGGGTACGAATTGGTAATGTCGTTTCCCAGGAATTTGAGCAGGACAATGGTGTTCCACAGGGTTGCGTTTTAAGTGCAACACTCTTCTGTATATGTTTCAGTAAGATCCTAAACATAGTTAGAGCACCAGTAAAATGTTATAGAGCACCAGTACGCGCATGTTATACGCAGACGATCTAGTAATTAATTCTGAAGGAAAAGAAATAATCCAATTACATGAAAACATACAAACCACTCTTAAAAACCTGAGTGACTAGACTGCTGATCACGGCATTAAAATCTCAACTAGTAATACCGTCACGATACTCTTTTGCAAAAGATATCTGAACACGCTGTTCATGAAAAGATACCTGAACACTCCATTTCCAGCCAACCAATGTCTTACTCCCAGACAGTCAGGTACTTAGCATTGATACTTGACAGAACACTTAGCTGGTCACAACGTATAAAACAATTAAATGCTAATTGTCTCCGATTTTTGAATCTTTTGAAAATGGTTGAGTTGGGATGCTGATCGAACAAGTATGCTAACTCTAACTCTCTAGAACTCTCATACGATCAAAACTGGACTATGGATGCAATGCCTACAATTCGGCCTCAAGCAATATTCTTTGCTTAGAGACTTAAAGACTAGAGAGAATTAAAGACTTATATTTGATTTCATGTATTTTTATTTTAGTAAAAGTATGCAATAGTAAAATTTTTTTTTAGCAAAATCTTGAAGAACGAAATAATTTGGAAGATGCTAAGATTGAAATATGCAAATATCTGAATATTTCGGGAAATATAGATGAAAAGACATTCAGAGATCTCATCAGGAGCAAAGGCAACAGAACTCACAAACCTATTCTTCAGGCTGCATTTGATGATCGCTTAGATGTAATAAAGTCTCTGATACTCCTTGGTGTAGATGTTAATTCACAAAGCGATTCAGGTCAAACAGCGCTTCATATAGCGATCCGTAATGGATACGAAGACTTATTCTTGTATCTACACAAAATGCCAATATCGAACTCAAAGATAGCAGGGGTGAATCGCCTTTACATCTTGCTGCATTTATAGGAAACCAAAATATGATTGGACATTTGTTGAAAAAAAAATGCAAGAACAAACATTAAAAATAAAGATGGCATATTGCCAATACAATTAGCGATCTACCGAGGGCATGACAATCTATTAAAGCTATTTTTCAATCATGGATCTGATGTTAATATAAAAACAAAAGAAGGGGAAACGGCTTTACATTTAGCTTCGTGGAAAAGAGACCAAGAATTAGTTAAATATCTATTTTTAAATAATTTATTTTTTGAAGAGAAAAGATTTGGCTCCGCCGGGAGTCGAACCCGGGTCTCCTGCGTTACATGCGAGGATGCTAACCGCTACACCACAGAGCTCGGCTCAAGGCAGAGCAAATCCTTCCTCTTCACTGATATCTCGTCTGCTTGGTGGTAAAAGTCACTAAGTGCAATTTTTTCCAAATTTGAGTAAAAGTCATTAAGGGTTGATATTATCATTTCCATTAGTATAAAAAGTCACCAGGTGAATATAACTGCTATAAATGTACATTAGAGAATCAGAAAACTCACTATTTATTTATCTGAGAAATTTCATCAAAGGTAAAGTTAATCATAGTCACTTGATGAGTTTTACCATTGCAAGCATTGTTGGTTAGTGCACTTGATGAATGTCCCCTAGCGGATTTCCTTGGAACTACATACTTCTCTTTATAACAACCTGTTAACCTGTTAACAGTAAGAGTGGAGTTTCCTAAAGAAAACATCTTTGAGTGTGTGTTCTTTAATAATAATATATCAAAAGTACATTAAAATCAATTAATAATGCTCAGTCGTGGTAAGAAACTAGTGGCTTTGTGTAAATTGGATGAAACTATTAATAAGGAGTCAATTGTTGTGAACAAAAGCAGTGATGGCCAGATGTATTTGATTAAAAACATTACAAACACCGTGAGTTTTCTTTTCTATCTGTATATTTGATATAATTGTTTAAATGTTATTAATTAATATAATAATTTGTATTATGACAACAATTATTTTTTCAATTTAGGAAAACGTCACCCTTAATGATGAAGAAATAGATAACCTGCTCCTAGATTCTGGTTCAGAGTACGTACCTTCTTCAACTTCAACTCCTGATCTGGATTTAGATGAGTTTATTGATCGAGAAAATAATAACAGTGAAAATGGTTTTTTACCTAATATTGATGATGATGTATGTTTTTCTTTTATAAGTGTCTCTTGTGTAGCGCTCTGAAAACAATAATAACTAATTTTTCTTTATCATTTTTAGTGTTCAGCAAGCATTGAACAACATGAAAAAAGAAGCCGGTGGAACAAACCAAAACCAGAAACCTGGAAATGCAATATAGCGAAGAAAAGGCGATCTGAAGGTCTTCCTTATATCACAAGGTGTGGTGAACGGCCAGCCAAGGTACCTAAAAATATAAGTTGCAACTGCCGATTTAAATGTAATGACAATTTTTCCAAAGAAGACCGAATCGAAAGCTGCCGAATATTTTGGGGGTTTGACTATAACAGACAAAAAGACTTTATAGTTAAATGTGTCAGAGTAGTCCCACCAGCTAGAAGAAATGTGCAAGCTTCTAAGCCCCGAAGTGAATCGAGGCAATACTTTCTTAAAAACTGCAAAGGGGAATTCAGGGTTTGCAGCTCATTTTTTCAAGCAACTCTCTGTATTTCAAATGGCCCCATTAATAGAGCACTTTCCGCTATCACCCCTTCAGGGACATTTGGTGGGCTAGACAAAAGGGGCAGAAAACCTCCACCTAACAAAACTCAGCCTGTTGAAACAGATTACGTCAAGGAACACATAAATTCTTTTCCTACCGTGGAATCTCACTACACCAGAAAGAATAGTAAGAAAAGGTATTTGTCTTGTCTATATATCTTCAATGTATAGACTTTACAAAGAATGGTGTGAAATCAAAAACATTAATAATATTGTTAGTATCCATCAATATAGAAAAATATTTTGCACAGAATTTAATTATTCTTTTTTTGTACCTAAAAAAGATCAGTGTTTGTTATGCAGCAAATACAATTTAGCTAAAAAAGAAAACCGTGTAGATGATGATCTGGAGGAATCCTACAATGCACATATTGAAAGAAAAACAGTTTGCCAAGAAGCCAAAAATGAAGACAAACAGCGCGCAGAATCTGATAACAGCTTTCAAACTATAACGTTTGATCTGCAAAAAGTAATGCAGCTCCCAACATCTGCTGTTTCCCAATTTTATTACAGCAGAAAAATCTCTGTGTATAACTTGACATTCTTCGAGAGCAAAAACAAAGAGGGCTATTGCTTTTTTTGGAATGAAATAAATGGGAAAAGAGGGTCTAATGAAATAGGATCTATTATTATGAAATTTATATCCATGCTACCCCCTTTAATAAAAGAAATATCTTTATTCTCAGACACTTGCTCAGGTCAAAATCGTAACCAGCAAGTCGCTGCTGCTCTTCTTCACACAGTTATGAAATCAAGCCATTTAGAGGTGATAGAGCATAAATTTTTAGAGTCTGGCCATTCTTACATGGAATGTGACTCCATGCATTCCACCATTGAAAGGAAAATGAAAAATCAAGAAATATTTATAATGAATGATTTTAAAAGAATATTTGAAGGAGCCAGGACAGGAAAAAACACCACACCTTACAAGTGTTTTGAGCTAAAATATACTGATTTCTTAAATTTAGGAAATCTAAGTTCGATTGTAATGAAAAATAAAAAAATTGATGAAGAGGGAAACAATGTTAATTGGTTAAAAATCAAAAGTTTGAAGTTTTTAAAAACAGAACCCCACAAAATATTTTATAAATATGGTCATAAAGACGATTACAAGGCCATAGATATTAGAAACCCAAAAAATCGTGGAAGGCCACGAAGCAATGACAATTGTTTCCCACCCCTCGTCCCTGCCTATAGCGCCCAATTGCAATTAAATAATTCAAAGAAAAAAGATTTGATCCAACTGTGTGACAAAGGAATCATTCCAGAAGAAGTCCAGCAGTGGTATAGAAATATACCTTCTCTAGAAACCTCAGTTGAAAGAGCTCCAGAGCCGTGTATAGATGATACTAGTGATGAAGAATGGTCTCTTGAGTAATTTTAATTTGTAAAGTGTTTTTTATAAGATTTGTTTTAAATGTATTATATGTATGATATATTTATTCAATGTTTTCTATTTATTTCATGTGTGAAAGATTTCTCTCTTTCAATAAAACAATTGTAGAAATGTAATAATAGTATTTTATTTAACCAATACCAACTAACATATTTGACATATTATTGGGAGGTAAAGCTCATTAAGTGCGAAAATTGAATTTTCTTCCACTACGAGTCATTGTGTTAATTTCAAAAAAGGTAAGCTAATTTAAAATTGGTTTAAAAAAAGTAATGGAGTGGAAATTTTCAATGATTTATTATGTCCTGATTTTTAATGAGCATATTCCAGTTTTTTTGCTCCCCTGAAAAATTTCGATTTTGCTACTTAATGACTTTTACCTCCAAGCAGACGATCTACTCCCCCTATCTCACAAGTTTTGCGAGTAGTAGCGGGAGGTGGACAAATTTTGTCCAATTTATGATATTTTATTGACTTAAGTCAATTTTTTAAATTATTTTAATTAATCTAATCTTAATTTGTGGCTGTCCACCATTTTTAAATTATTTTTAAATAATTTATTTTTTGAAGAGAAAAGATTTGGCTCCGCCGGGAGTCGAACCCGGGTCTCCTGCGTTACATGCGAGGATGCTAACCGCTACACCACAGAGCTCGGCTCAAGGCAGAGCAAATCCTTCCTCTTCACTGATATCTACTCCCCCTATCTCACAAGTTTTGCGAGTAGTAGCGGGAGGTGGACAAATTTTGTCCAATTTATGATATTTTATTGACTTAAGTCAATTTTTTAAATTATTTTAATTAATCTAATCTTAATTTGTGGCTGTCCACCATTTTAAAATTATTTTTAAATAATTTATTTTTTGAAGAGAAAAGATTTGGCTCCGCCGGGAGTCGAACCCGGGTCTCCTGCGTTACATGCGAGGATGCTAACCGCTACACCACAGAGCTCGGCTCAAGGCAGAGCAAATCCTTCCTCTTCACTGATATCTACTCCCCCTATCTCACAAGTTTTGCGAGTAGTAGCGGGAGGTGGACAAATTTTGTCCAATTTATGATATTTTATTGACTTAAGTCAATTTTTTAAATTATTTTAATTAATCTAATCTTAATTTGTGGCTGTCCACCATTTTTAAATTATTTTTAAATAATTTATTTTTTGAAGAGAAAAGATTTGGCTCCGCCGGGAGTCGAACCCGGGTCTCCTGCGTTACATGCGAGGATGCTAACCGCTACACCACAGAGCTCGGCTCAAGGCAGAGCAAATCCTTCCTCTTCACTGATATCTACTCCCCCTATCTCACAAGTTTTGCGAGTAGTAGCGGGAGGTGGACAAATTTTGTCCAATTTATGATATTTTATTGACTTAAGTCAATTTTTTAAATTATTTTAATTAATCTAATCTTAATTTGTGGCTGTCCACCATTTTAAAATTATTTTTAAATAATTTATTTTTTGAAGAGAAAAGATTTGGCTCCGCCGGGAGTCGAACCCGGGTCTCCTGCGTTACATGCGAGGATGCTAACCGCTACACCACAGAGCTCGGCTCAAGGCAGAGCAAATCCTTCCTCTTCACTGATATCTACTCCCCCTATCTCACAAGTTTTGCGAGTAGTAGCGGGAGGTGGACAAATTTTGTCCAATTTATGATATTTTATTGACTTAAGTCAATTTTTTAAATTATTTTAATTAATCTAATCTTAATTTGTGGCTGTCCACCATTTTTAAATTATTTTTAAATAATTTATTTTTTGAAGAGAAAAGATTTGGCTCCGCCGGGAGTCGAACCCGGGTCTCCTGCGTTACATGCGAGGATGCTAACCGCTACACCACAGAGCTCGGCTCAAGGCAGAGCAAATCCTTCCTCTTCACTGATATCTACTCCCCCTATCTCACAAGTTTTGCGAGTAGTAGCGGGAGGTGGACAAATTTTGTCCAATTTATGATATTTTATTGACTTAAGTCAATTTTTTAAATTATTTTAATTAATCTAATCTTAATTTGTGGCTGTCCACCATTTTAAAATTATTTTTAAATAATTTATTTTTTGAAGAGAAAAGATTTGGCTCCGCCGGGAGTCGAACCCGGGTCTCCTGCGTTACATGCGAGGATGCTAACCGCTACACCACAGAGCTCGGCTCAAGGCAGAGCAAATCCTTCCTCTTCACTGATATCTACTCCCCCTATCTCACAAGTTTTGCGAGTAGTAGCGGGAGGTGGACAAATTTTGTCCAATTTATGATATTTTATTGACTTAAGTCAATTTTTTAAATTATTTTAATTAATCTAATCTTAATTTGTGGCTGTCTACCATTTTTAAATTATTTTTAAATAATTTATTTTTTGAAGAGAAAAGATTTGGCTCCGCCGGGAGTCGAACCCGGGTCTCCTGCGTTACATGCGAGGATGCTAACCGCTACACCAATTTTTTGCTGATTTGCTCTGCCTTGAGCCGAACTCTGTGGTGTAGCGGTTAGCATCCTCGCATGTAACGCAGGAGACCCGGGTTCGACTCCCGGCGGAGCCAAATCTTTTCTCTTAAAAAAAAAAAAAAAAAAAAAAAATAAATTATTTAAAAATAATTTAAAAATGGTGGACAGCCACAAATTAAGATTAGATTAATTAAAATAATTTAAAAAATTGACTTAAGTCAATAAAATATCATAAATTGGACAAAATTTGTCCACCTCCCGCTACTACTCGCAAAACTTGTGAGATAGGGGGAGTAGATATCAGTGAAGAGGAAGGATTTGCTCTACCTTGAGCCGAGCTCTGTGGTGTAGCGGTTAGCATCCTCGCATGTAACGCAGGAGACCCGGGTTCGACTCCCGGCGGAGCCAAATCTTTTCTCTTCAAAAAATAAATTATTTAAAAATAATTTAAAAATGGTGGACAGCCACAAATTAAGATTAGATTAATTAAATATCTATTGGATAGAAATGCAAGTATAAATATCAAAGACAGCCAGGGTACTTTGCCAGTACAATTACCGATTTACCGAGGGCATGTCAATCTGTTAAAGCTTTTTTTCGACCATGGATCGGACGTTAATATAAAAGGAACAAGAATAATAAATGTATATAGTTTGCCCATGGCCTGGAGAGAAAAATATTTAATTAATCAAAATTCAAGCACTAATTTAGATGATAGTTATCATTCAATTTATTTTGATAGCAAGATCTACTCTAGAGAATTAAAAATATCCAAAGCCACAAAAAAATACAGTTCAGGTGAAAATATACAAGAGGGAATGACAGCACTTCATTTAGCGGCTTTGGAAGGGAAAGAGGATTTAGTGATGTATCTAATAGAGAGAAATGCAAATCTGAGTGCCAAAGACGGTGCTTACGGGGAACCCATACATTATGCAGCTAGGCAAGGGAAACTGAACATCATAAGGATCTTGCTAGATCATGGTATAGACGTTAATATCAAAGATTTAGAGGGTTATACTCCCCTCCATTTAGCAATTCTACATGGTAATGCAAAACTGATCAGTTTCCTAATATCCAAAAATGCAAAAGTAAACATAAAAGAACTATATGACTTTGCGCCATTACATTTTGCAACTATACTTGGTCATGAAAGGATTGTAAATATTTTGCTGGACCATGGAGCCGATATTAATGCTACTACGAAAGATGGCATGACACCTCTTCATTTAGCTACTAAATTTGGTAATGAAGAACTGGTCAGCTTCCTAATATCAAGGAATGCAACCTTAAACATAACAGACTACGTTGGCTGTGGGTCGATACATTTTGCAACTGTACGTGGTTACGTCAAATTAGTAAAAATATTTTTGGAGCATGGAGTCGATATCAACACTAGAATTGCGAGAGGGAGAACTGCACTCCATTTGGCTGCTATAATTGGTAATGAAGATTTGGTAAACTTTCTAATATCAAGAAATGCGACTGTAAACCTAAAAGATAAATATGGCCTTGAGCCGATACATTTTGTGGCGGGAAATGGTAATATAAATGTCACAAAGATTCTACTGAATCAGGGAACAGATGTTGATGCTAGAAATTTAGAGGGAAAAACCGTTCTTCATTACGCTGCTGATAGTGGTCATGAAGAGCTAGTGAACTTTCTTATATCAAAAAACGCATCCATTAAGATTAAAGATAATTATGGCAGGGGGCTCATACATTTCGCAGCTATGCAGGGTATTGTAGGTGTGATCGAAATGCTGCTAAAAAATGGAGTCGATGTTAATACTAGAGATAGAGAGGGAAATACTGCTCTTCATTTCGCTGATGTACGAGGTAGTAAAGAATTAATCAATTTTATAATATCAAAGAATGCTAACATATACATGAAAAACAATAAAGGTTCCATCCCTATTCACTATGCTGCCAAAACAAAAATGCAGATGTACTCAACATTTTCTTAAGCCATGGGATTGACATCAATGTAAGAGGAGCTAGAGGGTTCAACACCTCTGCACATTGCAATTGAAGCACAAAATAAAGATTTAGTCCAATTTCTCATATCGAAAAATGCCAGTCTGGACATAAAAGATAGTTGGGGTGCTGTTCTTTTCCAAATTGCTATTGATAAGAAAAATGTTAATTTGATAAAGGCTTTACTACAACTTGGAACGGATGTTAACCTAAAGGGGAAGGAAGGAAATACTGCGCTTCACATTGCTGCTTTCTATGACAGCGAAGAGCTATTGAATATGCTGGTTTCAAAAAACGCTATTTTAGATGCTAAAAATGACGATGGTGACGCCCCTGTAAATGTGGCTACACTCCAAAGAAATATAGATGCCTTAAAATTATTGTTATAAAACGGTGCTGATGTTAATAGCAGAGGTAAACATGGTAAAACCTGTTTACATGATGCGGCAGGTGAAGCGGATGGAGATTTGGTGTCATTACTTTTATCATTTAATGCTAAACTAGATCTGAAAGACATCCGGGGATCGCAGCCTATACACCATGCAGTGCCTTGATATTATAGAAACTTTGGTTAAGCATGGAGCTAATCTTAAAGCTAAAGGTTATAGCGGCTTCACACCTCTTCATTTAGCCACTCAAATGGATAATCTAGAACTTTTGAATTATTTATTATCTAAAAATAACAGCGTTCATATCAAAGACGCTGGAGGGAATGAGCCCATACATAGAGCTCTGATGGCAAAGAAACCTAATGAAGAAGTTGTTGAAACTCTTTTGAACCATGGAGCCGATGTTAATGCCAGAGGTGGGTTTTACACCACTCCATATAGCGGCAGAGAAAGGCTTGCATAATGCCGTAAAGTTCTTACTCTTAAGAAAAGCTGATCCTAATATCATGACCTATAACGGCCGGACCCCTTTAGAATTAGCCACTCAGTTCAGTAGTTCGGAGATTGTTAAATTACTTCTTGACCACGGAGCTAAAGTTGAAGACCATAGTTTCCTCGGATCACAGGCCCTTTTCCTATCAGTGGCCAACAGATCTTTAGAACTTAGCAGATTGCTTCTCGAAAATACAGTGAAATTTGAAGAATATTCAACAGATATTCTTAATTTTGCGATTAGTAATGAGTTACTAGATGAAGTTAAATTGTTGACAACGTTCGGTGCAAATGTTGAGTCCAAAGATATTCACGGAAATATCCCCCTTTCATCTGCTGTGATATCAGGTAATATAGATATAGTAAATATAATTCTAGAGACGAAAGCCAAAAATAAAGGAACAAAGAAAAATTTAAAAAACTTTTTGGATGTTTCTACTTTTATTCGATTGAACTCTTTTCACAAAAACAAAACTGAACAGCACAACATGAGTGCTTTGCATATTGCTTCTTATTACGGCTATACCAACTTGGTAAGGTTGCTAACGTCTTATGGATCTTCTATAAATGCCAGGGATGAGAGAAATTTCACCTCACTTCATTACGCTTGCTTATATGGACATGCGGATATTGTGAAATTACTGTTAGATTTTGGTGCTGACAAAGATTTAGTCGACGTCCATGGTGTGACTCCATTACACATTTCCTCAAGAAAAGGATTGAATGAAATAGTTTATCTACTACTCTCGACTCCAATAGCTTCAGTTAATTTAGCAGATAATCGAGGATACACTGCTCTTCACGAAGCTGCAAGTATGGGGCACGGAAATATAGTGAAAAAGTTACTTGAAGCCGGATCTGACAAAGAAGCCAAGACTAACGACCTCAAAACTCCTTTAACACTAGCCTCAAAGGAAGGCCAAACTGAAATTGTAAAAATACTAATTAACAATGAAGTGGATATTGAAGAAACCGATGTAAATTATATGACTCTATTGCATTTCGCGTCTAAAGAGGGTCACTCAGACATCGTGGAAATATTAATTGAGTATGGGTCTGAGGTGGACAGCAGAAATGAAAACGGCAGTACACCATTGCATTTGGCATGTGAAAAAGTTGTGAACAAAAATCTCAATGCGACTTCCATTATTAGAAATAAAACTAAGGTTGTGGAGCCTATCTCGAAGCTCTTGATAAGTGGGATATGACTCCTTTGCCCATTGCTTCGCGGGATGGATATGTAACTATTGTAGATCTAATATTGTCAGAAATTTATGACCCAGACAAATTTGGCTGGTTACCTTTACATTATGCTAGTGATTAAGGACCTGATGATGTAGTTAGAAGGTTGATTAGAGAAGGAGCGAATCCTGATGTTCCTACTAATTATAGTTTTAAAACTTCTTTAATGCTGTCATCAAGAAAAGGCCACCTGAAAGTTGTTAGTTCAATAATGTCCCTTTCGGAATTGGACATAACAGATTCCAAAGGAAGAACAGCATTACACTATGCATCTTTGAATGGTCATGCAGCAATTGTAAAGCTGTTACTTTAATGAACAATGACATGGAAGACAAGTGGGGATTCACGCCATTGAATTATGGAGCTTCTTGGAGAGGATCAAAATCTTGGAAGGAAATCACATTTTCAGATTATTTCGAAATGACTAAAACTCATATATGATTTTGGTTCCTCTTTAAAGACATCACATGTGTGATTCTCAGATATGAAACAATTCATAGAGTTTCACTGTTCCCGTCAACCACCTCCCAATTATGGAAATATACCCAAAATGAAAAATATCTGGAAATATATACTAATTATGATCAAATATATATTATTTTGATCAAATGTGTATAAGTATACAATAACATCCAAATATGTGGAAATATGTGACATAAAAGTAGTATCAAATAGCTTAAACGTTACAGTATGAACACTTCTAGTTAAAAAACGTCTGTAAATTACATAGAAAAGAAAAATGTAAATACATACGAATCTGATCCCTAGTGATAACTAAAAATATCAAACTCAAAGTTAGACAGTGTGAAGGGCTGGAGTTATCCGTAGGATTCCATTATTTATAAGTGCAGTGCTGCACACAATTGTTTGCCTGTTCTTTGAGTTTGTGGTGGTACCAGCAGAGGAGCAAACAAGAGTTAAAACTTTTTTACTGGGAACGTCTAAGAGGCTATGGTGAGTTGTATCTTTTGACAGTTGGGAAATTTGTTTCGTTAGATTTGATAACTATTCTTTTAATCTTGATATACGGTGGTTGAGAGAGGATTCTGCAGTGGTAGGTGAGTGGATAGTGTACGCGTAGATAGAATTTTTTTAAGTTACCTCCATGATTCTATCAGCCATGATTGCTCAATCATCCTAGTTTTCATTAATGCTGGCTCCAAGAATCGATTTAGTGGTATTGGGTAGAAACTCTCTCAAGAAACCGTGAGCGAAGAAATTCTCTAAAAAATCTGAAATCTGTTTAGCCACATCTGCATCTAGAAATCCAACAACATAATGATATTTTGTGAGCTCTGCTCTAATATATCATCTAATAATATCTAATAATTTGTGATTCCAACTGCCAAAACCAAATTTTTGACTTGTTTCCGGAAAAATGAGGAATTTTCAACATCAGGCTAAGTTTCCTGAATCCTCTGTTCATCTTCATCTGCAATGAGATTTGACAGATTGAGTTGTAGATACAAAAATTACAAAGAAACTTACAGTTTAATAAAAGGTTGTAATAAGTGGCAATGCTGCTATGAAAGTTCTTAGCTTTCATTGTCGAGAAGTCACCAGTATTCCTTTTAATGTTATGTATTAAAGTCTATAGGTTTAATAAACACAACGGTTAGGAACTAAAAGCAATGTATATTGTTATTAACAGAATATATGTAAACGGACACTGTTGAAGTAGAAACATCATTTCCTTGTAACATCGATTGTTATTAATTTTAGGTTTTTTTTCGTAATCTCCTGGTTAATAAGTGTGATTATGGTTAACATGTGTCATATATTTTTTGTTGCCTTCTTACAATATTTGTTAGTATGTTGTGTTCAATAAACGTTTAATATCAGTGGGTATTTTATTCAAATTACCTAAAAAGGTTTTGGGTCCTGCATGAAGTTAAAAGGAACATTTTAAAAGAATTATAAATGAAGATTTGTAAGATGTTAGTGTTCAGCCTGAACCTCTTTGGAGTAAAAACCTACCCAAGGGGTTATGAAGATTGGGGCATTCAGTGTAGTCATTGCATGTATAATGTTCAGATTGTTTCTTGTTAATAAAACATTTAACTATAGAAGTTGTTGTTATTATTAAACATGGTGGCAGCAGTAAAAGTGAAAAATAGGAATTAGTTATCCAAGTGTGGATTGTTAGTAGTGTAGTGTGGACTGTTAATCAAACAAACATGGCGATGTCACTTGTTGGTGGAAGCCAGTACCCAACTAGCACACCGGAACCTTACGATTTTGCTTCTGATTTCTCAAGATGGCTTCAACGATTCGACCGATTCCGGATGGTCGCTGGACTGCACTCAAAAACAGGAGAACAGCAGGTAAATGCCTTACTCTATTAAATGGGGCCTAGGTCCGAAGACGTTTTTTCATCGTTTTGCCTCACAGAAAGCCAAAAGTCCGATTATGATGCCGTTTGTCTAAAATTTAAAGACCATTTCTCCCCAAAGGTCAATGTTATACATGAACGGGCCAAATTCAACCGCAGCAATTACAAGCCGGAAACGAAACCATTGAGGAATTTGTGACCGACCTTTACAGGCTTTCAGAAAAGTGCGAATATGGGACCTTGAGGGAAGAATTAATCCGTGACCAAATCATAGTTGGGGTAAAAGACCGTTCTTTGAGTTATAAATTGGTCCAGGATTATGAATTAACCTTAGAAAAAGCCAAAACAGTGGCTCAGCAACATGAAGATCTAAAAAAACAAAAAGTAATGTTAGATGACAAACCAAGGCCATCTGTAGAAAAAATTGAGAGATGCCGACCCCCTCAAAATAGTGACAGGTGCCAAGATGTGGAGAAATTCCTTATCATCTCAAAGTAAGATGCACAGCAAAGGATTATTAATGCACCAAATGTAACTTCAGAGGTCTCAACCAGTTGCGGGGCCATCCCAGGAAGGTGCGGCTGAGGATGCAAGGGCCCAACCAGGCCCGGCAGACAAAGCGGCACCGACCAAGGTTAGTGCCACAATACTGGGCCAACATACAGACGTGAGGGCTTCTCTTCCAAAGTGCCAGGCCAAGACTGCAAGGGCCCAAACGGGCCCGGCAGGCAAAGCCGCGGCGCCCAGGGGAGGGCCCCCACGATACTACCAGAAAGACAGACGGGGCACAGTGGGGCAGCCAACTAGGCCAGCAGCAAACACTGCGAGGCCTTCAAAGCGGCCCACACAACCCCAACTGACTACAAAAAGACCCAGATCCTCCCTGGGAACCTCTGCACCTGTTGCAAAGAAACCCAGAGAGATGACGGGACACAGACCAAACTAGGCTCTTGCTGCAAGAGGGCAACTGGTGGCGGTGGTTCCAAAGGACTACCCTCACACACAGCTGACCCGCGAGCAGTGTGAAGAGATACAGGAACTAATAACGGACAAGGTGGACGATATTGACGAAGAAAGTGACGATCAGCCACTCTTTAATGGAGCAAGCCTTAGCAGAGAAGGCTGTATCGTCTCATGCCTTGACGACCATACCAAACAATGGCTAACAAAAACGATCCCCAACATCAGGCTGAGAGGGGAGGTGGCGCTCAGAGTCTGCGAGACAGGGGAGCTTACAAAAATGGTAAAGATAGGAGCTTTCTTTCCTGGGAAAGCTCCTACAGAAGAAATACTCTTAAAAAGACTAAGAGTACAGAACAAGGCAGTGTTAGACATGAAATCCTGGAGACTGCACTATATGAAGGAAATGGAGAAAGGATTTTTCGCCATTTTTAAAATTTAAGAACCCAGCCTGGAGTCCCTCAAAACCAGAGGTATGAAGGTGGGTTGTGGCATGAAATTGATCCAAGTAAGACAGTTAAGAGGAGCCAATGAACAACCACCATCAATGATACAGGAATGTGAATTGATGGAGACCTCCAAGGAACCAGTCAGACAAATGGAAGGGACCTCGGAGGCAGGCCAAGAAACAACAGAGGTGGCTGATGTTGGACCCAGGGAGGAAGCCAAGGATGAACCCTTGGGCAGACATCGATCACCTAAACAGATAGCAGGAGGCGTAGTTCTCACAGGTGAAACCCATGGGGAGGCGTGGTGAAACCCAAAGACCCGACGAAAGTCGGGTTGGAAGGTGGAACCATGCCACCGTTACCACCCAGGGAACCGCCTAGTGGAACACAATAATAACCGGATGAGACTGCTGCAGATCAATCTCCACCCCTGCATAGCGGCAAGTGGTGTTCTGCAACAGCATATAACAGGTAAAAACATTGATATAATCTTAATACAAGAGCCATATATACTTAAAGGCGAGCTCAAGGGACTGAAACTACCTGGATACAGCACAGTGTCCACGAAAGACAGCCCCAGAGCTTGCATTATGTATAAAAATGAATTAAAACTGCTGCCACTTTGGCAACTTTGTTCCAGAGATCTAGCAGCGGTAAAATATACCCCAAAAGGGGGCAACCCAATCATCATATTGTCGGGATACCTTCCTTTTGAGGAAAAGGACCCAACAATTATGCTAGAGCAGATGATGGGAAAAACCAATGGACTTGACATAATTGCTGCCTAAAAATCTGTGGAAGCAGTAACATAAATCACAGAGGTGAGCTAATTCTAGAATTTACAATTAATAATGATCTTGATATATTGAATAGTGGTAATAAACCCACATTTCAAAATAAATTAAGATCAGAAATAATAGATATAACAATAGCTACACAAACACTTAGCAGACAAATCACGAATTGGCATGTCTCCAACGAGGAGACATGCTCTGACCACAAATACATAAGATTTGATCTACTAGAGAGACAAACATATAATGTGGAGTATAGGAATCCCAAAAATACGGATTGGGAGATGTACTGCACAAGACTCACAGATGTGATGAGACAATGTCCAGAGGATGCTCGCAATGAATGGCAACTGGACTGTCTCAACGCTTCCATTACTAATGCTATGATGGAGTCATACCATCATAGCAACAAACCAAAAAACAAAAAATCAAACAGAAAAGTTCCATGGTGGAACAATGAACTAAAAAAGCAAAGAACGGAAACCAGAAAACTGTTCAATGCTGCAAAAAACACTGGCAGATGGAATTTCGATGGGGGTATAAAATAAAAGATTTCGATGGGATATAAAACCGCTTTAACAAAATATCATAAACCTGTCAGGAAAGCAAAAAGAGAGGCCTGGAGGAATTTCTGCTCAGAGGTGAACGATATTCCTGAAGTAAACAGGGTTAAAAAATACTAAATAAAACAGACCAGGAAATGTTGGGAACGCTAAAGGTGAACGGGGAATTTACCACAAACGAGTTGGAAACCCTAGAAGCCATGGCAAAAACCCAATTTCCTAACTGCTATACAAACAACTCCATATTTTCAACATCAACGGATGATGGAAAAATGTTGAAAGAGGCAAAGAACATTGTCACCATCAGTGCTTTAGAGAGGGCTATCAAAACAATAAAACCATTCAAGTCAGCTAGACCAACTATATTTTATTCAGCTCTACTTTGGTGGCACAAAGCAGGAGTTGGAAAGAACAAAACGCTGTTAAACAAACTACAAAGGCTAGTTTGTCTGATGACAACAGGTGCAATGAGAACAACTCCAACAGCTGCAATGGAGGTGATGCTTAATCTAACCCCCCTGCAGATAGAGGTGGAGGCTCAAGCGTTAAAATCAGCATACAGATTATTAAAACAAAATAACTTCTCCCAAATAAACGTAGAGAGAGGACATTGGGCAATAAACAGGAAAATTGAAGAAGATCGGGTGCTATCCATGCACTCTGACCTTCAGGTACGAGAATTCCTGGACATTAAATATCAAACCATAATCAGGAAAATAGAGCCACATAAACCCTACACGGGGATCAACTGCTATACGGATGGCTCACTGACCAAAACAGGGTCTGGGGCAGGAATCTGGAGAATGGACAAACCCAATGAAGGGACATCAATTCCACTGGGAAAATATGCTACTGTCTTCCAATCAGAAGTAGTAGCAATTTGCCAATGTGCCTCAGAACTGCTGACTGAAAAGATATCAAACAAAAAAGTAACTATATTCACTGACAGTCAAGCAGCTATTGGTGCAATCAGTAACCATATAGCTAAATCAAAGGTTGTAAAAACCTGCAACAATACGCTCAATAAATTACCAGAAAACAATAATGTAAGAGTGGAATGGGTACCAGGACATACTGGTATACATGGAAACGAAAAGGCAGATTGCCTAGCAAGGCAAGGATCAGCTAATAAACCCATAACCCCTGAACCAGTACTGGGAATAAGCATAAGCTACGCCAAAAGAAGGATCAGGGAAATATATGGAGCTATCAAAAAACAATATTGGAAGGATAAAAATCATTATCACTCCAAACTCTTCTTAGACGGCTATTCAGTCAAAAGAAGCAATATGCTGCTAAATCTTGACAGGAAGGCACTTAAAAAAATTACAGCGATCTACACAGGACACTGTAAACTAAACAAACACATGTATAAACTAAAGTTGGCAGAAACACCAATATGTAGATACTGTGGCAAAGAAAACAAAACAGCCTATCATATAATCTGTTGGTGTGACCGATTTGTACGGTTAAGATTTGGAATGTTTGGGCAGGAAAATATAACCAATCCAACTTCCAACGACTTATTAAATCCAACAAGCATAATAAAATTTACCGATGTTTTAAGGATTCCAATTTAAAACACGGGCATAGACAGGCGCACAATAGACCCAAGGAGGTCGCGGTGCATCAAGTCGCACAAAAAAAAAAAAAAAAAACTTCAGAGGTCACATACCATCAGAGTGCCGATCCACCCGACAAAAATCACCAGAAGGTCATCGATATAAATCAAAAGACAAAAATGTGCGACAGGTTTGGTCAGGGGGTGAGGCTGACAGCGAAGGTAATTCAGATGACTTTATTGGAGCTATCCCCGATACCAGGCTGATGGAAGACAAGAAGTGGAACATTAAGCTCTCAGTGAATGGCATGGAGGTTACTTGTAAGATAGATTTGGGGGCAGATGTCACTGTCTTTCCGGCTCAGTCCATGGACTCACTGCAGAAGATTGACCCTCCAAACTCCAGACTCTGGGCCGCTGGTCAAAAGAGCCTAGATGTTATCGGTATGCAAACAGCGGAAAACCGATATAAAAATATTAAAATCTTGGAAGATATATATTATGTTGATGGTCTTAAGATCCCACTTTTAGGAAAACCAGCTATTGAAAAAATCAAAATATTCAAAAGGATAAACGAGATAGGGGCGGAATCATCTTCAACCCAGTGGTTCGCTAGGTTTCCTGGACTGTTCAGAGGATTGGGCCGAATCAAAGGCAAATATAGAATTGAGTTGAAACTGGGGGCAAGGCCATACGCAATAACTGTTCCTAGACGGGTTTCCATTCCTCTTAGAAATGCAGCCAAAGAGGAGTTGGACCGCATGGTTTAACGAGGTGTAATAGAAAGGGTCGACAAGGCAAGCGAATGGTGTGCACCAATGGTGGTTGTGCCATAAAAGTCATGAGCTGTGCGCATCTGTGTGGACCTCTCAGAACTGAACCTTAATGTTAAGCGACAAGTACACCCTTTACCCAAGGTAGATTACGAGTTGGGATTGCTAGCAGGGGCTAAGTATTTTTCCAAACTGGATGCTAATAATGGTTTCTGGCAAGTTGAACTAGAGGAAGAATCCAGAGATCTGACCACTTTTCTTACCCCCTTTGGCAGATTCAGATTCTTACGGCTCCCATTTGGGATAAGTTCGGCCCCCGAGCATTATCAGAAGAAAATTTCCAATCTGCTTGAAGGCAAGAAGAACACAATGAACCATATTGATGATATTCTGGTTTTGGGGACTTGAAGAAAACACACTTGAAGAACATGATGCTTGCTTGGAAGATATATTGAATACTTTGCAAAGTGAGGGCATAACCCTTAATAAGGATAAATCAGTCATCTGCCAACAATCAATTAATTTCTTCGGAAATATAATATCCTCTAAAGGGGTCGCTCCAGATCCGGAAAGAATAAGAGCCATCTTAGCACTGAAGCAACCTAAAGATCTGACAGGACTTAAAAGATTCGTGGGTACAGTTGGATTTATCTTGAAATTCATTCCCTGTAGTTCAAACTTATAGAAAATAAATTTTTGATCTTATGAGCACAAAAAATGAATATTTGTGGGGTCCAGACCAACAAAAATGTTTTAATGAAATTAAAGATATTTTACGTAAAGATAATGCCCTAGCTCTCTACGACCCCAATAAGCCAGTAATTCTGTCCTGTGATGCGTCAATGAAAGGACTTGGGGCCGTTCTACTTCAGCCCTCCGATGAGAAAGGTTCCTTGTGGCCTGCTTATTACTGTTCAAAAACATTGCAACCAGCAGAGAAATCTTATGCCAACATCGAACGAGAAGCCATGGCAATAGCTTGGGCATGCCATCGGCTAGAAGAATTTATTCTGGGCAAAACAATTAGCATTGAAACGGATCACAAGCCTCTTATACAGATCCTTCAAACCAAGGACCTCGGTGAGCTGACGCCAAGATTACAACGATTAAGACTTCGACTTATGCGATATACCTATGAGCTTGTCTATGTACCAGGGAAATCTCTCATCTCTGCTGATTGTCTATCGAGGGATCCTCTTGAGGAAGACTGTGGGTATGATGAACTGGCAGAAGAAGCTGACGCCTACTTACAAACCACACTTGCAAGCAGACCTATTTCTGACCTCAACGTTCGAAAGATTTGTCAGGCACAAAAAAAGGACATAACAATACAAAAAGTAAAGAACATGATCATTGAAGGGTAGCAAACTCCAGGTACGAACTCCAAGTTACGGAATTTCTACCATGTTCTGGAAGAGCTCTCGATATGGAACGATATTCTTTTGAGAGGACAGAGGTTTGTTGTTCCAGAGGTTCTACAACCACAGATGCTCGAAGAAATTCACAAAGGCCATCTAGGGGTCACAAAATGCCAACACCGGGCCCGTCAGTCCATCTGGTGGCCTAAAATGTCTACAGCTATCCAGTCACATTGTGAAGCCTGCACCACATGCTGGAAATCTCTGAAAAATTCAAAAGAGCCTTTAAAATTACAAAAAATTAGAAAAACTAAAAATGTTACTGCTATTCCTGATGATGGGGCGGGTGCCGGGGATTAAAAAATATAAGACATATCATTGGAAGTTATTTATTCATTAAATAGAAAATATTCAAATTCATAATTTGTATTTAGAAATGATTATAAGATTCTTACAACAAACACTCTGTAGCTAAAAGAGAATGAAAGAGTAATATTTGATTCAGGGTATTTTTATTTTAGAAAAAAAGTATGTAATAGTATAACTATTTTTTTTTTTTTTTTTTTTTAGAAAAATCTCGAAGAACAAAACCACTCGGAAGCAGATAAGATTGAAATTTTCAAATATCTGTATTTATCAGGAAATATAGATGAAAAGACATTCGGAGTTCTCATTAGGAGCAAAGGCAACAGAACTCACGAACCTATTCTTCAGGCTGCATTCGATGATCGCTTAGATGTGATAAAGTCTCTGATACTCCTCAGTGTAGATGTTAATTCACAAAGCAATTCGGGTCCAACAGCGCTTCATATAGCGATCCGTAATGGATACGAAGAATTATTCTTGTATCTCCTGTCACAAAATGCCAATATCAAACTCAGAGATTGCAGGGGTGAATCTCCTTTCAAGAAATAGTTAAATATCTTTTGGATAGAAATGCAAGTACAAATATTAGTGACCGACCGAAGTTTCGGTTTCAGTTTCGGCCGAAAAACCTAATTTCGGCAGCAGTTTCGGTTTCGGCCAGGCCGAAACTAGCTCCTGTGTTTGATATCTCCAAGAAGGAAGTAGGACTACACGATTTCAGCTTGTAAGCACGGTCTCTTTCTTTGCATTTAACACCCTTGAATTTAATATTGGGAAGTATCTGTTATTTTAGTTAATTAGACTTGTATTGTATTTCGGTAGAACATAGATTTTTAACATTCTTTTGGTATCTTTACTATACGAAAAGTTTAAGTTGGGTGTGGAGACAAAAATTTGAGAGTGGCAGACAGAAATCACACAAGTCTTAACATGTAATGAAAGCAAGCTCTCTTCATATAGAATTCTTTACGTTAAGTGAAAAGAATAGTATTTATTCTTTACCTTGAGCGTAAAGAACCTTTTTGTGCTTTTAATCATCTCCTCATAATAATGAAATTTGTTTTCTAAAAAAAAAAAAAAAAAAAAAAGATTAAGATAATAAATAAGAATATATATTCTAAAAACTTAAACTTAAATTAGTCGACATGTCCACAGATTCAATTCAAAATTGAAAAAAAATATTTTAGTCGGTAACCTTGTCATTAAAAGTTGCATCAAATGGTGGTAGTAGGTTTTGGTCTTTGTTCTTGTATGGAATGGGAATCAAAACCAATTTTTCAACCTTGGCAGCCCCCTTACCCATGGGCGTACCCAGAGGGGGGCAGGGCTGGCCCCCTCCTGGAAGGCTGGAAGCAATGATTTTTTAGGCTTTTAAGACTGGAAGCAATAATAGAATACATTTCAAGCAAATAATTGTAATAACTTAGTTGATAAAGCACTGCTATAATTATATATAATTTTGGTTTCATTCACTTTTCCGCGGTAAGGTGTTATAACCTGAACGACCATAGCTTGCCCCCCCCCCCCCCCAGTTTTGATCCTGGGTACGCACGCCCTTGCCCTTACCCCCAGCGGTTCACCAATAACATCCCAAAAACCTGTCTCAATTTTTACTATGAAAAAAAGCACGTTTTCGACCAAAAACTATTCTATAAATTTTCAGTTTTCGACCAAAAACTATTCTATAAATTTTCAAACTAGATTAAATCCACTAACATTTGAGACCAAAACTGACTCAGTATAGTTTTGTATTCTATCGGCTTTATTATGGAAAGATTTACTATATTATTTATTATTTATAAATAATAATATGAATTTTTATTAATATCAACCTGTTAATGAAGATTTGGTAAACTTTCTAATATCAAGAAATGCAAGTGTAAACATAAAAGCTGAATATGGACTCGAGCCTATTCATTTTGTGGCAGAATATGGTTATATAAATGTCACAAAGATTCTACTTAATCATGGAACAAATGTTGATGCTAGAGATAGAGAGGGAAAAACTGTTGTTCATTACGCTGCTAGAAGTGGTCATGAATAGCTACCGAACTTTCTTATATCGAAAAACGCCACAATTAACATTAAAGATAATTATGCTCAAGAGCCCATACATTTAGCAGCTGAACATGGTAAAGTCAGTGTGATAGCGACATTGCTAGAAAACGGAGTCGATATGGATGCTAGAGATGGAGAAGGAAAAACTGCTCTTCATTTGGCTCTTGTAAATGGTCAAGAAGAGCTAGCGTACTTTCTTATTTCAAAAAACGCTTCCTTAAACATTAAAGATGAGTATGACCAATACATTATGCGGCTGAGCTGAGGGATGTTAGTATGATTGCAATGTTGCTAAAAAATGGAGAAGATATCGATGTTAGAGATGGAGAAGGAAACACTGCTCTTCATCGGGCCATCAAATATCGACAATCTTCCTAGCATCAAAAAATGCTTCTATAAACATTAAAAATTATTACAGCTCTGCGACGATACATCTCGCGGCTGAATATGATTGTCGATATGATGGAACAATGTGTGGTGACATCAGTATGATTAACATCTTCCTAAGTCATCATGCCGATATAAATATGGGAAATGCGAAGGGAAGAACCGCTCTTCATTTTGCTATTGTTAAATACAAAGAAAAATTGGTTAATATTCTTATATCAAACAAGGCTAACTTAAACAGTAAAGATAATTATAGCCTCGCACCGCTGCATTTTGGGGCTATACGTGAAGATCTCTATTTGATGAATATTTTGCTGGATCATGAAGTCGATATTGATGCTACAGATGCAAAGGGTACAACAGCTCTTTACTTAGCTGCTGAACGAGGTAGTAAAGAATTAGTCAATTCCATAATATCAAAAAATGCTAACATATACATAAAAGACAATAAAGGTTCTATTCCCATTCACTATTCTGCCAAAAATAAAAATGTGAATGTACTTAACATTTTCTTAAACCATGGGGTTGACATCAATGTAAGAGGAGCGAGGGGTTCGACAACTCTACACATTGCAACTGAAGCAAACAGTGAAGCTTTGGTCGAATTTCTAATAATGCCAAGTCTGGACATAAAAGATAGTTGGGGTGCTGTTCCTTTCCAAATTGCTATTGATAAGGAAAATGTTAATTTGATAAAGGCTTTACTACAACCTGGGACCAATGTTAACCTAAAGGGGAAGCAAGGAAAAACTGCACTTCACGTTGCTGCTTTCTATGGTAACGAAGAGCTATTGAATATGCTTGTTTCAAAAGATGCTATTTTAGATCTTAAAAATAACGATGGTGTAGCCCCTGTACATTTGGCTGTAATCAAAAATTAAAAAGGTGCCTTAAAATTATTGTTACGAAACGGTGCTGATGTTAATATCAGAGGTAAACACGGTGTAACCTGTTTAAATATTGCAGCAGGTGATGAGCAAGGAGATATGGTGTCATTGCTTTTATCATTTAATGCTAGATTAGATATCAAAGACATCCAGGGATCGCAGCCTATACACTATGCAATTTTTAGTCAACGCCTTGATATTATAGAGACTTTGGTTAAGCATGGAGCTAATCTTAATGCCAAAGGTTAAAATGGTTTTACACCACTCAATTTAGCCACTCAAATGTTAAATCTGGAGCTTTTGAATTATTTATTATCAAAAAATGTCAGCATCTATATCAAAGACGCAAGAGGGAATGAGCCCATAAATAGACTTCGTTGGCAAAGGAACCTAATGAAGAAGTTGTTGAGACTCTTTTAAATCATGGAACTGATGTTAACTCCAGAGGTACAGTGGGTTTTACAGCACTCCATATAGCAGCAAAGACAGGCTTGTATAGTGCTGTAAAGTTCTTAGTCTCAAAAAAAGCTGATCCTAATATCATGACCTATAACGGCCGGACGCCTTTAGAATTAGCCACTCAGTTCGGTAGTTCGGAGATTGTTAAATTACTTCTTGACCATGGAGCTAAAGTTGAAGACCATAGTTTCCTCGGATCACAGGCCCTTTTCCTATCAGTGGCCAACAAATCTTTAGAACTTAGCAGATTGCTTCTCGAAAATACAGTTAGATACTGATACAGTTAGTTGAAGAATCATTATTAATCTGGCGCTACGGTCCTGCAAGAACCCGGGCCTCCAACACCACAGCCGACCAATATCTGCGATCCTGTGCTACTCTTCTCCAGTTTGGCACACCCAGCAGTTTCAGGTCCTCCTCGAAATCATCCGAAATTTGAAGAATATCCAACAGATATCCTGAATTACGCGATTAGTAATGAGATACTAGATGAAGTTGAATTGTTGACAACGTTCGGTGCAAATGTTGAGTCCAAAGATATTCACTGAAATATCCCCCCCTCAACTGCTGTGATATCAGGTAACATAGATATAGTAAATATAATTCTAGAGACGAAAGCAAAAAATAAGGGAACGAAGAAAAATTTAAAAAACTTTTTGGATGCTTCTACTTTCATTAGATTGAACCCTTTTCACAAAAACAAAACTGAACAGCACAACATGAGTGCTTTGCATATTGCCTCTTATTACGGCTATACCAACTTGGTAAGG
This sequence comes from Aelia acuminata, assembly GCA_911387785.2. Lineage (NCBI taxonomy): Eukaryota > Metazoa > Arthropoda > Insecta > Hemiptera > Pentatomidae > Aelia > Aelia acuminata. The sequence continues at coordinate 14,787,976 of OU426982.1, forward strand.
TTGCTAACGTCTTATGGATCTTCTATTAATGCCAGGGATGAGAGACATTTCACCTCACTTCATTATGCTTGCTTATATGGATATACGGATATTGTGAAATTACTGTTAGATTCTGGTGCAGACAAAGATTTAGTTGACGTCCATGGTGTGACTCCATTACACATTTCCTCAATAAAAGGATTGAGCAAAATAGTTAATCACTTATAAGATATTAAGTTCTTGAGACTGTATTTTTCAACAGGTTATCAGAAGGGGACCAAATTAGTCTCAACAATAAAGTTTTTTATTTAAAAGACGTTTCGGCTCTTTTGAGCCATCTTCAGTTCAGCAAAACAGGTAGACAAAATCATTTGAAGTCACACAGGGCAGATACAACTCTCAACCAATGTTCCCTAACCACAAGACTAGGTCTAGGACTAGACTAGGTCTTGTGGTTAGGGAACATTGGTTGAGAGTTGTATCTGCCCTGTGTGACTTCAAATGATTTTGTCTACCTGTTTTGCTGAACTGAAGATGGCTCAAAAGAGCCGAAACGTCTTTTAAATAAAAAACTTTATTGTTGAGACTAATTTGGTCCCCTTCTGATAACCTGTCAAAATAGTTAATTTACTACTCTCGACTCCAATAACTTCCGTTAATTTAGCAGATAATCGAGGATACACTGCTCTCCACGAAGCTGCAAGTATGGGGCACGGAAATATATTGAAAAAATTACTGAAAGCTGGGTCTGACAAAGAAGCCAAGACCTCAAAACTCTTCTAATACTAGCCTCAAAAGAAGGCCAAACTGAAATTGAGAAAAAACTAATTAAAAATAAAGTTAATATTGAAGCAGCTGATATAAAGTATATGTCGCCATTGCATTACGCGTCTAAAGAGGGTCACTCAGACATCGTGGAAATATTACTTGAGTATGGGTCTGAGGTGGACAGCAGAAATAAAAACGGCAGTACACCATTGCATTTGGCATGCGAAAAACTTGCGAACACAAATCGTAGTATGAATTCAATTATCAGCGATAAAACTAAGGTTGTAGAAATTCTTATTAGTTCTGGAGCCTATCTCGTAGCTCTTGATATGTGGGATATGACTCCTTTGCATATTGCTTCGCGGGATGGATATGTAACTATTGTAGATCTACTATTGTCAGAAAACGTTAGAGCTGACAGGTTCCGGACAAATATGGCTGGTTTCCTCTACATTATGCAGCTGATCAAGGTCACAATGATGTGGCTAGAAGTTTGATAAGAGGAAAAGCAAATCTTGATGTTCCTAATAATAATAATTTTGAAACTTCTTTAATCCCGTCATCAAGAAAAGGCCACCTGAAAGTTGTTAGTTTTTTAATGTCCCGTTCGGATTTGGACATAACAGATACCAAAGGAAGAATAGCAATACACTTTGCATCTTTGAATGGCCATGCAGCAGTTGTAAAGGTGCTTTTAGGAAGTTTAACGAACAAAGACATGGAAGACAAATGGGGATTCACACCATTGAATTACGCAGCTTCTTGGAGAGGATACCAAGAATGTATTGGGTATCTGTCGAAATCATGGAAGGAAACCACATTTTCAGATTATTTTGAAATGTCTAAAACTCATAAATGATTTTAGTTTCTGTTTAAAGACATCTTATGAGTGGTTCTTTAATATAAAACAAAACATAGAGAAATGCTGAGCCATTAAATTAAGGTCCCGTTACACGTTCGGTTTATTCATCGTTTCAAGCCATCGGTTTGCTTAACGTAAAATGTTGGGGGAAAACTGTGGGTTTGGAACGAAACCCGATACCCTCCGATTTCAGCATCTGATATTTCATCCATTCAATCTAAACAATGATTGTATAATTAATGATATTTTAATTGAAATAAATGTTCCAAATAAATGTCTCATTTGTTATTCATAATTATTTTTCCTAAATTGTTCTTCTAATTAAAAAAAATATATAAAACAATTTAAAATCTTCTTTGTTGATTTTTGTCAATTAACTATAGGCTTAGTAAAACAATATTCATTATTTTAATTGTAATTATTGGTAATTTATCGTAATCAACGAATATTATAGTGTCATCAAAAGTTCGAAAAATCATAATTCCTTGTACGTACTGATAGACTAGATTTACTGTTTGTAATATGTATCCAAAAGAATATATTAATTATAAAGGAAGATAATTTTTTTATACATAGATTGGTGAAAGAAAATCTTCCATTAATTTATTTTATTTAAACATTACATATTTAAAAATGGTCTAACTCCAACGTTTCAGACAATTCTCGTCCATCTTCAGGGAAATTTTCAATTATTTCATACCTTCTCATTTTTATTTGGTGGCATGTTCAATTAGCTTATATTCTATACTTCTTTCACTTGTCCATTACATGTCTAATAGGTCACATTTTTTAAAAATATTTTTAACTTTCTTTGAAATTAAAATTATTACCACTTATATAGGATCACGTCATAATGTTTAATGAGTAGTTGGCAAATAGATGGTCCGTATCTCTCTTGAAAAGTAAAGCTTACATCTTTCATCTAATAGTTAGACAAAAGAAATTCAAACCCATCAGTTAACGCACCCACTTACTGAAGTTTACTAAGCAATAATTGATATAATTTTGTTTCATTATTGTTGTTACTTATGGCCGTAAAACACCCAGAATTATTAGGTAAAATGAATAACCTGGAACTTCAGGGAACATTTCATTAGGTTTGTAGATGATGAAATTCTTCTTCAGCTTGAGCTGTAGCAACATCTTCTAAATTGATAGTAGTTGGAAACTGGATGGAGCATAAGCGAGAACAAGCATCAGCAGGGATGTTTAGTTTACCAGGTAGATAGCGGATATCAGTGGTAAATTGTCCAACGTAGTCTAGATATGTCTGAGCTGGTAAGGAGAAGCTTTGTTTGCATTCTGTAAAAAAACCTAAGTTAAAGGCTTGTTATTAGTATAAATTATGAAATTTTGAGCTTCTAATATACGCCGAAAATATTGGACAGTAGAATATGCAGCAAGTAGTTCACGTTCATATGTGCTATATTTCTTTTGATTATTAAGAAGTTTCTTTGGAAAGAATCCTAGAAGTTGAGATTTATTATTTATCAGCTAGTGAAGGGCTGCTCCCATGGCAAAGTCGGATGCATCAACTGTGAGGATAATCTGGGCATCAGAGGTTGGATGAGCAAGCAAGGTAGCATTGGCAAATTCTTGCATAAGATTGTTGAAGAATGCTTCAGCTTCAGGAGTCCAATGGATCTTTCGGTGGCTTCGTTTCTTAACAGCCCCACATAGTAGCAGCTGTGTTGGGGAGTGCTCTCCTGTAAAAGTTTACAGCTCGAAGAAATTGCCGAAGATCACAGAGTGAGAAAGGAAGTGGATAGTCTTAAATAACTTTTAGAAGTTCTGGTACTGGTGCAATGCCATAAGAATTAACACGATATCCCAAAAAGTAAATCTGCCAGCCTTGGCAACTGAGTTTAACACATTCAATGCCCACTACCAATAAGCATACATCCTCGGGGTCCCAATGGTTTTTTTTTATTCATTCTTGTAAATAACACTTTAATAAATCAAATCAATCATTATAACATCGATGCAAGTACCATTTATCATTTTTTTATATACGTCTATAATAACAAGGCCCCAAGATTTATCTTTCTTTGGCACCATATGGATTGGTCTGGCACAACTGCTCTTTGATCCACATAGCACAGATTTGTTCAAATTCAAATTTGGCCTATGCTAGCTTATCAGATGGAAGTCTTCGAGGTCGAACTGACAATGGTGGTCTTTAAATCTTGATAGTATGAGTAACATCACAACTGTCGATATTTCTATGAAATTTTGGTTTATCTCTTGAAGGAGCTCCGGATATTTTGCAGAAGTAGGTCTGAATACTTGACTCGGGAATACGAGCAGGACAGAAGGTTGGAATGAATAAGATGTTTCACCAGAGACTATCAATGAAGTTACTTCATCATACGTTTGCCTTTTAAATCAATTACTAGCCCACAGTGCTCCAATAAATCAGCTCCGATAATAGGTTGAGTAACAACAGCAATATTAAAAATCCAAGAGAAGTCCTTGGGTAGCCCAAGAATCAATTTTAAATTTTTTTCCATGTGTATTAATGAGTGATCCATTTGCTGCATACAGATGATGGTTAGACGGGTTTGATTTTTTTTTTAATGAAGGGGGGATAACATTTGCACCAGAGCCAACTAGAAATATTAAACTCGAAATTAGGTCTCTTACAAATAAGGAGTGCCTGGAGCTTCTATCACTCTGCCGCATTCAGTGTGAAGGGCTGAAGTTTTCAGCAGGATTCTCTTGTTTATAACTGCAGAGCTGCACACAATTGTTTACCTTTTCTTTGAATTGTGGTAGAACCAGCAGAGGGGCAAACGAGAGCTAGAACTTTCTGAGAAGGAATGTCTGCGAGGATAAGGTGATTTGGATCTATTACGAGTTGAAAGCTGGGGAATTTGTTTGGTTAGATTTGACGATTCTTCTAATCTTGCTATGCAGTGGTCATGAGGGGATTCTGCATAGGTAGGCAAGTGAGTAATGTACGGATAGATGGTGTTTAATACTTAATTTATAAGAAACAACTATGTTTTACCACACTAAGATCAAAACTGAACTTTATTTATAACCTCAACAATTAAATCATATTGTAAATCCCATATGACATCTTCCCTTCAAAGATTGTTAAAGATCAAGCCAATTAGGTGGCCGAAGAATGTACTGTGTTTTCAGGTTCAGTGTTCTCCTCTGCTTCAGGAAAGAGTAGCATTTCTGCTGATGTCGTTCTGTCCTTAGGGTTAGCTTTAGTAGTAAAGGACCTTTTCATTTGAGAAGTGTTTTTCCTCAGGAGCCTCTTGTCACCATATCTTGAAATCCAGTAGGATCTAGACTCTTATTCTTTTCTGCCCACCTTCCCTTTTATCTATTATTTGTCATTCCTTGTTCAGAAAACAATATTATCTTCTTTTACAAACGATGATTCCTTTTTAAGTCGGTGTCGGTCATGAATATTCTTGGTTATTCCCTATTTGATCTTCAGGAGTTCTCTGATATTGCTTGCTTTGAACATGAGACTGAAGAATCTGTCTGGCACATGGCAATTTAGATCTGAGAACACTGAGACATACAGTGATATTTCTGTATGTTACACACACTGAAACTCTTAACAGCTTTTATCTCACAACGAAATTCTTGATGTCAATTGTAAACTTGAAACAATTAATGCATGGATCTTTCTGCTTTCTGAAAAATTTCATGTAACATTTATTAAATATTTTTTATAAGAAGAGAAAAGACTAAATTAACAAGAAATATGGTTAAATTAATATTTAAAACAAATAATTGAAAATGGTCAAGAGATCTCATTAAATGGACAAATTAGTCCACTCCCCTGATCGTTGGAAAAAGGGTAAGTGACGAGAAAGGATTGGGCTTGCCAGGATATGTATCTGGTAGCTCAAGTGGCTAGAGCGCCTTACTAGTGATAAGGAAATGCGGGCAACGAGTTGGGGTTAGTGATTTTTTTTTTTTTCTGCAGCTTATTCACCGCGACCACACTAGGTCTATTGTGCGCCTATCTATGCCTGCGTTTTAGATCACAATCTTTAAAACATCCGTGAATTTTAGTAAGCCTGTTGGATTTATTAGATCATTGGAAATTGGATTGGTTATATTATCCTGTCCAAGAATTCCAAATCTTAGCCATGCAAATCGGTCACACCAACAGATTATATGATAAGCTGTTTCGTTCTCTTTGCCACAGTATCTACATATTGGTGTTTCTACCAACTTAAGTTTATACATGTGTTTATTCAGTTTACAGTGTCCCTTATAGATCGCTGTAATTTTTTTAAGTGCCTTCCTGTCAAGATTGAGTAGCATATTGCTTCTTTTGACTGAATAGCCGTCTGGGAATAATTTGGAGAGATAATGATTTTTATCTTTCCAATATTGTTTTTTGATTGCTCCATAAATTTCCCTGATCCTTCTTTTGGCGTAGCTTGTGCTTATTCCCATTATTGGTTCGGGGGTTATGGGTTTATTAGCCGAGCCTTCCCTTGCGAGGTAGTCGGCCTTTTCGTTGCCATGGATGTCAGTATGTGCCGGTACCCATTACACTCTTACATTATTGTTTTCAGATAATTTATTGAGTGTGTTTTTGCAGGTTTTTACAACCTTTGATTTAGTTATATGGTTGCTGATTGCACCAATAGCTGCTTGAGTATCTGTAAATATGGTTACTTTCTTATTTGAAGTCTTTTCAGTCAGCAGTTCTGAGGCACACTGGCAAATTACTAGTACTTCTGATTGGAAGACAGCGTATTTTCCCAGGGTTATTGATGTCCTTCTTTGGGTTTGTCCATTTTCCAGATTCCAGCCCCAGACCCCCTTTTGGTCAGTGAACCATCCGCGTAGCAGTTAATCCCCTTGTAGGGTTTATGTGGTTCCATTTTTTATTTTCACTTACCTATATATGAAATATATAGTAAGTGGAAGTATTGCGATCGTGAAAAATTTTGACTTCCGGTTTTCAACGGAAATACATGTTTTGGGGTCCCCTGAGTTGAAATAACCAAGTCCCGCGAAATGGTCTGTGTGTGTGTGTCTGCGTGTTTGTGTGTGTATAAACAGACTAGCTCAAAAACTATTAACCGTGCGAAGCTGAAATTGGGTATTTAGTGTATGTATATGCCCGCAAAGTGACAGCAAAAATTTCATCAAAATTGGTCAAAGGGTGGGGGTACTTTATTTAATAAATTTTTACTTAATTTATTTTACTTTTTATAATATAATATAATATAAATATTTTTATAATATAAATTTTACTTAATTAATAGATTTTCTCAAAAACGGCTCTGACGATTTTGATTAAACTAAGTATTTGATGTATTAATATGCCCGAGATATGACTGTAAAAATGTCATCAAAATTGATCAACCGGAGGGGAGACTTTACTTAACGGTATTTGACGTATGTATATGCCAAAGATGTGACAGCCAACATTTCATCAAAATTGGTCAAACGGAGGGGGCACTTTAGTTCCAATTTTTACCTTTTTATCTCAAAAACGGCTTTAATGATTTTGATCAAATTCGTCATCTTTAATGAAAATCAGGTGTTCGATAATATCAGGTAAGTTTTATCAGTATTCAAATTTTCGGAAGGGGCTTAAATGGGGAAGGGGCCTTTTTTGTTTTCCTATGAAGTACCTTTGTTTTAGTTTATATTGAGAAATTAACTGTCTCTCATCACGCCTAAAAATAAGAAATGGCTAAATATGATATATGAAAAAAATCAAGTAAACAAATACAGGAGAAAAAAAGAAAAATATTCCGTCAACTCATAAAACACCTTGAGCTCACGCATGCGCCGTACGCCTTTAAAGAGAAACCAATGCGTTATAATTAAAGATGTTCTGTTCATTTAATGAGAATTATTTGTTTCATGGGAACTAAATATTTTATTCAACAAGTACATAGAGAATTATAAAATCAGACGACTTGGAGTATTATGCTTGCATTGCCGAATTATCACAAGTAAAAACTTTTATTTAATAATAAAAGAAATTAGTTTTTTTTTTTTTTTTTTGAGCAAATGAAAACAAAAATAAGAAATGAATGTGGAAAAATGTATAACTTTGAGAAGGGGCAATTAACGAAACACATTAATTTCTAATCTAAGTAAGTTGGTAAGTGAAAGTTGTGTGTTGCGCACACGCACCAGATTTTTTAATTATGGTTTAATATTTGATGTCCAGGAATTCTCGTATCTGAAGATCAGAGTGCATGGACAGCACCCGATCTTTTTCAATTTTCCTTGTTATTGCCTTGTGTCCTCCATCTGCATTTATTTTGGAGAAATTATTCTGTTTTATTATTCTATAAGCATATTTCAGCGCTTGGGCCTCCACCTCTATCTGCAGAGGTGTTAAATTTAATATCACCTCCATTGCGGCTGTTGGAGTTGTTCTCATAGCACCTGTTATCATAAAACATACTAACCTTTGTAGTTTCTTTAACGGCATTTTATTATTTCCAACTCCTGCTTTGTGCCACCGAAGTAGGGCGGAGTATAATATAGTTGGTCTAATTGCTGTTAGATACAGCCAATATACCATTTTTGGTTTAAGTTCTTTCCTATTGCTCTCTTACAGGCCCATAGGCATTTCAGGACTTTATTACGTGTTTAGACCAATTTAGTTTGTGGTCAAGTATAACACCCAGATGTTTTACTTCTTTCGTTGGTGTCAATTGAAAACCATTTATTTTTGGTAGTTCGATATCAATTTTTTTCCTCAAGGTGAAGAGGCAAATGTATATTTTTTGTGGATTAATGTTTAATCCATTCTCTTTGCACCAATCCTTAAGAATATTTGAAGGGTTTTGTAATAGGTCAGACAATACACTTTGATATTTTCCTTGAATAAGGATTGCAATATTGTCAGCATATCCCTGTGTATAAAAGCCTGCATTATTTAATCTTTCCAGCAGTGAGTCTACCACTAGACACCACAGTAGGGGTGAGATCACACCTCCCTGTGGACATCCTCCTCTCGGTTTAATCCACAGTTTGGTGTGTCCCATTTCTGATAGTAGAATTCTTCCCTCCAGCATCTTTCGATCCATCGTGAAAAATTTCGACTTCCAGTTTTCAACTGGAAATACACGTTTTGGGGTCCCCTGAGTCAAAATAACCAAGTCCCGCAAAATGGTCTGTGTGTGTGAACAGACTAGCTCTAAAACTATAAACTGTGTGAATCTGAAATTGGGTATTTATTATAAGTATATACCCGCGATGTGACAGCATAAATTTCTAATTTTTTTTCTCATAAATATAAGAGGGGGTACTTTATTTAATAACTTTTTTTCGATTTTCTAAAAAACGGCTCTAACGATTTTGATTAAACTGAGTATTTAATCTAGTAATATGCCTGAGATATAGCTGAAAAATTTCATCAAAATTTTCATTAGGACAGTAGGATGATTGGGTTGCCCCCTTCTGGGGTATATTTCACCGCTGCTAGATCTCTGGAACAGAGTTGCTAAAGTGGCAGCGGTTTTATTTCATTTTTATACACTTTGCAAGCTCTGGGGCTGTCTTTTGTGGACACAGTGCTGTATCAGGTAGATTAAGTCCCTTGAGCTCGCCTTTAAGTATGTATGGCTCTTGTATTAAGATTATATCAATGTTCTTACCTTTGATATACTGATGCAGAATACCACTTGCAGCTATCCGGTGGTGGAGATTGATCTGCAGCAGTTTTATCAAGTTGTTATTTTGTTCCACCAGGTGGTTCCCTGGGTGGCAACGGTGGCAGAGTTCTACCCTCCATCCTGACTTTCGTCAGGTCTTTGGGTTTCACTCCGTCCTCCCGTCGCCTCCCCATGGATGATACATGCGGAATCTGCGCCTTCTGTTATTGATTTAATTGGTTGAGGTCTACTCAAAGGTTCGGCCTTGGCTTCCTCTTTAGGTCCGACCTGAACCCTCTCTGTTGAAGCTTGACCTGCCTCTGAAGTGCCTGCCGTTTGTCCAGCTATGTCTTCAGAGGTCTCCATCAACTCGCATTCATGCATAGATGATGGTGGTTGCTCACCAGCCTTTGAGTTGCGCCATGAGGATCAGTTTCATCCCGCAACCCACCTTCATGCTTCTGGTTTTGAGGCATTCCAGGATGGGTTCCGAGATTTTGAAGATGGCGAAAAATCATTTCTCCATCTCCTTCATGTAGTGCAGTCTCCAGGTTTTGATGTCTGTAACTGTCTTATTCTATACTCTTAATCTCTTTAAGAGTACTTCTTCTGTAGGAGCTTTCCCTGGGAAGAATGCTCCTATCTTGACCATTTTCGTAAGCTCCCCAATCTCACAGATCCTGATCGCCACTTCCTCTCTCAGCTTGATACTGGGGATCGTTTTCATTAGCCACTGTTTAGTGTGGTTATCAAGGCATGAGACGATGCAGCCTCCTCTACTGAGACTTGCCCCGTTAAAGAGATGCTGATCGTCACTCTCTTCATCGATGTCGTCTACCTTGTCTCTAATTAGCTCTTGTAATTCATCTCATTGCTCTCGGGTCAGCTGTGTGTGAGGGTAGTCTTCCCGAACCACCGCTACCAGCTGCTCTCTTACAGCAAGAGCATAATTCGCCTTATGTCCGGTAGTCCCTCTAGGTTTCTCAGCAACAGGTGCAGAGGTTCCCGGAGAGGATCTGGGTCTTTTTGAAGTCAGTTGGGATTGTGTGGGTCGCTTCGGAGGCCTCGCAGTGTTTGCTGCTGGCCTAGTCGGCTTGCCAACTGTACCCCGTCTGTCTCTTTGGTAGTAGCGTGAGGGCCCTCCCGCCGCAGCTTTGTTTGCCGGGCCTGTTTGTGCCTTTGCAACCTTGGCCTGGCACTTGGGAAGAGAAGCCCCCATGTCAGTTTGTTGGCCCATCTTTGGAGCATTACCCTTGGTCAGAGCTGCTTTGTCTGCCGGGCCTGGTTAGGCCCTTGCTTCCTCAGCAGGACCTTCCTGGGATGTCCCCGCAACTGGTTGATTGTATAGGGATTGGGCTTTCGCCTTCCTCCTATTGCGCCTCTTCATGTTCTTTGAGGACCCCGTCGTGGCTAAGGCCTCCGACTGGTCCACATTGAGACCTTTTTGGCTAGTTTCCGTCTCCATTGGTGTTTTGTGACTTGTGGTCATTGGAGCCTGTGAAGCAGCAGCTACAAGAGCCGCATGCTCCTCCAGCACTCCCTGTATGTGTTTGTCCACATGTAGTTCTTTTGATTCGTCCTCTAGTGCTCTTAAAAGGTGTCTGGCCTGTGTTTCCGCCTGAGACGAAGATCGAGGAAGCCATTGTTAGATGGCTCTGATGACGGGGATCCCTCAACGGGTTGTGGATTTTCTTCCAGGTAGAATAAGTCTTTTTCTTTGTTCATTGTTTTATTCCCATTCCAGGTATGACTATCCGCCGGGATGTACCCGGATCTCAGCGCTATCAACGTCCAGGAGCTGGAATATATGCTTCCTTGACGGGGAAGTTCTCAATTTTTACTGCTTAATAATTTGTTTAAATTTCTCACTTAATAATTACAAGAAATAGTGGCATCCCTTGTGGGGAATTGATTGATAAGTAGTATATTCATGATGAGTGCATTAGAAAATTTATGAAGGGAGAGGACTCAGATCCAAAGAATTTTCTCAATGTGGCTACAATGAATTCACCCGATTATGTAGTGAAGATACCCCCAACACCAATTATGTTTCAGCAACATTTATGAAATTATCGGACAAAGCAGAGAGACTTTTTAGTCTTGACAATCAGGTAAAGGAACTTTTATTTGTGCATGTAGAAGATGATAGTATAATTGAAAAAGAAATTGGAAGTTACAGGGATAAATGGTTTTCGGCTATCTCAATTAAGGATAGGATGGTTACTGAAAAAAATAAGCATACCTCAAGCTCCACATTTGAACCTGGAATTGCATGTAAGAAAAATTATAGACTACCAAAACTTGAATTGAAAAAGTATGATGGAAGTCTACGTGAGTGGATAAGTTTTTGGGCTAGGTTTAAGAAAGTTCATGACAGTGAAGAATTAGATAATGAAGAGAGGTTCCAGTACCTATATCAGGCCACTGTGGAAAGATCTCCTGTTAGAGAGCTTGTAGAAAGCTTCCCTCCATCTTCTAAAAATTACCCTAAGGTAATTGAACAGCTGAAAAATAGATTTGGGCGTGAAGGATTACTGATTCAGCTATATGTCAGAGATTTATTGGGTTTGGTTCTAAATCAGGCTACAAATAAAGGAGGTATGACCTTAACTTCTCTCTATGATAAATTAGAATGTCAACTGAACAATAGAATGTCGCTGGACTCTAGATGTAACCACTGATAAGTGTTCATGTATGCTCATACCTGTAGTTGAGTCAGCTCTTCCAGAATCAACTCTTAGGCTGTGGGAGAGGCATAGAATAACAAATCAAATTGATATTGAAAAGGGTTTGGAAGACCTCTTAAATTTTTTATGAGAAGTAGAGAGTGAGGAGAGAATCATGCTCACCAAATAAAAGGAGCAAGGAAACCCGTGAAGGTAAATATGATACCCACATCATCGGAGTTGTTAAACGTCAATAAGTCAATTAATGAAAATTGTATTTTTCTGGAAAGGGCCATGATTCTCTTAATTGTTTCAAGATATGGATTTAGATACCATAAAAAATGTTCTGAGGAACAAAGGCTGTTGCTTTCTTTGTCTCAAGAAAGATCATATAAAGAAAAATTGTAAGGCTGTGGTTAGATGTTTCATCTGCAAAGGTAAACATGTAACGTTGTTGTGCTCTAAACGAGGTGCACTTAACCCAGGTAGCACACATATATCAGGTCTAAATACTGAACAAAGTTTGACTAATACATTTAGCAATGAGGAGTATTTAAAAACATTGAAGGCAATGCTGAGAAATAATGTAGAGGAATACCCTTGTCATTGGTTCTTTGATAATGGGTCTCAAAGATCATATATTAGTAAGAGAATGGCTTCTCTTCTAGGATACAAACCAATTGGTTCTCAAACAATTGTGCATGGATTGTTTGGTAGTACGAGATCGAATCCTGAAGATCATAAAATTTACCAGGTAAGAGTTTCAATCATTACTAATGATTATGCTTGTAATTGTGAAGCCCTTGACAAGGATGTGATTTGTCAAAAATACCTGTAATTGACAGTTCTGGACCCTGGGTTAAAGGATTAAAAGATCTTAAGATCACTCTAACAGACAGAGATTATGGTGAGATAGATATTTTAGTTGGTGCAGATATTTCAGGGAAGCTGTTAACAGGTAATAGAAAAATCCTAAAATGTGGCCTAGTTGCAGAGGAAACATATCTGGGATGGACATTGATGGGAAAGACTATAGAAGGAAATAGCTGTATGTCAGAAAATGTCAGTATTACCTCCCTAGACGTTTCCGCTTCGGACCTTTGGCGATTAGATCTCACAGGAATAGAAGACCCTGTTACTGTAAAAACAAGAGAAGAGCAAACACATGATGCAGTACGTCATTTTGAAGAAACGGTGAGAAATGTTTCTATGTTGACAATTGTGTCACTAGCATTGCTAACGAAGATGAACTTAAACTTTTTATTGAAGAAAGTATAGCCATTTTTTCAATGGCTAAATTTGAGCTTAGAGGGTGGGAATGGAATGATCCCAATCTTTCTGAGTCCACGAACACTCCAATGTTAGGAATTATATGGATAGAAAAAATGACACTATTAGAGTAAAGGTTCCTGATCTGCTAAAAGTATGACAAGAAGAACACTTTTGTCAGTTATTCAAAAAATATTTGACCCAATCGGAATCACTTCACCATCCAAAATTATACCAAAACTATTAATTCAGAAGACTTGGTCAACTGGAGGCAGCTGGGATGATGGAAAAAGTGAAGAAATTTGGGAAGAATTTTCAAAATGGTTAAATGAAGTTCAATTCATGAAAAATATAGAAATTCCTCGATGGGCTATAAGAACCACTGCAATAGATGCTTCCATCACTTTACATACCTTCTGTGATGCCAGTCAGACAGCATATGCTGCAACTTTTTTTTTACATTGTGAAAGTTTGCAGATGGTGGTTGTAAGTTGGGTTGAAGCTAAAGTACGTGTTGCACCAGTTAGCAGTTGCACAATACCAAGACTAGAGCTACTTGCTGCTTTGATCGGTGCTAGATTGGCTCATAATATTAGAACTGAACTTGGAGAAATTCCTTGTTTTTACTGGAGCGATTCATCTGCAGTTCTAGCCTGGATTAAACTAAACGAACCATGGGGAGTGTTTGTTTGGAATCGAGTTCAGGAAATCAGGAGATTGAGTAACGAAAAAGAATGGCATCATGTTCCTGGTAAATCGAACCCTGCAGATTTACTGAGCCGAGGATGCAGTCCATGAGAATGGTGGGAGGGACCACCTTGGCTAAAACTACCTGATGATAAATGGCCTCAAGATATTGTTACACCAGATGAGGTTGAAATATCTGGAGAACGCAAGAAGGTGACTGTACTTAAAGCAAATTGTGCTATTAGTGACAATATATGGACTAAAGAACTATGTAAAAGAAACAGCACCTATTCACAGATAGTAAAGGTTGTTGCGCTTTGCTAACAAAAGCAGAAGACTAGGTGAAGAGAGCAACCTTTTAACAATGAAGGAGTTGGGAGAAGCTGAGACCAGATTACTACGACTAGTACAAAAAGCATCATTTTCCGGTGAAGGAATCAAGTGGCTTTCTAAATTGAAGACCTTTGAAGACTCCCTTGGCTTAAAGAGATTAACAACCAAAATGTGGGCAAGACGAAGATTTTTGAGCGCCTATTATCCTCCCTGGCAATCATCATTTAATTGAAAAACTGATTTTAGAAGAACATAATCATAACTGTCATCTCAGGGGGCTTGGGCTATTGAATCACTAGAGGAACATATTGGATACTACGTGGAAGACAAACTATCAGAAGAGTGTTGAAAAGATGTGTTATCTGCCAATGTTTTGACTCTCAAAATTTTGAAGAGGATTCCCCACCTTTGCCCAAAAACGGTACGATGCAAGAGTTTTTGAAGTGACTAGTATGGATTATGCTGGTCCCTTATACCTTAGGAACAGGGAAAGTTTGGATTTGTTTATTTATATGTGCAGTTTATCGAATGTTACATCTAGAATTAGTTTCGTCGTTATCTACTGAACAATTTATGATGTGTCTTAGGAGATTTATCGCACGCCGTGGAAGACCAACCATCATATACAGTGACAACGGAAACAATTTTCGAGGTATGGATGCACTGTTAAATAAGATTGACTGGAAACAGATTACTAATTGGAGTTCTATTAGAAAAATAGAATGGTGTTTCAACCCACCTGGTGCTCCAGGGTGGGGAGGATTTTGGGAACGTTTAATCGGCCTGGTTAAAGTTCTATTGAGGAAGGTATTGGTAAAAGCATGTTTGACTGCTGAAGAGTTGTATACAGTAGTCTGTGAATGTGAAAGTGTTGTGAATTCAAGACCTACCACTTTTGTATCCGATGTTGCAATGGATCCAATCCATTTCTCACCTAAAATGTTTCTACAAGATATTGAAGAGATTGGAGTTCAAGATATGGATAAATAGAGTCATCAAAATTTAGCAGAAGACTAAGATATCGAAACGATCTACGCCAACGATTCAGAGCGGAATATTTGGGGTGTCTCCTGCAATCTTCTAAAAAGAATAAAAAAACAGAGAGCCTGCAGTTGGAGAAGTGATTTTAATTGGATATGATAATTTGAAAAGAATCGATTGGCCGTTAGGTGTGGTAGAACGAATTAATCGACCCATTCAACATCTCTTTCCTTTAGAGGTATTTAGCGATGAACCTAAAATAATTCTAGATATTGGCGAAGATGACAGTTCCTCAGAAGAACGAGACCCAAACGTAGGAGAAGAAGATTTGGAGGAAGAAAGTGGCCCTTTGTTGAGAACACTATGCGGAAGGGGTGTTCGGATACCTTTATGGTTCCTTTGAACACAGACAGAATATATTTGTTTAGAAAAAAGGAAAAATGGAAATTTAGGACAATGTGCTGTTCGTAATATTTCTTTATTTTACTGTTGAGTAGTTAAAAACTCCTCATGGTGGGAGGAGGTTCAGAAATGTTTTAAAGACAGTATGAAATTAACAGGGAAATAGATAAGTATAGCAACATTTTTTGTTTAATATAAAATTAATTGGTTTGTGACCATTGGTGTAACATCTGCTTTGTAATTGTTGAAAGTTTAGCATATATTTTACCTGCACTTAATTTGTACAGCTTAATAATTTGTTTAATATTCCCACTTGATAATTACAAGAAACATAGAGTAGAAACTATCTCAAGAAACATTGTTCAAAAATTTTCCAAAAAATCTGATATGTGTTCAGCCACATCTGCATCTAGAGAGCCAACAACATAATATTTTGTGAGCTCTATATTAATAGTAATATGTATGTGAGCAATTAATATTAATATTAATTGAGAGTACTGTTTTAATATGTTTATTACAATTAACAAATTGTGATTCCAACTGCCAAAACCAAATTTTTGGCTAGTTTTTGGAAAAAGGAGGAACTTTCATAGATTCCTAGTTAATTACAACATCAGGCGAAGTTTGTTGAATCCTCTGTTCATCTTCATCTAAAATGTGGTTGTAGATACAAAAATTATAGAGAAACTTACAGATCAATAGAAGCTTGTAAAAAGCTGGCAATGTTGCTATGAAAATCCTTAGCTTCCATTGTCGAAAAGTCACCAGTTTAATGTTATGTATTAAAGTCTTTAGGTATAATAAAGGCAACGATTAGGAACTGTATGCACTGTATATTCTTACTAATATAATATATGTGTTTAGGACTCCACTAAACAAGCTAACTTGTAAACAACCCAAGCAGTAATGGCGCCATGCAGTCTTTTTATAGGTGCCTTTACACTTTACGAACCTTCGAACAGGTTCTCCTTCGAACCTTGCCGTACCGACGTGAAGCGAACAGCTATTTATACTTCACGTGACGTTAGGGATGGGTCGTTCCCGATACTTAATGGAGCTGTTCCAACCCGTTCCGTTCCACGAATGGAACAGTTCCAAATTACCGATACAGTTCCACTGTTCCATTGCTTTACATATGGAAATAGAAAAACTCAAAAATGATGACGGGGGGGGGGGGGAGGGGGTGGATTTAGCGCTAGTTGATCAGGGGGACCAGGTTGATTAGTTAAACCTTTTTGTATAATTTAAAATTGAAAGCTAATATTATTTTTTCATTAGCTATTGATTCTGATTATTATCATCTACAAATTTTTTTTCTGTTTACAGTGTTACACTAATGCTCCCTTATTTTTATACTTAGGAATACTTTTCTTATAATGTTTGGTGTGTTTGGTGATTTTTGTAATGTACCTTTGCCACAGTTTACAACATTCAAGCAGTTCATTTGGCTTACAAAATTTTGTGTGTAATTATTATGAGCTATATATCTACATACATAAATTTAGGTATAGAGCTAATTATTGGGAGGCCTTTTAACAATTTAAATTTGTTAGGAACAAGTTTTTCAATAATATAATATATACTCTACATAGAACTGGTTAAAAACTCCCAAATCGGCAAGGTCAAAACTATAAAATGCAAATTGTATATAGACTTTTAATATTTGCTGAGTACTTTATTGTTTTCTCAACATTAACAGTAAGCAATTGTTCGAATTTTTAAATTACCAAAAACTTAATTTCCTCCCATCCCTTCAATTCTACTGCATGAAAACCCAATAAGATGGTGGTATACAAATTGGCAAGACTTTCCATGGCTCTCACCAGTAGCAGAGGAACACCTTTGCATAACAGCTAAATCTTTTCCATGCCAACAGCTCTTTTCAAAAGCAGGCATTTTTCTTTCAAAGAGACCAAGCCAACTGTCTCCACAAAATGCCAGGATGTTGCTGTTCATCAACAACAATGAAGATTATTATATTTAATAAATAAATATTAATTTTATAATGTGTAAATAATAATTCTATATGAATTAATATATCTTTTAAACTTGTTTGTATATATTGAAGTATTAATATGTATACTTAAATTACTTAAAATTGTATAAATAAATTTTTTTATTTTTGTACAATTTTTTCAAAATGTTATATTTTATTTCCATCAAGCCTTTCTACTTTTTATACATTCATTACTTATGAATATATGCATTATTGACCAATACTGGTGTTTTGTTTGGAAATTGTTTTGAATAATGTTGGTAAGGACTGGGAAATAAGAATTGTAATTAGAATTAGGCAAATTTTGTTTCAAAATATAGGTGAGATTAGTTGTCTAATAGCATACAATTATCATTTAGCTGAAACTTCTTTCTAAAATGATGCTTTAATAATAATTGTAATATTTTATATTCTTCTCATTCAAATATAATCTATAACCAAACAACATTACTGAGACATAGGTCATTAGGACTATCAGTTGCCCTTATTAATTTTAAGATACTTTTTACAATTTCCTGAAAAAGATATATGTATATCCTTACCATAACATTGTACTTCCATGTACAAAGTGCCAAAAATGGTAATATGAAGATAAAAATAATCCCACATTTTCTAATAATCATTAGAATATAAATTAATCTCACCACAACACAGATTTTTGAGATCAATGAATTTTATATATATAATACATCTGTCACTGGTGGTGTAGTAGTTAGTATAGCAAATCCCAGGATCTCATTAGTATAGCAAGTAACAGGATCTCATCCTATCAAGTTGCCCTAGGATTTTTTAAAGGGAGTAAAAAATCCTTGGTCATGCTGTCCTTAGAAGGTAAAGTAAAATGAAAGTTGATAGCCTGTGCGATGTCAGGCACTTTTTAAAGATCTCTATCATAATTATACCTGGAAAGGCAAAATTTAGCTTTGTAGCATCGCCTGATCAATCTTAGTAGCATAAAGTGATGGTAAATAAATTAACAAATATTACAAATCTATTATATGAATTTCGTATTAAACTCCTTCACCAATCTACTTCTATAATGCCAGGCTAATTTACATTATTTCACTAAGGCAGGGAAGTTTTACTTCCTCTCTATTACATTCTCAATGTATAAAATTTCTTCATGATTTTTTTTTTTTTTTCATTTCAATGAAATGCGACAGGCCCCTATAAAATGAAAATTATTTTTTAATTCTTAGCAACTGCACAGCAAATAAAGTTGTTTTTGACCCTCCTCTGTATATTTTTTTGTTTAGTCTAAATGATTCTTATCTAGTTTTAAAATCAATCTTATACCATGTATTGTCATATATTCAAAATAATTTATTTTGTGTATGTATTTTGCATAATTTTACTTTCCTCTAATACATGTTTTACTATATTACCCAATTATTTTACAATACTGGGGTATTTTCAACATTAATGCCTAAGCCAATATTATGATCTTTAATAATTTTAATTAAATCCCAAAATAATATGTTTTATTTTACAATTTCTTTTGCTAAAAAAAGGGCTCATCTTCCCTAAAGATCGGGGAGTATCGTGAGTGGAATGCTAATGGAACAGTCCTGGAGCAGGTAATGGAACCGGCGGTGGAGCAGTACTGGAGCAACTAGTGGAGCAGTAAGTGGAACCGGCGGTGGAGCAGTCCGTGGAACCGTCAGTGGAACGCTCGTGGAGCAGACAGTGGAACCGGAGGTGGAGCAGTCCGTGGAACGCTCGTGGAGCAGACAGTGGAACCGGAGTTGGAGCAGTCTGTGGAACCGCCACTGGAACGCTCGTGGAGCAGACAGTGGAACCGGAGCTGGAGCAGTCCGTGGAACCGTCACTGGAACGCTCGTGGAGCAGTCAGTGGAACTTTTCCTTACCGATCCGGGCACTCCCCACTCCTTACCGATCCACTCGTATCGGTAAATCCCAGCAATTGGAACAGTTCCATACCGTTCCACAGCGAGATTAGGTTCTCGTTCCCGATCCAGTTCCACCGACCCATCCCTACGTGACGTTAAGCGAACCAATATGGCTGACGCACCCAACGCTAGCGTATGATAAAGAAAAAATCTCCATTATCAATATATTTTATGATAGGTTAAATGATGGTCAGGATTTTCAGTTACAATGATTTTATTATGGTAAGCCAACGTTTCGATCCAACTTGTGGATCTTCATCAGGGCTACTGAGTCCAGGTGGATACCCGGATGGATAAGGATAAGGATTGGATAAGGAAGGTGGATAAGGTGGAGAGTATCCACCTGGACTCAGTAGCCCTGACGAAGATCCACAAGTTGGCTCGAAACGTTGGCTTACCATAATAAAATCATTGTAACTGAAAATCCTGACCATCATTTAACCTATCGTAATTGAAGAACAGTTGACCATCTCTCATCTCTACCAATATATTTTATATTATCTGAAAAATAAAAAATAGGAGACGAACTACAACGTTTCACAAATTACACTAGTATCAAACAGAACTCCTGTCACTCAGGTAAAACCCAAATCAAAAGTGACACTAGCGCTACCCCCGAGCCCAGGCGAACATGTGAAGTACCTAGAACACCCGAGCGGTCGACGTGAAGGCTTCACGAAGGTTGTTCGAGGGTGGTGTTAGACGTGCGCGCCGCCGCGCCGCGCCGCCGGATGATTTTAACTGCGCCTAGCCGCCGCCGATGAAGGTGGTGCGCCGCATGTACAACACTCTCAGAGCAGGGTGTTTTTGTGCTTGGCGTTGATATTATTGGCAACAGAGTTTTTCTTTAAGGCCTATTTGCAGACCTTCATAAAGCTACGAGAAAAATTGATCAGCGGATATGAAACGTTGTTAGGACATATCAAGTCATTCCTCGACCCCCGCATCGTACCAGCAAGAATTGGTTGCAACCAGTAGTTTCTATTTTTCTGCGGTATAATTACCCTAATCGAATTATTACCAGTCCTTGTTATTGTTTAAAGGACTGATAAAGA
Source organism: Aelia acuminata (assembly GCA_911387785.2). NCBI lineage: Eukaryota > Metazoa > Arthropoda > Insecta > Hemiptera > Pentatomidae > Aelia > Aelia acuminata. The sequence continues at coordinate 14,808,491 of OU426982.1, forward strand.
ATTCCATTATTTCTTTTATCTTCATTCATTTCCCCCCTCAAAATATAGTAAAACTTTGATTTTATTTATTATTAATTTTTTAACGACTGTTACCACTTATTATGCTTTCTACTTAAACAATCTTTCTATTTCATCAGTGCTGTTGTATTCCATCTCAGTGACCCAGTATGTTTCAGATGAATCCTATAATACTCCACTATTTAACCACTTCCCTTCTTTCCCCCACTTCCCTTTCCCCGCACATTGAATACCTGTTTGCTGCAATATCCACCTCCCCACATCCGTACTCTTTGGTTTCATCTACCTGCCTCCGAAAGTTACCTTTGATGAAACATTCGAAGCTATCCATTACAACACGATCCCTTCATATTCCAACATTTTTCTCTCCGGAGACCTCAACAACAATCTCCAGATACCTTCTCCTAACCAAGCCTATCTTTCAAATATCCTCTATTCCCTTAATTTATTTATAGTCCCTTACGATCCGACTCTTAACACCCAGCATTCCATCACTTGGCTTGTCTTTTATGATCTCGATTCCCTAAAAAACTCCTCGCCTTATCACAGCATCCGGTTCCTTTACAGTCTTCCCACGACCTCATACAATTATATAACCTTCCCCTCCTGCTGTACTCCCCCACAACTAAATCCTTTCGAAACCTTGATTCCCTATCACCTGCAATCCTGCTCTTGAGATGATCCAATGGGACCCCATATACACCTCAAACGCCATTGACTTAACTTCATACCATCCTAGACCATCACGCTCTTCTCAAGTTCAAGACAGTTAAGCATCCTCGAGCACCCTGGATAACACCTACGCTAAGGAATTTTATGAAACTAAGAGACGCAGCTAGAAGAAGATTTTAGGGCACCTGACTTTCTGAAGATTACCATCAAGCTCCTCCGAAATAGCACTCAATCCTTAATATACCGCGCTAAATCCAACTACTTCCAGCAATCCTTATCCAGTACCCCCGACTCCAAAGCAAAATATGTAATTCTCAGCAAACTGTCCAATCAATTCAAACTGTCCAATCAAATCCAATCAATTCCATTTTCAGCTGATGCACTCAATTTGTCTCTAACATCTCCAATCTAAAGGTGTTCCTCTTTGTCCCCCACGCTTTTTACTTTCACTTACCTATATATGAAATATATAGTAAGTGGAAGTATTGCGATCGTGAAAATTTTCGACTTCCGGTTTTCAACGGAAATACACGTTTTGGGGTCCCCTGAGTCAAAATAACCAAGTCCCGCGAAATGGTCTGTGTGTGTGTGTGTCTGTGTGTGTGTGTGTGTGTGTGTGTGTGTGTGTGTGTGTGTGTGTGTGTGTGTGTGTGTGTGTGTGTGTGTGTGTGTGTGTGTGTGTGAACAGACTAGCTCAAAAACTATAAACCGTGCGAACCTGAAATTTGGTATTTAGAGTATGTATAAGCCCGCGATGTGACAGCAAAATTTTCATCAAATTTGCTCAAAGGGAGGGGGTACTTTATTTAATAACTTTTTAAGTTTTTTTCGATTTTCTCAAAAACGGCTCTAACGATTTTGATTAAACTGAGTATTTGATCTATTTATATGCCTGAAATATGACTGTAAAAATTTCATCAAAATTCATCAACCGGAGGGGGGACTTTACTTAATAAATTTTGTATCATTTTCACATGTTTTTTTTATTTACTCAAAAACGGTTTTAACGATTTTTATCAAACTTGGTATTTGATGTATTTATATGCCAAAGATGTGATAACCAACATTTCATCACAATTGATCAACCGGAGGGGGGACTTTACTTAATAAATTTTGTATCATTTTCACGTGTTTTTTTTATTTACTCAAAAACGGTTTTAACGATTTTGATCAAACTTGGTATTTGATGTATTTATATGCCCGAGATATGACTGTAAAAAGTTCATCAAAATTGATCTACGGGAGGGGGGACTTTACTTAATAAATTTTGTATCATTTTCACGGGTTTTTTTTTATTGACTCAAAAACGGCTTTAACGATTAACAAAAATAAGATATGAATGTAGAAAAATGTGTGACTTTGGGAAATGATATTTAGCAAAACACGTCAATTTCTAATCTAAGTAAGTTGGTAAGTGAAAGTTGTGTGTTGTGCGCACGCACCAGATTTTTTCTATCTGTATCAATGAACTTCCATCCTCCACCCATCGCTGTCAATACCATCTGTATGCCGATGACGCCCAGCTTTATCTCTCCTTTGCCCCGCTGATTCCTCCGACGATATCCTAAAATTATAGGAAGATATCGACAGAATATGTACTTGGGCAAACCTCAACGAATTTACTCTGAACGCGAAGCAGACGAAAGCCACCTTGATTGGATCTCCCTTTCTCCTCAAATCAACTCCTGTCGCTCCAAATCTAGTCCTAAACAACTCATCTATCTCATTCCACAATTCTGTCAAAAACCTTGGCGTTACCTTCGATCATTCCCCCTCTTGGAAACCACATATCTCACAAATTTCCCGTCGCACTATCTCTACCCGGAAACAGTTCAACCGTCCTCTCTCATCTCTCCCCACTTTGACTACGGCTGTATGGTGTACAGCGGACTGTCTGAGGTACTCGAAGCCAAACTTAAACGCCTAATGAAATATTCAATACGTTTTGTCTTTAGGATCCCAAGAGATACGCATATAACCCAGTACAATGCCGAGATGAAGTGTCTCTGCCATTCCTACCGCTGTCGGTATCTACTGGCTTTCTTCTTATACTAGACCATCAGAACTCAACGACCCTCCTATATCTTGCAGAGCCTACAATTTAAATCCTCCATCCAATCCCGCCAAACCAGACCCCATCGAACTTATACATGAACAAATCCTTCATAATGCAAGCAACATCCCTCTGGAACTCTATTCCCTCCGTTATCCGACACGCTCCATTAACTTCCACTTTCAAATCACTCCTCTTCGAGATCCTATTCAACTGATCACTGAAGGAACACGATGGATCTTTAGAAGTACGAGGGGGGTAAAGAAAGTTCTAAGCCTGATATACATATATTAAAATATATTTTCAACTTACATATTTTTATTTTTCAATATAGTCCCCCACAACAGCAACGCACTTATTCCACCGCTTCCCTATCATCTGTAACCCGGCCAAAATTTTTTTTTTCGAAACCTTCCAAAACGAGAGCTGAGATCACCTCATCGTCTGACGAAAACACTCTCCCTCACAAATGTTTTTTCATATTAGGAAGAGGTAGAAGTCTTAGGGGGCCAGGTCTGGCGAGTAGGGTGGGTGCGGGAGCAGCTTGGCCTTCTCCTTGGTAACTCTTGATTTGTGGAGGGGAGTGTTGTCCTGCAGTAGCAGCACACCTTTGGTGATCTTTGCTCGGCGTTTCTCTTTGATGGCCTCTCGCAGTTTCACGTGAAGGTCTGCATAGTATTGCCCTGTTATTGTCATGCCATGCTGCAGAAAATCGACCAGCAAAACTCCTTCCGAGGCTAACGTCGCCCAGATCGGTCATCATCTTCGAGGTTTCCTCGGCCAGTTTTGAAGAGTGCGGTCCACCTTTTGATAGTGGCATACGATGGGGCAGAGTCCCACAAAGTTGCAAATATGTCTTCAAATATTTACTTCGGCCCCATCCCATTTTTTACAAAATATTTTATCACTGCACGGTGCTCAAAATTAGACATTTTTAAATCGACCAATAACTCACAACAGTCGGAAAGAAACTGACCTGAATTGAAAGGTGGAATTAGAGAGATAAGAACTTGTTATAAGTAAACAATGACCTTTAACCCCATTCAGCTTATCTGTTTTCATTTCAAAAACTAGTTATCTATGTCACAAGACTGTAAAGTATGTTTTTTACAAGTGAAACTCCTTTAATGTACGGCTTTAACATTAACAATCCAATTCAACAAATAAAATAATAAACGAGTACTCCCAGGTGCGTCCGCAGGATTTCCTCTGGGGGGGGGGGGGGGCAGGCTGATAAAATTTTCGAAAGGGTCGAGGTATTCTGACCTTGTAAGGCTCAATTAATTGTCAAAATAAAACTTACTGATATTTAAATGTTATAATAAGTGTTTATGTAATGCTTCATAAATATATTAAATGAATACGAATTTATTTATTGGTTGTTTTTGTTTCTCAAAATTTGTAGAGGGGGCAGCTGCCTTCGCCTGCGTACGCTCATGATAAAAAAAATCTCGCGAGCATCGGCGCGCCGGTATGCGCCGCCGCCGCCGGTTAAATGCGGCCCGCCGCCGAAGATTTTTCTGTGGCGCGCATGTCTAGGTGGTGTTCGAAGGTGAAGTTCGTAGAGTGTAAAGGCACCTTATAATGATCCATCAAGAGTAGTTACATTTTCCGAAAAAAATTTTATGATTCATAATTACTACAGATTGTTATAAGAATACATTAAAAACATAAAAATAAAATAAAATAGTTCCTTAATATTAGATTATTATTTGTAATAAAGAATATTAATAAATGACAAGTTCACTAACGCCAAAGAGGTATAATAGGTTATTTACAAACACGGTCACTCCACAGAGTATAGAATTACATAGAGGTGGCAGGGTTACTGTGGCTGTCATCGGAAAACCACCACTGGTCCTAAACCCCAAGTATTGAGTATTAGTAAACTAACGTATTTAACATCATAAGTATTATGTTTATTACATTAAATAACATTATAGAAGAATAAGTCTAGAGAACTTATTAGAATGGATCACATCAGACATTTTTTTTTCTCATATTTAAATAAGATGACCCTATAAATAGGTAAAATAAGTTTAAACAATTATTATATGAATTCATGGGTAAATGAATTCAATTCAGAAAAAATTAAGTTTTGGTTTTAGCCAGTGATTTCGTCATCACCATGCTAAAGTAACGAATATGCATAGGTTTTTAATTGCACATTCGTTACTTTAGCATGGTGACGACGATTTGTTAGGATAAAACAGCGATTTTCTGAGATGAATTTCTGAAAAATTCGCTCATAAAATTTACAATATTTTGATGTATCATAAGTCTGATGAAATATTCTTTCATGATTTCATTCACGATGACCATTAGACTAACTACCAAAATAAAAACGAAAACCTTTTTACTGTGAATCATGAAACAATACAGTAAAATAAACTTGGGTTGAACTTATTTAAATTACAAAATGTTAAATAAAATTACGAGCATTATATTCAATCACATCAAGTACCGTGGACGCGGGTTCTTGAGCCCAGATTTTGAAACTTTTAACATTATTCTTGAAAATAGACACAACATATTGTTTTCTTTGACATACTCACCTTATATTATTAGACTACAGTTTATTATGAATACTTTAACATATAATATGCATTGTTTATGTCGTAGTAAATATTTTTATATATTTTTTTTTAATTTGGGCTCAGGTTAACCTTAAGGCTGGGTACTTGACCCAAGACTCAATTCCCATTGAAAATACTATTTGAATGCAGTTTGGTTTCAAGTAAGAGGCTGGTTATTAAAAAAAAAAAAAAATCCTGAACATCCAGTAAACATCAAAAGGTTCATTTTAAAGAAAATTATTATTTTAAAACATCCCACATATATTATTTCACAAAGACTAAAAATCGGTTTTTCATGAATTATAAGGTCCTGTCGTGCTCAAATGCCATGAATGTGGTATCGTTGGATTCAGAATTTCACGGAGCTTTTGCCAATCGCATTCTCATTGTTCATTTTTCGGTCTAAAATATCGACCTAAATGTAGTGATTCAACGGATAGAAACGGATCAAATTGGGTTTTATAAAATGCGGTACGAAAATAAGTTTTCTATAAGAACTAAACTGGGGTTTGTGTTTTGAAGCCCTAAAACCTACCAGTTTTGAGATAACGCCTGGGTTAGGCCCCTCCGCAGCACGTGGTCTACTACTTACTGTGTTACGTTACAGCAAATGTAAGGTCCTGTCGTGCTTAGGTTCTATAAATGTGGTTTTGTCTGATTTAGACTTAATTGTAGCGTTGAAAATTGCACTCTCACATTTAGCAATTACAGTATACTCCCACTTTACCGGTTCCCGTTTAACCGACTCTTCGGATAAACCGATGGACGCTGTAAAAGATAAAAATTCTTTTTAAAATCCTTAAAAACATTTATAATTTTGTCATATTCAATCAAAAAAACGCGTGCGCGTCCGCGTGCGTGTATGTGTGAACAGACTAGCTCAAAAACCATAAACCGTGCGAACCTGAAATTAGGTATTTATTATATGTATATGCCCGCGATGTGACAGCAAAAATGTCATCAAAATTGCCCAGAGGGATGGGGTACTTTATTAAATAACTTTTTACATTTTTTTCGATTTTCTCAAAAACGGCTCCAACAATTTTGATTAAACTGAGTATTTGATGTATTGATATGCCCGAGATATGACTAAAAATTTCATCAAAATTGATCAACCGGAGGGGGGACTTTACTTAATAAATTTTGTATCATTTTCACCTGTTTTTTTTATTTACTCAAAAACGGCTTCAACGATTTTAATCAAACTGGGTATTTGATGTATATATATGCCAGAGATGTGATAGCCAACATTTCATCAAAATTGGTCAAACGGAGGGGGGACTTTACTTAATAAATTTTGTATCATTTTCACCTGTGTTTTTTTATTTACTCAAAAACGGCTTCAACGATTTTAATCAAACTGGGTATTTGATGTATATAAATGCCAAAGATGTGATAGCCAACATTTTAGAGGAGAAAAAAAGAAAAATATTCAGTCAACTCATAAAACACGTTGAGCCCATGCATGCGTAGTACGCCTTTAATGACAGATCATTGTTCATAATCAAAGCCGTTCTGTTCATTTCATGGAAATTATTTGTTTCATGGTAACTAAATGAAATTTTCATCAGGTACATAGAGAATTATAAAATCAGACGACTTGGAGTATCATGCTTGCATTGCCGAATTATCACAAGTATAAACTTTTATTTATTAATAAAATAAATTAGTGTTTTTTATAGAGCAATTGAAAACAAAAATAAGAAATGAATGTGGAAAAATGTGTAACTTTGAGAAGTGGCATTAAAAAAACTCATTAATTTCTATTCTAAGTAAGCCGGTAAGTGAAAGTTGTGTGTTGCGCGCACGCACCAGATTTTTTTATTTTTTACCGAACTCCAGTAAAACAAATCTCTTCGAAGTAAAACTGATCTTGAAACAAAATCCGTATCCTCCATTCATTTCATTAAAAAAGAAATAGCTTCCTATATTTTGACAATGAATTTTGTCAGTGGACATTAAGGTGCGTATAAACGAAAAAAAATAAAAGATTTGTGAAAACCGAATAGATTGATAGTGTAAATTTTCTTAAATTCTTAAATAAAATTGGCCCAAAAAAGGTTTCTTTAATTAATAACTATATAGCCTTTGTAAAATAGGTTGTGTGTTGCATTTGGGTTTTATCGAAATATAGAAGTTATAATAATATATTTTGCTGGTTTTTTATACACTTTTCCGGATTGACCGGCTCATTCACTTAAACGGCAATGCATCCGTTCCGACGAGGAGGAATAAGCAGGACTCTACTTTTGTCATTGGCGGGTCTTTGGGGAGGGGGGTGCTATGGGGGCTGGAGCCCCTCCCTTTGGAAAAATTTTCGTCATTAAAAGATAGAATTTGATTTTCCTTAAAGTAAGGAAGCAAGTTAAAGAACAAAAACGCGCAGAACAGGTAGAATTTCAGTTGTGGGAAGGTGAAAAAGCTGATCGGCAGATCCAAATGAAGGGCTGTGGGGCTGCATCCTAATGGGGGGAGGCTGCAGCCCCCCCTTTACAATCGGCTGGATCCGCCCATGACTGTAATCCAAAATATTTATAAAATAAATAAAATCTATTTATGGTGATTCATAGTAACATAGTGATTCATTAGAACTTTGGTTTTATCAACTTATCTTTTTTATAACGGGAATTTTAGAAAACTAAAGTATCGAAATAAGAAAAATGAATTTCAATGGTTTCTAGGCGGGCTTTATGATACATACACGTTCCACGTTTTTGGGCCAGGCGTTTCACACTTCTAAAACTTTGGTTTTGGTGGGTTAGGCCCCTCAGCTTCACGAGGCTACTTATTGTTTTGTTGCCTCTCCATGGATAGAAACCTATTTGATGTCGTTCTTAGCACTTAAAAGACTACATTCCTCTCCATTGTCAGAAAGATAACCGCAAAAAAATCTTACGAACTGTTTTTCAAAAAACAAAATAAGTAGGGTAGTTAAAATCAGAATGTAGAAAGATTGATTTCCAGGACCATGCAATATTCTTAGTGATTTCATTTATTCCAGGAAGATTACAGGAAACTGTTTTATATAGGAAAATGTCAGAAAATGAACACTGACTATTAAACACTGCTGTAGAAAAATAATTGCACTGTAAGGCCCGGGTGTTTGAGGGGGGGGGGATGAACAGGCAAAAAAAAAGTTCATTTCATAGTTATGTTAAACCTAGAAGTAAAATCTGATATAAATCATCGTGCGAAATGCTTCACATGGGTCCAGCTAGTAATTTTAATTTAAGTTTTGAAAAATATAATTTAAACATTATTTTGAGCAACACTTTAAAGATATTGTCCATACATCATTAGAGTCCTTTCAAATTAAACAAACCTCGTTTCATTAGTTTTGGGGGACTTACTATAGTGAGGATGACACCTGGATACTCCATCTTGTTCCATTTTACCAGAACGAAGTTGCCTATTTCTAGGACATCTTTGTCTTGATTTAACCAACGGCTTAGAATCTGATTTTAATCTAAAGGCACTAATTCAGCTGTATTTAAGCCTGATATTCCTTTTCAAAATGGCTTTACTCATTTTATTAAATACCACCGCTTCTCGCTTCGTCATCCTCTTCCTCCTTACAGCTTCCAGGCATTTTTTCCAACTTTTCGGCAGTAACGTCAGCATATGCCCGGCTTAAAGGCACTGGCCAACATAAAATTAGGATATAAAAATTTTAAATGTGGTCACGGTCACTTCACCTCTTGGGCTCAAGTAACCTGTATTTTTAGATAATTTGTCCCAGCTTTACTTAATAACATACTGTTCTATGTATGAGGTATTTAGGACTTGAAAAGGCCTCAATTTGCTTTGACAATAAACGTAGTATGAACTGTATGAGCTTAGCTTCAGTTTTAGGCTATTCCTGATGTCTATACAGACTAAAGTTTGCAGAGTGAAATAAACGAACAACAGGTGCGTAGTTCGAAAAACTAGTCCTTTTCCTATTGGACTAAACTAGCATTATGGTCTACCTAGTGCTTCTGCCTACCAGCATAGCATTGAACTATGTCTTTAAACTTATGTCGAAAATACCCAGAGAACCAAACATCATTTTTCAGGTTCTGGGCTCAAGTTACCCACAGGGCCCAAGTAACCCGCGTTTACGGTACGCCATTGTTTTCAATGGTGAAGCTAGATTCAGGAGGTGCTAAAATTAATTTTTGACTGGGTAAATAGACTACCAAGTGCGATGGGGATTAATGAAGTCAAGCTAAAATATATTAAAATCAAGCTATTGAAAAAAAATTATTTTAAAATTGGAAGGACCTATGATTTAATTTTTTTTCCAGCGTGTTATTCTTTGGATTTGAGAAATTTATTTGATCTACAAAGTTCGTTTCGCACACATTTATTCCAAAAATATTTTATCCAACGGAATAGCATTTCGTCTACTTGATGAAGCTCCTTGTGTACTATGGTTTTTATGAAAATGTTTACAAAATTGAAGATCAATGAGATCATTGTATTATTCGCCATCCTCTACTTCTAATGTAACCAAATAATCTTTCGAAATGGTCTTGTTTTTTAAATTTTTTGATATACTTTCCGCTTATCCTAGAGCCCCAACAATTTTTATTACTCTCAGTCAAAGGGTCTTTAACTTTTTTATATTTTAAGAACACTAAATGGTTAATTAAGACTTGATTTTACACTTTTGTCTCTTTATTCAGCTCTAACCGGAGATGTAAAATTAGAAGTATTAAAATTTGACCTAGATGGGACATAATCACATCGATAGACGAAAAAATAAAATTAAAATATTACGTGTGAAAAGTTAATGTAGATGCGTGAGAACATGCCTTTCTGTTATTGCATCCAAAGCTAAATACAGTCCTCCCATTTGGGACATTTCATAAACTTTAACTTACACAAAAAAATCCTCCAAAACCGCTCTGAAAAATAAAAATCTGGTGCGTGCGCGCAACACACAACTTTCACTTACCAACTTACTTAGATTAGAAATTGACGTGTTTTGCTAAATATCATTTCCCAAAGTCACACATTTTTCTACATTCATATCCTATTTTTGTTAATCGTTAAAGCCGTTTTTGAGTAAATAAAAAAAAACCCGTGAAAATGATACAAAATTTATTAAGTAAAGTCCCCCCTCCCGTAGATCAATTTTGATGAAATTTTTACAGTCTTATCTCGGGCATATAAATACATCAAATACCAAGTTTGATCAAAATCGTTAAAACCGTTTTTGAGTAAATAAAAAAAAACACGTGAAAATGATAAAAATTTATTAAGTAAAGTCCCCCCTCCGGTTGATCAATTGTGATGAAATGTTGGTTATTACATCTTTGGCATATACATACATCAAATACCAAGTTTGATCAAAATCGTTAAAACCGTTTTTGAGTAAATAAAAAGAACATGTGAAAATGATACAAAATTTATTAAGTAAAGTCCCCCCTCCGGTTGATCAATTTTGATGAAATTTTTACAGTCATATTTCAGGCATATAAATAGATTAAATACTCAGTTTAATCAAAATCGTTAGAGCCGTTTTTGAGAAAATCGAAAAAAACTTAAAAAGTTATTAAATAAAGTACCCCCTCCCTTTTAGCAAATTTGATGAAATTTTTGCTGTCACATCGCGGGCTGATACATACTCTAAATACCCAATTTCAGGTTCGCACGGTTTATAGTTTTTGAGCTAGTCTGTTCACACACACACACACACACACAGACACACAGACACACAGACACACACACAGACCATTTCGCGGGACTTGGTTATTTTGACTCAGGGGACCCCAAAACGTGTATTTCCGTTGAAAACCGGAAGTCGAAAATTTTCACGATCGCAATACTTCCACTTACTATATATTTCATATATAGGTAAGTGAAAGAAAAAGAATGAACGATCAACAATTGAGAAGTTACTTTCGGGGAAGCGGTACACATTTCCAATCACGTGGTGATCCCTCTATATAATCCAATATTCTGTGCATCACACATAAAGATTAGTCAAAAATATGGCCCTGGCAGGCAATTATTGTTTTTGGAGCATCTGTGATCTTGGGTTTCAATTAAATGATTAAAATTGAGGGCGATTGGGTAATCAACTAATTGGTCTTGGACATATCCTTTATCCCTAAATGATTTATTATTTGTTTGCATTATATTTTTACTTTCACTTACCTATATATGAAATATATAGTAAGGAAAGTATTGCGATCATGAAAAATTTCGACTTCCGGTTTTCAACGGAAATACACGTTTTGGGGTCCCCTGAGTCCAAATAACTAAGTCCCGCGAAATGGTCTATGTATGTGTGTTCGTGTGTGTGCGCGCGCGTGTGTGTGTGTGTTTGTGAACAGACTAGCTCAAAAACTATAAACCGTGCGAACCTGAAATTGGGTATTTAGTGTATGTATATGCCCGCGATGTGACAGCAAAAATTTCATCAAAATTGCTCAAAGGGAGGGGGTACTTTATTTAATAACTTTTTAAGTTTTTTTCGATTTTCTCAAAAACGGCTCCAACGATTTTGATTAAACTGAGAATTTGATATATTTATATGCCCGAGATATGACTGTAAAATTTCATCAAAATTGATCAACCGGAGGGGGGACTTTACTTAATAAATTTTGTATCATTTTCCGGTGTTTTTTTTATTTACTCACAAACGGCTTCAACGATTTTGATCAAACTTGGTATTTGATGTATGTATATGCCAAAGATCTGATAGCCAACATTTCATCCAAATTGATTAACCGGAGGGGGGACTTTATTTCATAACTTGTTTTCCATTTTTTTCCTTTTTTTTTCGATTATCTCAAAAACGGCTTTAACGATTTTCATCAAATTCATCAAAATTCGTCAAGTTTAGTGAAAATTAGGTGTTCTTATAAAATCAGGTAAGCTTTATCATTATTAAAATGTTCTGATGGGGCTTAAATGGGTAAGGGGCCTTTTTTGTTTGTTTGTTTTTTTGTTTCCTATAAAGTACCTTTGTTTTTGTTTATATGGAGAAATTAACTGTCTCTCGTTAAGCCTAAAAATAAGAAATGGCTAAATATGAGATATGATAAATATCAAGTAAACATATAGAGGAGAAAAAAAGAAAAATATTCAGTCGACTCATAAAACACCTGGGCCTGCGTGAGCACGCCTTTAACGACAGGCCATTGTTTTAATAGAATTAAACCCGTTCTGTTCATTTTATGGAAATTATTTGTTTCATGATAACTAAATGAAGTTTTCAACAACTAAGTAGAGAATTATAAAATGAGACGACTTTGAGTATCATGCTTGCATCCCAATTTATCGCAAGTAAAAACTTTTATTTAATAATAAAAAAAAAATAGTGCAATTTAGAGAGCAAAACAAAAATAAGAAATGGATGTAAAAAAATGTGTAACTTTGAGAAGTAGCAATTAACAAAACACATTAATTTCTAAACTAAGTAAGTTGGTAAGTGAAAGTTGTGTGTTGCGCGCACGTACCAGATTTTTAATTTTATAATTTTCACAATGTTTTTTGCAAGGAGATACATTATATTTTACCTCCTCACGATAAAATCAGTAAGAAAATCTACTGACCATAGTTGCCATTTTTGACCACATGGTCTGGATGCTCCATTAACTTCATGGGCATAATTAGCATTTTAAGTCAGTGAATAATTCTAGTATTGGTATATTTGTAGTTATATCAGGAATAATACTATGTTATGTGCTCAACTTTACCATAAGAACAACACAGCGAAAGAATGCATTCTTTAAGTGTAAACTTCATTATTTAGGCCTATTTCCCTGTCTTTTGTCTCTTCTCTAGGGATATTTTGTTGAACAACAGGAGCTACAAAACCTGTCTGCTTAACTGCGTCTCAAAGTACGCCCGGCCATAAATATATAACGTAACGTGACCATACATAAACTGTAACGTGAGACTAAACATATGGTTCAGAATAGTTCTAGACTTCCAACAAGTCAAACTAACAGTTGGAACTAACTGTCATAGTACATGTTGGTGATTAAAATGTCCGAGTACCACCTGAGCTGGCCTAGAACCTTCGAGGCTGTTCTCCTTATGAGTAAATATAAGGAGCGATGGATTGGAGAGTTGTCCTGTTCTGAAGCTCAAGTCATATGGTTTTTTTCTCTGTTACGAAATGAAAATTTGTGTAACCTGTTTTATAATAAACCAAATTTCGGATGGCAGTTTAAATTATTATTTTCGTTCAATAAAAATAGTTTAATCCACATAAGTGTTACGGTACGTTATATATTATTGGAGGGATACTGTTTTTTAATAATTTCATACTCACACACACTCAAATAAATTCTTATACAAATAATTCACCATTTCTGAACATTTAAATAAAATAAGTTTAAAATCTAAATATTAATAAAGTCTAAAGAAGAAAAAATTCAAAAATTAAATTAAAAAGATGCTATTTTTCAGGACTTTTAACGAAAAAAAAAATATTCTGAAATAATTCAACTAGAAGTATATATTATCGGGTATTTACATTTGAAATCGATATATCGCCGATCCATTTGATCGATCAAATTTCATTATGGCATATTAACACCATTTACCCTTTACCACTGTGAAAAAAATTAGAACCAACTATTTCCAATAATATATTTTATGTTAATTTAAATAATTTTTTTCTGAATGAAATCAAAACGCATTTCGCCATTTTTCTTATTTCTAAAAATATATTTTTTGCAATAATATTAAAAGCTACTACACCTCTTTGGAATAATCAATGCTTATCTCTTTGAATTTTTTTTTTTTTTATATTAGGCTGTAGAGTTAAGAGGAAGTAGTAATCAGAAGGTTCTTCATTGTCGAGACTTTTCTGCTTCGATAGGTACCATCATACTTTATCAGTGGGACAACCAGGATTACTATCATTTGGTGACGTCAGTGTTAGGGGGTAAATAGGTGACGTCAGTGTTTGGCGGTAAATGGGTGACGTACATTGTTTTCTCATTTTCAGCCAAACGGTAAATTTTGCTAAGCAAAAGGCAAAAATACATTCATAGGCAAATGGATTATTTCTTTGAGTCACTAATTGAAATAAAAAAAAATAAATATCCCTCTAAATCTTTCTGTACAAAATTTACTATATTGGTTGCATCTTAATCCTTTGCAATCTAGTCAGAATAAAATTCAACGGATTAAACGAAAAATGAGAACTTGAGGATAGATTTTTAAATGAACATTCTTTCGTTTTTTCAAACATATTTACTTCGTCATAAATAGATACTACGGGCTAAATACAAACATGGCATATATTTATACTGTAGTTCAGAAAGTGTGGAAACGGGATTCAATATTTTAATGCAGCATCTTTTTTTGTCATTTTCGGTAATTGACTGAGAAAACTTCAACTGAGAAAACCTTTTCAACTAAAAGGGCCCCATCTCGTAATTTTTTAACTGTTTTTACTTCTGCAATTAGATTTTTTATGCTTTTATATACGTATAAGGAACTTTGTGAAATCTAAGGGTTTTCCATCGTTATCCGGTCCGGTTCTCTAATTATCCAAAATTTTAAGGTCTATTTTCGGTATTTTTATAAAATTATTAAAAATATATAAAATTTAAAAACAAATAATTTTGAAATTAACATAAAATTATAAAAAATATATAAAATTTAAAAAAATTAATTTTTTTTTTGTAACTATGTGTTCTTGAAACTTCACAAATACATATAACATAAATTTCATTACAATTCATTACTTGGTTCTAAAATTTTATGTATAATATTACGTTTAAAGGGTGTACGTATTCGCGAATAAGTTGCGTCGAGTTGCCGATAGGTAACGTCCGAAACGGTGCCGAGTACAGTGGTTTGATAGATACAGTGTGGTCAACCTCCTGTGTCCGCCATCTTGTTTTCAAATGAATAAAGGCTTCTACCAGTCCAACAAAGAATTTCCTCATTTTAACTAGCATTTTTGACTCAAAATTGTCCTTCTTTATTTGGATCTATTCAATTGATTTCTAAAAATGCATAAAGACTTTTTTTTTTGTCTAAATCAATCCACTAATGGAGTGTTAATAGGTGTTAATTGGTCAACAAATTTTTGTTTGCTGTTGAGTAAACAGATAATATTCAAGGCCTTGTTTTATTGATAATATTTATATATTTTTTCATGTGATGAATACTTTAGTTTACTAATAATATTCAAATATTTTCCATGATTGTAAGGCCCAATAAATCATAGTTTATTTTGACACCAATTTTCATTCAGAAGCTCGCCAATTAGTAATTTTATTAAATTACCAGATCTTATGTTTCATTAATCCAAAAACAAATGATGTATATTTTCTCTTTGTAAAAATAATAAATAAAAATTTGAGAAATCAAATAGAAGAGAAACACATAAGAATTTTTATTTTACATTTTACAATACTAAAGAAAAGAAAAAATTAAGAACCATATTTTGTGCATAAAGTCTTAATGATATCTTCCTGTATAATTCTTCTAGAAATAAATATAAATAATTCTTAATTATTTTATGTTTTTCTAATACATAAATATTTAAATTATTTAGCATTGTTATGATGTCACTGAACATCAATGGTAGTAGGTAAAGTGTGTTACAAATATAGAAAAAGGTATCAAATACCGGTTATAGACCACATAAAATAAATAAAATAAGTATTCAGAAAAAAATTTCATTTATTTACTACAAATAGTCAAATAAATTACAAAGGTCATAAACATAAATTATGGAATACAATTTACTACAAGGTTTTGTCAAATAAATTACAAAGGTCATAAACATAAATTATGGAATAAAATGAATAAATTACAAATAAAATAGGTATTCAGGAAAAAAATTTAAGGGAGAGTTAAGCCGCAGGAACAAATTACTTTTCAATTTACACTAAACTAAATACGAAGGCACTAAACTATTTTAGAAACTTTTAGTTAAAACTATAAACTATGAAAAACACAAGATAATGTTAAAAACAATAAAAAAAAGGTTGCAATCGTCCAAAAGTAGACACAATCTAGACCGTGTCTAGACTGAATAGCATTAGGTAAACAGAACAGTTGAAAACAATATGGCCGCGACAGGCGCGGTTCCAGAAAAAAATTTCGGGGGGGATTGGTCGGCATGAAAAAAAAAACAGCGTAAAAATAGCACACTTTATTTGCTTATGCTCATACATTAAGTTCATATACAAAATTCTGTATAAAAAATTCTAGTGAAAATTAAACTAAACTTCCCTAGAAAACTCGTAAAAGTTAGATGCGTAATTAATTCTTTTAATTCATCCCACTAATTTTTTTTTTCGTCAAAATTTCGGGGGGGGGATTGATCCCCAATATCCCCCCCCCCCCTGGGACGGCCACTGGGCCGCGAAAGCCATAGCCTATGACCACACTGTCTCTATCAAGGCACTGTAGTGCCGAGTGCAAAGGGTTAAACATGCTTATTTGCCTAGGGTGGGGATCTTTCGACCTCACTGTAGCTAATCTTAGGAACCGAACTGAAAGCAATCTGATTCGGTTATCTCTCGACTGCGCTATCTCTTGGAGGGCTACTTGAGTTCAGTTTAAATGAGGCCTCTTTACCGACAACATTGTCTTCACTTCTCTACGATCGATCCATCATGCGTGTCACACCCTGCAATCTGTTGGCTTTGTTCCTTTCCATAGGGGTCCAGGGCTTAGTCAGGTATTTTTTTTATAATTTTTTTTTTGTTCAAAGAAATTTATATCTGTATAATGCCTCAGGATTTCTGAACGTATCTGAGATCTGCTAGAAATGAAATAAATCTGAATAAAAACGAAATTTTTTTTCGTTTTGCAATCAGCTTTCTTAGATTCTAAATTTGGTAATCGTAGATGTAATTGTTAGGAAAAGCGTTGGGGGTTATATTAAGGAATGATGAAGCACACAATTGTTTTTTCATCTTACTGCATTTTAAGAAGGGAAGCAGTAATAGAATATTTTTTTTCAAGCAAATAATTGTAATAACTTAGTTGATAAAGCACTGCTATAATTATACATATTCTGGTTTCATTCACCTTTTCCGCGGTAAGATGTTACAACCTGAACGACCATAGCTTGCTCCCCCCCCTAGTTTTGATCCTGGGTACGCCCTTGTTCAATACGGCTTGAGTCCGTTAAGTAGTACTTTTCGGGCCTAGGCCTGAAAAATGTTTTTGGTGCGCTAACCTTACCTGCTAATAATACGTATATATGCGTCCTGAAATATTTGTTATTTTTATTATTATTTATATATAATTATATATATATATATTCACGTAGATACATGTATCTATGACTAATACCTCTGTTGTACGCAAATATAAGTCCCACCAGTTCCAGGGTACAACATATATTTCAAGGACGCATTTGTACGTCCCGCCCGGTTAAAGGGTTAATAAACATGTGTTTGAAGGAGGTTACTTGTAGCTATACTGTGCTTCATTCTAATATAAGTAGTAAGTTTGAAGTGCAAAATAACATGGATATACCAGAAGATAATTTAGAAGAAGCCACAGAAGTTTTAAACAAACCTACTTTCAGCTAAATCCCGTGCTTTATATGAAAGCATATTCAACAGACGTGACGACATATTTAGAGAATATTTCCGTAAATCAAAAGTTTTCGGTACTCCATAAGGCAATACCAAACAAAGGGTTTAATAGAATGAATAATAATAACTTTACTACAAATACTATTTTTTATTTTTATTTTTTTTTTAATAAGAAATGCATTTATTAAAAATATAATCAACATATTGTATAATGTGATATGCATTTATACTCTTGGTCAAAGACCATCAGAGTGAGCCCAACAGCATTATTTCATATACAGCAATGATTTTTTTTTTTTTTTTTTTTTTTTTTTTTTTTTATGTTAATGTCTAATGTTAATATATAAGTATTTTTCTTCTAGGTTAATAAACAGGTGTTTTTCTTTTTAAAAAAACTGCAAATTTAATTTCTTATTACATTTTATCTGTAAGTTATTAATTTAATGTAAAAAAGTGTTTTAATTTACTCAGTTATGAGCAGTATGATGAAAAGTATTGTTCATAACACGTACTAAAAGTGAGTTTTCGGTGCTTGGTCTAATTTCCGGACTCGGCTACGCCTCACACGTTAAACTCGACCGCGCACCGAAAACAACCCCTTTTGGCACTAGTGATATATAACTTATTATGATTGTTACTAGTGACCAAAATAACCACTTTTGGTACTAGTGAGAAAATATCTATGTATGAAAATTGCAATCAATTTTCTTTTCAATATAAATTTTTTTATTACTAGTTTTTCGTACGTTTCTTGTATATGCGTCAATTTGACGCATGAACGAATTCATATAACAAAAATTACAAAGCGATGTAATATATACCTACTATAAGAAAAAAAAAATGAAAATATGAGATATATATTTATAGATAGTTTTTATCATTCAATAACTTTATTATAGGTTCCCAATGTGCGTCACCAGCACCAAATTATTGGGGGTGGGGGACGTCTCAATATTTTCCTTGGTAGGGTAGGTAGAAATTCGAGGGGCTAAAAGTTAAATTAATAACCCCTAAAAACAACTGTTGCGACATTTAATTCATCCTCCAACGATGTAATTAAAAGCTATTTATAGTCTCATAAAACTTGCCAATTTATGCCTCAGTTATAAAATAGCGAGTTGTTAAGGCTTAATGTTGAAGGATGTGGACCAAAATTTCTTGATTGAATTTTAATAAGTTTTTTTTTCTGATCCTGATCCCACTAATTTCATTGCTCCCCATCAACTTCTACAAGCTTCATCGAATTGATGCAAAGTAGGATCTAGCTGCTCGGCAATTGCAATTCCGGGGATACAATACAGAATTCATAAAACAAAACATTTCAAGCTGAAATGAAAAAAAATATATAATTAATCAAATATACTATACTTAAGCCGGACTATGCTTTTAACAATAATGTGTGCTGTAATTAACTAATATTTAATATTTATATTTTATTTGTTAAGTTCGGATAAATTCGTAAAGTCACATTTTTATTTAAAATTTTACATTGGGTCCTCTCCTGCCAAAATATTGGGGGGGAGGACAATCCCCTCCTGTCAAAATATTGGGGGGACGTGTGTAGGTACCTGCATTATTTGAAAAATGTACATTTATTTCGTACATTTTTACACAAATACTCAATTTTGTTGGTACACTTCTTTCATCCTCTTCAGAGCCCGAACACTACTCACAAATACTGAAAGTGTTTCGTAATATTTTATTTCCTCTCCTAGACATATTTTGATCATAAAGAGGCGCTTTTTGTGAAAATAGTATAAAATTGAGGTTCAAAATCTATATAAATAAAGATGAAATTCTGTTTGTTTCTTTGTTCTTTATACAAATCTATACCGTTTGTCCTTAATTCTCCAAATTTTGCACAGTGGTTCTTCCATACCAGGTTGCACTCTACTCGGCACCGTTTCGGAAGTTACCTATCGGCAACTCGACGCAACTTATTCGCGAAAACGTACACCCTGTAAACGTAATATTATACAGTAAAATTTTAGAACTAAGTAAGGAATTTTAATGAAATTTAGGTTATATATATTTGTGAAGTTTTAAGAACACATAGTTACAAAAAAAAAAAATTAATTATTTTAAATCTATATAAATAAAGATGAAATTCTGTTTGTTTGTTTGTTTATTTGTTTGTTCTTTATAGAAATCCATACCGTTTGTCCTAAATTCTCCAAATTTCGGTCAGTGGTTCTTTCATACCAGGTGCAAATACCTGTCCATATTAAAATTGCACAACTTCAGTCGATCTTCAGCTGATGTTCTTAATTGTTATAAAAATCGTAATGATCTCGCTTTACAATGGTTTTTTTACGAAATCGACCGTTTCATCAGAAAGAAATGAAATTCCCCGGGTGAAACCGGGATTTACAGCTATAATCTATATAAATAAAGATGAAATTCTGAAGATGAAGGTGAAATTATTTATAGAAATTAATACCGTTTGTCCTAAATTCTCCAAATTTCGCTTAGTGGTTCTTTCTGATCAGGTGCGAACACCTGTCCATACTAAAATTTCATAACTTCAGCCAATCTTAGGTATATTCTTTACTGTCATAAAAATCGTTATGATTTCACTTTACATTGGCTTAAAAGAAATCGACCGTTTGAGTCGAAAATAGTCTCATTTTATAGATTTAAAAAATCAAATCCCCCGGGTGAAACCGGTATATACAGCTAGTAATATTAATAATTCAAAAAATATTCTAGTGTTGTATTTATCGAACTAGAGCAACTCGAAATCTTTTCGGACTTTGACATAAATTAGCATTGTGCGTTTAGTTCTTTCTATTATTGTTTATAGGCAACAGTTGTTTACTGCTTGTTTCATTTAGGATAACGATTACGGATTACGGATCGAAGCATTGTTGGTACATTCGTATTTATTATTTGGGTGATGTTTGCATTGTTCGACTCGAAATTTTGTCTTAGTTAAAAATTGAAAATTAAAATATATAAAACATTAGAAAATATCCCGCATATCCGTAGAGATAGGTATACCACATAGAGACAGTAGCGGATCCAGAAATTTTCTGAGTGGGGGGGGCGCACATTTTTATTTTTTAAATTTTTTCTTCATAAAGGACCTAATTTAAAATATTGGTGCACATTTAAGTAGTAAATTTCTACTAAATGATTAAATACAATTTAAGGAGTTTAGAAAATTATTAAAGATAGCCCTTTTTATACAGAAATAGCAATAATTTATTGGTGTCCTCACCTCCCAGGGGGGTGAATTTAAATATTTCCTCACTTTTGAAGAAAATAGTCTTCAATATGCATATATTTACCTCGATCAATGGATAAAAGTCATTACAAGAGATAAAATAAAAATTCAAACGGGTTTTGTAATTTTCCTTATGAAATTCGAAAGTCGTCAAAATGACGTGTCTTGTAAACCTAATATTAAATGAATAGTAAATAACTTATATTTCTTCATACTGCTCGTCTATAGTAATAGAAAAGATGATTTTATGTAAAATCATTCAAATCTATCCTAAAAGCAAAAGGTGCCTTTACACCTTAGGAACCTCACCTTCGAACAAGTTCTCCTTCGAACCTTGCCGTACCGACGTGAAGCGAACAGCCATTTATACTTCACGTGACGTTAAGCGAACCAATATGGCTGACGCACTCAAAGCTAGCTTATGATAAAGAAAAAATCTCCATTATCAATATATTTTATATTATTTGAAAAATAAAAAAATAGGAGACGATTTACAACGTTTCACAAATTACACTAGGATCACAAACAACTCCTGTCACTTGGAAAAACCCAAATCAAAAGTGACACTAGCGCTACCCCCGAACCCAGGCGAACAGATGAAGTACCTAGAACACCCGAACAGTCGACGTGAAGGCTTCACGAAGGTTGTTCGAGGGTGGCGTTCGAAGGAAAAGTTCGTAAGGTGTAAAGGCCCTAAAGAAGTTATTTGATCTTTTCTTCATCAAGACTGCCAGTTACTTTTTATTATCAAATGATTACTTTAAACAGTCAATCATTCTTTTTTAAAAAATAAATTATACCGTATATCACCGACGAACTCTATTAACCCTTTAACCGGGCGGGACGTATATAGGCGTCCAACCTAAACCATAGCGTGAACGGGCAGGACGTATAAATACGTCCTTGAAATATATGTTGTGCCCTGGAATGGGTGGGACTTATATTTTCGAACAAAAGAGGTATTAGTCATCGATACATGTACCAACGTGAATTTATATATATTATAATCACTGTGTAACATATATATATAATTTATAATATTTCTAATAATAATATATTTAATTTATTTTTATATATATATTTTTTGTACTCTTTATAATTGGTTAAGTCTGTAAAATTTATAATTTCTTAATTCGATACTTCTACATTTTTGTTGGTATTATTTTCTTTTTGTTTGTCATTTTGAGTTTTCCTTTGAGCTTTATATATAAATAAACGAAAGCGACTATATTTCATAGCCTTTCAATTGATTTTAAACATAAATAAAAAAAATAATAATATGAAGTTACATTGCACCGGGCGTGACGTATAAACACGTCCTAGTGAAAGAGCTCGCGCCCGTTACAGGCTGCGTAATTTAAAAGGGAACTCCCCGGTTAAAGGGTTAAAGAAGTTATTCTCTGTGTAAAATGGATACAGAGATAAATTTAATTGAATTAATTTTGTTGTGTAAATAAGATAAAGGTGTCTTACCTAAATTTAAAAACTATGATCTAGGGCACAATATGAAATTGAACTTTAAACAAAAAAAGTGGGTTTGCAATATGAGAAGTTTTTTTTATTGATTTAAAATAAATATTTCATTTATTCTTGATTTTATAGTTAGGTTAGGTTAGAGTTACATACTTTTGGTCATAGTTTAGGAATCGTCACCTCTACATTCAAAAGCATTCTCAAATTCTTTTGAGAATACAAAGAATGTAGTTATTCGCTCCCTCATTTAAGAAATTTTTGGAAAAAATGAGAGAGTGAAGTTTTCAAAGTTTTTATTATTTTTTAATCACTGTAAGTAAGTTAAAAATGAAAAGGGACTGGCAGAATCGAAAACTATGACCATTTTCCATCGAAAAATAATAGTTGAGTGAAACAATTGCTTGGAAACTATCAGTTGTTTTGAGGTGAGGGAGTGAAGTAGCTGTAGACCACAGCATAGATTTCCCTTAATAACCTAAATCTAACAGCGGAGGCAAGCGATCGCAGCCCCTGGTCGGCAGTCAAAACGATCCTAGGGTCTTCCCTCAACCGATTCTTTCCACCCCGGGCTTTGAGCCATGCTCCCCTCAACGCTCAGACCATCCAACACTTCATGTCTGGACATACCTTTTTTATTTTATTTATTGTTATTGGTAACAACAAATGGAACCGCTTATTTTTTCATGGAATCTTGAAGTAATAACTGACTTAACCGATTAATCAATTTAATCAAACACTCAATTGTAGAAAGAATACGAATTTTTAAAGTAGCTTGCCTGGGAGTCGGACAAAGTGAGGGAGTGAAAAAACAATTACTTTTATTTATTTTTTTAACCAATTATAAATTTAGTTTGGAGCTAAAACATAGCCTCCATAGAACAACAAAAGGAGTGAAATAGTTCCTATTTTTTTCCAGTAAATAGCTCTCATTTTAGTGGTTGAAAATGGACCGGACGTACGATTTACACATTTTCAGATAATGACCCACATACATGATCAGATATTTCAAGATCGTTACATAAATAATTTATTTCTTAGGTTACCCCTTAAGAGGATTCAACCTCCAGATGTTTCTAGTTTGCAAACTTACGTGAACAACATGAAGACTTCCAATACTGGCTCGCGGTATATCAAGGATTATGGATATGTAAGTTTGCATTACATTGAATATTACATATTAAGTTTTGGGTGCTATTTATTCTAAGTATAAAGAATTATATATATATATATATTTTTAGGTTCCATATGCTGGAGAAATCGGACTGGGCGCTCCAGCGCAGAAGTTGAAAGTCATCTTTGACACTGCAACACCAGCTTTGTGGATATCTTCTCAAAAATTCGCCGGAATAAAATCATCAAGTTTCCAGAACTTGACTGACTGTAAAGTTTCTAGGCCGTATTCAACCGGTAATTTTGTGGGCCTGAATAAAAAGGACATTTTGGAGGTATGGTATACTCTCTCTCACTCGCATGCTCTCATTCTCTCTATCTATCTAAATGGACTAAAGTACGCTCTAGATTGGTCTATGATTTAGTTTGATTTATTCCAAATATATATATATATATTTTTTTTAGATCGGAGGTGCAAGCGTAAAAAACCAAGCATTCGAATTGGTAATGTCCGGTTTTGAAGACAAGCACTTCGACGGAATCTTCGGCCTCGCGTTCCCCAGCCCTGCACCCGTGTGTGGACCGGAAGTAACTCCCTTGCAGAACATGGCAAAGCAAGGGATCTCTCCGGCTGTCGTCTCTTTCCGCTACGACAAGTTAGTTTATTGAACTTTTACATCTTATAAAATTAAAACTATAGGTATCTGGCAGAGTTGGGCATATTTATATTTATAAATACGAATACGAATTTATTTTTATCTTAATTTTAATGTGAATATGAATATTTATATTTATATTTATATTTTGCGTCATTTGCACCTGCGCTGGAGCGCATCTAGCAAATTTGTTGGATGCAGTTGTCTTGGACTTTCTTGATTTAATTGCTGTGCTAGAGCATATCCCTCGGCCATTGTCGTTTCAATCTTCGTTGGACGGGTAACTGGGAGGAAGAAAGAGAAGAAACGAGTGGGTTTGGATGGTTTTGAGTTGAACAGTGAAATGTAGGGTATTTGTCGTGAATGTATGATTTTACTGTTGGAATGTCCATGTCTTGGTGTATTATGTTGTTAGAAATGTACCATGGAGCGTTTGCAATTTTTCGAAGAATTTTTGACTGTGCTGTTTGAATTTTGTTTATGTGTACCTGTTTAGCGGAACCCCAAAGCTCTGCTCCGTAGGTCCAAATGGGTTTTAGTATAGTGTTGTATATTAGTCTTTTGTTTCGTAAGTTAAGTGAAGATCTGTAGTCCAGGAGGTGCGACAGTTGTTTATATCGTCTGGTCAGTTCTTGTCTTTTTAGTTTTGTATGTATGTTCCAAGTGAGTCTTTTGTCCAAGTATAGACCTAGGTAACGTACATAGTTTTTAGATGGCACCGATGTATTATCGATTTTTATTGGAGGACAGGTTCCCTTCCTCAGTGAAAAAGTTATATGGACCGACTTAGCGGCATTTATTTTTATTTTCCACTTTCGAAACCAATTTTCAAGGTCGAATAGGTGGTTTTGGACTGCAATTGATGCTATTGTGGGATCTTTGTGGGAAGAAATGATAGCTGTGTCGTCAGCGAAGGTAAAGATAGTGGTGCAAGGGTGTTCCGGAATGTCAGAGGTGAAAATGGAATAGAGGAGGGGGCTTAGAACGCTTCCTTGAGGAACGCCAGTAAGCTGAGGAAAGAATGAAGAAGTAGAAGAATCTACAGAAATACAGAAATATCTGTGGAGCAAGAAAGATTGAAGGATGAGGAAGTAGGTAGAAGGTATGTGCGGTTTTATTTTCCATAATAGACCCTTGTGCCAGACACTATCGAATGCTTTTTCGATATCGAGAAATATCGCTGAGCAATATTCCTTTTTCTCAAAAGCTATCGATATTGCGTCAACTATTCTATGGCACTGTTGCACGGTTGAGTGATAGGATCGAAAGCCAAACTGATGATTGGGTATCACTTGACTACTTTCCAGTGAGGGCTTAATTCTGTTCAAGAATAGTTTCTCGAATATTTTCCCCATTATTGGTAGAAGTGCGATTGGGCGGTAAGAAGTAGGATTAGTTGTGGGCTTAGAAGGTTTAGGTATCATTTTGATTGTGGAGAGTTTCCAAAGAAGAGGATAGTGTGTTGTGCGTAAGATAGAGTTATAAATGTGAGTAAGAAACAGAATAGCTTTTCGAGGTAGGTGGCGAAGGATAAAGGGAGTGATAAGATCATAGCCCGGAGCTTTTCGGTTCGGAAGTCTGTTGATTTCTTTGTGGATTTCTTTTGGGTGAAGCGCTGGAGGAGGTAATGATAGAGGTAGTGGAGCTGTCAAGTCGTCGTCTATTTCGGTGAGTGTGTTGTCCTTAATGGAATTTGTTCCAAAAACCTGGTCAAGATATTTTGCGAATTCGTTTGCCTTTTCATCGCTAGTTATGGCCCAGGTATTATCTGGACGTCGAAGGGGGAATTGGATATCTTTTTTCTTCAGTATACGTCTTGTCGTTGTCCATACTGATCCGTTTCTGTTGTTTATCGAGTCGATGTATTCCTTGTAGTTGTTGTTTTTAAATGTTGTTAGTTCTTGTTGAAGTTTCCGGGTTAGTTTGTTTAGTTCTTTCTTATAGGATGGGTATCTGGTTCTTTGCCATAGACCTCTAATTTTGCGTTTTTCTTTAATTAGATTGCGAATAGGTTGGGGAAGATAAGAGTCAGTTTTAATTCTTGTCGACTTCGGTGTAGTCGAGTGCCAGATTGCAGTGTGTATAGTTTTTGTAAGATAATCTACTGCGTTGTCGAGGTCGTCGGCTTTTGTAATGGGGTATGTTAACGTAATTTTGTTGTCCACGTATTTTTTAAAGCTGTTCCAGTTTATGAATCCGTTAATCAATGAGGGTGGATTAGGTTTGACGAAAGGGTGGTTCGACACTTCAAGTAAGATTGGGCTATGATCAGATGAAAGGTCAAATAATGAGGAAACGTTAGAGTGTGGGAGAGGTAACGAACAGGTGATAAAAAAGTCGAGAAGATCGGGAGATTTCGATAGCGAAGAAGGCCAGTAAGTAGGATGTGTTGGAGAAAGAACTGTAAGTTTTAAATCGTCAATGCATTTTTGCAACCTTTTTCCTCGAGTGTTTGATACTCGAGAGCCCCATCTTGTATTTTTTGCGTTTAGATCTCCACCCACTATGAATGATTTTCCCATTGTTGAGAAAAAGTTCTTTAATTCATTCGTTGAGACAATCTTGTTGGGAGCGATGTAGGCTGAGGCAACAGTGAGTTGGAATTTCGGTGAGCTAAGGGAGATATTAGTATATTGTATATTGTTGGTCTGAGTAGCAGGAAGAACATAGTGGTTTATTGATTTGTCCACAATTATTGCAGTGCCGTCTGATCTGGGTGGTCAGTTCTATGAGTATCGAAACCGTGTATGGTGAAAGTTTGTTTGTCT
Organism: Aelia acuminata; assembly: GCA_911387785.2. Taxonomy (NCBI): domain Eukaryota; kingdom Metazoa; phylum Arthropoda; class Insecta; order Hemiptera; family Pentatomidae; genus Aelia; species Aelia acuminata. Next base: position 14,835,561 of record OU426982.1, read on the forward strand.
GTTAGATGTGTTTCTGTTATTAGTGCGATGTTTATGTCGTGTTCTTTGAGACAAATTTCCAGTTCATTTTTACGTTGGAGCAGACCATTGGAGTTCCAGAGGAGTATTCTAAGAGGAGAAGTTTTAGATTTAGCCATTGGAAGGATTGGAAATGAGAGTTGAAACTAATTTAGTTAGTAGCTCAAGGATGGGAGATAATAGATATTTAAGTTCAGCCAAAAAAGGATCAAGAGATGATTTTATAGTAGATGAGATATCGTAAGATGAAGGGGAGGAGGAAGAGGGAGAGGAAGAGGAAGAAGAGGAGGACGAGGAAGCAGAAAGAGTAGAAGAGTAGCTCCCAGTTACCTTTGTCTCTGGATTATCAACCATCTCTCGAATATGAATATAAATTTATTTATATCACAATATTTGTGAACACGAATACAAATAAACTCGTACTTACAAGTATGAAATTTATATCTATGTGAATATGGAAAAATTCACGAATTGAGATGTGAATTTCTACGAAATTCTTTATTTCCGAATAAATTTTTATATTTTTTTCGGATTTCTCCACATTGGTATACATTATTGGGTTAACCCTTTTTACGGAAATCACATCAGCACATAATAAATTACCTGATATCGATTAAGATCGATTACTAGGTTATTTGGGTTGCTGATTATGAAAATGATATCGATTTGGAGATTCCGCTGTCAGGTATCGATTTATTACAACTTACGCGATATAATTGATGTTGGGGTCGACATTAGGTTTATCTGAGATGCTGAATATGAAAATGATATCGATTTTGAGATTCCGCCGTCGGGTATCGATTTATTACAACTTACGCGATATAATTGAAGGGGTCGGGGCAAATTAGTGTCAAGCAACATTTTTAACAAAAATAAACTGTAGCTGCAATCTGCTGTATATTACGTAGGACTATATGTCTATGATGGAAATGCCACCTAAATATGACTATAGCGGCTTTATACAGTCATATTTAGGTGGCTTGTCCATCATGGACATATAATACTACATAATACCTATACAACAGACGGCAGCTACAGTTTATTTTTGTTAAAAATGTTGCTTGGAACTATTTTGCCCTGACCCCTTCAATTGATCTTGGGGTCGACTTTAGGGTTGTCTGAGGTGCTGAATATGAAAATGATATTCAGATATGGAGAAATCCGATAAGAAATATAAAAATCTGATGCGTGCTCGCAACACACGACTTTCACTTACCAACTTACTTAGATTAGAAATTAATGCGTTTTATTAATTTCCACTTCTCAAATCAACAGAACGGCTTTAATTATGAGCAATGGTCTGTCATTAAAGGCGTACTCCGCATGCGTGGGCTCAACGAGTTCTATGAGTTAACTGAATATTTTTCTTTTTTTCTCCTCTTTATTTTTATCATATCCCATATTTAGCCATTTCGTATTTTTAGGCGTGATGGATGAGAGACAGTTAATTTCTCAATATAAACTAAAACAAAGGTACTTCATAGGAAAACAAAAAAGGCCCCTTCCCCATTTAAGCCCCCTCAGAAAATTTTAATACTGATAAAACTTACCTGATATTATTGAACACCTAATCTTCATTAAACATGACGAATTTGATCAAAATCATTAAAGCCGTTTTTGAGATAATCGAAAAAAAAGGTAAAAATTGGAAAAAAGTCATGAAATAAAGTGCCCCCACAGTTGGACCAATTTTTATGAAATGTTGGCTTTTACATATTTGGTACATCAAATACCCAGTTTCTTCAAAATCATTAAAGCCGTTTTTGAGTAAATAAAAAATATGTACACGTGAAATTGGCACAAAATTTATTAAGTAAATTAAAAAAAAAAAAAAAAACAGTAAACAGTTTGATCAAAATCGTTAAAGCCGTTTTTGAGTAAATAAAAAAAACACGTGTAAATGATACACAATTTATTAAGTAAAGTCCCCCCTCAGGTTAATCAATTTTGATGAAATTTTTACAGTCATATCTCGGGCATATAAATAGATCAAATACTCAGTTTAATCAAAATCGTTAGAGCCGTTTTTGAGAAAATCGAAAAAAACGTAAAAAGTTATTAAATAAAGTACCCCCTCCCTTTGAGCAATTTTGATGAAATTTTCGCTGTCACATCGCGGGCATATACCTACACTAAATACCGAATTTCAGGTTCCCACGGTTTATAGTTTTTGAGCTAGTCTGTTCACACACACACACAGACACACACACACACACACACACAGACCATTTCGCGGGACTTGGTTATTTCGACTCAGGGGGTCCCAAAACGTGTATTTCCGTTGAAAACCGGAAGTCGAAATTTTTCACGATCGCAATACTTCCACTTACTATATATTTCATATATAGGTAAGTGAAAGTAAAAATTTATTCGGAAATAATGAATTTCGTAGAAATTCACATCTCAATTTGTGAATTTTTCCATATTCACATCTTTATTTGTAAATACGGCCAAATCCACTAGATATAAATATTCACAATTTTTCCTGTGAATTTATTTTTATTTACAGAAAAATTTCTGTATTTGAATAAATTCGTATTCTTACTTGTAAATACGAATTTATTTGTATTTGTATTCACAAATATTGTGATATAAATAAATTTATATTCATATTCAAATTAAAATTAAAATAAAAATAAATTCGTATTCGTATTTATAAATATAAATATGCCCAACTCTGGTATCTGGGTAATTCTGAAGTTTTGTTGGAATTTGGCACTAAAATTTTATTGAATTTCAAAGTCATCTTTTCTTATGGTCCTGGAAGCAACTGAAGTAACTTCGAGAAAAATGATATGGCTCGACCTATTTCCGGTGCTATAACATGGTTGTTCTCAGCACGAAATTTTCATTTCTGAGGGGATTGATGGGTAATAAAAAAATCTGGTGCCATTCGCGCAACACACAACTTTTACTTACCAACTTAATCACATTCGAAATTGACGTGTTTTGTTAAATGCCATTTCTCAAAATCACACATTTTTCCTCAATCATTAACTTATTTCTGTTGGTATTTGCTCTTTAAAGTGCACAAATGTTTTTTATTATTAAATAAAAGTTTTTCCTTGTGGTAATTCGCACGGCAACGCAATCATAATACTCCAAGTCGTCTGATTTTATAATTCTCTATGTAATTGAGAATGTTCATATAGTTACCATGAAACAAATAATATTGAATGAACAGAACATCTTTAATTATAAAGCATTGTTCAGTGATTAAATGCGTACTGCACATGCATGCGCTCAACGTGCTTTATGAGTTGACGAAATATTTTTTCTTTTTTTCTCATGCATATGTTTACTTAATTTTTTCATATTTCATATTTAGCCATTTCTTCTTTTTAAGCGAAACGAGAGACAGATAATTTCTATATATAAACAAAAACAAAGGTAGTTCATAGGAAAACAAAAAAGGCCCCTTCCCCATTTAATCCCCCCCCCCTAAAACATTTTTATAATGATAAACTTTACCGGATATTAAATAGTACTTGATTATCATTAAACATGACGAGTTTATTCAAAATCGTTAAAGCTAGTTATGAGAAAATCGAAAAAAAAAAAAAACACGTAAAAATGAGAAAAAACGTTAAGAAACAAAGTACCCCCTCCGTTTGATCAATTTTGATGATTTTTACTTTCACTTACCTATATATGTAATATATAGTAAGTGGAAGTATTGCGATCGTGAAAAATTTCGACTTCCGGTTTTCAACGGAAATACACGTTTTGGGGTCCCCTGAGTCGAAATGACCAAGTCCCGCGAAATGGTCTGTGTGTGTGTGTGTGTCTGTGTGTGTGTGTGTGTGTGTGTGTATGTGAACAGACTAGCTCAAGAACTATAAACCGTGCGAACCTGAAATTGGGTATTTAGTGTAGGTATATGCCCGCGATGTGACAGCGAAAATTTCATCAAAATTGCTCAAAGGGAGGGGGTACTTTATTTAATAACTTTTTAGGTTTTTTTCGATTTTCTCAAAAACGGCTCTAACGATTTGGATTAAACTGAGTATTTCATCTATTTATATGCCCGAGATATGACTGTAAAAATTTCATCAAAATTGATTAACCGGAGGGGGGACTTTACTTAATAAATTTTGTAACATTTTCACGTGTTTTTTTTATTTACTCTAAATCGGCTTTAACGATTTTGATCAAACTGGGTATTTGATGTATTTATATGCCCGAGATATGACTGTAAAAATTTCATCAAAATTGATTAACCGGAGGGGGGACTTTACTTAATAAATTTTGTAACATTTTCACGTGTTTTTTTGATTTTCTCAAAAACGGCTTTAACGATTTTGATTAAACTTAGTATTTGATCTACTTATATGCCCGAGATATGTCTGTAAAAATTTCATTAAAATTGATCAACCGCAGGGGGCACTTTACTTAATAAATTTTGTATCATTTTTACGTGCTTTTTTTTTTTTACTAAAAAACGGCTTTCACGATTGTGACCAAACTGGGTATTTGATGTATGTATATGTCAAATATGTGATAGCCAACATTTCATCAAAATTGATCACCCGAAGGGGGGACTTTACTTAATAAATTTTGTATCATTTTCACGGGGTTTTTTATTTACTCAAAAACGGCTTTAACGATTAATAAAAATAAGATATGAATGTAGAAAAATGTGTGATTTTGGGAAATGATATCTAACAAAACACGTCAATTTCTTATCTAAGTAAGTTGGTAAGTGAAAGTTGTGTGTTGCGCGCACGCACCAGATTTTTTTTCTTTCATATCGCGGGCATATACATACATCAAATACCCAGTTTTATCAAAATTATTAGAGCCATTTTAAAGTAAATAAAAAAATGGGACGACATCTATTAAGTAAAGAGTATGTCATGAAAAGATGAAGATTTTAGATCGTTTTGAATACCTAATCTCTAATGAGGATCTAATATTGATCGCCACTCTAAATTTTACTAAGTCAACCGCTTGATAAATTTGTGAGGTAATATAGTTGTCGATTGATTGTTTACCATCATCTATATTTAGTTTACCATCTTCATGTAACAATTTTTGAATTATCAAAATGCACCGTTGGATTATTACATTAAATCTTGTGAGATAATTTTCAAAGGTTAGGGGAGAGCGGGGTTGGTTGGCATAGGGGGTAGGTTGGCCATTGGCTTATAGTTTCCTTCAAACCTGTGGTGAAGGCCCCACCATTGTACCATGTGACCCGCTCGACCTCGGGAGTCTTGTCCTGATTTTTCAATCCGATGCTAACAGTGTAGAGAAGAGTGTGCTTCATTGATTGATTTTACAACATGTAAGTAAATTTTTATATTTTCTGTAAATTTGGTTTAAAGGCATGGCAAAACATTTGACTCCGATTCTGTTCACATAGCCCCGAACACCTTTGAAAAATCTGATCTTTCGACTAACCAAATTCTCGCTTGATTGTTCTCCCCTGTCCTGGCAGCCATCTTCCATATGATCTCTCCTGTGGGGTTAGTTGGCTCTCTTCAACTTTTTTTTGGCGCATTAGCAATTCACGAAAGCAAGTTAAACATAAACAAAGGTGAAACTACCAATTGTCTTTAGTTCCAGCGAGGAAGATGATAGCAATTTTTCCTATGCAAAAAGTGACGACAGTCTAAACTTCTATCTTCTTCTATTGTCATTCTATTTTCCCTTAAAAGCTGTTAAAACCGATTCAAAATTATTATATCATTATAGTTCAGCTTTTAATAACAATAATATGTGTCAGGCAGTACTTGAATGAGATGGCTAAACAACCCCACCTACTGGGCCAACCTGCCCCAAAAAGGGGGTTAATTGGCGTAGTCTTGATTGACGATTTCTTCAATTTTCTATGATCTTAGTATTAAATATTATGTTGTGAAAAAATACTTGAAGTACTCCAATAGTTGGAGTTTACAGTGGTATCAGCCCCATTGGGATTATATTAACAGGAACGACTCAACAATCAAAAAAGTGAAAACTGTTGCCAACCAACCCCGCTCTCCCCTACTTTGAAAAAAAAAATTCAAAAATCACAATTTTAATTGTGGGTTAGAAAAACTGAGCCCTTCAGTGGACAAACATTATTTAAATATTATCCCTTAATTCATAAAAAGTTTAGAGTAAATTTTTTTGATTGTATACCTTTAGTTCATTTCCGACAAAGCACTTGTAGTATTAAACTATTTATTTTATTATGAGGATTAAGATTTTGTTTATGTACCACTACGCAAATTTTCATATTGAATTAATGACTATACCAAACTCTATGACTATCGAATTATTTTGAATTATTGATGTATATTTTTGCATGTTTCAGAGATCCTTACAGTAAATCTCCTCATTATGATGGTGAAGTTATATTTGGTATAGATAAGGAATACGTTAATGAAGCTTCATTGGAGTATATACAACTTTCTAACAAAGCGAACTGGCAGATTGCAATTGATAGGTAATATTTTGATCAATTAAATATTAAATTTAACAATTCTAATATACAGGGTGTCCTAAAAGAGTATTCGGGGTTTGAAAGTTGAATAAAATCTCAAATATAGAATTTCAAGTAGGATGTTTACGTTTTATTTAAACACAATGAACTGGAAATTTATTTAGAAAAAAACAATATTGTCTAGGTGTCCACCATAACGCTGCTGGCACTCCTCGAATCTCAAACGCAGATTTCTAAAAACGCGTTGACACATTGTTCCTGAGATTGCCGTCATTTCTGTTCTGATATTTTTTTTCAATTGCATTAGATTCGTCGGTTTCTTTTCGTATACCCTACTTTTCAGGTATCCCCACAGAAAGAAGTCAAGAGGACTGAGATCGGGACTGCTGGGAGGCCAGCTAATGGTGCCTCTACAAGAAATCACATTGTTTTGGAATAATTCGTTTACCGTAGCAATTGATAAGTCTGAAGTATGGCAAGAGGCCCCAAGTGGTCTTGGGTTCTTGTTCTTATTCTTGGGCCAAAAAAACCTCTTACCATTTCACAGTATCGCTCACTATTTACACTATTTACTGCGTTTGAGATTCGACGAGTGCCAGCAGCGTTATGGTAGACACCTAGACAATATTGTTTTTTCTAAATAAATTTCCAGTTGATTGTGTTTAAATAAAACGTAAACATCTTACTTGATATTCTATATTTGAGATTTTATTCAACTTTCAAACCCCGAATACTCTTTTTGGACACCCTGTACAATGGAATATTTGTTTGTTTAACGTTATTTTATACTACTAAGGCTAATCGGACGATGTTACAGTGGGAGTCCTAAATTTTGCCTATCCAGGTATAATTAGGATAAGGATCTTTAACGAGCACCTGACATCGTATAGGCTCGGGACCTCCATTTTAAGTCCTATCCGAGGGGTAGGAATGCCATTACTTCCATTAAAAAATCCTAGGGGCAATGCGGAACGCGAAACCGGACCTTTAGTATTGTAGGTCGCTATGCTAACCACTACAACACAGGTTTAAAAACTACGGTACAATACTAAAGGTTGCGAATTAGCTTCTCCCGGATAGGACGTAAAATGGAGGTCTCGAGCCTGTACGATGACAGGTACTCGTTAAAGATCCCTATCCTAATTATACCTGGATAGGCAAAATTTAGGACTCCTATTGTACACATCGTCCGAATAGCCTTAGTAGCATAAAGAGACGTTAAACAAGCAAACATACAATTTACTGTATTAATACAGTTATATTAAATACTTATATATTTACCCTAATTAAAATTTTAACCTTTGAAATTAATATCAAATTTATATCATATTGTATAGTATAACCACCTTCAACGGGTTCCCGGTTTGTACAAATGGATGCCAAGCAATAATCGATTCATCTTCTCCTGTTATTGCTGGCCCTGTCGAAGAAGTCAACCAGCTGTATCAACACATCACTAACGGTTGTAGCTATCACAACGGTACTTATGAGGTTTGTAACATCTTTTTACTCCAGGTTTACATTCAATGCAAAAAAAGCATATCTTCTTTATCAAAAAGAACAATACAATACAAAAAGTCTTAGAAGAATCTAACATACATACAGTACCGGTCAAAAGTTTAGCTCACCCTTCGATTTTGTAACATAAAAAAGTAACAACATTTTATTTATTGGACAACGTAACAACTATAATTTTATTTTTAATTTATTTATAACTAGCTTTAATATCCCGGTTTCACCCACGGAATTTCAAAAAACAATGAGAAAAGCCGTGGGTCCAGAAAAGTTCGTTTGGACAGAACTTAGGTTTTTTTTTACTCCAACGGTTGATTTCGACAAAATCTAATGTAAAGCGAGATCATAACCATTTTTATAACAATAAAGAATATACCCAGAGATTTGCTGTTATGCAATTTTAATATGGACAAGTGTTCGCACCTGGTATGAAAGAACCACTAAGCGAAATTAGAATTTAGGACAAACGGTATGTATTTCTATACAGAACAAACAAAAAAAAAAACAAAACAAACTAACAGAATTTCATCTTTATTTATATAGATTGTATTCGAAACAATCATATAATTTTTGTAATGTTATCTCTTGAGTTACAAATTTTTTTTAGACGTGAAGATGTGAATTAAATACAAGTGAGTCTAAACTTTTGACCGGTACTGTACTATAAAACGAAAAAATGAAATGTTTGAAATAAAACAAACAAATCTGAAATGGGGGTCACCTTGCGTTGTAGTGGTTATCATAGCAACCTAGGATTTTTTAAAGGGAGTAAAAAATCCTTGCTCCCTGGGATAGGACGCAAAATGAGCCTGTACGATGTCAGGTATTCGATAAAAATCCCTATCCTAATTATACCTGGATAGGCAGCATTTAGGATTCCCACTGCAGTATCGTCCGATAAGCCTTAATGGCATAAAGTGACCTTAAAAAAACAAAAAACAACAAATCTAAATTCAATAATCCTTATCTGGTTTCTCTAGTGTTTCATAGAACTGATAAGAATATTGATTCTGAGAAAACAATTGATAAACAAACAATGTATGTCAGAGAATCCTATTTTTCAATGTAAACGGTGTAATCTACAAGTTCAATGTCTTCCTAGTTGAAATGAGGTTTTTTTTTTGTTCACAACATGTGTCACGAAATTTCCCCGATAATAAATTCTCTACCAATTCTATTCATATCCATAATGAATTGTAACACCAATGTGTTTTTTCAATAATTTATAAAATACAAAAACTAAGTATTACGGCAAACTAACAATACATCTCAAATTAGTAATAACCTTTCAATCAGTAACAAGTGACGTAACATGAAGTCATTCTGAAAATAGTTGTCATTTGATTTATACGCTTAGGTTTTTTAAACGCAGCCATGACGTCATTCTGTTAAGCTTGCACTACCACCTGTATTTACACACGTAATAATTTTCACTCAATTCTTGATTTTCAGATCAATTGTGGGGCCATAGAAAATCTGCCTGTTCTCACTTTCACGATCAATGGCGATGAATACGATCTCTATGGACCAGACTACGTACTGACGGTAATTTTTTTTTTTTTTTTTAATTCTGTTTATTTAAACTATATAGAGATTATTTGTTTCATTTTCTCATATCATTTCCTCTTCTGACAGTTCCCGTCCAGGTCTGGTGTTACTTGCATATCTTCACTTGTCGGGATGGACCTACCAGGTAAAACTTGGCTTCTCGGCGATGCTTTCATGAAGAGGTTCTACACGATATTCGACCAAGAGAAAGGAAGGGTAGCCTTCGGAACTTTAAAGAATGATTATTATCATTGATCAACTATAAATAAATTATATACTAAAATTATCTGAATTTTAATTCATTAAAACATTTATGTTTACCTATCTATTGGGATTTGATGCCTTTGATCTAACTGTGTATATATAATACTAGCATTCCCCGTCGGGGCTTTGCCGCCGAGCCCTTAAAATCAATTTTGTGATCATTATCTTGGTATTGATTTAATATAATATGTTAACTGATGTTAAGGAGATTTAGTAAAATCGGAGCATCAGGTAGGTGGAATGGGGGAAGCTGCCGGTTCGGTAGAAGAAAGGGAGACGCGCAATGGAGAGAGTTCACTAAAAAGCGCCGAAACAAACAATTGCTTACTAGTCGTGAACGCTTCATTTTTCGGCTTTAAAACATGGTTTTCGACGCTCCGTAGGGGCTTTCGAGTTAAACTCGTCGTATCAAGGTCTTTAAAATGAGTCCAAATTAGATATTTTTTCTCGAAGTGCAAAAATAGGAGTCCGTTAGAGTTGAACGACAATTTCGCCATTTAAACCCCTTAGGAAGTACATCTTTGAAATTCCTTTCTTAGTGGTTACCTACATCGCGTTTAAAATCTAAATTCCGAACTTCATGTTTCTATCATTAGTAGTTTTTGCTCTGCGTTTATTTTTCAGTCAGGACAAAGCCTCTTATATAAAGAAATTTATATCTAATATTAAGATGGATAACATTAATACCTAAACGTTCCAGAAGCAATCGTGACAACCCGTATTTTTGTTACATAGAATAACCACACACCAAACGTCACCTGGAAAAAAATTTCTGGTGCGATGCGCGCAACACACAACATTCTCTTACCAACTTACTTAAATAAGAAATTGACATGTTTTGATAAACATGGAAACGCCATTCCTCAAATTCACAAATTTTCGTCCACATTCATTTACTTATTTTTGTTTGTATTTGCTCCCTAAAGTACACAAAACAATTTTATTGTTAATTACACGTTTTTTCTGGTCTTAATTTGGCAATGCAAGCATAATACTCCGTCGCGTCTGATTTTATAATTCTCTATGTAGTAGTAGAAATCTTCATTTAATAATCATTGAAACATACATTTCCATTAAATATGTTTGAAAACACGTTTGCAACTCTTTCCTATGAATAGAACGCCTTCAATTATATACAATGGCCTTTCATTAATGAAGAACTGCACACGCCTGTGTTCAACGTGTTTTATGAGTTATCGGAATTTTTTTTGTTCTTAATATTTTCAATCGATTTTTTTCTTATTTTGTATGTGCCATTTCTTTCTCTTAGGCATAATGTGAGACTGTTAATTTCTCCATATAAACAAAAGTTACTTTACAGGAAATCAAAAAAAATCCCCTTATAACATTTTCATGTTCATAAAACTTATCTGATATTACAGAATAATTAATTCTCATTAAACATGACGTTACATCAAAAAGGTAAGAACAGTTTTTGAGAAATTCGAAAAATAAACGTAAAAATGGGAAAAAAAGTTTATTAAATAAAATGCCCCCTCCATTTAACTAATTGTGATGAAACTTTTGTTGTCAAATCGAGGGCATATACATCCACAAAATACCCAATTTCAAGTTCATACAGTTTATAGTTTTTGAGCTAGTCTGATCACACATACACAGTCGAAATTTTTTACGATCGCAATACTTTCCCTTAATATATATATATCATACATAGGTAAGTGAAAGTAATAAATAGAAATATGTCTATAATGGGATAACGGTTAGTCTAGTTTTCCAGAGGAATAACGTGTTACGTGCTTCAAGACCTGTAAATAATTAAAACCAAGTTAGAGCTTTACACTCACGAAAAGAGATAAGCCACTGTCAAATACGATGGTATTTATTTTGATAAGAAGGAAGGCAAAGAAAGTAAGTATCCTGGGGAATTTCCACCAGCAGGTTCAGTGCATATTTATAAATATTTTCAAACAGTAATTTAACTCATATTCTTTGAGGTATTAACTCTATTTTTTTACTGTTTACATATTTTTGGAATTTTTGGACAAAAGATTTAATTTTAAATGTTTCATTTTATCATTGTAATTATTGCATATAACTCATAAAAACTTATTCCTTAATGTGCTTTCCGCTTAATTAATCAGTCGTCTGATAATACTTTTTTTTCGGATATTCCGTTGAATACTTATAGGAACGGAACCGAATTATCCTTTACAATATATTTATATCGGATAATCCCTTAGTGCTTTGCGGTTAATCCGTTGTTTATAGCTACCGGCTGAAACGTTGTTTCATACTTCCTTGAATCCAGCTTTGGTTGAATCTAGGAATGCAAAGAAAATGATCAAGTTTATACATTTCATCTTATTTATGAAATAATTAGGTAGAAATCCCCCTTTGTAAAATTTTGAACGTGATGTACGTGGAATTTGATTAAATTGCTAGGAGAGGGGAATTGTTAATTTTTCACTCTGTATCAGCAAGTGTCGTTTATCTTTGCGAACGGAGAATTTTTTTTTTTTTTTTTTGGGGGGGGGGGTCGTCTTGTCCTGCCGTAAAAGAGAAAATCGGTCGGTAACGCGGAGAAGAGAACTTTTAGCTCAATATGATAAATTACCGAAAATGACAAAATAAGATGCTGCATTAAAATTTACTCCTTCTTGAATTGGATTTAATTATAGTCTTTTCCTAAAAAACAAAGCTATATCACGGAAAAAAATAGATTTAAACATATGTATTTGTATATGTATATCTATTTGGTATTTAGCCCGATACCTGCTTACGACGGAGTCCGGGATGGCCGAGTGGACAAAGGCGCTTGTATCCTTGTATCCCATCGAGAAGTTTGGTACAAGGACGGTATGCTTCTGGGAAAGAAATATAGGTCCTCGGGGCCTGCTGACTCTGGGCTACTACAATCCTTGGACCTAGACCAGTTTGTCACTTTCAAAAAAAAAAAAACCTGCTTATGACAAATTAAATATGTTTAAAAAAATAAGAGAATGTTCATTAAAAAAATTATTCAATTTCTTATTTTGTTTTTAATCCGTTTTTCGGTCAATCCGTTGAATTTTATCCTGACCCGATAGCAACGGACTAAGCGGCAGCAACTGTATATAGTCTCCAAAAAAACAAATTCGTTTTTAAGAATACCTCCGTAGCAAAAAAAAAGTGGTAGCCATAAAAATTATTGATATCAAAATGGCTGCACCGCTAGAAAAGAAGCGACAGTCAAAATTACGAATCCCTATTATTATGCCGGCAAACCAGTAAAACCACTACAATCCAAGAAGGGTCTTGGGAGCAGTACTGTGTAAGGAAGCTCTGTTTCTTAGTCAGCTGTAGTGCAAGAAGGGGATTTGACCGTGATCACGCTCAACCGCCAGGTTTTATCTCTCAATTTTTCAATTGCTTGATGGTCCCCACATTTTAGTGGCTTGCCCCAGGAAGCTGGTGACAGATAATTAACGCCAACCGCAAATCAATGCCTTGCCAATGGAGCTAACCTGCTCCCTCATTATTATTCCGATACTTAACAGAAAATGGATAGAAAACCCTTAAAATTAAACAAGTTAAAATTTTAAAAGTTATTTCGCACGCCGCACGGTGGGAAAATGTTGTCATTTAGCTGCCAAAAATCCATAACTCCTGATCGAATGACGATAATCGAATAATTTTTTTTTCATTACAGAGCAGGGGATTTTCTTAATCAGTGACAATAAAAAAAAAAAAAAAAAATACCATCACTCTAAGTATTTCAAATTAATTTTTATATTAATCCTTCCTTCACTTTAATTTAAATAAAATAGTTTATTAGGTACATGGTTAAACATAGAGAGTGAAAGAAAAAATCCAAATTAAAAATACCCTATTTTTTAGAAATTTTTACGGCAAAAAATATAATTAAACGAGAAGTATATTTTATGACGAATTAGACTAAATCATAAAATATACTCTCATTTATTAAAATATAAAAATTGGCAAATTTTAATTAATTGTTATGAATTTTTTCTTCTTTAGTCAATAATCATTTAAAAATCTTTCAAATGGAACAAATGCCTGAAAAAGACATGTATATAAGCAGAAAGCTGAATAGATAATAATTCTGACTCATTTCATTCCCTATGTTTAATCCTTTACCGAATAAACTATTTTATTTAAATTTAAGTGAAAAAAGAATTCATTTAAAAATTAATTTCAAATACTTTGAGCGATGGTATTTTTATTTTTTTTATTCTCACTGACAAAGGAAATCCCACGCTGTTTAATGAAAAGAGAATTATTCGATTATCTTCATTTAATCAGGAGTTATAGATTTTTGGCCGCTAAATGACAAAATTTTCCCACTGTGCGTCGGCAGGAAGATTTTTTTTTTTTTATAATCGCACGTGAAGATTCAACTGCATTCCCTATTTACTTTGTACCTCCAAACGGCGACAAGGAAACATAGTATTTGATCACAAATAGCACTAGCACCCACTGTAACTCACAGCCTTCTACCTGCGTTAATGTGATCATACCCTCCGTAAAAGAATACGGTTAATTGCGCCTATTGCTAACGGAACTACTATGCGGAAATACTATTGTGACTAGATTCTGGCATTGAAGGTTTTGTCGTTCTGATTCCAACGGTATGCATAACTCAAAATTCATATACTTTGATTTGTAACCATAGTTTTGCCAACGTATTCGTAAACGTTTAGATATTTTATGAAGAAGAAGTTGAGAGGCGGAGAATATTAATATGCTTTGATCAATAATAGAAGATCCAACTCCCAAAAAGTAAAGGAAAGGGTTAGGGAGAAACAATTAATGACCTGCCCTACTCTTCCAAAGGGCTCTCCGTAGAGGTCCTCTTGTAGTTGAATAATTGCCATCTTGAAAGGAAAAGAGCTTTCCTGAAAATAGAAGAATGATTTAGTAGAAAAAGTTTGATGTAAAAACGATATTATTTATTCGAATTAAATAATAACTTATTATCACTGTCATTTGTTTGTTTAACGTCACTTCATGCTACTAAGGATATTCGGACGATGCTACAGTGGAAGTCCTAAATTTTGCCTATCCAGGTACAATTAGGATAGGGAACTTTAACGAGTACCTGCCATTTTACATGCTCGGGACCTCCATTTTAGGTTCTGTCCGAGGGACGGAATAGCTAAAGATTTTTTACTCCCTTTAAAAAATCCTAGGGCCACCACGGGACGCGAAACCGCGAGCTCTAGTATTATAGGTTGCCATACTAACCACTGCACCACAGGTGATCCTTAGGAAAATACATTATTTTTCGTTTTTTATCCATTATTTTTGTGAAAAATGGTAGTCTTCTTTCTTCACTATAATTGAAGACCAAAAGTGTTACGTTTAGGGCATATTAACTACCTAATATCATTATTCGTTTGAAAATTAAAAAAAAATTAAGAGTCGAGGTATTTGAGGGGGTCATGACCCCCCTTAATCCACCCATGGGTGTACTTAGTTCTCTTTTAGTACAGTAAAAAAATTAAATATTTTATTTTTTATGACTGTTTTGTATTTAGTAAAGGTTAAACTCATCTAAACGAGTATTAATAGTAGTGGGTTAATAATCTATACTTAAATCAGAATCAACCTTGTTGAATGTATTTCAATAACTTCTTCAATCCTCATGTCCAACAACCAACTTGAAAATATTTTGGAGAACATTGAGCTTGCTAACGCGACATAATTTAGTTTAAGTTGACAGAACTGTAGGAGGACAGGGATGGAGGCAGCGCTGGCAGTTGGCAAGCCTGGCCTTGGCATCCGGCCACGCTGCCCTATCTGCAGATACTCCTTCCCTCGGCAGCGGGATATACTTTGCGATTTATGGAGCATTTCTCCTCTATGCATATTTCATTTCAGTTTACAGAGGAGCAGTGTCTCCGATATAAAGGATTCTCTCTGGATTCCTCAAAGCTAATCCGTGGAGTTAGCGCCACCTTATGTGAACAAACCATATCTAGGACACAGATGAACTTGATAAAGTTTCAAATAAATAAAATGACACATCATCATATTATATATTACTAGCATTCCCTGTCGCGGCTTTGTCCGCGAGCCTTTAAAATCAATTCTGTGATCATTGTCTTGGTATTTTATATTGATTTAATATAATATGTTAAGGAGATTTAGTAGAATCGGAGCTTCCGGTAGGTGGAGGGGGAAGCTGCCGGCTCGGTAGATGAGAGGGAGGCGCGCAATGGAGAGAATTCACTAAAACCGCCTAAACAACTTACTCGTCGTGAACGCTTCATTTTTCGGCTTTAAAACATCGTTTTCGACGCCCCGTAGATCAAGATCTTTAAAATGAGTCGAAATCAGATATTTTTTCTCGAAGTGCAAAAATAGGTGTCCGTTAGAGTTAAACGACAATATCGCCATTTAAACCCCTTAGGGGTTACATTTTTGAAATTCCTTTCTTAGTGGTTACCTACATCGCGTTTAAAATCTAAATTCCGAACTTCAAGTTTCTATCATTAGTAGTTTTTGCTCTGCGTTGATTCTGTCAGTCAGGACAAAGCCTCTTATATATATGGAGAAGAGATCGAAATAAACACGCACCATCCCCAATCATGGGAATCACAGTGGGCATTATTTGATTACCACTAATATTTAAATAATCAGTAGCCATATTTTATGTGAATGTCTATTTTAATAATATTGTAACGTTAAATCGATATTCAAATAAAAAACATATGGTTTAAAATCTCAACAATAGATTTCCGTTAGAGTTAAACGATAATTTCGTCATTTAAGCCCCTTAGGGGTTACATTTTTGAAATTCCTTTCTTAGTGGTTACCTACATCGCGTTTAAAATCTAAATTCTGAACTTCAAGTTTCTATCATTAGTAGTTTTTGCTCTGCGTTGATTCTGTCAGTCAGGACAAAGCCTCTTATATATACAGAGATTTCTCAAAGCCTTTTTCCTCTAAATGGCACCAATCGTTTTAGGTTTTCAAGGAGAACATTTTCGGTCATTTACATTGTTTCGCTTAACCCTTTCGTTTGCGAGTTGTAAGGAAAAAACTGCAATTCAGTGACATCTATGTCTGTGTAAAACAAACACACCAACAATCACAGATGATCATATCGTAACTTCAAACATAGTGTTCAAAGAGGTCCTGTTAACCCATATATACTATTTAAACTAATGTTTCAAAAATAAATAATCTACAATTTAAACACATCTATTCTTTACTTCAACCCTCACACATGCCCGAGACGCACTATGCGATGCTAAATATACGGTGTGTAATTATTTAATTAAGTGGGATTCTAGTAGGTTACAGTGCGAATGCTTCGCACGTTTCAGATAGTACTTTATTATTTCTCAAAGCTTTTTTCTTGTCGGTACGCCATAACTTCCTTAATACTTCATCAAATTTCATGAATGAGGCATCATTTTAAAGCTTTCCTTAACCGCTACACCGGAAAAATAATATCCGCGGTTTTGGAAATAGAGGTAGGCCGATTCTTCATTGTTTCATTTCCTCATATCTTGCATATATTTTGCGAATTTATACAGAGAAACAGATTTTGTACTATTAACATGGCAACTCCCAACAGAGGCCAATCTTGCCTCTTTAAATATAATGTATTTAATATTATTGCAAGAAGTGGTTACCCAAATCCCGCTAATTAGTGTAGTATGGGAGATCAGCGAAAAGGATCAATGAAGAGAAGAGATTGCCTCGGCTTGTAAGCGATGGACGCAACAGGTAGAGTACCGCGCATTTTATAAGATATGTCACGGTTCGATTCTCGGCCGAGGCCAATCTTTTATCTACAAAAATAAAATATTTAATATAAATATGTATTATAATTATACAGAATATCTTTTTTTTTTCTATAAAAAGTCAGTTAAGACAAAATAATTACAAATAACCGATTAAAGATCGAAACCAACCTGCGCCCTACGTTTCTATTTGTATAAGCTAGGTAAATTAAAATCATGTTTATGATTCTAAAATTTGGTTCTAGAATAATGCTAAAAATATGTTAAATCATGGTACTCAAATGTTTGTTTATGTTTGACACACTACACCATGTGAGTAACTGGGTCTAAAGATGGATTGCTCTTTTGTAATAGAATAAATAATTCGAATTCCAGACATCATCTCAGTACCACAAATTACAGTGCTGTGCTGTATGAAGAACTAAACCATTTTAGAAACATTTTCTCTGAATGGAATAACCAGACTGAAGGGGACTAGACCAATAAAGTTCGGCCTCAAAAATCGATTACTGTATATTTCTATTTATTGTTGGCTACAAACCGGATGTCTATTTCTTATTAAGAAATTAGCTATAACAACTATTCTTAGTCAGTGAGTCAAAATAAATGGTTCCAACAATAACTAAATCAAGGAACCAAATTTTTCAATATACAAAACATATGTTTGTACGCATATGACGAGTGAGTTTTGTCTTCTTTTTACTTTCACTTACCTACTTATGAAAAATATAGTAAGAAAGTATTGCAATCGTGAAAAATTTCGACTTCCGGTTTTCAACGGAAATACACGTTTTGGGGTCCCCAAATAACCAAGTCCAGCGAAATGGTCTGTGTGTATGTGAACAGACTAGCTCAAAAACTATAAACCGTACGAACCTGAAATTGGATATTTGGTGTATGAGACAGCAAAAATTTCATCAAAATTGGTCAAACGAAGGGGGTACTTTATCTAAAGTATGTTGTCTCATTTTCACGTGTTTTTTTTATTTACTCAAAAACGGCTTTAACGATTTTGATTAAATTCGGTATTTGACCTTTGTATTTCTAACCTAAGTAAGTTCGTAAGTGAATGTTGCGTGTTGCGGGCATCGCACCAGATTATTTTTATCTGTGATCGTCCCATTATAGTATCCTTTCTATTCTTAAATAAAGTAGTGTGTGTTCACCTGTTATGTAGTTGTTAGCATAGCAGCCAACAATACTAAAGATCGCTGGTTGGCGTACCGCGGTGGTACTAGGATTTTTTAAAAGGAGTAAGAATTCCTTAGTATATGTCGTAAAATAGAGGTCTTGAGCCTGTAGTCAGGTACTCGTTAGAGATCCCTCTCCTAATTATACCTAGTTTTAGGCAAATTTTAGGTCTCCCACTGTAGCATTCTCCGATTAGTCTTAGTAACGCAAAGGGTAGTGCGTTCGTCAATTTTCTCAAGGAATGTCTATTGCTCTGTTAGCCTATCACAATACCACAGTCTGTCGACAGGATGTTTTTATAAGTATCCATTGAACTACTTATAAAGTGTATTACATGATCCATGGTGAAATGATTGTAAACGGTGAGAGCAACGTAAAGAAAGGAAGAATTGAGCAAGGCACACTTTCATTCTACATCAAAGTAAGTGAATAAAAGGGCTACAAATTAAATAATGGCCGAACAAAGGGACGAAGTTGTGGAAAGAAACGCCTTTGAGAGGTGAAGCTGTCTTTCCAACTCGCCTTCCACTTCTTAAATTATTCATCTTCTAGGAGGGTCGACGTCGTGGCAATGGCTGGAACTTTGCGAATTAAAAGGGACTAGACTACGCCGTACAGTGGGGCAAACTAGGAAAAAAAAAACCAATATCCAATTTTCATATCTGGAGTTAATTTTTATTGTATTTCATTCTTGAATAGTTTACAAATAAAAACGATTAGTTCCTGTCTTATCAAAAATTTCTTTTAAGCAGAAATTTAAGGTTTTGTCGTGGTTGTAAAAATTCTCGTTCCCTTAAGGGAGAGTCTTTGTATAACTGTGTGTTACATCAGTTGAGTCATCATCAGTTTAAATACCTAAAGTAGGAATATGTATATGATATTAATAATGCCCAAAATATAAATGTCTAAAATAGGTGTTTTAATATATAATTTACCTACTCGTCGTGGGGAGAGACATGCATTCGACATAGCTGCCACTTAGAAATGAACGGTCTATGATCACATTATAAGCGAAAATCTTTCACACCAAATAATTAATTTGTAACATAATTATAGTTTGGGGCTTATCCTGGCTTAAGATAGCAACGATTGATCTAGGACCGGGATGTATCAGAGAATATATTCCTCTGATATCTTTTGCCATTTTTTGCCGGTTCGGTAATTATTTATAATCTGGAGTTAATTTTTATTGTATTTCATTCTTGAATAGTTTAAACATAAAAACGATTAGCTCCTGTCTTATCAAAAATTTCTTTTGAGCAGAAATTTAAGGTTTTGTCGTAGATGTAAAAATGTCATTTTTTTAAATAAAAATATTTTGAGCTAGTTACAGCACATTTGAGTGATAGTTGTTTTACAGCCTTTATGTGCATATTCAGACTTTATAACAGTAGTCATCCTATTTAAACAATTAAATAAGCGAAAATATTTCACACCAAATAATTAATTTGTAGCATAATTATAGTTTGGGGCTTATCCTGGCTTAAGATAGCAACGATTGATCTAGGACCGGGATGTATCAGAGAATATATTCCTCTGATATCTTTTGCCATTTTTTGCCGGTTCGGTAATTATTGTCATTCTTGTGAAAATTTTCGTTGCGCGCCACACAGTGTGGCAAACGAAGTAAAAAAATCAAAAACCCGATGTTCATAGCTGGAGTTAATTTTTATTGTATTTCATTCTTGAATAGCTTACACATAAAAACGATTAGCACCTGTCTTATCAAAAATTTCTTTTGAGCAGAAATTTAAGGTTTTGTCGTGGTTGTACAAATATCATTTTTTAAAATAAGAATATTTTGAGCTATTTACAGCACATTTGAGTAATAGTTGTTTTACAGCCTTTATGTGCATATACAGACGTACCACTTTATAACAGTAATCATCCTATTTAAACAATTAAATAAGCGAAAATATTTCACACCAAATAATTAATTTGTAGCATAATTATAGTTTGGGGCTTATCCTGGCTTAAGATAGCAACGATTGATCTAGGACCGGGATGTATCAGAGAATATATTCCTCTGATATCTTTTGCCATTTTATGCCGGTTCGGTAATTATTGTCATTCTTGTGAAAATTTTCGTTGCGCGCCGCACAGTGTGGCAAACGAAGAAAAAAAATCAAAAACCCGATGTTCATATCTGAAGGTAATTTTTATTGTTTTTCATTGCTGAATAGTCAACAAATAAAAAACGATTGGTTCCTTTCTTATCAAAAATTTATTTTGAGCAGAAATTATAAGTTTTGTCGTGGTTTTAATATTGTCATTTTTTTTAAATAAAAATATTTCGAGCTAGTTACAGCTCATTTGAGTGATAGTTGTTTTACAGCCTTTATGTGCGTATATAGACGTTCCACATTATAACAGTATCTAAGCAATATAATCGATTAAATAAGCGAAAATCTTTCGCACAAAATAACTAATTTGAAGCATGATTATAGATAAAGCCTTATCCTGGCTTAAGATGGCAGGAATTGATCTAGGACCGGAATGTATCAGAGAATATATTCTTCTGATTTCATTTGCCTTTTTTTGCCTGTTGGGTAGTTATTGTCAATTATGTGAAAAATTTTGCGGCGCCCAAAAAAATTCCCGAGAAGTAAAATACCGTAAAGTTGATTTTCAATTTCTTCAATTTATTCCAAAATCATTGAATAACATCCCCACACATCTACACAATCATGGTTTAATTTTTTTTTTAATTTAAAATATAATATGGTTAGTGTAATACTCAATGAAACTTGACAGCTGCTTCAGCCTCCTCCCAGAGAAAAATAGTTGAAGTGCAATTATCGACACTTGTTCTGGTCGAGCTGTTTTTATGCCTGTCGAGGTGATTAGAAAGGCGATTAAAGACAGTGGTCTCAATATTTTCCTATAAAAAGTTGCAAGACATTAGCTGACACAAAAAAAAAAAAATGCCACCTTAAAGGAAATTTAAATTAATATTGAGTTAAATCAAAGTAAAATAAGCTAAATGAAGTTAGTTTGTTTATTGGGGTTTAAAAGGCATAAAACCCTAAGGTCATCAATGCCTTTGTTTATCTGTAGCTAAATTAAGTTAAAAGTAAGTTCAATTATTTTTACTTTCACTTACCTATATATGAAATATATAGTAAGTGGAAGTATTGCGATCGTGAAAAATTTCGACTTCCGGTTTTCAACGGAAATACACGTTTTGGGGTCCCCTGAGTCCAAATGACCAAGTCCCGCGAAATGGTCTCTGTGTGTCTGTGTGTGTGTGTGTGGGTGTGTGTGTGTGTGTGTGTGTGTGTGTGTGTGTGTGTGTGTGTGTGTGTGTGTGTGTGTGTGTGTGTGTGTGTGTGTGTGTGTGTGTGTGTGTGTGTGTGTGTGTGTGTGTGTGTGTGTGTGTGTGTGTGTGTGTGTGTGTGTGTGTGTGTGTGTGTGTGTGTGTGTGTGTGTGTGTGTGTGTGTGTGAACAGACTAGCTCAAAAACTATAAACCTTGCGATCCTGAAATTGGGTATTTCATCTATTAATATGCCCGAGATATGACTGTAAAAATTTCATCAAAATTGATTAACCGGAGGGGGGACTTTACTAAATAAATTTTGTAACATTTTCAGGTGTTTTTTTAATTTACTCTAAATCGCCTTTAACGATTTTGATCAAACTGGGTATTTGATGTATGTATATGCCCGAGATATGACTGTTAAAATTTCATTAAAATTGATTAACCGGAGGGGGACTTTACTTAATAAATTTTGTATCATTTTCACGGGTTTTTTTATTTACTCAAAAACGGCTTTAACGATTAACAAAAATAAGATATGGATGTAAAAAAATGTGTGACTTTGGGAAATTATATTTAACAAAACACGTCAATTTCTTATCTAAGTAAGTTGGTAAGTGAAAGTTGTGTGTTGCGCGCACGCACCAGATTTTTTTTAATTATGTACAATATCTGTTCTTATGTTTCCTTTACAATTATATATACATAAATAATATAATTTTTAAATTCAGTTGCAATCCTACTGTAATTTTCCATCCTTAATCGAATAAAACAACTTCCATCTCGATAGGACAAACCGTTCCCGAGATATAGAGTTTTTTCCACTTTTTTGCCATTTTGCCCCACTGTGCGCCGTAGCATCATAATAATAGCTTCGAAGCTGATAATTACGCATTATGGTTGTCCAAAGTTAATAAAATGGATTAAATTTTCTATTTTAAAATGATTAATCGCTGCTTTCGATTCTAGTTGATCACCAAACTTGGCCACGCGTTGCTGTGGTTCAGTAGCTATAATGCGTTGGATCAGTTACACCCTATTCTTTTTAATAGTCACATCAAAATTCACTGATAAAGATAAAAACGTTTTAGCTAACAGAAAAACCAACTGGATTTAAAATAGAACTTTACCCCAAACTTAAAATAGTTTGATAAAGAATTTAGAAGGGTTAAAGTTTTTTTTTTTTCCATCTCGTATTTAACTATACTCATTTAGCACTTACTGGATTATTTCAGCAGAGGCGAGATTAAATATTAGTAAAGAGTACCTATGTAGAAGGAACTAATAAAGAATATAATTGAAAAGGAGTTAAGTATGTACCAAATTAATCTTATTAATTAAATTCAGAATATAACACATGATGATATGAGATATCGTATCAGTAAGATCTACCTGAAACAGGTTATTAAAATCGAGCACGGAGGTGGTGGACCCACAAACCATGCTGCCTGCATGTTCACACCGTACTAATTATCAAAACATAAAGATTCAATTTTATGAATGAAATAGAAAATGTTAATTTATAACTTTTTAAAATAATAATTTACACTTTTTTATTATTATTAGAATTCACAATTTCTATTTATCATAGTGCTAATAGGCGCACAACGATTTTGGTTAAACTGTCTTTTTTTAATACAAATAGATTCGATGTTTTCCCCACACGTGAAAAGATTACTCATAATTGCCCATGGGCCCCTGGAAAAACACTGATTTTCCTATGTCCAAGAGAGAAAAAAATAGATTTGGCTATGGGATGCTTACTCACCCTAAATATCGAAAGAAAATGAGGTGTTGTGTCAATAAATCGACTTACACCGCCATCTGTTGGATATTTATAGAACTTACAAATAATCACACTCAGTTGTAGTATAATTACCATTTAATTTGTAATAAAAGAAATATTGAGGCGAATAATCCAGATAAAAACAGTTGAATCTATTAGATTTTTTTATTTTTACTTTACCAGGTGTGTAAATATGAAACCGGAATTCGCCAATGATAGGAGTTAGCAGTCAATATAATCTTCTAACTAATCCGTCAGTAAATCCGTAAATAAATAGAGAATTATAAAATCAGACTTGGAGTATTATGCTTACATTGTCGAATTATCGCAAGTAAAAACTTTTATTTAATAATAACAAACTTTAGTGTACTTTAGAGAGCAAATACAAACAAAAATAAGTAAATGAATGTGGGAAAATGTGTGCCTTCGAGAAATGACATTTAACAAAACACGTCATTTTCTAATGTAAGTAAGTTGGTAAGTGAAAGTTGTATGGTGGGCGCATCGCACCAAGATTTTTCAATATACAAATCACATGTTTGTACGTATATGACGAGTGAATTTGGTCTTCTTTTTTTTTAATCTGTGATCGTCCTATAATTGTATCCTTTCTTTTCTTTTCTATTCTTAAATAAAGTAGTGTGGGGTCACCTGTGTGGTTAGTTGTTAGCATAGCAGCCTATGATACTTAAGATCGGGGGTAATCCAGATAAAAACAGTTGAATCTATTAGATTTTTTATTTTTACTTTACCAGGTGTGTAAATATGAAACCGGAATTCGCCAATGATAGGAATTAGCAGTCAATATAATCTTCTAACTAATCCGTCAGTGGTGTTATCTGCTTTTGCCTACATGTAATAAAGAGATCAAAATGATACCAACATCAGTTTCATTCTATAACCGTGTTTTTAGTGACGTTGAACATGTCGACTTTTGTGCCAACAAATCAATATTTGCGGACAGCATTTATTTTCCGTTTCCTTCTGAAAAAAATTGGAGCATTATCACATGGGATGCTTGTTGAAGCTTACGGGGAGCATGCCCTAGGCAAATCTCAATGTTTCGATTGGTTCAAAAAATTTGAAGATGGATTTCGATAAAAGAAACAAATACCGTGGAAAACCACAAAAAAAAACTTTGAAAACGCTGATTCGGAAGCGTTTGTTGGACAATTATTACATGTGACACCGTCTCTATTTGTTTGAACGGCATGGGAAAGATCCAGAAGATCGGAAAATTGGTACCTCACCAACTGAATGACAGGCAGCAGGAAGCTCGAAAAACCTCATGGCAAATGCTGCTCGCCAGGTACAGAAAAAAAGTCATTTCTTCATCAAATTGTGACTGGTGATGAAAAGTGAATTTACTTCGAGAATCCTAAGCGTAAAAAATCCTGGGTAGCTCCTGGTGAACCATCTGCATCGCTTGGGGAGGAAGAAAATGCTCTGTGTCTGGTGTGATCAGATGGGTGTTACCTACTATGAGCTGCTGAAACCTGGGGAAACTGTTAATACGGAACGCTACCTACAACAGATGATAAATTTGAATAAAGATTTGCGCCAAAAAGTCCCAAATATCAAGAAAGGACACACAAAGTGATCTTGCTCCATGACAATACCCCATCACACTCGGCTAAACGGACCAAGGAAATGATCCAAGTGTTTGGTTGGTAAATTCTTCCCCATGCGGCTTATTCGCCAGATTTGGCCCCATCCGATTACCACCTATTTGCATCGATGGGACACGCACTAGCTGAGCAGCGCTTCACTTCTTATGAAAATGTACGAAATTGGTTAAGTGATTGGTTTGACTCAGAAGAGGAAGCATTATTTTGGCGGGGAATCCACAAATTGCCTGAATGATGGGAAAAATGCATAGATAGCGAAGGACAGTACTTCGAATAAAAAAGTATGTATCATTTTTACACAATCAACTCTTATTTGCTATTTGAAAAATTCCGGTTTCATATTTACACACCTGGTATATCAAAAAGCAATGAAGAAACAACAAAGTTATTTTTTATTGTCATTTTTTTAATTGTTTAATTTAAAATAAGCTACATATGTATGTAGAAGAATTTTTTTTTTGGTAGCGTAAACCGTACAGGTATTGGCACACTTAAGACTACATTTCTATGGTTAAATAAAAAAAAAAAATACTTTTTATAAAGGGATCAAATAGAAACTTCCTATAGCTCCTCATTATCTATCCCCATAAAGACTCAAGAGGTTTTTTTGGGTCAAAAGTTCAATAGTTTTACAATATGGCAATATTTATTGTTAAAAGTGGCAAATTTAGTTATTAATAAAAACTTGTGGATTTAAATGTGAAATTTCGAAAAGTTTGTTAAAGTCTTACATCATAGATGACTTAGAGGACCCTTCAAACATTAGACCCATGTATATCTTGTAATAAAATTAGGACTTGTTTACATATTTCTTTTAGTTAAAGTTGGGGTGCCAATAACTGTACTGAGTGCCAATAACTGTATGCAACAATAAATTGTTTAACTAACTAAATTATGTATTTATTATCATTATTTTAATTTCATTGATTTTAAAAAATTTCAATTGGATATAAACAATATATGTAATTCCTTGTATAATAATTGTTCCATGCATAGGAAAAATAATAGAGATAAATCAGCGAATATTAGGGAAGAGGGATAATATTTGAATTAATAATAATATCCCTTCCTCTACACATACACACGTATAACAACTTCTCAGGTCAACGTTGAGCTTTGTGACCAACACTGCTTGTTACCGTGGCAACGCTGGAACAACATTGACTGATTAAAAACATCTGTTAATTTTGAGTTAGTTAGTTTAGAGGCATGCTAGCATGTTTTGCTCTGCGTTGTACCTTGATTTAATACCTCTGTAGTACTATAATATCAGTACTAACACACTATTTTTATCACTATTGCTTCGCTTGCACGTAAAATGGTTGTATATATTTTGTATATAAATATATTCCTTAGTTTTAAGTTGTGTATATATGTTTAGGTTATTCAGTTCATTTCTTTGTTAACGTTGTTTCTTTATTTTATAATTGTATACTAATTTTAACTGTACATGTTGTGTAAATAGATTGCATGTAAATAGTATTAACTGCTTATTAAGGAGAAACAGCGATATCTACCTGAGCATTGAATGAAGCTTGTTTCCCTTAAGTTTATATACATCTGGGTATGATATTTTCTTTTTATTTTACTATAAATTTAAAAATATGGCTTCCCAATAGCCAGGCGCTCAACAACATTATAACTTTCTAGCATACCTAGGGTTATATAAATAAATGGCGCCCAACGTGGGGTAGTGTTGGTCACAGCTTACACGTGAAGAAATTCATCAAGCAAGAAATACATCGCTGCCTCAAAGCAATCTATCTCAAAGCAAGCAATATCTATATCTAGCGTTACGCTATCTTTATGAGAAAATATAAATAAATATTTCTTTATTTTATAATTGTATACTAATTTTAACTGTACATGTTGTGTAAATAGATTGCACGTAAATAGTATTAACTGCTTATTAAGGAGAAACAGCGCTATCTACATGAGCATTGCATGGAGCTTATTTCCCTTAAGTTTGTATACATCTGGGTTTGATATTTTCTTTTTATTTTACTATAAATTTAAAAATATGGCTTCCCAATAGCCAGGCGCTCAACAACATTATAACTATCTAGCATACCTAGGGTTATATAAATAAATGGCGCCCAACGTGGGGTAGTGTTGGTCAGCGCTTACACGTGAAGAAATTCATCAAGCAAGAAATACATCGCTGCCTCAAAGCAATCTATCTTAAAGCAAGCAATATCTATATCTAGCGTTACGCTATCTTTATTAGAAAATGTAAATAAATAAATGGTGTTGACTTTCAGTTTAAAAAAAAATGGTTTAAATGGAATCCTCATTATCGAAAATTAATAATGTTAAGTGCCAAGATAAACTTGTATTATCATTTCCTAAAAATACGAAGGGCATTGAAAATATAAATAACACGGTTACCAATGATCAAATAGAGATAAGCGAAGCAAAAGTATGTCAATGTTTGTATCAAATGTAACCCAAATGGATATTAATTTGAGGAATAGGACGGTTTCACAATACCCATCTCCAAATGAAATTTTTCGGAAAATAAACACAGTGTCAACTTAGTTAATATGGAAAAACAAGGAGCGAAAACCGCTGAAAAGTAAAAAATACAAAGGAGGAATGAAATCTCAATCGTAAGTACATTTCTAGTCCAAGTAAGAGAAAAAATGTTTACGCATAACGCATAAATTTGGTCATTATTTGTCCTCATATCTTGTGGGATCATTGTTTCTCTTCTTTGAAATTTAGCCGAACTTTAGTCTCAAAAATAAAAAAGGGCATTATTTCATAATTAAAAAGAAGTATTTTTTTTTTAAGGTAATTGTTTTTTAACTCGAGATCTAAACGAAAAACGCAATATTTGTAGTTTTTTTTCTTGTGATCCCATTGTTATATCACCATGAAACAAAATGCAGCTTTTAAAATTAAAAAAAAAAAATGTTTTTTTTAAGTATCCCATTCCGCGTTTTTTCCTTTATAGAATACACTAGCATTCCCTGTCGCGGCTTTGCCCGCGAGCTTTTAAAATCAATTTTGTGATCACTATGTTTGCATTGATTTAATATAGAATAGATTTTTTTTTTATTGTATAAAGCAATACATGCTTGTTACATTTTCTTAACATTGGCCGTTAAGGCATTACAATAAATAATATTTATGATAACAAGACATACTTGTTTTTCGATACTTAAACAGAATGATAGATATTCTTCTGGTTGAGGATGTGTCAAGTTGCAGATGCTTCTATAGACGGGGTTGTGGGTGGAGGTCATTGCCCGGTTTATGTCTGTAGACAAGCCGTTATTTTTTACTTTTTCCATAATTATACTTTTGTTTGATAACAATTGTAGTGTTGGATAGATCTGTAAAAAACTCCAGTGCATTGTTCATGGAAGCTATTCTCTTAACTTGTGATATCCAATTGTATTTGTGGTCTGATTTTTTGGTGTCCATAGTTAAAAGTCTATTAAAGCATTGGCGTGGTAATCTATGCTCAGGTAACAAAATGGTTTTTATGCCAAAATTTATAAGTTTCTTAAAAACTATTACAGGAAGCGGGAGACGACCTGTTTCTAGGCGTACTATGTAGTTGGGTGTAGTTTTAGGCCAGAGATAAACAGACTTGAAAAACTTGGTTTGTCCAGTTTCTACAACTTCCAAATGGCTCAAGCTCTAGATCTCAGCAGCATACAGGAGAGTTGAGGAGACAATGGCTTCGAAGAGGGCTAGTTTTGTTTCCCAGGTGTCACTTCTGCCCCGTCGTAGGATCTCTCTCACCTTTGAGCTTGCCACTGTTGACCGTTGAACAAAGTGTTCCGCCGTTTGGGAGAACTTTGCCGAAGATAGAAAAGGGACTCCTAGATAGGTGTATGATTTGACGTATTCTAACTGCACGCTATTCCAGTATAGTGGTTTCAGTTTTTTGCTTCTTGGGGATTTGTGGAACGCTATGATTTTTGACTTTTCCGGATTCAGGGTTAAAGAATTTTGTCTACAGTATAATTCTAGTAGTTTAAGTTTTTTGTGCGCGCTGTGCCAAGATTCGATGAGTAGGACAATATCATCAGCAAGTAAGAGCATCGAGACTTCGCGTTCGCTGTTTACCGGGACACCAATTGCTCCTCTGTTCCAAAAGAAGTTAACTATATCTGAGATAAACGGAACAAAAAGGATAGGGCTAAGGCTTTCCCCCTCTAGAAGTGCCGTTGCGAAATCTATATCCTCAGAATATTTGCCATTGATATTAATTTGCACTGTAGCTTCGTCATATAATTTTTTTACAATTCTAATTATTTTTCCGCTGATGCCCATTGAAAATAACTTTTGCTACAAAAGGTTCTGGTTTATAGAGTCGAATGCTTTTCTAAAGTCCACGAACACAGCATAGACATAACTTCCTTTTGCCTGCAGATTTATACTTATTAATGAATAGAGTGTGAATATTTGTTCCACACAGCCTCTACCCACTCTGAAACCTGCTTGTTCTTCAGGGATTATATTTTCATTTTCAGCCCAAAGTTGGATTCTATTTGCTAAGATAAGGATAAAAAGTTTTGTAATGTTGTTATTCAGCGAAATTCCCCTATAATTACCTGGCTCCTTTTTATTTCCTTTCTTGTAGATCTCCTTTAGTTCTGATCTTGACCATGCGAGTGGATGGTTTTCCGTATCCATGACCAACTTATATCCAGTCCTGGGGATTTGTTTCGGTTGTTGCGCTGAATACAATGCTGAAGTTCTTCGGCAGAAAATGGTCTGTCCAGAAATGGATGTGTTACGGAGAAGAATAGCGAGTCAATTGGAGATTTATCTGCATATAGAGATCTATAGTATTGTATCTATAGTATTACTGTGTCCAAGTAATGATGTCTATTTCGTTTGTGGCAAATGTATCTGGTCTCAGAGATTTGACAGTTTTCTAAAATTCTGAGCTGTTTTTAACATCTTTTAGTCTATTTATGATTGTGTTTCTATATTCTTCTTTCTTCTGTCTTATTAGTTGCATTGATTTAATATAATATGTTCTATATTGACAACATATGTTATATATTAACAACATAACAGGGACCGGAGCTTCCGGTAGGTGGAATGTTGGAGGGGGAAGCTGCCGGCTCGATAGAAGAGAAGGAGACGCGCAATGGAGAGAGTTCACTAAAACCTCCGAAACAAAAAATTGCTTACTCGTCGTGAACGCTTCATTTTTCGACTTCAAAACATGGTTTTCGATGCCCCATAGAGACTTTCGAGTTAAACTCGTCGTATCAAGATCTTTAAAATGAGTCCAAATTAGATATTTTTTCTCAAAGTGCAAAAATAGGTGTCCATTAGAGTTAAACGACAATTTCGCCATTTAAACCCCTTAGGGGTTAGATTTTTGAAATTCCTTTCTTAGTGGTTACCTACATCTAAATTCCGATCTTTAAAGTTTCAATCATTAGTAGTTTTTGCTCTGCGTTGATTCTTTCAGTCAGGACAAAGCCTCTTATATATATAGAGATAATGTATGTATATACTCTTTTTTTTTTTTTTTTTTTTTTTTTTTGAAGGCAGAGCGTTCTAATTTCCATGGGTTATACAAGATATTAAACATGGACTTGAAGAAATGAAAATGAAGAAATTAAACATGGGGGAGAAGCACTATATGGGTGATTCTGATAAAATGAATTTTATGAAGGTGATATTCAAATTGAGGGGACAGTTAGTTTATCTTAATAATAACGTAGGGAGGAGCGAAGAGCAAAGATTGTGTACCCTCTGTAATTTGAATGTAATTGAAGACGTGTATCATTTCATTGGTGTCTGTCCTGTTCTCCAGGTATTTTAAGTAAAATGTGTTGAGGCAGGACGAACTGGTAGGGCTGCTGAATGGTGGTGATTGCAATGCTTTGTTTTTTTATCATTGTAAATATAGAAAATTTTTAATTGAGCAATACAATTCATAATATAGGAAATTACTTAAATTACTATTATGTATTGGGTCATTCCATATCAAGTGGTCCAAAGTGGTTGCTCGATCATTTTAGAAAAATTTTATAATTTTACCAACAATTACGTATGGAATCAGTAGTTCAAATCAATTTTTTAAAAATTTTTAGGATCAACCGTTTCAAAAGGGCAGCCATTTTTGTTTCACATTTCAGGCCGATTTTTGAGTTTTTAATCTCTCACAGAAAACTCATTTTCTCAAGACTGGTAAGTCATAGACTAATAATTCAAACAAAATTGTTTTCCTTAAAGTCTGTTCTATATTTCGTGTTCTCTTTATTATTTGAATATTTTGCAGTCCAATACTTGAAAAGTGCTATTGAAAACAACTGCTTTAAATTCTCAAAACACCGTTTTTGAGGGTAAGTTTTGGTTATAAGGGCATGTACGCCAAAGCTGATTTTTGGCATGTAAATAAACCTAACTAAGTAGCTTTCATTAAAAGTACTCTTAACCCGTATATTCTTTACATTATTTTTTTATGAACTTTTAAAGTTCAGATTTTTTCATTGTATTGTTAAATTTAGGCTCTAATATCTCTGGTGGGCCAGTTAATAAAAATCTATTTTTTTACATGTTATGCTTACATGCAACATAAATCAACTGCAATAAATTTCAACCTGTATATTTGAGTACATTAGTAGCTACGAATTTTTGAAAATGGTCATTTTCGTGCTCATTTAACGATGCGTAAACTTGATCATTCTTCATTAAAATTTTACTGTTTGTGAATTTTTTACTTTTAATACCCCTTATTAATTGTTTTTTTTTAATTTTATCTAAGTCCAACGGAAAATATTTTTAATCACTTTTTCGTAAAAAAAAAAAAATAATAAAAAACTAATAGAGTAGATTTTAATTATAATTAAACCAAATATTTTTTTTGCATTAGACATAGATGTAATTTAAAAAAACAATTAATAATGGGTATTAAAAGTAAAAAATTCACAAACAGTAAAATTTTAATGAAGATTGATCAAGTTTACGCATTGTTAAATGAGCACGAAAATGATCATTTTCAAAAACGTGCTACTAATGTACTCAAATATACCGGTTGAAATTTATTGCAGTTGATTTATGTTGCATGTAAGCATAATATGTAAAAAAATGAGATTTTTATCAACTAGCCCATCAGAGATATTGGAGCCTAAAGTTAACAAATAATTGAAAAATGCGAAGTTTAAAAATTCATAAAAAAAATAATGTAAAGAATATACGTGTTAAGAGTACTTTTAATGAAAGCTACTTAGTTAGGTTTATTATCATGCCAAAAATCAGCTTTGGCGTACATGCCCTTATAACCAAAACGTACCCTCAAAAACGGTGTTTTGAGAATTTAAAGCAGTTGTTTTCATTAGCACTTTTCAAATATTGGACTGCAAAATATTCAAATAATAAAGAGAACACGAAATATAGAACAGACTTTATGGAAAACAATTGTGTTTGAATTATTAGTCTATGACTTACCAGTCTTGAGAAAATGAGTTTTCTGTGAGAGATTAAAAACTCAAAAATCGGCCTGAAATGTGAAACAAAAATGGCTGCCCTTTTGAAACGGTTGATCCTAAAAATTTTTAAAAAATTGATTTGAACTACTGATTCCATACGTAATTGTTGGTAAAATTATAAAAATTTTCTAAAATGATCGAGCAACCACTTTGGACCACTTGATATGGAATGACCCAATACATAATAGTAATTTAAGTAATTTCCTATATTATGAATTGTATTGCTCAATTAAAAATTTTCTATATTTACAATGATAAAAAAACAAAGCATTGCAATCACCACCATTCAGCAGCCCTACCAGTTCGTCTTGCCTCAACACATTTTACTTAAAATACCTGGAGAACAGGACAGACACCAATGAAATGATACACGTCCAAAGTGGTTGGACCACTTGATATGGAATGACTCTATTGTTCTGTTATTATTATTATTATTTAATGTTTTTGACGCTAAGTTAATTGAGCTTAATTAGGATTAGATATAAATAAAATTAAGTTAATAATTTGTTATCGTTTTATTTTTTATTAGTGCTAATATAGTAATGCTGATGTTGATTTTTATATATCTAAATAATTGATTATCTTATTTTGTTTATTTATTTTATCTCTTAAGTATTATATATTTTTGTTTATTTTCATTATTATTCTCACACGGCATATAATTGTTTATGAATTGATATATTTTATTAAGGATGTTTATTTATTTTTTTTAATCATTATAAACACTGAAAAAGAATATTTATTTTATAGAGACAGCTCTTGGCAGAAGGCGATTAACCATGCCAATGGAGGCTTATATTTTTTATAATGTTGTAAATGTATATTAATTGAAAATCAAGCTGTTTATCTATCTATCTATTTATCTACCTATCTATAAACACTTTTTTATTTCTTCATTAAAAAATTCATTTTTTTTACTTTCACTTACCCATATATGAAATATATAGTAAGTGGAAGTATTGCGATCGTGAAAAATTTCGACTTCCGGTTTTCAACGGAAATACACGTTTTGGGGTCCCCTGAGTCAAAATAACCAAGTCCCGCGAAATGGTCTGTGTGTGTGTGTGTGTGTGTGTGTGTGTGTGTGTGTGTGTGTGTTTGTGTGTGTGTGTGTGTGTGTGTGTGTGTGTGTGTGTGTGTGTGTGTGTGTGTGTGTGTGTGTGTGTGTGTGTGTGTGTGTGTGTGTGTGTGTGTGTGTGTGTGTGTGTGTGTGTGTGTGTGTGTGTGTGTGTGTGTGTGTGTGTGTGTGTGTGTGTGTGTGTGTGTGTGTGTGTGTGTGTGTGTGTGTGTGTGTGAACAGACTAGCTCAAAAACTATAAGCCGTGCGAATCTGAAATTGTATATTTAGTGTATGTATATGCCCGCGATGTGACAGCAAAAATTTCTTCAAAATTGGTCTCCGTTTGACCATTGGGGTACCTTATTTTATAACTTTTTAAGTTTTTATCGATTTTCTCGAAAACGGCTCTAACGATTTTGATTAAACTGAGTATTTGATGCATTAATATGCCCGAGATTGAACTGCAAAAATTTCATCAAAATTGATCAATTGGAGGGGGGCACTACTGAATAAATATTGTCTCATTTTCACGTGTGTTTTTTTTATTTACTCAAAAACGGGTTTAACGATTTTGATCAAACTTGGTATTTGGTGTAGGTATGTGCCCGCAATCTGACAGTAAAAATTTCATCAACATTGATCAAATGGAGGGGGTACTTTACTTAATAAATTTTGTATCATTTTAACGTGTTTTTTTTATTTACTCAAAAACGGGTTTAATGATTTTGATCAAACTTGGTATTTAGTGTATGTATGTGCCCGCGATGTGACAGTAAAAATTTCATCAACATTGATCAAATGGAGGGGGTACTTTACTTAATAAATTTTGTATCATTTTTACGTTTGTTTTTTATTTACTCATAAACGGCAAAAATAAGAAATAAATGTGGAAAAACTTGTGACTTTGTGAAGTGGCAATTAACAAAACTCCTCAATTTCTAATCTAAATAAGTTGGTAAGTGAAAGTTGTGTGTTGCCCGCACGCACCAGATTTTTACTTTCCCTTACCTATATATGAAATATATAGTAAGTGGAAGTATTGCGATCGTGAAAAATTTCGACTTCCGGTTTTCAGCGGAAATACACGTTTTGGGGTCCCCTGAGTCTAATTAACCAAGTCCCGCGAAATGGTCTGTGTGTGTGTGTGTCTGTGTGTGTGTGTGTGTGTGTGTGTTTGTGTGTGTGTGTGTGTGTGTGTGTGTGTGTGTGTGTGTGTGTGTGTGTGTGTGTGTGTGTTTGTGTGTGTGTGTGTGTGTGTGTGTGTGTGTGTGTCTGTGTGTGTGTGGGTGTGTGTGTGTGTGTGTGTGAACAGACTAGCTCAAAAACTATAAACCGTGCGAACCTGAAATTTGGTATTTAGTGTATGTATATGCCCGTGATGTGACAGCAAAAATTTCATCAAAATTGCTCAAAGGGAGGGGGTACTTTATTTAATAACTTTTTAAGTATTTTTCGAATTTCTCAAAAACGGCTCAAACGATTTTGATTAAACTGAGTATTTGATCTATTTATATGCCCGAGATACGACTGTAAAAATTTAATCAAAATTGATCAACCGGAGGGGGTACTTTACTTAATAAATGTTTTCTAATTTTCACGTGTGTTTTTTATTTACTCAAAAACGGGTTTAACGATTTTGATCAAACTTGGTATTTGGTGTATGTATGAGCCCGCGATGTGACAGTAAAAATTTCATCAACATTAATCAAATGGAGGGGGTACTTTACTGAATAAATTTTGTATCGTTTTCACGTGTTTTTTATTTACTCAAAAACGGGTTTAACGATTTTTATCAAACTTGGTATTTGGTGTACGTATGTGCCCGCGATGTGACGGTAAAAATTTCGCC
This sequence comes from Aelia acuminata, assembly GCA_911387785.2. Lineage (NCBI taxonomy): Eukaryota > Metazoa > Arthropoda > Insecta > Hemiptera > Pentatomidae > Aelia > Aelia acuminata. Next base: position 14,871,292 of record OU426982.1, read on the forward strand.
AACATTGATCAAATGGAGGGGGTACTTTACTTAATAAATTTTGTATAATTTTTACGTGTGTTTTAAATTACTTATAAAAGGAAAAAATAAGAAATGAATGTGGAAAGATTTGTGACTTTGTGAAGTGACATTTAACAAAACACGTCAATTTCTAATCTAAATAAGTTGGTAAGTGAAAGTTGTGTGTTGCGCGCACGCACCAGATTTTTTTTTTTTATATTTCTCTCATTCGAATTATTTAATTTAATTTTAATTTAAGAATGTCTTGTACATTCTCGGTAGTTTACGCGATTAAGAACTCGAAATCCTTATAATAGTATTAATATTGATTGAGAACCTTATATAAAAGTATATATATATATATATATATATATATATATATATATATATATATATATATATATATGAAATTTTTTATAATTTTTAAATATTTTTTAAGAAGAGAAAAGGTTGGTCTTGGCCGGGATTTGAACTCAGATTTCCTTATCACTAGTAAGGCACTCTTGCCACTTGAGGCCACCAGGCACATATCCAGATCAAGTCAATCCCTTCTCTTCATTGATCTCTTTACAACCGATCTCGTACATTTTTGCGAATTAAACGAGAGAGTAGAAAATTTGTCAATTATATGAGGTCTGTTGATCTTATTTCAATATTTATTCGATTAAATTATATTAAGAATTTTATTCTCATCATGACAAGAAAAAGAACATATATAAATATAACTTCGTAGCATGGCCAAACACCGATCAGAATATTGAGGAATGGCTATTGACTTGGAGGATGCATGGGGGCCTACTGCCCTCGCTGACCGCACCATTCTCTTCGGCGACCGCAAGCACAGATGTCGCGGTGAGGAGGTAGCTAATGGCTTGGGAGCAGAGCCTGCGGTTCCAGGGGTCAGCCTTCCTCTACTTGGAGGATCATCAAGTGTGTTCGCGGTCAACTCTACCTAATGGCTACATCTATCAACTATTAATTATTTAAATGCATTTGATTTTTCCTTGAAAAAGGTATAGATATAACAAATTTAAGGATCTATAGATTCCTCAACAAAGCAACAAATTCCTCAGAAGCAACAAAGCAAGGAAATAGTTCCTGAAATCATTTTTAACACGTTATGTGCGGCTGCGTACTTTACGGGTATCCTGAATTGGATGGTATCGTGCCCCAGGGTCCGACTGCTAGCATGAGCCACAGACGATATCGGACGTCGGGGTCCGATGGGAATACTTTTATTAAGCATTATCTTTTGATTAATAGACTAGTTCCAAAACTATAATCCGTACGAACCTATAATTGGGTGATTGGTTTATGTATATACCCGCGATATGACAGCAAACAATTTATCAATATCAAACGGAAGGGGCACTTTATTTCAAATTCTTTTCCCCAATTTTTATGTTTTTTCGATTTTCTCAAAAACAGCTTTAATGATTTTGATCGAATCCGTCATGTTTAGTGAAAATCATGTCTTCTTTAATATCAGGTAAGCTTTATCATTATTAAATGTTCTGAGGGGGCTTCAATGGGTAGGGGCCCTTTTTGTTTTCCTTTTTTTGCTTGAATGGAGAAATTAGCTGTCCATTAGGCGAAATTAAAGTCGTTAACCTAAAAATAAGAAATAGCTAAATATGAAATATGAAAAAATCAAGTAAACATATACAGGAGAAAAAAAAAGAAAAATATTTCGTCAACTCATAAAACACAGTACTTTGCAGGCATGCACAGTACTTTAATGACTTTAATGACAGACGATAGTTTATAATTAATAAATATGTTCTGTTCATTTAATGGGAATTATTTGGTTCATGGTAAATATATGAAGTGTTTAACAACTACAGAGAATTATACAATGAGTCAGTATCAATCATAAAAACTTTTAATTAATAATAAAAAAATTAGATTACTTTGGAGAGCAAATACAAACAAAAATTAGTGAATTTAATGTGTTACTTTGAGAAATGGCATTTAACAAAACACGTCAATTTCTAATGTAATTAAGTTAGTAAGTGAAAGTTGTGTGTTGTGCGCATCGCACCAGATTTTTCTTCCTTAATACTTAATCAAATCAAATGGTATAGCTATCGTTTTGAAGATTTTCTTCAAAATACTGAGCCAAGAAATTTTATAGCCTCCCTAAAAAATGGCGAAAAGTGCTTTGAAGAATCATTATTTGAGTACAACGCAGTAACTATACAGATGACGGTTGATTATGCTATTATATACTAAGTCATGGAAATTTTACCTTTACATATGAGAGAAGATAGAGGTCATTAGTTTATATTTTAAAATTTAGAAATGGAAAATATAAACAAAATAACTGTCAATAGCCTTTACGTTTAAAGTATAAGGCGGTTATTTATTTACACATTGTATTAACTATGTATCAATTTTCGTGTATTTATTAATCTCTCTAAAGATTTGCATATGTGCAGAAGTTTAGAGTTTATAATATGTCATCAGAACCGAAAATTTCCACTCACGTTTTAAGCTCCAGGCAAATTGGCTAACTTGTAATTAATCTTTAGTATTAATATAAAGAAGGATATAGTAAAATTAATATATTTCTACAGTAAAGAACTAACGGTTTCTCCTCAAAAGTCACTGAAATTCAGAACATTCAATGGAAAGCATTACATTAATAAAATAGATTCTATGTTATGGCAACAACGATAAAATCTAGTTGAATTGAAAGGCAGTAAAAGTTTTCAGTTTTTCAGAAATATATCAAAATAAGAAATAAAGAAAAAAAAAATTAAAATGTACTTCCGAAACAAGTATAATTTGATTTTGTTAAATACATTTAATATTCACCATAAATGTATATATATGTTTTGGGGAAAGAAAATAGTTCCTTGGGACCTGCTGACTCTGAGCTACCATAATCCTTGGACCTAGACCAGTTTGTCACTGTCCTTGAACCCGAGAGAGCTGACGCCATCGGTGAGAAGGACACTGCAAAATTGGCCCCAATGGGATTCGTTATGGAGCAATGGGCAGTCTGCCGCTGCACCAGGGTGACCATGGCTTGTAGCAACGTGAGGTTTGGAAATACCCACTCCAGGCTGTCTGTGCTCGCGCAAGCAACACTGTAAGAAGACCATACTGCTTAGCCAAAGGTCTTTGTAGGCCTACTGCGCCAATAGAAAAAAAAAAATACACTTTTTTATTTTTTTATAGATTATTTATTGCATTAGCTAGCAGCTCTTCTCTCCTTAAAGAACATCTATACTCAAAATATTATAATCCAAAATATCCTAATGGCAATACAGTCTCTAAGTAAAAACGATATTACTGGGATTTTTGTATGGGTCCCCGTACACTGCGGAATAGGAGGGAATGAGGTAGCGGATCACGCTGCCAAAAGAGCGATCAGTGGTGGCATACCGTATCGCAGGGTCCTCGTCAATGATTTCTTATCGCTAATCAGGCAAAAAGTTAATTTAAATTGGAACGAAACGTGGCTGAATGTACGGAAAATAAATTAAGAGAGGTAAAACACGACGCTTCTCCCTGGGCTTCGTCATTTCGCGAAAAAAGATGAGGAGAAGTGATTCTGACACGGCTCCGAATAGGCCACACGCGACTGACTCATGGCTCGCGACTTACCACCCGAATGTCAAACCTGCGGAACCCAACTAACAATCAAACACATACTGACTGAGTACATTGCATACAATTCATCAAGATTACGATCCATCTTCACGCCATTCTACAAAATAACACAACAACAGTCAATAATGTTCTACATTTCCTAAGACACACCAATCTAGACGGTAAATTGTAATGTATATCTACCACGTTGCAGTTACATAATTTATTCGCCCTTCTATTATTTAATATAAGGCAATAATGACCCGCGTCGTTGATGCCTTAAAAGAAAAAAAAATTATTTATTGAATTTTACAAATTTATATAAACAATTCTATAAGTAAATATGATAATATGTATACTATTGACATGAATAGGCAAGCAGAGTAACTAACCTTTGGTAACACTCAAATACTTATTTAGCAGATCTCGGAGCCATCAGAAGATGGCTCCGAGATCCTGAATCCTGAAAGAATTTCAGGAGAATTGTCCGGGGTTGAGGTAGAAGCATGATTGGAAACAAGTGGGTTAGGATGAGAGGGGAATTAATAAATTAGTTAATAAAATAATAAAGTTTTTAATGGTGATTAATAAAACGGTTTATTGTGATCGGTGACATAAGGACCATAAAGGTCTTCATGGTTAATTTTATTTCGGATGGGTCGGGATAGCCGAGCGTGTTGGAGCGCGACCCGCTATAGCACGCTCGAGCCTAGCGGTTCGAATCCGCCATGAGAGGGTTGACTTTTATTTCGAGGAGGCCCCACATAATAAATCTCGACCTACCCACCATGGTTAGAATAAGTTGGTTACACCTCTAGAGTAACCCCCCGTATGCCACATGTGGCCAGGTAGGGGTACCATACAAAAAAACAATATATTATTTGGGACAAAATATGAAGCAGGATGTTCTAGCAGTGGGCTGTAAATTTTTATTTGAACCAAGCCTTTGTAAACTCTTAATCAATATATATTATAAAGCAAAGTGTACAATGTGCGTGCCGAAAAGGCTCAGAAACGACCCCACATACGATTAAGAGATTTATGTCAGCGTGTAACTGTATGTCCCCTAACGGAGAAGAAGGTTTCCGTTTTTCTCTATAGGGTGTGAAATTGAAGAGAAAAGGACTGGAATTTTAAGCCTCTCGCAACATATAATTAGCCGACCTGAGAATGACATACGAGTTTATGAATGAAAAATTTAGTTCGAGCTGCAGACCACCAGGAAGCGCTAGGGTGTGCTTCACTCAATGTTTATTGTTCATTCATTGCGTTATATTTGTACAGGTTATATATTTGTTCAGCTGATCTTTTTAAATTACTTAAAAATCAAGCGAAAATAATTAGTATCACCTTTTCTTTTAAAATAAATTAATGATTTTACATATCTGCAATCAATTGGAAAACCGACTGGATACTTTACAAAATTAATTTTCTCATAAGAAGATTAATTGATAAACACATTACATTTAATCAATATATAACATATACTTAAGTAAATTTAATGCAATATGAGTGAGCGAATAAAAACAGACATAAAACAAAAAAGAAGAGCTGAATATACTGATTATAAACCGAAAATAACAGTTTGAAGTGTTCTTATTGTATGTAGTTATGAAAAATGGTTTTCTTACTATGTATGATGAGCATTCCAGTTGACAAAATTATGAATTGACTCCAATAATACAATTTTTTCAATAAGATTTTATCACCGCTCATAGTTCAGGACAAAAAGAAATATGATGAAAAAATTGTGCCCTCATGATATTTTGGTTTTCACTTAGTAACAGTAGTAAGATTGGAGAAATGCAGAGTTCGGCCAAATTAGCATGGGGGGGGGGGGGTATATTAAGGGAGGTTGAACTGGAAGAAAGGTCTCACAAAAAAAGTTTCTATGAATCTTCGGTATTTTCTAAACTTCTGGATCTAATTGGACCATCACAGTAGTCGGCGCTTAAGTTGTACTCCAAATATAGTTTTTTTAACTAATAATCTAATAACTTATTATCTGCTGACTGCTTGGAATGGGCTTATAGGATTCATAATCACAGAAACCATCAAAAACGATGCATGACTCGACAAAGTTGCAGCAAAATGAATTGTTCATCCACCATTTTCAACACCCTATAAAGTATATAGGGTTCCTTATTTGGGCGGACACTGCAGATCTCGAATCTTAATATTGATGCAATGTTAAAATTTTCAAGAAAGTGATAATTTTGTTCTATATTTCCTTTAATTTTAAAGTTTTTCTGTTATTAAAACTGCCACACAACTACCGGAGCGAAGCCGGGCACCCTAGCTAGTTATAAATAAATCTAAAGTCATCTTGAGAGAGATTAACTTGTGAAGTGACTTTCAGTTCCTTGGGAGATTGAGGAAAACTGGGTGAGGAATTGGATAAGATTTTCTTGGATTATTTTGAACATTTCAGGGATTTCCGTGACTTAAGATATCCAAGACTGAACTTGAAAATGTGGCGGAAAACAATATTCTAAGTGTCCCGCGAGAGAGCAGGGAGCCCTACCAAGGCTATCAAAATGCTGATTTTAAATTTATAATTTCCGCGCGGCAAAGGATTTCTTCGAAGTATTTTGGATTTTAGGGATTGGGTGCGAGGGGAATTCGATGGTTTGGTGAGTATCAATACTAAAAAATAAATAAAAATGAACGCTCTATGTAATTAGTCTTTATAATGCTCTGTTACGTGTTTCCTTTTATAATAAATTTTATTCGACATGAATTATATAGGAGAGAAACATAAGACAAACAGAAGAAGCAGGTAGAAGTGTAAAGTAAGTTTGTGAAACAACATAAAATAAAGTTCTAAAGATATAAATGCATAAATAAACTTTGTACCTTCACGGGGCATATTCATTAAAATAGAAACATTTAAATTACAAGGATGATAAAGCTTTATATCTACCTAGGTTACAATAGGAAGGCTAAGGAAACTAGATAATGCAAAGATATTCCTTGTTTATGGATTCCAATCTGTGTTATTCTAAACTTATCTTTGAATGAGTCACATTTATCTATCCTCGCGCGTGATAAAAGGATTTGTTTTAAAAATCAGTCACGACGTTCAGTGCTGTTAAACAAATCGTATGAAAGAATTTCCTTACATTTTTAATTATTCCATCGCGCTAATTTCATATTATTACTTTCACTTTACTGTATCCGAAAAAAAAACTAGTTTTGAGACTCCCAACACAAAAAAATGAGTGAGCCCCTCACTTCCTAGTAATAACATCAAGAAACATGTAACAAGAAAACATATCACAACACAAAATAGCCTTAAAATGTAACATTGTGATAGTAGAAAGCTCTAGAATAATTAAAACATTGTTATCATTATTGCATTTTGTGTTGCAATTTTGTGCATTGCATTTTGTGTTACTACACAGACAATACTGTATTAAGGGAATTGGAAAAAAAAAAGTTTTGAGTGGTTCAAAAAATGAACTTTCCGATTCTATCTTAGTAGAAGAAGAAGAATTCTGGGATATTTAATCCCCTAAGAATAACAGGCGTGAACAAAATTAATGGCCATTTGTCTGGCTAGTTGGAAAAAATATAATAAAAGCAATAAATAAATAAAGAATTAAAATATAAAGTAGCCACAAAAAAGAAAATCAATACAATAAAAATAACTGAGATGAAATACTGAAAGAAAAAATAAAAGATTAACACTTGATGATGAGTATAAAACATTGATCAGCTTTTGAGCTTCAAAGATATAAAAAAAAAAATCAAAAAGATATATCCTCAATATTGTTTTCACTATTTACATATTTACATAATCATCGGAGATTGGAGATTCAGGAGGTGATGAAATAGTTGGGTTTTTGGATGTGAGGGATGAAGTTTTTTGGATAGAGATAGGTAATGAATTCCAGAAGGTGGCAGCACGGATGATAAAGGATTTCGTAAAGGTATGTAGTAGTAATGTAAAGTATAGTAATGTAGTAGTAAAGGTAGGTAGTAGTAATGTAACATATATTTTATAATCATACATATTATTTCTCGAGGCCTTTTTTTTGTCGGTGTTCCATAATGTCTTAATACTTCATAAAATTTCATGAATGAGGCATCATTCTAAAGCTCGTCGGTTGCGAGTTACAAGCAAAAACATGCGATTCATTCAATAGATTCAGTGCTCTCGCATTCTATGTTGAGCTCTTTCAGTGACATCTATGTGTAAAACAAACCCACCAACAAAAAATCACTGGTGACCATATCATAACTTCAAACACAGTATTCAAAGAGGTTCTGTAAACACGTAAATAATGCACCTTAAACTTATGTTTAAAAAAATAAATTATCTACAATTTAAACACATCTATTCTTTCCTTCAACCCTCACTTATGCCTTTGACGCACTAAATAGGCAATATGTGATACTAAAGGTGTGTAATTTAATTAAGAGGGATTTAGGTAGTTTAGAGTGCGTTATAATGTAGCGAATATCAATCTTCAAAGAGAGAAGAAGACTAAAAAATAGCACTAAAAGAATGAATGAAGGTTCCAAATTAAAGCTTGAAGGGTCTCAAAACTTCCTTTTTATTGACTTTTATACGTCAAAGTCGTATACATTAAATCTTTGTTGACGTTTTGCTAAACTAAACGCTAACTAAATAGACAAGCAAGGAAAAATCACAGCTTTGTATAGTTAAATTTTAAATGATAAAAAAAAATAATGCATAAATATTAATACAAAATATAGAACACTCAATCTTACCTATCAATCAACAATTACTCAAGAAAAAATCATAAAATATAAAAATCTGGTGCGTGCGCGCAACACACAACTTTCACTTACCAACTTACTTAAATTAGAAATTGATATGTTTTGTTAATTGCCACTTCTCAAAGACACATTTTTCCACATTCATTTCTTATTTTTGTTTTTATTTGCTACATAAAAAACACTAATTTTTTATTATCAAATAAAAGTTTTTACTTGTGGTAATTCGGCATCGCAATCATAATACTCCAAGTCATCTGATTTTATAATTCTCTATGTTGTTGTTGAAAACTTCATTTACCATGAAACGAATAATTTTCATTAAATGAACAGAACGGCTTTAATTATGAAGGCCATAAACATAAATTAGGGAATACAATAAATAAATTACAAATAAAATAGGTATGTATTCAGAAAAAAAAACTTTAAGGGATAATTAAGCTTCAGGAACAACTTACTTTTAAATTTACACTAAACAAAATACATAGGTACTACGACTAAACTATTTTATAAACTTATAGTTAAAACTATAAACTACGAAAAACACAAGATACTGTTAAAAACAATTAAACAATTAAACAATTAATCGTCCAAAAGTAGACACAATATAGACTGATTAGCATTAGGCAAACAGTACAGTTGAAAACAATATGACCGGGAAAGTCATAGCCAATAGGAAAACACACCTTCATTGACCACACCGCCTCTATCAAGCCTGTATTAAGGCCTTTAAAATCAACAAGGTTTTGTAGATGTTAATTTCATAAGGCCGTTGTTGCAGTCTATACCCATTTTTTTTTTTTTTTTTAAATCTTCATACTTAAAAATCTTCCCTTTGCCACATCAAGTTCTTTCTTCCTAGTCTCACTTGAATACTAGTATGTACGTAGTATGGTACGTAGTATGGTACGTAGTATGTACGTAGTATGGTACGTAGTATGTACGTAGTATGTACGTAGTATGGTACGTAGTATGTACGTAGTATGTACGTAGTATGGTACGTAGTATGTACCATACTTTTCTTCTTTGAGATAGGATGATAAATTATCAGGATTTTCAGTCAAAGATTATTTAATTTGGAGAGCCTACGTTTGGATCCAAACATGTGGATCTTCATCAGGACTAAAATGAAAACAAATATGTGAGCAACAAAGTATCATTGCTAGAAGGTGATATTAATTACAGGTAGTAACAATCAGAAGCAACAAAAACCAGCTTATGGCATGTTTACGTGACATGAGAACTTATTAAATCTAATAATTATATAAAACATAGTAAAAACAAATATGAAAATTTGAATAAGTAGCATGTTAAAATGATAAAATAAAATCTGACATTAACCTTGTCTAGGTACAGTAGCTAATACGCAGGGGTTCTGAAAGTCAAAAGAATGGTTATGGTTAATGGCATATTCTGCTAATTTATACGTTAACGAATTACATGTTAAAATACTGTGAGACTTTTATCGACTCAAACGGTCGATTTTGTAAAAACCAATGTAAAGCGAGATCAAAACGATTATCATAACAATAAAGAATATACCCAGAGATCGGCTGAAGTTTGAAATTTTAATATGGACAGGTGTTCGCACCTGGTCTGAAAGAACCACTGAGCGAAATTTGGAGAATTTAGGACAAACGGTATGGATTTCTATAAAGAAAAAACATAATTTCATCTTTATATACATAGATTATAGCTGTATATCCCGGTTTCACGTGGGGAATTTCATTTTTCTAATGAAACGGTCGATTTCGTAAAAAAAACATTGTAAAGTGAGATCATTATGATTTTCATAACAATAAAGAATATCAGCTGAAGATCGGCTGAAGTTATGCAATTATAATATGAACAGGTGTTCGCACCTGGTCTGAAAGAAACACTGAGCGAAATTTGGAGAATAAAGAATATCAGCTGAAGATCGGCTGAAGTTATGCAATTTTAATATGGAGGTGTTCGCACCTGGTCTGAAAGAACCAGTGATCGAAATTTGGAGAATTTAGTTCTATAAAGAACAAACAAACAGAATTTCATCTTTATTTAAATAGATTAGATTTAATAAGTACCCACGTCATCTATTACTATCTGTAATTAATCTCATCTTCTAGCATTGGGACTCATATTTTAACCTCTAGCCTTCATTTTAACCCTGACGAAGAACCACATGTTTGGATCGAAACGTAGGCTCTCCTAATAAAAAACTTTGGACTGAAAATCCTGATAATGTATCATCCAATCTAAAAGAAAACATTTGACCATTAAATACCTCTAAGTTTTCTTTTTGCTAAACTTCTATGGCCAGCGGTCCGTTTGAAATATTAATATTTAATTACAATTACTTAGAATAATAATCGTTGCTCAAGTTATCAATTCGATAAAATTAAGGAAATAAAATATAGATATCTGGCATGAACTCTCAGAAGGACTAATTAGTTTTAATTAATTATATATGAAATGCATGATATTTACGAAAATATCAAGTTTCATTGCCACACAAAAACTGAAGACACAAATATTTCAACAGGTTACAAAAATTATCACTTTGTAACGCAGAAATAACCATCTGACTTGAACTTCAGAACAAGACTAACTCTCCAGTCCATCGCTCCTTATATTTAGTCGTAAGAACAGCCTCGAAGGCTCTAGGCCAGCGTAGATGTTACTTGAACATCTTAAGGTGCCTTTACACTCTACGAACCTCACCTTCGAACAGGTTCTCCCCCGAACCTTGCCGTACCTGCGCTACACGAAGAGCCATTTATACTTCACGTGACGTCAAGCGAACCAATATGGCTGACGCACCCAACGCGTGATCTCTATTATTAATATATTTTATTAAATAATTTATTTTTGAAGAGAAAAGATTTGGCTCCGCCCGGAATCGAACCCGGGTCTTCCCGTGACATGCGCGGTATGCTAACCATTGCACCACGGAGCACGCTTCCAAACGGTGCCAAATCCTTCATCTTCACTGACACCTCTCCCACAATCTCGCAAGTTTTGCGAGTATTTACGGAAGATGAACAATTTTTGTCCAAATTCGTTCATTTTTTTTTTTAAATTATTTTATATTAATTTAATCTTTATTGTGGTTTAATTATTTAAAAACAAAGTGGTCACCCACAATAAAGATTAAATTAATATAAAATATATTTTATATTATCTGAAAAATAAAAAAATAGGAGACGAATTGCAACGTATCACAAATTACACTAGTATCACAAACAACTCCTGTCACATAGGAAAAACTCAAATCAAAAGTGAAACTAGCGCTACCCCCGAACCCAGGCGAACAGATGAAGTACCTAGAACACCTAGAACAGTCGGCGTGAAGGCTTCACGAAGGTTGTTCGAGGGTGGTGTTCGAAGGTAAAGTTCGTAGAGTGTAAAGGCACCTTTATTCACAATCATGAACTATGACAGGTTGTTCCAACAGCTAGTTCGTTCCAAGAACAAGTCTAAAACTATTCTAAACCATATGTTTTGTGTTTTGTTTCACGTTACGATGTACAATAACAATAATCACCCTAATGGAATAATAACTAATTAAAATACTTAATTATTATTCTGCTAATTAATTTAATAGATTAGTTTTCAAATTCAACTGACTACAATTTGCTTGAAAGAGAGCACTATAGAAAATTAGCGCCCTAGATTCAGGGTAATTATTCAAAAGAAGGAGGCAGGCCTCAACGCAGTTTACTAATTTTTTAATTCAATGCTCCCTTTGAAACCTCTTATCTGTCCTTTTTGTGTATATCTTTATTAATTATTTTAAGAAATGTAGGCATTTGCTTCCGAAGAACTATTATCCTTGTAGGATCTTTAATTGGAATTATAAAATAAAACGACTCCTAACCAGAGTTGGGCAAATTTTAATCTGAATAATGATTAATGAATATGGATAATTGTAATCATAAAACAAATGAATAATGAATAACCATTATTCATAATCAGTGCGGGGTATTTTTCATGATTATTGAATGTTTATGGTATTCATTTGATATAAATAATGAATAACTGGTACTTAGTTATTCATGATTAACGAATACTGATATATTCAGTTAGTCATTATTCATGAATAAAATATATTCATGAGCTAAGATTAATATAATATTCATCAATTTAAATGTAAAAGACGAGGATGCATTTCTGAATTAAAAGTTGTTCAAATGAGCAAGGACAAGTCCTAAGAGTGGATTTAGTCAACTGAACATCATTTGAAATCACAAGTAAAGAATCAGACCCTAATTCCAATGGGTATTGGTAAAGGTCTATTGACAAGAATGGAAAGAGCAAACAAATTTTCAATCATCATTCATGATTAGTAAGACTCAGAATTGTGATTTTTTTTGTAATCATGATTTATGAATTTATATTATTCATGATTAATGAATGATCTGTAATCATGAGTAGTGAATTCCCATTAGTCATGATTAATGAGTAATGAATAATCATGAACAATGAATTCTTCTTAATCATGATTACTGACTATCATTTAATAATGAATAAAGGTCATTCATGATTGTTGAATACATCATATTCATAAATAATCCACGACCAGTGATTACTACAATTTATGAATAATGATTCCGCGCTAAATAATGATTTGTGAATGATGATTACAATCTTTATTCACATTTTATTAGTCATAATAGTGATTACATTTTTATTTAAATATGCCCAACTCTGCTCCTAACACAATCTTTTATTCTTCAAAATTGTCTTATACTTGTTTGTTCTGTATGGTTTTATTTCCAGACTTTCTTATTATACCAGAAACAAACAAGTAACCGAATCGTGCGCAATAAGTATGAGGAAAAAGCAACTCAACCCTTTTCTATTGACGTTAAAAAAAAATCTGGTGCGTGCGCGCAACACACAACTTTCTCTTACCAACTTACTTAGATTAGAAATTAATGCGTTTTCTTAACTGCCACTTCTCAAATGAACAGAACATCTTTAATTATAACGCATTGGTTTGTCATTAAAGGCGTACGGCGCATGCGTGAGCTCAAGGTGTTTCATGAGTTGACTGAATATTTTTCTTTTTTTCTCCTGTATATGTTTACTTGATTTTCTTCATATATCATATTTAGCCATTTCTTATTTTTAGGCGTGATGAGAGACAGTTAATTTCTCAATATAAACTAAAACAAAGGTACTTTATAGGAAAACAAAAAAGGCCCCTTCCGCATTTAAGCCCCCTCAGAACATTTTAATAATGATAAAACTTACCTGATATTAAATAACAACTAATTTTCATTAAACGTAACGAATTTGATAAAAATCGTTAAAGCCGTTTTTGAGATATTCGATCAAAAAGGTAAAAATTGGAAAAAATTATGAAATAAAGTGCCCCCTCCGTTTGACCAATTTTGATGAAATGTTGTCTATCACATCTTTGGCATATACATACATCAAATACCAAGTTTGATCAAAATCGTTAAAACCGTTTTTGAGTAAATAATAAAAACAAGTGAAAATGATACAAAATTTATTTAGTAAACTCCCCCGTACTGTTGATCAATTTTGATGAAATTTTTACAGTCATATCTCGGGCATATAAATAGATCAAATACTCAGTTTAATCAAAATCGTTAGAGCCGTTTTTGAGAAAATCGAAAAAAACCTAAAAAGTTATTAAATAAAGTACCCCCTCCCTTTGAGCAAATTTGATGAAATTTTTGCTGTCTCATCGCGGGCATATACATACTCTAAATACCCAATTTCAGGTTCGCACGGTTTATAGTTTTTGAGCTAGTCTGTTCACACACACACACACACACACACACACACACACACACACACACAGACCATTTCGCAGGACTTGGTTATTTTGACTCAGGGGACCCCAAAACGTGTATTTCCGTTGAAAACGGGAAGTCGAAAATTTTCACGATCGCAATACTTACACTTACTATATATTTCATAAATAGGTAAGTGAAAGTAAAAAGATCATTATTTCTGTGAGAATTATGAGTTCCAGACTATTTTTTTAGAGCGTTGCTTCTACATATGATTACTTATTAGCTATGTGTTCTGTATTAATGTTCCAGATATGCCAGGAATTATTTCGACCTTTCTTGCACGGCCGTCACCTCCATGGGGGAGAGTGGGGACGCGTCCCCCCAATATTTTGGGAGGTGGGGACTGTCCCCCTCAGTTTAAAAATAAAATGAAAATACGATTTTACAAATTTATCCGAGTTTAACCAATCAAGTTTAATAAAACATTATGATATTAGTAAAATATAAATATATATTATAACACTTATGTGAGTTTAACAATTTTTATTTAAAGAAAATAATAATTTTCAATGTGACACAAATTATTAAACAGGTTACAAAAATTAGCACTTTTTACCACACAAATAACCATATCACTTGAGCTTCTCTTCAACAAGATTAACTCTCCAGACCATCGCCTCTTATATAAATAGTCGTAAGAAGACCAGCCTCGAACCTTCTGGACCAGCGTATATGATATTCGAACATCGTAGTTACAAACATGTACTACGACAGTGTGTTCCAACTGTAAGTTCGTTCTAAAAAAAGGTCTAGATCTGTTTTTTTTTTTTTATTATACTATTTTTACACTATTATCGTTACTATTGTACTACTTTTATTTTATACAATATAAAATATTAGTTAATTACAGCATACTACAATTAGATTATACTTCCAACTTCTCCATCTGATACTTTATTTATCACCAATGGTCACCCTGTCGCTTCTTTAAAAGCATCGTCAAGTGTATTGTACAGGGTGTCCAAAAAGAGTATTCTGGGTTTGAAAGTTTAATAAAATCTCAAATATAGAGTATCAAGTAGGATGTTTAAGATTTATTTAAACAAAATGAACTAAACATTTATTTAGAAAAAACAATATTGTCTAGGTGTCCGCTATAACGCTGCTGGCACTCCCCGAATCTCAAACGCAGTAAATGGTGTTACTATTAACAGTACAATAGTGAGCGTTACTGTGAAATGACAAGAGGTTTTTTGGCCCAAGAACTTCAAGAGTTTAAAGGATATAACTCTAGAGCATGGTTTCAGACTTATCAATTGCTACGGTAAACCAATTATTCCAAAACAAAGTGATTTCTCGTAGAGGCACCATTACCTGGCCTCCCAGGAGTCCCGATCTCAGTCCTCTTGACTTCTTTCTGTGGGGATACCTGAAAAGTAGAGTATACCAAAAGAAACCGACGAATCTAACGCAATTGAAGCAAAATATCAGAACAGAAATGACGGCAATCTCAGGAACAACGTGTCAACGCGTTTTTAGGAATCTGCGTTTGAGATTCGAGGAGTGTCAGTAGCGTTATGGTGGACACCTAGACAATATTGTATTTTCTTAATAAATTTCCAGTTCATTGTGTTTAAATAAAACGTAAACATCCTACTTGATATTCTATATTTGAGATCTTATTCAACCTTTAAACCCCGAATACTCTTTTTGGACACCTTGTATATTTGATGAATTATTTAATTTTAAATTTAGCTTGAACTGGATTGTTTTATGAATTCTTTAATTCAAATTTAGGTCTTCGGGATTGGTCTTTATTTCTTTTTTTAAATAAGCAGTTCGATTCTATTTTCCATCAACTGAATGAAGCTTATAGAAGCTGTTGTAAAGCAATGAAATTAATAGGATTAGAATTAGAAGGAGAAATTTGATAAAATTCAATCAAGGAATTTTTCAACTACATTCAACATTTGGCCCTAGCAATTCCTTATACACTAACTGAGACATAATTTGAAAAGTTTTAAGAGACTTAATAGATACCTTTAAAACACATCGTTGGTGGAGGAATTAAATGCCCAAAAAGTTATTTTTAGTTATTTGAAAAAATTCAATATTATTTCATTAAAAACATATTTAACTTATCTATATACACCCCGGCATACCTACTACATATAGAAACAGAACTGACATCCCTTCATTCGGATAATTTAAAAAATCATCATTATTATTTACGCAGAATCATGAATAACCCTGACAATAGATTTCCCAAAATAATTGCGAATGAAATAATTAAAAAACATATAGGCTGGTACAAAGATTTAAGTTTTTTAATGAATAAATATAAAATAGAATTTAACCCTACTATCACGCTTGAAAGGCCACAAACTTTTCAATCCGGGAAAAACTGGCTATAGAATTAAAAAATAAATTCGTAGAGAAGGCAGTAAATTCAAATAAGGCCTAAATTTATAGAATTTTGAATCATGAGACAGGGATAAACTACTTTAAAAGGAATTATAACGACAACATAGTCAAATGGATCTTCAAAGCCAGTGGTGAACTAATAAAGCTGAACAATAGATTGGTTTATTATGATAATGAGAACAAAATATGTTCCCTGTAAAATAAGAATGAGCCAGAGGACATAATTCATTTTTTAGCTAAATGCCCAATACTGAGTGAAATTAGAAGAAGATATTTTAATGAAGATCTTATATCATTTAGTGAAGCGACTGATTACTTAAATGGTAAAGATTGGCTCCAACTCGCAAATTATTGTAAAGTAGCTTGGGCATATAGGTATACTTTATGTAGGGAATTTAATTATTAGCAACCATAAAAAACAATATTGACAACAGGGTAGTTATGTAGGTAATTATTACTATGTTTGAATTGTTTTTTCATATTATGAAACCTATATTGTCAGTTAGAGTAGGCCAATTTATTTATTTATCTATAACTAAATATGTTTTAATTTTTGTTTTATTTATTATTATTATTGTTAGTTAGAAGGGACCAATATATTTATTTACCTATTACTAAGTAAGAATTGTTGTTTTTTATTATAATTTCTGCATTGTTGGTTGGAATGGGTAGATAGGCATAATTTATGATCTTATAATCACTTATTACGTTGATATGTGATATGCTATCATTAGCGGATCCAGGGGAGGGGCTGTGGGGGCTGCAGGCTCCCTTTGAAAATTTTTCGTCATTTTAAGATCGAATTTGACTTTCCTTAATGTAAGGAAGCAAGTTAAAGAACAAATAATGTGCAGAACAAGTAGAATTTTAGTTGTGGGAAAGGAAAATAAAGGTAAAGAAGCTAATTAGCAGATCCAAATAAGGGGCTGTGGGGCTGCAGCCCCCCCCCCCCTTTAGGACTGCAGCCCCCCCTTTCCGATCGGCTGGATCCGCCCATGTATGCTATTGATTTATTAAATGTTACAAGTGTAATTTGCTCTCGTTCTTGTTATGGGTTGTTTTATACCGCATGCTAGAAATATATTTATATTATTATATTTATTGTTGAATGCTTATGTATATTAAATTTAAAAGATGAAAAAAAAGATTTTTTAGGAATAATCGGCAGTAACACTGTTAGTTACAAAATTTGAGTTTGTAAATAATAACAATAATATCTTATGTCTAATGGATGAAGGCCAACTAACGGTTCTCAAACCAAGCCGTAAATATTTTTGTTGAGTTTATTATGTCTATTGTATTTATCATTATTTGTATATAGCTCAATAAAAATTCATTCATTCATTCAGTTATTTTTAGGCTTATTAATTCAACTTTTAGCCTCTAAAATTTATACCTACCCTATCTGGTTGCTTGGCGACCATGCTGGATAGTTCCATTTTGGACTAAATACGAGGGATTAGGGCCCTAGTTTGGTCTTGACCATCGAAGCAGAAGGTTACTTGTCACTGTTCTATAACTTGTTGTGTTTTTATAACGCTGTTACTAATTCGAGTTCAAATTGTTTGTTTGCCATTTTGGTATTATGATTTTACATTAGTAAAATTATTCTAAACCCACATTGCTGTTGATAATGGTTTCTAATGGTTTTAAAATGCAATTAGTTGGGTTGGATCACCATTATAGTATGGCTAATGGCCATAATCTTCTTTTGTCATGGAATAATTCGCTACTATCACTATCAGTAATATCTCTATTATTAAATAATACCTTACTTATTTTTCTATTACTTAAATTATAGTTATTTGGCATTAATTATAGATAATACTAAATTAACACTAACCTAATATACAAAACATTAATTGCACAATACCTCAAAGCTATGGAAAGAAGAAATCAATACAGCTCTTGGAGCTGGTGTAAAACGTTGAGACGCACCTTCAAGTAGTAATTCCTGATCCTGTTACTGCTGGATTATTTCTTCGGATCTACTTAGTGGCCTTACAATCAGATCTGTTATCAAGTAGCCCCAAACTCTGTTACCTCAAGGGATATTTCGTCGAGTTTTATTGACCTACGTTAATATTTCTTCAATCTTCTATCTTGAAGAACCGCCAAGTCACTAAGTTCGGGCGCCACTTATATCTTCTTGTTAAAATTTGATTAAAAAAAACTTTATTGGATAAAAGAATACAATTAACATTGGTACACTAGGGTAATACTACTGGAACCAACTAATTACGACATCTAAAACGTTTACTGACTATGGGGTTACAATTGAGGGGGTATATACACTGGATTGAGAGCTCAACAAAACTTAGATAAGGAGTACGTAGTAATCGAGCATCAAATTCAACATTAAAGCTTGCTGATAATCCAGTTCTAACAAAGGACTAAAAAAATAAGAAACAGCACAACTCCATACTTCTTCTTCTTTTTTTTTACTCCCCCACTATGTCATATTGTAGAGGTGTACTCAACCTGTCCTAACCATACTGGGAATACAAGAACGTATCTTGTATTGGCCCTGAAGAAGCCCACAGCAAGATGGGCGAAAGCTTGGCAGTTGAAAAACCTGTGACATGGTCAAACCCTGAAGAAGAAATGCAGACAATGTTTGTTTACTTTTCAATGGTTGAAAAAAAAGGTGATTTGTTCAACATGATGCTTAACTGCCTACTCTCCTCATTTGATAAATTATTTAAAGAAGAATACCCACATTATGCCACAGAAGGGTCTCCCCTTAGAACCCCATTGCCTTACTCAAATACCACGCTCCGCAAATCATTCATATATTTTAAATAAAAAAACAATAGTTATTTTACATTTTAAGAATACAGCTACCTTATTATAAGCATTAATCAAGTTGAAAACCAAAGCTTGCCCTTGATGATAATGACTGCTTTAATTAGCCACTAGCCACTAATCCGGCCCGGAGCACCATTAATCAACTCATATCTCCACCCTTACTCCCGGTAAGAGCTCTGTCGTCTTTCATAGTGACATCACTATTCTCATTATGATTATATTCTCCAAGCATCCTTGGTTAATTTAAATTATATATATATATATATTACTTTTTATGAACTAATAAGCTTTTTATATTGGTTTCCTATTTCACAATTACTCTCGTTAAAAAAAAAAAAAGTTACATAAATAATAAACCTAGGCAAATATTGGGTTGCTTCAGATGAAATGTCCCATTTTATAATTTTTAAAATACATAGAGGATTTTGCGGGTCTCTCTTGTTTACTTCCAAATGTTTACAATTTATAATTAAGCAGTCACTAATCCTCTACTTTTGTTTTATAAATATTAGCTTAACCACACTTTTTAGTATACCTACTAAATATCCTATCCATAAACATGGATCATGCTATTTTCAATATTTTTTTATGGGTTTAAACTCGGCCCTTCGGCTGATGAGGCTGCTAGAAACATCGATTAGGCGTTTGAGGAAGGGAGTGTAAATGAACGAACCATTCGCCGTTGGTTTGCTAAGTTTTCGGCTGGGGAAACCGACTTGGAAAACCAGTCCCGAGGAAGAACTCCACCTGTCATCGAAAACGGTGTATTCAAACATGCTGTAGAAGGAAATCCCTACCAAACAGTTAGAGAACTTTCAGCACAACTAAATGCAAGTGCACCTACCGTTTCCAGATATTTAAAGTGCGTATGGAAAGTAATATTGTATTTTTACTAAAATCCCTTTACCTTTAAACGGCCATTTCATGTGAAACAACCCAATAAATTCACACAGGTGGGTATTATGGACTTGCAAAATGAAGAAAGAAATATATTCAATGTATACTGTGATAAAGTCTATTAATAATAATAGATCTAATGAAAAACAAAGATATCAACTAATCATGCAATATATAATTTAATGTATAATATAACTTATATAATTTAATTTATAGTTTTTTAAATATATTAAAAAATATAAATAAAAAAAAAGTTAGTCTGGCTTTCCTTTTTCACAAACTTGTGGCTCAAATGAATGAAGCCTGGAGAAGGAACCCGTCTAACTTTCGCAACTAAAAGCAGATTGTAAAAAAAATCCATCTGGTAAAGGCAAATTCAATAATAATAAATTCATAGTTTATCAGAAATGAACAACTCCACCGAGAACTTCAGGTAGAACATATAGATGAGTTTATAAAAAATAGATTCAGAAAATTTCACTCCCAGCTGCCATCTGTTAAGAGAGCTGTTGCCTTGAACCTTGGGAAACCAACAACGTCCCGTAGGCTAAAACCAAGACTTTTACAAGACATTCTTTTATAGCATGTACATATTTGATTTATTATTATATTATTTATTTATTTTCTTCTTTGTAATATACATTTATTTTATAGTTATAGTATGTTTAATTTTCGAATTTTACTACTATTTCTTATTGATGTATTATAAATTTGCTCAGTTAAGGGTGTCTCCTGCGTGAGACCATTCCCTCACATATCCAATTGTTAAACTTTGTATATAATTGTTATATAAACCCATGTATGGCTTTAAGAAGCCGAGCTGGAATAAATAAAGATTAATAAAAAAAAAAAATAAAAAAAAAATAATAATAAATATTTTTTTACTTTATAAATAAAATAAGGAAAGGAAAAAGAAAAAAAAATAACTTGTTTTTAAATTTTATTTAAAAATTTAACAATTCACATAAATATATAATGCATAAATATTATTCACATCTATTTAAATATACATAGAGCCTATTTATAATATTTACAAGATTGTATTTGTTGAAACCATTTTTTGGTTTTTTTAATTATTTTCTGTTTGTTATTTTTTTTTTTCTTTAAAATTCATTTTTGAGTTAATAATAATAATAATAATAATACATTAATATTATTGTTATTGTTTTTTATTTTAATTTACATTGAAATTAATCGAATCACGGATAATCAGGACAGATTGGAATCAATTTAGTCTGCCGAGAAAATATATTTAAAGTACAGTTAATTTATAAATAAAATATTTAACTAATTTGAAAAATCTAATTAAACTAATTTTCTTAATTATCATTATTTGAGTGGTTTGTTAAATAAAATAACTAATCAATTAATTTTTAGACTGAAAAAAATGTTTATAATCGTACCGGCTCAGCACAAAGTGTTTAGGTAACTCTCGAATAAAAATAATATTCGAATCTCAAGATGACACATTTACGTATTAACATTTTGAGTTATGTTATAGAAATGGTTTTGTTAATCACTCACATTCAGAGGGAAATGTATATTCATTGATATTCGTTTGTTTTTATTTTAGATTATTAAAATCTGTATCGATTAACTTCAATTCAAACTCATTTGACGTTCAATGTATACTTCAATTAATTACAAAATTTCAAATCATATCAGGATATAATTTTCAAAGCGTCTCAAGCCGTGTTTTCTCTTGTCCTGCCTGCATAAATAATTTCCTTAATAATAATTTTTTTCGTTAGTTAAAATTGTTATTTGAAAGTTATTTTTGTTTGAAGGTATATTACAAATGTATTTATCTGGATCAAAATAACTATAACATTCGTAGGTGATTGCAGTGGTATAAGTGGCAAAGAGACAAATACTATTTTTTTCCATTCGTGAAAATCTATAGGCCAGATTTTTTTTGATTTTTTTTCACGATCTTTTACCTGAATAAATATTTCTTAAGTAAGTGTAATCCTTCCAGATTTTGGCAATAACTGAGCCAAAACATGATAAAACACCAATTAGTATTGTGAGACATATGTCAGTAGGCACTTTGGAGTATTTTGGCTAATTGTAAGAAGTCCATGTTTAAAAACAATAGGTGCGAGAATGATCTTCGCACCTGGGCGAATGTTATCCATAGTAGTACTGCGAGTTGCCGGAAGAGTACCGCACCACCTGTAAAAAGGAAGTAACCATAATTATACAAATACAAACATAAAAAAAGTATATACAGTTGTAAATTTCAATAAATATATATTTAAAAAAAAACCAAGTATAATAATAATAATACAATAGTATTGTAAGTATACTATAGAAGTATAATAATAATACAATATATAATAATAACAAAATGTATAACTATAATCTCTCTATATATAAGAGGCTTTGTCCTGACTGACAGAATCAAAGCAGAGCAAAAACTACTAATGATAGAAACTTGAAGTTAAACGCGATGTAGGCAACCACTAAGAAAGGAATTTCAAAAATATAACCCCTAAGGGGTTTTAATGGCGAAATTGTTGTTCAACTCTAATGGACACCTATTTTTGCACTTCGAGAAAAAATATCAAATTTGGACTCATTTTAAAGATCTTGATACGACGAGTTTAACTTGAAGCCATTATGGGGCTTCGAAAACCATGTTTTAAAGCCGAAAAATGAAGCGTTCACGATGAGTAAGCAATTTTTTGTTTCGGCAGTTTTAGTGAACTCTCTCCATTGCGCGTCTCCCTCTCTTCTACCGAGCCGGTAGCTTCCCCCTCCAACAGCTCCGATTCCTTTCCCCCTTCGCTCACTTCGTTTCCAACATTTGTACGGTTCACATCTAACAATAACATATTATATTAAATCAATACCAAGATAATGATCACAGAATTGATTTTAAAGGCTCGGGGGCAAAGCCGCGACGGGTAATGCTGGTAATTTATATTGAAGAATTCTATTCAGAAAAAACAACTTCAAAATGGGTTCGCCTGTGGTATAGTGGTTAGCATGGTAACCAACTATACCGAAGTTCGCAGGTTCGTGTCCAGGGATTTTTTAATGGGAGTAAAAAATCCTTGGCTATGCCGTCCCTCGGATAGAACGTAAAATGGAGGTCCTGAGCCTGTACGATGTCAGGTACTCGTTAAAGATACCTATCCTAATTATACCTGGATAGGAAAAATATAGGACTCCCACTATAGCATCGCCCGATTAGCCTTAGTGGCATAAAGTGACATTAAACAAACAAACAACTTCTAAGTACATAAAATATTTTAGTCAAAATATCTATATATGTATATGCGACGTGAAAATAATTATATTTTTCATTTTAAAAAAAAGTAATCCGATATTTTGGCAAGTTTTTCCATAATTTGACCTTTTGTATTGTTTCTCAATTTTGTATAGTCAGCATTTTCACTTCTATAGCAAGAGTTGGTTCACCAATCCCCTTCCCTATAGCGTTTTTTTTTCCATTAGTTACATAATGGGCTTCACTTAGATAAATTTGAATCATTTTATCAATTTATAAACAGTTGAACCTTTTTAAATTAGCAATTGATAATCTTACATTTACCATTCTTAAAACTCAAAGGACAAGGCTATCTCGGATAACTTAAAACTTCTTATCTTAAAGCCTTAGTAAAACTCACCACAGCCCTTATCAGGACTTCGGGAACAATGGAGAAATTTCAGCTAAAGAACCTTGTCTCACAGAACCGATACCGACTACATCAATACTCAAATATCCTTTTACAGTTCTCCCCCGACTTTTTCCCACCCCTCAACCCTTCCTTGGTATATTAACCCTCCAGCACTCTTGCAGCCACATCCCTGAAGTCAACCTCTTGTTAGGAGACCTGGAATGGACTCTTGTCACCCATAATATTCATATGAAAGCTTATTTTATATTTTTATTTAGTCTGTTATCACCACCTACGCCGATGACACAGCTGATTTAGCAGTTATTAGTGACCCAGACCTTGCTTCCTAAACTCTCCAATCTTAGCTTACAATCCTCGAAGAATGGTGTCAAAACTGGAGAATCAAAATCAATCCTGGAAAATCCAATCAAATCACTTTTACATTGCGTCGTAAACCTACGACCTCCTGTCCTACAGTATCTTTTAATAATTCTCTACTTATCCCAGTCGACAGATCCGTTAATTACAACTCAACCTTGACAAACGCCTTTTAATGCTCCCACAAGACCGAAAACGACAAGAAACTGCTCGATGCTATCGACTACTTCGGCACTAACTTTAAAAACTCTCGAAACTCCTAATCAGTTATAAAAGACTAATTTATATGACAATAATAAGGCCTATAGGGGCTCAAGAATAGGATTCGAGCTTTGGGGCTCCACCAAACCATAAAATTCCTCTCGAATCCAATCCTTTCAATCCAAAATCCTTCGTAAAATCCTTAACGCTCCTTACTTCGCCACAGATAAACTCATCCACAAAAACCTTAATGTTCCATTTGTCCTTTCATAATAAACTCCCGACCCACCTGAACCCTCTTGTTTCCAGCCTCTCTTCCTCCTCTATTACAGACTATCCTCCTAGGCGTCAGAAATGAAAATGGCCTCGGGACCTTCTGTGTTAAGTGTATTAGTTGAGAAGGATTTTCTCTTCATGCTAATTCCTGACATTTTTTCCCTGATTTTTATCACATTTACTGGATATACTTCTTTGTTGTTTGTTTATTTAACGTCCATTTTTATGCTACTAAGGTTAATATCACGATGTTACAATGGGGGTCTTAAATTTTGCCTAACTAGGTATAATTAGGATAGGGATCTTTAACGAGTACCTGACATCGTACAGGTTTTACTCCCTTCAAAAAATCCTAAGGCCACCACGGGCGCGAACTCGCGACCTTTAGTATTGTAGGTTGCCATGCTAACCACTATACCACAGGTGACCCCCTTATTTGTTGTAAATACAGTTGTAAATTTCAATATTCAAAAAAACTTTATATTCTGTTTATCATTATTATATATCTTTATCATTATGTTTCACAATAATTTATGTAAAGTCGCATATAATTTTTTGTTTTTTTTTCTACATGAAAATGATTGTGACAACCTTTAAATGGAGCGAGCCTTGATCATTCGGGGTTTCATTATCCGGGTTCTTCATTAACCGGTGATTTTATTTGCCTATATTTATTTTTGTCTTAAATTTTAGAATGGGTTGGGATGTAAACTGTAGGGGAGAGCAGGGTTGGTTGGCAACAGTTTTCACTTTTTTGATTGTTAAGTCGTTCCTGTTAATATAATCCCAATAGTGCTGATACCATTGTAAACTCCAAGTATTAGAGTACTTCAAGTATTTTTTTCACCACATAATATTTAATACTAAGATCATAGAATATTGAAGAATTCGTCAATCCAGAGTATGCCAATTAATCCCCTATGTGGGGCAGGTTGGCCCAGAAGGTGGGGTTGTTTAGCCATCTCATTCAAGTACTGCCAGACAGATATTATTGTCGTTAAAAGCTGCACTATAATGGTATAATAATTATGAATCGTTTTTCAACACCTTTTAAGGGAAAATAGAATGAAAATAAAAGAAGATAGAAGTTTAGACTGTCGTCACTGTTTGCATAAGAAAAATTGCTCTCATCCTCCTTCCTGGAACTAAAGACGATTGATAGGTACACCTTTGTTTATGTTTACCTTGATTTTGTGAATTGCTACTGCGCAAACCATCCCCAGTTGAAGAGAGCCAACTAATCCCACAGGAGAGATCGTATGAAAGATGGCTGCCAGGACAGGGGAGAACAATCAAACAAGAAACTGGTTAGTCGAAAGGTTAGGTTTTTCAAAGGAGTTTGGGGCTATGTGAACAGAATCGGAGTCAAATGTTTTGCCATGGCTTTAAACCAAATTTACTGAAAATATAAAAATTTGCTTACCTGTTGTAAAATCAATCAATGAAGCACACTCTTCTCTACACTGTTAGCATCGGATTGAAAAATCAGGACAAGACTTCCGAGGTCGAGCGGGTCAAATGGTACAATGGTGGGGCCTTCAATGGCCAACCTACCCCCTATGCCAACCAACCCCGCTCTCCCCTATATACTGTGTAGAGGATGGGACCGAGGATTCACATTGGGAAATAATCGCAGACTGAGAAAAGAGGGATGAATAGGTACCATAATGATAAACATATTATTTTCTTTTTTTCCATAAGCAATGTTATAAACAGTTCAGCTTATCCACCTTGGTATAGGATATTTTAATCACACAAAGAAACAACAAAGAAAAAAATAAATCGCACTCATCTATTTCAAACGTTGCTGAGATAATATCCTAGATAATCAAACCTGTAATAACCCGTATAGTTCTGAAATATTGAATGTTGAAAAGCTATTTTATAACAATATAGATTTAACTATGGAAGGTAGAAAGGTCTTATCAGCAGAGCTCAGAATCCGGAAATTTAGTGAGAGAATGGAGGGACGCTCTGGGAATTGTATTGACACTCGTTTCTCCGGAGTCCGGCAATGTCATTGTCCCTCAAACAATTTGCACTTTTTTCTAGTTAATTTCGACATTAAGGAAATACTCAGAAATGCAAAGTCCTTTAATTGCTCTGGAAGAGCCTATCAACCCCGTGGCAATTACGTCTTTACTAAAAAAACTACTATCTACTACTTTTTTTTTTTAACTATCTGACTACATTTTTTCTATTTAAATGAAATAAAAAAAAAAAATACACAATGATCAATCTAAATGATCATGATTTAATACTGAATTCCAGATTATAATTTGAGACATTTATAATAATTATAAATACTCATACAATCAAAGGAAAAGTAACTAAATAGATTCTTTAATAGATTATTGCTGAGATAAATATTTACTTGGCACTTCTGTGCGTGGCTTATTTCGCGAGGTTATGTTTTCAGTTAAAAAGGGCCTAGATTACTTTTATTAGATCCTACCTTTGACTCCCGAAACTATTTTGCTCGCTCATGTAGATTAAATGAAAACGAGATCAATTCGTAATAGCAATACAAAGAATATATATAATTATTTAAAGATTGCCTTGTACCATATTACATCACACCATAAATTGCTTTAAATAATTTGAACACCACTTATTTGATCTAAAAAGTATTATTTATTTTTCAAGAAATGTTTTTATTTATAATAATACGAGAATTCAAGCATAATACTTCAACACTACCGATCTTATATTTCTCAATTTATTGTTGAAAACTTCAGTTACTTACCATAGAAACAAATAATTACCATTAAATATGTATGTTTCAAAAAAACTTTGACAACTCTTTCCCAGGCTTTACTTTTAATAGTCCGGGAGCTGAGGGCCAAAAAGGTGCCTGGTTTGAAGAAAATTTTTAATCATATAGGCTGAAAGTACTCGTTTCATAGACAACAAATGTGAACGTCAGCCACCTCAGATCGGTTGCCATCAGATTTTATAGGCGCACAAAAACGAAATTTTCGTTAAAAAAGAGTTAAAATCGGGCAAACCACTTTAGTGGAAAAATGAAATACGCTCATGTTCCAAAGCCTACAATATAAAGGGGGTTACTCCAAATAAAAAATGTTACTTATAATAAATGTAGAATATAGAATTCTGTGTAAAACGATCTCATTAATTTTATAATTAGCCCACTCCTGTGAAGACAAAGAAATTAAAACGTGAACGTATTTAGCGCCTTGTCTAAAATCCGTGATTTTTTGGGGTATTTTTTTCACTTCCTCTCATATAATTCAGCAAATACAGATCACAAATTATTGCTTTCTTCTCATCATAAGAGGCTAAACTATTGCAAATAGAATGATATATCGTCGTCACCATGCTAAAGTTCCCAAAAGTGCAACTAAAAACTTATGCATATTCGTTACTTTAGCATGGTGTCGACGATATTTGAATTTTAAATCAGTTTAGCGGTTTAGCCGGGTTTAATACATCATAAATCTGTAATTTTTACGATTTTTGTGGAAACCGTGTTCCAACGCCTCTAACTCAAAAACATCTAGTTCAAATGAAAAATGTTTTAGATAAAAGTTGCTGAGCATCAAATTAAGCAGGAAGTAAGCTCCGTACACGCAACATTAGCTAAATCCTGGGGGAACCCTCTTTAAATTGTAGGCTTTGGAACATGAGCGTAATTCATTTTTCCACTAAAGTGGCTAAATTGACAATCGGTTTCGGTGAAAAGAATTACCCGATTTTAACTGTGAGGACCTCAGTCGATGCGAAAGTTAATGCTCTTTTATTTTAGAGAGAATTCAATTTCTTATGCGATAATCGTTTTCGAGTTATTAGCGAAAAATTGAAAAAAGTTCGAAAACGTCGATTTTGTTCGCCTATCAAATCTTATAGCAACCAATCTGAGGTGGCAGACGTTCACATTGGTTGTTTATGAAATGAGTACTTTCAGCCTATATGATCAAATATTTTCTTCAAATCAGGCACCTTTTGGGACCTTAGCTCCCGGTCTATAAACAATAGTTTGTCATTAAAAGCGTACTGCTCATACGCGAGTTCAACGTTTTAGTTGAGTATTCTCAGGTATATGCTTATCCGAATTTTTTTTTTCATATTTCATATTTATTCATTTCTTATTTTTAGGCATAATGAGAGAAGAGTTATTTTCTCCATCTAAACTAAATCGAAGGTACTTAATAGAAAAACAAAAAATTTTCTTTCCCCATTTAAGCCCCTAAAGAACATTTCAATGATAACAAAACCTACCTAATATTAAACAATACTTGATTCTCATTAAACATGACGAGGTTAATCAAAATCGCTAAAGCCGTTTTCGGTTCGAGAAAATCGACAAACCTCGTAAAAATAAGACAAAAGTTATGAAATAAAGTACCTCCTCCGTTTGACCAATTTTGCTGTCATATCGTGGGCATATACATACACTAAATACCCAGTGTTATAAAAGTGATTACAGCCGTTTTCGAGTAAATAAAAAAAACACGAAAACAGAAGACAAAGTTTATTAAATAAAGTACCCCCTCCGTTTCCCCGATTTTGATGAAATTTCGGCTGTCGTATCGCGGGCATATACATACATCTGGGTATTTGATGTATTTGATCAAAATCGTTAAAGCCGTTTTTTAGTAAATAATAAAAAAACAAAAAAAAAACAAAAAAAAACACGTGAACAGAAGACAAAGTTTATTACATAAAGTACCCCCTCCGTTTAACCAATTTTGATGAAATCTCGGCTGTCGCATCGCGGGCATATACATACATCAAATACCCAGTTTGATCAAAATCGTTAAAGCCGTCTTTGAGTAAATAAAAAACAAACACGTGAAAGTGAGACAAAATTTATTAAATAAAGTACCCCCTCTGGTTCACCAATTTTGATAAAATTTCGGCTGTCGCATCGCGGGCATATACATACATCAAATATCTAGTTTGATCAAAATAGTTAAAGCCATTTTTGAGTAAATAAAAAAAAAACACGTGAAAGTGAGACAAAGTTTATTAAGTGCGCCCTCCAATTGATCAATTTTATCAAACAATATACATTCATCAAATACCCAATTTCAGCTTCGTACGGTTTATAGTTTTTAAGCTAGTCTGTTCACACACACACACAGATCATTTCGCGGGACTTGGTTATTTGAACTCATGGAACCCAAAAGCGAGTATTTCTATTGAAAACCGCTCTTGGCAGTCACCTGACAAACCACAGAGGTAATTGATTCCGTAGTCCCAATCTTAGTGCCATTCCTAACGGTAATCAGGTAGTCACATCTCGCAGAAAATTAAAGTTCCTCATCTATTAAGCCATTTTAGATCCAGTTGATAAGCCGTGTGTGTTCAATATGTCCATGCCAAGAATTATTAATATATTCTATATATATTATATTATAGAGGCTCTACCCAATTCTTTGGCGGTAATATTTCCTTGGTGTATATCTCTTCCGAACTTTCAGAATTAAGAAGCCTCTGTATATCCTGGATTTATTTACACCCTGTTCCTCCATATATACTCTAAATACCAGATCCCAAACCTTAAACCTATACATCCCTTCCTACCGAACTGCCTCCTTTACAAAATCATTTATCATCCTTAGTGTCTTTTTTTGGAACTCCTTACCCGTTTCCATCCGTAAAAATTCATCCTTCACTTCTTTTAAAACCCAATTATTTCTCCATATCCTTAATCTTCAAACTACCGCAACTATGTAAAATAGTGAAATCTGTTATAATTTATAATACTTATCTGTGTTTGTGGGTATAAAATTTTGTTTTTCTTTTATTGCTTTACGTTCAAATGGTTGGAAACCAGTCAACTTATATTCTTATCTCTTTTGTGCAATTAGTTTTATTTCATGAGGCTTTTATTTTATTTTAGTTCTTTAATTTCTATACCAACTTTGTTCTTAACTAGCCAGACAAAGGACTCTCGATCTGTACATAGTGCGAGACACAGTTCGGCCATAACAGTATCTTTATCTCTGTTTTCCTTACCGAATGCCTTGGCTCCTTCTCCAGTAGCGGTCCTCAGTCGTCACCTTGGACAGACGATAGACTGGTTGACATTCATACCGTCAAGTGATAAGAAGAGGATAGATGAGATAAGGAGATAACATGGGATAAAGGGATGGTACCGTTGTGGGTCGTAAGTACCCAATTTTTATATAGCTTTACCTCACTAGGGTCCGGAGGGAGTGGGGTCACCATACCCAGGTCGGTCTCTCCGTCATAGAGCTCGCCGACGAAGGGAGGAACCGGCCGCTGCGGACGAGAGCTAGCCCGGCTGCTCCAGGCCAGCCGAATAGCGAGCAGAGCGAGGAGGCAGACCAGGCCACCCCCGATAGACACTGCCAGGTACAGGCTCAGCCTTTCTTTGTTATCTGCAACAGTAAAAAGATTCTTCTTAATTATAGAACAAGATGTGTAGATTAGTATTTTTTTTTTATGAATTGGCTTGATTCACTATTTTGTAGTGTAACTAAATTTAACATAGGAGTATCTACGATTAGAAATGCAGAAAACTCCATTCTTCAGCTTTCCAAAAAATATGAGAAAAAAATGGTATTTATTTTGGCGTTATAATTATTACAATATTTTTTATCAGCTAAATTTATGTGTCGGTAGGGAGAATTATCAACAATTTATTGTTAAAAGATGAAATTAGCAATTTTGATTGCTATATTTTGGTTGTCTCATTTTCTAAAATTTATAAATTTTTCATTTATTACAAATTATTAATAAATTACAAATATTTTCAGTGGATATTAAATCCCGACAGAAATAAATTGAAATCATGTTGTTTTAGGCTTCCACGGTCTGAATCAATTATATACATTTCTTCTTCCGAGTTGGCCATGTAATAAGTTTTAGAATCACCAAGGTTTCTCCCGTCATGCTGTGGGCTTCTTCAGGGCTGATACAAGAAATTCATGCTTGTCTCCAACTCATTATTGCATTAGCCATGAAAAAGCCACCAGCACAATGGGTGAAAGCTTGGCAGTTGTATAACTTATTGCATGGTCAAACTCTGAGGAAGAAATGTATATACTTAATAAATTGAAATAATATTTTTTTTTTTTGGCATGAAAAATATTTATAGTTTCTATTGTCTATGATTCACTTATTAATATATTAATATTAGAAACGTTTACAGTAAACAACAAAGAATATCTAAGTACTGCTTCCTCGATTAGGTAGTAAGAACAGTGAGGTTTTCAGTTGAAATGTTCATTTTCTGTGTAAGGTGTGTTTGAAGTACCTTAAACCAAGTTCCAAAGTGCCTTTAATATTTTCCTAAGAATTTGCATTTGTCCAGTTTATTTTCTCTTTGAGAGGACAAGGTTTATGAAACTACCAAGTTTGGAGGACAGATTATTAAACGAAGACTAATATCATTAATAAAATTTTAGTTTAATTTTCCTTATTCGTTTGCAAGGCATTGGTATTGTTGTGCTGAAGGATCCGGGCACCATTCTGGCTTTGGCTAGATATAGTTATCTGTATCTGACTGCCCATCCTCTAAACATTAGGAACTCCAAATTGAAAAATCAAGGTAGAAAAACAAGGTGTTTGAGCTTGATCAAGAAACA
Source organism: Aelia acuminata (assembly GCA_911387785.2). Classification (NCBI taxonomy): domain Eukaryota; kingdom Metazoa; phylum Arthropoda; class Insecta; order Hemiptera; family Pentatomidae; genus Aelia; species Aelia acuminata. The sequence goes on from OU426982.1 coordinate 14,903,566, forward strand.
TTCATGAACCCTAGACGTTCCATGAGTTCTTATGATACAAGCGCAGGAGAGCAAGTGACTTGGCCAAGTCATAGGTGAGTGTCGAGTAACAGCGTTCTGCAAGGCCACCATCCCCTCACGTGATGCCACTCCAACGATATCGTGAGTCTAGCACGGCTTTACCAGAATTCGGGGGTCAATAACCTTAAATCAAGAAAAACACATGTTGTCTGACCGAATAAAAAAAACATCCACTAGAGGTGGCAGGGTGAAGACCTAACTTGGAGAAGTTGGAGTTCAGCTAACGGGGACAGGCCAAGAACAGAGTGGGTGCAATGCTTGTCGGGGGGGGGGGGGGGGTGGAAATCTCCTCCCTCCCTCCCCCACTATTACACCTACATAATAAAGATATTTTGAAAATTTACCTAGCTAGGTAACCCGATTGAGACCAATCTTTTTCTTTAAAAATAAAATATTTAAAAATTTTCTCTGCTAATTATAATAATACAACTGCAAATATTGAAATTTTATACTACAAGAAAAAGGAAAAATAATTCCGATTTTCCTGACTAGAATGGACCATACATGCTTGACGAATTTTTTAAGAACTCTTTGCGCCGATTTAAAAAGATCATTTTATTAATAATTCACAATAATTCATATTGTGTCCCTCAACAGTTTAATGTTAATGTAACGTAATTGTAAAGTTCCAATTTAATTTTGGCAGATATGAGATAGGCGATATTTGTGTTCATGTATAAGTAATAATGCTAAAATACCAGACTAAAAAAAGTTAAGTTCGCGATACCTAAGCTTTTTTGGAGCACAATAGCAGAATCGTTAGAAAGAATGGTTTTCCATTAATGGCCTCTTTTGACGAGAACAGTTTCTGATGATTGCTTCGAACCCACAAGTACCCTAAGAACACTGCACGATATAGTCGCGAACCCTGGTCCATTACCTACTTCCATTCGTCCAAGTACTCGACTCTTATGCCTTGAATTTGTTTCCGACATTTTGCAAAAAGGTTACAAAAAAACAACAACAACGGTTATAGAATGGGATTAAATTTAAATCAATAATAATTTAATGAATTAAAAAACAGTTAACACTTATTAGATAAGCAATTGATTACTTTGTATTGCCCATAATATTATGTTGACCATTTTCACTGCTTAGAGGACATAGCTATCTCAGAAATGGGAATCACCGCCAGTGGTTACGGGGGGAGGCGCAATATTTCCGAATGGGCCCCTATTCCTACTCACACTTTAACTTTGACATAAACTGGTTCGGCCTAGAATACTTACGTGAAGAAAATCAAGTATCTTTTTTTGCTGCTTATTATGCCTATATACATCGGATGAGCACTAACCGACATATTATTTGATCAGGACAGATTGAAGAATAAATTATATTCACCTAACCAGCAGTCTCCATTTCAAGCAAAAATCTTTTTTTCATACCTTAATAGACCTTTAGTAATAGTTTGAAATGAAATTTATGAGCATTATTAATTTTAATTATTTAACGTGTTTAATTTAATTGTTACATTATTATTAAATATGATATTGGCATCACCGATTATCAACAATATATTTATATATTGTAGCGTAAGCTACAATATATAATTATTATATAGTCTAGTGTAAGCCTAACATTTTAATTCAAAATGTAATTTTTTTTACTTTCACTTATCTATATATGAAATATATAGTAAGTGGAAGTATTGCAATCGTGAAAATTTTCGACTTCCGGTTTTCAACGGAAATACACGTTTTGGGACCCCCTGAGTCGAAATAACCAAGTCCCGCGAAATGGTCTGTGTGTGTGTGTGTGTGTGTGTGTGTGTGTGTGTGTGTGTGTGTGTGTGTGTGTGTGTGTGTGTGTGTGTGTGTGTGTGTTTGAACAAACTAGCTCAAAAACTATAAACCGTGAGAACCTGAAATTGGGTATTTAGTGTAGGTATATGCCCGCGATGTGACAGCAAAAATTTCATCAAAATTGCTCAAAGGGAGGGGGTACTTTATTTAATAACGTTTTACGTTTTTTTCGATTTTCTCAAAAACGGCTCTAACGATTTTGATTAAACTGAGTATTTGATCGATTTATATGCCCGAAATATGACTGTAAAAATTTCATCAAAATTGATTAACCGGAGGGGGGACTTTACTTAATAAATTTTGTATCATTTTCACGTGTTTTTTTTATTTACTCAAAAACGGTTTTAACGATTTTGATCAAACTTGGTATTTGATATGAATGTAGAAAAATGTGTGACTTTGGGAAATGATAATTAGCAAAACACGTCAATTTCTAATCTAAGTAAGTTGGTAAGTGAAAGTTGTGTGTTGCGCGCACGCACCAGATTTTTTTTAAATTTTAATCATCAAATTTTCTATAAGCAATATTAAACTAATTGTAAGATTTTTATATTTTGATTAAATTGTAATAACGTCCACAGCTATATTATACTTATTAATTTAAGTTGATTTAATTTTACTCTGTTAAGAGTGTGGGGTTTTTTCATTTTTTTTCCCTAATGTAATTAGCTTGCTTATTTTTAATATATGAGAAAAGGTAATTTGTAAGCTAAAAAAGCAAATGCTTGTAAAACTTGAATTTTTTTTATTTTGTAAATAAAAAAAAACAATACATTAATAATCGAATAATTTTAATATTCCCATCTGTAAATATATATATTACATTTATAATTTAACAGATATTAAATGTATTCCATTCAGCAAATTTATTTTCATTATGATATATTACTTTCTTTCAATTTTATTGAGCAAAATTTTTTTGTTCTTCTGTAAAAGTATTGTTAACCTGTTTTATTTTTTCTTTGATGTAAAATATTGTTCATAGTATTTTTTTTTTGTGTTATTACATTTTTTATTTGTATTTATTCCTTAAATGTACATAATAAAAGGCTATTATAATTATTACAGTCAAAATCGTTTATAACGAACTTCAAGGGACTGGAGGTTTATGTACGTTATAGCCGGTGTTATCGGTTATAACGAACAGTTCGCTGTAAACGGTGTTAAACTGGTCCCTATAGTCACTTCGTCTTAATTTTGGGTCTGTTAAATATTGAGCTTTAAAAATTTCATCAAATTCGCTCAAAGGGAGGGGGTACTTTATTTAATGACTTTTTAAGTTTTTTTCGATTTTCTCAAAAACGGCTCTAACGATTTTGATTAAACTGAGTATTTGATTTATTTATATGCCTGAAATATGACTGTAAAAATTTCATCAAAATTGATCAACTGGAGGGGGGACTTTACTTAATAAATTTTGTATCATTTTCACATGTTTTTTTTATTTACTCAAAAACGGTTTTAACGATTTTGATCAAACTTGGTATTTGATGTATTTATATGCCCGAGATATGACTGTAAAAATTTCATCAAAATTGATCTACGGGAGGGGGGACTTTACTTAATAAATTTTGTATCATTTTTACGGGGTTTTTTTATTTACTCAAAAACGGCTTTAACGATTGACAAAAATAAGATATGAATGTAGAAAAATGTGTGACTTTGGGAAATGATATTTAGCAAAACACGTCAATTTCTAATCTAAGTAAGTTGGTAAGTGAAAGTTGTGTGTTGCGCGCACGCACCAGATTTTTTATTTATTATACCCATAATGCAAAATGTCAAAATCTTGGTATTCTAAAAATATACATTTAAAATTTTATAAAAAATTAAATTAAATTAAAAATATATAATGAAAAAAGGATGAAAATACATATTATCAAATCCAAAATTACATATAAATAAGTAAGTTAAATAAAAAAATCTGTCATTCTTGCCTGTCGCCTTCCTCGTGGTTCGGCAAAAAAAAAAAAAAAAATTCGATTGAAGTGGAGACAACCGAGAAAGATTCTTTGACAATTACTGGAGTTTCATATCCAGTTGAACGAGATGTTTTTAATTCACGGGCAATCGTACTCGCGGAATCGACTCGGCAAACTATCCCAAGCTGTTCCTCAATCGTACAGTATATGGTTGTCATGGCATGTTTCCGTGTATAAAGACAAGAGAGAACTGAATTGAGACACGACCAAGTGCATTGATGTAAAGTAAACAAAACTTTTTGTCTTCCTTTCGTAGAACTTAGACTTGAAATGTACGCTGTAAACGACATTTTAACTGCCACTGTTCCAAGAAAATGTTCGCTCTAACCGACCTGTTCACTATAACCGAACTGTTCGCTCTAACTGACCTGTTCACCTTAACCGATGTCCGTTGTAAGCGATATTAATGCTTTTTTCTGAATGTTATTTCATGGGGCCGATTATTTTGTTTTGTAAATGTTGATTGTACGTTATAGCCAGTGTCGTTATAAACGATTTTGACTGCATGTTTGAAGGTAAATGTTTTTTATTGTTTGTTTTTTTACTGTAAATATTCTTGACAGCTTTCTCTTTTCTTTTCTCAGCAACAGTTTCGAGATCAAATGTTTTATTATTTAAATGTGTATTTTTCAGTATTATTTAAGATTAAAATTAGCTTGGCTGATATTCGGAATTTAAGTATTTGTTTTACCTAAATATTCCTGAATTTTTCAAGTTTTCCTCCAATTTTCCAGACCGGTGGAATTGATTGATTCAATTTGAACGCCTGCCGCCGCCACATAATAAAAGTTTATTTCTGCAATGTTTATACCGAGCAACGTCGAGCGTGGTTAGTACTTGGATGGGTGACCGCTCCATTGACCGCCAATGGACGCCAGGCAGTCAAAGCCTACCCCCACCACTAGGTGTGTGAGGCCCGTCAGCCTACTGGGCTGACGGGCCTCACACCTCACAACGCTGAGGCGGCTCACACCGACCGGGCGTAGGAGTGATGTACCTTCCCCGTGTATCCCATCGAAAATCGTGGTATGGTTTTCCAGGATATCAGCAACCGCCCGGAGGTTTGGTACAAGGACGGTATGCTTCAGGGAAAGAAATATAGGTCCTCAGGGCCTGCTGACTCTGGGCTACTCCTTGGACCTAAATCAGTTTGTCACTGTCCTTAAACCCGAGAGAGCTGACGCCATCGGTGGGAAGGACACTGCCAAATCGGCCCCAATGGGATTATGGAGCTATGGGCAGTCTGTCGCTGCACCATGGTTACCATGGCTTGCAGGAACGTGAGGTTTGGGCTAACCCCTCCAGGCTGTCTGTGCTTCCGCAAGCAACACAAATGTCTGTAAGAAGACCACACTGCGCGGCCATGGTCTCATTAGGCCTAATGCGCCAACAGAAAAAAAAAAAAATAGTATCTTTATTTTTAGTATACTATAGTACCATAGTATACTTTGTATCTGTAGTATACTATCTGAATTCACAGCAGAACTCATATGAGTTGCCTTCCAATTCTAATGAAATTATTATTCACTTACTTGATAGGAACTGATACACCGATATCCACTCCGACACGAAGCCGATGACCGACCTCCGGCCGTCGGTGAAGATGTTGACGGTGCAGTTGATGACGTCCTGGTCGGGTAGGATCCGGAGCCTCAGGTCTCGGGACACCTTACCTGCGCAATCATCCACTCATTCGTTAGCTCTTCAATCAGAGCACAATTTGTTAGTCCAGTCACCAACGCCGTTAGTCGCATCCCATCTTCAGTTAGTAAGCGATTTCGATTAGCTTGGTTAACAAGAGCATAGTAGTTCAGGGGAGACAATTGCAGGGAAAAGAGGGTGCATAGAAGGCTAGAGATCACAACACCAACTTGAATCCAGGATTAAACCATGCGCTACATCTTTACCTAACACAAAGACTACCTAAGTAAGTTATTTAACCATTTCATGCAAATTTCAAGCATTTAAACTAAAAACTTATAACTACTCACCTTTTGACTTGTCCTCTTCATCCGCAGGATACGTTGGCATAAAATCTGCGGAAAAAAAATGGGATGTATAAAAAAAAAATTCTTTGCTTTTATATTATTGGTGCAAAACTTCAACCTTGATGTAAATATATTAATTCTGAAAATATCGCCTTCTACACCAACAAACAAAGTTTCGGGGTTTCCTGTTTATTCTGCTCTGAAATAATAGGTAGATGAAGTATTGCATTTTGATTTATGACTAAAGTACAGGGGTCAGGTTGATTACAGATATCAATACAAAATCTTTGCATGCATAATAGATAATTTACATGTTTTTTTTTTCTTTTCTTGCTTTGCTCTTCAATAAATAAACAAATTTTTTAACAAACAAAAACAAAAAAAACAACCTCAAACGCATACAAGTACATAAAAATACAAAAAAAAAAATATTTATAAAAGGTCATTCCATATCAAGTGTTCCAAAGGTTGTTGCTCAATCATTTTAGAAAAAAAATTATAATTTTACCACCAATTACGTATGGAATCAGCAGTTCAAAACAATTTTTTATAAAATTTTAGGATCAACCGTTTCGAAATGGCAGCCATTTTTGTTTCACCTTTCAGGCCGATTTTTGAGTTTTTAAGCTCTCACAGAAAACTAATTTTCTCAAGACTGGTAAGTCATAGACTAATAATTCAAACACAATTGTTTTCCTTAAAGCCTGTTCTATATTTCGTGTCCTCTTTATTATTTGAATATTTTGAAGTAAAAAACTTGAAAAATGCTATTGAAAACAACTGCTTTAAATTCTCAATACACCGTTTTTGAGGGTAAGTTTTGGGTATAAAGGCATGTACGCCAAAGCTGATTTTTGGCATGATAATAAACCTAACTAAGTATCTTTCATTAAAAGTACTCTTAACCCGTATATTCTATGCCATTTTTTTTTATGAATTTTTAAACTTCACATTTTTTCATTTTTTGTTAACTTTAGGCTCTAATATCTCTGGTGGGCTAGTTGATAAAATATCATTTTTTTACATGTTATGCTTACATGCAACATAAACCAACTGTATGAAATTTCAACCTGTATATTTGAGTACTTTGGTAGCTACGAATTTTAGAAAATGGTCATTTTCGTGCTCATTTAACAATGCGTAAACTTGATCATACTTCATTAAAATTTTACTATTTTTTTAATTTTTTACTTTTAACACCCCTTATTAATTGCTTTGTTTTTAAATTTTATCTATGTCCAATGGAAAATATTTTTAATTATTTTTTCATTAAACAAAAAAAAATGAAAATTTAAAAGAGTAGATTTTACTTATAATTAAAACCAATATATTTTTTTTTTTTTTTTGCATTGGACATAAGATAAAAAAAAAACCACAATTAATAAGGGTTATTAAAAGTATAAAATTCACAAATAGTAAAATATTAATGAAATATAATCAAGTTTACTCATTGTTAAATGTAGCTACCAATGTACTCAAATATACAGGTTGAAATTTCTTGCAGTAGGTTGCATATAAGCATAACATGTAAAACAAATAGATTTTTATTAACTGGCCCACCAGAGATATTAGAGCCTAAAGTTAACAAAAAATGAAAAAATGTGATGTTTAAAAATTCATAAAAACATAAGGTAAAGAATATACGGGTTAAGAGTACTTTTAATGAAAGATACTTAGTTAGGTTTATTATTATGCCAAAAATCAGCTTTTGCGTAAATGCCCTTATAACCCAATCTTGAGAAAATGAGTTTTCTGTGACAGCTTAAAAAATCAAATTTTTTTTATAATTACGTATGGAATAATTGGTGGTAAAATTATAAAAAAAATTTAAAATGATCGAGCAACCAAATTATTTCTGGTCCATTTCAAATGGATTGACCCTAAAACAATTATATAGTAATAAAACAATTATATAGTAATAATTATTTTCCCTATTTTTCTTTTTTTTATCTTCATATTAGAAAGATGATTTTTTTATTCTTTTGCCTCATATTAACTCAATTCTCTTTTACGTAGTTTTTATTTTTTTTAAATAAATTTATATGCACCTGTCGCAATTAAGTGACAATCAGCAAATGAGATGTAAAATGATATGTTGGCATTTTAAGGCATTAGGGAAAATGGTGCCCAACCCTTAATCAATAAAATTAAAAACAATTCTAAATAAAATTAATAAACATTGAGATTGAAAGATATCTGTCCCTTCCACATATCCGTGACAAAGCTCCTTATTTCAATGCTTCAATGAATAAATTTCGCTCAAATTTTAGTATATGTACCGCCGAAGCGATTACGGAATTTTCCAGCAACAACCAGATCGTTGAAAATTTTCTTCATTTCATCAGATTTTCAACGATATTCCTAACATAGTTATGCTAGCCTAATTTCGAGGAAATATTAAGGTCTCAAATGATAACAGCCACTGTAGTTCAAGTACCTATTATTGATCACTTGAAGGGTCACCTCTTGGTAATTTTAGAGGTGGAAAGTAAGTGGTCTATTGTTTTTTTTTTCTTTTTAATTCTTGTGTGATGATTAACCCGGGAGAGTGTCTAGCATTTATGTTACACAAGAGTTATTGGGTATTTTCCTCACTATTTCTTTTTTAATTTTAGCTTATAATCATTTAGTAGATAGATAGACACTTCTACAGTGCTATTTTTGAGATATTTGCTGATAAAAACATGTTTCACTTCATTATAAACTTAAGTGGGCATTCCAGAAAAAAATGTTTATCTGTTGTTTCCAGAAAAAATATTTTCTGGCTTCTGGTCCTCTTGAAAAAAAAAAAAAAGTGACAGTAATCTACTTGTGTTAAATCAGAAGTCATATGCTCACACTCAAGGTAGCAGAATCACCTTTTTGCAGATTCTTTTGAAATGAGAGTGCGACAGCTGATCATATTTCTGTTGGTGTGATCAATTTCAAACGATCTGGTCGACCCAACAAGCTCAATCAAATTTACTGATATCCTTAGAATAATTTTTAAGGTCCAGGCATAAAATTGGGCGCACAATAGACCCAAGGTGTGGCCCAGGTGCAGGTGGCCACATTAAAAAAAAATATATAGGTGCCTCAGACCTTGTTCCTAGTTAATAATAGATAATTCCTATTTTACTTATTTGTTTGTTACTTCATTTTGTGCCCTGATGTTAGCCCTGATTACCATAAGTTTGGGTCGATATCTGGGCTATTAAACTGGAGATAACATTTTCTTTATTTATTAACAGAAACTCCTAAATCATTTGGGAATTTATTTATTAATTTATTGTTCAGCTTGTATATCCGCACCTGCGCAGTGGGGCATAAATCAAAATTGGTCACTGTTGTTTTTGACTTTGACTTAAAGCAATTTTGTAATTTATTGTAGTAAGAGGTTTCTTGGCCTCTATCGTTTCAGTCGACGTCGAGGCTGATCAGGTAACAGGGAGGAGGGAAGAGAATGGATGAGTGGGATAGGGTGATGTAGTGTTGAAGAGTGAAATGTTTGGTATTCGTCTTGTATGAAAGATTTTACTGTCGGTATATTCCTGTCGTTGTACAGTGTGTGATTTGAAATAAAACAAGGTGCATTAGTGATTTTTCTGAATTTTTTTTTATTGTGAAATTTGTGGTTTGTTATTGTGGATGTGTTTCACGGAACCACAAAGTTCTGCTCCATGTGTCCAAATAGGTCTTAAAATAGAAGTGTAAATTAGTCGCTTGTTTCTTAAGGTGAGTGATGATCTGTATTCCAGGAGATGTGAAAGCTGCTTGCACCGTCTGTTGAGTTCTAGTTTTAAAATTTGGTATGCATCTGGGAATAATTACTGGATCTGGGAATTTTTATTATTGGGTACTTCTACCTGGACATGTATGGCATACGGGGGGTTACTCTACAAGTGTAACCGATCTATCCTACCATGGGGGGAAGGTTGAGATTTACTCCGTGGGGCCTCCACAAAATAAAAGTCAACCCTCCCAGGGCGGATTCGAACCGCCGCCGTTCGGCTCGAGCGTGCTAAAGCGGGTCGCGCTCAAACACGCTCCGCTATCCCGGCCCGAATAATTGCACTTACTTACCAACGTGATAGAGGCTTCCGGAATTGTTGTTGCGGTGGCCGCTGGTGTTTGGAGCCGCTTCCTCTTCTTCGTCGTAGTCCGGCCAAGGCTCGCCGGGGTCTGGGGGTTCGTCAGGTTCCGACGGTTGCTCCAGCTTCGCCAGCAACACCTGCCTCGCCACTGCAAACGAATGTATTTATCAACTGTCTAAATTATAAATACTTTTCCTACCAGTAACCACATGACAGCTTATGATCTATTAATTTTGGATACAATTAACGTACACGTCCTTCACATAACATTAAACGCCAAGAATCAAATAAACTTACCGCATGTGTAGACAACCTTTAGGTACACTTTGGAATCCTTCTGACATGGCTTTCCGAAGACGGAAGAATCCACTGGGAGGGAACAGCGCCTTTTTCCGTGGCAAAGATCGATCACAGTTTCTGTCGTGTATCCAGCCAGGCAAGCTAAAGCATTACGAAAAACTAATATTTAATCAAAACATTGAAGAAATTTTATTGATTTATTAATAACGGCATTAACTATCTTTTTATGTTTAACCTCCTATATGTTACTAAGACTAAGCAGAAGATGCTGCAGTGGGAGTCCTAAATTTTTTCTATCCATATATAATTAGGATAGGGATCTTTAACGAGAACCTGTCATCACACTGGTTCCATTTTACGTCCCATCCAAAGGAGGACATACCCAAGGATTTTGTTGTTGTTGATAAGTAGTATTGAACCATCTTTATCAGCTTTTGCTTTATTATGGCCTATACTGATGGCATAGACATTGTTGATAGTTCACTAACAGCTGTGGCTGAAGCATTTTTACCCTTGACAGAGCCAGCAAAGCGACTGGGACTAAAAGTGAATAGCTCTAAGGCAAAATATATGGTATCTGGGAAAACACCATTAGAATCTAAACGATCACAATAGGATCATTCACTTTTGAGAAAGTTGAGCTAAGTAGCTATCTGGGATCGATTGATACTCAATAAAATACAGTCGAACAAGAGATCAAAACTAGAGTTGTCTTGGCTAATCGAGTGTGCTTATAAACTTCGCAAGCAGTTCCTCTCCCTGTAAAGATAACTCTCTACAAGACACTGATAAGCCCAATACTCCTCTAAGGCTCTAAAACATGGACACTTCCAAAAAAGAGGATTTCCAAATATTGGAAAGAAAAGTTCTCCGACGGATATTTGGAGGAAAGAGCGAATCAAGGAGAAGGAGCCACCAGGATTAGATAGACTGCGTTGGACTGGTCATTTGGCCCGAATGGGAAACAGCGAGATCCAAGGAAGCTTCTGACAGAGCTGATCTTCGGAAGAAGAAGGAGAGGAAGACCGAAGCTACGATGGTCTGATGGTGTGGTGAATGTCCCTCGAGCTATTAGGGACTGGATGGTGGCAGCCAGAGACAGAGGCGTTTGGAGGAAGCTGGTTGAGGATTGGAGAAGCTGATTAATTCATCCCTTAGTTGTAGCCCCAATTTAATAATAAATAATAGTAAGGCAAACTGGTGGGCTTCCGACCGCGACCTACTTGTTATCTTAGGTTTATAAAGAATAGTTACAAATAAAATTGAATAACAAAGAAATCCAAAAATTGATATCAAACTACGGCGCAATTAAAGGAACAGTTTTGCAAATATAGAAATAGTTTTATAGACTGAAGGAGTTCAGTATGATGTGTTACATCATATCTTATTAAGATGTATATTGAAAAATAAAGTACTCCAAAGTTCAGCTCTTTAAAAATATGAACTAAAAGTCTTCCGTTATTAATCAAGCAATATATTCAGTGTACCAGGTTATCTATAAGGCACTTTAGACAACAAAATATTATTTCCTGGGTGATTTTTATATCTGTAATGTTATTAATAGTCTAGGTGTCGGGATTTTTTACCTGGATAGTTTTATCAGTATGGGCCACCCATCTAGATCCAGGGGGAGGTGCGGCTTTGAAAAAAATAGTATTTTTTTTTAATTAAACCTTTTTATTTATTTATTTTTACGAATGCATCTAGCCATATTGGGTCATTAGGTTAATAAATATATGCTTTGATGTTTACAATTTGATTATTTTTCATGAAGTTTTACGTAGTTAGTGTTATCTAGCTTGATATAATTACATGGTTTATTGGAAGTATCATGTTGTTTATTAACAAACTTAGGTTCTTTTTAGAAGTAGAAAGAGGAAAAAACTTATATGTACTAACTGAAAAAAAGGGCCTCGCAGTCCAGTGGAATGTGCTCGGTAAGAGGTACCTTGCAGGTCTTGGTACCACCTCTCTCTCGAAAAGCCTGTTCGGAACAGCGTTCGGCTAATCTAATGGTGTCTTTACAATCTACGAACCTTACACTCAAACAGGTTCTCCCTCGAACTTTGCCGTACCGGCGTTAAACGAACAGCCATTTATACTTAACGTGACCTTAAGCGAACAGATATGGCACCCAACGCTAGCTTATGATGAAAAAAGGAAAGAAAGAAAAAATCTCCTTTATCAATATATTTTATATTATCTGAAAAATTAAAAAATAGGAGACGAATTAGAACGGCACACTAATATCACAAACAACTCCTGTCACTTGGGAAAAACCCAAATCAAAAGTGACACTAGCGCTAACCACGAACACAGGCGAACAGATGAAGTACCTAGAACACCCGAACAGTCGACGTGAAGGCTGTTCGAGGGTGGTGTTCGAAGGTAAAGTTCGTAGATTGTAAATGCACCTTTAATAAGACACGAGCTCAAACAGGTACTTTATCCGTTCGCCTGTGTGTTCGGGGATAGCGCTAGTGCCGCTTTTGAGCTAGTTAAGATAAGCCTTAGGACCTTCTTTTAGCATTTTTTTGATGTTTCTTTTATCTATAATAAGTTAGAGCAATAGTCAGAACAGCCGTCTTAGTATTGAAAATAATTGTATTAAGGTGTATAGGTGCGGTCGGACATCGTTGTTTGCTGTACTTCACGTTTAGGTGTAAATAGCTGTTCGTGGTACGCCGGTACGGAAAGGGATTGCCTGTTCGGAGAGTGTAAAAGCACCTTTGCAGGTAGGAGGGTACAGTCCCCCTACGTAGGGGAGGTATATGCGTTACGCATCCTTTCCAAGAGAACTTCATCGCGTCAGTTTCTTCTCTTTCCAAAGCTCGGGACTTTAATCAATTTTTCTCAATTTGTCGCTTATATTTCTCCACTCAGCAATCCACAGCCACATGGCATAGCAACCTACAATACTAAAGGCCGCGAGTTTGCGTCGTCATAAACAGCGATCACACATATTACACTATCAGAAAAATTATGCTATTTTTCTATTTTTTAACCCAAAAATAAAATCAAGAATAAACGCAATGAAAATAAGACATTTAATTTTTGGTTAACCCTTTAACGTCTGAGCAGTGCGAGTGTATTGCGGTCCCTGTGGCCTGAGACCTTAGATCCGGGTGGCCTCAATACTTTTTGCCACATTCACTCTTCTTTATCTCCTTATTCATATTTTTCTTCTAAATTCGCCCTATTTGACTAAGGAATGAGGTGCAGGTAAAATTATTTGAAAAAACCGAAAAGAACCCCATGTCAATTAGTTTAAAACCCTCGAAATTTTGAGGAAACCATAAACCTCGTCCATGGGAAATACCGGACGGGCTGGAAACAGGGTTGGAGAAACGCAATGCCAATTATGTAAAAATAATTTTCATACGTCCTGCACGCGTCCTAAATATGAATAAGAACATGATGACTATATTGTCTGCTCGCCATGCTCCTCTAATATTCACGAATTTAAAAAAATAGGTGTGGGAACTATTATATTAAATGTTTTATATATTTTTATATATCGTTTATTTTATAACATTTTTAAATTATATACTATATTTTTTTTTACGAGTTGGTAAGATTTATGAATTTTGCATTCCTATTTAATTATACGATAAATCCGAAAGCGAAGAGTAAAAATTCAATTTTTGTTTTAAAAGAAGCCATAAAAACATCTCTTAAGGTGCTGACTACTAGAGGTTTTCTTCTCGGGCAATAGTAAAATCGAAACAGTTAAGAAATCAATTAAAATAAGGTCCACAGTTTCAGTCTTCTAACGCTGAAGCAGGCGGAACTGATATATCTGTCTACAAGTCACAGGGACTGCAGCGCTCGAACTGATATATCAGTGTACAGGCGTTAAAGGGTTTATCAATATTTTTTAAGAGCAGGTTTTAAATCCATTTTTTTTAGATGTAGATACCTCCAAGGAAATATTAAAACATATTCTAGCTGGTCCACCTGCGTCTGTGTATGTGTGAATTTTTTTATTGAATTACCTTTTTTATTTAGGGGGTCAACTGTGGTGTAGTGGTTAGCATAGCAACCTACAATTCTAAAGCGCGCGCGTGGCCGCCAGGGCCGCGTCTCGCGGTGGCCCTGGGATTGTTTAAAGGGAGTAAAAAATCCTTGACTATGCCGTCCCTTGGATAGGACGTCAAATGAAGGTATTGAGCCTGTAGGATGTCATGTACTCGTAAAACATCCTAATTATACCTGGATAGCCAAAATTTCCGTAGGAGCAAACAAGTTCCTAAGGAGGAAACATCCAATATAACAATATACAATTAAACTAAGTGGAAAGCTACTTTTTCCTGTTTACTGTAGTTCTTTTCTGATGCTTACATTCTTTAATCTAACCCACTTGTTGAAATAAGTTTTTTCATTTCTTTTATTTAGAATATAGTGATTGCATCATTGATTAATTAATTATATAAAATCTTATGAGTATTAAAAAAACAAAAAATACAAAAAAAAACTTTGTGGTTAAATATATGAAAAAATACAGAAACGGGACTAAATGGAAACAAACTAACTGACCCAGAGCTCTGGCGGTGGACCCTGTTTTCAATCAAAACCAATCCCGCAATCCAACTCCCCCTCCCTTCCTCCCCCCCTCCCCTCCTCCCCCCCTCCCTCCTTCCCCTCCCCCTCCCCTCCTTCCCCGCCCCTCCCCTCCCCAACACACCTGTCTCGTGCCTCTGCTATATCAAACGCCCTCTGTTTTCGCTTACTCAGCAATTTTCAGATTGGATTTTTTTTTTTTTTTACTTTTCAGTTTTTAAATAAAGAAGTCCTGTGAAAGGGGATAGGATGTCACTGAGTAAATGTAAACGTATGTGTTTGAAGTATATTGTGATTTTGAAAACCAAAAGGTCAAATATGCTACAAAACCTCTTTTTTTTTGTTGAGACATTACTAGTAGGTAGACCGCTTCTGTTATTATAGTAACAGGAGAACTAAAACAGTCAACATAAAGCGGGCAGTGTGTGAAAGATCCTTATAATTATATCCATACTAGCTATGTATACCGGTTTCACCCGGAGAATTTCATTTTTTAAATCTATAAAATCTATAAAGTGAGACTTTTATCGACTCAAACGGTCGATTTCATAAAAACCAATGTCAAGCGAGATCAAAACGATTTTTATAACAATAAAGAATATCAGCTGAAGATCGGCTGAGGTTATGCAATTTTAGTATGGACAGGTTTTCGCACCTGGTATGGATTTCTATAAAGAACAAACAGAATTTCATCTTTATTTACATAGATTATAGCTGCATATCCCGGTTTCACCCGGGGAATTTCATTTTTCTAATGAAACGGTCGATTCGTAAAGAACCATTGTAAAGCGAGATCATTACGACTTTTATAACAATAAAGAATATCAGCTGAAGGTCGGCTGAAGTTATGCAATTTTAATATGGACAGGTGTTCGCACCTAGTATCAAAGAACGAAATTTGGAGAATTTCTATAAAGAACAAACAAACAGAATTTCATCTTTATTTATATAGATTATTGTTACTGATCCAGTATAACCTCCATTAAACGGTTGGGGACGTGGTCATTTTTTCGTTGAATGGGTTTCCTTTTCCATGTAGTTTTATTAAGGCCGGGCGGAAGTTGTGGCGCTGCTCCTTCACGTGAGGTGAGTTGACGTGACGAGGGGTCGAAAGAGTCATTAACTTTTTTAAATAAGTTTCAATTTGAAAGTATTTGAAAAACTTATTACTAAAAAGTTTTATCAATAAAAGTTTCCTAATAAGTTTCTTATAAAAGTTCAAGGTTCACCTAAACATATGGAGTTAAACAATAACTTTTTCGCCATGGGTTTTGATCATAAAAGTTTTTATCATAGGCCAAGAATTTCTTTACTTATACTGTGGTTTATTTTGATGAATAATCCTGTGATAGGATTAGTTCAAGGTATGTTTATTCCAATCCTATTATTTCATTCTTCTCGAAGAAAAATCAGTCCAATGTCCAATCATAAGTCATCTCTCCAGACCGTTTCATTTTAGTTTAGTTATTCCTCGTGAGTAAATGGTTCAATGCAAATTACGATGGTGCGCAAAAAAGACTGAATTTTTTTAAATTCGTCTCAAAAACTGTTGTGAAAGAATAATTAAAGGTAATTTTTTAACGAATTTAAAAACCATTTATTTAGATTCCATAAAAGTGTTTTTTTTTAATTACATGACAAGTCACTATTACGACTTGAAATGTAGCAAGAAGAAATTAAAACCCATATCAGTAAAAATAAGCAAAGAAATGTTATTAGATAGCACCTTAAAATAGGGGATACTTTGAAATTTATTCTTGATGATTATAGGTGTAAATTAAAATGTTTTTAAATTATTTTACTTGTTAAATTAAATGATAATTGTTGAATAATAATCTAAATATTTTTATATTGAGTAACGATATTATACAATATCTATAGTAATTAACTGTACTGATTCCATGGTATTGTTAATAATACACATATTTACAAAATATTAAAAATTGTAATTCTGAAATTATTTTCTTTGACTAAAATCTTTTTATGAATAAGTTTCAGAATAACTTTTTGAAATGAACTTTCATGCAATAAGTTATTTTGATAAAAGTTTTTAGATAACTTTATCAAAAAGTTTTTGTAATGAAAAAGTTAATGTTCAACAAAAACTTCAAGTAGGGTAAAAAAATATATAAGTTTAACTTTACCTTTTTCAAAAGTAGAAAATGGAAAATTAAGATAAATCAAGACAAGTCACATCACGTTACATTCACTTTAAGACACGAAACATGCCCTCCAGTCTACATAGACAATCAACCAATACCACAAACAAATACAGTAACATACTTGGGACTTACTCTCGATCGAAGGATGACATGGGGCCCACACGTGAAGATGAAACGAAAAACGTTAAATTTCAGACTAAGACTATTATACTCCATCGTACATAGACGTTCAAAATTACCCCTCAGACAAAAACTTAATCTGTACAGCTATTTACTAAAACCTATATGGACCTATGCTAGCCAAATTTACGGACCCGCAAAAAAGACCCATATTAGCAAAATACAAACCTTTCAATCCCAATACTTAAGATTAATCACGAACTCACCACCATACATTTCAAACGAGACCCTTCACAATGACTTAAGAGTTTCGACTGTGACAAATACGTATGAATTACAAACGGTTTTACGACAGATTACTCGGACATACCAACAAATTTGTGCAAGATATGGCAAGAGGTGACATTCCCGACATACCTCGGCGAAGGCTGAAGAGGAGTTGGATGAGGGACCTCCTAGACTGACAATGTAAATTTTTTTTTGAATTCCAGGATGATGCACCACTGGGTGTTATCTCCCTCATGCCTACCCATGCCGTTTGTAACTTATTTTAGCACATTTGCTTATTGTTATTTTACAGGTGCAAATAAAATTATTCAGTTAAAAAAAAAAAAAAACTTTTTCAAAATAAAAATAAACTTATATTTTCGACCCCTGGTTGTTATTAATTAATCTTCGCGAACATCGGAACTCTAATATAAATCATGCACATTTACGAACTCTGCCTTACGGGCGCGCAGTTTTTAATAGAATCACGTCTTAACTTTCACTCCACCTACGCGCAGTCGGCTTAATCCCTGCTTTCCTGTGTAACCACACCTCACCTCACGGAGCTGCGTTCCAACTTACACCCGGCCTAAAAAATAAACGTTTAATAAGAAAAAATAAACATCGTCAGAGCCATTTATTTGGAAGAAATGCGTACATATCATATGTAGTAAACTAACATAGGGTAAACCATACAGTTATTGGCACCCTTAAGACTAAATTTCAGTGGTAACATTAAAAAAAATACTTCTTAGGAAGGGATCTAATTGAAATTTTCTATAACTCCTCTTTATCTATCCTTCTAATGACTCAAGAGGTTTTTTTGGGTCAAAAGTTCAATAGTTTTTTCAATAGGCAATATTTATTGTTAAAAGTGTCAAATCTAGTTATTAACCTATGGTTAGTTAGTTCAAGTCTTACTTTAGAGGACCCTTCAAACATTAGACTCATGTATATCTTGTAATAAAATTAGGACTTGTTTACCTATTTCTTTAAGTTAAAGTTAGGGTGCCAATAACTGTACTGGGTGCCAATAACTATATGGTTTACCCTAATTAAAAAAAAAAATGAATATAACCTGAAAAAAACATGAATTGAAAAAAAAAAACTCTTAATTTAGATTTTTGCACTTCTTATTCCCGCACAATAGGAAGCCTGCCTTTCGCTTTCTTCCATCTTGTTTTATGGAACTAATTTTAAAAAATAGGCCAGTTTCATCGCCACTTTGAACATTCATAGTTTTCAATGAGTGACGCAAGCTTTCTTATCCGCTCACTAACTCAGTTTTTTAACGTCTTTTCCTTTACAACTAATCTGTTTCCAAAAAATATTGTGACGCTTACTTGTGAACGTTATCTAGCCAATCTTTTACTGTTGAGATTTAGTTTCCCAGGTAATTGTAAGGTTTGAGTTAATAAAATCGTTCCTGACAATTTTTTTTCAATGGCTTGAGTCTTTTTACTAAAATTGTAAAAGGAACTTCACTCTAAAGAAAAAATACGAGGGACATAAAAGAAGGTATAAATTTGCCAAAAATTAAAGATTATTTAACTAAGCGGCAAAAATAATTTTTTGAGACGTCAAAGATTCTATTCAACCCCTATTCAACAACAACTTAAAAAAAAAAAAGGGGGCTTGGGAAAAAATAAAAAGAGATATCAGCGTTTATTTATATATTTATATATACGGTATCCCTAATGCGATAACCCCAATTTTTCCTTATTCCTCGTTTCAATCAATTACCTTTTCTCACAGTGTTGGCACACTTTTAAAAATTTTAACTAAAGACACTTTAATGCATGTACTTAGGGTTTCTAAAGAGCTATTGATATGATATGAAGGAAAAAACGAAAATACTTTAAAACGGGGAAAGAACCAGACACGGTAATAGTTCGCAGAAAATAATATCAAGCTATGTATTATAACAACAGAGTATAATGATCTCAGTATTTGCAGATTTAGAGAAATAATTGATCCGGAATTTAGAGGGGTTTTGACCATTTATTTAGAACCAAACTTTCCGTTTCCGTTGATTAGCGTTTTCAGGCATGAACCAAGACATACGAAATTTTCCGCTTAAACGAGGTTTCCGTTATGAAGAGTTTCCTCCAGAGTTGGGCATATTTAAATAAAAATGTAATCATGATTATGAATAATAATCAAAAATGTGATTAATGATCGTAATCATCATTCACAAATCATTCTTTAGCGCGGAATCAATAATCATGAATTGCATTACTCGCTGGTCGTGGAGTATTCATCAATATAATGTGTTCAACAATCATGAATGACCATTATTCATTATTAAATGTTAGTCAGTAATCATGATTAAGAAGTATTCATTATTCATGATTACTCATTAAACATTAATCATGACTAATGGGAATTCACTACTCATGATTACAGATCATTCATTAATCATGATTACAAAAATAACCACAATTCTGACTCTTACTAATCATTAATGATGATTAAAAATTTGTTTGCTCTTTCCATACTTGTCAATAGACCTTTACTAATACCCATAGGAATTAGGGTTTAATTCTTTACTTGTGACTTCAAATGCTGTTCAGTTGAATACACCCACTCTTAGGACTTGTCCTTGCTCATTAGGATAATTTTTAATTTAGAAATGCATCCACGTCTTTTAAATTTAAATGAATAATGATTTTGAATATTTCATATTCATGATTGATGATTGGTGAATATTTGTTTGTTTGTTTAACGTCCATTTTTATGCTACTAAGGCTAATCGGACGATGCTACAGTAGGAGTCCTAAATTTTGCCTATCCATGTATAATTAGGATAGGGATCTTTAACGAGTACCTGACATCGTACAGGCTCGGGACTTCTATTTTACGTCCTATCCGAGGGACGGCATAGCTAAGAATTTTTTACTCCCGTTAAAAAATCCTAGGGCCACCGCTGGAATCGAACCCGCGACCTTTAGTATTGTAGGTTGCCATGCCAACCACAACACCACAGGTGACCCTGGTGAATATTTGTTATTCATGATTGATGAATATTATATTAATCCTAGCTCATGAATATATTTTATTCATGAATAATGACTAACTGAATTTATCAGTATTCGTTAATCATGAATAGCTGAATGCAAGTTATTCATTATTCATTTCAAATGAATACCATAAACACTCAATAATCATTAAAAATACTCTGCACTGATTATGAATAATGGTTATTCATTATTCATTTGTTTTATGATTACAATTATTCATATTTATTAATCATTATTCAGATTACAATTTGCCCAACTCTGGTTTCCGCTTATGATAGGTTATACAGTTCTCTTTTACGAGCGCACAAAGAAAATATACTCAAATTCGCACACCCCTTCTCTTCTTCTTAGGACAAGGGGGTTCTCACCCCCTCATTAAGTATCCGACTTACTCTCTTCAGGAACGCCCTGAGGTTGAGGACACTGTATGCTCTCGTACTGGGTCCTTCCGTAGGAGGCCGAGTAGATGGCCAGCCTGGAATTGGGACCGCACTGCAGGTGCACCATCTCGTTCTCGCAGGCTGTCTTGCTTCGGAACTCATCTGGAAAAAGAGTAATATTTCATAAAAGTACTCTGAATTACTCAGGAAAGTTCAAATTGATAAACAAACACCCATAAAATTATTATGATCAGGAAAACTACTTCGCGATTAAGGTAGTTATTACAATAGAATGCAGGTAATTCGTTTATGGGTGATTCTCATTTTAGGGGCAAGTTTTAGTCCATTACAACTTTTACATAATTGGTTAAGCCTAACCTGATTTTTTTTTCCATTGCTATACGGTGAAGGTATATTTCTTCATAATAAAATATTAAAAAATTAAAATATTGCTGAATAATATGATTTTATAATTACTTAAGCGACTAAAATGTCATTACCACGCACTGTCCCACTCTCGATTTTGTAGTAAATATTTATTTTTTTCTTTTGAAACCTACGTTTAATGTTAGTGAAATTTATTTCCACTCATAAAGAATAACCGGAGCATTCTGAATAATATGTTTTGTTAATTTTTGTTAACAGTAAGTATGTTTAAGTAGTTTCGAAACTTTGTCTCTTTACTTTGACGTCATTACCACTCACAAAACAAAACGGCAGAGATAAAGCCTTAAAAAATGTGGAACAATGGGGAAATTTCTTTTGAGTATAGTGATCACTATAGAGTTTAAGGAAAACCACCTGTGAATTAACAGAGTTCCGTTGGGAGCCGGCCTCCGCGCATGTGCCTCCTAAAAAAAGTCACGTACTTTTATTGTTGTCATTACCACGGCATGTATTAACACGCTTTCTTTTCAAGTTATTTCATCTTTATGTCATATTTGTTTGAATATCGTTTGTCTAAGTCAGTTGGCAAAAGAAATCTCAATTAGTTA
This sequence comes from Aelia acuminata, assembly GCA_911387785.2. Taxonomy (NCBI): domain Eukaryota; kingdom Metazoa; phylum Arthropoda; class Insecta; order Hemiptera; family Pentatomidae; genus Aelia; species Aelia acuminata. Next base: position 14,925,275 of record OU426982.1, read on the forward strand.
CACAGCGGTTTTGGCCGAATAAAATACGTGGAAATGTCATTACCAAGTTGAAAACTCGTTTCATTCCCACGCCCGAATATTAGCTCGGTAATGACATAAATTGTGCCGTAAATGTTTTTATGAAAATTGCTCATAATCTGAGAATCACCCATATATTGATTAGGTAAATCGGCGACAGATTTTTGCTTAAATTATTTTTCGATGCCTTTTAAAATATATAAATATGATTTTATGTTTCAGAATTTTTTTCCCGTAATGCAAAATTATTATGGCTATTCTTATGGTATCACCCGATTCTGCATTAAATGTGGAATAAACTAAACAATAAATGAAATTAAGGAGATTTTACAATTAGTAATTGAAGTACGTAACTTAGAGTTGGGCAAAATGTAGTTACAACTACTAACTTCTAACTACAACTACTTTGGTTTGATTGTAGTTACAATTACTAACTACAGTTTGTAGTTAGTAGTTAACAGCTGACAACTACATTTTTTAACTAGTAGTTAGTAGTTAAATTTTTCCAACTACCAACTACAAGTTAGAAAAAGTAGTTAGAATATGTTAACTACTAACTACAAACTGTAGTTGGTAATTACAATTATTTAACTACTAACTACTATCCAAATGTGATGACTATCCAAACATTATTAACTTCGGAATATTAGTGAGCCTGCTTTGTTGAAGTACTGCAATCTATTTGGAAAAGAGAGAGCGGCGAGAGAACTTCATAAAAAGATGTATACATAGCATTTCCACGTCAAAAGCAACCTTTTTTATTTCAAATTCAACCTTGTCCAAGTCAAATTCAACCACTCCTTCATGTTTTCCCGGTCTACCCCATTACCTAAGTATATTATATCATGACCAGGTATCCATTAGCATTAATATTTATTTTAAAGTTTTAATGAAGGGGGGGCTCTTTAATATTGAAAATAGTAACATTTATTTATCCAACGGAGGTCCAATTTTATGTTATCGGGGGCGGTGTTCTTGAAAAAATATTCATTTTGTATTTTAGTGGTGAGGAGGGGGGGGCACTAAAAAATAGTTTAAATTTCGTTTTTCTTTCACTCGAGGATCCAATATTATGTTATCAAGGACGGGGTTTTTGAAAAGAATATTCATTTATAGTATTTTAGTGGTGGGTGGGGGGCGCATTGGGAAATAGTTAGATTTTCCAATTTTTTTCACATCAGGGTCCAATATTATGTTATCGGGGACGTTGCTTTTGAAAATATTATTCTTTTTGTATTTTAGTGGCGGGGGGGGGGGGGGGATTTATTTCAGTGTCTAATATTATGTTATCTAGTTTATACGAATATATATAGTTTATACGAAAATAATATTTATTTTGAATGTGATCTTATGTTATAATTTAATGTTTAAAATGGTAAATGAAAAATAATTCCCAAATAAACCCTGGTAATATTAAAATCATATAATTTTAGCAAACATTAATAGGACAGCCGAGTGGGCAAACGCGTTAGAAAATACGCGTTGCCCATGGTAACGTATGATTGATAACCCAAAGATAGCGATCGGATCCAGGAAACATTTAATAATACTCGGCATCAATCCCCCATCCACTCCCCTGGCCCGGGAAACCCCGTATAGCCTAAAAAAAAGGCGAGGAAAGGGAGGTACAAAAAACGAAATGATATGACCCCATAATTAAAGATAAACACTCATACAAAATATAAAAAAAACAACATAAAAAGTATGAATAGATCACATTCAAAATAAATATTATTTTCTTATAAACTTTCCTAGATAGCATTATATTAGACCCTGACGTGAAAAAAATCCGAACAGGTAATCATTATCAATATTAGTGCGCCCCCCCCCCACCACTAAGATACGATATGAAAATCTGTTTTAAAGAACGCAGTCCTCGATAAGATTGGACTCCTGAGTGAAAAAACTCCGAACTTTTTTTACTTTTTTATGGGCCCCCCCTCGCCACTAAAATTCAAAATGAATATTTTTTTCAAAAACACCGTCCCCGATAAAATAAAATTGGACCCCCATGTAAAAGAAAATCTAACTTTCCCTTTTCATCTTCTTCTTTCTTATTTTTTTTCCATTTTCTAATTTCTTGGGATGTTCTATATTTTCTATTATGTGTATTTTTTCAGGAAATTTATACATCCAACTTCTATTTATTCAAATTGTCCTCTTTATTTTTTTTTTTTATACATGTACAACGTTTCGGACTTGTTTGTCCATTTTCAAGTACATATCTAAAACATTTTTCATTCCATTTAAAACACAATATATAAAAATTATATTACACTTGGGAATCTAACTGCGCTCCCCCCCTCTCCCCGCCATTGAAATATAAAAAGAATAATATTTTCAAAAGCAACGTCCCCGATAACATAATATTGGATCCCCGTGTAAAGGAAATCGGAAAATCCAACTATTTCCCAATGCGCCCCCCACCCACCACTAAAATACTATAAATGAATATTCTTTTCAAAAATCCCGTCCTTGATAACATAACATTGGATCCACCAGTGAAAGAAAAACGAAATTTAAACTATTTTTTAGTGCCCCCCCCCCTCCTCACCACTAAAATACAAAATGAATATTTTTTCAAGAACACCGCCCCCGATAACATAAAATTGGACCCCCGTTGGATAAAAATCCGAAAATGTTACGATTTTCCAATGCCCCCCCACTAAAATACAAAATGAATATTTTTTTTCAAAAACACCGGCCCCAATAACATAATATTGGACCCCCATGTGAACAAAATCGAAATTCAAACTATCTTCTAGTGCGCTTGTTCCAACAAGCAGTCCTGGACTGGCTGTCATGCCCACCCCCCCCCCCCCCCCCCCTCACTCCTTCGATTATATGTTTATTTGGTTGGTTACAGAACAAGAGCCCATCGAAGGAGAAAACCAAACAATTAAATTGTAAATAAAAAGAAATGAGAGCATAAAAATTAGTTCAGGACTGGTTTTTAGAACAAACCTACCAAAAGTAGTTAAAAAGTCTACCATTGTAGTTAATAACTTTTTAACTACCAACTAGTAGTTGGTAGTTAAACATTTTAACTACTTCTTCTAACTAGTAGTTAGTAGTTAAAAATTCTAACTACTTTTACTGTAGTTGAAAAAAGTAGTTGTACATTTCTAACTACCAACTACTAGTTAGTAGTTGCTCCGTGCAACTACTTAACTAGTAGTTAGTAGTTAAAAATGTAGTTAACTACTGGAAATAGTTAACTATTGCCCAACTCTGACGTAACTGAAATCATTGCCGAGGCACAGAAATTATATATTGAATTATCTTAATTTCAAGCAACGATCATGAACTGCTATAAAGCTAGATTTGCTATGGATGGGTCCAAATATATGTACTTTTTTTTTTTTTTTTAACCACACTAAAAAAGTTTGTAAATAAAATGTAAAAATTGCCGTAGTTTGAGAATCACCCATATCCCAATAATTCGTATGAATTCGTTGGTTCCATGATATTCTCCTTCTAATACGTATAAAACGCGGCGTTCATTGCAGTTTATCATATCTTATTATCTCATAAGTTATTATTCTAATATCTTGCAGTAGGAAAATTATAACCCCAAAACTTTTCTTATTCACTGATCGATTGTTGTTGCTTGCGCAATAAAATACTTCCTCTTGGAGTTATCAAACATAAAAATGTCTAAAAACGTAAATAAAAAAAAAAATGTTGAAAATATTTTAGGATTCTGATAGAAATGAACAGGTTTATATTCGACACATTAACAAACGTTTTTACTGAACTAAATATAATTGTGCAAATATAGTTAGTTATCTCTCGGCTTATAATTCGGACACTTGTTATTATCTGTTCATGTTTTTCCTTATGAAAATGTAAATGTAAAACTTTTGGTCGTAATAACGCCTAATTGAACTAAGTGCCAAACTCCAAAATTTGAGAAGACTGAAGGTTAATTTAATAAAAAATAAAATAAAATTGAATAATTTTATTTACTTGTAATATGTTTCCTCGAACTACAACATATTTAACATTGCCTCTTATCTTATTCAACTAAAAAGTATTACGGTTAAAAAAATTAAAGTAGGAAACACATTATAAGTAAATACAATTATTAAAATTTTTAATTCATTTAGTTTGGCGCGTAGATCACTTTGGCGCTATGGCAAACAAAATTAGTTATCTCCAAGCTTATTATTTGAAACATTATGATCATTTGTTTCATATTTTACCTAATGCTAATGTAACTATAAGAGTTATTTGAGTAATTATTTTGATTAAAAATTTTAATTTATGGAATTTTATCACTAGTTTTCAACTTTTTAACAATGAAATCATTTTCATCCCAAATTTATATTTGATTCCATGTTTAGATATAATTTTCCCTATTTATTTAAAAAATATTAAAATTTAAAAAAAAAATGCCATTTTTGAGCAATGGCAAAATGAAATTGAAATTTTGAGAACCTTTCCTAAGTACCAACCTATACAATGTAGTATATCATATGAAATGGTATAAAACGATACCAATCTCATAGTTTAATATAGTCCTAGCACAATTAGAAAAACTTCTACAGATATTTTTAATAATGATTTTTTACATCGCTAATGTAATTATATGTTTTTAAAATACTATTTAATGAGGGTTCATTTTTAATTTTATTACTATTATGTATATATATATATATATATATATATATATGGTAAACCATACAGTTATTGTCACTCAGTACAGTTATTGGCACCCTAACTTTAACTTGAAGAAATAGGTAAACAAGTCCTAATTTTATTACAAGATATACATGAGTCTTATGTTTGAAGGGTCCTGTAAATCATCTAGGAAGTAAGACTTTAACAAACTAATCATAGTGATGATTTCAAAGTTAAATCCATAGAGTGCCAATAACTAGATTTGGCACTTTTAACAATAAATATTGCCATATTATAAAACTATTGAACTTTTGACCCAAAAAAACCTCTTGAGTCTTTATAAGGATATATAAAGAGGAGTTATAGGAATTTTCAATTAGATCCCTTCATAAGAAGTATTTTTTTAATTTCTCAACTGAAATTTAGTCTTAAGGGGGCCAATAATTGTACGGTTTACCCTATATTCATAATAGTAATAAAATAATATATATATAATTTTTTTTCTTCTATTTTTAATCTTTATTTATTCTTAATTTGTTTATTATCTCGTTTAAACATTATATTTAAGTAATTGATTAATGGCGAAATGATGAACGAAGTTTGTACGTAAATTACATTTATGATATTATTTCATACTTTGTAAAACTTATTAATATGTACCATTCTATAGCTGAGCCAGGCTCTATTTGTATGTGGACTTCCCCCAAAGACAGATAAATATATCTATATATATATATATATATATATATATATATATATATATATATATATATATATATATATATATATAATGATTTTATATATTCGCGGGCCTATTTTCGAGGGGTATGCAGATCCATAATTTAAAATTTTACAATTGTTCTAGTCGATACAAGTATTACACATGTACCAAATATAAAAAAAAAAATCTAAGATGGGTGAGGTTCAATCAAGCCTTTGTTGAATTGATATGGAATGACCCATTCAATTTATTCGAGCTCTAAAGAACTCCAATCATTCGCTTCAATCAGTTACGAAATTTATTTATAAAGAATTGTACTCACACGGCCTGCAGGTGTAGATGACATGTAGATGCTTGGGTTTGGCGGGGCATGGATCTGTCCCGTAGCTGGTCGAAGATGGGTTCAGTTTGCAGTACCTCTTCTTCTGGCATTTCTCGATGGCTGTCTGCAACAGAGAGTACTGAACCGGCGTTAAATTGTTCTAAATATATATAATTCAGATTTCAGAATATAAAATATTTTATTAATGTGCTTTCATTCTGCTAATTTTAATGCAATATTATTTCCTAAATATATATCCTCATTATAAATATATATATTCTAACTGAACTTGGAATACCAAAGAAGTTAGTAAATCTAGTTAGGATGTGCATGACCGAAATTTTCAATAAAGTTAAGACTCAGGAATTACTTTTGTGAGAGGTTCGCTCTGGTTTGAAACAAGGGGATTCGCTATCCCCGTTTTATTTAATTTATCTCTAGAATATGTCGTAAGGGAGGCGATAAGTACCGGAAATGGTTTGAATCTGGGTGCAAACATATCATTACTCGGATATGCCGATGATTTGGTTTTGCAGGGCGATGCCATGGAAATGATAGAACAAAATACAGTAACGTTGATGAAAGACGGTAAAGAAGTTGGGCTAAAAATAAATTTGGAAAAGACAAATACATTAAACCCTCGATATAGCGAACTGGTAGGGGGTTTGATTTTCATAGTTCGCTATAACGAGATTCGTTATAACCGAGGGTTCTTTTTTTATATATCTTTTTTAGCCAATGGCCGCACTAATTTGATCATATTTATAAGGAAATTCATTCATTAGAACTAGTTAAATTGAATCGCATGTATGTAATTAATTTTTAGATAAACTACATATTAATTAAACAATGAGATTCAATTATTTACCTGCCAAGTTCACTTGAGAGTTCTTTAGCCTTAGCTTTAATAAGACGGTCTAAGATTGGTATTTGAGATCTCATTTGTTTAAAGCAATTTATCAATTTTTTTTTCAAATATTCATGAGCAGCAAAGCGCAATCGTTTATTTGATGCTGTAGTTAATCCTTGGGCTGCGGTTGAATCTATTTTATCTTTTTTTTTATAATGGTTGACAATGTTCATTTTAGAATTCCATATTTTTCTGCGATGGTTTTCTTACTTAGAATTCCCGATTCAATATACTGGAGAATTTTTAATTTTTCCTCGATTAATAAGGATTTACGTTTGTGACACACGTTTACCAACGAACTCATTGTTTATTTTTAAAAACACTATAAACGACTACAGTACACTGATTCGAATAATACAGAAGTCGAAACAGAACTGAGCTAGTTTTGAGAAAAAAGGCAATGGAATTAGAGAGAGAGATTAGTTTATTTATTTATTTATTTATTTACAACAACAAATTGGGCTCTTCAACCACTTGGGTCATTTTAGCCCCCATAAAACAGTTGTAAAGGTAGGAAGAGAAATATCGGAGTAGAAAATAAAATAAACAATAGTAACGTAAAAATTATGGGTGACAGAAAACAATGAAGAATGTAGTGTCGCTATTAAGAATTTAGATGTTGCTTAGAAATGGAGACTACTGTAAAGGATACTATTATAAATGAATTAAAGTGAAAAAAGAAAGAAGAATGAAAAATAATAAGTAAATAGATTAAAGTTTGTCAAAAAGATTAATTTTCCGTAGAAAGACGAACAACTTTTCGACTATCTTCGAGGTGTTATTGAGTATCTCGCCTAAGTCCGTTCCAAGTCCCACTTCTCTCCGTTCTACTTCGTAGGCATAACACTCTGTGAGGATATGCGACACCGTCAGAGGCACACCGCAGGTGATGCATTGAGGCGGGGACTTCCTTGCCATGAGGTACTCGTGGCAGAGATTAGTTAAGAGTAAAAAAACACCTCGATTCTAGAAACTGGAGCTACTTCGTCTTCCCGCACCCCTTCTACGTAATACAGTAAAAAAAATAAAAATAATAATAATAAAAATTCTAGCAATTCGTTATAACAGAATATAATAATTCTCAGGCATCAAATTTAGTTCGTAGTTCGCACTAACCGAGGGATTTCGCTATAACGAGGGGTTCAGCAGAAATATAATGGTAATTTTGGGGGATAGTATTTTGGTTCGCTATATCAAGGTGTTCGATATATCCGAGTTCGTAATAATGAGGGTTGACTGTACATGGTAAGCTGTAGAAACGGTGACGATTTTGGCGATATTGAAGTAGAAGAGGAAAGAAAGTTAGAAATTTGGAAGCAGTTGAGAAATTTAGATATTTAGGATTTACGATAACTAGAAAAAACGAAATTGAAGAGGAAATAAAGGCTAGGCTAAAGATGGGATATTCTTGTTTGAATTGAATTTACAACACTATTATTCTTCCGAATTTTCATTACGGATGTGAAACATGGCAGCTTACAGTAAGGGAAAAGAAACGCCTTAAGGTCTTTGAAAATAAAGTACTGCGAAGAATATTTGGGACGAAGAAGGATGATTCAACAGGAGACGCTCATTCAGACGGCTACAAAATGCAGAATTTCATGAACTCTGTACCCGGTAAACATAATCCGCGCGACGTTTAAGGTGGGCATTGCGAAATAGGCTTAGCTGCGAACAATTACCTAACATTGATAAACGCTTTACCGTCTGGAAAACGTCTGAGGGGTAGGCCTAGGCAAAGGTGGGAGGATTAGGTGAATTTGGGATTGGACGGGGGGAATTGGATGAAAATGTGTAGAGTACGATTGGTGATGTCGGCATCGGGTCTTCGGCTTCGTTGAGCCTTATTCTATTCTATTCTAAATATATATTCTCATGCTTGGGTCTCACTAGCTCGTAATTATTAGGGGGGCTCAATATTTTCCTAGATAGGTTAAGTAGAAATTCGAGAGGCAAAAATTAAAATAATAACGCCTAAAAACAACTGTTTGGACATTTAATTCCTTTATAGATGAAGATAGCAAGTTCAAAACCCGGAGCCAGGGGAAAATTTAATTAATCTCGGCATCAATCCCCCACCCTCTCCCCTGGCCCGGGAAACCCCGTATAGCCTACAAGCCGAGCAAGGGGAGGAACCAAAAAAGGATTCGGGCCGAAATTTCCTAATTGTGTTATATCCAAGTTCTCCTTCTGATCCCGATCCTACTACTTTCATTACTTCTATAAGCTTCATCGACATCGATGGAAAGTGAGATCAAGCTGCTTGGTTAAAAAAAGGAATAGAGACCGATTCTGGAGATGCAAACTTGAATAAATATTAGATAAGAAAAGTTAAATAATTCAAAACAAGACATTTAAAGCTGAAATAAAAATATAATATAACTCATCAAATATACAATACGCCTGACGATGCTTTAAAAAAACCAACAGGTCGCCAATTCGTGAAAATAAAATATCAGATGGAGAAATTGGGTATAATCAATCAATATAGTATGCTGTAATAAACTAATATTCTATAATTATAATTATATTAGTATTAGTTATAATTATAATTATAATTATAGTTAATTATAATTATAATTAATTAATTATAATAATTATAGTTAGAATATTAGTTTAATATAATTGATTGGTTAAACTCGGATATATTTGGAAAATCGTATGGGTCTTTTCTACTTTACTCCCCCTATGATTACTTTCTATATCTGTTACTTTTTAATTAACCTTACATAAACAAACACATGTATATTTAAATTGTTTTATTAATACATAACCAAATACAAATTGTAAACACTTGTCAAATGAATTAAATAGTATAAAATTCATTAATATTTTTTTTTAACAAAACCTTGAATAAATCCTCTCCTTCTTCACACAAATTCACATAATTTATAACGACGACATTTATAATTATAACACCGCCAACGAAATCCTCTTTTTTCACTAAAAAAAAGCTTCACGTAAGTTCCTAGCTGTATGTATTATACCTTCTTCCTGAAACATTTGCAATGCTTTTTTATCATCTTTTCCGAGGTATGAATACAATTCAAATCCGTTCATTATTAACTTTTAAACAATAAATGAGAAATATATGCACTTAACCTTTTAACTTTTTTACAATGAATTGATATTTATTGATCATGTGTTCTAATTTGAAAAAAAACTCTAAGGTAACTGTTCCATATAAGTAATCATAGGGGGAGCAAAGTAGAAAAGTCCCAATCGTATTTTTCTTTAATTTTTTACATGGGTGAGGACAGTCCCCTCCTTCCAAAACATTATGGGGACGCGTGTTCTCATTTATCTTAACAAAAAAACACAGCCATAAAAACACAAAGCCAAAACACGGTATTAACCTAAAATATATTGTAATACTTATGTGGGTTAAACAAATTTTTATCAAAGAAAAATTACAATTTTTAATGCCACAAAAATTATGAGGAGTCTTTTGTACAATAAGCATACACTTTTCAAGAACTAGTAACAGTTACTCATTTTATTATTATTGTTATATTTTTTCTTAGAAAACATGTGTTACTTTACTAAACTCTAGGTTATGTTTACAAAACAAGATAAATGCTTGTTTATAAAAAAGAAAATAACTTTATTTAATAATTAACAAAAGAAATCATGCTGAAGGTGGCCAATATTCAAACATTGAATGCAATATTTTATGAAATAGGTTTTCCTTCTCATATCTTCTTCTCCACGCAAATTCACACAAATATGAATCCAATAATGCCCTACTTGTTCCGCATTTTTCTCAGAATGGATTAATCCCTTCTTCTGAAGAAACCGGACTGAAACTTTCTCATTAGATATTAACTGGCTTAACTTAAGCAAATTCATTGTTAGTGTTTTTCATGTAAATCTGATAAATGAATGCGTTTAAATACAGAATTAGGTTAGAGGTGAATCATATTTTCCAAATAATAATAAAATGAGTAACTGTTACTAGTTCTTGAAAAGTGTATGCTTATTGTACAAAAGACCTATTATGAGAACAAATATATTTAAAAGAGTTACAAAATAATTATCACTTTGTAACACAGAAATAACCATATGACTTGAGCTTCAGAAAAAGACTATCCCTCCAGTCTATCGTTCCTAATATTTAGTCGTAAAAAGACCAGCCTCGAACCTTCTGGGCCAGCGTAGATGGTACTCGAACATTGTAATCGCAAAGATGTATTATGACGGGTTTTTTTATAGTAATGTTTATTCTTTCCAACAAAAGGTCTATAACTATTCTAAACCATATGTTTATTTTTTTGTTTTTTCCGGTTTAACGTGACAAATTATCCTAAATAAATACAGTTTACCTAGAAATCACATTTGACTAAGTCCAAAGTTGAAGTTAGATTGGGTCTTTAAGCCTACAAGCATTAGGCTCATTAGTAAGTTGTTACTAAAGGTTTCCTTACCCCCTTCATCAATTATACTTCTTAGTTATCAGTTCTGTCTTTTCAGTAATGATGATTGGAAAATTACTTCAATCTGAACAAATTTTCTAATTAAAATGAAAGGCAATCTAAACCTAAACAGGAATAGCGGGGGGGGGGGGGGGTGGAACAACCGATTTCCATTTCATATTTCCATGATGAAGCGGAAAGTTTGACTTGCTGCTCTCCAACTCGGAAAATCTTTATCTCAGGAAAAGTGGCGGGTTAATATTGTTTTAAACTTTTCCATTCTGGTGTAGGCATTCTCCAACTTCTTCGGCACATGTCCCAGGCGGTTTTACCTGAATACTTTACCATATTTGATATTTGTCACAGAAGAATGGGAACAATTTTCAAATGTTTATATTCATTCTCTTTACCCTTTCATATCTACATATCATTTGTTTATGTTCGGTTTTTTACACGAAAAAAAATCCGATTCTAGAAATTTATCTTATAACTAGTGACAGACCTAGGTTTAGGTTTCGTCTATTTTCGGCCGAAAAATCTGGTTTCGGCCAAAAAACGGCCGAATCTTTTGTTGCAAAAAACTTGCATATTTGTCTGATTTTTCGAGATAGATGTAGGACTAAACATTTTAGCTTGACCTCTTTTATGAGCTTGAATTTAATAGTTTATGATATCTGTTATTTTAATTAATTACACTTGAAGTGTCATTCGATAAAATGAATTTCTTTCATACTGTAACACTTATGTGGGTTAAGAAATATTTATTAACGAAAATATAACAATTATCAATGCCAAATCAAATATTCAAGCAGGTTACAAGAATGATGGTGTTATAGCACACTAATCATATGACTTAAGCCTCACAGTCAAGACACAGACTTAGACTAACTGGCCCAGTCACTCCCTCCTTAAATATAAAGCCAAACGAACATCCTGGAAGGTTCCACGTCTTTGTGGAAGGTGGTGGAACGACCTAGATGGACCTCGAACATTGTGGATCCAAAGAGTTTGATCCAACAGCTTAGTTTGTTCCAACAAACGGTCTGAGATTTCAAATCATATGTTTTTTTTTTTTTTTTTGTTTTTTTTGACGATTTAACGTTACAATACTTTTGATGAGTTAAGAATAAAAAAACGTTAAATTAAGTGGGGTGACAAACAGGGAAGTGGCACGTAATTTACAACAAGTCTTAACATGTAATGGAAGCATCATTTTCATGCAGCATGCTTAATGTTAAGAGTTGAGAACCATTTTCTGCTTTTAATTATGTCCTTATTAATAATGAAATTAGATCTCTAAAAAATAAGAGAAACTAATATAGTTGTATCTAAGACGGGCGTAATAATCGCGATATTTATCGCCCTAAAACCCCTATCCTATCCTATCCTAGTTGTATCTAAGACATCAGAATATATCTTCTAAATACTTAAACTTAAATTAGCCGTTTGTGAAACTCGAGATGTCCACAGATTCAAATCAAAAGAGAAAAAACTATTTTAGTCAGTAACCTAGTCGAGGCTCAAGTTGCATCAAATGGTGGTAATAGGTTTTGGTCTTTGTCCTTGTATGGAATGAGACTCAGATGCAAAAACTAATTTTTATGATTTATTATTTCATTCTCATTAGGTCTCGCACCTCCAACATGCAGAATAGGCAGTGAAGAAAGTACAATAAGTCATATCCTAATGGACTGTAAAGCTTTTAAGAATCATAGGACATCTATAGCTTTAAATGGTGCACTGAAGGAAGTTCTTGGAGATGATGAAAAAACTGTGAAAAAAACATTGGAATATTTAAAAATCAATCAGATACCATTCGAAAATCTAAAACTTATATCTTGCCAATGACCCTGCAGGACAAAATAAAATAAATAAATAAATAATATTTCATTCTAATTAATTATAAAAATGCTTCCTATATTACCATGTTAGGGTCACCTGTGGTGTAGTGGTTAGCATAGAAACTTACAATACTAAAAGTCGCGGGTTCGCGTCCCGAGGTGGCCCTAGGATTTTTTAATGGGAGTAAAAAATCTTTGTCTCTGCCGTCCCTCGGATAAGGTACAGGCTCGGACGTAAAATGGAGGTCCCGAGCCTGTACGATGCCAGGTACTCGTTAAAGATCCCTATCCTAAATATACCTGGATAGGAAAAATTTAGGACTCCCACTGTAGCATCTTCCGATTAGTCTTAGTGGTATAAAGTGATGTTAAAACAAACAAACAAATATTTCCATGTTTTTCGAATAAATATTATTTTTATTTTTTATGGTTATATATATTAGATCAGAGATACAATACAAAGAGGAACTGAGGCTACTTTTAATCCGTTGCCTATTTCGGTACCGTTTAGTGTGGCCGATCTCTACTGAAAAGGATCCCTAGTTTTTTATCTCCTTTGAGCGAGCTGTCGTAGAAAGCGGGGATTAAGTAAAGCTCATTAAGACTCTTTAAAACTGAAAAGGGCACGAAAGGAGATCGCTAAGCTGTCTAAATAGGCCGCGCCGAGGAACCACTGTCACGCTGATATTTTGCATATTCAAAGCTCCGGATTTTTCCCAAGAATCTCTCCTCTATTCTTTGATCGTTGGCCTTTAATATTATTCCAGTGTTTGGTGGAAATCTTCAGGTCAAACCAAGTAATTTATATAAAACTGAAAATTTGAAACTGAATTGAGCTTTACTACCAATAACTTGAGCAAATAATAATAACGTGAAACTGAAAATATTATATAAGTTAACATTTTACTTTTCAATCAATATTTTTTTACAGTCCAGAACTTAATAAAATATTTTTAACTAAACAATTTTATTTGCTCCTGTAAAGTAACAATAGACAAATGTGCTAAGATAAGTTACATACTGGAGGTTGACTGCACCAAGTTCTACATCCTCCTGACATATAAATATAAGGAGGTCCCTCATCCAACTCCTCTTCAGCCTTCGCCGAGGTACGTCAGGAATATCACGTTTCGCTATATCTTGTATACACTTGTTGGTATGCCCATGCAGTTTGTCGTAAAACCGTAAAACGTAAAACAGTTTGTCGTATGTAATGCATACTTGTACGATGTATTCCAGTCGAAAGGCCTAAGTCATTTTGAAGGATCTCATTTGCTACGTAGGGTAGTGATTTCTTAAATATTGAGATTGAAACGTTAGTAATTTTTGAATAGGCGACTTTTTGGCATGTCCGTAAATTTGGCTAGCATTGTCCCATATTGGTTTTAGTAAGTAGTTGTATAGGTTTTTGTCTGAGGCGTAATTTAGAAAGTCAGTGTATAAAAGAGTATAATAATAGTCTAAGTCGGAAATTTAGCATTTTGCGTTTCATCTTGACGTGTGGGCCCCATGTCAGCCTTTTGTCAAGAGTAAGTCGCAAGTAGGTAACTGTATTTGTTTGTGGTATTAGGTGATCGTCTATTTAGATTGGAGGGCTTGTTTCTTTATTTTTTATTTCCTACTCTAATTTTTCATGTGTTCAGGATCGTTATGTAATGTTAATAAAATATTAAGTAGAAGTTTTTTAATTTTGCCTCTTTATATTCTGACGTGAAACAAAAACACGTTATTATTTCTGTTAAATCGAAAAGAGTTTGCGACTTTTGTTGGTAGCGCTACATTCATGTATTATTGCGTAACATGTTCAGATTTCTGATGTGACGGGAACATTTAGTCATTTCTGAATTTTTCTATTAAGAACTAAATCTAAGAAGCGAGGAACCAAATTTAAGAAAGCCTTGCCTTGGATATCGAAATATTAGGTAACTATTGCGCAGACCTGGGCATTATTTAAAATAAATCCTATGAAATTTTTTTTTATTTTTAGTATTTAAGAATTAAAATAAAATAAACCACATGTTTATTTTAATTTTAATTCTGTAAATTGTGGAAAATTAGACTTAATCACGACAAATCACAATATATATCTTTTACTCTCCGGAATAATACTTGCCCACCAATTTATATCGAAAATGTCAAATTCCCCAAACAGACACAGTGCAGTACCTCGGACTAACCCTCGATAGAAGGATTACATGGGGCGCACACGTTAAAATGAAAAACTCTAAACAAACAACTAAAGCTACTTTTCCCACTTTTTTCTAAATCCTCAAAATTAAAACTGAGAAAAAAACTAAATAGTACTCATACTTACTTAAACCTGTATGGATATACTGTTCACAGATTTAGGGCATTGATAAAAAATTACATTTACAAAAACTCCAGACCTTTCAATCAAAATTATTACGACTCGTTTCAAAGCAGCTTGGTACGTGACTAATCAAACCTTACATACTGACTTCCACATGCCAACAGTCGACCTACACATCAAGACTCTTTACAAACGTTTTCACACTAACCTACACGGACATATAAACCTACTAATAAGATATATGGTCACAGATGAAATACCCATGAATGTGTGGAGGAGATTAAAAAGGCGTTGGATGAGAGATCTCCTACTTTAACCGACTTGAATAACTGAATGAAGCCAGACAAGAGGTACTGTTGGGTGCCATCCTTCCCCATGCCTGACATGTCATCATTTGCAATTGTATACGGCCATCGAATCTGCTGATTGTCTATATATTGCTGAGAGGCGCGGATATACGAATGAAATTAAAAAAAAAATTCTAAAATACTCAAATAAAAAAAAGTATTTTCATTTTAATAATTCTAAAACACTAAAAATCAAATAAGCTAAAACTTAAGTAGGTACGTTATTTAAGTTAAACGTTTTTCGTAATAGTATAGTGTAGTCCTTTGCACTAGAGCTATTAGCCCTATATTCAGCCGGTACATTTATTTCAATTTGCTGTTTTGTTTTTTTGTGAGGGGGGGGGGGCCACAATTATTAACTTTGTACCGATTCTTTCGATTTCAACAAATTTTGTCACATTGGTTGTTGAATATCTGAAAACATGTCTAGTGAATTCATTTCACATAATTTTATACATAGGTTTTGGGGTGGATGGATGCATATTAACTTTTTAACGCCATATCCGATCGCCATGAAATATGAAACAATAAATTATTCATAGGTCAAATAGAAGAATAATAAGGCCGATTCATACTAATTTTTACAATGAATAGGTTTCTTATGGTGGGGGGGGGGGGGAGGGGTGTTAATAGGAGCTGTTTTATCCCAATTAGTTTAAATAGGCTCCGAATCAGATTGGATCTGTAGAAGAAGAAATTTAATTTAATAATTTCAACAAAATGAAAGCTAAGATGATCTGAGAATCAGTTACATAACACCCAGCGAAGACAACAGAAAAAAAATTAAATAAAAAATGTCGATTTATTAATCTATTGCAATGCACCAGTTAATAGGTTTGAAGTATTTTGTATTTTCATTTTAATTTTTTTTATTTAAAATACAAAATACTTTTTTTATTTTGTATTTAAAATACTTTTATCGAAAAGTATTTTAAATGATTTGAGGTTAAAAATGCATTTTAATTTTTAAAAAATATTACTTGCTATTTAAAATAATGTATTTTAAAATTAAAATACTTTTTGCCCAGGTATGCTATTGCGTCACCGTAGTTTCAATTATCGTTACTTTTTGTAACGTTGTTACTAATTCGAACTATTATAGTTTGTTTGGCCACAGCCCGGGAATCGAACCCAAGTCTTCTGCATCTCCGTTGCAGTTCTCTTAACACTGATCTTACTGTGTGGCCTACCATTTCTCTCCTGATAAAAATTATTTAAAAATCATAAATATTTAAATATGAAAAAACAACAACTAATTTTCAAGAAATGTTTTCTTGATCTTGAGATAGTGAAAGCGTAGAAAAACAAGTGAGAAATAGAATTAAGGAATTTTCGAGATAAAAAATTAAAAATAAAATCTAGAATAAACTGATTTTATACACCAAAAGATATATTTATCTCCGTTCTTATTTTTAAATTAGTTTTCACTAATTGATACATACTACACGACTGGTTCCAACTATGGAAAATTAAACTAAATCATGACAAATCAAAACACATCACATTTACACTTAGAAAACATACCTGTCCACCCGTTTATATTGACAATAACCAAATTCCTCAGACGGACACAGTACACTATCTGGGACTCACTTTCGACAGAAGGATGACATGGGGCCCGCATGTCAAAATGAAAAAAAGAACGCTTACCAAAAGACTTAAACTTCTGTATCCATTACTTTCTAAATCTTCAAAATTAAAACTGAAACAAAAATTAAATACGTACACTTACTTACTCAAACCCATATGGACATATTCCTCACAGATATTCGGGATAGCTAAAAAGACTCACTTACAAAAACTTCAACTCATCACAAAAGCACCTTGGTACGTGACTAACTACACTTTACATACTGACCTCCATCTGCCGACAGTCGACCAACACATAACGACACTTTACAACCGATTTTTTAGTAATTTGTACGGACATCCCAACAGTTTAATAAGCAATATGGTTGACATTCGCATGGATACGAGAAGACTAAAAAGGCGCTGGATGAGGAATCTGCTCTCTTAGACAGCCAAGGTAATTGACTCAAGCCAAGAGGGGGTGCTGTTGGGTGCTTTCTTTCTTCATGCCTGACATGTCATTATTTCATCTTACCGCCATCAAATTCGCTGATTGTCCGCACTTTGCAGACAGGTGCAAATTAATAATTAAAGTAAAAAAAAAAAAAAAAAAAATTAGTTTTCAATTTAACTGAAGGATATGTAAGATATTGAACAATTATTGTCGGTTTAAATATTTTTTTATTAGAAGAAAATAACTATTCGGAATGTCAGAAAAACCATAAAAACTGAAATAATCAACAAGCTTATAAAAAGTATCAACTTGATACACTAACACAAGAATAACCATATGATTCAAGCTTCAGAGCAAGAATAAATCTCCGGTCCATCGCTCCTTATATTATATACTCAGTCCAGAATGTTCTCGACAAGCATACTCGAAAATTTACTAGGACATTCAAAAGCATGTACTAGAACAGTTTGTTCCAACAAGTCTAGAACTATTTTAAATCATATGTTTTGTGGTTTTTTTTTCCACATTTAATGTGGAAGCGTGCTAGACTCGTGACAAGTAATAGATAATACTGGTCAACATTATTACTGTTAAATGGGTAAAGGTTACTGTCTCATATGTATTTTGCTATGCTAATTCCGAATATGACCATCAAAGTGTTCCACGGGGCTCAGATTTTTTAATATTTTTTTTTTTGTAAAAAAAAGTGATATTTCATAGCTATGAACGTCTTAATCAATGTATTCTAATTGTTTGCTCTAAATAAGGCTCTTAGGTCTTTGAAAAGAGATTTATTACCTGCAAAATCCAGCAGGAAATCATCGAAAGCTACATTTTGATTTAAATTAGGGTAAGAAAGCTGATTAAATAAAATTTCTTGTTTTAACAATATATTATTTTGAAATCACACAACATCCTTGCCCCTGAGGCAAAAATTCTTTTCAAATTCTAAAATAAACAGCCATTGTAATACATTTAACAGACAAGAAGTTAAATTGTGTTTTCCAGTGTAAGCTGAAGTATGTGAGTTCAAATCCCGGCGTCTTTTAAAAACTCAGGATTAATTACAGACCCTCTTGCCTGGTCCTCGTCAGAGAAAAAACTCCTTACAGGCGAAAAGTCTGTGAAGGCAAGGAATGATTTGATATGGGGGGGGGGGTCGGGCACAGTGAAACAGTCGGGTGCGCTGGGCGAACCAAAAGGTCTAGTGCAACCAAATTCAGGCAGCAAGCGGTAAGGGTGACTCCAAACAATGTCAGCAAGTTTCCCCTTTCTACTTGTTGTGAGACAGACTCCACGTGCTAATGTGCGGTTTTGTGGGTTAAAACTAAAATTTTTCGTCGAACCGATTTTCGTCTCTAGGTATGAGTAATTATTTTATTCGGTCTGGTCTTACAACTTTTTCAATTAGCATATATCTCTTAAGATTTTGCCTGAATTTGGCTTTCCTACCTCTCCACGTTCATCGTATGAAGTTAAAGAAATCAAAATGGCTAGTATGGGGTTTCTTGAAACAAGGGCGTTCGGGGCACAATCAAACGCTTCATGGAGTGCGACGAGTGTTTCATCGTGCAGCAGGTGTTTTTCATTGTGTAATAAGCAGTTGCTTTTTTCATTTTCTTACAGTTTGGTGCGAAATTGAGAGCGGAACACCAAAAAAACTGTCATAATTGATGACAACTTTCTTCCCAAGTCAAACTTTCCTCTTTCCTGAAGAATTTCGTGGCTATCATAAAGCAGAAGAACGAAAAACCGACTGGAAGCCGAAGAACGGTTTTTTTTAATAATTATACGGTTATTTTTCCATCTGTTTCATTGTACCCCGGGCATGGGTTTTTTTTTTTCGAAAATAAAATTTTTCATTTTTTATTACTTTCACTTACCTATATATGAAATATATAGTAAGTGGAAGTATTGCGATCGTGAAAAATTTCGACTTTCGGTTTTCAACGGAAATACACGTTTTGGGGTCCCCTGAGTCGAAATAACCAAGTCCCGCGAAATGGTCTGTGTGTGTGTGTGTGAACAGACTAGCTCAAAAACTATTAACGTGCGAACCTGAAATTGGGTATTTAGTGTATGTATATGCCCGCGATGTGACAGCAAAAATGTCATCAAAATTGGTGGGGGTACTTTATTTAATAACATTTTACGTTTTTTTCGATTTTCTCAATAACGATTTTGATTAAACTGAGTATTTGATACATTAATATGCCCGAGATTTGACTGCGAAAATTTCATCAAAATTGATCAACCTGAGGGGGTACTTTACTGAATAAATGTTGTCTCATTTTCACGTGTGTTTTTTATTTACTCGAAAACGGGTTTAACGATTTTGATCAAACTTGGTATTTAGTATATGTATGTACCCGCGATGTGACAGTAAAAATTTCATCAAAATTGATCAAATAGAGGGGGTACTTTACTTAATAAATTTTGTATCATTTTCAAGTGTGTTTTTCATGTACTCATAAACGGCAAATATAAGAAATTAATGTGGAGAAATTTGTGATTTTGTGAAGTGGGAATTAACAAAACACGTCAATTTCTAATCTAAATAAGTTGGTAAGTGAAAGTTGTGTGTTGCGCGCACGCACCAGATTTTGTTTGCTCGCGGTCAGGCATGATGCATAAAATAATTTTACATAGATTAGGTCCTAAGGTAACATTGAAAAAATAAAAAATTGAAAATGAAGTCTCTGGTGGGGTGCTATGGGTAAAAAAAAACTTTTGTGTTTCATTGTGCCCCATCTTCCCCTATATATAGTGTGTGTATTATTTTTCATTTTAAAAGCCAACATGAATCAATGCTTACTTGCAAGGAGCTTGGAAGAGGGCAGTTCCTGTTGTACTCGACCCCCGGACAGAAGACATCCTTGCTGTACTTGGCGGACACGAGAGCGATCGAGGTCCCCTGCGGGCAGGACAGCCCCAGCTCCTGGCAGCCCGACCTCTGCAGCTGTCTCAGGCTACCGCTCAGCAGCTCTGCAACAACACGGTACTTAGCATATATATGTTGAATAATTACTTACTACAAAGATAACAAAATAGATACCTATATATTTGTAGACAATAAAGTAAGACGAATTTTATTACATAATCCTCAAACCAAGTACATACAGTTAGCAAAAAAAGTCTATGTACACCATGCCAAAAATCAAATTTTAGCCAAGGAAAAAAAGGAATAATAACAGACTATCATATCATTTTTTCTTTAAAATTAACCCTTAATACTTGATAATTTTTAAACATTTTCAATTTCATAAACAACGTTTTAAGACAATTATAAAAATTATTTATACAAAATAAAAATCTGGTGCGTGCTTATACTTACACACAACTTTCACTTACCAACTTACTTAGATTAGAAATTAATGCGTTTTGTTAATTGCCACTTCTCAAATGAACAGAACGGCTTTAATTATGAACAATGGTCTGTCATTAAAGGCGTACTCCGCATGCGTGGGCTCAACGAGTTTTATGAGTTGACTGAATATTTTTCTTTTTTTCTCCTCTATATGTTTACTTTATTTTTATCATATCTCATATTTAGCCATTTCTTATTTTTAGGCGTAACCAGAGACAGTTAATTTCTCCATATAAACAAAAACAAAGGTACTTTACAAGAAAGAAACAAACAAACAAAAAAGGCCCCCCCCCCAAAAAAAAAAGCCCCCTCAGAACATTTTAATAATGATAAAGCTTGCCTGCTAATAAAGAAAACCTAATTTTCATTAAACATGACGAATTTGATAAAAATCGTTAAAGCAGTTTTTGAGATAATCGAAAAAAAAGGTAAAAATTGGAAAAAAGTCATGAAATAAAGTGCCCCCTCAGTTGGACCAATGTTGATGAAATGTTGGCTTTTACATATTTGGTATATGCATACATCAAATACCCAGTTTGATCAAAATCGTTAAAGCCTTTTTGAGTAAATAAAAAAAACACGTGAAAATGATACAAAATATATTAAGTAAAGTCCCCCCTCCGGTTGATCAATTTTGATGTAATGTTGGCTATCTCATCTTTGGCATATACATACATCAAATACCCAGTTTGATCAAAATTGTTAAAACCGTTTTTGAGTAAATAAAAAAAAACACGTAAAAATGATACAAAATTTATTAAGTAAAGTCCCCCCTCCGGTTGATCAATTTTAATGAAATTTTTAGTCATATCTCGGGCATATAAAAAGATCAAATACTCAGTTTAATCAAAATCGAAAAAAAACTTAAAAAGTTATTAAGTAAAGTACCCCCTCCCTATGAGCATATATACATACACTAAATACCCAATTTCAGGTTCGCACGGTTTATAGTTTTTGAGCTAGACTGTTCACACACACACACAGACCATTTCGCGGGACTTGGTTAATTGGACTCAGGGGACCCCAAAACGTGTATTTCCGTTGAAAACCGGAAGTCGAAATTTTTCACGATCGCAATACTTCCACTTACTATATATTTCATATATAGGTAAGTGAAAGTAAAAAAAAGTCTGTGTACACTAATTATTTCAAAAAATAATATTATTATTTTTTTTGTTGGTAAACACATTGTTATAGTGATGTTACTATTAGCTGGCAACCTTGTTGCTGTGCAGTGGCGCAATCATTGTAGGATTATCATTCACAGATCGCAAAATTGCAGGCCTGTGATTTCTCAAAATTTATTTGGGCCTCCCAGATCTAGGTTTACTTTGAAGATAACTGGTTTCTTGGTAATGCTTAATTATTTTTTTTTAACTGTAGGGTGACGTTTCTTAATTATTTCTGCGATTTCTCTCAAAGATTTTCCCTCATTTCTTAAATTAATAATCAATTGTCTAATTTCTACACAAATTTAAATTAGCAAAGTAATAGAAAAACTCGCAAATCACAACCGCTATAAAGACTTAACTGACTAAAATAAAGCTTTTCGTTCATATTGAAAACGTTTTTTTATTATTGTACAGTATTTGAAGGAGTTTATAATAAATGTACACAGACTTATTTTGCAATGGTTCAGGAGTTCTATTAGCAATTATCTTTACCTTACCTTTAATGTTATATTTATTTTTCTTCTGGTAGTGAATTTTAATTCTTTCAAAGTTACATTTTAAAAGAAAATAATATAAAAAATGTTTTCTTCATTTCCTTTGATATCCTGGGCAAACTTAGAAAATTTTAATGTGGTGTACACAGACTTCAAACATTTCGACGGCTTCAAACATTTTCTCTTCAACTTCAATATCACCAAAATCGTCACCGTTTGTACAGCTAACCATATATGTACCGTATATGGTTAGCTGTACAAACGGTGACGATTTTGGTGATATTGAAGTTGAAGAGAAAATGTTTGAAGCCGTCGAAAAATGTAAATATTTCGGATCTACAATAACTAAATAAAACGAAATGGAAAAGGAAATCAAGGCTAGCTAAAATTCTTGTAATTTTTCGGTTACAAAATTACTTAGCTCACGCTTTCAATCCCGGAATTCAAAAATTAGAATTTACAAAACTATAATTCTTTCGACGGTTCTTTGTGGAAGTGAAACGTGGCCGTTTTATAGTAAGGGATGAACAACGCCTTAAGGACTTCGAAAATAATAATAATAAAAAAAATAAAATAATGAAAGGACGAAGGAGGATGAGGATCATTTAGACGGCTACACAAGGCAGAATTAAAAAATCGGGCGTGCAAAATTATTGGGATTAGTAGATACCTTGATCCTTGAGAAATAAACAATCCACGTTAATTGACTCTCGCTTTGTAATTGATTGAATAATTATTAATAATGAATTTATTGATTAAAATTTAAATAAAATTAATCAGTCACTTAAAATCCTTTTATTCTAAGGACATCCTTTACAATGAAGAGATTAATGAGGGGAATAAAGTACCAATAATTATGGCTGACAAGAAATATATGGAAAACTTTAATGACTCGACAAAGTAGACCTCCTCTACCGATATTTAGAGTGAATTATCGCCTTCGCCTAAGCAAGCCAGCCAGAATTTTCTCCATAGCCGTAGAACGAACATAAAAACTAAATTTATGAGCCAATCGTCTTTTTCCCAAGCGATAGTTATTCATTGCCTTATAAATGAATGCCCACTTAACAATTCATAATCTTTCAATAACAGACCTCCCTCAAAAATTTTAATGTCATAACATTAACTTCTGTATATTTATATATTTTGTATATTTATACTTGTACTTGAGTTTCCTAAGGGGTTTTGTATCAACTCCTCATAAAGATATGTTGTAGTAATCTTTTACAAAAATTATTATTCATCGGGAGTGGGTCAACTCATTGGTAAGGCTCTGCTATCTCATCTAAGTAACGCATTTTTATCTAAATTTTTTCTTACACAGTACTGGACCCATAACTTTCCATGGATCTCTGACTCACAAGGGGACCACGTCACATTTGTCTCTCCGATTTTGATGAATTTTTTTTTGGTGATTCTACATCGAAAATAAGTCGACATGTGTCCGGCCGTTCCATTGAATGGGCCATCTAGACCGAGAAATTAAATATTTTAGGTTCAAAAATCGTTAAAATTAGCTTTCACAAAACAGTCATTGCTCCATTCTACCTGAACCAATTTTAATGAAACTTCCAGGGATTCTTCTACTTAAAAATATGTTAGACACATGTATTGGGATTAGTCACTATTCACCCTAGTAAGGCCAGAGCGTCACATCAAAGTTGAGGCTTAACTTAGTAAATTTAAGCTTCTAAAACCAACAAAGCATGCAGTGGAGTCCTAAACTACATAAAATTTTAAAAGGAAAAAACTTGAAAAAAAAATCGCCGTAAAAGTGCGGATAAACGAGTTTTTCTAACAACTGTTATGTGATTTTCACCATGGAAAATAATTTTACCCCATAATAGTTAATATATTTTTGATGCGTGTGAAAGATAATAATTTATTTTTATCTAGTTTAAGACTCCACTGCATCCTTTGCTGTTTTTAGCAGCTTAAATTTACTAACGCAAGCCTCAACTTTGATGTGATTCTCTGGCCTTACTAGGGTGAATTGCGAAAAATCCCGATACACGTGTCTAATATATGTTCAAGTAGAAGAATCCCTGAAAGTTTCATTAAAATTGGTTCCGAGAAATAAAATATTTATGTTCAAAAATCGTTAAAATTGGCTTTCACAAAACAGTCATTGCTCCATTCTACCTGAACCAATTTTAATGAAACTTTCAGGGATTCTTTTACTTGAACATTCAATGGAACGGCCGGACACATGTCGACTTATTTTCGATGTAGAATCACCAAAAAAAATTTCATCAAAATCGGAGAGGGAGATGTGACGTGGTCCCCTTTGGCGGCGTGGTGTGGTGTTCTTACAGACTTTGGTGTTGCTTGCGGGAGCACTTACAGCCTTGATGGCCAAACCTCATCTTGCCATGGTCACCAAAGTCCAGCAGCAGACTGCCCATAGCTCCATAACCAATCCATTTTGGCCAATTTGGCATTACCTACCCTTCCACCGATGGCTTCAACTCTCTCGGGTTCAAGGACAGCGACAAACTGGTGTACGTCGAGGGTTATTGCAGTTCAGATTCAGCAGGTCCGGTCGGTAATCGACATCTTGGAAACCATATCGCGACTTTCCGAGAGATACACGTGGAAGTTTTACCACTACCACGCCCGATTGGTGTGAGTCGCCTCCAGTAGGCTGATGGGGCTCACATAACCTATATGGGGTTTGTTTGCTAACTAGAGAATTATAAAATCAGACGCGATGAAATATTATGGTTTTTGGGGCCACTGAGTGGTTGTCCAAGGGACAACCCCCTTACACAATGCCTGGATAATAACTGATTCTAATTACCACCTTCTGAGGGGGGTGCTTATTGTGCCTGATAGATGATGATAGATAGATGAAGTCTGGAAGGTAAAATAAATGGGTGAAAAGGAGGATTAAAGGAATATACATCCAACAATACTAAAAAAGCTTCTAAGGTAAATAAAAATATAATTGGTGACTAGAAAATAAATATAAACATGCTAATTAATAGAGAAAGAAAAGAAAATTAGAAAATAAGCTGAATAATATAAAATAAAGAAAGCTGGTCATGCATTGGATATAAACTAAAGCTATATACAATTAAATAAATAGTAAAGAAAAGAAAATATAAACTTCTAGCAATACAACCAAAAAAATAGAAAAGAAATTATACTTTACAGAAAGATAAGGTGGTTATAAAATAACTAACTACTGGAGGTTAATTACAGAAAATAACAGGTGGAATTGGAAGTGTCCTGAATAACAAATAACAGAGTATAAAATATTTATTATTTTAATGAAGAACTGGTGATAAATGGTGAGAAAATGATGATAATTATGCGGTAAAAAAAGATGAAGCATATCTGGTGAAAATGAGGTAAAAACTATCAGCTGGAGACAGAGAGGTAACCTCCCCCTTATCACTCCAAGGAGGTCCAGTGAAGTTATCTTTTGTTCTTCACGAAGTTAGTTTAAGTTGATGAAACATAAAAATATAATATATAATTCTAAATTTGGGAAGAAGGAAAAATAATAGGACTGGTGAGTGTAGGGATTTAATATATTGAATGCTAGGCCTTAACAATGGTTGCATTGCCGAATCATCTCAAAAACTTTTATTTATAAAAAAATTACAGTGTACTTTATAGAGCAAATATAAGTAAATGAATTGGAAAAAACCTGTGAATTTGAGTAATGGCGTTTACATACTTATCCAAACCCGTCAATTTCTAATTGAAGTAGGTTGGTAAGTGAAAGTTGTGTGTTGCTAACATCGAACCAATTTTTTTATTTTTTTTTAATATTCATCTCATTTAATGTTAACCAATTTACTAGCACTTCCAGCATTATTTTCATAAGTTTTACAAATTATTTACATTCCTTCCCATAAAATTTAAAGATTAATAAAGTATGTACGTGTAAGACCACATCACTTTTTACTTTCACTTACCTATATATGAAATATATAGTAAGTGGAAGTATTGCGATCGTGAAAAATTTCGACTTCCGGTTTTCAACGGAAATACACGTTTTGGGACCCCCTGAGTCGAAATAACCAAGTCCCGCGAAATGGTCTGTGTGTGTGTGTCTGTGTGTGAGTGTGAACAGACTAGCTCAAAAACTATAAACCGTGGGAACCTGAAATTGTGTATTTAGTGTAAGTATATGCCCGCGATGTGTCAGCAAAAATTTCATCAAAATTGCTCAAAGGGAGGGGGTTTATTTAATAACTTTTTACGTTATTTTCGATTTTCTCAAAAACGGCTCTAACGATTTTGATTAAACTGAGTATTTGATCTATTTATATGCCCGAGATACGACTGTAAAAATTTCATCAAAATTGATTAACCGGAGGGGGGACTTTACTTCATAAATGTTGTATCATTTTCACGTGTTTTTTTTATTTACTCAAAAACGGCATTAAAGATTTTGATCAAACTGGGTATTTGATGTATGTATATGCCCGAGATATGACTGTAAAAATTTCATCAAAATTGATCAACCGGAGGGAGAACTTAACAAATGTTGTATCATTTTTACGTGTTTTTTTTATTTACTCAAAAACGGTTTTAACGATTTTGATCAAACTGTGTATTTGATGTATGTATATGCTAAAGATGTGA
This sequence comes from Aelia acuminata, assembly GCA_911387785.2. Classification (NCBI taxonomy): domain Eukaryota; kingdom Metazoa; phylum Arthropoda; class Insecta; order Hemiptera; family Pentatomidae; genus Aelia; species Aelia acuminata. The sequence goes on from OU426982.1 coordinate 14,952,435, forward strand.
TAGCCAACATTTCATCAAAATTGATTAACCGGAGGGGGGACTTTACTTAATAAATTTTGTAATATTTTCAAGTGTTTTTTTTATTTACTCAAAGAAGGCTTTCACGATTTTGATCAAACTGGGTATTTGATGTATGTATATGCTAAAGATGTGATAGCCAACATTTCATCAAAATTGATTAACCGGAGGGGGGACTTTACTTAATAAATTTTGTAATATTTTCAAGTGTTTTTTTTATTTACTCAAAGAAGGCTTTCACGATTTTGATCAAACTGTGTATTTGATGTATGTATATGCTAAAGATGTGATAGCCAACATTTCATCAAAATTGATTAACCGGAGGGGGGACTTTACTTAATAAATTTTGTAATATTTTCAAGTGTTTTTTTTATTTACTCAAAGAAGGCTTTCACGATTTTGATCAAACTGGGTATTTGATGTATGCATAAGCCAAAGATGTGATAGCCAACATTTCACCAAAATTGACCAACCGGAGGGGGGACTTTACTTAATAAATTTTGTATCATTTTCACGTTTTTTTTTTTTTTTTTTATTCAAAACGGCTTTAACTATTTTGATCAAACTGGGTATTTGATGTATTTATATGCCAAAGATGTGATAGCTAACATTTCATCAAAATTGGTCTAACGAAGGGGACCACAACAACGCATTAATTTCTAATCTAAGTAAGTTGGTAAGTGAAAGTTGTATGTTGCGCGCACGCACCAGATTATTTTTTTTTTAAAACTGAACATTCCTTGTTCGCTCAAAAGGGTAATTATTCAGGCTAATTTCTAAGAGCAAGAAAATATTTATAGAGCCAGACTAATGAAGTTAAGGGAGAGTGTAGAGAGAAGCACAGTGTGCCTTCAATCAACCACAAGCACGAGGAATGGCAAACTGAGTAGGCACCTGTGTCATTGCTTCAAGGCTACCGCAAACAGTCTCTTGCAATCAGCAAACTTCTATTAATTAGTCCTTCTATGAATACAGCCTACAAACACAGCCCAGCTCCTAGGATCCTCCACGATCTGAATTGATGTGTTCCTGGTAAGCATGTTCTTTCAAGAATATCATCGGGAATAAAGTGTAGGAGGGTACCATTAACGTAACCATATCACTACCCCACAAGTAAAAAACCGCCATGTTTATGTTTTTATTGAATTATATATATATATATATATATGTAATTATAAAAGCGAAGATAGTTCCAAAAAAACAGTCTCATAAGCCAAATTATATAATCATATGTACTTACTTGTCAATTGAATTTTCGCATATTCTGGGATCTTCAGGATAACATAATAAATGAATAAGTATGGTCATATTTGAGATGTGCCTAAAGAAATAATTATAGGAGATTTACTAAAAACATACTTAAAACCATTAAAAACAGAAAATCACAAGGAACACCAGGAAAAACCCCAAACATCTGAATAATTCCTATACTGAAAATATCAATATACTTTGTAGTTCAAGTACAAATTAAATTTGATTAATTCAAGTTCTCACAATAAAATGTTTTTTGTTTTTGTGCTAAATATAAAATAATAATTTTACTCATAAAGGCTTCTAACAACTACCTCTTTAGAAAGGGGGTTTCAAACTGTTGCTTTGATAGTAATGGATCTCCATTTTTTTTTTTTTTTTTTGTATTTTAATTTTTATTATATTTGAGGTTTTTCCTGGTGCTCCTTTTTGTAAGTTTTTAAGTATGTTTTCGGTAAATCTCCTACTAGCATGGTTTTCGACGCCCAATAGGGCCTTTCGAGTGGAACTCGTCGTATCAAATTCTTTAAAATGAGTACTAATTAGATATATCTTCTCGAAGTTCGAAAATAGATGTCCGTTAGTGTTAAACGACAATTTCGCCATTTAAAGCCCTTAGGGGTTACATTTTTGATATTCCTTTCTTAGTGGTTACCTACATTGCTTTTAAAATCTAAATTCCGAACTTACTGTTAGTTTTTGCTCTGTGTTAATTCTGTTAGTCAGGACAAAGCCTCTTATATATATGGAGAAGAGATCGAAATAAACACGCACCATCCCCAATAATGGGAATCACAGTGTGTATAATTTGATTACCACTAATATTTAAATAATCAGTAGCCATATTTTATGTGAATGTCTATTTTAATACTATTGTAACGTTAAATCGATATTCAAATAAAAAACATATGGTTTAAAATCTCAACAATAGATTTCCTTTAGAGTTAAACGACAATTTCGCCATTTAAGCCCCTTAGGGCCGCTTTCTCCAAGTTAGTTTAAACCGAGTTTAAATTTAATCCGGATTATCTCTTGGTTTAAACCAGATGTGAGTTTCTTCAAGTCGGTTTAACCTCTAAGCTTGGTTTAAACTTAGATTAAGTTAATCCTTCATTTTTCCCGGTTTAAACTCTGAATTAGGTTTAAACTGCAAAATATAAACAAACATTTTGTGTGATAACATACTCGTTCTTGTTACTCAAGAATTATTGTTTTGCACTTGACTGAATATAAAAATGGAAAATATACATAATTGAAATTTTAAATGACATGGAGGAAGAAGATTATGTGTTTTTGTTGCCAAAGTGACGCATCAATAGACGCAATCAGTTAATCCAAGAATATTTTCGGAATATCTTAAATCAGTGAAGTAGAATTGCGATAAGAAAAAAATGTTTCTCAACGTGCATTATTTTTATCGAAATTGGTTCATAATTAATATCTAGGTTATTTTGTAAATTATGTTTCACTTGAATATGCCATAATGATGTAATTTTATTATTATTAAGCTATAATCATTATATATCGCTCAACTTAGATAATTTATTATTTAAACAAAATGATAATAATAATATAAGGTTCAACATTATTTGAAAAAAAAATATGAAATGTAATAGAGGTTATTATTATTCTTGTCATAATAATATCGTATTATAAAGAACATTTTATTAACATACAAATTAAGTCTCTGAAAACAGCACTGCTCGTTTCATTGAATCTATTCGTCAATTTCTTCTATTCATACTCCTCTTTGACAGTGACGAAATCTGTTTTTTTGGTTTCAAAAATGTCTCTATTCTCTTCCACAAGAGCCAGAAGAACATTAATTTCACACTGATAAAAGTTTTTACTTCTTTTTGCTCCATTTTTATAGAACACTTTCACCTAATTTACATTTTTGGTAAAAACAAAATAATATGTATAAATAATCTTTCCATAACCCTTACATTACCTTCTCTTTCCATAGAAGTTTTTACAAGGAAATGTAAACAAATATGTACCAACCTTTTAAAAAACATAATAACCTTCACATGATTAGGTTTAAACCGAGCTTAAACTAAACTAAGGCTGCAGAAAGTGAATCAGAGTTTAAACTTCGGATTAAAGATAATCCGGTTTAAGTTAATCTAAGTTTAAACTATATTGAAGAAAGCGGGCCTCAGAGTTTAAACCTCGGATTAATGATAATCCGGTTTAAGATAATCTAAGTTTAAACTATATTGGAGAAAGCGCGCCTTAGGGGTTACATTTTTGAAATTCCTTTCTTAGTGGTTACCTACATCGCGTTTAAAATCTAAATTCCGAACTTCAAGTTTCTATCATTCAAGTTTAATAATTAGTAGTTTTTCGTCTGCGTTGATTCTGTCAGTCAGGACAAAGCCTCTTATATATATATCTTCTTCTCTTCTTCTTCTTCCTCCTCTGTGCCTCTCAGCGTGGAGGTGCCTCGATCCAGGTATTCCAACTGTCCCGGTCCCTTGCCAGTGCCTTCATGGAATCCATCTGCTTTCCTCTTTTCTGTCCTATTCGAGCCATACTATCCGACCACGACATCCTTGGCCTGCCTCTTGGTCTTTTGCCAGTTGGTCTAGCTTCGAAGAACTTGCGTGGTCCGCGTTCTTCATCCATTCGGCACACATGGCCGAACCACTTCAGCTGCCTCTTCTCCAGAATATCAGTTAGAGGTTTCACCCCTAGCTCATCTCTTATTCTCTCGTTTCTAATGTGCTCTCTCCGTGTTCGGCCAGCTACTCTTCTGAGGTATTTCATTTCTGAGGCGGTGATTCTTTTCCTCAATCTGTCGAGTAAGATCCAGCTCTCATTTCCGTAGAGTAGGGTGGGAAGGTAAATTGAATTAAATATATGCAATTTTACCTTTTTTTCGACTTCTCGCTTCCCAACAACAGTATTGCAGATTTGGTAATAAATGTTATTCGCTTTTTTAATCCTATTTGATATTTCTTGTTGAATTTTACCATTTTTGCTGATAACTGTGCCTAGGTAATTATAGTCATCTACTGCCTCAAGAATTTCTCCTCCGCAAGCGATCTGTACATCTTCAGGTTCTTGCCCTAATTGCATGACTTTACTTTTAGCCGCATTTATTTTCATGCCCTTCCTCTCCAGCTCGGCTTCCCATTCTATTATAGCTTGCTGAAGATTCTGGATAGAGTCTGTTATGAGCACTATATCGTCAGCATAGAGGAGCGTCTGAGCGAGAACTGTTCTCAAGTTCCACTTCCCAACTATTGTTCGTGCCGTCCTTCTTTTACATATTTTCAAGACTTCGTCCATCAGAACAATGAAGAGGAGAGGGCTAAGACTATCTCCTTGTTTAACACCTTTCTTCATATCGAAGCTCCCAGACTCCCTTCCATTAATCCTGACTTTACCCTTTGAACCTTTATAGGAGGACTTAATGGCGTTTATAAGTTCTGCAGGGACTTTCTTCGCCTTCAATGCATTCCATATTTAAACTCTTGGCACTGAATCAAATGCGGCTTGTAGATCTAAAAATGCCAGATATAAATTTTTATCCCTTTCCCAAGCCTTTTCTATGATTGTCCGAAGTGAAAATAATTGGTCTTGGGTTTGTCTAAAAGGTCTGAATGCGGCTTGCTCTTCTTTGAGGTCTTTTTCTACTACGTCTCTGAGTCTCTTCTCGAGGATTGATGTATACAATTTGTGGACCACCTGTGACAAGCATATAGGCCTGTAGTTGTTGCAGTCGCTTTGGTTCCCTTTCTTGTGGATGGGGATAATGACATTATATTCCCAGTCTTTGGGAATGCTTTTCTCATTGTATATTTTCTGAAATAGGCCCTGCAACACTTTAATAGCTTCGTTACCTCCATATTTAATTAGTTCCAGGAAAATACCATCTCCTCCGGCTGATCTTCCTATCTTAAGTTTCTCTATAGCCTGTATCACCTCTTCTTCCCATATGGTGCCGTCATAGTCCGTTATTTCACCTGTTTTGCTTTCTATCTTTTCATTTTCTTGACACTGAGGATCATCGAACATCTGTGCGTAGTGCTGTCTCCATCTGTCCAGAATATCATTTTCCCCGGTCAGAACTTTCCCTGCACTATTTTTAACGTTCCGTTTGGGTTTGCACTTCTTGCCTTTTAGGACTTTTACCTTTTTCCAGAATATTTTTATGTTTTCACTGTAATTATTCGGTAAGCTATTGCCAAATTTTTCCCAGCTCTTCTTTTTAGCCTCTCTCACAATTAGTTTTAAATAATCAGTAGCCATATTTTATGTGAATGTCTATTTTAATACTATTGTAACGTTAAATCGATATTCAAATAAAAAACATATGGTTTAAAATCTCAACAATAGATTTCCGTTAGAGTTAAACGACAATTTCGCCATTTAAGCCCCTTAGGGGTTACATTTTTGAAATTCCTTTCTTAATGGTTACCTACATCGCGTTTAAAATCTAAATTCCGAACTTCAAGTTTCTATCATTAGTAGTTTTTGCTCTGCGTTGATTCTGTCAGTCAGGACAAAGCCTCTTATATATATAGAGATTTATATTTTAAATCTATAAAAAATAAGCAAACAAAAGAATTTATATTAAACTTATATTAATAGAAAATATATTTAGTATCCTATAGTGCGTATTGGGCGTCATGGGAATAGTTGAGAGTAAAGAATATATGTGTTTAAATTGTTCACTTTTAGAATACTATGTTTGAAGTTACGTTATGGTCTTCGGTGTTTGTTTGTTGGTGGGTTTGTTTTACCCAGACAAAGATGTCACTGAAACAGCGCACTCAGAAAAACGCCACATACAGCTGACCGTGTGAAAAAACAGGCAAGTACAATCCTGAATTTGTAAGCGTCTGTCCCTGTGCCTTATATAATAGTCATGGCAATGGCGACTTTTATAGGAAATTGCTTCCTACTCAGTTTGAAAGGCACGGTAGGATCAGAAGAGGTGATGACGACAGTTTGACCGGAGTCAATCAATTTCGCTGTGGTAGTGTAGTTGCCCGTGTGAGTTGCAACCAATCTGGTGTCATTTATTAAGTCCTGCTTAGCTTTTAGATTTCTTATCAACATGTTTATCAGTTTATCAGTTTCACGGAAAGCAAGTGCGCTGATTCTATTGACTGAAATCGCATGTTTTTGCTTTTAACTCGCAAACGTCGGTGACAATCGGAAAAGTAAATATAACCAAAAATGTTCGTCACGACGAACTGAAAGAAATGAAACCTTCGAAAAAGCCCTGCGACCATTTTAAAATTTTCGCTGAGAATTGCAGTTTTTCGCTTACAAATAGCTTAATCGAAAAAATGTGTATAACGGAAAATTTTCTCCTTGAAAACTTGAAAAGATTGAAACCATTTCTCGCAAAAATCGCGGTTACGGATAACTCGCAATCGAAGGCGAATCGAGTGATTTATATAGCTTTAAAATTATGCCTCATATCATGAAATTTGATGAAGTTTTAAGGAAGTTATGGCGTACCGACAATAAAAGGCATTGAGAAATAATACATATATGATGATTGGCTTATGGAAAGAGGCTAATTTTCGGTTCATTATTATAGGAGTCCATGTTTCTACGTGATATCGAAGTTGCGTTCTTTCCATCATTACATTTGATTTTAGTTACATAATAACTGCTACGTCCCTTGCTGTGGCTAGAATAGCTTTCTATAATTAATATTTTTTTTTCTCACCTTTCAGGAGGGGGGGGGGATAGTAAAAGGCATTCAGGGGCACTTTTTATCATTTTTTTCATTGAAAAGTTGCAAAGAGGTAAGTGATAAATCCATTGTTTAACAATTATACTAGTAACTAACATCCATCGCCATTTTCAGATCAGAGATCGTTGCCATTAACACATTGGTCCAGTTTACAGGTGAGTAGAGAAGATAATTAGCTGAGGAAGGTGTAGGCTGAAAGAGGATTCGTTAAAGGGATTTGGTGAGAAGTGAACCGGTAGTTAGCGTGAATGTCACCTTTCACAGGTAGCTCTCGTTACCGGAGCCAGTCACCTTGTAGGCCTCTAAGCTACAGGCCAGATCATTGGAGTATTGTAAGACCAAAGCGAAGTATAGAATCTGCATAATAATATGCTTTATAAACTGTTTATTATGTTAAGTTTATAGTTTCACTAGCAGACCCGTCCACGCGTTGCTGTGGCTCTGTAGCTATTATGAATTAATTATATCTTTTTAATACAGTCTAATCGAAATTCAATTAAAAAATAACAACGTTTCGGCTAATAAGGAAGGTTCAAAATTAAAGCTGAAAGTGGTTGTATAAGATATTACCTTATAACAATTGATTTGGCTGGGTATTATGGAGTGGACTGCAATGAATGAAAAATACTTGTGATAATAACTGAATATAATATGATATTGTTACATGTGAAGAAAATTAGGGGGGTTTTGCCAAATGCAGGATACATTTGATGTTAGTATGTAAATTAAATTTAGAAATAGACCATTGCATTTTTTGAAATGTGAACTGCTGGATCTATTTTAAGTGAAGTTGAACTTAGTTAAACTATTTTACTCATCTTGTGGTGCTTCTTCTTCCATTAACTCCCCTGTTTCTTTCTCCTTTCCTCTCCTCCTTCTGGCTACAGGTGGGCCAGAGAAGAGATGTGATTACTCACACATTCTAAATGAAATTATGAAATGCAATAAAAAGAACAACTTGGTTCGGCCGAACATGAGGTACTTCTTTGAAAGGTTCTTAATCCCGTCTTGTCACCTTCTATCCACTTTTTCTTCCTCTTGCCGCTGCTAGGTGGCAGCACCTCTGGAACATTGCCGTGTCCGCTTGATGTACGAATGATTAATTGTTTAGGAGACATTCCTAAACAGTGGTCTCAACAAATTTCTTTTGATTGACTTTAATACAGTCAAAGTCCTATACCTTAAATTTTAATTGACGCTTCAACTTAATTCAAAACTATCAATCACAATTCATCAAGAAAATTCATAAAATTTAAAAAAAAACTATGTAACATGTATTAAAAAATTTGTAAAAAAGCAATGAGTGAAAAAGTACACCATGTTAATGAAATATTAAGATGTTAATGCATTAAGCTACAACAATAATTAATTACCTTATTATTGTTGTAGCTTAATGCATTAACATCTTAACATTTCATTAACATGGTGTACTTTTTCACTCATTTCTTTTATGCAAATTACCATTTTTAAAACATGTTGCATAGTTTTTTAAAATCCTTTTATAAAAAGCGAAACGTCAACTAAAATGTAAGGCATATGACTTTGACTGTATAAAAGTCAATAAAAAGAATTTTTTTGAGACCACTTTCAGCTTCAATTTTGAATCTTCTTTATTCTATTAGTGGTATGTTTAGACTTTTTCTCTTTTTCGAAGATTATATTCAGGCTCCAAAGGATTTAAAGTGGGGAAAGGGTTACGCCAAGGTCAGTACTTCTTTTCAACCTAGTTTTGGAGTCCGCAATTCGTAAAATAAAAACGAATCTGGGCGTTAGCATATTCAACCATGGCTTTTGCCATGGTATGATGTACTCATCTCTGCTGGAACAAGGTAAGCTCTGGTAGGTGCACTGGAAGAGTTTCTGGGGGCTGCAAAGGAAATCGGGCTTGAGATCAATCATCAGAAGCCTGTATGTGCAGACCGCGAAAAGATGTGATGAAGAGCGGACTATACAGGTGGTAGAGTACCGATTACAGGCCTGTCAGGAATCCAAGTACCTCGGCAGCTTAATTACCCCTGATAATCTGTTTATAACTGATATAAAAGCCCGTATTGCTGCTGGAAACCGCTGCCTATGGGGTTTACAGAAGGCCTTGAAGTTCAAGAACCTATCAAGACTGGCAAACCTGCTAATATACAAGACAGTAGTAAGGCCTACTGTGACATATGGTAGCGAAGCTTGGACCCTAACTACCGAAAGCAAAAGAGTTCTAAAAGTCTGGGAGAGGAAAGTTTTTCGTCGAATATTCGGTGCAGTAAAAATTGGAGTTCCCTGGAGAATTAGAAACAATAAGGAACTGCAGGAATTGTTTGGGGAAGGAGATATCATCTCATATATCCAGATGGGACGACTAAGATGGTTGGGACATGTTGAGCGGATGGATCCCAGCAGAATCCCGAACAAACTGCTCTACGGGAAGCCAGGAGGTGGACGAAGGCGAGGGAGGCGTCGACTACGATGGATTGATGATGTCGAGGCAGACCTGAAGGCTTTAGGAGTACATCGCTGGAGAAGATTTGCAGCAGACAGAGCCGAATGGAGCAAGCTGTTAAAGGAGGCCAAGGTTCTACATGGACTGTAGCGCCAAAATCTGAGTGAGTCAGTGAATATTCAGTTTCGGCTAATCTAAACACCTACGGGATTGAAAATATAACTTTACGCTAAAGTTAAAAGTGTTTGTGTAAGAATTTCAGAGAGTAAATTTTTTAATTCTTACATTTCATATTTAGCTATAGCATGTATTAATGATTCATTCACTTAGTGCTACGTATCAAAACATGTAAAATAGAATAAAAAAGTTGAATTTAATGAATGAGGTAGATAATGGTAATGTATAACTATCAATAATAATATTTTATATGTCTTTTAAATTAATATAATTCATACGAAGATTATGTCCACGACACGACATGTCCAGGAGATTTTAAAAAAAAATCTGATCCTGAAAAATCTGTAGGTAGAACATGCTTGGATCAGTTTTGGAGATTTCAAAAGATACTTTGATTTAAAGAGATCCAAATGACGAAATTTGTTCCAAAGATTATTGAGAATGTCGTCAATCTTCCAAAAATGAGGAGATTTGAGTGGTTTCTTTATCCTCATGCTTATCTCATTCTCTGATTGTCAGCACCTAGCTAAATTTTATGTATTCTTTTATTTACCGGCACAACTAAATCTTCAATTAGTTTCCTATGAATTGAAGGGATGTGAACAGTAGTTGGCCCTTCGGAATAAAATATAAGGAGGACCGAAGACAAGAAGAGGAGGCACCGAAAGGGCTAAGCCTCGAATCGATAGGTTATGGTTCAGAAAGGGCTTAGTTCTCCCGGCCCTTCCGTTGGCTTCCTCGATCTCAACCCGATCTGGATACCAACTCAACCCCAATATATCCAATAAGTCATGTTCAGAAGATATATCCAGTGTAAAGGACAAATCTTACATTTAACATAACATTTGGTAATAGGGGTCACCTGCGGTGTAGGTCTACCTACAATACTGAAGGTCGCGGGTTCGCGTCCTGCGGTGACCCTAGAATTTTTTAAAGGCAGTTAGCTATGCCGTCCCTCGGATAGGACGTAAAATGGAGGTCCCGAGCCTGTGCGATGACAGGTACTCGCTGAAGATCCCTATCCTAATTATACCTGCATAGGCAAAATTTAGGACTCCCACTGTAGCATTGTCTGATTAGTAGCATAAAGGGAAGTTAAACAAACAAACGAATTGTTACCCCATCTGTGAAAATTCCAAGTTTCCATTTAGAAAATTCTAAATAACAGCTGAACTTTTTTTTTTTTTTACCAATTTTTGATGAATGAATTCACGAAATATATTGATCAGTATTTTGGAACGAAGCCAGTATTATACGATGCTAAAGAACTGGTAGCTCTAAACCGGAAAACACCAATTATCCGGATTTAATAGAATTTTAAGAAGAGATGGTGGAGAGACGGTTCATTATAGGTTTAATAACTAAAAGTCTGTGAACATTCAATTCTGTAATTCGTTCTAAATAACAGCTGAACTTTTTTTTTTTTTTGTATACCAATCTCTATATATATAAGAGCCTTTGTCCTGACTGACAGAATCAACGCAGAGCAAAAACTACTAATGATAGAGACTTGAAGTTCGGAATTTAGATTTTAAACGCGATGTAGGTAACCACTAAGAAAGGAATTTCAGAAATGTAACCCCTAACGGGCTTAAATGGCGAAATTTTCGTTTAACTCTAACGGAAATCTATTGTTGAGATTTTAAACCATATGATTTTTATTTGAATATCGATTTTACGTTACAATAGTATTAAAATAGAAATCACATAAAATATGGCTACTGATTATTTAAATATTATTGGTAATAAAATTATGCACACTGTGATTCCCATTATTGGGGATGGTGCGTGTTTATTTCGATCTCTTCTCCATATATATAAGAGGCTTTGTCCTGACTAACAGAGTCAACGCAAAGCAAAAACTACTTATGATAGAAACTTGAAGTTCGGAATTTAGATTTTAAACGCGATGTAGGTAACCACTAAGAAAGGAATATCAAAAATGTAACCCCTAAGGGCTTTAAATGGCGAAATTGTCGTTTAACTCTATCTATTTTCGAACTACGAGAAAATATATCTAATTAGTACTCATTTTAAAGAAATTTATAAGACGAGTTCAACTCGAAAGGTCCTATTGGGCGTCAAAAACCATGTTTTACAGCAGAAAAATGAAGCGTTCACGACGAGTAAGTCATTTTTTGTTTCGGCGGTTTTAGTGAACTCCCTCCATGCGCGTCACGCTCGCTTCTACCGAGCCGGCAGCTTCCCCCTCCAATATTCCACCTACAGGAAGCTCAGATTCTACTAAAGTTCCTTAACATCAGTTAACATATTATATTAAATCAATACCAAGATAATGGTCACAGAATTGATTTTAAAGGCTCGCGGGCGGAGCCGCGACGGGAAATGCTAGTTTTTAATAAACAAATAAATTCACAAAATATCTTCACCTGGTTTTTGGAACGAAATCTGTATTATACGATGCTAAAAAACTGGTAAATAATGCAATAATAACATAATTTTAAGCACAAACTCCAGAGCAAATAAACTACATGAAATAACCAGGGGACACTTAATAATACTCGGTAATAATCCACACCCCCTCCCCTGGCATGGGAAAACCCATGTAGCCTGAAAGGCGAGGAAGGGGAGGAGAAAAACACTAGATAAATAACAAAGGTACTTCAATAAAAAAATAACAACGGTCATTCAATAAAAAAAATAACAAACAACAAGTTTTTGTTGGTTTATTTGAAGTCCATTTATGCCACTAATGCTAATTGGACGATGCTACAGTGGGACTCCTAAATTTTGCCCATCCAGTTATAATTAGCTCGGGACCTCTATTTTACGTCCTTTCCGAAGGATGGCATGGCCAAGGAATTTTTACCCTCTTTAAAAAATCCTATGGCCACCGTGGGACGCGGACCTTTATAATTGTAGGTTACTATGCTAACCACTACACCACAGTTGACCCCCTAAATAAAATGGTAATTCAATAAAATAATTTACACATATACAGACGAAGATGGACGAGCTAGAATATGTTTTAATATTTCCTTAGAGGCATCTCCTTCTTTAAAAAATGGATTTAAAACCTGTTCTTAAAAATATTGGTTACCCAAAAAATAAATGTCTTATATTGATTGCGTTTATTCGTGATTTTATTTCTGGGTTAACAAATAGAAAAAATAGCATCATTTTTATGGTAGTGTAATATGTGTGAATGCTTTTCATGATTGTGAAGGAAAATCATACCAAGAAACAAAAATGTGAATTGCAAAAATAATAATATTGTTATACATTTTTTGTTGAAAATACACTTTTTCATTTAACGATTTTCAAAGGGCTATAACAAGTGTAAAAATCGGAATATCACTGAAGAAATTGATGCAATAAGTCAGGTAACTATTCAATATATTAAGATTGAATGGGTCATCTGTAGTGCAGTTAACATGGCAACCTACAATACTAAAGGATGCGTCCCGCGTTGGCCATAGGACTTTTAAAGGGAGTAAAAACTCTTTACCTATGACGTCCCTTGGATAGGACGTAAAGGAGGTCCAGAGTCTGTGCGATATCAGGTACTCGTTAAAGATCCCTATCCTAATTATACCTGGATAGGCAAAATTTAGGACTCCTACCAGTGCATCATCCGGTTAGCCTTAGTAGCATAAAGGGACTTTAAAAAAACAACATTAATAATGAAAAGAAAAAAAATTCCAATACCTTCAAAAATAGATTTTTTTCCGCCCTTCAACCACAGCGCGACGTTCCAATGAATCGGAAATCTGGGTTCAAATCCCTATCAGTGCCAACCTCTTCTGTTATTAAAATAAATATATGTATATATATATATATATATATATATATATATATATATATATATATATATATATATATATATATATATGCTTACCTGTATATACCTGTCCACCACTAAAAACCATTAAAAGTCATTTTATTTTTTGTGAGAATTTATTATCCCCAATTCTACCCATGTTTATAAATAGTTGTTACCCTAGGATTGACTGCTGATTACTGATTACAACTGTTTATTTACTAAAATTAATTATAAATAAATAAGCAGTGATATAAATTAGTTTTCGTCTAAATACCTAAACCAATTTCAAGGATTCAGTTTTAAATCAAAACGAAATAGTAAATTTATCATCGGAATAAATCTAACTGAAAATAGATGACGTTAAATGAGTAGCTGCTGTAGAAGGGAAGTAGGGACTCGGAGGCAGCTGTTAGGGGGGTAATGGGGGGGGAGGACTAAAAAGGAGTTAAGGTAATCGCTGCCAATAACTTACCGAGTTATCTCGCCCCCCTCTATCTAATATACTCCCTCTTCTTCCCCTAGCACACTCCTTACCTATTTACAACTTTCTAGTTAAGTATAAATATTTGGAATCAAGGAAAACTTTAATAAACACTTCCATGTTACATTTTAATGAATAATTCGTCTTTTTCAATTCTTTTAATCGTCTTAGGGGATGAATCCTGTAAAAATAGAGTTAGCCAAGCAATATAATACATTACAGGCCATACATTTTATAACATTAAAAATTTGCAACAATAACAGCATTATTAAGTTTTGTTTTGTTTGTTTGTTTAACGTCACTTTATGCCACTAAGGCTAATCGGACGATGCTACAGTGGGAGTCCTAAATTTTGCCTATCTAGGTATAATTAGGATAGGGTTCTTTAACGGGTACCTGACATCGTACAGGCTCGGGACCTCCATTTTACTTTCTATCCGGCATAAAGGGGCCTATAGGGACGGCATAGCCAAGGATTTTTTACTCCCATTAAAAAATCCTAGGGCCACCTCGGGACGCGAACCCGCGATATAAACAGTTGATTTAACTTTGCGGAAGCCGCAATAAGATAAATCACTGTTTTATAAATAAAGTAAAAAAGACCCAAAAGATAAAATTGAAAATCCATACTAGCAATCAACCTATCGAAATTTTGAAAGTTCTCTAGAAGTTTTTTAAATCGGGTTACTTGGCCACTACTCGATAACCATAAATTTTACGCTGATTGGGTAAATGTAAAGTTTAAATACGGTTAGTTGATTGGTAGTCAGGATTTTCAGTTTGAACTTTTTTTTTTTATATTGCTAAGCCAATGTTTCTATCCCTACATGTGGGGATTTTTTGTTTTACTTTTTTATTCGGTATTAAATTCGTGAATTAAAATTTGTCTGTATTCAATGGTAAACCAATATAATTTTTTTTAATTCTTCCCACTAAGGTATTCGACAACATTATCTTTACCAAGAATACTTTGACAGAACCATTTAATCCTGAATTCCATCAAAATAGGACTGTTCGGTATTTTGATTTTATTTTATTTCAATTACAGTTTATTCCTTTTTTATTTTTTATTTTTCAAATTTATATTTCATTTTGAATTTAATCGTCACCGGAGATAGCAATCGCTGGGCCAACAATTGGGTTATCAGTGGCATCAAGACGGTATTGGAATGGTTCAGAATACCGGGCGTCAGGCATCCTTTACTTCACTTGCTTTTTTCATGTTAAGCTGCAAGGATCATCGTGCGTACGATCTTTCGATAGGTTAGAGTCCGCCGATGGTTATTGTTTGTATCTCTTGGGTATCAAATTCTTTTAATTTTCTACCTCTTGGGTATAAAATTTTTGATTATTTCGAAGTTTTCTCTTCAACCACCATTGTCCACCGCAGGCCGCAAAATCCAAGAAGGACGAGCAACAGGTGAAAATTTCCTTCATCCTAAAACATTCCTTCAATATCTTTTACCCGATTATCCTCATTTCACCCTTGTCCGAATCAGCGTAAAGCGAAAGCTTGGTAAGTTGCATTAAAGACTTATTTCATTTTTTTTTTACTTTCACTTACCTTTATATGAAATATATAGTAAGTGGAAGTATTGCGATCGTGAAAAATTTCGATTCCCGGTTTTCAACGGAAATACACGTTTTGGGGTCCCCTGAGTCCAATTAACCAAGTCCCGCGAAATGGTCTGTGTGTCTTTGTGTCTGTGTGTGAACAGACTAGCTCAAAAACTATAAGCCGTGCGAACCTGAAATTGGGTATTTAGTGTAAGTGTATGCCCACGATGTGACAGCAAAAATTTCATTAAAATTGCTCAAAGGGAGGGGGTACTTTATTTAATAACTTTTTAAATTTTTTTCGATTTTCTCAAAAACGGCATTAACGTTTTTGATTAAACTGAGTATTTGATCTATTTATATGCCTGAAATATGACTGTAAAAATTTCATCAAAATTGATCAACCGGAGGGGGGACTTTACTTAGTAAATTTTGTTTCATTTTCACGTGTTTTTTTTTATTTACTCAAAAACGGTTTTAACGATTTTGATCAAACTCGGTATTTGATGTATGTATATGCCTAAGATGCGATAGCCAACATTACATCAAAATTGATCAACTGGAGGGGGGACTTTACTTAATAAATTGTGTATCTTTTTCACGTGTTTTTTTATTTACTCAAAAAAGGTTTTAACGATTTTGATCAGACTGGGTATTTGATGTATGTATATGCCATAGATGTGATAGCCAACATTTCATCAAAATTGGTGAAACGGAGCGGGCACTTTATTTCATATTTTTTTTCCAATTTTTACCATTTTTTCGATGATCTCAAAAACGGCTTTAACGATTTTTATCAAATTCGTCATGTTACATGAAAATTAGGTGGTTTTTAATATCAGGTAAGCTTTATCGTTATTAAAATGTTCAGAGGGGCCTTTTTTTTGGGGGGGGCCTTTTTTTTGGGGGGGGGGGGCCTTTTTTGTTAGTTTGTTTCCCATAAAGTACCTTTGGTTTTGTTTATATGGAGAAATTAACTGTCTCTCGTTACGCCTAAAAATAAGAAATGGCTAAATAAGAGATATGATAAAAATAAAGAAAACATAAAGAGGAGAAAAAAATAAAAATATTCAGTCAACTTATAAAACTCGTTGAGCCCACGCATGAGGAGTACTCCTTTAATGACAGACCATTGTTCATAATTAAAGCCGTTCTGTTCGAGAAGTGGCAATTAACAAAACGCATTAATTTCTAATCTAAGTAAGTTGATAAGTGAAAGTTGTGTGTTGTGAGCACGCACCAGATTTTTTATTTTACAGTTCATTTAATTGTTTTAATTGCTTTTTCGAGCTCACCAGAGCGAAATAATTTTTTTCTCCATTTTATCCCGTTTTTTACGTTGATGGTTTTAATCAGATTAATTGTAGGGGAGAGCGGGGCTGGTCGGCATAGGGGGTAGGTTGGCCATTGGCTTATAGTTTCCGTCACACCTGTTGTGAAGGCCACAACATTGTACCATGTGACCCTCTCGACCTCGGGAGTCTCTTCCTGAGTTTTCAATCTGATGCTAACAGTGTAGAGAAGAGTGTGCTTCATTGATCGATTTTACAAAATGTAAGTAAATTTTTTTTTAAGGCATGGCAAAACATTTGACTCCGATTCTGTTCACATAGCCCCAAACTCCTTTGAAAAACCTAACCTTTCGACTAATCAGTTTCTTGTTTGATTGTTCTCCCATGTCCTGGCCGCCATCTTTAATATGATCTCTCCTGTGTGGTTAGTTGGCTCTCTTCAACTGGGTTTTTTTGGCGCAGTAGCAATTCACAAAAGCAAGGTAAACATAAACATAGGTGAAACTACCAAATGTCTTTAGTTCCAGCAAGGATTTGAGAAATATTTTCTATGCAGAAAGTGACGACAATCTATACTTCTATCTTCTTCTATTGTCATTCTATTTTCCCTTAAAAGCTGCTAAAAACCGATTCAAATTTTTTTTTACCATTACAGTGCAGCTTTTAGTAACAATAATATGTGTCTGGCAGTACTTGAATGAGATGGCTAAACAACTCCATCTTCTAGGCCAACCTGCCCCACAAAGGGGGTTAGTTGGCATACTCTGGATTGACGAATTCTTTAATTTTTTATGATCTTAGTATTAAATATTATGAGTTGAAAAAAATACTTGAAGTACCCTAATTCAAGTATTTTTTTCTTGAAACTCCTTTATTATTTATTTCAAACTCCTAATACTTGGAGTTTACAGTGGTGTCAGCCCTATTGGAATTATATTAACAGGAACGACTCAACAATCAAAAACGTGAAAACTGATGCCAACCAACCCCGCTCTCCCCTATTTTTTCCCCCTTTTTTTTATCTTCACTAAAATTATCGTACAAGGACATATAGCTAAGACATGATATAAGTCCTCCTATAATGATATTAGCCCCAGGTTACATAACTTATAGCTTTTTTCCGACACGTTCCCTCTGAGAACGGCTGGACGGATTTGGATGATTTTTTGTTTACTAAGTTAAAGAAACATCAAGAATTATTCAAAAATAATTTATTGATCGTTTTCATCATCAAAAGTTGCTAATTAGTCGGATAGTATAAAATAATCTTCTTCTTATAGAAGAAACAATGGAAGAAAGTGAGAAGTAGGTTGTATAGCAGAAAACAATCTAAAGATGAGAATGGATAGAGCCGCTAAAGGATGAATCGGTGAAGATGTTCTCAAAAAGTTTTCGTCAAGTTAGATTAGCCTTTTAATGGACAAGTTAGTTCCGAGGACCACAATGTTCGATATCAACTTCCAGCCCTCCGTAACGAGCAATGAACATCAAAAAGTTCTTTACCAGGTTCTCAACGGAATGAGAAATAATCCTCGAGAAGAGGGAGGGGAGGGGGACATAATTTAATAACGAGTCGAGGGGAAATGATGGGAAATGGATGAGAGGGGGGTGAAATATTGAAATTACAAGAGATACGTATTTCAGAAATTGGACTCTCAAAGAAATTATGTTATAAATGACCTAATATATAAGGATTTTTTTTTTAATTTGGGTTAAACAGTGAAAATTGATTGCTTAATAAGATGAGAATCTGAGAAAAAGATACAGTTTTTTATAGGAGAAATTGTGTCGATCGATATCAAATTGTCCACAAAAAAAATCATCTGGAGCGTGCGCGCAACACACAACTTTCACTTACCAACTTACTTAGATAAGAAATTGACGTGTTTTGTTAGATATCATTTCCCAAAATCACACATTTTTCTACATTCATATCTTATTTTTATTAATCGTTAAAGCCGTTTTTGAGTAAATAAAAAAACCCGTGAAAATGATACAAAATTTATTAAGTAAAGTCCCCCCTCCCGTAGATCAATTTTGATGAAATGTTGGCTACCACATATTTGGCATATACATACATCAAATACCCAGTTTGGTCACAATCGTGAAAGCCGTTTTTGAGTAAATAAAAAAAGCACGTAAAAATGATACAAAATTTATTAAGTAAAGTGCCCCCTGCGGTTGATCAATTTTGATGAAATTTTTAGAGACATATCTCGGGCATATAAGTAGATCAAATACTAAGTTTAATCAAAATCGTTAGAGCCGTTTTTGAGAAAATCAAAAAAACACGTGAAAATGTTACAAAATTTAATAAGTAAAGTCCCCCCTCCGGTTAATCAATTTTGATGAAATTTTTCAGTCATATCTCGGGCATATAAATACATCAAATACCCAGTTTTATCAAAATCGTTAGAGCCGATTTAGAGTAAATAAAAAAAACACGTGAAAATGTTAGAAAATTTATTAAGTAAAGTCCCCCCTCCGGTTAATCAATTTTGATGAAATTTTTACAGTCATATTTCGGGCATATAAATAGATCAAATACTCAGTTTAATCAAAATCGTTAGAGCCGTTTTTGAGAAAATCGAAAAAAACTTAAAAAGTTAATAAATAAAGTACCCCCTCACTTTGAGCAATTTTGATGAAATTTTTGCTGTCACGTCGCGGGCATATACCTACACTAAATACCCAATTTCAGGTTCCCACGCTTTATAGTTTTTGAGCTAGTCTGTTCATATACACACACACACACACACACACAGACACACACACACACACACAGACCATTTCGCGGGACTTGGTCATTTCGACTCAGGGGACCCCAAAACGTGTATTTCCGTTGAAAACCGGAAGTCGAAAATTTTCACGATCGCAATACTTCCACTTACTATATATTACATATATAGGTAAGTGAAAGTAAAAAATGGTGGCTTCTTTTTTACTTTCACTTACCTATATATGAAATATATAGTAAGTGGAAGTATTGCGATCGTGAAAAATTTCGACTTCCGGTTTTCAACGGAAATACACGTTTTGGGACCCCCTGAGTCGAAATAACCAAGTCCCGCGAAATGGTCTCTGTGTGTGTGTGTGTGTGTGTGTGTGTGTGTGTGAACAGACTAGCTCAAAAACTACAAACCGTGAGAACCTGAAATAGGGTATTTAGTGTAGGTATATGCCCGCGATGTGACAGCAAAAATTTCATCAAAATTGCTCAAAGGGAGGCGGTACTTTATTTAATAACTTTTTACGTTTTTTTCGATTTTCTCAAAAACGGCTCTAACGATTTTGATTAAACTGAGTATTTGATCTATATATATGCCCGAGATATGTCTGTGAAAAATTCATCAAAATTGATCAACCGGAGGGGGGACTTTACTCAATAAATCGTGTATCATTTTCACGTGTTTTTTTTTATTTACTCAAAAACGGTTTTGAAGATTTTGATCAAACTGGGTATTTGATGTATGTATATGCCAAAGATGCGATAGCCAACATTACAGCAAAATTGATCAAAGGGAGGGGGTACTTTGATTAATAACATTTTAAGTTTTTTTCAATTTTCTCAAAAACAGCTCTAACGATTTTGATTAAACTGAGTATTTGATCTATTTTTATGCTCATGATATGACTGTAAAAATTTCATCAAAATTGATCAACCGGAGGGGGGACTTTACTTCATAAATTTTGTATCATTTTCACGTGTTTCTTTTATTTACTCAAAAACGGTTTAAACGATTTTGATCAAACTGGGTCTTTGATGTATATATATGCCAAAGATGTGATAGCCAACATTTCATCAAAATTAATCAACCGGAGGGGGGACTTTACTTAATAAATTTTGTATCATTTTCACGTGTTTCTTTTATTTACTCAAGAACGGTTCAAACAATTTTGATCAAACTGGGTATTTGATGTATGTATATGCCAAAGATGTGATAGCCAACATTTCATCAAAATTGGTCAAACGGAGGGGGCACTTTATTTCATAATTGTTTTCCAATTTTTAATTTTTATGCGATGATTTAAAAAACGGCTAAATCGATTTTTATAAAATTCGTCATGTTTAATAAAAAATTAGGTGTTCTTTAATATCAGGTAAGGTTTAGCATTATTAAAATGTTCTGAGGGGGCTTATATGGGGCAGGGGCCTTTTTTTTTTTTTTTTTTTTTTTGTTTCCTATGAAGTACGTTTGTTTTTTTTTATATAGAGAAATTAACTGTCTCTCGTTGCGCCTAAAAATAAGAAATGGCCAAATATGAGATATGATAAAAATAAAGAAAACATAAAGAGGAGAAAAAAAGAAAAATATTTAGTCAACTCATAAAACTCGTTGAGCCCACGCATGCGGAGTACGCATTTAAAGACAGGCCATTCTTCATAATTAACGCCATTCTGTTAATTTGAGAAGCGGCAATTAACAAAACGCATTAATTTCTACTCTAAGTAAGTTGGTAAGTGAATGTTGTGTGTTGCAGTCACGCACCAGATTTTTTACTTTCACTTACCTATATATGAAATATATACTAAGTGGAAGTATTGCGGTCGTGAAAAATTTCGACTTCCGGTTTTCAACGGAAATACACGTTTTGGGACCCCCTGAATCGAAATAACAAGGTCCCGCGAAATGGTCTGTGTGTGTGTGTGTGTGTGCCTGTGTGTGTGTGTGTGTGCCTGTGTGTGTGTGTGTGTGTGTGTGTGTGTGTGTGTGTGTGTGTGTGTGTGTGTGTGTGTGTGTATGTGAACAGACTAGCTCAAAAACTATATACCGTGGGAATCTGAAATTGGGTATTTAGTGTAGGTATATGCCCACGACGTGACAGCAAAAATTTCATCAAAATTGCTCAAAGGGAGGGGGTACTTTATTTAATAACATTTAACGTTTTTTTCGATTTTCTCAAAAACGGCTTTAACGATTTTGATTAAACTGAGTATTTGATCGATTTATATGCCCGAAATATGACTGTAAAAATTTCATCAAAATTGATTAACCGGAGGGGGGACTTTACTTAATAAATTTTGTATCATTTTCACGTGTTTTTTTTATTTACTCAAAAACGGTTTTAACGATTTTGATCAAACTTGGTATTTGATGTATTTATATGCCCGAGATGTGACTGTAAAAATTTCATCAAAATTGATCTACGGGAGGGGGAACTTTACTTAATAAATTTTGTACCATTTTCACATGTTTTTTTTTAATTACTCAAAAACGGTTTTAACGATTTTGATCAAACTTGGTATTTGATGTATTTATATGCCCGAGATATGACTGAAAAAATTTCATCAAAATTGATTTACGGGAGGGGGGACTTTACTTAATAAATTTTGTATCATTTTCACGGGTTTTTTATTTACTCAAAAACGGCTTTAACGATTAACAAAAATAAGATATGAATGTAGAAAAATGTGTGACTTTGGGAAATGATAATTAGCAAAACACGTCAATTTCTAATCTAAGTAAGTTGGTAAGTGAAAGTTGTGTGTTGCGCGCACGCACCAGATTTTTTATATATTATATTAAGTAAAGTTAAAAGGAACTGTTCAAAGAAAAATCCTGAATTAATAAAAAAACAATCTATATATAAATAACCCATATTTGGTGGTCCAAACAAAGCACCCATATCTATCCGAAAGCACCCACCTATATCTATCAACTAGATAAATAACAAACAGTTAATCATCTGCCTTGTAAAGACTTTTTTTTGAAAACCCATTTTTGGTGATTGTAAAATTCAATCATTCAAATGTTGAAGAAACCAAATGTTTATATTTTTACCATATAAAGTAAAATTCCATTAGAATTACGAATATGCAATCAGTTTATTTTTTGAATTATTATATTTCCAATGTTGGTCATTTTAGTGTATATACGCGTAATGTGAGTACGTGTACACTGTACTACAAGTATTTTTAGCTATTTTAGTGATCTGCTTCCAATAAAATATCTATTCTTCCATTTATCCTAGAACTTTTAAGAAATTAAGACCAATCTCTTTAGAAATATCTGACATCAATAAAGGTTATTGTAAGTATAAACTTAAAACTAAGTGTATTCCCTTCAAACGGAAGGTAATTTCACAAAAATGGGTCTTCAAAAAATTTTTTTTCAAGAAGGCAGATGACTGTTTGTTATTTTTCATTTGATAGACATAGGTTTGTTTGTTTGTTTACCTTTATGCTACCAAGGCTAATCGGACGATGCTACAGTGGGAGTCCTAAATTTTGAATACCTCCATTTTACGTCCTATCCGAGGGACGGCATAGCTAAGGATTTTTTACTCCCTTTAAAAAATCCTAGAGCCACCACGGGACGCGAACCCGCGACCTTTAATATTGTAGGTTGCCATGCAAACCACTACACCACAGGTGACTTCATTTGATAGACATAAGTGGGGATAGACATAAATCACAATGTATCTAGCTGTGGACTTGCACGGATTTTTTCGTACCCTAATTTTTCAAAATTTTAAAAGTTTAAAGCTTAATATCTCTGTTGGGTAATATTTCATATATAGGTAAGTGAAAGTAAAAAGGCGTTGGATGAGGGATCTATTTTTTTAACAGACCAGAATAACTGAAACAAGCCAGTAAGAGGTATCGCAGGGTGGCATCCTTTCCCATGCCTAACATGTTATTGTATGTATAGTGGAAAGTAGCGCCGATTTTCAAATGGAGTAAAAAAAAAAAAAAAAAAAAATCTTTATGAGTACAATACTAAAAGTAATCGTGAATTATGAAGTTTTTTTTTTTTATTGGTCCTCCCCTTCCTCGCCTTTTAGGCTATACGGGGTTTCCCGGGCCAGGGGAGAGGGTGGGGGATTAATGCCGAGTATTACTAAATTTCCCCTGGCTCCGGGTTTTGAACTTGCTATCTTTCGGTTCTAAATCATACGTTGCCATGGGCAACGCGCATTTTCTAACGCCTTTGCCCACTCGGCCATCCCGCCACCCCATGTGAATTATGAAGTTGCCATCTCGTTGGTATATGTAATACTAAGGTTGTCTGGGTACGAACCATAAGGTGCAAATACATCTTTAGTAAAATTGTTACATCTATTTCAGACCGAAGCTGTTAGTGTAATATTGAAGTGTTTATAAATAGCGTTATTAATTAAACTAACAATCCGGTGCATCAAGGGTTATTCAAGGAATCGTGGGACGGTAAGGGTTGGTTTTGGGGGGGATATTCCATTTATTGTGGTAGAGAACCAAAATCCCTCAGACCAAACCGAAGGCCAAGCATGTTCCTTGGTCAAACAATAAACCACGCTCCTCTAAATTTAGATAACCTTTTAGCAAGTCAAGCCTCTAGAGGCTGAAAATTGGATTATGTTGCGAGGGGGGGGGGCGATGACCAATAAGAAGAAACAATGTTAAATTGTTGTCCTGAGTTGAGAGGCCGGAATAGCCCGAGTTGAGCCGCTAAGATGGAAACAACAACTACAAGAACTAACTTTCCAAACAAGGAAGAAACATTTCCAACGAGTTGTGAACCAACTTCTTGAGTATCAGTTTGTTTTGATGTGTGAGCTTTTCCTATCAAAGAATATCATCATTCTCATACAGTACATATACATTATCGGTTCTCATTTTTTTTTTTTTTTTAATTAATGTACATCTGTCGACTATCAGACAATTCTCTGGTTTATCATTCCTAGCAAACCTTGAAGATGATTGAAAATAAGGTACTGCGTTGAATATGTGGGCCGACGAAGGATGATTTAACAGCGGAATGTAAGCCGGTAAACGTAATCGAAGCTATAGCCGCGCAAGGTTAAAGGGAGTCCTAGTTGCGAACGAATAACTAAAAGATTTGGCCTACCGAGAAAAAAAAAATATATATATATATATATAAACCTGTACCACTACAATCCATGAAGGGTCTTGCGTTCAGTAATGGTAATGTGTAAGGAGGTGGTTTGACCTTGATCACGCTATCTATATATATATATATATATATATATATATATATATATAAATAATATATGTATGTATATTGTATATATCTATACTTTATATAGATAAAATTGTTTGTTTCTGTTTGAAATTATTCCACATTACACATCATCCATGCCTACAAGTCTGCCTGTGTTCGTATTTGTACAATTTTTTTTACAGATGGAGATCTTTCATCAAGTCCCTTTGTAACTTCCTTTTCGTATTCATTGACATGTGAACTATAGCCATATTTATATCACACTACATACATTATAAGATAGTATGAATACGTTTGTAAAATGTTTATATAGTACATAGTAAGTGTATATCTCTCTATATATATAAGCGGCTTTGTCCTGACTGACAGAATCAACGCAGAGCAAAAACTACTAATGATAGAAACTTGAAGCTCGGAACCTAGATTTTAAACGCGATGTAGGTAACCACTAAGAAAGGAATTTCAAAAATTTAATTCTAACGGACACTTATTTTTGCACTACGATAAAAAATATCTAATTTTGGACTCGTTTTAAAGATACGACGAGTTTAACTCGAAAACCATGTTTTAAAGCCGAAAAATGAAGCGTTCACGACGAGTAAGAAATTTTTGGTTTCGGGGGTATTAGCGAACTCTCTCCATTGTGCGCCTCCCTCCTTTCTACTGAGCCGGCAGCTTCCCCCTCCAACATTCTACCTACCGGAAGCTCCGATCCCTCTCCCCCTTCACTCACTTTGTTTTTTTAAATTGATTTTGTTAACATATTATATTAAATCAATACCAAGATAATGATCTCAGAATCGATTTTAAAGGCTCGCGGGCAAAGCCGCAACAGGGAATGCTAGCATATTATAAGATAGTTTTTAAAAAATATTTAAAGTTAAATACATATTAAGAAATCCTTAGAGATTAGTTTCGAACCGAAGACGGCTTATTAAATAAAGTTGTGTAAGGCCCTTAAGGACTTTGAAAAAAATTACTGCATAGAATATTTAGGCCGAAGAAGGACGACTCAACAGGAGAATTCAGAGGGCTACACAAGGCAAAATTGAATGAACTTTACCTGGAAAAATGTAATGGATGTTATAGCTGCTCGTAGGTTAATGTGGGGATGCAAAGTTGCTAATACCTAAAAGATTGGAAAAGGTCCGAGGGGTTAGCATAGGCGTGGGTGCGAGGATTTAGTGAGGTCTGATCTTGTGGAGTTGAGCAGAGGGAGGTGAATGAAAGCGTGGGGTGCGATTGGAGGTGTCGGCATCGAGCCTTCGGGTTTGTTAAGGCTTTATTCTTATTAGGTCTAGTCCAGTCTGTAAACAAATGTTTTGGAACACTGTTAACGATGTTCCTGAACAGCTCAAATTTGTTTATGACTTGTTCTAGAACTGTTCAGAAATGTTGCGAAACAAAATCAGCCCTGTTCCTTGTTTCGGGTCTTGTTTAGAACAGGCCCGCCAGTGATTTTATAATGATATTTAGTAACTATTACTATGTAATTTGATACCATCGATACAGAAATAAAAACACATGTAAACAAGCTATTAGGAAGAGACTATTTAATTATAGATATAGAATGCAAGGCCTCAATGTCTCGTATAATTTCAATAATTCACTTAATCGTGCAGGTTACATGCCAAATTTTCGCCTATTCAGGCATCTTCAGGGCTACAACAGTTTCGCATGCAAGCTAGAAACAGACTGAAACCTTCCCATATGGAAGGAGGGCTAACAGGGAAATATACAGTGTTCTAGTGCATGATGTTATGTGTGTAATGGGTGTGAGTGTGTATGTATATATGTGTAGATGTAAAATTAAAATTACTTTATTTGAACCTTCTTCAACTTTAATATTGTGTTTAATTTTCTATAGACCTCATTCAGTTATTATCTCTGTTATCTAAATTTGTTTGAATGTTGGCAACACTGTATATTTCCCTGTTAGCCCTCCTTCCATATGGGAAGGTTTCAGTCTGTTTCTAGCTTGCATGCGAAACTGTTGTAGCCCTGAAGATGCCTGAATAGGCGAAAATTTGGCATGTAACCTGCACGATTAAGTGAATTATTGAAATTATACGAGATTTTGAGGCCTTGCATTCTATATCTAAAAACACATATTTAAATACTATTTAATTTAGTATTGTTTGTGTATTTGTGGTTATAAAAGTATTAAACTATGAATATTTTTGATGTTTACGATTTATGCAAAGAAGAGCCACGAGCCAGGATTTTCTTTGTCGAAACAGGAATTCTACCCAAGGAAAGATATTGTAAAAAAGGCCACTTTATGATATTTTACGAAGAAAGGAACAAATATAGATGCAACAAAAGAGAATGTCGGTTTGAATGTGGCGTGTATAAGGGTACGTGGCTATGTGACAGCAAGTTACCGTTAAGTAAAGCCCTTTTATTCATTTACTCATGGATATTACATATATCTTATTACATATATCATATATATCATGAATATTATTAAAAATAATTATTAAATAATATGAGAAACTCAAATGAAGATGTTTTTGATAAAATCCTTAAGGACATAGTAGAATTTTGGCCTCCAGATGTACCTGGAAGAACTGATTAAAAGTATGATAATGTTTTTGGATATGTGTAATAGTATATTTTGTACCAAGGGCCGAAAGTGGGCGTTTGCCGGCCCGAGATATTTTTTGACCGAGACGTAGTCGAGGTCATGAAAAGTTCGAGGGCCTGCAAAAGCACTTTGGCCCGAGGCACGAACGCTATTTTTCACCATACTACAATAAATATTAATACGATATAACATTAATCAAAAACCAGATTTTCTTTTGGTTAAGTGTACCTCTTTGTTAGAAGGTTATCTTGTGGTTATGGGGACATGATGAATGTTTAATGTATGGATTGTTTTACGTTATGTTATTATGTAAGTTAATTCACATCCACAGGTTTTACATTTTCCATTTTTAACCAGTTCAAAAACTTTGTATACTCTTCGTCATACCTATCTTTTGATTTTGCTGGTAACAAATCTGCTATG
This sequence comes from Aelia acuminata, assembly GCA_911387785.2. Classification (NCBI taxonomy): domain Eukaryota; kingdom Metazoa; phylum Arthropoda; class Insecta; order Hemiptera; family Pentatomidae; genus Aelia; species Aelia acuminata. The sequence continues at coordinate 14,980,098 of OU426982.1, forward strand.
ATTTCTTTTGCTCTTCTATTTATAGGTTCTGATATATTATTAGCCATAATTACTAAATAACTAAACAATAATACGAGCAAAACAAACGTAATGTATATAATGAAATGAATGAATTAAAATAATAAACAGCTGATTTTGCGGCCCTAGGGCGAAATATTCATTTTCGGCCCTAGGGCGGCGAAGTGTAGCTTTCGGACCGCAAATTAGGTGTGTAAAACAGGTGATTACATCGTAGTATGGTGAAAAAAGTTTTTATTAAATAAATCATATGTTCATTTAACCCATATTTTTTTATTTATCAATAAGTAACTGTTACTAGATAAAATCAATGGCGGGCCTATTCTAAACAAGACCCCCTGTTTCTCGTTGGAGATGGAAAATACGGGAACATTGAACAAGTTGCGACAAGTCTGGACGTGTTACTCAGCACCGTTCATTTGTTTACAGCTCTCCAGTGTTGTGATAATAATAATTGTTGTGATTCGTTCGTGGTTTATTGTTATTATCATTTTTTTTTTTTTTTTAACTTCATTCGTATATCCGCGCCTGTCAACAATGTATAGACAATCAGCAGATGTGATGGCCGTATACAATTCCAAATGATGACATGCCAGCTATGGGGAAGGATGGCACCCAACAGTACCTCTTGTCTGGCTTGATTCAGTAATTCAGGTCGGATAAAGAAGGAGATCTCTCATCCAACGCCTTTTTAATCTCCTCCACACATTCATGGGTATTAGGTAAATCTGTGACCATATCTCTTATTAGTAGGTTTATATGTTCGTGTAGGTTATTATGGAAACGTTTGTAAAGAGCCTTGATGTGTTGGTCGACTGTTGGCAAGTGGAAGTCAGTATGTAAGATTTGATTAGTCACGTACCAAGGTGCTTTTGAAATGAGTAGTAATAATATTGACTGAAATGTCTGGAGTTTTTGTAAATGTAATTTCTTAGCAATGCTGTAAATCTGTGAACAGTATATCCATATAGGTTTAAGTAAGTATGTGTACGTATTTAGTTTTTGTCTCAGTCTTAATTTTGAGGATTTAGAAAAAAATGGGAAAAGTAGCTTTAGTCGTTTGTTTTTATTTGATATTTTATTATTTGATTCTACAATGTGGAATGTGGAAAGAAAAAACCCTCGGACTTATTGAAATGTTGCATAGCAGCCCGTGTTTGTGGGAAGTCACGTGTAGTGATTATAAGAATAGAAATAAAACAAATTCCTGCAATAGACTCACTCGACATGTTTAAAACTGGAGAAACACTGACTCAAATCTGGACGCGGAATATTGTTTCGGAACTGTTTATAAACGATTTGGGAACATTTTCACAATGTTCCGAAACATTTGTTTACAGTCTGGACTAGGCTTTATAATAACATCGCAAACATGATCAAGGCTTGTACATATTTTTTGTTAACTCTTATAACTATAGAGTTTTATGACTCTTTGATAATTCCCACAACTGCCAACTCCACCATTGCCTACACATCACCTGTACTGCCCTAGATACAGTTGGTAATAGGCATCGAGTACGGTATCGATAGTATATCGTTAGTAGTGAAATTGCTAATTAACTCTGTTATCTTCATCTCTTTATTGGCCACGGGCAATCCAATATATTGCGCTAATTGGCCAGCTGTAACGATAACTTAGTAACCGTTCGCATCAATAACCGATTACCTTAACGAGTTTCAGAAACAATTTTATGCCGAAACTTCGTAAAAACGATCCATCAACATTATTTAATTGTTCACATGAAACCTGATAACTAACATAATTAACGCAGGTACAAATCATTTGTTCTACTGAGGTAACCCGATTAAAGGGATATTAAATTATCAAGGTTCAAGGCATAAATTTGAATTAAAAATATATGAATACAAATCAAGTAATTTCACTGCTAGCTGTTTTTTTATTGAAAATTATTGAATTTATTATATTTAAACAAATTTCTAGGAAATGGGTGAATATGTTTCGTATAGCAATGTGAATTTAAAATAAAAAAAAACTAAATAAATATATATTTGTTTTGTTTCAAATTAATTTGAGTTGGTGTAAGCAGAAGCGCCTACATCGTATGTGTCAGTTAAACTGGGTTTCAGTATTGCAATGCGGGTAATGCCTAACTTCTACGCCTGCGAAGACGCATTAATTTCTTCAGGATAGGTTATATTAATCAAGATAATGTGTCAGATTTTGAAAACCCCTTTTAACATTCAATCAATGATAACAAGAAATAAAATATTAAACATTTCTAAGTTTAAAAAATCCTTTTGTGGCTAAAAAACCTCTGTCTTCAATCATTACTTTCGTTATGATTATTAACGAATACATTAAAAATGTTAGCGCTTTTTCCAAAGTAACAGTATATTTATTATAAAGAGTTGAGGGAAAGATTCGTTATTCCGTTCTTTTTCAGTAACTGAGTATTTATATTGTAACAGCCAGTTTCTTCCTTTCATCATACCTTATCAGGATTATACTATATATAATGTCAACAAAAGTTCATATTTAACTTTGTCCATAAAACCTTATAAAGTGTCTTTTACCCGCACCAATCACAATAAAAAAGTTCTCTACATTCCCGTTAATAATTAATTTTAAAAAATATAAATTTTAGGAATGTAATTTGAATGGTTGTAAAAGCCTAAAATAAAAAAGAATTGAGAAACAAATTTAATTCTATTGGGAGGGGGGACTTTATTTAATAAATTTTGTCTAATATTTCGATTTTCTCAAAAACGGCTCTAACGATTTTCATCAAACTGCGTATTTGGAGTATGTCTATGCCCGCGATGTGAGACTAGAAACTTCATCAAAATTGATCAAACGGAGGGGGCACTTTATTAAATAAATTTTGTCAGATTTTCCCTTGTTTCTTTCTTTTTTTCTAAAAACCGCTGTAACGATTTTGATCAAACTGTGTATTTGATGTATGTATATGGTCGCGATGTGACAGCCAAAATATCATCAAAATTGATCAATCGTAAGGGGCATATTATTTAATAAATTTTGTCTCATTTCCCTTACTCAAAAACGGCTCTAACGGTTTTGATTAAACTCGTCATGTTCAATGAGATCTAAGAATTCTTTAATATCAGATAAGTCATGACCCCCCCCCAAATTTTGAGACAAATCCGCCCATGCATGCTATCTGCAGCTTTAATGAGTCCCATGAGTAAATGGAGCCAACTTGGTACCCAACTGTATGAATTACTGACGACTTTATCCACTTGGCAACAGAAAAAATAATTGTCATTGAGGAAAAAGGTTCTGTGTACCCTTTTTCGTAGCACGTGAGTAAGCCATTTTCAAAAAGATTGTGTCTATAATTATTGAAAGAATGGGGAGTGGTAAGTGCAAGTTGTGTGATGCGCGCACCCCACAAGATTTATTTTTTATAACGCTATTCATATTTTTTTGTGAACCAACTATATACATTTCACCTATCATTTTTATTTTAGGCATACCATCCTATCTCATTTTTTTACGTCCTATTGAAATTTCAAATTTTGACTCAGGGTATACTTAATTCTCAAATATTCACGAGATATAAAATTGATTTTATTGTTTTGCAATTCTAATAAAAATACGATATAGAAGGATCGGCAATAAAAAGACGAACATGAGGAATGGTGAAGGTCTGCAGATAAGCTTTAGGGGGGGATTGATACCGGGATTGGTGAAGAAGGTGATTGGTTGCTCAACTGCTGGCAGGGGCACGAGCGGGGAATCCCAACTACCGACTCAACTATTTATTCACTTTTATGGCTCTCCTAATCCTCCTATATTCCACTCTCATCCTTCGTCTTAGTTGAATCTCGGACCTTTCTCCGCAGGAATTGGATTTTTTTATATCAAAAATTCCGGTTCCGAAAATGTAATGTGACTTGTTATAAGGAAAAGTTATCAATCGATCAACAATGAAGATTCCAGCGCCTTATGATCTTGCATGGCGCGTAGCAACTTGAAATTTCATACCTTCATATCTTCAACCCTCAATTATTTAGGGACACTTAAATGCAATAGGTGAATATAATGAATTTGATATTGTTATACTATATATCCCTTAACTACTCACCTTAATCAACGTTACTTATCTACTCACCTCGGGTCAATATGACCCAGAACAAAAAAAAAAAAAAAAACAGGAGAAGGCTTGAAAATATATATTTATTTATGTATGCAATAAATGAAAGTTTTAAAATATGAATAACATGTTGAATTATAGGTCTGAAGTGAAGTACTAAAATAAAGGAACTCCTTAACATTACTATTATTAACATAATTTCTTTTGATTTAAAGTCAAAACATTTTCTACGAATAACCTTTGCAGTTAAAACAGATAAGAAATGAGTGGTTTTTTACAAATTTAATTAGTCCCCGCATCGGACACAAAAAAATAGCTTACACAACTACTCACCTCGGGTCAAAATATCGATTTAGATAAAATAAATACCTCCCTTATTTTTCAGACACTGCCAAGATGTAACTGGAGCCACAACAAAGGATATGTCAAAGTTTTGTAATCATCCAATGCCAAAAAGGTGTAAATAGAATCAAAAGAAACTTGGTACGGGTCAATATGACCTGACGTGAGTAGTTAAGGGTTACACATCCTTATATATATAAAAATCTCGGGTCCCGATGTTTGTCGGTGGTAAAATCATAAACTACTCAACCGATTTTTATAATATTTTGCTCATTGTCTGTAGTTTTGTCTAACTTAAAAGATAGGATAGTTTTTATCTTGATTATTGACCACAATATTTCTTTTATTGCGAATTATTGAATACAGTAGGTCGTGTTTTGATTTATTAACAAGGAGTCATATTTCGATTTCATAACCTTTTTGTTGTTTTTTAACGGGGTTAAAATCTGAAACTACTCAACCGATTTTTATAAAATTTTGCTCATTTTCTGTAGTTACTTATCTGGATTATTGGCTTCAATATTTCTTTTATTGAAGTTAAATGCTTATACTGCAGTTGAGTGTGATTATTTGAAGTTCTATAAATTTCCTACAGTTGGCGGTTTAAGTTTATTTATTGATACAACATTTCATTTTCTTTCGATATTTAGGGTGGTTAAGCAGAAGTTATTTTTTCCGGCTTGGAATAGGAAAAAACGCGTTTTTCCCATGGTTTTAACAAAAGACAGGTTAAACAAAATCATTGCGTACCTATTAGCTCCAGAGTAAATAGAAATTGTGAATTCTAACAATAAAAAAAATTTACATCATTGTTGTAAAAAGATATAAGCAGTACTTCCTTACACTGTAGGTACTACACCCAGGACCATTCATGGATTATAGTGTTACAGGTTTTTTATTAGTCATTTTATACCGCACTAATGGTAACAATAATAACATCCGAAAAAAAGTAACTTAAATGCTGAAATATTTTTTAAATTTAAAATCCACGCTCCTTTCGATAGTCTAGCAGTTTCAATTATAAACATAAACGTGGGATCGTTTGCAATACAGACGCTTGATTTTTTATTTTTATTTTTTTATACTGTTCCTCTAATGATTAGAAATAAATATTTGGCATTGAACATATTTTTAGTAAACTGAGCACATATTTTTACAAAGTCTTTTATGAGGAATATAATTCGGATCTTCGTCTACTGCTATTTATTTTATTTTCTATATTATAGACGTCCTCAGCGTCTAAAATTACATGAATTAGGGTAAACCATACAGTTATTGGCATCCCAACTTTAACTCAAAGAAATAGGTAAACAAGTCCTAATTTTATTACAAGATATATATGAGTCTAATGCTTGAAGGTTCCTCTATGTCTAAGGCATCTATGAAGTAAGACTTAAACAAACTAACCATAGGGATGATTTCACAATTGAATCCAAAGGGTGCCAATAACTAGATTTGGCACTTTTATCAATAAATATTGCCATATTGTAAAACCATTGAACTTTTGACCCAAAAAAACCTCTTGAGTCTTTAAGAGGATAGATAAAGAGGAGTTATAGGAAGTATTAATTAGATCCCTTCATAAGAAGTATTTTTTTTAATGTCACCACTGAAATTTAGTCTTAAGGGTGCCAATAACTGTAACCCTATTTTGGAATTATTCAAAAAATTTAAAAATTAATTAAAAATATATAATAAGCTGATATTACACCTTAAATTTCTGCATCCTAGTACATTATATATTCTAATCAGATTATTGCCCAGCAGTTAAACATAACATACCAAAGAGGTTTACAAGGATGTATATATTCTAAGCATAATGAGTTTCAACTTTAACAAACATATTTACCAGCTAGCCAGTAACATAACATTCATCACACTTAAGAACATTTACTGCTGCCACAAAGTAGGTATGAAATACCGATACAAAGAAATATTAATGAAGTTATAGAATTTTTTTGTTTCGGTATTGCAAACTGTAGTATAGACAATAAAATAAATAGTAGTAGAGTAGTAAATTATTTTCCTCATTACTTTTAAGTCTCTAACCCTTTTAAATAAATAATTAAAGTATGTTATATTAAGCTAAAAAATTCAAAAGTATAAAAAATTCGATCACAAAAAATAAACGGTTGTTTTATATATTTCTAAAAAAACAAATTTCGAAACAGTCCAAACAATAAAAAAAGTTTTAAAAATCAGGAAAAACCTCGAATTTGTATTTGTGTATTTCCTTTTTTAAGGCCTTGAAATGTATCTAATAACCCCATATGTTGAGTATTCTATTATTTCTTTTGAATATTTTTTTTGTTCACTTCAGACTTTTATTTACGCAACTAAGCGACGATCAGCAAATGAGATGTAAACTGCTGAATGTTAGCCTTATTAGGCATGAGGGAAGATGTCACATTATCCCAGTCTTGTTTTAGGAGAGGAGGTCTCTCATCCAATTCCTTTTCCGTCGCCTCATAAAAGGCATGGTCATGTGATTAATAATTCTGTTGTTATATCCTTGAAATTTTATATAAAAGCCAGATATAGAGGGTTCTTGTTTGTTAGTCTATAGTTGGTTTGTTTAAAGTCCCTTTTATGCTACTAAGGCTAATCGGACGATGCTACAGTGGGAGTCCTAAATTTTTCCTATCCAGGTATAATTAGGATAGGGATCTTTAACGAGTACCAGACATCGTACAGGCTCAGGAACTCCATTTTACGTCCTATCCGAGGGCCCTAAAATCCTAGGGCCACCGCGGGGCGCGAACGCGTGACCTTTAGTTTTGTAGGTTGCCAACACAACAGGTGACCCCTCGATAATTAATACTTGTAAGTCGGTATGTTGTATTTTTTACTTACGTACAATGCAGCATTAGTTATTAGTCGTAAAATTTTTGATTAAAAGGTTTGTAGTTTTCTCAAGTGTGTCTTTTTTGCTGAACCCTAATTTGTGAGACTTATTTCCATATAGGTTTCAGTAAATATGTTTATGTATTAAGTATCTGTCTCATTTCGAAAATAGTGAGTACAGTATTTTCAGTCGGTTGTTCAATGTCTGTCTTTTCATTGTGGCCTGAGTGCCCCAAGTCACCCTTCTGTCAAATATTAGTCAAAGTTTTCGTACTTAGTTTGTTTGAGGAATTTGGTGGTCACCAATAAACAAAATTTTAAAAATCCAATTGTGTAAGATTTACTTCATTAGTGGCAAGATAAATGAACAGAATGCCATTTGTTTGAAATATGTAACCCTTCTCCCGTAACTGTATGTAGATTTTATCGAAGGGAAATTTACACAGTAAATGGTCATAGAAATATTTCCTATTATAGAATAAAATCATACGTTATAAATATTTTAGAACACAGAATTTAAGAAAAGGATTTTTATAAGCAAACCGAAAAGAAGAGCTCATTTTTATTCTTCCGCTTCTTTTCACATTTTTCTTTTTTTCAATATGACCTTCTCCATTTCTTTGCCCGGAATCCCCAGATACTAAAACCACTTTTGAATAATACATTTTGGGTTCGCGTCCAAGTTTTTGCTCTTTTACTTTGAGTATTTATTTTGAGCCTCACGTAATGCAAGTTTCGATGGTATATTGTTTTATTGTTTAAAAAATAATTTTTTTCCTATAAATGAAAAAACTAAATGTTGAATAAAACAAACTTGTACCATCGAAACCTTTGACGGTCGTTTTAGTACTGCCTATAGAAGTACTGTTTTTGTGTCAGCTTTCACACAGCGAGGTGATTTGACCGATATCATGCTCAAATTTATAGATTTTTCACCCTTAAATTTATCAATGAAGCGTAATAACTAAATAGAGGCTGGATGTGCCTCCAAAAGGCCTCTCGGCACCACAGACTATCAGCTGAAGAATAGAAAGATATCCTGCTTTAGCCAGAATCGAACTCGGGAGCTTTCCAAGTCTATTTCATCTATCCTCTGTCTCCACTTATTTCAAGCTCGTCTATCAGTGATCGGGCCCTTGTTATAAAAATAAAAGTAAAATTTTCGACTTTTATTTTAAAACTGACAACCTATTACTTCACAATTAGTGAGAAGTAGTAGCCCCTACAAGCCTCGATAAAGCATAAATTTTTAAGGAATACTTTGATTTTTTTTGCAATAATAAAAAAAAGTCTGAATCATAATTTAGCCCTGTTATGATGACAACGGCATGCACTTTTAAGTCACATAGATTTCACAAACATTTTCTATGCTCAACAAATAATTAACTTATAGGGTCCGTCGGGGTCAATTGAATCAAACTTTTGATGTTTCATTCAAACTTGAAGGATGTGCATTAAAGATTAATGAAAAAGCTGATCTGTTATACATATCCTTATATAAACAATGAATATAACTAAAGAGGTTATAAATAAAAGGGGAAAATGGTTATGGGTGCATTCATAGAAGTACTCACACGTACTCATACCATTTTTTATATGCTACCCCGGTATTGTTTCAGGAGAGGAAGTCTCTCATCCAACTCCTTTTCAGGCGCCTCATAAAATACATGTCAGCCGTGGCCATGTCATTAATAAGTCTGTTATGTACTTAGAATTGCGTAAGATACCTTGGACTGTACTTAGATAAACGACTCACTTGGAGCATACACAGCAAATTTAAAAAATCTGGTGTGTGCTCGCAACATACAACTTACACTTACCACACACTTACTTAGATTTAACCCGGCGCTGGTCGCGCCCCTCCGTGGGACACCGTTGGTCGCGCGTGAGCAAATTGCTCACACCTCAGTTTTTGGAGATTCTATTATTTTTCAGCAGCATTCTTCACAATATTTTTGTTTCTTTTAATTTAGAATATCTTTATCATTAAATTATTAATATGTTTAAGGTGTTTTCATCAGTTTAATGCACTTATTATAATTTATTTATAGGAGTGGAATGAATAGAAGAGAATAAATAAGAATAAAAGTCTTTATTAACACTATTTTTAGTTTAAAAAAAGAAGTAGTTATTGTAGGAAAATTGCAGTAGCATACATTACTCAATATTACAAAAAGAAAAATAAGAAATTTTTAGTTGAAAAGAAAAAAAATATATAAAAAATCGCATAAAGTTGGTACGTTGATACTCGAATTCCGGCACTATTTCTGGCAACTATTTTTCGAGGAAGACTGGAGATTTAACCTCCAGTATTACCACTTTGCTCGACTTCAAGAAGCCAGGAATAACGATCTAAAAACGAAATACCCTATTTTACTCAAAAATATAAAAACTAATCTAACCTTTTACTAAAAAACCTAAGAGAAGAGACGAAAATACTTAGAGTCATTTTTTTCTTCCGGATTATCCTCCGAAAGCCGTAATATCTTCGACAGACGTCTTGTTCCACTCATTTTCCGAACTAAACTACCAAACGGAACAGCTACAATATTTCATCAAAGAAAGATAAACGTCTACTGACAAGATTTGGGCTAATTACTGCGGAGATGGACAAGTCCGTGCAGGTCCGTGCAGGCAGGGAGCGGCCCGCACGGTGGCTCAGTTCTGTGTCACGGATGGTCGCGCTGTGAGCAATTTGCTCATGCTCCCGTTTTTTCGAACAAAACGTTTTATAGGGGCTTAGCGCGACAATTGTTTTTTTTCAAAAACAACTTCCTAAAGTCAGTTAATGTATAAATGACAAATAGAAAAAATGTCAGAATTAAATAAAAAGAAATAAGCGAAATACACAAGATTTTCGGCAAGTGTGAGCAAAATGCTCACAACGCGACCAACGGCGGGTTAAATTAATGCATTTGCCACTTCTCAAGTGAACAAAACGGCTTTAATTATGAACAATGGCCTGTCATTAAAGGCGTACTCCGCATGCGTGGGCTCAACGAGTTTTATGAGTTAACTGAATATATTTCATTTTTTCTCCTCTATATGTTTTCTTTATTTTTATCATATCTCATATTTAGCCATTTCTTATTTTTAGGCGTAACGAGAGACAGTTAATTTCTCCATATAAACAAAAACAAAGGCACTTTATAGGAAACAAAAAAACAAACAAACAAAAAAGGCCCCTACCCCATTTAAGCCCCCTCAGAACATTTTAATAATGATAAAGCTTACCTGATAATAAAGTAAAATTTTCATTAAACATAACTAATTTGACAAAAATCGTTAAAGCCGTTTTTGAGATCAACGAAAAAAAGGTAAAAATTGGAAAAAAATTATGAAATAAAGTGCCCCCTCCGTTAGACCAATTTTGATGAAATGTTGGCTATCACATCCTTGGCATATACATACATCAAATACCCAGTTTGATCAAAATCGTTGGTGCCGTTTCTAGAAAATCGAAAAAAAACGTAAAAAGTTATTAAATAAAGTATCCCCTCCCTTTGAGCAATTTTGATGAAATTGTTGCTATCACATTGCGGGCACATACATACAATAAATACCCAATTTCAGGTTCGCACTGTTTATAGTTTTTGAGCTAGTCTGTTCACACACAAACACACACACACACACACACACAGACCATTTCGCGGAACTTGGTTATTTGGACTCAGGGGACCCCAAAACGTGTATTTCCGTTGAAAACCGGAAGTCGAAAATTTTCACGATCGCAATACTTCCACTTACTATATATTTCATATATAGGTGAGTGAAAGTAAAAACGAACTCAACAGATGGTATTAGCAGCTTTCACATCTCCTGGACTACAGATCATCACTCACCTTAAGAAACAAGCAACTAATTTACACTACTATTTTAAGACCTATTTGGACATACGGAGCAGAACTTTTGGTTTCGCGAAACACATTAACAAAATACAAATTTCACAATCCAAAATTCTTAGAAAAATCACAAATGCACCTTGGTTCGTTTCGAATCATACACTGCACAATCATATGAACATACCGACAGTAAAATCTTACATACACGGCAAATATCAAACGTTTCACTCTTCAACGCTACATCACCCTAACCCACTCATCCAATCTCTTTCCTCCTTCCTGTTACCTGGTCAGCCTCGACATCGACTGAAACGAGAGTGGCTAAGAGACCTCTTACTATAGTAAATTATAATGTATTAAGAAAATCTAAGTCAAAAACAACATTGACCTAATTGGCTTGATGCGCCACAGCAAATCTACTAGCGAAATAATAAATGAATATCTAATTAATAATTTGAGTTCAAATTGGTTACTTGGCATTTGTTTGTAGTAATTTTACGTAAATAAAATTATTTTACCCAGATTGGTGTTACGTAAAATATTATAACAACAGGTTGATCAAAATTGGACAATGGACAAAAATAATTATTTTTTTAATTTAGGGCAGATTAAATCAAGGACGTCTAGGTAATATTTCTTTTTCCATTGGTCCACTCTCCTAACAACAATAAAATTTACAATAGAAAAAAAATAGTAGTGAATAAGAGTAAGAGAAATTCTTTCGAAAGGGATGAACGGAGTTGTATACATATTTTATGAATGAGAGTGGCGTTGAGCAGAATAGCTGGTATAATTTACGACAGCAAGAGGATATAACGGAAGTAACGCCTCCCCAAGCCATTGCTGATTCAGGAAGCAGTAGCGGCTCCGTTAGTACTTCACGGATCTTTCTTCCTGTCATTGTTTACACTTTCTCAGCTTCAACTAACAATCTGATTTATTTCATTATTTAACAGGCTAAAGAAATTTATTGCATTCATTATTTTAAACGTAACTAATGAATAAAAGCTATTTTTTAAGGCATAAAAAAAGAAAATAAGGCAGTCTAAACAGCCCTTGTCCTAATAGTCCGGGAACTGAGTGCCAACAAAGTCTCTGATTTGGCAAACCTTATCTTTAACCGATGGAAGAAGGTTGCTTAGTAGGTCAAGATTGTTTACACTTTAAAAACAGCAGACTTAGCCGGAAGTAAGCACTACGAATACTCTAGCGTTTTTATTTGTATTTCCACGCAGGATTTAGAAAATGTTGTGTGTACTTGTTTCATGTCGAATTTGACGGTTTCAACTTTTATGAAAAGCATTTTGATGTTTCAAATTGGGCTATACCACGAAACCGATTTAAAATTCAAATATATCACTATATTTGAAAAAGGATAGCCTTTTATAGTACGGAGAAAGCAATACCTTGTGTGTGTATGTACAGTAGGGTTCCGATTAACAGAGTCGATGGGGACCAAGGTTACCTCGGTTAATCGAAATAATCGGTTAATCGGAACCATACCAATACCAACTGAAAACGTAGGTTATTTTAAAATAAAAACTATATATATGCTTAAAAACCTAATAAATACTTAATAATAATAATGTATAATAACAACAATAATAACAGAAATTATGAATCTATTTTTGTAAAAAAGAAATATTTAATTTTAGTTTGTTGAAATGAACTCATATACATACAGATACCCCCCTCCCTCAGACTTGGCACCTCGGTTGACCGGACCTCGGTTAATCTGAACCATACTGTACTTGCCGATTTATATGCGAGAAAAAGAAAAAATAATCCGAAAATTTCGCGGATTTTAGGCCACTATGCGAAAAAGACGCTCAGGTTTCAATTAATTTGTCTCCACAGGAGTTTGCTAATTTTAAGATTAAGGAGCTCGTTTTACACAGAATTTGACATTTTACAACTATTATTCGCAACATTTTTTATTTGGTGTAACGCTCTTCAAATTACAAGCCTTGGAACACGAGCGTAATTAATTTTTCCGCTAAAGTGGCTAGAATGATAATAGGTTTTGGCGAAAATACTATACCGATTTTAGCTTTGAAGAACTCAGTCGACGCGAAATTTAATCCCCTTTTATTTTTCACATTTTTCTCTTCGATGAATTTTTTTCGAATTATGAGCAAAACATTGAAAAAAGTTAGAAATTTCGATTTTGTTTGCCGATGACATTTAATGGCAACCGATTTTGCAGAGGTGGCAGAGGTTCACACTTATTGTCTATAGAATGAGTACTTTGAGGCTATATGATCAAAGACTTTCTTCAAATCAGACACTTTTTTGGCCCTCAACCACCGGACTATAAGGGATAAAATATAACTCAGTATATTGATGGATTATTATAAGACTGCGATTGGCAAATCATATAAATAATTGAACGTCTCGGAAGAGAGGGGTCGGCAATGTGTGCTGACTTTATTTTACGTAAAACTAGCGCGATACGATTATCTTTCTTATATAATGACAGTATAATTTTGCTTGTGTTTCTTTAACTTACATTATTGGAATATATTTAAGGCATAAGCCTTTTTTTTATAATTTCGGTACAAATGTAAATGTTGTATTAATCCCTCTTGAATTATATTTAGTTTAGTATAACTAAAGCTTTGATTTGTAATTTGCGGAACAAGAGAAACTTGGAAACAATGGGAACGTGTTTGGGAACGATTTCTATAGGTCATATCAATCAATCATAGTTCTTTCAATTTGCTTCCTAATGGAACAATTTTGTAATATACCGAACCAATTGGCTGTAGTAATGAATAAGTAAATATGTTGGCAATATATACTCGTAATTAGCCTGTTAATGATAATCAACATTTTATTTTACTTATTTCGCGCTACGTTATATTTTCTTTAAGATGAGTTTTGACCTAATTTTTTTTTAATTTAATTTTATTTTTTACATCTATTTAAATTAACGCGGACAATACGTGGATTGTCAAAATCCACAAAAATTGTGACAATCCACAAAGATTGTCAAAATTGTGGGAAAAATCGTCTAAGCTCTTGTACTGTAACTGGTTTTTTAAACTCCATTATAGTCTTTACACGCTCTGGGTCTGGTCTGATACCTTCACCAGTTATTAGGTTTCCAAGAAAAACTACTTCTGCTACACCAAATACGGATTTACTTAGATTGATACGAAGTCCGAAAGAATTCAGTCTTTCGAAGACTACTCTCAAATGTTCTAAGTGCTCATCAGGAGTTCGAGACGCAATTAATATATCGTCAAGATATACGAAACAATATGACAATCCAAACAATACCTCATGCATGAAACGTTGGAAAGTACAAGGTGCGTTTCTTAAGCCAAAAGGCATTACATTAAATTCATAGAGCCCAAAAGGCGTTATAATGGCAGTTTTTTGCTTATCTTGTTCTGCTACTGGAATAAAATAAAAAGCAGAATACAAATCAATCTTTGAAAATATTTTTTTATTCTCTAAAATTTCAGCGACATCTTCGCTTCTCGGAACTGGATAGCGGTCTGGCTGTTTTCGCGCGTTCAAAGCTCGGTAGTCTCCGCAAGCACTCCATTGTCCATTTTTCTTAGTTGTGAGTAAAAGAGGACTTGCCCACTGTGATTTTGATGGTCTAATTATGCCCTGATTTAATAAGTATTGGAATTCGTTTTTAGCTACTTTTAACTTATGGGGATCTAGTCGACGTGGTTTGCAGTAAACTGGTGGTCCACTAGAAGTATTGATATAGTGCTCAACGCTATGGGCTGAATGTGTAAGCATCAAATTGGGCTTGGTAAGATCTGGAAATTGTTTCATCAAATCTGTAAATGAATTAGTAGATATTAAAGAACTGACCGTATCTTCGGCCGAAATCGTATCAACCGACGCGGAGACAGTCAATTTGGTAGTATTATCTATTAATATTTTATTTTTCAAATCGATTAACAAATCAAATTTACGAAGAAAATCAGCTCCTAGGATTGCTTTCGATGTCTTTGCAATAAAAAATGGCCATTCTAATTTCCGGCGAAGTCCTAAATCAATGTTTAGAATTTTAGTACCATAAGTTTGTATTTCAGCGCCATTAGCAGCATATAACTTGAAGGCAGTTGGCTTGTTATGCTTAGTAACGGGAATTACTGACACATCCACACCACTGTCCACAAGAAATTTAATACCAGAACGACGATCCCGGACGAATAATCTATGTTGTTGGCCTGGAAAGACATGAGAGGCGCACACTCGGCCATTACTGTGACTGCCGGCTGCAGTTTTCCTGGTTACTTTAGATATTGTTCCATTGGCAAGATTCATTGCATTTTTCTGGTTTGCATCTTTTTCCAAAACGGAAGTGTCCATAGCAATATTTCCCGTTAGAGTTAAATCGAGACCTGGATCTAGAACGAGACCTTGATCTTGAACAATGCTTTTTTATTTCTGTTTCTAGGGCTGCTATTCGATTACAAAGCTCTTTAATCATTGAGGAATCAGATGGTTGTGATATCGCATTAACTTGAGTAAATGAACTTGACATTTCCCATATTCTATCTCCAATTTCAGATAATTTATCTAAATTCCCATCAGAAATTGAAAGTATTCCTCTATTTTGTGGTGGTAATTTATCTAACCAAAATGTTTTTAGCAATTTTTCACTGATTTCCGTGCCGGCCAGGGCTTTCATTTTTAACAAAAGTTGACTGGGTTTAAGTGAACCTAATTCAATTTCACTCACTAATCTTTTTAATTGTTTTTCCTCACTTTCTTTAAATATTTTTAACAGTCTATTTTTCGCTAATGTGTATTTATTACAGTCTGCAGATGAAACAATATCCCAAATATTTTCTACAACTTTGAGATCCAATTGTGATGTCAAGTAATTAAATTTAGTGTTTTCCGCAGTTACATTAGAAAGTTGAAACTGGGCCTCAACCTGATAAAACCATATTTCTGGCTTATCCGTCCAAAAAGGTGGAATTTTTACACTCACTCTATCTACAAAATGTGTAGTTGTAGGCATAGGAATATCTTGAGGTGATTTTGATATTGTTTCATCATCGGCCATTGTAATAATTATTATATAAAGACTTACGTGTTATGATTAATAACAAATCTTCCACAAACACACGTATGGGGGTCACCAATTTGTACAATGTTAGTACAAATAATTAAATAAACTGGTCCTTGATTACTCTTCAACAGTTTTTATTACAATACTTATACATAAATTAATGACACACATTAACACACTAACTATAACAGTTTCTATACAACAGGGAGGTTACTTTTTAATTGCCTCAGTGTTGCCAATCAGTGTTGCTTACACAGTGTTGCCAGGCTCCTACATACTCGTAATTAGCCTGTTAATGATAATCAACATTTTATTTTACTTATTTCGCGCTAAGTTATATTTTCTTTAAGATGAGTTTTGACTTAATTTTTTTTTAATTTAATTTTATTTTTTACATCTATTTAAATTAACGCGGACAATCCGTGGATTGTTTGTCTATGACAGTGGTAAAATAGAGGCTTACTAGACATGAAGAAGAGCAAATACTGGGGTGCTATCACTTCCGTGGCAACCATAGATAAAATCCGCGACCTTTTCAAAAACTTTCATATTTTTTTTTTTTTATTGATCCACCCCTTCCTCGCCTTGTATGCTATACGGGATTTCCCGGGCCAGGGGAGAGGGTGGTGGATTGATGCCGAGTATTATTAAATTTCCCCTGGCTCGGGGTTTTGAACTTGCTATCTTTCGGTTCTCAATTTTCTGATGCGTTTGCCCACTCGGCCACCCCGCCACCCAAAAAACTATCATATTTTCCTTGATACCGTAAAATGGGGTGAAATTGTGACTAATGGGGTGACTTTGTGACAAGCCTATTTTTTTCTGTTTTTGAATTTCCCTCCTTAAAAAGAATCAGGTTAGGCAATTCTGTGTACTGGTCAGTTGGTCAGTAATGTGCTGCAACCTACTGGCCTCATATGGACCTCTATAACTTCTTTCATTCCATTTACCATGGTGCTTTATTTCAAGGTTTCAACTGAATGAAAACAATCAAATATCTATGAAATAAAGCACCATGGTAAATGGAATGAAAGAAGTTATAGAGGTCCATTTGTGGCCAGTAGGTTGCAGCACATTACTGACCAAATGATAAGTACGCTGAATTGCCTAACCTGATTCTTTTTAATGAGGGAAATTCAAAAAATGTAGGAAAATAGGCTTGTCACAAAGTCACCCCATTTTACGGTTTGCATTGTTAGTCTTCATCATATCCAACTGATTAGAAATCAAAATTATTTTGACACACTCCGTACTAAGATAATTTTTTAGGTAGTTTAGTGCGTATTTTTTCCTAATAAATATAATAAAGTTTCGTTATAATAATAAAAAATGACCTATTATATTTAATAATGGAAAACAGGAAACTAACGAAAAAAAAATAAAGAAAAAACTGAAAGATAGGTGACAAAAATAAGAGATAAGATGTTTAAACAAAAAAACCCTGAAGACGGGAAGTAATTCCGAAAGGTAGATTGAAATATTTAAAAATTTGACTTGTTTTTTAATAAAAATAGAAAAAAAATTATTAAATAAAGTGCCCCCTCCGTTAGTTTGATGAAATGTTAGTTGTCATATTGCGGGCTTATACATATATTAAATACCCAATTTCAGGACCGTACGGTTTATAGTTTTTGAGCTAGTCTGTTCACACTCACACTCACACTCACACACACTAAGCTATGTCGCAGGACTTGGTTATTAGGGCACAGGGACCCCAAAACGTGTATTTCCTTTAAAAACCGGAAGTCAATTTTTTTTACGATGGCAATACTTTCCCTTACTATATATTCATATACAGGTAAGTGAAGGTAAAGAGGAGAATTGGATAATTCACCACTCAAATGTTTGAATTTAATATCGTAGATATTCCTAAAAAAAAAAAATCTGGTAAGTGCGCGCACCACACAACTTTCACTTACCAACATAGATTAGAAATTAATGCGTTGTGTTAATGCCACTTCTCACTCAGTTACAAATTTTTCCACATTCATTTCTTATTTTTGTTTTCATTTGCTCTATAACAAACACTAATTTCTTCTATTATTAAATAACAGTTTTTACTTGAGATAATTCGGCAATGCAAGCATAATACTCCAGGTCGACCGATTTTATAATTCTCTATGTTCTTGTTGAAAATTTCATTTAGTTACCATGAAACCAATAATTTCCATTAAATGAACAGAACGGCTTTAATTAGGAACAATGATCTGTCATTAAAGACGTACTACGCATGCGTGGGCTTAACGTGTTTTATGAGTTGACTGAATATTTTTCTTTTTTTCTCCTCTATATGTTTACTTGGTTTTTATCATATCTCATATTTAGCCATTTCTTATTTTTAGACGTAATGAGAGACAGTTAATTTCTCCATATAAACAAAAACAAAGATACTTCACAGGAAACAAAAACATACAAACAAAAAAGGCCCCTACCCCATTTAAGCCCCCCCCCAGAAAATTTTAATAATGATAAAGCCCTCTTGATATTAAAGAACACCTCTTTTTCATTAAACACGACAAATTTGATGAAAATCGTTAAAGCCGTTTTTGAGTAATTAAAAAAACACGTGAAAATATTACATAATTTAATAAGCCCCCTCTCCGTTTGACCAATTTTGATGAAATGCGGGCTATCTCATCTTTGGCATATACATTCATCAAATACCCAGTTTGAGCAAAATCTTTAAAGCCGTTTTTGAGTAAATAAAAAAAAACACGTGAAAATGATACGAAATTTATTAAGTAAAGTCATCATTAACTCCGGTTAATCAATTTTGATGAAATTTTTACAGTCATATCTCAGGCATATAAATACATCAAATACTCAGTTTAATCAAAATCGTTAGAGCCGTTTTTGAGAAAATCGAAAAAAACTTAAAAAGTTATTAATTAAAGTACCCCCTCCCTTTGAGCGATTTTGATGAAATTTTTGCTGTCACATCGCGGGCATATATCTACACTAAATACCCAATTTGTGGTTCTCAAGGTTTATAGTTTTTGAGCTAGTCTGTTCACACACACACACACACACACACACACACACACACACACACACACACACACACACACACACACACACACACACACACACACACACTTTCACAGACACACACACACAGACCATTTCGACTTAGGGGACCCCAAAACGTGTATTTCCATTGAAAACCGGCGAATTTTTTCATGATCGCAATACTTCCACTTACTATATATTTCATATATAGGTAAGTGAAAGTAAAAAAAGTCACGTAAAATACGAATATAATAATAAACGAATATTAATAATTTCCTCTTCGGATATTTTACTCTCATTATGACGTGAGCTCCAATAAGAGAGCCCGGAAAAGAGAATTGAAGAATGTCATAAATATTTTCGTCCTCTCAAAGTTATTCAAGGAATGAAAATTCCTGCAAAAAAGAAAATGACTGTCCCAACGCTCATATCCTCTTCAGAAATAGATTAGCAGCCAGGGTTTGATCCGATAGACCGCTTCAAAGTCGGGCTTCAAGGATCGTTTGAAGAGGGAACCTTCCAGCACAACTGATATCTTGGGACAAATAAGATTGTGATAAAATGGTTTCATCATACAGAGAAACGTGAATAGATTTTTTGGTCATGAGAAGTGATGAGAGTGTATTGTAATATTTTTTTGACAGATATTATAAAAGAAATAAAATCATTTTTTTTTTTTATACCAATTTATTATTCTGCGCCTTTCAATATGTTGACAATCAGCAGATTCTCTGGCTGTTTTCCGTTGTCCATGGCATGGGACCCAACAGGATCTATTGTCTGGCTTGATTCAGTTAATCCGGTTAGTTAAAGAAGGAGAGGTGATTATAGGGTTGATATCTCATCCAACGCCTTTTTAATCTCTTCCACACATTTCATCAGTATCCATATCTCGTATAAGGAGGTTAGTATGTCCATGTAAGTTAGAATGAAAACGTTTCCAGAGAGTCTTTATAAGTTGATCGACTGTCGACATGCGGAAGCCAGTATGTAAGGTTTCATTAGCCACGTACCAAGGTGCATTAGAAATCAGTGGTAATACTTTAGATCGAAACTTCAGAAGTTTTTGTGAATGTGTTTTTTCGGCAATCCCATAGATTTGAGAGCAGTATGTCCATATAGGTATAAGAAAGTTAGTGTATGTATTTAGTTTTTATCTAAGTTTTAGTTTTGAGGATTTGGATAACAGTGGGATATCAAGAGTATTAATATAAGAGTTTATAAGCGTTTATCAAGAGTGTTCTTTTCATTTATAACGAGCGGTCCCCATGTCATCCTTCTATCGAGGGATAGTCCGAGTTACTGTACAGTGTCTGTTTGAAGAATTTGGTTGTTTTGTATAAATTGGGGGGAAAATTAAATCACCATCAGTTTTAATTCTCATTCTAATTAAGGATTAAACATCTATATAAATAAAGATGAAATTCTGTTCGTCCTAAATTCTCCAAATTTCGCTCAGTGATTCTTTGCTACCAGGTGCGAACACTTGTCCATATTAAAATTGCATAACTTCAACCGATCTTCAGCTGATATTCTTTATTGTTATAAAAATCATAATGATCTCACTTTACAATTTTTTTTTTTACGAAATCGACCCGTTATAAACCGGGATATACAGCTTTAAATCTGTGTATATAAAGATCAAATTCTGTTTGTTATATATAGAAATCCACACCGTTTGTCCTAAATCCTCCAAATTTCGCTCAGTGGTTCTTTCAGACCAGTCCATATTAAAATTGCATAACTTCAGCCGATCTCTGGTTATATTCTTTATTGTTATAATAATCGTTTTGATCTCGCTTTACATTGGTTTTTACAAAATCGACCGTTTGAGTCGATAAAAGTCTCAGTTTATAGATTTTATAGATTTAAAAAATGAAATTCTCCAGGTGAAACCGGGATATACAGCTTGTTATGAATAAAAACGATTAAACATTATGAGTAAATTATTCTTTGATCTCAAAATATAAATTAAGGGTTACATTAATGAAGTATTCAATTTTGTCTCAATTAGGTTTTTTTAGCAGTATAGGTATTAATTAGGGTCATGCAACAAATATATATTGTATGATAATGAAGCAAACAAGCTTTAAAAAAGAACACTGTGAAATTGCGAACTTAATTTCAATTTTTTGCAAATTAAAAGGCAATTTGCCTTATTCTTTTATAGAGGATGATCGTGTTAACCCTGGTAGAGAGCTACTTATAATTAGTACCAGTGGTACTAACTGCCCTAATGACAGAGCGTTTGAGATCAAAGTATATTTTATCAGTAAAAAAAAAAAAAAAAAAAAAAATACTTTTTAAAAGTTAGTTAAATACCTTATAAGATTTCATGAATTATGAATTTTAGCAAACATGGAAATGACATTAGTAATTATCTCGAAAAATGACTTTCATTTCCCTTTATAAATTTTTTCTCTTTTAAATATTTAACATTAATTTAATGTTTTATAAATATTTAAATATTGCAATCTCATAAACAAAATTAAAAAAAATATTTAGAATTGAAGATTAACAAGAAGATTAACAATAAAATACATTTAACTTAGAGCCCCGTCGGTAAAACTACGAGGTCCGAGTCTCCTAGGCAAGTCTAGGGTTTAATTCACATCAAAAATGTTTTTATAATTGGTAGGAATACAATAAGAAAACAGAGCAATTCAGTGGAAGCGATTAAAGAAAACAGCTATATTAAAATAATTGACTTACATACATAGGGTAAACCATACAGTTATTGACACCCTTAAGACTACATTTCTGTGGTGAAATTAAAAAAATACTCTTTATGAAGGGATAAATTTGAAACTTCCTATATCTACCCTTCCTTAATCTATCCTTATAAAGACTCAAGACGTTTTTTTTTTTTGGGTCAAAAGTTCAATAGTTTTACAATATGGCAATATTTATTGTTAAAAGTGCAAAAACTAGATATTGACACCCTGTGAATTTAATTGTTAAATCTTCCCTATGGTTAGTGTGTTGAAGTCTTACTTCATAGATAACTTAGAGGACCCTTCGAACATTAGATTCATGTATATCTTGAAGTAAAATTAGGACTTGCTTACTTATTTCTTTAAGTTAAAGTTGGGATGTCAATAACTGTATGGTTTACCCTACATATATGTTATAAAAATTAACATGCAATATAATATTACAACTAAGTATAGTTAGTATAAGTAATATAAAAATATTATAATATACAAATAAGTAATACAAAGATTCGGAAAGTCAGGGGAGCTGTATACAAAGTGACCAAGCAATCGTTTTAATCTGACACGCCACCTCGGCTCGGTGCAAGTATGCAATTATTTGCCTCAGTACACTAAAGTACAAACATACCTGAGACTTTACAGACCATAACTTTAACCTTTCCTAATACTCTTTACAGATTTAATTATTTCTCTTCGTTATCTAATGTAAATTATGCAAACATGGAGGGACTTTATCGTACACTCTTTGAACAACAAATGACTTAACTTATTTACGTATTAAAGGAACTTAGCCTAACGTTCTATAATACTAGCTAGGGTGCCCAGCTTCGCTCCGGTAATTGTGTGGTAGTATAACAGAAAAAATTAGCACCTTCTTGAAATTTCGGTTTTAACTTTGTATTAATATTAAGATTTGAGATCTGCAGAGTCCCTCCAAATAAGGGACCCTATATACTTTATGGGGGATTGAAAATGGTAAAAGAAAAATTAATTTTACGCAAATCAAGGCACAATTTCTTTACCATATTCCTTTTTATCCTGAACTATAAGGAGTGATAAAATCTTATTGAAAAAATGCTGAAATTGGTGTTAGCCACTTTGTCAATTGGAAGGTCCATCATAATCGTACATAGTAATAAAAACAACTTCTTTTTCATAACTACAATAAGAACACTTCGACCTTTTTGTTTTGATATATATTCAGTCAAGTTATCACTTCTTTTTATTTCTATTTTTATTCGCTCACTGTACTACTAAGAAATATTCAATCATATTGCATTAAATTTACTTATGTATTACATATTGATCAATTAACCCTTTAATGTGAAAATTAATTTGTTAAGGAATCCAGTTGGTTTTCTAATTCATCGCAGTGCTGGAAAGTCATTATTTTTTTTTTTTTTTTAACGCCAAGGAGAAACTACTTATTTACGATTAATTGTTTATTAATTTAAAAAGAACAGTGAAAACATATATAACTCTTACAAACTGAATAAATGGACAATAAACATAAACATAAACAACAAACATAACATAAAAAATATGGACAATAAACTAGCGCTTCCTGGTAGTTTGGAGCTCGAACTAATTTTTTTATTCCTTAATCCGTAAAGGTAGGCTAATTACATGGTGCAAGAGGATTAAAATTCTCGCCCTTTTCTCTTGAATTTTACACCCTAAATATGAAAATGGAAACCTTCTTCAGCGTTAGGGGCCATTGGGGTACACGAAGACATAAATTTCTTAATCGTACATGGAGTCGTTTTTGAGCCTTTCCGGCACGCACATTGTACACTTTGCTTAATAATATACTAGCAGACTCGGCCATGCGTTGCTGTGGCTCAGTAGTTATATCCTAATATTTTTAAACAAATACAGTGATACCAATATTCATTGATAAAGATGAAAACCTCTCAGCTAATCGAAATCCAACGTGATTGAGAAAGAGCATTACACCATTTAAAAGTATTTGGTAAAGAATATAGGAAAGTTAAAGTTTTCATTTTTTGCATCTCATAGTTCAATGTTGTTTGATTAAAAAGGAGCTGATTGTGTTTACGACTAACAGAGCTGCCAACACTATCGACCTTTTTTGATGGATCAGTATAAACTAACTCGAAATGGCTATATTTTTCCACTGATTTTAAAAAGGATGACTGAAGTAAGTTTTGGTAACCTCAGCCATCTATTGATTATTGGCCTAACACTACTTCAACTTGGTATTGTTAGTTTAACAACGGGTTTAATTTTGCTCAAGGTCGTGCCAATCTTGGTTAACGCGTCATTTATGTCCTTTTGATAGGCGTTTTTCTCAATTTCTTGAAGACCTCGATTTCCCAACCCTTGGGCAAATAAGTGTTCGGTAGGAGGGTGGTGTGTTGAAACTTTTAATTTAGCAAAATATTTGAGTGATATGAAATCTCTTCTTAAAGAGGTTTTTACATAATACAATTAAGAATTTTTATTTATTCAAGTACTAATTCGTTCAAAATGTTTTGAGTTAACCTGTTTTGTTTTTTTAACACAAACCAAAGATTTGATGGTTTCCCGAACAGGAATAATTGTTATTTGGGTAACCGCAAGTTTCAGATTTATCCACCATCAATATGAGAGTACTACTGCAAAATGATCCATCGGCAGATATATTAGTGAACAAAGAAACTTCTGTTAAATAAATCAACTGAAAATATAATATTAAAGTCTTAATTGTGCAGTTCTTTAGCAAATCACAACACCTAATCAAAACACACTCAGGGAGGTTGCATGTCTGGTTACCGGCAGTGTAGCCACTAATTTTCACAACTTTTTGGCAACACTGACTCCCCAAGTCAGGTTTCTATTAGGTTACACCTGTGACAGTAGGTGCTGTTACAACATGTATAGAATATTATTTCAAATAATAGCCTAATTTTAGTTTTTAAAATGTATTTACTTTACTTAAAGTTGATATCAAGGTGGGCCACAGCGAAGCGTTTCAGCTCTTAGCTAGTAATTTAATTGAAATACAGATAAAAAAGGAAAAGGAAGAAAAATTACCTAAACTTTGAGAATTTATTGTAACCTTTTCTTGATTTATTTATTCTTTAATGAAAATTAACAATAAATACAAAGATTTGTATTACTATTTGTCTGTGGAAAATAATAATATAGGAACAATTAATTGCACTCACATAACACAATACAAATTTTTTTTTTTTTTTTTTGGTTTCAAGATTTGTTTCCAAATCCTATATAACCAAACAATACAAAATTATAATAATGATAACCTGTATTACAATAGATATAAACAAAAACCTGTATAAACAAAAACGTAATGAAATCGACATATGACGCCATGTTAATACATCGAAACACAACCTACTGTATTTGAAATAATTCGCTATATAAGAATTATTTTGATAACTAATCAAGTTAAAAACTATCATATCTATTAAGTTGGCCAAAACTATATACATTGAGCCAAGTTTCATTAAAATCGGTTGAGTAGTTTCTGAGGAATAGAAAGACAAACGTCGGGACACGAGATTTTTATATATATATAAGGATTGTAACGTTAAACCAATAAGCAAATAAAAAAAACATATGGCGTAACCTCCCGGACCGCTTGTTGGAACAAAATATGCGGTTGGAACGAACTGTTTGGGCCTAGATCTTTCCGTGGCCTAGTCCACAAAGGCGTAGATCTGCCTACATTGTTCTAGAATGATCCAGGCCTGACTATTTATGATTATATATAAGGAGCAGTGACTGAACGAGTTGGTTGAAGTCTGTGTCTTGACTGTGTTGCTCAAGTCATATGATTGTGTGTGTTATAACATTATCAATTTTGTAACCTGCTCAAGTGTTTAAGTTTTATTAATTCGTTGGCATTGAGATAATTGTATATTTCTGTTAAATAAATATTCTTTAACCCACATAAGTGTTACAATATATTGAATAATAAATACAATAATAATTTACATAATCCTGCTTCTATACAATTATATATCTTTTCTAATTTATTTATATTCAAATATAATTATAAAACTGAATCAATTATTAAATACAATATACGAGTACAATAAAACATATATAATAATATAATATGTGTATGGGGGTCACCACAACTCGATTAAATATATGCCTAAGACCCACACTAGATAACTCAGATGCATCTATAATCGTGAATAATATTTATCCGGTTCAAATTTACGTATAAAACGGTGTTGATCCAAAGGAGAAAAAGATGAGTGATAATATCTGTTATGGGTTGGCAATCTAAAGAAACATTCTACCTGAGGTAGGCTGCCTCTTCCCCGCCATATAGCAGATGAAAGATCCCATCACGATAGGGAATTCCAATTTCCTAGAATGGATTGCCTCGGTCGCCGAAAGGCCACTGCCGTAAGTCATCCAGCTCTTCTGCTTTTCTCTCTCTATGAAGGCCTATTTTCCTCCCAGACCATTCATGTTTTTATTATAGGCCATTCATGTTTTCATCATGGCTATTTCATACATAAATTACGGTCCTATTTTTCCAGTCTACCTTACCTAAATATTGGCAAACTGATAAAAATAGGATAAATCGAAGAGTATAGACGCAAATATGGATGAGAATCAATTTGCTGTTTGCTTGTCTGTTTTAAAGTCACTTTATGCCACTAAGGCTAATCGGATGATGCTACACTAGGAGTCCTAAAGTTTGCCTATTCAGGTATAATTAGGATAGATTGCATCTTTAACGAGTACCTGACAGGCTCGGGACCTCTATTTTACGTCCTATTCGAGGGACGGCACAGACAAGGATTATTTACTCCCATTAAGTAATTCTAGGGCCACCTCGGGACGCGAACCCGCGACCTTAAGTATTGTAGGTATCCATTTTTTTTTTTTTTTCACTTTTATTAAATTTATTTATAATATAATACAAAGTATTTTACATAATAAAAGAAATGAGGTTACAAGCTGTGAGCTTTTATACACTCTTCGTCACAGTACCTTTGCTCTGAGAATATTTGTCTAAGTAATATAATACAAGAGGAAAAAAATAAACAAAAACCTCTAAACAAAAAAAAGACAAAAATATATATACATATGCACTTCTATACACGTGTGCGCATGTATACACACACACGCACACACACATAAGTATGTACCTTATTATAATTTATAGAACAATGTGTTTCAATCTTTTATGTATATACTTCTTAAAAGGTAAGTCTGCTCTGGTGTAGTTGGCAATGTCCCTTATATGCTCATGTGAGCTAATCTCACATGATTTGAAAAAGTCTATGGTTAACTTATAAATAAAGGTGGAAATGCTTGGCACATTTAAAGAATAGTGCATGAGATCAATTGGAGTCCATCTCGGGTAATTGCCAACTAACCGTAGGCATTTGTTTTGCAACACTTGTAATTTTCTATAATTTGTGGTACATGTATTCGACCATACGGGGCAGGCATATCATATAATAGGTCTTATATAGAGATAGTATAATAACTTTTTATTTATAATATTAAGCCGGGAATATTTAGATAGTAAGGGAAATAGTTTTTGGAGGACCCCTATTGCTTTGTTTATTTGTGTATTAATATGAATTGTGTAGGTTAGTCTGGAATCCAAGTTAACACCTAAGTATGTGATATTTTTAGACCAATCTAAAGCATTTCCATCAATTGTTACGAAATAATCTATTGCAGGCCTGCGCTGGGTAAAAAGAATGACTTTAGTCTTATTATGATTAGGTCTGATTTTCCATTTATTGAAGTGTTTGAAACATTTAGATATGGCTATAGTGAGATGGTTAGCTATTGTATCAATTCTATATGAGGATATAAAAAAACATGTGTCGTCTGCGAAAAGTGCGATATCCGCTTTACCTTTGATTGATGTGATCTCATTAATGTAAAGATTGAAAAGGATCGGGCCAAGGACGGATCCTTGTGGAACACCAGCCTGAATGTTTTTGAAGTCGGATTTGGCTTCATTAATTTGAACAAAAAATTTACGGTTAGTCAGGTAATTAGTAATTAAATAAATCAGATATTCAGGAAATTTATTAATTGTGAGTTTGTATATTAGGCCTCTGTGCCAAACGCAGTCAAAAGCTTTTTCAATATCTAATAGTGCCATTCCTGTATGTTTCTTCATATTGAAGCTGTGAGAAATAGTATCGGTTACTCTAGCAAGTTGACTAATTGTGGAATGATTATTCTTAAAACCAAACTGGAAAGGAGAGATCAATTGGTTTTCTTCAATGAAAGCTTGCATTCTTTTTAAAATAATTTTTTCAGTTACTTTGCTTAGGCTGTTTAGTAAAGAAATTGGCCGATAACTACTAGGGAGTGTCTTGTTTTTTCCAGGTTTAGGAATAACTATTATTTTTGCAATTTTCCATGACTCAGGAAAATAACCAAACATCAGTATATGGTTAATTATTTTGGTCAGATGTATTATTGATTTTTTTGATAATTGTTTTAATAAAGTATTACATATTCCATCAGCACCTGGGGATTTTTTGTTGACTAATTTGGCTATAGTAATGCTTAATTCTTTGGGGGAAACAAGTTTACAGTTATCAATTTTGTGGGTTAACGGGACTATATAGTTTTTAGTTTGCCTGAGTACGTTACGGGTAAAATATGGGATTCCCAGGTCTAAATTCATTTTATGTACATTTTCAAAATGATCGGCAAGTAAATTTGCTTTGTGACTGTCACTAAAAGCGAAACTGATAGCCGAATTCCTGATTCTAAGTTGTTGGGTAACTGATGTTCTTGCTAGAGGGGGGATACCTGTATTTGTGCAGTGAAAATGTTTTACTAATTTAAACAGTTTATTGTTATTTGAAGGAGGTATAGCTGATAAAACATTATTCCACTTGATGTTTTTGAATATATTTACCAGTTTTGATATAATTTTATTAAGTTTATTTATTGTTTTTTTAATCCAGTAATAACGATGTTTAGAGTAAGCTTTTTTAACTTGGTTTCTGATTTTTATTAAGTATGAGAGAAAAGGAGGAATTCGTAATTTATAAGTATTAGGTGTGACTAGGGGTACTGATTGATTAGCTGCAGAATTAATAATATTTTGAAAATGGATAATTAACTTATCAATATCGGATGGATTAATTATGAGGGGATTAATTTCTAAATTGCTGTCAATAATTGAGCGAAATTTAGACCAATCAGCACCTTTAAAATCAAAAGTCTTTGCGAATGGTTTATTTTTTAAATTTTGATTTATTGAAAAAACGACTGGGTTATGATCTGAAGGAAGAGCTGGAAAGGATTTAGGTATAACGGTAAAGGGTATGTTTTTTGCGAGGGCAAGATCGATAATGCTAGGAGAACAATAATTTCTGTCAGGGTAATATGTGGGTTCTTCAGGAGCTATAATTCTAAAATTGATTTTAAATGACAGTTCTGTTAACAGTTTGCCATTTCTGTTGTTTACATTACAATTCCATGCTACATGCTTGGAATTCAGGTCGCCGAGGAGAATCACATGCTTATGCATTGAAAATAATTTTTGAAAATCGCTATGTACAATAGCTTTTGATGGAGTCTGATAAGCCGAAATAACAAGAATTTCAATAGAACCAAGAGTGACCATTATTCCTGTAGCAACTAAGCATGATAGGTTAGGCAATACAATTGGGTAATGAGAAATAGATTTTTTAACTAAAAGAGCTACTCCTCTGCCATCATCACATCTGTAAATCTCAAAACCAGGAGTGTTAAACCTATACTTATTATTTAGATTAGTTTCGCTGAGGGCGACTAAATCAATATTATTTTCACTAACAAAATGAGACAACTCACCGCTTTTGTTTAAAATTGATCTGGAATTCCAACACATTAATTTACAGTCATTGAAAAAAATTTCATAACATTTCACAAAAAAATTCAGCTACAACACTTATTTTAGTTAAAGCATCAGGTGCACTTTTAAGTTTACCAATAAATGACTTTAAATTTTGAAATAATTTAGAAATATTTAATGTAGAAAACAGTGATTTTATTTCCTTGAAGAGATCAGTTAGAGATAGCTCAGGAGAATCTTCAATGTTGTTGTTGTTGTTGACACTGCTGTTAGCTCCGTTATCACGAGGTCTGCCCCAGGCTGAGGGATTACGGACTGATGACACCGGAAGTGAAGGAAAGTCAGCTTCGTTTTTTTTAAAACCAGTCACGGGAACCACTTTTTTTTTATGGTTGAATTTTTTTTTTTTTTACTCATATTTTCATATAAGCGGCATCCGCGGAAATTGGCTGGGTGTGGGCCACTACAATTAGCACATTTTGGTTCTGAGTCTGGGTTGATGTTGCATTCTTTTGTTAAATGTTCACCGGCACATTTCACACATTTTGGTTTTCTGTAACAATTTTTCGCTACGTGGTAGAAAGATTGGCACTTATAACATTGAGTTATACCTGATAAATTCCTGAAGCGCTCCCACGTAACTATACATTGACAAACTTTTTTGACTGACATAATTTGTTTAATTTCAGCAGAATTTTTAAAGGTTACAATAAATACTGGGAGCTTCAGAGTTTCATTTTCTCCAACTTTTTTTATCATTTGGGTGACTTTAAATACTGGCAGCTGATTATCAACTAAATCAACTGTTATCTCTTCACACGTAATATTAGGTGGTATATTCCTTAAAATTAAAGTTTTATTACTTTCTTCTATGGGGGTATAAGTGTGGCATTCTAATTTAGAATTAATTACCTCTTTTAATATGAGATCGTAATCTTCCTTGCACTCTGGGTAAAATACTAGTCGGTTACCCCGAAATTTCACGCCAAAGTCTTTTTTGCATTTATTTTTAAGATATTTCATTGATTCAGCATGTTTTTCAATATAACTATAAACCACGTTAGGTGGAAAGCTGTTAGGTTTATTTTTATTTTTACTAGGTAATGGCGGCTGATGACTTGAGGTCTCGGCATTTGTAGATGGCTCCTCTATCATTTCCTCTGAATCTGAAAGAATTTTGTAACTATTCGTCATAGTTATATTGAAATCTTCATGATTCTCTTCTGTTTTCTTCCTTTTTACCGAGTGTTTGGAATTTGCTTCCACTAACTTAAATTTTTCTGGTTTTATGCCTGTGAAAGGCATTTCACAGATAATAAAAAAAAAAAAAAAGAGAGAGAAAAAAAAAAGAAAAAGTCACTCGTAGAATAAAATAAAAATTAACTCCATTAATAAAACAAAAGAAACAATCTCGTAGTGATGATAAGAAAAAAAAACGTTTGGAATAATACTGCTGCTGGTAGTCTCACTTTATCCTCTCCGCACTCATTGACTGCCAACAAGCAACTGTAGGTATCCATGCTAACCACTACACCACAGGTGAACCTATCAATTTGTTGTTTTAGGCTTCCCTGGTCTGAATCCGTTGTGTGCATTTCTCCTTCAGAGTTTGTTTGTTTGTTTAAGGTTACTTAATGCCACTAAGGCCCTACGCACACGGGTCGACGCTGGAAATGGTCGACGCGACTCCAGCCCGTAGGCTTCTTCCCTCCACTCAACTTCCTTCGTTGTTGCATCAAGCTCCGCAGACGGGTCGTTCACTGGTCGTCTAGAACCGCAAGGATCCTCGTCTTGTGAGTTTTCGTCTCTTGCGATTGGTTTGGAATGGGAAAAATCGAGCGAAACGCACGTCTCTTCGTCATGGAGGTAATTTTTATTTTATTTGTTTGCTTTGTTTTTGTGATAATTTTTTTTTTTTTTAATTTAACCTGTGTTACCTCTAATAAATGTTTGCAAAGAAAAAACAATTTTGCTGCAGTTGCCACCGTGATTTTTTTCTGACGTTTTATATTTTATTGATTCATGTTTATGTTTTTGTATTCGTAATTATATACAAAGATAAACATGGACGAATAGTTTAATATAATAAAATATAAAATAAGTCAGAAAAAGAAAATCGAGGTGGTAACGGCAGGAAAATTTGGCATTGAATTGTTTTATTATTGTTAAATTTGTTGTTAATTGTTTTTTCTTAGCAAATATTATATTTCCATTGTGCTGTTGATGAGGTGACACTGGTTGATTATTAATGTACTATGATTGAGTTTAAATTTAAGTTCAAAAATAATTTTAGTTTTTTTTTTTTTACTTTTTTTTGAAATTTTATATTGTAAATATTCTAAAATAAAAATGGTAGTTGAAAACTGTGGTGGTCCCACATTTTTGAACGGCAGTGTATTTTGGTCGTAAAAATTCTGAAAACATTGAATTTCTGTCTCTAGCTGTTTAATGTGAAATTTGTTGGAGAAGTGGAGAAATACACTCAATTGTACAACTATAGATAGAAGGAATATTCCAAGAGGCAGTTCTCTTGCAGCAACGAATAGCCGTTTATGAAAATTGCGTTCAATATAAGGATGAACCCATAATCTTCGTTTATTCCATTTCATTTGCCGGTACCACAAAAACATTACAAAGTCCTCCTCATCACTTGAACTTGAACTGCTCATTGTAAGTTTATACAAATTAAACTAAAAATGCAAAAATACCAAATATTATTAATGCTGATTAGAAATATACAAACATTCACAGATCGAAATAGCCATTTTGATTGATATTTAAGAAAAAAAAGGTTAACGAATGCACTGAGTACGTTCCTGGTTGGAAGATGCGAATAAACTAATCGACTTGTGTGCGGTGGACAACCGCTTGTGCCGCAGGGTTCGTACATGACGAGCACGACGAGGCTAATCGGACGATGCTACAGTGGGAGTCCTAAATTTTGCATATCCTGGTTTAATTATGATAGGGATCTTTAGCGAGTACCTGGTATCGTACAGGCTCGGGACCTCCATGTTACGTCCTATCCACTACACCACAGGTGACCCCTTCTTCAGAGTTTGATCACTTAAGCATTCGCACTCTAACCTACTTAAATCCCACTCAATTGAAGGACACATATTATATTTAGTACTAGCATTCCCCGTCGCGGCTTTGCCCGCGAGCCTTTAAAATCAATTCTGTGATCATTATCTTGGTATTTATTTAATATAATATTTTAACTGATGTTAAGGAGATTTAGTAGAATCGGAGCTTCCGATAGGTGGAATGTTGGAGGGGGAAGCTGCCGGCTCGGTGGAAGAGAGGGAGACGCGCAACGGAGAGTGTTCAATAAAACCGCCGGAACGAAAAATTGCTTACTCGTCGTAAACGCTTCATTTTACGGCTTTAAAACATGGTTTTCGACGCCCCTCAGGGGCTTTCGGCTTAAACTCGTCGTATTAAGATCTTTAAAATGAGTCCAAATTAGACATTTTTTCTCGAAGTGCAAAAACAGGTGTCCGTTAGAGTTAAACAATTTCGCCATTTACATTTTTTCAATTCCTTTCTTAGTGGTTACCTACATCGCGTTTAAAATATAAATTCCGAACTTCAAGTTTCTATCATTAGTAGTTTTTGCTCTGCGTTGATTCTGTCAGTCAGGACAAAGCCTCTCATATATATAGAGATTGTATAGTGCAGATTTAGTGCCTCGTGTAATATTACATAATTCTCATTTCACTTACACTTTGCGGTCTAAATATATCAAGCTTGTAATCCATTAACTGAAACCTTCTAATATGCGAGTGTATTGGACAATCAAATAATTCGTTAGCCTTATAATTGCACAGTTTACATCCCGTTTGTGGGCAAAATCTAATAATTTTGATATTTACCGATAAATTAATTATATATTTCCCAGAGAGATGCATTTGAATATATAACCGGATATATGTAAAGTTAGTAGGCATCAACAAATATCGGGGAATTCCGGAACTATTATAAAAGAGGCCTAAGTGGTTACTGTATAGTGTACCTGAATGTTTCTCAAATAACTAATCTTTACAAAGTTGCCAATCATTAAATATAACCTAATCTACTAATATTTTTACATTCACTTACCTACATATGAAATATATAGTAACGGAAAGTATTGCGATCGTGAAAAATTTCGACTTCCGGTTTTCAACGGAAATACGCGTTATAGGGTCCCCTGAGTCCAAATAACCAAGTCCCGCGAAATTGGGTGCCTGTATGTGAACAGACTAGCTAAAAAACTATAAGCCGTAAAGAACTGAAATTGGTTATTTGCTATATGTAAATGTCCGCGATGTGACAGCAAAAATTTCATCAAAATTTGTCGAACGGAGTGGGTAATTTATTTAAAGAATTTAGTCTATTTTCGATTTTCCCAAAAACGGATTTAGTGATGTTGATCAAACTTGGTATTTGATGTATGTATATGACCGCGATGCGACAGCCGAAATTTCATCAAAATTGGTCAAACGGAAGTGGCACTTTACTTAATAAATGTTGTCTCATTATCACGTGTTTTTTTCCTCAAAAACGGCTGTAACAATTTTGATCAAACTGGGTATTAACAGGAACGACTCAAAAATCAAAAAAGTGAAAACTGTAGCCAACCAACCCCGCTCTCCCCTAAGTAAATGTGGAAAAATGAGTGAATTTGAGGAATGAGGTTTAAATATTATCGAAAAAAATCGATTTCCAATCTAAATAAGTTCGCAAGTGAAAGTTGCATGTTGCGGGCATCGCACCAGATTTTTTTTCCTTTTTTTTTTTTTTAAATATGCTCATAACAAAATAATTGAATAAATCTATGTACAACTTGGCTACAACTTTCAAAAGCCAACGAGGACTGCGGTGCTCTGATGCCCTAGGTTTCATTTAAATTCCTACAGGAGGCGCGGAGGAGGGTTAAGTTATAGTGACCACAAATCAAACTGATCCGAGTGATTTCGGTAGCCAATGGCAGGGCCCCAGCACACTCCTAGATAACGCTTCTCTTTATTGACTGTAATTTATCCCTTCTGGTTATCAATCACTGGGGCTTTTTTTTTTTTATCTCATCCTATCTGAATTATACAGAAGCAACAAGAACATGCAATGTGATTTATGGTTGAACTTTATATATAAACATATATATACATGATTTGCACTGGATTTCATTATCATTAATATGGTGCTCTTGCCACCAGGAAAATTTACCAGTTATATCAATCCCTTGACCGCTTAGACATCACTAAATGGGCCAATTGTCTACTCCCCCGTGTAATTCGCAAATATTGTGAGATCGGTGGAAAACAGGTAGTGAAGAGAAAGAATTCACTTGACCGGGATGTGTTCCTGGTGGCTCAAGTGGCAAGAACGCCTTACCAGTAACAATTAAATCCGAGTTTCTATTTCGGCCAAAGCCAATATTTTCTCTTCTTATAAAAATCTTGAGGCCTTTTTTGTGTCGGTACGCCATTACTTCCTAAAATGCTTCATCAAATTTCATGAATGAGGCATCACTTTAAAGCTTTCCTTAACCGCTACACCGGAAAAATATACAAATCACTCAGTTTGCCTTCGATTGCAAGTTTGGTAATACAGGTTTGGTAGTAGAGGTTTCTAAATGGTATCAATCTTTTCAAGTTTTCAAGGAGATCATTTTCGGTCATATTAATTTTTTCGATTAACCCCTTCTTTTGGGAGTTGGAGCGAGAAACTGCAATGGTCGCAGGGCTTTTTCGAAGGTGTTATTTTTTTTCAGTTTGTCGAGACGAACATTTTTGGTTATATACACTTTTCCGATTTTCGCCGTCGTTTACGAGTTACAAGCAAAAACATGCGATTTAAGTCAATGGAATCAGCGCACTTCCTTTCCGCGAAACCGATACTTGTATTTAAGTATGTGGCGTTTTCCAAGGTGCGCTCTTTCAGAGACATCTATGCCTTTGTAAAACAAACCCACCAAGAAACAAACACAGATGACCATATCCTAACTTCAAACATAGTGATCAAAGAGGTCCTGTAAACACGTAGATACTACGTAAATACCTTTAACTTATGTTTCAAAAATAAATAATCTACAATTTAAACATATCTATTCCTTACTTCAACCCTCACCTATGCCTATGACGCACTCAATGCGCTAGAGCGTATAGATACGATTCTAAATATACGGCGTGTAGGTACTTAATGATTAAGTGGGATTTAAGTTAGGTAGAGTGCGAATGCTTCGCAAGGGTCAGCTAGTTATATTAAGAATTTTAATATCATCATGAAAAGAAAAATAATTGAGAATTATATATATATATATATATATATATATATATATATATATATATATATATATCATTCATGTTTGGGAAAAAGGGGTTAAGTCATAAAAAATTTTTTTTATCGTCTTTTTAAAATTCCTAATTGACTGTAATTTATTCGTTAATCATAATTTATTACAGTCTCTGATGAAAGAATATAGTTTTATTTATTATTCTGGAATAAAGAAATACAATCAGAAAGAATTTATAATGATTTTCAATAGCTTGGTAAATCGTTGCTTAAGCTTCAAATTCGATGACTTAACCCGTTTCGACCAAACACCAGTGATATATTGAAAAACTTTCAAGACCTTTGTATTCTATTTCCGGCAACTTCATAAATCTATGTCAAACAATAAACTAAAAATCAGCAAAGAATGCGAAAATAATTAAATCAGATTAATTTTTCGATGACGGAATCGGAATCTTTGAACATATATGAAATAGTAGATTAACCTAAATTATTACCTTTTAATTATATAAAATGGATTTATAATAAGGTTAATAGGTTGTAGGCAATTATAGGTTATCGTTGTGATTGACCTCTTGCAAAAGGGATAATTGGATGATGGGGAAACGATCGTCTGGAATCACTTCTAATCTATCAACTCTATTATAATTCCATCTATCATATCAATTCGGATTGATCCTTAAATTCGTATGTATTACAACACTCCAATTCCAAAAAAAAAAAAGTAATTTATTTTAAACTCTTATTTCACATATTTCTTTTCCGTATACGCTATTATTATTATATATTATATTATTATACTCCCTTTCATTAAGCGAAGTCAATTTTTCCTTATAGATAAAATAGATACGGAAGAACTTGATAGCCATTATGCAGACGTAACAAGAAAACAAGTTATAAAAAGCTATTGATAAAATAAAAATAGTAATGACGAAACATTGTTGTTGCTAGTTAAAAATAATAAAACAATGCAAACAATAAAAGAGAAATATAGAGGATTTCAGAATGTGTCTTTCCATTGGAACAGTCGGTAATACAAATCCTTTTAAAAATAATGAAATGCCCTATTATATCTAATAATGGACATTAAAAAAATAGGATTGAGAGATATGATACAGAAATCAGAGATAAAATGTATGTGGAGATATTTTGTTTTTAATAATTTATTCCTTTTAGAATACAGATTACTTGCATAATGCAATTTTGTTAGTTTGTTTAATTTAACGTCACTTTATGATATTAATGCTAATTGGATTATGCTACTGTGGGACTCCTAAATTTTTCCTCTCCGGGTATAATTAGGATAGCGATCTTTAACGAGTATCTGTCATCGTACAGGCTCAGTACCTCCATTTTACATGCTATACGAGGAACGGCATACCCAAGGTTATTTTACACTCTTCAAAAATCCTAGGGCCAGCTTGGGACGCGAACCCCGACCATTAAGTACTGTATGCTACTATGCTTACCACTACACACCACAGGAGAGAATCGTTTTAAAAAATACAATCAGCCTGTTAAATCATTCACATTCAAAGTATTTTTTTTCATTTTAAAGGCGATACTTTTTTTTTTTTTTTAATTCTTTTGAGAGTTTATAAAAATGTTTAACTAAATAAAGTAAA
Organism: Aelia acuminata; assembly: GCA_911387785.2. NCBI lineage: Eukaryota > Metazoa > Arthropoda > Insecta > Hemiptera > Pentatomidae > Aelia > Aelia acuminata. The sequence continues at coordinate 15,017,698 of OU426982.1, forward strand.
ACAGGTGTCCTGAACAAAAAAAGTATTTTAGGTTGCCATGCTAACCACTACACCACAGGTGACACCTAGTGAAATTTTAATTAAGGTTTAGAAGAAGGTTTAATTAGAAAATGTAATTTTATGACTTGTTTTGTAATAAACACATAAAAAAAAAGGAAAAAAAGGGGATCTCAACAAACACTTATTAGAAAAAGTATAATATTTAGTTAACTGTTACTTTAAAAAATATTCTTTATTAATTAGGTATGTTTATTCGTTAACAAAAAACGAGGAGAAAAAAAAAACTTAAAAAAACGCCTACCTTAAAACTGCAGAATAATGAAATATTTTTAGGCCTAAGGGAAAAGGATGATGAGTCAAAAGGGATTACAATACATTAAACATTTCGAAAAAAAAAATATTGTGCGTGCGCGCAACACACAACGTTCACTTACCAACTTACCTAAATTAGAAATTAATGTGTTTTGTTAATTGCCACTTCTCAAAGTTATACATGTTTCCATATTCATTTCTTATTTTTGTTTTCATTTGCTCAGAAAAAAAAAAAAAAACTAATTTCTTTTATTATTAAATAAAAGTTTTTACTTGTGATAATTCGGCAATGCAAGCATAATACTCCAAGTCGTCAGATTTTATAATTCTCTATGTACTTGTTGAATATTTCATTTAGTTCCGATGAAACAAAGAATTCTCATTAAATGAACAGAACATCTTTAATTATAACGCATTGGTTTGTTATTAAAGGCTCAAGGTGATTTATGAGTTGACGGAATATTTTTCTTTTTTTCTCCTGTATTTGTTTACTTGTTTTTTATTTCATATATCATATTTAGCCATTTCTTATTTTTAGGCGTGATGAGAGACAGTTAATTTCTCAATATAAACTAAAACAAGGGTACTTTATAGGAAACAAAAAAGGCCCTTACCCCATTTAAGCCCCCTGAGAACATTTTAATAATGATAAAGCTTACCTGATATTAAAGAACACCTAATTTTCATTCAACATGACGAATTTGATAAAAATCATTAAAGCCGTTTTTGAGGTAATCGAAAAAAAGGTAAAAATTGGAAAAAAAGTTGTGAAATAAAGTGCCCCCTCCGTTTGACCAATTTTGATGAAATGTTGGCTGTCACATCGCGGGCATATACATACACTAAATACTCAATTTCAGGTTCGCACGGTTAATAGTTTTTGAGCAAGTCTGTTCACACACACACACACACACACACACACACACACACACACACACACACACACACACACACACACACACACACACACACACACACACACACACACACACACACACACACACACACACACACACACACACACACACACACACACACACACACAGACACACACACAGACACACACACACACAGACTATTTCGCGGGACTTGGTTATTTCTACTCAGGGGACCCCAAAACGTGTATTTCCGTTGAAAACCGGAAGTCGAAATTTTTCACGATCGCAATACTTCCACTTACTATATATTTCATATATAGGTAAGTGAAAGTAAAAAATTATTATTTTTAATGAACAAAGAGAACGTATATATTTTATAGTGAGCCTTCATTCGCATTTTTAAAGGTATTAATTTTTGTTTTTTTCATTTCCCTTAGGCTCCACATTTCCTTTCGTTTATTCATAGTTTCGCAGTTCTTTTGGTTTGATAAATAATATATTTTAGATTGTATTTATGAAGGTTCGAATTTAACTATAATACGTAGAGAGAATTTTTTTGAAGGTTGCTATTGCTCTCTTAAAATATTTTAACAAAAAAAGTACAATATTTATTAACTTTTTACTTCTACATAGTCATAGTATTAAGTATGTACTAGCAGACCCTTGCGAAGCATTGGCACTCTAACCCACTTAATTAAAGTACACACCGTATATTTAGTATCGTACAGTGCGTCATAAGCATAGGTGAGGGTTGAAGTAAGGAATAGATGTGTTTAAATTGTAGATTATTTATTTTTTGAAACATAAGTTTAAGTTATTTACTTAATATGTACGTGTTATATATATACGTGTTATATAATATACAGGACCTCTTTGTACATTATGTTTGAAGTTAATGCTCATCTGTGATTGTTTGTTGGTGGGTTTGTTTTACACAGAATAGATGTCACTGAAAGAGCTCACCCTGGAAAACGCCACATACTTAAATACACATATCGGTTTCACCGAAAGCGAGTGCGCTGATTCTATTTAGTTTTTTCTTGCAACTCGCAAACAACGGTGACATTCGGAAAAGTGTAGGTATAAAACCAAAAATGTTCGTCTCGACAAACTAAAAAAATGAACCCTTCGAAAAAGCCCAGCGACCCTTTTCGCTGATAATTGATGTTTTTCGCTTACATTGTTAACTGCTAGGAAGGCAGTAATCTTACTTATAATATGATATTATTTATTAATTGACAACCTATTATATGTAATAATTGTTTTAAGGTGTACTATCTCCTTATTATATTCTTGATTAATTTTAAAAAAATTGACTAGTTATAACATTGGATTCGTGTAATTTCAGACCCACCGAATACGGCCCTGGAGGACGAAACGTTTGTAATAAAGAAAGTAAAATAATAAAATTAGCAGAGACTAAGATCCAAATTAATTCTTCCTCATAACTAGCGAGTCTCTAGCCCTGTTTAAATAAATAAGTAATTCTTGAATATCATTTATATATATAAAAATCTCGCATCCCGATGTTTGTCGGAGGTAAACTCAGAAACTACTCAACCGATTTTGATAAAAATTTGGCTCATTGTGTATAGTTTTGTCCAACTAAAAAAGATAAGATAGTTTTTATTGCGATTATTGGCCTCAATATTTCTTTTATTGCAAATTAATTACTTATTATACTCCGATTGTGTGTCGCCTTTTCAGGTGTGGGGAAAGCATTGAATCAATTTGTTTTAGCAATAGACATTTTGATAACCTGTTTCAGGTAGAACCTACCGAAATGATATCTAATCTCATATCATCATGTGTTATATCTATATAAATAAAGTTGAAATTCTGTTTGTTTGTTTGTTTATTTTTTCTTTATAGAAATCCATACCGTTTGTCCTAAATTCTCCAAATTTCGCTCAGTGGTTCTATGATACCAGGTGCGAACACCAGTCCATATTAAAATTGCGTAACTTCAGCCGATCTTCAGCTGATATTCTTTATTCTCCAAATTTCGCTCAGTGGTTCTTTCAGACCAGGTGCGAACACCTGTCCATATTAAAATTGCATAACTTCAACCGATCTTCAGCTGATATCCTTTATTGTTACAAAAATCATAATGATCTCACTTTACAATGCTTTTTTTTACGAAATCGACCGTTTCTTTAGAAAAATTTTCTAAATTTTCCTTGAAACTGGGATACACAGCTATAATCTATAAAAATAAAGATGAAATTCTGTTTGTTTGTTTATTTGTTCTTTATAGAAATCCATAACGTTTGTCCTAAATTCTCCAAATTTCGCTCAGTGATTCTTTTATACCAGGTGCGAACACCTGTCCATATTAAAATTGCATAACTTTAGCCGATCTTCAGCTGATATTCTTTATTGTTATAAAAATCGTAATGATGGTTTATTACGAAATCGACCGGTTCATAAGAAAAATGAAATTCCACGGGTGAAACCGGGATATACAGCTAGTTCTTAATATAATTAAAATGTATTATGGCAAAAGAATAATGTGGTAAATTTTTAAATATTGTGATCGTACTAAGCCCTGTTGCAATTATATTATTCATTAATCCTTTTACATGAGTATTATTGATATTTAGTCACGCCTCTGCTGGAATAATCCACTATATGCTAAATGAACGGATCATTAATACTTACTATAATCAAATATGAGATGTAAAAAATAAAAACTTTAACTCTTCTAAATTCTTTACCAAACAATTTTAAATTTGGCGTAAAGTTCCATTTTAAATCCCATTGGTTTTTAGATTAGCTGAAACATTTTTTTCTTTATCAGTGAATTTTGATTTGACTATATTAAAAAGGATAGAATATATGTAAGTAGTTCAATGCATTATAGCTTATGGTACAAATACAATTTTATATTATTTAAGTAGTTCGGAGATTATTTAAAATTGTACCTAAGTAAATAATTGTTATATATAGCGAGAGAGTTTAGAGAGAAGAAGTAGATAAAGAAACTATTTATTTGCTAGGTGAGAAGGGGATCGGAAATGAAGTTGCCCGGAAGTTGGTCAGCGAGGTTGGACCCGGTCAATTATCTGACGGAACTAACCGTAGTGGATGGAGAGCGTGCAATAGAGGCAACCTGCTTCCATCGAATCTTCTCTTATACTGGAGCAGTTCTCTCCTTCCATCATGTGTGTGTATATATATATATATATATATATATATATAATATATAATATAAAATATATATTATATGCACTTAAATACTATTAATATTAATAAATATGTATATTAATAAATAGTATATTTATATATAACCTTTTTTTACTTTCACTTACCTATACATGAAATGTATAGGTAAGTGAAAGTATTGAGATCGTGAAAAATTTCGATTTCGATTCAAACCGTACGAGACTAAAATTGGGTATTTGGTGTATGTATATGCCCGCGATGTTCAACAAAATTAGTCAAACGGAGGGGCCACTGTTCGAGCCAGTAGCTAGAAACATATAAGCTGTTATCTTTTAGTTTTTATAATATCATAATATACTTATTATATCATAATATAATTAAGATTTAGCAAAGTTCATGGGTTGGCAGCGCTGACTGACGCCTCACGGGACGTACCGTGCGTGACGAGACGGGCAGTAAGACCTCATGGTGGCAGAACATAATTTCAGCATATTTCACCGCAAAATCATGAGTGAGTAAATTTCGAAGACCTTAGTGGGTCCTTGGGACCAAGAATGATGACGTAGAAGTTAAGAGCTGGCCAGCCAAAATGTTCAATTTAGTCAAAGGCACCAGAAGAGCCATTTTATTTAACTGCATCCTTGGGCGGATCCAGCCGATCGTAAAGGGGGGGGGGGGGGCTGCAGTCCTAAAGGGGGGCTGCAGCCCCACAGCCCTTCATTTGGATCTGCTAATCAGCTTTTTTACCTTAATGTTCCTTTCCCACAACTAAAATTATACTTGTTCTGCACATTATTTGTTCTTTAATTTGCTTCCTTACATTAAGGAAAGTCAAATTCTATCTTTTAATGACGAAAAGTTTTCCAAAGGGTGGGGCTGCAGCCCCCACAGCCCCCCCCCCCCTGGATCCGCCAATTACTGCATCAAATATGAATGTAGGAGACTACTTAAATTCATCATTCACCCATGAAGACTTCAGCATCAAATTATTAGTCAAAATTTTAAACTAACAACCAATGTAACTTGTAACATGAATATGATACCATATTTAGTTCAATCAGCTTAATTATTTCTATCATTCCCCATTATACAGTCCACACTTCATTACCATTACTACCAGCGGAACCACCAATGGTTCGTGGTGTATAATATTCTTAAAAGAATTATAGACGACACAGCCACTCATTTAACACGTTCACGCCGGCGTGTACCACCGGTGGCTCACACTTGACTGCCTCATCGGGCGGCGTGTACCACCGGTGGCTCACACTTGACTGCCTCATCGGGCGGCGTGTACCACCGGTGGCTCACGCTAGAATGCCGCCTCTGACAAATAATTAGATCTGTAACACTTTGACTGCCGAAAAAGAATACCTGAGAGCCATGCTTTCGTTTCTATACAATTTTAATATTTAATTCTCTGACAAGAGAACAGTTAATCGATATCGGGAACGTCTTAATAAATTTTGTCTATTTTTAAGGTTTTTCTCCGATTTTCTCAAAAACGCCTCTAACGATTTTGATCAAAATTGTCATGTTTAATGAGTTTATAACTTTAGTATCAGGTAAGTTTTATCATCATAAAACTGTTCTGAAGGGGCTTAAATGGGGAAGAGGATTTTTAAAGAACCTTTTTACTATTACTTACCTCTATATGAAATTTATAGTGAGGGAAAGTATTGCGATTGTGAAAAATTTCGACTTCCGGTTTACTAACCTTCATAAATGCGCCCGCAATGTGACATATTTAGAGTAAATCGAGTAAAAGTAGGGAGCACTTTATCCGAACGTCTATTTTTCTATTTACGATTTCTCACAAAAGGCTCTAAAGATTTCGATTAAACTTTTCAAGTTTAAGAATAATAAGAGGGAATGAAGTATTCTTTAATATGAAGTAGGTTTTTTAGAAATCGATAAGATCTGATAGGGCTTAAATAGCTAAGGAAAAAATCTTCCTAAGAAGTATCTTTATTTTTTTTTTCATTTTGAGTAAATAACTGTCCCTTGTCATCCATAGTTACAAGAAATGGCTAAATATAAAATAAGAATTAATTTAATAATCAAATAAAAGAGAAATAACCCAAACTGAGAAAAGAGATCGCCAGTTTAAACCAAAGTTGGGCAAATTGTAATCTGAATAATTATTAGTGAATATGAATAATTTTAATCATAAAACAAATGAATAATGAATAACCATTATTCATAATCAGTGCGGAGCATTTTTAATGATTATTGAGTGTTTATGGTATTCATTTGAAATGATTAATGAATACCTTGTATTCAGTTATTCGTGATTAACGAGTACTGATAAATTCAGTTAGTCATTATTCATGAATAAAATATATTCCTGAGCTAGGATTAATATAATACTCTTCAATCATGAATACGTAATATTCATCAATCATGAATAACTAAAATTCACCAATCATCAATCACGAATGAGCAAGGACTAGTCCTAAGAGTGGGTTTAGTCAACTGAACAGCATTTGAAGTCACAAGTAAAGAATTAGACCCTAATTCCAATAGGTAAAGGTCTATTGACAAGAATGGAAATAGCAAACAAATTTTCAATCATCAGACATGATTAGTAAGATTCCCATTAGTCAAGATTAATGAGTAATCTCTCTATATATAAGAGGCTTTATCCTTACTGAAGGCTTTATACCTTAGAGAATCAACGCAGAGCAAAAACTACTAATGATAGAAACTTGAAGTTCGGAATTTTTCAATCAAAAATGTAACCCCTAAGGGGTTTAAATGACGAAATTGTCGTTAAACAGATACCTATTTTTGCACTTCGAGAAAAAAATATCTAATTTGGGCTCATTTTAAAGATATTGATACGACGGGTTTAACTCGAAAGCCCCTATGAAACCATGTTTTAAAGCCGAAATATGAAGCGTTCACGACGAGTAAGCAATTTTTTGTTTCGGCGGTTTTAGTGAACTCTCTTCATTGTCCGTCTCCCTCTCTTCTACCGAGCCGGCAGTTTCCCCCTCCAACATTCCACCTACCGGAAGCTCCGTTCCCTCTCCCCCTTTGCTCACTTCGTTTTTTTAAATAGATTTTGTTAACATATTATATTAAATCAATACAAAGATAATAATCACAAATTGATTTTAAAGGCTCGCGGGCAAAGCCGCGACGGGGAATGCTAGTCAAGAATAATGAATTCTTCTTAATCATGATTACTGACTAACATTTAATAATGAATAATGGCCATTCATGATTGTTGAATACTTTATATTCATTAATACTCCACGACCTGTGATTAATACAATTCATGATTAATGATTCCGCGCTAAAGAATGATGTGTGAATGATGATAACAACCATTATTCACATTTTTGATTATTAGTCACAATCATGATTACATTTTTATTTATATATTAAATATGCCCTGCTCTGGTTTAAACCATTTAAATATTGCAAGAACAAACTATAATCTATCTGTTTTATTTTTGGGTTAAAGTGAAGAAGTACTCTAATTTCTAATAATACAGGGCATTACGCAAATAAGTGAAAAGTATCTTCTACTACATTCTGATTACAAAGTGAACTAATGAGTTGCTCTTCTGCAAGATTCATTAAATAACTTAAATAAATGGATTCAGTTCTCTTATTATTGTTTGTATCATCTTTATCCTGTATATAGTGATATTACCGGTCTATAATTGGCTTTATAACAGAGTTATAAATGTTTTGACGAAGGACGTGGAGAAGTGGGTAAAGGTAAATTTAAAGGAAAAGGTAAAGACGGAGGGGGTAAAGTGATTATGAGCCGCTAACAAGGGGCTAAGACCTGCCTAAGGCACTCCAGGCTCTCTCTGCTCAAAGCTTCCTAGCTAGTTATCTTCAAATATAGTTCAGATCTCCTATTATATGAACAATTCTATATAATTCATTATTATATTTTATTTGATACCTTATAATTTTATTTATATTTATATATAAATAAGATGTTCCACAAGGTTTCCGCGACTCTAGTTTTGGTAATTTTCATATACATGAGGAGCTAAGACCCGCCTAGTGCAAGGGAGGAGCTAAGATATCGTAGTGCGAAAACATGACTGGTGTAACTAAAAAAAAAACAAATTGCATTTTACAAAATTGAAACGGTCCTTTGATATAACCTACACGTCCACAAATTCAAATTCTCGTATCCATGCTAATGTCAGCCATATTCCTGATTAAACTGTTAGGATGTCCGTCCAAGTTAATAAAAAATCGTTTGTAAAGCGTCGCTATGTTGGTAGATGGAGGTCACGAAGTTTTGTTAGTCACGTACCAGGATGCCTTTGTAATGAGTCGTAACAATTTTTATTGAAACGTTTGAAGTTTTTGTAATTGAGTCTTTTTAGCTATGCCGAATATCTGTGAGGAGTATGTCCACATGGGCTTCAGTATGTTTTACTTCTTGATTTTGAAAAATTTGATAATTTTTTTTTTTTTGATCTTATAATCAATCATCAAATCTTATATCATCATGTGTTATATTCTTAATATAATTAAAATGTATTAGGGCAAAAGAATAATGTAGTAAATTTTTAAATATTGTGATCGTACTAAGCCCTATTGCAATTATATTATTCATTAATCCTTTTACATGAGTATTATTGATATTTAATCACGCCTCTCCTGGAATAATCCAGTATATGCTAAATGAACGGATCGTTAATACTTACTATAATCAAATATGAGATGTAAAAAATAAAAACTTTATACAGTGGATCGCCTAATTAATCACAAATATTTTAACTATTAGCGAAATAATGCAAATAGTGGTTCATTTATTTATACGGGTCATTAACTAAAGATGCGTAGATTTCACTTGCTAAAATTTCATTATTGAAATGTTATAATTTCAGGCCGAAAAAATTCATGAGTACTCAGTGGTATATTACCTTAACCTTTTAAATAGTAGCCAGATAGGAGAACTTTTAATTGTTCTTTTAAAAAAATATGAAAACAATTTCAAAGTGAGGGTTGAAAACAATTTTCAAAGCACTAACTCAAGTGAAAAATGTGTTGAGGTAGTAATAAACTATGAGAAGTGAAAGCAAAAACGCGTATATTTTAAAGAAATACAATCTTAAAAAATCAATAGAAATACAATAAAAACAATTTCAAATTCAAAAGGAAATTCCAAACGTGTATAGCCAAAAGTAAGCTTGATTTTAGAGTTGGGTTAGGTTACAGTCACATACTTTTGGTCATAGTTTAGGAATCGTCACCTTTACATTCAAAAGCATTCTCAAATTCTTTTGAGAATTCAAAGAATGGAGTTATTCGCTCCCTCATTTAAGAAATTTTTTGAAAAAGTGAGGTAGTGAAGAATGAGGGAGTGAAATTTTCAAAGTCTTTATTATTTTTTAATCACTGTAAGTAGGTTAAAGTTGAAAATGACTGCAGAATTGAAAACTATGACTATTTTTCCATCGAAAAACAATAGTTAAGTGAAAATATTGCTTGGAAACTCATCAGTTTTTTTTTTAAGTGAGGGAATGAAGTAGCTATTGACCACAGCGTAGATTTCCCGTAATAACCTATTTCTGACAGCGGAGGCAAGCCATCGCAGCCCCTGGTCGGCAGTCAAAATGATCCTAGGGTCTTCCCTGAACCGATTCTTTCCACCCCGGGCCTTGAGCCATGTTCCCCTCAACGCTCACACCATCCAACACTTGACGTGAGGGAGTGAAGGAAAAACGTCTGGACATACCTTTTTTTATTTTATTTATTGTTATTGGTAACAATAAATGACACCGCTTATTTTTTCATGGATCCTTGAAATAATAACTGACTTAACCGAATAAATCAATTTAATCAAACACTCAATTGTTGAAAGAATACGAATTTTTAAAGTAGCTAGCCTGGGAGTCGGACAAAGTGAGGGAGTGAAAAAACAATTACTTTTAACCAATTATAAATTTAGTTTGGAGCTAAAACATAGCCTCCATAGAACAACAAAAGGAGTGAAATAGTTCCTATTTTTTTCTAGTAACTAGCACTCATTTTAATGGTTGAAAATGGACCGGGCGGATTTTCAGATAATGACCCATACATGATACTGAAGATTTTTTCATCATATCAAAAGACAAGTTCAAGAACCTTTGGTGAAAGTACTTTGATTCGAAAAATACCTCAACTGAGGTATAAAATAATTTACCGGAACTTCTTCACGCTTCATCACACATCGGTTCCCCTTATGACTTCCATGACGTAGATCTATTACCCGGTGCTAAAGAGATTCAGAGAACTATTCAGTGAATGTCCTTTGGGTTAGGTTGTAGGTGTTGGATTGCTGAGTCATTCACTCGTGAGAGGAGTCGAGCTCTGTACACAGAACAAAAGGTAGGGCCAAGGTTACATATTACATAGTACCACGTGGTATTCCACCACTAAACCACAAAAGCACTACTTCACAAAACAATGGATCCAAACCTAGTGTTTCCTATAACAAAGGGTATTATGGACTTGTGAGGCTTGAGTGCCAATCAAGTGCATTTATTATTACAACAATGTAAAATGTGGCGTTTTGGGGATAGAAATACTTAAAAAATTATTTTAAAAAAGAATTTGAGTTATAATTTATATTTTTCGACAGAAGGATGACTTGTGGCCCACATGTCAAAATGAAAAAAGAAGACCCCGATAATTCGTTTAAAAATACTTTACTCTTTTTTTTTCCTATTTTTTAAAATTAAATTTAGACAAAAACTGAAAAAAAACATACATCTACTTACTTAAAACCATTTGGACATACGCCTCACACATTTTCTCCTCAGCTAAAAAATTACAATACACACTTAAAAAAGATTACAAACTTTTCGATTCAAAATTTTAAGATTTTATGTACATAAGATGATAAATTTTATGTACGTAAGTAACCAAGCTCTGCATACAGACTTACAACAACCAACTATCAAACAAAACAAATTAACTCTTTACACAAATTGCAAGGACATAATAAAAGATTAATTAAAGATATGGCCACGGATGACATTCCCTTTATTAGACGGCTGGACAGAGGACTCCTGGAGAGAGCTAAGAAGCTGGATGAGAGACCTCCCCTCCTGAATTAGTATCAAGCCCGGAAAAAGGGCACTTTCCTTTCCTCATGCTTAAAATGCCTTACATATTAGGGTGATTCTCATTTTAGGGGCAAGTTTTAGTACATTACAACTTTTACTTAAATGGTGCCTAACCTGATTTTTTTTCAATTGCTATACGATGAAGGTATATTTCTTCATTATAAAATATTAAAAATGAAAATATTAATGAGTAATATGATTTTATAATTATTTAAGTTACTAAAATGTCATTACCATGCACTGTCCCACTCTCGATTTTGTAGTAAATATGTATTTTTACTTTCACTTACCTATATATGAAATATATAGTAAGTGGAAGTATTGCGATCGTGAAAAATTTCGATTTTCGGTTTTCAACTGAAATACACGTTTTGGGGTCCCCTGAGTCGAAATGACCAAGTCCCGCGAAATGGTCTGTGTGTGTGTGTGAACAGACTAGCTCAAAAACTATAAACCGTGCGATCCTGAAATTGGGTATTTAGTGTAAGTATATGCCCGCGATGTGACAGCATAAATTTCATCAAAATTACTTAAAGGGAGGGGGTAATTTACTTAATAACTTTTTAGGTTTTTTTCGATTTTCTCAAAAACGGCTCTAACGATTTTGATTAAACTGAGTATTTGATCTATGTATATGCCCGAGATATGACTGTAAAAATTTCATCAAAATTTATTAACCGGAAGGGGGACTTTACTTAATCAATTTTGTATCATTTTCAAGTGTTTTTTTTATTTACTCAAAGAAGGCTTTCACGATTTTGATCAAACTGGGTATTTGATGTATGCATAAGCCAAAGATGTGATAGCCAGCATTTCACCAAAATTGACCAACCGGAGGGGGGACTTTACTTAATAAATTTTGTATCATTTTCATGTGTTTTTTTTATTTACTCAAAAACGGCTTTAAAGATTTTGATCAAACTGGGTATTTAATGTATGTATATGCCAAAGATGTGATAGCCAACATTTCATCAAAATTGATTAACCGGTGGGGGGACTTTACTTAATAAATTTTGTAACATTTTCAAGTGTTTTTTTTATTTGCTCAAAGAAGGCTTTCACGATTTTTATCAAACTGGGTATTTGATGTATGCATAAGCCAAAGATGTGATAGCCAACATTTCACCAAAATTGACCAACCGGAGGGGGAACTTTACTTAATAAATTTTGTATTATTTTCACGTGTTTTTTTTTTTTTATTCAAAAACGGCTTTAACTATTTTGATCAAACTGGGTATTTGATGTATTTATATGCCAAAGATGTGGTTGCTAACATTTCATCAAAATTGGTCTAACTAAGGGGACCACAACAACGCATTAATTTCTAATCCAAGTAAGTTGGTAAGTGAAAGTTGTGTGTTGCGCGCACGCACCAGATTTTTTTTCTTTTGAAACCTACGTTTAATGATAGTGAAATTTATTTTCACTCATAAAGAATAACTGGATCATTCTGAATTATATTTTTTGTTAATTTTAGTTTACTGTAAGTATGTTTAAATAGCTTCGGAACTTTGTCCGTTCACTTTGACGTCATTACCACTCACGAAACAAAACGGACGAGATAAAGCCTTAAAAAAGGGGGAACAGTGGGGAAATTTCTTTTGAGTATAGTGGTCACCGTGGATTAACCGATTTCAGTTGGGAGCCCGCCTCCGCGCATGTGCCTCGTAAAAAAAGTCACATACCTTTTTTGTTGTCATTACCACCGCTTGTATTAACACGCTTTCTTTTCAAGTTATTTCATTCTTTATATCATATTTGTTTGACTATCGTTTGTCTAAGTCGGTTGGCAAAAAAAAAAAAAATATCTAAATTAGTTACACAGCGGTTTTGGCCGAATAAAATACGTGAAAATGTCATTACGAAGTTGAAAACTCGTGACATTACCACGCCCGAATATTAGCTCGGTAATGACATAAATTGTGCCGTATCTGTTTTTATGAAAATTGCCCATAATCTGAGAATCACCCATAAATTGATGAGGTGAATCGGGGACAGTTTTTTGCCTTAATTATTTTTGAAGCTTTTTACTTTCACTTACCTATATATGAAATATATAGTAAGTGGAAGTATTGCGATCGTGAAAATTTTCGACTTCCGGTTTTCAACGGAAATACACGTTTTGGGGTCCCCTGAGTCAAAATAACCAAGTCCCGCGAAATGGTCTGTGTGTGTGTGTGTGTGTGTGTGTGTGTGTGTGTGTGTGTGTCTGTGTGTGTGTGTGTGTGTGTGAACAGACTAGCTCAAAAACTATAAACCGTGGGAACCTGAAATTCGGTATTTAGTGTAGGTATATGCCCGCGATGTGACAGCAAAAATTTCATCAAAATTGCTCAAAGGGAGGGGGTACTTTATTTAATAACTTTTTACGTTTTTTTCGATTTTCTCAAAAACGGCTCTAACGATTTTGATTAAACTGAGTATTTGATCTATTTATATGCCTGAAATATGACTGTAAAAATTTCATCAAAATTGATCAACCGGAGGGGGGACTTTACTTAATAAATTTTGTATCATTTTCACATGTTTTTTTTATTTACTCAAAAACGGTTTTAACGATTTTGATCAAACTTGGTATTTAATGTATTTATATGCCAAAGATGTGATAACCAACATTTCATCACAATTGATCAACTGGAGGGGGGACTTTACTTAATAAATTTTGTACAATTTTCACGTGTTTTTTTTATTTACTCAAAAACGGTTTTAACGATTTTGATCAAACTTGGTATTTGATGTATTTATATGCCCGAGACATGACTGTAAAAATTTCATCAAAATTTATCTACGGGAGGGGGGACTTTACTTAATAAATTTTGTATCATTTACACGGTTTTTTTTTTTTTTTATTTACTCAAAAACGGCTTTAACGATTAACAAAAATAAGATATGAATGTAGAAAAATGTGTGACTTTGGGAAATGATGTTTAGCAAAACACGTCAATTTCTATTCTAAGTAAGTTGGTAAGTGAAAGTTGTGTGTTGCGCGCACGCACCAGATTTTTAAAATATATAAATATGATTTTATGTTTCAGAATTTTTTTCCCGAAATGAAAAATTATTATGGCAATTTTTATGGTATCATCCGATTCTGCATTAAATGTGGAATAAACTAAACAATAAATGCAATTCAGACAGTTATACAATTAGTCATTGACGTACGTAACTGATTCGTTGCCGAGGCAATGAAATTATAGATTGAATTATCTTAATTCCAAGCAATGATCATGAACTGCTATTACGCTAGATTTGCTGTGGATGGGTCCAAATACATGTACATTTTTTTTTTTTTTTTTTTAACCACACTAAAAAAGTTCGAAAATAAAATGTAAAAATTGCCCGTAGTTTGTGAATCACCCATTAATGCGTGGCAACTATTAGCCATTCACTGAGAACAGTTTTCCTCACAAACAACGGATGAACCGAAAGACAACGGATTATCCAATATTTTTTGTTTAACTTTTATCTTTATTCACACTTGTTAAAATAATTAAGGCAACCAGCGAAAAAAACGGATTATCTGACGAAGAATTAAGAGGGAATCACTGTATACCCCATTTTCAAGTTTTTCTAAAATGTATTGTAGTATTATGTACGGGTATAATTGGAAAGTTGATAATTTGCAAGGAACCCCTAAACCGATTCGAGAGCGAAGTTCAGTTACCGATTTCTATGGATGAATATGGAACGTTTATATTATAATTACTATCAATATTAATTCATCTCAACCCTAAGGGCTCAATGACCTGAAATGACCTCATGGTTTTATTATTCTGAGGAATAATGGTTTCACGGATACAATCGGAATACTAAATAAACCAGTTACCTTTACCTAAGCTTATAAATAATCCATAGTGATATTACAGATATTTATAAGGGTTCTTTATATAACTTATAATTACAAAATAGATATATAATTTATATTATTCAAGTATTTTGAAAAATTTGGATATCATGAAATCAAAGCTGTTAATAAATCTGGAATATTCCCACAAAAAAATTTGTTCTGCCATAAAACAATATATCTTTACAGAAAAGATTTTGTTTATTTTGATCTGCCAAAAAATTTTTGTATGGCACTCCTTTTTTTTAATATATATTTATATATGCATATATATATATATATATATATATATATATATATATATATATATATATACATACACACATTATGTATATATATTTTTTACTGTTTTTTTACATATTTCAATCATTGTAAATATTATATTTGAAATAGTTCAATAAATAAAAAAAAAAAAAATCGCTGTAACGAGGAAAAAAAATCAACAGAACTAAAAATACCTAATAAATTAATACAAAAAATGAAGTAATATTTAAATATTTTTTATAAGAAGAGAAAATATTGACCTTGGCCGGGATTCGAATCCGGAAATGCTTTTTTGCAAAGTAGTTTTCTCTAATCAATCACCCTTCCTTCCACAGTTCAAAACAGCCTTGGATATGCCGTCCCTCGGATAGGACGTAAAATGATAGTCCCGAGATTGTACGATGACTAGAGTTTAATATTTCCATGGCTATTTTTGCTGCTGAAAGGATTAGATATATATTTAGGAGCTTTTTTTTTTTCTTTTATTTTATGTCATTCTTACACAACAACTACATCAAAGATATCTTTCGAATCAATCTATATAAATAAAGATGAAATTCTGTTTGTTTGTTTTTTCTTTATAGAAATCCATACCGTTTGTCCTGAATTCTCCAAATTTCGCTCAGTGGTTCTTTCATACCAGGTGCGAAGACCTGTTCATATTAAAATTGCATAGCTTCAGCCAATCTTCAGCTGATATTCTTTATTGTTATAAAAATCGTATGATCTCGCTTTACAATGTTTTTTTACGAAATCCAATGTTTCATTAGAAAAATGAAATTCCCCGGGTGAAACCGGGATATACAGCTATAATCTATGTAAATAAACATTAATTTTTGTATGTTCTTTATAGAAATCTATACCGTTTGTCCTAAATTCTCCTAAATTCGCTCAGTGGTTCTTTGATACCAGGTGCGAACACCAGTCCATATTAAAATTGCATAACTTAAGCCAATCTCTGGGTATATTCTTTATTGTTATGAAAATCGTTTTGAATTCGCTTTACATTGGTTTTTACGAAATCGACCGTTTGAGTCGATAAAAGTCTCACTTTACTGATTTTATAGATTTAAAAAATGAATTCTCCGGGTGAAACCGGTATATACAGCTAGCATTATATAAAATCAAATTATTCAGTATCACGAGGAAATTAGCTAAATATTTCAACTTAGCTATGGTTTTTATGGAGAGAAAATCTAAAATTTAATTTGTTTTTTTTTGTATATTATAGTTGCATGATTATCTTTTCTACCGAAAAGATGAGATATATATTTTAGTGAGATTTTTTTTTTATTCCATATTCTGCCAAATATGCTGTCTGTATAGAAACAATAAAATTAAAATTGTTGAATCCTTTTCAACCAATATTAATTACAAATTATTCAGACAGAGGGAATAAGCTAAATATAGAAACATAATTATGGTTTTTTTGAGAGAGAACATCTAACATTTGGATTATTTCTGCTTTTGTTAAATAATATTTGTATTTCATTTGAAAAAAAAAAAAAAATGCTATCTATTAAAGTTTTATTTCTTCACCGTGAAGATAATGTTGTATATAATGATAATTGTGATGATAATGATAATGTATCTATACTGAACTCCAAGTACCTACCTACCAGTTCATAGAGCACACGGTTTGTGTTACTGAGGGTGCGGCTGTGGTTGACCTCCCATTCTACTAGCTTTTGGCTGCTCTCACTGTTCGGGCTCACTGAATGGGACTGCACCTTGATCCTGACATAGTTTTAGTCCGTTCCACCGAAGAAAATGTAGTCGACGAAGACATTATATCGTTACAAAACTTTTAGATAAAAATTGAATTGCCCGTAGTTATATTTGTCATTCCATACACTTCTTTCAGATAATTTACCCTATTAAAACTATGTTAAAGCAATAAGATCTCCTAAATAAAAAAATAAATTTATTATTAAAAATAGTAACAGTGAAAAATTTGTAGCATAGGAGGTATGTAGTAGTTTGTTTAACCTCCCTTTATGCTACTAAGGCTATTCGGACGATTCTACAGTGGGAGTCGTAAATTTTGCCTATCCAGGTATAATTAGGATAGGGATCTTAAACAAATAACTGACATCGTACAGGGTCGGGACCTCCATTCTAAGTCCTATCCGAGGCACGCCATAGCCAAGGATTTTTCACTCCCTTTAAAAAATTCTAGGGCTAGCAAAGGACGCGTACCCACGATCTTTATTATAGGAGGTTGCTATGCTAACCACTAAACCATAGATGACCCCATTTAATTGTTGATATTAAATCTATTTGGTCTATAAATGAGTAGAACTTACCTAAGTTGTCCGACAAGGCGAGGAGGGCGAAATTTGACCAGAGGAGAACTGCTGTCAGAGCAAGCATTATTCTTTACCCAACTTCATCCTGTAAAAATAAACTATTATTAACTATTGTAACACTTATTAGTATTAACACAATAGTTCTTACTCAACCTTTAACTAAAACCAAAAGTATCTTTAATTATTAACATAAAATAAAAAAATCTGGAGCGTGCTCGCAACACACAACTTTCACTTACCAACTTACTTAAATTAGAAATTAATGCGTTTTGTTAATTGCCACTTCTGAAATGAACAGAACGGCCTTAATTATAAACAATGGTCTGTCATTAAAGGCGTACTCCGCATGCGTGGGCTCAAAGAGTTTTATGAGTTGACTGAATATTTTTCTTTTTTTCTCCTCTTTATGTTTTCTTTATTTTTATCATATCTCATATTTAGCCATTTCTTATTTTTAGGCGTAACGAGAGACAGTTAATTTCTCCATGTAAACAAAAACAAAGGTACTTTATAAGAAAGAAACAAACAAACAAAAAAGCCCCCCCCCCAAAAAAAAAAGCCCCCTACGAACACGTTAATAATGATAAAGCTTACCTGATATTAAAGAAAACCTAATTTTCATTAAACATGACGAATTGGATAAAAATCGTTAAAGCCGTTTTTGAGATAATCGAAAAAAAGGTAAAAATTGGGAAAAAATTCATGAAATAAAGTGCCCCCTCAGTTGGACAATTTTGATGAAATGTGTGCTTTTACATATTTGGTATATACATACATCAAAGCCCCACCCCCCACTCTCCCACCACTACACCACATAATAAAGACTATTTGAATATTTACCTTTGCGAGAGGTAATTAGCTAGGAAAGAAAAAAAACACAGTAATTAGTTAATGAAAATTTACGTGTGCGAGAGCTAACTAGAGTTGGGGATAGTGGTGGTTCCTGGTGGGGTCGGAGAAAACCTGCCCCCCCTCCCTCATCTATAGTCTTTCCTAATAAAGAATTTTGGACTAATTACCTATGCGAGAGGTCACGAAAAAAAAGCCATATTAATTAAGGTTTGAAAATTTAAGTTCGCGAGAACTAACTAGAGCTCGCATTGACAAAGTTGGTCGCGGTAGGGGGGGGGGATAATTAGAAGAAAATGTTACATATTATATCAACTTGTAAAGATAAAGTAGCACAAAAATAACCATATGATTCTGAACAAGTCCAACTCTCCAGTCCATCGCTCCTTATATTTAGTCTAATTAGAATAGTCTAGAAGTTTCCGGACAATTGCAGATTGTTCTCGAACAGTCACAAACATGTACTGGAACACTTGTTTGTTCCAACAAAAAGTCTAGAACTCTTTTATATCATGTATTTTTCACTTTACAATATAAAAGTTATTCGAATATTCAATATCTAGGTTTGATATTGGATTATTGACAGTTGAATAAGGCTGTTCGAGATTGTTAGCTTGTTCGTAACTGTTTGAGAGGCTATTTCTGTCAATATAATCCTTTTGAAAAACTTTATAGACCGTCTAAGAAAAATTTTTGTTATTTTTCAAAACTTTTTGAAAATATTTTAACACTTTTGTGGGTTTAAATAATTTTTATTTGAAGAAAATAATTACTTAAAATGTCAGACAATAAAAACGACAACAAAGTAGCGACTTGCAACCATACAGTAGCACGGAAGTAACCATATGATACGATCTTCAGCTCAAGACTAACTCTCAGTCCGTAGCTCATTATATTTAGACTAAATTAGAACAGTCTAAAGTCCCGACAAGCGTAGAAGATTCTCGAACCTTTATTTCTTTGTAACTGTTCGTGATTCTCAAACTCAGGCAACCAACTCTCTCAAATGTATGGCAAATCCATATCGCTCCTTATATTCAGTCTAAATTAGAACAGTCTAGAAGGTTCCAGACAAGCGTAGGTTATAAGTTCGATAGAAAAAGATAGTCCAAAATGTCAGTAAAAAGTCTACAAATGCTATCGAAAAAATTATAACATACCTGGTAAAAATGTATATAATGATGTATGGATTACCAAGGGGTACCTGTCTTCTAATTCTTACCAAGGGGGGCTCTATGAATCTATAGTTTTCTTTCATTCACCATCCCTAACCATCCCTAACCATCCCTAATTAACTTTTAAATAAATTTTAAAAATTGATTTCATGAGATCACATGGATATTTACATATTTATAAAACTGTGGATGTAATAAAAAATGTAAGGTATAGAGGGAAATTAAAGTCTTTTTTTGTAGTTAGTTAGAAATGTCATATCCACATTTTATAAAATTCATCATTTATGATATATAAGATATTTATCTAATTTAAATTGTCAAAAATTGTTTTAGAAGAAAAAAATTAATTGTTAGAAATGTATTATCAATGCCTTTATAAAATTGTAGTTTAATAATTTTAAATTATTAAAAGAGCCCACAAGCGTTTTTTTTTTAACTCAACTGTTTTTCCTGGATATAAAATGTTGCAGAAAAATTTAAGCTTACATTAATCCTGAATGTTTTTCTGAAAAATCTGAATTTTTTTTATTTAATATTTTAGTTTTTATTACGAAGATTGACAATATATTCTAGCAAATTATTTACCTTCATGATATAATTTTAGGTAGGGTAAACCGGACAGTTATTGACACCCTTAAGACTACATTTCTGTGGCGAAATTTAAAAAAAAAAAACTTTTTATGAAGGGATCAAATTGAAACTTTCTGTAGCTCCTTTTTATGTATTCTTTTAAAGACTCAAGTGTTTTTTTGGGTCAAACTTCAATAGTTTTACCATATGGTAATACTTATATGTTAAATGTGCTAAAACTAGTTATTCACAACCTGTGGATTAAATTGTGAAATCTTCCCTATGGTTAGTTTGTTAAAGTCTTACTTCATAGATGACTTAGAGGACCCTTCTAACATTTTTTTTTTTTTTTTTTTTTTTTTTTTTTTTTTTTTTTTTTTTTTTTTTTTTTTTTCGGTTGGCTCACAGACCTTGGAGATCTTTAGCCGCCTCAACTAGCCTATTCCACCTCTGTCTATCTTGGGCGATGGCTTTCCAGTTCACCACTCGATGTTCGGTGGCTTCCTTCTTGATCATGTCAGCCCATCTCGTTCTGGGTCTCCCTCGCGGTCGGGTACCGACCACTGTCGCGTTCATCGTCATGTTGAGGGAGCCCGATGGGTTGCTTCTTGCCACGTGTCCCGCCCATTTTAACCTCTTAGCTTTCATATCGTGCGCTATCGATTGTTGGGTTTCCCCTATAATCTCTTCTTTAGTCTTTCTTCTCCAGAGTCCCAGTTCATTATCCCACTTTGGGCCTACAATTGACCTTAGCACCTTCCTTTCGAATCTTTCGATTCTTGCTTGTAACGTGCTGGTCAGTGTCCAAGTTTCGCACCCATACATTAGCACGGGTTTGATTATTGTGTTGTAGACCCTGATTTTCAGTGAGCGGCAGATTTTCTTAGATCTTAGGACTCGAGAGACCGAGAAGAACGCACGATTGGCACTGGCTATTCGTTGGTCGACCTCTGTTAATTGGTCGTTTATTGAGGTTACTGTAGATCCGAGGTATTTGAAGTTATCTACTTTAGGGAAGGTACAGCTTCCTACACTTATCTCGTCGATTACGTGTAGGTTTCGGCTTACTATCATGTACTTCGTCTTATTTTCATTAACTTGTAAGCCGATGTCTCTCGCTGAAGTGATCAGGGAACCGGCGAGTGACTTAATGTCTTCTTTCTTACTTCCTAGCACAGTCACATCATCCGCATATGCGAGGAACTTATGCATTCTCCCCACGTGCACTCCCCCTCTTGCCTTGGTACATTCTCGTATAACTTTTTCCAAGGCCAGGTTGAACAGCATCGGGGATAGGCAGTCGCCTTGTCTTAATCCTGACTTCACGTCGAAGCTTTCAGTCATTTCTCCTTGTACCAGGACTCGGCATCGGGATCCATTAATACACGCCCGAGTCAATCGTACCAATTTCCCTGGGAAACCCAGTTCCGTCAGTATTTTCCAAAGACAGCTCCTGTCGACCGAGTCGTAGGCTGCTTTGAAGTCGACGAATAAGGCGTGCACATCTTGATTTATTTCCCAACGTTTCTCGAGTATCTGTTTCAGGATGAAGATCTGATCGGACGTGCTTCTTCCTCTTCTGAACCCTGCTTGGTAGTCGCCAAGGGACTTTTCATAGTACGGGTTCATTCTGTTTAGAATTATGTAGGTCAGGATTTTGTATGCGACAGGGAGTAGTGCTATTCCTCTATAGTTTTCGCACTCATACATGGATCCCTTTTTCAGAATTGGGCATATGAGACCTGTGTTCCATACGTCCGGGATCTTTTCCTCTCTCCATATTTTCAGGATGAGCTGGTGTAGATGGCTCGTCAATGACTCACCCCCTTCCTTGAATAGCTCACCAGGTAAGCTATCTATTCCGGGGGCTTTTCGCCGCTTTACCTTCTCAATTGCCATCTGTACATCCAGTAGATCCGGCTCCTCTACCACATCGCTGGGATGGTCCTCAGCGTGGTCCATGTCCTCATCCTCTGAGGGATCCTCACTGTTCAGCAGCTGCTCAAAGTAATCCTTCCAGATTCCGAGCACTTCGTCTTTGACTGCTGTCAGTTTGCCTTGTTTGCTTTTCATTTGAGTGCTCCTACCCTTGTATCCGGTTCTTTCTTTCCTGATGTCAACATAGAATTCACATATTTTACCGCCCTGCCAGTTATCTTCTATCTCCTTGAGCTTTTGAGACAAGAATTCTCTCTTTGCCTTTCTCAGTGTCTTGTTTACTGCTTTCTGAGCAGCTTCGTATCTATCTCGAGATTCTTTGTCTCTTTTGCCTAGGCTGAGGATCTTCAGTGCCCTTTTGTCCTCCACAGCCTTACGGCATTCCTCCGTGTACCATTTCTTTGGTTGACGCTTAGCCTGGACTCCTATCACCTTGTTCGCTGTCTCCTTCAAGACCTTTTCAATTTCCGCCCAGTGGCTCTCAATTGGCGTACTCTCTAGGTCGAGAAGTTCGAATTTATTGGACAGCTCTATTTGGAATCGTGATTGGGTCTCCGGATCCTTTAGTCTTTGGATTTCATATCTTATTCGTTTCAGGTCGCTATCTGTCTTCTGGATTCGTCTAAGCCTTTGGTTAAACTTGACTACCACCAAGGCATGGTCCGAACCACAGTCGGCTCCCCTAAAGCTCCTCACATCTTGAATGGAGCTTTGGTGTCGCTTGTCGATCAGCACGTGGTCGATCTGGTTCCTCCACCTGTCCCCAGGACTTGTCCATGTATACTTATGAATCTCCTTATGCGGGAACTTGGTGCTGCTGACTACCAGATTCTTAGCAGCTGCGAAACTTATACATCTTACTCCATTTTCGCTGCTCGTTTCATGCAGAAAAAGAAATGTGCGGTCCAATTGTTGGCCGAAACTGACGCTCCCTTCCGATCTTGGCATTGAAATCCCCAATGACTAATTTTACGTCATACCGTTGAATACCGTCGTACACTTGCTCAAGTTGCTCATAGAAATCATCTTTCATATCATCGTCCTTGTCTTCGGTTGGTGCGTAAACGTTTATGATGGAGATGTTAAACCATCTTCCTTTGAATCTAAGCACACTTATCCGATCGCTAATAGGGACGAAGCTTAGGATTGATTTCCGAGCCTTGGGGCTTACTATAAAGGCAGTTCCTCCGGTAAAGTTTTGCTTGTTCCTTCCACTGTAGAATATCGTGTACCCATCGATAGTGAGTTCACCATCCTCGGGCCACCTAACTTCTTGTACGGCTATTATGTCAGTAGCGTACCTTTTAGCTTCCTCCACTACGTTTGGGCGGCTCCAGGTCTGTATAAGCTCCGAACATTCCACGAGGCAAGACGGAGTCCTTTATACAAAGCCGGGGTCGTTACCAGTTTTAGACTATCAGTTCCGAGGCTAGTTTTTGGTTTCGTAATCCGTTAGATTTTTACATGGTCGGGTGATTGACCCAACACATAACCCCCGTTGACCTTGGAGGACCTGTAATGAGACGTCCCCAGTAGACTGACGGGCCTCATCACGCCCGGGGGGAGGGGGGAGTTTGGACTTTGTGGCTTTCATCGGCGGGTGGTCACCCAACTGGGGCGGTCACCCATCCAAGTACTAAACACGCTCGACGTTGCTTAACTTTGATTACCTATTGCAACTGTCTTTGTCCTCTCGGCCATCCCGGCCCCCCTTCTAACATTAGACTCATGTATATCGTGAAATAGAATTAGGATTTGTTTACTTATTTGTTTAAGTTAAAGTGGGGTGTCAATAACTGTGCTGAGTGTCAATAACCGTCTGGTTTACCCTACTTATGGAAAATTATTTAACGACACGATAATTTAAAAGGCAAAATATAATTTCTTTATAAAAAAATGCAATATATACTTAAAACTGAACGCTAAGAATGTGAAGGTGAACGTGAACAAATTAATAACTAGAATGAAACAACATAAAACGAATTGAATTAATATAAAAAATAAAAAATTGCGTTTTATTTAGGATAAATAAAAATCTGGTGCGTGCGCGCAAGCACAACTTTCACTTACCAACTTTCTTAGATTAGAAATTAATGCGTTTTGTTAATTGCCACTTCTCAAAGTCACACATTCTTATTTTTGTTTTCATTTGCTCTATAAAATACACTAATTTCTTTTATTATTAAATAAAAGTTTTTACTTGTGATACTTCGGCAATGCAAGCATAATACTCCAAGTCGTCTGATTTTATAATTCTCTATGAACTTGTTGAAAATTTCATTTAGTTACCATGAAACAAATAATGTCCATTAAAGGAAAAGAACGGCTTTAATTATGAACAATGGTCTGTCATTAAAGGCGTACTACGCCTTTGCAGCATGCCTGGGCTCAACGTGTTTTATGAGTTAACAGAATGTTTTTCTTTTTTTCTCTTCTATACGTTTACTTGATTTTATCATATCTCATATTTAGCCATTTCTTATTTTTAGTCGTAACGAGAGACAGTTAATTTCTCCATATAAACAAAAACAAAGGTACTTTATAGGAAACAAAAAAACAAACAAACAAAAAAGGCCCCTACCCTATTTAAGCGCCCTCAGAATATTTTAATAATGATAAAACTTACCTGATATTAAAAAACCTAATTTTCATTACGACGAGTTTGATGAAAATCGTCAAAGCCGTTTTTGAGATAATAGAAAAAAAAAAGAAGGTAAAAATCGGAAAAAAAGTTATAAAATAAAGTGCCCCCTCCGTTTGACCAATTTTGATGAAATATTGGCTATCACATCTTTGGCATATACATACACCAAATAATCAAAATAGTTAAAGCGGTTTTTGAGTAAAAAAAAAAACACGTGAAAATGGGACAACAATTATTAAGTAAAGTGCCCCCTCAAATTGATCAATTTTGATGAAATTTTTACAGTCATATCTCGGGTATATTTATACATCAAACACTCAGTTTAATGAAAATCGTTAAAGCCGTTTTTGAGAAAATCGAAAAAAACGAAAAAGTTATTAAATAAAGTGCCCCTTCCTTTTGACCGATTTTGATGAAATTTTTGCTGTCACATCGCGGACATATACAGACACTAAATACTTAATTTCTTGTTCGCACGCTTTATAGTTTTTGAGCAAGTCTGTTAACACACACACACACACAGACCATTTCGCGGGACTTGGTTATTTGGACTCAGGGGACCCCAAAACGTGTATTTCCGTTGAAAACCGGTCGAAATTTTTCACGATTGCAATACTTCCCCTTACTATATATTTCATATATAGGTAAGTGAAAGTAAAAAATGCCCAACAGATGGAAGAAATTTCCGAAAGGTTGGGAAAATATCTTAAGAATATGACTTAATTTTAATAAAAAAACGGGAACATTTGATTATCTCACCACTGATTTATTAGAATTAATGTGAAATTTTTAGGTGCAAAACTGGGTGGACAAATATTAATGGGCCCCCCCCCCCCCCCCATGTTTCTCAATACTGCTTTGTAAGCTTACATTATATTTCGAAACCACGTCAAAAATTACAGTTTTTTAAAAAGAAAAGAATTCATCTAAACGGTTATTTTGATCCTGACTGGAATCTAGCACCCACCGCTGTAATATCTATATAATCAAAATGTGCTAACCTAAATGTTGGCAATTTATTTTATCATTAGCTCACGACTTGACAGGGGTCTAACTCCAATTTGCCTGATAACAGTCGGAAACATGAGAACCAGGGCTCCTTAAGCTGTTCTTGACCCCACTCGGCCTCCAGCGAAACCTGGTAATTCGAGATTCTTCTCCACCGGAACGGAGTCCCAAGAGTAACGGAGCGAGAAGGATATTGTTGAGGAACTGGCGTTATATTATTTACATATAATTATTGTTCACGTATAATGATTTAAATAAGAGACAATTATTTACTTTTTATTTTCATTATTTATTTCTATGACATATTAATTATAGTTTTATTTTGTCACCAACGACGAACTACATTGGAACTTAGATACTACAATATTTTTTAAAAAGTTTTAAGAAATATAAAATGACTATACGATTTTAATCAAAACGACTAATTTAAAACATACAATCGGTAAAAAAAAAAAAAAAAGTTGTTTGTTTGTTTAACGTCTATTTTTATGCTACTAAGGCTAATCAGACGATGCTACAGTGGAAGGCCTAAATTTTACCTAGCCAGGTTTAATTAGGATAGGGATCTTTAACGAGTACCTGACATCGTCAGGTCTCGGGACCTCCGTCTTATCCGACGGACGGCATAGCTAAGGATTTTTTACTCCCATTAAAAAATCCTAGGGCCACTCCGGGACGCGAACCCGCTACCTTTAGTATTGTAGGTTGCCATGCTAACCACTACACCACAGGTGGCCCCAAAAAAAATTTAGAAAGGTTAAAGGGTGTACGTACAATCATGGTTTCATAATCCATCAGCCGTGGTATAATATTCACCGCCTTAAGTTGTATAGTATTCTTGTCGAGCAGGGAATACCAAAAAAATTAATAAACTTAGTAGAAATGTGTATGACTGAAATGTTCAATACAGAAAGAATCGGTAGTTAATTTTTTGAGAAGTTCGTGGTTCGCTCAGGTTCGAAACAGAGTAATTCTCTATCACTAGTTTTATTCGCATTGGCATTTAGCACTGGAATATGCCTTTAGAGAGGTGAAACGTACCGGAAAGGGTTTGAGTTTGAAAGGAATATAAGCCTGCTCGGATATGCCGTTGAGTTGACAAGACGAAGGTGGGAGGATTGCGTTAAGGCAGATAAGTCGAAGTTGGGTCTGGGAGGCGGTCGGTGGATAGAGGTGTGCAGGGAGCGAGTTGTGGAATCGGCATCGAACCTTCGGGTTCTTTAAGCATTCATTATCATTATTATTATTTAATGTTAAGCATTAAATTATTTAATGTTAAGCTTTAGTACTTAATGTTTATTATTCAATAATTAAGATTAAAAAAATAATTGATTTTATTGAATGCAGGTAGGTAATTATTAATTTATTATTTGAAATTTAAATAATTTATTTTTTGAAGAGAAAAGATTTGGCTCCGCCGGGAATCGAACCCGGGTCTCCCGCGTGATATGCGCGGATGCTAACCAATACACCACAGAGCTCGGCTCCAAGTAGAGCCAATCCTTCCTCCTCACTGATACCTACTACCCGATCACGCAAATTTTGCGAGTAACGGGAGGTGGAAAAATTTTGTCCAATTTATGGTATTTACTGACGTACGTCAATTTTAAATTAATTTTATATTAATCTAATCTTAATCTGTGGGTGACCACCTTTTTTAAATTATTTTTAAATAATTTATTTTTTTTTTAAATCCCGGCGGAGCCAAATCTTTTCTCTTCAAAAAATAAATTATTTAAAAATAATTTAAAAAAGGTGGTCACCCACAGATTAAGATTAGATTAATATTATTTAAAATAATACAATGAAAAAATTGCATAGATATTAAGTTTAATAGATTTTCGCTGGCCTTATACGAGTAAATCAATATTAAATATTAGGTTATTTCACACGAAATGTCCGATTTTATAATTTTTTAAATATATAGAGGATTTTGCGGATCTTATAGAGGATTAAGCAGTTACTAAACCTGTACTTTTCTTTTATAAATATTAGCTTCCCAATTAATTACAAGCTTTTTAGTATACCTCCAAATATGAACATGGATAGCGAGATTTTCTTGCAGTATTTTTTTATGAGTTTAAACTCAGCCATTCGCGGGCGCAAGTGACGGTGCTGCTACTTGACTGGAACTAGAGGAACGGGGATAGAAGCCGGGCCAGTATAGCTCGACTCCTCAAGTAATTGACTTGGGAATCGCATGCGCGAACAGTGACGTCATTTTAGTCGCCAATGGAAAGGCACTATAACAGTTAGTGTACCTTACTTCGTTCTTAGTTTTTGCTAAACTTTGTTTTTGTTAATTTGATCGTTTGTGATCAAACCGCTAAAATGTCAACAACTTCATGCAGTTACGAGACTCCCAAGAAGAAAGAGACGAGAAAATCTACTAAAGTGATCAAAAGGCAGGCTATTTTTTTTTTAGGCTTACCTAAAAAAAAAACAAGGAGATACATAGACTAGATTACAAGATTTTAGATGTAGTATGTGAAATATCGCAGTTTTCGAAACCTACTGTGATTTAAAATAGTGAAAGAAAGTCAGAAAATGTTGAAGACAAATGGAAAATTAAATTTAAGATGGTTAAAGAGACATTGTTAAGTGGCTTAAGGTTAACCAAATACCCTGCAGTATTGAAAAGAAAAAGCCTGAATTATTAGACATCTGCAAGAGATTAAATATTCAAAAGAAATATGTTGTGGAGGAAATGTTGAAAGATAATGGTCACAGTCTATTATATTTTCCACCATATCATCATGAGTTAAACCCCATTGAATTAGTGTGGGGTGATATAAAAAATAGGGTAGCACCAGGGTGTCTATCTACTGCATTATATGAAAAAAAAAGAGAATACCTGGAATCAATGTTTAGTAAATACACCAAAGAGAAATGGAAAGCATGCTGTGAGCATGTAAAGAAAATTGAAGAAGATTATTGGTTAAAGGATGGTGTCATTGATGTTGCCATTGAAGAAATAATTGTTTCATTTGGTGACACTTCTACATCCGAGGATTTTTCGAGCGAATGCAGCGATGCTGAATAAGATGAAATATTTGGTCCTATTAAATTTCTTTTCACAAAAAATAAATAAATTTCATTTAATGTGATAGATGTGATTATGTAATTTGTTCAATTTACTTCATATCAGTCTTATTTTATTCTATACAATCATGATTATTACTGTGATTTACCATTTATTCATGTTTTTTGTAAATACTGCATGAATGTGTTGTGATCATTATAATATCATTGTTCTCACTGTTTTGAGTTTTACATTTTCAGAAATAAAAAAAAAATCATGTTATTGAATTTTTGATTTATTGCACTTTTGTATTTTATTT
Source organism: Aelia acuminata (assembly GCA_911387785.2). Lineage (NCBI taxonomy): Eukaryota > Metazoa > Arthropoda > Insecta > Hemiptera > Pentatomidae > Aelia > Aelia acuminata. The sequence goes on from OU426982.1 coordinate 15,047,086, forward strand.
TATGAAAAGCTGTATTATTTTTAAGTTTGTGATTATATTTTGATTAAGTTTTATTGTTTATTATATTTAGATGTATTTAATTGTATTCATATTGAAAACAATTCTGTTTATGCATAATTGTAAATAAATCTTTTTAAAATGGAATTTAAAATTTATAAAATTTAAATATTTATTTTTAGTTAATAATGTTTTGGAATAATAATTTGAATATTGATAGTAAATTTATTTCTGAACCTTTTTTTATTGCCAATGATAATTATTTCATAAAATAATTATCAATAAAAGTATCCTTGTATTGATTTCTATGCCATCTCTATCTGTTTGTCATCATTGATAGCGTAACCTGACACACTTCAAATTTAGCGGCAAAAGAGAAGTAGGCGTGGCTTATTTAAGCTCCGCCCTCAGGTAAATTACTTAAGTTGTTGCACTATACCTGTGATTCATAGGGTTTTTAATTTATTTTTCCATAGTTAAAACCCGATTGATCAAAATATTATTTGAAAAATGTTTAATAGGTATTGTTCGGTCCCTCAGTGTTCAATTAGAAAATCAAAAGACGTGTCATTCCATTTATTTCCAAAAAATTAAAGGCTTCTTAAAGATTGGATTGTAAAATTAAGAATAGATAAGCCTGTTTCGAAACATATGACGATATGTAGTCTTCATTTTAAAGAAAGTGACTATTTATCCAGGTAAATATTAGTATTTGACATTTTACAAAATGCTAGTTTTATGCAAACAACATTAGGACCATAGTGTCATAGAGTTGTTTTTCTTATTTAATCTTCCCCATTTTTGTCTCACATCCGTTGTGCTTCATTGTTCCAAGTTTTCAATGCGATGCCTGAAAGTTTTGACAAATAAATAAGTAATCTGACAAAGAAACTAAGCTGACATGAAAATGACAGCTGTCATAACAATGATTGTGTGAATAGGTCATTAATGATATTACTAACCGAAAAACGTAGAGTAAAGTTACAATGATGTGTTTGCATTTACCAGAACTACCAGCATTACACGTACAATACAAGAAAATTGGTTATTATTAATAAATTTGATTTCCACTTTTATTTGATGGGGCAGTCTTTTAAGATCGCTTATTTGAAGGCACAAGGCTTATAAAATAACTTTTTTTTTACTTCTAGATATTATTCCACATGTAATTATGTCATTTGATTCAAGGATAGCCTGCCCTTCAATTAATGGTCTTTTAGAATTACCTCTATCACATCAACTATGTCAATCCCCGTTCCTTCCGACATTTTGCAAAACTACTAGCGCACCCTATAGTCGATTGCGCCCGCGAATTCGGCAGCTGAGGCTGCTAGAAAGATCTGTAAGGCGTTTGGGGAAGGGAGTGTAAATTAACGAACCATTCGCCGTTGGCTTGTTAAGTTTTCGGCTGGGGATACCAGTCCCAAGGAAGACCACCATCTGTAATTGTAAACGATGTCCTCAAACATACTGAAGAAGGAAACCCCTACCAAACAGTTATAGAACTCTCGGCACAACAAAATGCAATGCACCTACCGTTTCCAGATACTTAAAGTGCGTATGGAAAGTAATATTGTATTTTTACTAAAATCCCTTTACCTTGAAAACGGACATTTCACGTGAAACAAGCCAATATAAAAAAAAGAATGCTTAAGATGATTTGGGACTTTCTAAACAGTTTTCGATTTTTTTCATAATTTTATTTTGCCAAAAACCTAGTTATCTTAAATATTTTAGCTATATTATCGCTAAATTATTACTACTCTCTAAATCGGAGGGACTTTACACCTTAGGGACTAGCATAACTCCGAAGCTGGAATCACTTCTTTGTTTCCAAACTTCCGAAGGGAACTTTCTGTATCATTGAGAGCTATAACTTCCACTTTCTCGGAGACTCAATTCCCCCATGTCAATGTCCTAATTTTTTTTTCTTATCAATTAATTATTTTTGTTTCAGATCAATCTTACCACTAAAGTATGAAGTTCCTTATTTTTACGTTGTATAAATAGCTCGTAGCTTGAAACAATTACCATCTCTATATTGTTTGGATTATATTAGTTATTTCCTTTATAGCTAAGTCGCTTTTTATTTCCATTTTAAATCCGACTTCCAATTGAACATATCTAATCTCATTAATGTAAAAAAACTTTTCTAAACATTAGATTTGTATTAATTTAACCATTATTGTGGGTAACCACCTTTTTTTAAATTATTTTAAATAAGTCATTTTTGAAGAGAAAAGATTTGGTTCCGCCGGTAGTTGAACCCGGGTCTTCCGCGTGATATGCGCGGTATGCCAACCACTGCACCACGGAGCTCGGTTCCAAACGGTGCCAAATCTTTCCTCTTCACTGACACCTCTCCAACGATCTCGCAAGTTTTGCGAGTATTTACGGGAGATGGACGGTTCCAATTCCTTCCTAATATTCTCGCAAAACTTGTGGGAGAGGTGTCAGTGAACCGTTTGGAAGCGAGCTCCGTGGTGCAGTGGTTAGCATACCGCGCATGTCACGCGGAAGACCCGGGTTCGACTACTGGCGGAGCCAAATCTTTCCTCTTCAAAAATAAATTATTTAAAATAATTTAAAAACAAGGTGGCTACCCACAATAATGATTAAATTAATTTAAAAATCAAAGGTACTTTTTGGAAAAGTAAAAAAATTCCTTCGCCATTTATGCCCCCTCAGAATATTTCTATGATGATAAAACTTACCTGGTATTAAAGAATACTTGATTCTCATTAAACGTAGCGAGTTTATTCAAAATCGTTAAAACTTTTTTTGAGAACATCGAAAAAAACCTCGTAAAAATGAGACAAAATTTAAAAAAATAAAGTGCATCCTCCGTTTGATAAATTTTGATGAAATTCTTGTGTCGCATCACGGGCATATATATGTTATATATGATAAGTGAAAGTAAAAATATTATAACCATTTTATAATTTAAATACCAGCTCTAAAAAACAAAAGCTTTCAAATTGACATATTTTATAATGGCACGATGAACTTCGGTTCCTAATACAGTGTTAGTATAATCCTGTAAGCCTTGTTAACCAAAACGTTAAATGACCAATTGTGTTAAATAACGGTTATCCTCTCGGTTAGTGTAATAGTCGACCCACGCTATAATGGCGAAGTGCCCACTTTACCGGATGGTGTACAGCCACATCAAAGGCACATACAATGGGCGTTGTTATATGTTTCAACTAAAAGGGTCAGGATTTCCATATTTATACGGTATACCTAATCGGAACATTGGCAGATATTACTACAATAATCATTTCTCGAGAACTCAGAGATAACTTCAACAAAAAAAAAAAAATTATATTCTTTAGGAAATATCCTTCAACACGCACAAGCCATTTGCATATTCTTCGAGGAAAAAAAAAAAAAACTTCTTCTTAAATTCAGTTATTATTCCAAAAAACAAAACAAAAAAAACCCCAGAAGTATACACAATTCAGAGTATTATTAGTAAATAGGGTGTGAAAATCTAAAATTCATATTGTGGATGATGTCATCGATTTTCCAGAGACAAACACCCATATTACTGCATTAATTAAGATAAATCGATCAATACAGTGTTTAAGACAGTGTCAGGCATGTTTATTCATGATATATTGGGTGCTTGGTGAATATAATGAATTCATTGTAAACTGTTATTATTTATATAAATTTTGGGTTTATAAAAATAACTGAAACAAAGATATTGTACCTAACACTTATTTTGGTTTTGATCATTTTTATTCAAGAAAAATAGTCATTCACAATGGCACACAAATAATAACTAACTCATATAATTAACAAAGTTACAAAGAGTGTCAACTTGAAAGTACACAGTAACACAAAAGTAACTTCGAATCGATCTTCAGGGGCCTAGAAGATCTAGAAGGTTCCCGACAAGCGTAAAATATTCTCCTTAGTAATGAAGGAATTTTACATTTATATTTATATTTTGTTGTATGATTAGATATAATGCTGCCTATTTTTTTTTATATATAAAACTTTTCAAATACGCCCTTTTTGAGAAAATTAAGATTAAAATTTTAACTTTGGTTTTAAGAAAATTTCTTTATTACCAACCTATACATTGTTGTATATCATATGAAATGGCATGTAATGCGCCGTTAAACGACACCAATTTCATAGTCCAAGTCAAATTTGGAAAAACATCTATAGCTATTTTCAATCAAGATTCTTCCTGTTTCTGGACCTAATTATGGGAGCTTTGCAGGTCCACAATTCAAAAACGGGTGGACATATCTTAGTGCAATCACAATCACAAGGTTTCTAGTCAATAAAAATAGTACGAATAAATCAAATTTCAAGAAAATCTGAGTTGGTGAGACTCAAGCCTGTGTTGAATTGATTGACATGGAATGGCCCTTTAGGAGCGGCTAAACCATCTTTCGTGCTACATTTAGGAGCGTCTTAACACTTCATTGAAGGAGTAAAATTAAATTCTGTATATAAATATACAAGTGTCAAGAGCGCCGTACTAGTGATATGGAAATCAGGGTTCAAACCCCAGTCAAAGCTAATCTTTTCTTGGGTCTTAAACAGTTAATCATTCTTTTTTAAAAATAAATTAAACCATATGGCACCTACAAACACTATTAAAGAGGCTATTCCCTGTTTAAAATAGACACAGAGATGAATTTAATTAATTTCGTTGTGTAAAGAAGAAGAAAATGTATTACATTTTTTTCAAGATAAAGGTATCTTACCTTTTTATAATAAATTTTATATATACCTAAATTAAAAACTGTCTAGGGCACAATATGAAATTAAACTTTAAACAAAAAGTTTACAATATGAGAAGTTGCAGAACTTCTCATATTCAGAATAAATATTTCATTAACCTGTATTCTTGTTTACCTGGTCATATGTTAATTAAAGCGATTACTTTTGAAGTAATCATTTGTTGGTAAAAAGTAATTGGCAGACTTAATGTAGAAAAGACCCCTTTTCACTTCTTATAAAAAATATTTAATAATTAAAATTAGAATTTTTAAGTCATCATAACAAGAAAACTGATTGATTTAAAATAATTTACTTTTGAAGAGAAAAGATTTGCCTATGTCGGAAATCGAACCCGGGTCTTCCGCCTGACATGCGCGGTATGCTAACCATTGCACCACGGAGTGGAGTAAACGGCGCCAAATCCTTCCTCTTCACTGACACCTCTTCCACGATATCACAAGTTTTGCGATTATTTACGGGAGGTGGACAATTTTTGTCCAATTTTGGGCATCTCTTGACTTTCGTCAATTTTTAAATTATTTTATATTAATTTAATCATTATTGTGGATAACCACCCTTGTTTTTAAATTATTTTAAATAATTTATTTTTGAAGAGAAAAGATTTGTAGAGTGGCAAAGCTAAGTGATCTAAGTGCCAAAATTTCATTTCCCCGTTTTTATACAAAAATGATCTAAAAGTCAAGGCCAATGCGGTGCGAAGTGATTTATCTCTACTTATACTAGTATAAGTACTACCAATCGGGAGATAATCCTTGACTTTTAGATCATTTTTGTATAAAAAACGGGGAAATGAATTTTTGGCACTTAGATCATTTAGCTTTGCCACCCTACATTTGGCTCCGCCGGGAATCGAACCCGTTTGGAAGTGACTCCGTGGTGCAATGGTTAGCATACCCCGCATGTCACGCGGAAGACCCGGGTTCGATTGCCGGCGGAGCCGAATCTTTTCTCTTCAAAAATAAATTATTTAAAATAATTTAAAAACAAGGGTGGTTATCCACAATAATTATTAAATTAATATAAAATGATTGATTTAATATTTATATTGTGACCAACACTGCTAGTAACCGTGGCAACGCAGTAACCGCATTGACTGAAAAAAAAAATTTGTTAATTTTGAGTTTTAGAGGCATGCTAGCACGTTCTGCTCTACGTTAATACCTTTACTTTGATGTTATGTTATTCTTGTATGTTATGATACTCATTATTGCTTCGCTTTCACGTAAGGTGGCTGTGTAGTTTGTATATAATTGTATTCCTTAGTTTAAAGTTGTGTACACGTATATATGTTTAGGTTCTTCATTTCATTTCTTTATTATCGTTCTTTCTTTATTATATAATTGTATATTAATTTTAACTGTAAAATATTAGTGCAAATAGATTGCATGTAAATAGTATTGTCCGCTTATTAAGAAGACCCAGCCCTATCACCCTGAGCATTGCATGGAGCTTGTTTGACTTGAGTTTATATGACTTAATAGCCAGGCGCTCAATGATAGTATAACTATCTAGCATACCTAAGGTCTATGTATATATATATATATATATATATATATATATATATATATATATATATATATATATATATATAGTCGACTCCATATTATTGGGCCATAAAGGGAAAATTTGTTTTCTCCCAATTAGGTGGAGGACCCAATAAAGCGGAGATCGTGAATCCACGTGGAAGAAGCAAATTAAAAATGCCTAAATACGCCTGATCACTGGGCACCGTACAAGTATGGTAATTGATGCCATAAATTGGACATATTTGTGGGAAAACCAAGTTAATGGCATTTAGGTGTATCTATTCTCAACTATTAATTTAATGATGGGGTCAAAATTGTATGATAAATTTAATATGTATCTTTATTAAATATGTTTTTTAAAATAAGATGAAAAATATTAAATATAAGATGAAACAAATTAAAATAACTATTTTTCTGTAATATATACATATACATGTTCAATAGATCATTGAATGACTGGAATATGTTGTAATGGATTTTCTTTAAATAATTACAGAAAAACTTCTTAATATCCTCTTCAAAAAAAACCTTTAATAACTTGAAGGTTAATTGACTAAATAGCCCTGAGGGATCCTCCAAGGAGCATAAAAAAAATTATGGAAATATTATTTTAGGAAAAAAAAGTATGGTTTACGCCTCATGATTTCGTGAGCAACAAAAGGGAAAGCCGAGGGGGCGGAAAATAGCCCGCTTTTGAGAAGGATTAATTAGCAACTGAGCTGGGGGACCTCAGCCTACGTCACTCACCCTCCTCCATTTTATTTTTTCTCCCCACTCTCCCAACCTGTTTCAAAAGAATTCCTTTTGTTGCGTTTTCTTCAACAATATAGAATTCTTCGCCTCACCGTATTCAAACCGATCCCGCATCCATTCATTTGTTCCATTCCTCCTCAGCATCAGTGAACAATATTCCTAATTTCTCAGTTGAGAAAAACCGGAAGGAGTCAACCAACATTATCACAGCCTTTCTCTAAACCAAAATTATTGAATATTTTTTATAAGAAGAGAAAAGATTTTCGTCGGCTGGGATTTATTTAAATTGGACACACATTGTCCACTGCTTTCAGAGAATGGCAAACTTTCTAAATTTATTAGATAAACGTAGGTAGAATATTATGTATATAATATTCAATCAATGTATATAATATTAAATCAATCAGTTTTCTTGTTATGATGACTTGAAAATTCTAATTTTAATTATTAAATATTTTTTATAAGAAGAGAGGCTGTCAGTTACTTTTTAAACAGTTACTTTAGATCAACAAATGATTACTTTAAAAGTAATTGCATTCATTAACATATGACCAGGTAAACGAAATACAGGTTAATGAAATATTTATTTGAATTTCTGCAACTAATCATATTGCGAACCCATAATTTAGGTAAAAATGTAATACATTTTCTTATTCTTTACACAACAAAATTAATTAAATTAAATTTATCTCTGTGCCCATTTCCAAACTGGGAATAAACTTTAATAGAGTTTGTAGGTGCCAGAGTTGGGCAGTAGTTAACTACATTTGTAATTAACTATACAGACAACTACATGTAGTTTGTAGTTGGAAGCGCGCAACTACTATTTTTCAACTACCAGTTAAGTAGTTGTAATTTAAAACTACAACTACAGTAGTTGGGAAAAAGTAGTTGGGAATGGCAAATACAAAAAGTAGTTGTAAATGTAGTTTAGAGCGGCAACTACATTTGCTAAGCAACGTCTAATTAAATCACATGTTTTTGCTATTTTTATTTTGTGTTTAGATAAATACTCCATAGATAAATGGGCTCCATTATGGTTGATAATCTGTTTTAAAAATAGTACAATACATATACGTAATACAAAATTTTTCCATGATTTCCGGCAGTCAATTATTTTTTTTAACCTTAGGTTCTCGATCAATCCCATGTTTTATATATTAGCTGAATTGCATTTGATATACTCCTTATCGATAATACTAGATATCGATAATTACTCGTTATCAATAAAAGTAGTTGTAGTTTCAGGCCCATAATTACAGTTGCAACTACTAGTTGTAGTTGTAAAAATGCAACTAATTTTTTGAAACTACAGTAGTTGTAATTGTGGTCCATCAACTACAAATTATAAAAGTGGTTGTAGTTTCAACAACTTCCCAACTACTGTGTCAGTAGTTTTGTAATTTGTAGTTCAACTTCTTTTTGCCCAACTCTGGTAGGTGCCATATGATTTAATTTATTTAAAAAAAAAGAATGATTAACTGTTTAAAGTAATCATTTCATAAAAAACCTAACTGGCAGCCTTAATGTAGAAAAGGCCCGAGAAAAGCCTTGGCTGGGATTTGAACCCGGATTTCCATATCACTAGTACAGTGCTCTTGCTAGTTGTATATTTATATATATAACTTAATTTTACTCCTTCTATGAAGGGTAAGACGCTCCTAAATGTAGCACGAAAGATAGTTTAGCCGCTTCTAAACCAGAGGCCATTCCATGTCAATTCAACACAGGCTTGAGTCTCACCAACTCAGGTTTTCTTGAAATTTGGTATGTGTGGCTATTAAATAACGAGACTGACGCTGTAAAACATTTTATTTTTATTTCATACATTGTTACTTATTATCACCATACACCCCTCCTCTATCCCTACAACGCTCCATGCGAATCTTCCATTGTTCGAAACAGTGCTGGAAGTCTTTTTCTGTCAGCTCCTTCAGGACGCGTGCCGCTTTCTCTTTCACAGCTTCAACAGACTCAAATCTTGTTCCTTTTAATGCAGATTTCACCTTAGGAAACAGATAGAAATCGCACGGCGCAAGATCTGGCGAATAAGGCGGATGGTCTAACACTGGGATGCTGAATTTGGCTAGAAACCTCTTAACAGACAATGCGGAATGAGCCGGCGCATTGTCTTGGTGGAGAACCCATGACTTGTCCTTCCACAATTCAGGCCATATCAATTCGTACAGCTTCAGCAATCGCACGAATACTTAACCGACGGTCAGATCGAATCAGATTACCGATTTTTTCGATATTGTCATCCGTTTTCGACGTGGAAGGGCGACTCGGGCGTGAATCATCTTGAACGTCTTCTCGGCCATCTTGAAAACGCTTAAACCACTCAAAAACACGTGCACGCGATAAACATTCATTGCCATACACTTCTTTCAATAAATTATAACTTTCAGTAGAGGTTTTTCCAAGTTTCACATGAAATTTCACAACAATTCTTTGCTCTACTGTTACACTTAACATTTTTCCGGCGAAACAAAAAACAACTCTAATGCGAACGAAGGCTACGGCTGTACTGATTTGTTTAGAGAAGCGAGAGGCACTACATTCGCAAGAGAAGGCTTCACGATAACAGCTGTTGGTTGCTGGCGTTTGGCGCATGCGCACTTCTTCTGTAGCAGCGTCAGTCTCGTTATTTAATAGCCACACAGTTATGTTCACGTTTTATCACATCTATCATGAGCTCCTGGTCACTAATGTAATTATAAATATGACAATTGTTTATTAAACACTATAAAGTACCCATTTGTTAAAATAATTTTTCAAACTCAAATAAAATTACTAACGCTGATTTCAAACATATCATAGCATATTTTTTTCGTTATCCCTACCTGATGTGTATCAAACCTATTCTAACCATGTTGGAAAGGTTGAGATTTATTCCATGGGCCCACAGCGAAATGAATATCAACTCGACTCCTACGCGTTGCTAAGGGAGTCCTAAATTTTTCTTATCCAGCTATAATTAGGATAGGCATAGGACCTTGGGCAAAGAAAACGGTCACATGTGACCCTCCTTAGTGCGGTAGATCAGCATGAAAAAGAACATACTTGAAACTATAACTAAATCAATTTCTTGCATTTTATTATATTGCCAAGTTGATAAGTTTCTATTTTCAGGAGGCAAATATAACGAATTCCTCAGCATAAGGCCGATTAAATTAGACAAGGACACCGCTTTATCTGGGATCAGGGAATGTGGACTCAAATTTCAAGAGCAGTGTGCCCTAGAGATCCGCTCAGCAGTTTACTGGAATATTAATGCTACCTTATAAGCTTTTAAAATCTCTTTTTTTGAATCGGTGTTGGCTTACCTTACTTAATAAGACACAAATCCCCAGATTTTCTATAATTTCTCCACAGATATCCGATGTAGAAGAGATTTTTTTTTTTAATTTTTCATAGCTCCTTATTTTCCTTTTTTATCTCGGATCCTATCCAATCCTAAGTGAATTTTAAGTTTTCATGATTTTTCGAAACGGTTTTTTGAATCTCTGAATAATGTTTGATGATAGGGTTTACCTCTGATTAGGTAGTAGAACTTTAAACTCTAAACTTGAAAGTTTTATATGGTCAATGATAAATTATTGATGATTAAAATCATACGTGGACAACAACCGACCCGGTTAAGATTTGAACAGGCCCGCTGAACATTTTGAAAAACCCTATTAAGAAAAAATCTGGTGCGTGCTCGCAACACACAACTTTCACTTACCAACTTACTTAGATTAGAAATTAATGCGTTTTGTTAATTGCCACTTCTCAAATGAACAGAATGGCTTTAATTATGAACAATGGTCTATCATTAAAGGCGTACTCCGCATGCGTGGGCTCAACGAGTTTTATGAGTTGACTGAATATTTTTCTTTTTTTCTCCCCTATATGTTTTCTTTATTTTTATCATATCTCATATTTAGCCATTTCATATATTCAGGTAAAACGAGAGACAGATAATTTCTTCATATAAACAAAAACAAAGGTACCTGGAAAACCAAAAATGCCCCTTTCCCATTTATGCCCTCTCAGAACACTTTAATAATGATAAAGTTTACCTGATATTTTTTTTTTTTTTTTTTTTTTTTTTTTTGTGTGGGCTGAAAGCTTCCATTGAAGTCCTATACTGCCCGAACCGTTTATTTTGCCTGATATTAAAGAATATCTAATTTTCATTAAACATGACGACTTTGATAAAAATTGTTAAATCCGTTTTTGAGATCATCAAAAAAAAAGGGAAAAATTGGAAAAAAAAATTATGAAATAAAGTGCCCCCTCCCTTTGACCAATTTTGATGAAATGTTGGCTATCACATCTTTGGCATATACATAAATCAAATACCCAGTTTGATCAATATCGTTAAAGCCTTTTTTGAGTAAATAAAAAAAACACGTAAAAATGATACGAAATTTATTAAGTAAAGTCCCCCCTCCGGTTAATCAATTTTGATGAAATTTTTACAGTCATATCTCGGGCATAAACATACATCAAATACGCAGTTTGATCAAAATCGTTAAAGCCGATTTTGAGTAAATGAAAAAGACACGTGAAAATGATACAAAATTTATTAAGTAAAGTCCCCCCTCCGGTTAATCAATTTTGATGAAATTTTTACATATCTGAGGCATATTAATACATCAAATACTCAGTTTAATCAAAATCGTTAGAGCCTTTTTTGAGAAAATCGAAAAAAAACTTAAAAAGTTATTAAATAAAGTACCCCCTCCCTTTGAGCAATTTTGATGAAATTTTTGCTGTCACATTGCGGGCAGATATCTACACTAAATACCCGATTTCAGGTTCGCACGATTTATAGTTTTTGAGCTAGTCTGTTCACACACACACAGACACACACACACACACACACACACACACAGACCATTTCGCGGGACTTGGTCATTAGGACTCAGGGGACCCCAAAACGTGTATTTCCGTTGAAAACCGGAAGTCGGAATTTTTCACGATCGCAATACTTCCACTTACTATATATTTCATACATAGGTAAGTGAAAGTAAAAAATATGGTAAAGGTACTGAAGTGGGGCTGATGGGCGTGGCCTGTTTTGAAAGGTTATGTGACCATCATGTTATTGAATTTCTATCGCCTTTTTTCAGTTAAAAAGTGCCTTGATTGGCTTTAATAGATTCGACTCCCGCTCGCTCTTCAGAGATAAATAAACCCCCAAAAGGGTACTTTTCAGTGGAGATCGGGCCTTATTTAGAAGGGCGCCTTAGTGAACGACGCTTCAGCCCCACTTGTACCAAATATACCAGTACTTGTACCAAAATTGTTACACTACTTACTCATACTTACTCCAAATGAGGAAGATTAAGATTAATAAGGGCATCATAACTTCGGTGTGTATTGGACCAGCTTCATTTGAAAAATAATAATCTACGCATGTTCAAAAAATGCACTAATTTTGAAAGCGGCTCGCGAACGTATTTGCACACAAATGTTTGGCCCACAACATGTCAAAGGTACCACATAACCAATTCAGAAAATCTTTCTAAAATTTTTATTTCGGTTGGTTTTTTCTTTTTCATTGAAGTTTCTGTAACTGTTTTTTTGATTACCCGATTCTGGAAATATGCAACATGTTCTCAGTTGGTTTGTTAATGTTGTGTTGAACGATTAATGGAAGATCACTGGTCGGATCATGGATGCTTTTAAGCATAGAGAAATATTTATTTTCCTAATTATTTTATGTCTGCATGTTTTAGATTTCACTGCCCAGATTTTTCTATTAAAATCCTTAAACAAGGACTTCATTTTGAAGAGGAATCTTTTATATTTATTCATATGGTAAGGTATTTCGTTCTTCGTCAAACTGTGCACCATTTAATCTATCTACCTAACAAGTGGTATCTTTTTTATTAATTTCACATTCTATATCCATGCTATTTTTTTTTTGTTATAAAAGCAATCTATAATAAATAAGAACAATAATAAAATGTTTGGTTGTGACATATAGCCATTACATATAACATCTGACTTTTTCCCTCTGTTTTTATATTTCAAATAAAACCACTCTGCTAGCTTTATTTATTTTTATAGCTAAAACCAATTTGAAATTCACCAGAAATATTTTTTTTTTATATCCTTCCCGATATGTTATAAGTAACAATAAATTAATAAAAGTTCATCATTAAAATCAATTCCTTTATGTCTCTAACATATTGTAACGTGAAACGCAAAACATTTGATTTAAAAGAGTTTTTGGGCTTTTTGGAACAGCGGCAACAAACTGTTCTGGTACATGTTCGTGACTGCTCAAGAACCTTCTACGCTTGTCGGGAACCATCTGGAATATTCTAATTCAGACTAAATATGAGGAGGGATGGACTGGGGAGTTAGTCTTGTTCTGAAGATCTAATCGTATGGTTACTTTTGTCTGTGTCGTTACAAGTTGATACTTTTTGTAACCTTGTTGATTATTTGAGTTGTTATTGTTGGTCTGCCACTGTGTTATAATTTTTCATTAATAAAAATTCTTTAAATCCACATAAGTGTTAAAATATTTATCAAGTAACATTTGATCAAAATAAATTTAAATCTTCTTCTTTAATGTAGCAGTACACATTAGGGATAAGGATAACGGGAAAAAAAATCGGATGTCCTGTAAAGTCTTTACTGATTTAAAAGTAAGCTCTGTTGCTAGCAATCATGCAGAATGGTGCATCACTACTTCATTTATTTTTTATTATTTTTTTTTTTTGTGGGTGTGTATTTGAATAGGCTAGCTCAAAAACGACAATATTTTATATTTGAGATAGTATCTGCCCGTTATGTGACATCAATGTTTTGTCAAATTGGAGTAAACGGAGAGGGCACATTTGGACGATTTTTTCAAAAACGGCTCAAACGATTTCTATCAAACTTGACATTATTAATGAGAATCAAATATTCTTTAATCTCAGGAGGCTTTTATCATTACAGAAATGTTTTAATGGGGCTTAAACGGTGAACGAAAAAAATGTTCATGGTAACCAAAGTTTTCATTACGACTATATATATGGTAGGAAGCATAGACTATATAGTGTTTTATTCTCTTCGGTATTTCTCAAAAGTGGCTTAAACGATTTTAATTTAATTTGTCATAACGATGTATTCTTTAATATGAGGCGTTTGGTTTCAAAACCGGCTACATCCATTTTCAACAATTTTTCAGGCCTGATCAAAAAAGGATCAATTGGAACCGCTTTTGATAAGAAATGGAATATTTTAGTATTGATTTTCGAAGGATCTAGAAGTTTTTGAAACAAACGCGTCTAACACATTTTTTTTTTTTTTACACTAAAAACTTGAAAAAAAAAGAAAAAATATTGTTTGGAAAAAATGGACGACAGAAAGGAGTGATAATTAGGTTGTAGTAGGGAATATGTAGGTAGTAAACAATAGAATATAATTGAATAAAGGCTTAACGAACCCAAAGGCTCGTTGCCGACACCACCAATCGCTCCATACACACCACCATCGACCTCCCCCGTTCAATCCTATATTCAGAAGATCAGCCTTCACCCGATCCTCCCACCTTCACCTCGGCCTACTCGGACTTTTCCAAGTAGGCAAAGCGTTTATCAATCTATTAGGTTTTCGTTCGCAACCAAGATTCGCAATTTCGCACCCCCACTTCAACCGAAGCACAGCTATAATTTCAATTACATTTACCGGGGTAAGTGCACGCAATTCTGCATTGTGCAGCCGTCTAAATTCTCCTGTCTACTCATCCTTCTTCGGCGCAAATATTTTACATAGTACCTTATTTTCAAAGACCTTAAGGCGTTTCTCATCCCTTACTGTTAGCGGTCATGTTTCACACCCGTAAAGAACCGTCGGAAGAATTATAGTTTTTGTAAATTTTAATTTTTAAATTTTGGGACAGAAGACTTTAGCTGAATAATGTTGCAACGGAAAAATAACAGGAATTTCCTACGTTTATCCTAGCCTTAATTTCCTCTTCAATTTCGTGTTTATTAGTTATTGTAGATCCTAAAAAATCTAAATTTTTCTACGGCTTCGAACGTTTCCTCTTCTACTACAGCCGCCGTTGCTACAGCTAAATGTATATTTTGTATTTTCCGTATTTATTTCTAGCCCTACTTCTTTACCGGCTTTCATCAAAGTTTTTGTATGTAGTCTTATCCTTTCCATGTCAACGCCAAGCAAAAGCAAATTATAGACATAACCATTTGTAAGTAGCATAATTAAATTAAAATTTTTATTTTTCTATACACTTCCTTTTTGGATCCATCAGCAATAGCTGAAGCGGGCAAAGAGATTATTTTCAAGTTAAATTTAGAATGTGACAAGTTAATATGCCCCAGGGTGGAGGGGGGGGGAACAATTTATTTTTTTCTAAGGGCTAGGGCCCCCCATTTGTTCTAAGATTCTTGTTAGATAATGTCCTTTCCGACCGGCTCAAGGTCTCTCCGTTATAAGCTCAGATCCAGATAAGTACATTTCCAAGGTTTTCTTTTCGATAACAAAAATATTTCAGGAAGCAATTCTTGTAAACAAGTAAGATCATAAAAATAAGGACAAATGGATATTTTTATGAGAGGTGGATTAATAGTCAGGATTTTAAATTTTATCTTATTTTATTTCGGAAAGCCAACGTTTAGATCCCTGCATGTGGGGTTTTCGAATCCAGAGTAATACAGTGTATCTTTATTACTCTTTGCTCACAAGCCCTTATGAAAATCCATATGTAGGGATCGAAACTTTGGCTTTCAAAAAAAAAAAAAAAAAAAGAAATGAAAATTCTGACTATATAATCTACCTATCATAAAAACACAAAAAACAATTAGCTATTACACACCTCTGAATATTTTTATTTAATTATTTGTAATTAATGTGGGCTCTTCAACCGCTTGAGTCATTTAAGCCGTTAAAGTACATAAGGAGATGACTATGTTGAAGGGAAACATACAAAGAGTAAATAAAACACATAAATTTGTACCTACAATTATATCAGCGAAACATAAAAATTATGAATGGCTAAGTACTATAAAGAACGTAGTACCATAGGTATGAATTTAGGTGTTACTTGGGAAATAATTTAGGTAATGCCATCAGGAAGACAAACACAAAACAATATTGATAGAAAAATTTCATTATTTTTATTTTTAACTAGCTATTAAATCTATAAAGTGAGATTTTTATTGACTCTGCAATTACTGTATATGGGCAACACTGGCTGGGGTAACCTCCTACTATGGAGGGCAAAACTGCTTGGGGTAACCTTCTCTTTGTTGACATAAGATTACTTTGGTTGGTGAAGTGCTGTTACAAACCATCGATTTCGTAAAAACCAATGTAAAGCGGGGTGGTTTTACCAGCCTGTGGTACAGTGGTTAGCATGGCAACCTACAATACTAAAGGTCGAAGGTCGAGGTCGAAGACTGAATAGCTCCTTGTATCAGTTTTTAGATAATTACCGTTAGGGCCATAAACAGTAAGCATAAGAATCGTCATGTTTATGTTAACATAAGTTTATATCGTGTCATCAGGAACCATATGCTGTAAAAAGTTTGAAGAAGAGAACTAAATGTCTCAAAGAGACTCAAACTAGCTTGTCTTAGGAGACCTATTTGGCTAGTGTTATTTTTGTAAATTTTTTTTTATTTACATAATATTTTTAAACTTCTGAGGGTTTAAATATTTTTTAATGTTATCATGACAACCTAAAATCCTAAAGGTCCCGGGTTTGCGCCCAGCGGTGGCCCTAGGATTTTTTAATGGGAGTAAAAATCCTTAGTCATGCCGTCCCTCGGATAGGACGTAAAATGGAGGTCCCGAACCTGTACGATGTCAGGTACTCGTTAAAGATCCATATCCTAATTATACCGGGATAGGCTAAATTTAGTACTCCCACCGTAGCATCATCCACTAGTCATAGTGGCATAAAGTGACATTTAACACAAACCAATGTAAAGCGAGATCAAAACGATTTTTAAATCAATTAAGAATATACCCAGAGATTGACTGAAGTTATACAATTTTAATATTGACAGGTGTTCGCACCTGGTATGAAAGAACTACTGAGCGAAATTTGGAGAATTTAGGTATGGATTTCTATAAAGAACAAACAAAAAATAATTCTTTATTAAACTTCAGTGAGTAAACAGTATTAATTAAATTCCGATCTATATTAGCTTGCACTGATTTATGAAAATTAAATTACTGGCTGCTTAGAACCTTTAATAAATTATTAAAATGTATTCCTAAAAATTAATAAACTTCTTTAACGAATTCCATGAAAAGTTTATAGGTTTTTCATCTTTTCCAAAAAATACGTTTTGTAAAAAATTATTGATGACGATATTGTTCAATAAAAATTTAAAAAAACAATGGGACCAAATGAAGAACATGAGTTTTGTGACATGTCACTCGTATTACTATTCATTTACTGGATCAAATCCGAAATACAAGTAAAAAATAAATCCAATCGTCAAAGATTTGACGACCATGAAATCCTTTATTTAGGCCTTCATCTCGGCTAAGTATCAAAAGATATAGCAACAAATGAAATTATTTGAAGAAAATGAAATATATATGTATGAAAATTAGTTAATAACTAGCTAGGGTGCCCGGCTTCGCTCCGGTAGGTTGTGGCAGTTTTAACAACAGAAAAACTTTAAAATTAAAGGAAATATAGAGCAAAATTAGCACTTTCTTGAAAATTTTAACATTATATCAATATTAAGATTCGAGATCTGCAGAGTCCGCCCAAATAAGGAACCCTATATACTTTATAGGGTGTTGAAAATGGTGGATGAACAATTCATTTTGCTGCAACTTTGTCGAGTCATGCATCATTTTTGATGGTTTCTGTGATTATGAATCCTATAAGCCCATTCCAAGCAGTCAGCAGATAATAAGTTATTAGATTATTAGTTAAAAAAACTATATTTAGAGTACAACTTAAGCGCCGACTACTGTGATGGTCCCATAAGATCCAGGAGTTTAGAAAATACCGAAGATTCATAGAAACTTTTTTTGTAAGACCTTTCTTCCAGTTCAACCTCCCTTAATTTATCCCCCCCCCACCCTAATTTGGCCGAACTCTGCACTCCAATCTTACTACTGTTACTAAGTGAAAACCAAAATATCATGATGGCACAATTTTTTCATCATATTTCTTTTTATCCTGAACTATGAGCGGTGATAAAAGCTTATTGAAAAAATTGTATTATTGGAGTCAATTCATCATTTTGTCAACTGGAATGCTCATCATACATAGTAATAAAACCATTTTTCATAACTACATATAATAAGAACACTTCAAACTTGTTATTTTTGGTTTATAATCAGTCTATTCAGCTCTTCTTTTTTGTTTTATGTCTGTTTTTATTCGCTTACTCATATTGCATTAAATTTACTTAAGTATATGTTAGATATTGATTAAATGTAATGTGTTTATCAATTCATCTTCTTATGAGAAAATTAATTTTGTAAGGTATCCAGTCGGTTTTTCAATTGATTGCAGATATGTAAAATCATTAATTTATTTTAAAAGAAAAGGTGAAACTAATTATTTTCGCTTGATTTTAAGTAATTGAAAAAGAACAGCTGACAAAATATATAACCTTTACAAATATAACGGAATGAATGAACAATAAACATTGAGTGAAACACACCCTAGCGCTTCCTGGTGGTCTGCAGCTCGAACTAAATTTTTCATTCATAAACTCGTATGTCATTCTCAGGTAGGCTAAGTACATGTTGCGAGAGGCTTAAAATTCCAGTTCTTTTCTCTTCAATTTCACACCCTTAAGAGAAAAACGGAAACCTTCTCCGTTAGGGGACATACAGTTACACGCTGACATAAATCTCTTAATCGTATGTGGAGTCGTTTCTGAGCCTTTTCGGCACGCACATTGTACACTTTGCTTTATAATATATATTGATTACAGAACAAAAGAATTTTGTAATGTTAAATCGCTAAATAAAAAACATATGATTTAAAATCTCAGACCGTTTGTTGGAACAAATTTGCGGTTAGAGCAAACTATATGGATCTTGATTGTTCGAGCTGGAACCACGATGTTCAACCAGCTTCCACGAAGAACTCGAATCTTCTAGAATGTCCCTTCTACGACTATATATAAGGAGCGAGTGACTGGGCCAGTTAGTCATAGTCTTTGTCTTGACTGTGAAGCTCAAGTCATATGATTTTTGTGCTATAAAGTTATAATTTCTGTAACGTCCTCGGATATTTGAGTTGTTTTAATTCGTTTGGCATTATTAATCGTATATTTTTGTTGAATAAATATTTGTTACGCAAAAAAGTGTTACAATATGAATAAAACTTGAATTGGATATTAAAATATTTAAAAATAAAGATATTGATGATAAGAAAATGTTAGAGTAATAAAAAAATAATTTATAAGTAAATGAAAATAGTATAATGAAGTAAAATTAATATAAGGTAAAAAAAAAAATAAATGAAAAATAAAGATTAATTCGGCGTTGATGACCACTTGGGTTTTATGCCGCTAAACATAAATAAATAAATCAAAAATAAATATAAGGTAAAAGTCTATAGATATATGTATTAAGAAATACAATAACATGTCTGGTCCACATATTTCTTTCTCCATGCATTGATCTATTGACTTTTACCCATCTCGAATTCAATTTTCACTTTTCCACTGGCTTCCTCTTATCATCAATTCTCTATCCCTCAACCACTTAATATTGTTATTTTTTATTTTTTTTTTTTTTCCGGCACTACAACCCGCTAACGAGTCATGGCCTCCTTGATCAGCTTTCGCCAGTTGTCCCTGTTTAGTGCAGCCGCCTTCCAGTTTTGAATTCCGAGGAGGGACCAAGCATCATGGGCCACACTGTCCTGCCATCTCAGCCTTGGCCGTCCGCGTCGTCTTGTCCCATGGAGTGCCTCGGTGAGAGTCTTCTTCGGGATTTCTGAGTCATCCATACGGGCCACATGGCCGGCCCACCGCAGTCTTCAAAGTTTGATGACTCTAACCACATCAGGCCCATTCATCAGGTCATACAATTCCCGGTTTGTACGCCTTCGCCATTCATTCTCGACTTGGATTCCTCCATAAATGCAGCGCAGGACGCCTTTCAAATATCTGCAATGTTTGCATATCGGCGTTCGTCAATGTCCAAGCTTCCGAGCCATAGTTAAGGACAGAGCGTATCAGCACCTTGTACAGAATCAGCTTTGTTGTTCTGGAAATGAGGTTGCTTCTCAGCTGAGGCCTCAAGCCAAAAAAGCATTTATTAGCAGCAGTGACCCGGCTCCTTATTTCGGCAAAATTATCATTATCTGAGTTCACCTGTGTTCCCAGGTATCTGAACTCGTTCACCTTCTCAAATCTGAACCTGCCGAACTGCACTCTTTCCCCAGGATCTGCTAGTTGTCCAGTAACCATATAGTTGGTTTTTCCCTCATTCACAATCAGCCCTAGGGATCTTGCACTAGATTCTAGCTTAAGGAACGCTTCCTCTACAGCTATTTTTGACCTGCCGATTATGTCAAGATCATCTGCGAACGCCAAAATTTGTACTGTTCGGCTCATAATTGTAGAAGTAATTTGTATATTTGAGCTTCTGACAGCCTTCTCCAGGGCTAGATTGAATAGAAGGCAGGCTAAAGCATCTCCTTGCCTGACACTAACTGTGACCGGAAATTCCTCCGAGTACTCTGCCCTAATCCTCACTCGACTTCTACCTCCATCCATTGTAGCCCGGCATAATCTTATTAGTTTATTGGGCACGCTGCATTCCATCAGCGCCTTGTAAAGTTGTTCTCTATTGATTCTGTCATATGCATTTTTAAAATCAATAAACAAGTGAATATTGTTATTCATAGGTATATTATATGCGTAGATCTTTAATTTATATCGCTTTCCTAAATTTACTGCTTTTCATTATTTATTTTATTACTCTAACGTTTTCTTGTCAACCATATCTTCATTTTTTAAATATCCAATTTCAACGTTTTATTCATTTTGTTTTGTTCAGTAATTATTAATTAATTTTCATAATAATAATAAATAATAATAATATTTAATATTTAATTCATAAATTTCATTTATAAATAAAATCATATATATATATATATATATATGATATAATAAATATATCATTTACAATTTATTTATAATTCAAGATTGCTATCTTGTTTCATGCTTAGTCCTTATGAAGACCTGAATCTCGGGTCGAAAAGTTGGCACAATATATTTTATTTCAGTGTTGTTGTGTCAGTGTTGTTTTATTTGACCGCACCTCCAATTACTTCTAATCTAACAAATCTCCAACAATCTTCTAAGGTCAACCATTTACCTACATTACCTGATATTTGATTTATACAAAAAATATATCCAGTTTAATGCTTTACAAAAAAAAAAAAGTCCTGGTTACTTTGAAACGATCACTGATTCCTCCGAGGCAAAGGGAATACGTTCAGGTAGAATTTAAATCAGTAGGGGGATCCGCTGGGAGCAAAGGATTCTGGGAAGGGCTGATGGAAGGAATTACAAATCAGATGGTAGGGGGGGGGGTCCCTTCCGCTTCTCGGATATTTGTGCAGCCAGGATATCCGGAAAATAAGGCAAGTAAAAGGGAATGGGGGGGGGGGGATTCTGGGGCATGCAGTTAGGTAGGCAGCGGGAGCTCTGAGGTCTTCTGGACTTTATCAAAGGGATGCTTATGACCCTTGCTTAGTCAGCCAGCCCTTTGCTTAGCTTCAGCTTCTATCCTCGTTGAGTGCAATCCCTCCCGTCGGAATAGACCTAACATTAATACCGGATTATGAAGGCTAGATTAGATTAGTCCGACTTATAATGCTCATGTTTGAAAATTAATATTAACTAACTGAATATTGAGCTTTACTTGAGTAATTATTCCATTTTAATAATTATAATAGCTAAGGAAGGACGAGTATTATTATATTATTCATTAAATATATAAAATAAACGCATATCTTACGATTAATTTAAAAAAAAAATAAAACAATATAATTCACCCCCGTCATGATAACAATAAGGCACAGCAGCTCATTGAGTAAGGCATTATTTTAATAAAAGAAGCAAATTTTATTAATAAATAAATTAACAGACCCGTGCGAAGCATTCACACTAAACCTACTTAAATCCCACTTAATTAAAGTAAGTTGGTAAGTGAAAGTTGTGTGTTGTGCGCATCGGACCAGATTTTTTTGTTTTGTTTTTCACTCAACTATTCCTTCTGGATATAAACTGTTACAGAATAATTTAAATTCACGTTCACATTGATATAGAATGTTTTTCTGACAACTGATAATTTTTTTCAGATTTTTATTTAATAACTAGCTGTATCTCCCGGTTTCACCCGGGGAATTTCATTTTTCTAATGAAACGGTCGATTTAGGAAAAAAAAACGACTGTAAAGCGAGATCATTACGATTTTTATTAGGATAAACCATTAGGAACCACTGAGCGAAATTTGGAGAATTTAGGATAAACGGTATGGATTTCTATAAAGAACAAACAAACAAACAGAAATATTGCCCTGCAGTTTCAGCTTTTCGCAAATCGGCTTGCCTAAACCTCTTTGGCGCAAGGCGCGGGCCTCGTATTCCTGGGCAGACTCAGTTTCCCGCGATTCTGCCTGTCTAAGCCTCTGTTGTTCAATCCTATTTTGTTGTTCGTCGAGAGTTTCAGCTGCTCGTATTTGACGTTGTTTTTTAGCTTTTGAGTTCACTACTTTGTCACTCCCCTATTGAAACTCGCTTCTTAGGAGGCATTTATAAAAAATAAATTCACCATACATGTAAATAAACGTATTGTAATGTAAAAAAAAAACATATGGTTTAAAAATCGCAGAACTCGACGCCTACCAAGGAACGGTCTTACCGGGCCTTGTTGGCCTCTTCAAAATCTATAAAATGATTTCTTAGAGCGTTATTTCGACTCAAAAGGTCGATTTAAAAAAAAAAAACCATAGTAAGGCGAGATCATGACGAATTTTTTAACAATAAAGAATATACCCAGAGATTGGCTGAAGTTATGCAATTTTAATATGGACAGGTGTTCGCACCAGGTATCAAAGAACCACTAAGCGAAATTTGGAGAAATTAGGACAAACGGTATGGATTTCTATAAGGAACAAATAAGCAAACAAACAAACAGAATTTCAACTTTATTTATATAGATTTAGGTGAAATATAGGTTCAACAAATATTTATGGTCTCCAAGAGCCCCCCCCCCCCCCCATGGTAATCCTAGTGTTAATTTTTGTAGAGTGAAGAAACTCTAGAGACTGAGGTCAAGAATTACATTTCTCACCATATTGGAGAACATTATTAATTATTAATATTATAAAACATATCCGTTTGACTTAATTTTCGAAAGCATCCTTTCTAAACATGTAAAAGTTTTAAGCATCTATGTGACTAGCTTATTGGATTATATAGACCATAAAAAAGACTCCGGCAAGACATAAAACTTTCTAACGTCGCCGTTAACAAAGGTCACGTAAGAATCTTCCTTCAACGTGCCACGTAGCAATTGTCGAGGTAATGCTTTGGAACCCTAATATACGGCAGGAAGGCAAGGCGTTCTTCATTGCTAAGCATTGTGTAGGAACTGACTGAAAATAATATTACTAAGTAATATTTACAATAATATACGATCATAATATTATAACGTAATATAATATTATAACGTGAAACAAGACATATGATTTATAATTGTTCTAGACTAGTTGTTGGAACGAACTAACAGTTGGAACAAACTATCATGTGTTTTGACTAGGATGTTTGAGTACCATCTACGCTGACCTAGAACCTTCGAGGCTTATCCCCTTACGATTAAATATAACGCGGCGTGGCCGAGGGGATAGCGTCTCCGACTCCCACGCTGGCGGTACGGGTTCGAATCCCGCCCAAGCCCACTCGATTCTGTTCGGTGACGGCCTCACTGAACAGACTCAGCGGCTTGCCATGGATTAGAAGAGGTTCACTACCCGTAGATAACCCGTCCCGATTAGCCCTCGTGGCATAAATTGGACTTAAAAAAAATATAATACAAAATATATATATACATACATACATATACATATATATATATTGTAATATATTCAGAGATGCCCTAAGAGTATTTTTTGAATAAAACTGTAAATATTACTTGTCTAGGTTTGACTCTAACAAAGAAGTTTATTTTTTTAATCATGCATAGTTCTTATAAGTGATAATATAGTAATCTTGTTATCTTTGAATATTAATTCAGTTAGCTAAACTTTTTTATTGAAATGATGTTAGTATTTTGTTTATTTTAGAACCTCATTACTTGTATTTATTTAAATTTTTAATTAAATAAGGTATTGTCATTTAATAATATTTAATAGTAAAGGAAAGTAACTAATACTTGTTTTCATTTAAATGTTAGATATATTGTTATCAATAACATAACCTACTTGTTCTTTAGTTTTTATTACTTAATTGTTTATTCACTGTAAATAGTTAAATATTCTTTTTATTTTGTTTAATTGTACTTATAATGCAGTACAGTAATGTAAAAGAATGGCATTATGATTGAAAAACAGATATGAAAGAAAATATAACCTATTGTAATCAGCTGGGAGCCAATGCCTCCATAAGTGTGTATATAACAAACACATGCGCCATCTGTGGCCGATCCGGCAACTACATTTTCATACATTACGAACTTATTTAATTTAAAATCTATTTTAAAAGAGAAATTCTTTTGTATATTGTCATCTTTTTGAAAATAATGGCTTGCAAAAACATAAAAACAATAAAATAAAGCCTAAAGATACCAGGTCCTTTCTATTCAACTATAGCAGTGCAGGGCTGTGATTGGTCAATTGTTTGTCACTTGAGGTATAAATAGGGCCGTTTTGCAAAACATTAATTAGTCTTCATATGGTCTTTGACTTGTCGGTCTTTGACACTCCTCTCCCTGCCCGATAGCTCCTGGTGTCTCTAGGATGTTTTAACCTTTCTGTCTTATTTAATTTATTTCCCTTCCCTACCCTAATTTTACCCTACCTATAGAATCCTGGGGGTTGTCCTCCCAGGGCCTGGACATTGGATGGCCCTCTGTCCAGGTGGCCTTGCTTAGATAAGCACCCTAGAGCTGTCAAAGCCCACGTCTCTCCCGTGGAATCAGCTTTGATCAGTTTTACCTTTCGTGGTAAAAGGGTAGCGTCGCTCTGGCAAGGATCTTCAGTCCTTCTTTACCTTTTTTTTTTTTTATTTTTATTTAATCATAATTTGCTTTCAGGGAAACACCCTATGCAAATAGAGTCTATCGATTATACAAATTATAGACACATACATTACACATTACATATACATACAAACATTATAAATACATTATTAATTATTAATATACATGAATATAAATAAAAATAGAAAAATTCAAATGTAAAAAAACAAAGTATAAAAACTTAGTTAAAATTGAACATCTAAAAATTAGTCATAAAATTAAAAAATTTAAACATTGAAATCCTTATTATTTACATAGATCAATCAATAACCAATAAATTAACAATTTCTATTACTGATGACATGTAATATGGCTATTGTTATGAGAAATCATCCTACCAAGTCTCTATAGTTTAAAATATTGGTAAAAAAATAAAACAAATTTCGTAAATCTTTTACGCTTTGTGGCTTAAAAATTTTAATTCCATTAACATTTTCCATCCCTTGGTAATACCTTTCCCTCAGATTGGAATAAATAGGGCAAACAAACAATATATGATATAGTGTTTCATTATTTTTCATATTGCACATTTTGCACTCTTGCTGAGGATTAATAATTACAATTTTATTGTTAACAGAAATTTTTATACTGTATCTACCTGAAAGTCTGATCTGCATTAACAGCCTAGTAAATTTAAAGTTAGCTGGGAGTAGTAAATAATCAGCCATTTGGAATCTATTCAAGAAAAGGTTTATATGCTCGCTATAGGTAGAATGCTGCAATCGTTCAGTGTCTTTATCTAATAAGTAGCATTTATATTTATTCAAAATTTTATTACTATTTGCTTTTATCTTAGCTGCATTATTTTCAAATATTAATCTACCCTCTTCTATGGTATCAAGCACATTTTTTAGTTGGGAACACCAGTTGTATTTAGTAGTAACAGAAGTAGATGAATCCAATCTGTTTCTTAACGCTAGGAAACATATTTTAGGATATCTCCTATCATCCATTTCTATAAGTTTAACCAACCAGTTTAGGGTGTATTTTAATATATTGTAGCCAATGTGCACAGAACCTGTTTCTAATCTTATTAAAAAGTTTGGTGTAGTTTTGCTAAGCGAGAAAGCTTTTTTGTAAAAATTTATGTTTGAATTTTCTAACAGCTCTATATACCGAAAGCTCCACACTTGTGCACAATACAACAGGGACGTATTTATAATAGCTTTTTTAAGCTTCTCCCTTGCCTTCCATGAATTGATTTTAGCCTTAGCACATAAGTTTATTACCGTTCCTATTGTTGAATTTGACTTTGATATAGCTTTCTTCACTGCTTGAAAGAACAAACCGGACATAGAAAATCGAACCCCCAAATAATTATAACTGTTAACTATCTCGACCAGTTCTCCCTCCAAATATATACTTTTATATCTCCTTGGTCGCCCCCTACAGAAATTCAATATTTTAGTTTTTTCAATTCAATCCGCGAACAGAAGAAATAGGATGTCAGCGCCATTTATTATAGGTATTCCTGACAAATCCCGATTTCGAAAAAAATCCTCTATGTCTGATAGGAAGATATTGAATATCATTGGACTCAAGGTTTCTCCTTGCAGCACTCCTTCGGTTATATTCAACTTTTTCGACAATCCCTCAGGGTTTCCCTTGATTTGGGTGCAAGCCTTACTATAAAGGACTCTCAAAACTCGGATAATTTTTCCACTTAAGCCTATCGAGAATAATTTATCCCACAGCAAATTGTGGTTTATCGAGTCGAAGGCCCTGCTAAAATCAACAAAAATAACAAATAGGCTTGATCTTTCATTTAGAAATTGCTTTTGTACAACAGCATTCAAAACGAAAACATTATCGAGGCAACTTCTCCCGCTCCTAAACCCTGATTGACACTCCGGAACGACTTTACTTTCATCCGCCCATAATGTGATTCTTTCAAGTAAGATGTGTGTAAAAATTTTTAAAGAGCAGTTCGCCAAAGATATATTACGATAATTATGAGGGTTTTGTCTGTCTCCTTTCTTAAATAACATAACGCTTAGAATTTCCGACCAAGATCTAGGTATTTCTTCTTCATCAAGGATTTTATTAAATAACCTCTCTATGTACAAAAGCCAGTTAGGTGGAAGATTCTTATAGACTTCATAAGGGATACCATCCAGTCCTGGACTTTTACGATTCTTAACTTTATTGGTAGCTCTGTTGATTTCCTCAGTGGAAATGTAACCATCTAATAGGGGGTGACGATTATCAAAGAAGAGGTGATTGGATGCCAACCTAGGGGGATTCAGCATTTCGAAAAAGTTTTCCCACACCTCTATGGCAATTTTCGGCTCGAAAATCCTTTTACCTCTAAATCGTTTTATAATACCCCAAAAAGATGAACTGTCCTTGGTAGCGCCTAGAGCTTCAACCATATCTAATATGCATGTTTTCTTTTTCGTTTTCAAAAAGTTTTTGAATTTTTTTTTTAATTTTTAAAAAGTTTAATAAAAATTCACCCATAAATTTATTTTTCTTACATAAAACAAAACACCTTTTTAGTTCATTTTTAAAATCCCTGCATTGACTGTCATACCACGGTTTGCTGTTGGTATACTTTTTTTTACAAGGTTCTGTAATACATTTCACTATATTCAGATCTTTTGATGTCCCAAAAACAGCGGATAAAAATTATTATGTAGTTCATCGACCGTATTATTGTGTCCTTCTTTACCTTTACCCTACCTATAGAATCCTGGGGGTTGTCCTCCCAGGGCCTGGACATTGGATGGCCCTCTGTCCAGGTGGCCTTGCTTAGATAAGCACCCTAGAGCTGTCAAGGCCCACGCCTCTCCCGTGGAATCAGCTTTGATCAGTTTTACCTTTCGGGGTAAAAGGGTAGCGTCGCTCTGGCAAGGATCTTCAGTCCTTCTTTACCTTTACCCTACCTATAGAATCCTGGGGGTTGTCCTCACAGGGCCTGGACATTGGTTGGCCCTCTGTCCAGGTGGCCTTGCTTAGATAAGCACCCTAGAGCTGTCAAGGCCCACGCCTCTCCCGTGGAATCAGCTTTGATCAGTTTTATCTTTCGGGGTAAAAGGGTAGCGTCGCTCTGGCAAGGATCTTCAGTCCTTCTTTACCTTTACCCTACCTATAGAATCCTGGGGGTTGTCCTCCCAGGGCCTGGACATTGGTTGGCCCTCTGTCCAGGTGGCCTTGCTTAGATAAGCACCCTAGAATTGTCAAGGCCCACGTCTCTCCCGTGGAATTAGCTTTGATCAGTTTTACCTTTCGGGGTAAAAGGGTAGCATCGCTCTGGCAAGGATCTTCGTTATTCCTTACATCTTAAGCTGGACATTGGTTGGCCCTCTGTTCTGGCTCCCTTCTCACTCTCTCTCTCTCCCTCACTCTCTCTCTCTCTCTTGCTTAGATAGCGCCCTAAAATCACCGAGGTCCATACTTATCCTTTGGGTTTTACCTTGGTGATCCACTCTTAGAAGTGAAGGGCTGCATGGCTCTGGCAAGATTATTTTTTTTATTATAGACACTGTGGTGGAGACATCTGTGGAGAGATTAGGAGCTTATTGATTTTTTTCCCACAGAAGTTAGCAAATATTACAATATATATATATATATATATATATATATATATATATATATACATATATATATATATATAACGCGCGATGGACTGGAGAGTTAGTCTTGTTCTGAAGCTCAAGTCATATAGTTATTTTTGTGTTACAAAGTGATAATTTTTTTAACCTGCTTAATTATTTGTGTTTCAATAATTTGAGTGGCATTTTAAATTATTATTTTTCTTCGAATTAAAATTGTTTAATCCTCGTAAGTGTTACAAACTTACAAAGAACTTTATAAAAATGACTATAATTATAAAATTATAGTCATATTATACATATGACTATATGTGATATAAATCCATGTTTAAATTACGACTTCTGTATACAATGAACAAGGGCTCTGCAAGATCCAACTGTATATTGGAATAGGAATACTATACAGAAACGTTGGCCGTTGCATTTGCGTAGAGTTGGTATTAGTTAAATTTAATATTCTCCGTAGAATATAGTTTCTTCAGTGGCATTAGAATTGCAAATAGAATGTGAATATCCTCCTGGGCTTATGACAAGGGTCTTATTTGAGAGAGGGTGTTCTCAAATAAATTTATTATTAAAATGAAACTTAGTTTCATATAATTACATAACAAACCTTAAAGCTAAAATAATTATTATATTTTTTTTGTAAATAGTATGAAAACCGTTCTGTTTACATATTATGTAAGAGTACATACGATACATACGAGTACATTAGAAACACGCACAAAACACATAAGTTTTGTGTGATGCAAATGATGGGGGTTCGGTCGAACAAAAAAACACAAATGTGCAATAACACATATTGTGCCGAAATTTCACATATATAAAGAATATGAATAAAACTTTTGGATATTAAAATATTTTGTTTATTTTTGAATAAACTTATGGATGACAAGAAAATCTTAGAGTAATAAAAAATAAATAATTAAAATTGATACAAAACTTATGAGATCATGGGGATGTAGAAATAGGGAAAGTTTTTTATAATAAATTATTTTACATTAAAAAATCTGGAATGCGTCGGAAAAATACGGGGTGGATTTTTACTATGTTCCTTCACGTATTTATCTAATATTTTTTTGTTAAAACATTTTCTTATAGCCTGCCAAAAGACTTCTGCCTATATATAGATTATAAAAAAAAAGAAAAATAAACATTTAAGAGTGAAGTAATTGCTTTAAATGAGCACTGATGCCATCGACATTAGTTTGATGAAAACTCAAGTTTATTTTTGAGAGTTTTAATGGAGAATATTCTAGAGGCCTGAAAACTTGGTTTCTGCTACCATGTTTCATTATGGTGGAAGTCAAGTTAAATAAGCTTTTTAGCTGGTTTATTTGAGTTCAATTACTTTTATGGTATTCATTAAGTTAATGAGAATCATTTGCTATCCTTTTTAATATATTTATACAATGTTTTAGGGCTTAAATATAGGTGTCGACTATTAGAACAGAAATTAATCGATAATTTCAATAGTTGACATCGATATCAACTACCGCCAGAATTAGCAAATAGTGTTCCATCTGGCGGTGGTTTTTGGAAGTCTGAGTCTGACTGGACGACAGGTGTCTTATTTTATGAATTTATAGCTAGTGTGCTCTATCCATGGATCGTTGAGAGCAAAATTGCATTGCCAATAATCCTATTCCAGAATGGAGCTGCGTCTCATCTGACTACTGATACTTTAGTCAGCTATTAGTCGCACTCGATCAAAATGCTACACATTTCATCCAACCAATGAATGTGACCATCTTAAATTGTCTAAAAGAGCACTGGAAGGGTGAAGTTCATCATTGGAGGGTCTAAAATTGTACAAACCCAACATTAAAAAAAACGAAACTTCTGACCATTACTAAAATCTATTTATCATGCTTACTAAACTGGATGATCTCATTTTTCGTTTGAATATGTTTGTGTTTTTTTGCTCTCATATGAGCTTTTTGAGTATAAAATAATTAAATTGTGGAAATTTTTTTTTTGTTTCCATAGTGAATTTACTAGTTCTAAATAAAAAATATTAACTTTTGTTGCTGTCCTTATTACTTTTTAAAAATCATAGAAAATAAAAAATTAATGCATGTGTCAACTTTAAAACCATAAATGTCAACTTTCCAAACCTTTACATTTTGATGTGTCAACTATTGGTTCATTTTAGAAGTTTTTAAGAAATAATTTTTTATAAGAACCGTAAATGTAGATCATAGGATATTGTATTCCTAGTTTTCCTAGAGGTATTGGCCTAACTAAATTCATAAAAAAGATCAATAGGGTAACTGTACCAATAATTGACAGTTTAAGGAAAAAGAAATTATATTATTGACACTGTTTACCAATATATTGATGTTAGGATAATCTTTCTTATGAATTTAGTTAGGCCAATCCCTCTAGAAAACTAGGAATACAATATCCTATGGTCTACATTTTCGGTTTTTATAAAAAATAATTTTTAAGAAACTTCTAAAATGAACCAATAGTTGACACATCAAAATGTAAAGGTTTGTAAAGTTGACACATGCATTAATATTTGATTTCATATGATTTTTAATAGGTAATAAGGACTACAATAAAAGTAAAAAAAATTTTTATTTATAAATTAGTAAATTCGCAATAGAAACAAAATAAAATTTCGACAATTTTAATTATTTTATACACAAAAAGCTCAAAGGAGACAAAAAAAAAAAATAAAAAAAAAATAACATATTTAAACGAAAAATGGGTGATCTCACCCATTTAAGTAAGTATGACTAATAGATTTTAATGATTAGTTAGATATGCGAAAGTTATGTTTTTTTAATCTAGGGTTTGCACAATTTTTGACTCTCCACATGACGAACTTCACTCTCCCAGTGCCCTTTTAGACAATTAAAGATGGCCACATTCATTGGTCAGGTGAAATGTGCTGCATTTTGATAGAGTGCGACTAATAACAAGTATCCCATGTTCTATGCAGAATAGGGAAGTGGGGAGAGTCAGATGAGACGCTTGTCCCTTCAGGACTAGGATTATTGGCAATGTAACGATCTATGGATAGAGCACACTCGCTATAAATTCATAAAATAAGACACCTGCTATCCATACAGACACAGACTTTCATAAACCACCCTCAGATGGAACACTATTTGCTAATTCTGATGGTAGTTGACATCGATGTCAACTATTGAAATTATAGATTAATATCTGTCCTAATAGTTGACACCAACATTTAAAAAGGATATCAAATGATTCTCATGAACTTAATGAATACCATAAAAGCAATTAAAAAATAATTGAACTCAAATAAACCAACTAAAAAGCTTATAAAACTTGACTTCCACCTTAATGAAACAGGGTAGCAGAAACTAAGTTTTCAGGCCACTAGAAAATTCGCCATTACAACCTCTCACAAATAAGCCTGAGTTTTCATCAAACTAATATCGATGGCAGCACAGTTAACTAGTATAAATTGGCAAATTACCGCCAAATTTTGAACAAAAATAATCAACCCTGAATCTTATTATTCACACTTGTTGTGCTAAATGTCAACTATTGGAGCACTGTTAACTTATGGTACAGTTACCATATAGTGGTTAACAGTGTCATTAATATAATTTTTTTTCTTAAACTGTCAACTAATGATACAGTTACCCTAATGGGCTCTCTATTTAGGCTAGTTTTAAGAAAAATATTTTCCACGATTTCAGGCTACCCCCACTTTCCAAAGGCGTGGGAATGAAATGGTGCAATTTGTCGAGTCGATAACCCCCCTTCCCCCCTTAATACCCCCTCCCCCCTACGATCATCAATCATTCACACAGGCTCAGTTCTCTTAACAAGTTATAAATTGAGCCCTCATTTTTAAAACTAAATTTTCCAAATCAGTTATAACGAAAGGAAAACTAATTTGTAAAAAAAAAAAAAAAAAAAATGGAAGGGAAAGGAAAAATTACACTATTCAGTATCGAATATCAAATTCGTTAATTTTCCAGGGCATTAAACACGCTTCATTTTGATTTTAAAAACATTAATCTTGTTAGCTTAATTGGATATTTTTCGTATTGAGTGTTTCGAATCATTTTCTACTTTAATGGAACCTTTAATAGTTTTATGCAGGTGTTTTCCTTATAATACCATTTTATTCAATCCATTTAATACTGAAGGAAATTATGTACACATATACAATAAATAACACTGTGATCTAGAGACATGATATGAAAATTATTTAAATTATATGAACGCGTAAAAATAAACCCCGAAGCATAGTTGTTAAGCTTAAAACTCAGTAAATAAAAGCTTGAAATGGATAAATAAAAAAGAGAGAACATGAAAAAGGGGCGATAATCAACGACCAATCCGAGGTTTCCGAATCTTGACGTACCTCAACCTTTCCTCGGTATTGATTATTCAAGTGAAAATGGCGGATTTAAATGTGAATTACATAAGAGTCGTCGTTTTTCTTTTGTTTTAGTTTGTATATTATGCTTGTAACCTGCTTGAAGTTTTTATTGAACATTAACTTTTTCAATACGAAAACTTTTTGATAAAGTTACCTTAAAACTTTTATCCAAATAACTTTTCTATAAAAAAAGTTCAATAGTTTTACAATATGGCAATATTTATTGTTAAAAGTGCCAAATCTAGTTATTGGCACCTTGTGGATTTAATTGTGAAATCTTCCCTATGGTTAGTTTGTTATAGTCTTAAATCAAATATGACTTAGAGGACCCTTCAAACATTAGACTCATGTATATCTTGTAATAAAATTAAGACTTGTTTACCTATTTCTTTAAGTTAAAGTTGGGGTGCCAATAACTGTACTGAGTGCCAATAACTGTATGGTTTACCCTATGTATTTATTATCTGTGAATATTTTGTAAACTTTTTGAAGATAAACTTTTATCATAAAGTTATTTAAAACTTTTACTGATCAAACGTTTTCGTAATAACTTTTTCAAATATTTTTAAAATGAACTAATACAATACAAAAATTTACTTGAACAAGTGGAGGTAAACATTTATTGATATTTTACATCAAAACAGACGATTTTAACATCGATGTCTAGGCTTAATCAAAAATATTCTTGCTCTTAGTTTTTGGTCTATGACTTATTAACATCGATATATTCAAAATGTTTTCCTATTGAAATCGCATCACTACTAACAATTCCTGGTACATGTATGTACGTGTACGGAATGGCATATACGGGAATCTATGGAACTGTGGAAAGGAAGGCCTCGGAGAATAAAGTATTATAGATTGCATAATTCCTTCAGATTAATCTGCGACATTAATCCACTGTCAGAAGTTTCAAGTGGCTTGGGATAAATCAAGCAGGATATATTATTGAGCCCTCCACGTTGCATAAATCATACTTGAGCACATCTTAAAGCCTTTCACGTATACACGCGTATCTATGTATTATAAATTAATTTGCTATAGTTATAAGTTTAATTAATTAAACTAATAACAACAATAAATTAATAAATTAATTTATTAAATAACAATAAATTAATCTATAAGTTATAGATATAACTTATAATATATATAAATATAAATATATAATTATTTATAAATATAATTGATATAAATAAATTAAAAAAATCTGGTGCGTGTGCACAACACACAACTTTCACTTACCAACTTACTTAGATTAGAAATTGACGTGTTTTGCTAATAATCATTTCCCAAAGTCACACATTTTTCTACATTCATATCTTATTTTTGTTAATCGTTAAAGCCGTTTTTGAGTAAATAAAAAAACCTGTGAAAATGATACAAAATTTATTAAGTAAAGTCCCCCCTCCCGTAGATCAATTTTGATGAAATTTTTACAGTCATATCTCGGGTATATAAATACATCAAATACCAAGTTTGATCAAAATCGTTAAAACCGTTTTTGAGTAAATAAAAAAAAACATGTGAAAATGGTACATAATTTATAAAGTAAAGTCCCCCCTCCCGTAGATAAATTTTGATGAAATTTTTACAGTCACATCTCGGGCATATAAATACATCAAATACCAAGTTTGATCAAAATCGTTAAAACCGTTTTTGAGTAAATAAAAAAAACACGTGAAAATGATACAAAATTTATTAAGTAAAGTCCCCCCTCCGGATAATCAATTTTGATGAAATTTTACAGTCATATTTCGGGCATATAAATCGATCAAATACTCAGTTTAATGAAAATCGTTAGAGCCGTTTTTGAGAAAATCGAAAAAAACGTAAAAAGTTATTAAATAAAGTACCCCCTCCCTTTGAGCAATTTTGATGAAATTTTTGCTGTCACATCGCGGGCATATACCTACACTAAATACCCAATTTCAGGTTCCCACGGTTTATATTTTTTGAGCTAGTCTGTTCACATACACACACACACACACACACACAGACCATTTCGCGGGACTTGGTTATTTCGACTCAGGGGGTCGAAATATATGTCGGGTAAAAATATATGGGTCATTCTCCCAAAACATACAAATTTATGTCCCAATCCGATTATATTATTTGTGTGACATTGCTAATAATTCAATTGCATCCATTGGTGAATAGAAGACCTCAGCTTGTTGTTCAAGAATTTTCATCTCAGTAACAATTTGTTTATAGGCCTATATTTAAACTTAAAATGTCAATATCTATCTCCCTCACCTGTCCCAAAGCTCTAATTGACTTTGATGGCGGAAAAAAGATATATATTCTTTTATTTATAACCTAGTTTTTTTTTTTTCATACTTCTTAGAAGGTCTTAATTATTTGGTTTTACCGTATATTGCTATTTTCGTATTATAGAAAAAAAAGTTATGATCCATAATCTACCTGTCCCATAGATGCAACCTATCTCCCTCACATTGTTTTGAAATCGGGCCTCAAAACTTTGGAAACCTTTATTTCATTATAATTCATTGCTGGCAACACTGTAACAGATTCCCGTCTTAACAAGGATAAACTTTTTCACAAAAGTTCAGCTCTCGTTTTCTCGTGAGGGTGTTTTTATCGGTTAAAACAGTGAATGTCGTTTCATTTCATATCTCCCTCACCTACTGATATTTCCTAAAAGGTGAGTTTGATTCACGTTATATTAGGGTTAATTTGTAGGTTTACAAGGGATTTCGATAACCCATAAATGTTGTTCATAAGAGACTGACATGGAATGTTCTACTTTAATATAACCTCAAAAACCTATCTCCCTCACTCGTGTGGAATGAGGGAGATAGACTTTGAGTTGTTTAGTAAAACCTGAACTTATTTAAATATTTAAGGGAAATTGATTTTCAGGTTTGTTTTGAGCACTTTTAAATAATGTTTAGAGATTACAAAGACTTAATTAGTTGACATGTATTTGTTTTGTTTGTTTTTTTAACGTCCCTTTACGCAACTTAGGCTAGCCGGACGATGCTACAGTGGGAGTCCTAAATTTTGCATATCCATGCATAATTAGGATAGGTATCTTTAACCATACCGAGTACCGGACAACGTACAGGCTCGGTTCCTATATTTTTCGTCCTATCCGAGGGACGCTTTTCGCTTACAACTCGCAAACGGGGAAAAAGGGATTAAACGAAAAAATGTATATGAATGAAAATGTTCTTGAAAACCTGAAAAGATTGGAACCATTTAGAAACCTCTACGACCATTTTTTTCGCAAAAAAACGCGGTTCTGCGCTTATAACTCGCAATCGAAGGCGAAATGAGTGATTTGTATATTTTTCCGGTATAGCGGTTAAGGAAAGCTTTAAAATGATGCCTTATTCATGAAATTTGATAAGTCATTAAGGAAGTTATGGCGTAACGACAAAAAAAAGGCCTTGAGAAATAATATATATGTGTTTCTATGAAGGCATTTTTTGTAAACACCATTAGCAGCCTACCTTCTAACAATTTGTGGAAAAAAATCTTTGGAAAATGTAATTTTTTCGCATTGAAATTAGAATGAAATGGAAGAATGCCCATATGTTATAGACTATAACATATTTAACCGACTTCGAACGAAAGAGGAGGTTACTCAATTCGATACGTATGTGACTTTTTTTTTTTTTTGTGCCTTTTTTTTTTTTTTTTTCTATGTATGTTCACCGATTAATCAGAGATGGGTGGACCAATTGGAACGAAACCTTTTGCATCTTGTAGAGTATTTTCCCAAGGTGGTCCCATTTAAACCTTTCTGGGGTTCCTAATTTATTTAAGAAGTTATCGGGAAAAAACATGAATATAATTATTTAATTAGGTGCCTTTACACATACACGCTTTCCGCACGGAAAGAGGCCCAAACGGGAAAGAGCGCGGGAAAGAGTGTATGTGTAAATGTGACATTTGGAGTTCGGGATTGTGCTCGCTCTTTCCCGCACGCAATCCTGTGGGCCGCATAAAATAGTATTAAAACATCTTCCGAGATTCTCGGCGGGATAAAACGGCGTTTTGGGGCTACAGTAACCGCATAACAAATTTAATTTTTCTTTCTCGTTATAATAGTCTAGGCAAATTATTCAAAACAAGAGCAATTATATTAAGCAAAATAGTTTTGAAACATTGGGAAAATAATCATAAGGGGTATAGAATTAAGAAAAGAAGTTCCACCCCTAGGAGTGTCTTGTTCACCATTTCCACCTCCGAAATTATCATTTTTATTTATTTTTTCTATGTTTATGACATCTGTCATGTAAGGAGCGTTGTAAAAAAGGAGTCTTTGTTAAACAATCGATTCAGGTTCTGTTAAAATTAAGAATTGTGATATTCAATGTGATCATGGAATCTTCATTTTTTTATTGTATCCGAATTACTACTTTAATTATTTAATTTTGTTTGTGTAACAATTGAGCGGATATAACAATGAATGTAACAATGGAGTGGATATTCACTGTAGACGTGGAGGAGATGGGGCACAATGAAACACAAAAGTTGTTTTTTACCCATAGCACCCAACTTGAGACTTCTTATTCAATTTTTTATTTTTTCGATGTTACCGTAGGATCTAATCTATGTAAGAAATGCGTTAAAAATTATTTTATGCATAATGTCTGACCGCGAGCAGCTATTTTCCAAAAAAATAATTTTTTTTCATGGGGCCCCATGCCTGGAGTACAATGAAACAGCTAAAAAAACAACATCATAATTAACACAAAAAAACTTTATTCGGCTTTCAGTCGGTTTTTTATTCTTCTGCCTTATGATAGCATTTTCGGAATTCAGGAAAGAGGAAAGTTGTAATGCGAGATGTAAGTGCATTGTGAATAGGAATCGGTAGATAGTTATTTACGGCTCGTTGTAAATTTAAACGTTTTTATTCTGAAGCCTTTCCAAAAAGCAAATACTAACCAATTACTTATTTCTGTACAACTTTTCACACATTCACTCACTGAAGAAAAATAATACAGTTTTTAGTTTAATTAGCTGCTGTTCAGACAAACATAATACTCCATGGCATCTAATTTTATAAAAAAATCTGGTGCGTGCGCGCAACACACAACTTTCACTTACCAACTTACTTAGATAAGAAATTGACGTGTTTTGTTAAATATTATTTCCCAAAGTCACACATTTTTCTACATTCATATCTTATTTTTATTAATCGTTAAAGCCGTTTTTGAGTAAATAAAAAACCCCGTGAAAATGATACAAAATTTATTAAGTAAAGTCCCCCCTTCGGTTGATCAATTTTGATGAAATTTTTACAGACATATCTCGTGCATATAAATAGATCAAATACTAAGTTTAATCAAAATCGTTAGAGCCGTTTTTGAGAAAATCAAAAAAACACGAGAAAATGTTACAAAATTTATTAAGTAAAGTCCCTCCTCCGGTTAATCAATTTTGATGAAATTTTTACAGCCATATCTCGGGCATATAAATACATCAAATATCCAGTTTGATCAAAATCGTTAAAGCCGATTTAGAGTAAATAAAAAAAACACGTGAAGATGATACAAAATTTATTAAATAAAGTCCCCCCTCCGGTTAATCAATTTTGATGAAATTTTTACAGTCATATCTCGGGCATATAAATAGATGAAATACTCAGTTTAATCAAAATCGTTAGAGCCGTTTTTGAGAAAATCGAAAAAAACCTAAAAAGTTATTAAGTAAAGTACCCCCTCCCTTTAAGTAATTTTGATGAAATTTATGCTGTCACATCGCGGGTATATACCTACACTAAATACCCAATTTCAGGTTCCCACGGTTTATAGTTTTTGAGCTAGTCTGTTCACACACACACACACACACACACACACACACACAGACCATTTCGCGGGACTTGGTCATTTCGACTCAGGGGACTCCAAAACGTGTATTTCCGTTGAAAACCGGAAGTCGAATTTTTTCACGATCGCAATACTTCCACTTACTATATATTTCATATATAGGTAAGTGAAAGTAAAAAACACTGTTTAGTAGTTATGAAAATTTCATTCAATTGCCATGGAAATAAATAATCTCTGTTAAGTAGGTGTGTTCCAACAAGCACATAAAATAAGTCGACGACTTTATCGCATGCGCAGTACGCCTTAACTTCCTAACAGTGAGCTAGAGCTATGTGCCTAACATATGGCCTAGTGCGGAACAGTTTTAAATTTATTTGAAGTGCTTGTTGAAAAACACCTATTTACACCTATTAGTATAGATGAAAGTATTAATTAATAATTGTTCGAATACATACAAATAACGACTTTATAAACTAATTATTATTATTTCTAAAATTCTCAGCTTCCCAACAATATACAATAACATATAATGTTTAGGCAAAAGGGGTTAAGTCTTAAAAAATAAAATGTTTTGTATCGTCTTCTTAAAATTCATATTTGACTATAATTTATTGGTTATTTATAATTTATTACAGCCTCTGTTGAATGAATATAGCTCCATTTATTATTATGGAATAAAGAAATACAATCAGAAAGAATGTATAATGATTTTCGATAGCTTGGTAAATCGTTGTTTAAGCTTCATATTTTGATGACTTAACCCCTTTTGCCCAAACACCAGTGATATATAACTGCACTCATTAACTTTGGCATTATACCGACCATTTCTATGAAGATAAAATCTATCTATTATAATAAATAATTTTTTGGTTTTAATCAAAATCTTTAAAGCCGTTTTTGAGAAAATCATAAAAACATCAAAATGCGGTAATATTTATAAAATGAACACCCCTAACTGAAACTTCTTCCCCGTCACAGGTCTATAATTGCTTCAAATAACTAATTTCAGTTTCGTCGATTTATCGAATTTGTAGTACGTTCACATACAGACCACTTCTCGGGAATTGGTTATTTGGACTCAGGGGACCCCAAAACGTGTATTTCCGTCGAAAACCGGAAGTCGAAATTTTTCACAAGCAATAAGTACGTTCCCTTATATTCATAAATTAAGTTAAACAAGTAAAAATATTATCTGACATCTTTGTTGTATTTAAATGTGATTATACCGGTACGATCGGTAGGGGGTACTTTATTTCATAACTAATTTCCCATTTTTTCGATGTTTTTTTTTCTCAAAAACGGCACTAAGGATTTTTATCAAACTCGCCATGTTTAATGATACAGCTTATATATATTTCCACATCATGGTTCACTTTGAAAATCGTCTAATTTCATTGAAAATGACATTCTTTTTTTACCTATTCTGTTGAAGCTTCATATTGATACTTTTGACTGTTAAGAATTGTTTTTTGTTCCATGATGAAAAATAATCTCTCTAATATTTATGGTATAATCCGATTCAGTATGAAATGCAGAATTAATGAATACATTTATAAAGCTTCAGTTCAATAAATACCCATTCTACAGAGGAATGTCTTCAGACGTACAAGTTGGTTTTGAGGTCAAGTCGTCATCGGAACTTCCTTAATGACCATGCTTCTGCAACTACTTGTTGGAATTGGGTAAAATTTGGCATATTTTCGTATTTCTGTATGTGCTTAATACCATTTTATATTAATACAATTTTATCAAAATTTGAAGAGGGAAGGTACAATTTTGAACTTCGGCTGGATGATTTGACGTAGAATGCGATGTATCCAATTTTTCTATGAATTCAAAAGCAGTCGTTTGCCTGATCCGTCTTGTTTGACTGTGATATTAAAAATGCAGTCAGTAATATACCTGTTATGGTGGTTCCCCGACCCCACCAGGAACCACCACTGTCGTCAACTCGTTGCCCTCGGGCTCAAGTTAGCTCTCGCACACGTAAATTTTCATTAACTAATTACTATGGGTTTTTTTTCCTAGCTAATTACCTTTCGCAAAGGTAAATATTCCAAAAGTCCTCAAAAGGGGGAGAGGCTGGTGGGACACTTCGTCCCCCTTTTGCCTACCCA
The DNA here is from genome assembly GCA_911387785.2 of Aelia acuminata. Classification (NCBI taxonomy): domain Eukaryota; kingdom Metazoa; phylum Arthropoda; class Insecta; order Hemiptera; family Pentatomidae; genus Aelia; species Aelia acuminata. The sequence continues at coordinate 15,088,221 of OU426982.1, forward strand.
TTCCCCGACTGATACACCGCGCGCTCTACCTAGCTCTCTAGAACTTAAAATTTCAAACCGTAATTAATACGGCTTTTTTTTCGTGACTAATTACCTCTCGCATAGGTCCAAAAATCTTATGAGGTAAGACTATAGATTAGGGTGGGGGGGAGGGTTTTCCCCGACCCAACTAGGAACCACCATTAAGTCGCGAGCATTATTGTTAGAGAAAGAGAAGCTGCTAAAATATTTATCGATCGAAAACAAAATTTAATTCGTAAACATTAATGAATAAAATTTTCTATAATCAGTATTCTATTAATTATTGACTTTTCGTTATTAACTGTCTATACTTGAGAAGAATACAATATCGCAGTCGTTGTCTGAAAAATAATCAAGCGTACAAAATTTGAAAAATTAATTCCAATTAATTATCTGCCGTAATTCATTTCTATCGATCCTTATTTAAGATACGTCGTTGAAAACTCGATTATTGTTTCTATAATTCCATAAACTAATATTTACTCAAAAAAATCAAATGGATCCTCGGAAAGTATGGAGTAACATAGGACAAATGAGGGCAACTTCATTCTGGGTAAACCATTCTATGGAAGTACTGACTACTGTACCTAGATCCCAATAGAATAAACAGTTGTCATAGTTGTTGTGTTCCCTCTCCAGTAACCATAACCTCAGTAATAACCAATAAATAAATTATCTAAACTGGTCAATTTATTTGTTTGATAACCGACATGACCATGAACATCTGCGAATGTCGTCAATGTTAATGCACGTTTACATTGATGTTGGACATTGATTGTTTACGGAATACGCCTACTTATTATTTTTTTATGTTTGTCGATGAAATGATTCTTGAAGATATGTTAATATTATTGAAAGTTATTATGATTTATGATTAATAAGGATAGCATTAAAACAGGTTTTCGATTTAATAATTACATTGCTAGTGGTGTGAAAGAAAAATGAAGTAAAAATTGTGAAACCATGAAAGTATAATTACAAATATTCTACCTAAATTAAATTTTAAACCTAAGGTCATATTAATGCCTAAATAAAATCGAAGTGACCCAAGTCAAGTGGTATGGACAGGTATTGCAAATGGCCAAAGACCGAACTCGCCAAGGCCAATCACGAAGATAGAGTTGATTGGAGCCGCAGGGAAGATAAGTAAGGTCGGGGAAGAAGAAATAATGAAGACATGAAAACGAGAGAAATGGACTGGACGAAGAAAGCTGGCTCAGGACAGGAAACATGGGTTGGAACTTTTTAAGAAGGTATCTTAATTGTGGGGAGGCACAAAAAGTGATTTTTACAAAAGCTTATCAAATTTCTTCTTTTCCCTTTCTTTGATATCCCTCTCCTGCTTTATCAGATTATTAAAATGTTTAAGGAATTCAGAATACATAAGGCGAACCGTGATCCATCGCTCGCAGAGTTAGTATAAGCCCAATGGAAGATAGTTCTTAAATAAAAAGAAAAAAAATATGCAATTATGAGTTCGATCAGTAGGAGTGTTATGGCGCTGAAGATATGCAAAAATTCAAAGTGTGGAAACAATAAATTCAAATGATAAAATCTTTTGACCAACAATAGTTACACCAAAAATGCCGCCAAAATATGACAGAGTAGTAAGTAAGTAGACATATATATAGCATTTCCAAGTCAAATTCAACGATGGGCCGGGATAGCGGAGCGTGTTTAAGCGCGACCCGCTTTAGCATGCTCGAGCCGAACGGTGGCGGGTCGAATCCGCCTTGAGAGGGTTGACTTTTCGTGGAGGCCCCAGGGAATAAATCTCGACCGTCCCACCATGGTCAGAATAGGTTGGTTACCATAAGAGTTAGCTCTAGAGTAACTCTCCGTATGCCACACTAGCCAGGTAGGGGTACCGAAAAAAGAAAAAAAATTAAATTCAACCTTTTTTATTTCAAATTCATACTTTCCTAAGTTAAATTCAACCACTAAGTTAAGTTAGCCCTGTCTACCCCTTACCAAAGCCTATCATATCATGACTAGGTATCCATTGACATTAATATTTATTTTAAAGCTCAAGAGTAGGGGGGGGCACTATAATATTGAAAATGGTAACATTTTCAGATTTCTTTTACACGATGGTCCAGTACAATGTTATCGGGGACGTTTTTTTTTTTTTTTTTTTAAATATTAGTTTTGTAAGTTAGTGGGGTGAGTGCACTCCAAAAAATTTAGAATTTCGGATTTCTTTCACAGGGGCGTCCAAGTTTATGTTATCGGGGGAGATTTTTTAAACAAATAAAATACATTTTGTATTTTAGTGGCAGGGGGGAAATAGTTGGATTGCCGATTTCTTTCAGACGGAAATGCAATATTAAGTTATCGGCGACGATGTTTGTAAAAAGAATATTTATTTTGTATTTTAGTAGCGGGGGGGGGGGGGGGGGGGCATTAGATAATAGTTAGAATTTCAGATTTTTTTACCGGGAATCCGAAGTTATCTGGGAAGATTTTTGTTGAAATAATATGATTAAAATATTACAAAGGTTTATTTGGGAATCACTTTTTGGTTTAAACATTAAATTGTTCCCCAAGCCTATTAATTACAAAATGAAAACAATTTTCGGAGACAAAACATAATATAGGAATTTCGAATTCGCGTCCCCCCTCCCCCCCCCCCGCGCCGCTAAAATAGAAAATGAATATTCTTTTCAAAAACACCGTACCTGATAACTTAATATTGGTTTTCCGTATGAAAGAAATCGGAACATCTAACTATTTTCTAATGCCCCCCCCCCCCTCCGCTACTAAAATACAAAATGAATATTTTCTTCAAAAACAACAGCCCCGAGGACATAAAATTCGACCCCCGTGTGAAAGAAATCCGAAATTCTCATAATTTTGTGGTGTGCAGCCCCCCCCCCCCCCCTCCCAGCCAGTAAAATACAAAATGAATATATAGTTCCAAAAATAACGTCCACGATAATATGTAATTGGACCCCCGTGTGAAAGAAATCGGAAATTGTAACTATATTGTTGGTGCGTCCCCCCCCCCCCCCCCGCCGCAAAAATACAAAATGAATATTCTTTTCAAAAACAACAGCACAGATGACAAAATATTCGACCCCGTGTTTAAAAAAAATCTGGTGCGTGCGCGCAACACACAACTTTCACTTACCGACTTACTAAGATAAGAAGTTTTAATGCGTTTTGTTAAAGCCACTTCTCAAAGTTACTCATTTTTCCACATTCATTTCTAATTTTTGTTTTCATTTGCTCAGATCATTTGATATAGATGATAATGATAGCGCTTACCTGATATTAAAGAACACCTAATTTTAATTAAACATGGCGAATATGATGAAAATCGTTAAAGGCGTTTTTGAGATAATAGAAAAAATGGAAAAAAGTTATGAAATAAAGTGCCCCCACTGCTTGATCAATTTTGATTAAATGTTGGTTATCACATCTTTGGCATATACATACATCAAATACCCAGTTTGAACAATATCGTGAAAGCTGTTTTTGAGTAAATAAAAAAAACACGTGAAAATTATACAAATTTTATTGAGTAAAGTCCCCCCTCCGGTTGATCAATTTTGATGAAATGTTGGCTATCACATCTTTGGCATATACATACATCAAATACCCAGTTTGATCAAAATCGTGAAAGCCGTTTTTGAGAAAATAAAAAAAACACGTGAAAATGATACAAAATACTTTAAGTAAAGTCCCCCCTCCGGTTGATCAATTTTGATGAAATTTTTACAGTCATATCTCGGGCATATAAATACATCAAATACCCAGTTTGATCAAAATCGTTAAAGCCGAATTAGAGTAAATAAAAAAAACACGTGAAAATGATACAAAATTTATTAAGTAAAGTGCCCCCTGCGGTTGATCAATATTGATGAAATTTTTACAGACATATCTCGGGCATATAAATAGATCAAATACTCAGTTTAATCAAAATCGTTAGAGCCGTTTTTGAGAAAATCGAAAAAAACCTAAAAAGTTATTAAGTAAAGTACCCCCTCCCTTTAAGTAATTTTGATGAAATTTATGCTGTCACATCGTGGGCATATACCTACACTAAATACCCAATTTCAGGATCGCACGGTTTATAGTTTTTGAGCTAGTCTGTTCACATACACACACACACACACACACAGACACACACACACACAGACCATTTCCCGGGACTTGGTCATTTCGACTCAGGGGACCCCAAAACGTGTATTTCCGTTGAAAACCGGAAGTCGAATTTTTTCACGATCGCAATACTTCCACTTACTATATATTTCATATATAGGTAAGTGAAAGTAACAATAAATAAATCCGAAATTCTAACTTTTTATAGTACCTCCACCCCCCTCCATCCATTACTAATATACAAAATTAAAATTTTCTTAAAAAAGTATTTCCTGATAACATAGTACTGGACCCCCGTATAAAAGAAATTCGTAAATGTTGCCATTTTCAATATTATAGCGCCCCCCCCCCTCACTCGAGCCTTAAAATACATATTAATGTTAATGGATACCTCGTCCTGATATAATATTATTAGGTAAGAGGGTAGACCGAACAAAAATGAAGAAGTGGTTGAGTTAGACTTGGAAAAGAATTCAAAATAACATGGAAAAGGTTAAATCTGACTTGGAAATGCTGTAATTACTTAGTGACCGCTAGTAATAGCTCTGGTAGGAGGGACGCTGTTTGGATTAAAAAATATATATATATATCGATGTAGATGTCATTATAACTCGTAAAGGTATGAGAAGATGGACAGTTGGAAGGAGACCACGAGGGCGTCCCCGAATTCCCTCCAAGGAGGAACAGAGAAAACCCTTATCGAAATGAAGTAATTAGCAAGGGTTGGAGGGCTGGCTGAAAATGGTAAAGGCTCGTCGACGCTGGAAATAGCATGAGGAACCGAAAATATAAAGAAGATAAGAAGGCATTACAAGCCTGATAGTTTCATGGTATCGATATTTATAAAAGACATTTTTATAGCGCTATAGAAGAGTCCATAAACTCGACACGCCAACAAAACTGTTGGTCTAACCAAACGCTCCACGCTCCGGGGATTACGAGCATAATTCGTCTAAAACATATGTTCTTTCCCTCTCGCCATCCAGTGCCTTGAGGAAAGCGTGTTTATCACTTTTTTATATCACACGCTTTCCCGCACGATAACGCGAGAGTTTTGCGCGCGCTCAATCCTTCACGGGATTGTCCGGGGATTGCATATGTTTTTCCTCTCTAAACAATCATGTAGACGCGCTTTCGTGTGGGAAAGCGCGTGAACACTCTTTTAGCATCTAAATCTTTCCCACAAGATTACGCGACGTGATTGCGCGCGCGCAATCCTTCGCGACTCAATCGTGTGGGAAAGAACGTATGTGTAAAGGCTACTATTATCGCTTAAATTGTTTACTTTTTGGAAAAACATATGGCATATATAACATAAGGTATGCTCCAACAAGCTTTTAAAACTAATTGATAACTAACAAATCCAAATATTGTATTACTGCTGGATGAATCAAATGGGAAAACCAACCAATCAAATTCAGAATAAAAAGAGTGGGGGGAGAACATGAGCAGTCTGTTAGTTATCGATGTGTTTTACATGCTTGTTGGAACAAACCTATACATAACCTTAACTAATTTTTCAACATTAGATTTAAATGAAGATATAAATATCAGGAGAATATAATATCGCTGTCGTTTTCTGTAGGGATATTAGCATAAATAATAGATAGATGTATATTCACCGATAACAGTAAACCTTCTTAATTTAGATCTTATCAACGGTTGGACACCATAATCATAAGACAACTAAATTCGTGGAATTCCAAGAAAGACTGAGTATTTAATCGGTAATCGTTTTAAAGCAGAATTTAAGACTTCTTCAAGTTCCCAAAGGATCGTTTAAATTTAAAATCGTAGCTATTATTGATTTAAATTAGATTTTGATTTCTATCTTTTATTGACTATGCACATTAAAAAAGAATACAATAATTCCTGGAAAATCTCATTTTCAGTTGACTTAATAAAGGATTCAGATACCTCTGTCTTCTTCCGGATACACTCGGTTACTGTTGAATATCTTGCCGGAGGTCTTGTGCCAATCCTTTAAGGGTGACACTTCTGTTATGTTATCCGGATTACTAGTATCGGCTTTTAAATGTGTTTCTACAACTATCGAGGATTTTGCTGGTGTTCATCCATCAATAAAAACTACAAAATAAAACTTGATAACTACCCCAAAACAACCTCATTTTATGAAAGTCCCCTCAGCAAAAATTTGGCAGTCATAGAAATGATTGTTACAAATGATGATAAATGCTACGCTACTAGAATTGAAGCAACATTGTTTAGCAATTTATTTTCTGAATAATGTTTTATTACGAAGGATATAATTCATAGTACTTCGGTAATAAATTTAGTCAAAAAATCATCGAAAGGAATTACGAACTTAATTGAATCAATATTTGGAATTAAGTCAGTAGTCTAATACGGAGAATAATAATATCCTTCGTAATAATAAATTAACCATATGTGAGGCCCAAACCCTGTTGCTTCTATCCTAGCGGGGCAGTCTTTTTGATATCGATAAATTTTATGGTTGCCCCTTTTTTTGCAGGGACTTCTATCCAATGATGTAATCCAATGAAGTCGTGTATAATATCGCCATAGTTTTCAGAAGGATATTCAAGCAATCAAAATTTAAAAATTACTTTCAAATTTACTGTAGGTCATATTAGCATCCTCATCGATTCTCCATTAACGATATCATGTCTAAAACCGGCCAAAATCTCGAATGCTCAGTGACTTATCTACTTCATCTTGGAATGGCCGGATTTATGTATATTTAACTCAACACATCTCGGAACACTGATTCTCTACGTAAATGACAAGTACTGACGAGATTTAGCAAAGGAAAAATATTGTCATTGTGGAAAAACATTTTATATGTTCCTTTCTCAATTGAGCATTGATCTTTTTTAAAAAAAAAAAATCCATTTATAATCCTAAAAAGTAGTGTGTTGAAAGTTGTGTAATACACGCACCGCTTTCCCATTTTTCTGTGTGTATTCATAAAATTGAAAAGGTAAAGTGTATTTCATAATAATTTTATACAATTATTGTATAATAAAAAGACCTGGGAAAGACAAACGTGGTTGAGCGTAAAAAGATTTCGAAATTTTTAAACCAACGTTTATTTTATTAACGACCAATTACCAACGAAATTTTTGAACCAACGTACGGTTTTCTACATTTGTTATCTTCTCCAACAAAAAATTGTGAAATAAAAAACATTTTATAAAAAAATATTAAACCGACTTCGAAACCTAGGAACCAGTAAAAATAAATTCACTGAAAAGTATGAAATAATTACCTTCTGATTTTTATGAATACACAGCAAAATTGAAAATGGTATAAAAATTGGAAAAGTGCAATAAGACGAATAATTTTATTTTGATTTGTACAAATACACACTAATTGTTAATAAAAATTATTAAGTTTAAATATTAAATACTATGTTCAATACAACACAATCTTTTCGGAGGCGGCGCAAAATTTAAAATTTTTTACACTAGACATTATGAAAATCTTCTACATGGATCTTCTCTTCCCAGCTATTGATTTCAATACCTACTAATGGAATTGTATCAGTAACATATTATTTCTATTTTGCGCCGCCTCCGAAAAGATTGTGTTGTATTGAACATAGTATTTAATATTTAAATTTAATAATTTTTACTAACAATTAGTGTGTATTTGTACAAATCAAAATAAAATTATTCGTCTTATTGCACTTTTCCAATTTTTATACCATTTTCAATTTTGCTGTGTATTCATAAAAATCAGAAGGTAATTATTTCATACTTTTCAGTGAATTTATTTTTACTGGTTCCTAGGTTTCGAAGTCGGTTTAATATTTTTTTATAAAATGTTTTTTTTTTTCAAAAATTTATTTATTTTTGTTACATGTTTTTGTTATGATTGTTCAATGCTTTTGATTTGATATATGACAAAATTTTGCCATTAGCAAAAGTGTGTGGTGCAATGAGCAAAGGGTTTAAAAGGTGTTAATGGTTTTTATTTATGTGGGTAGATTGTTAGTATCATTTATCGAATTTTCATAATCCAAGTAAAATTTATTCCAAAATATTCACAGATAGTAAATACATAGGGTACAGTTACAAACATGTACAGTACAAACCGTACAGTTATTGGCACTCAGTTCATTTATTTGCACCCCAACTTTAACTTAAAGAAATAGGTAAAAAGTCCTAATTTTATTACAAAATATACATGAGTCTATTGTTTGAAGGGTCTTCTAAGTCATCTATGAAGTAAGACTTTAACAAACTAACCATAGGGAAGATTTCGCAATTAAATTCACAGGGTGCTAATAACTAGATTTGGAATTTTTAACAATAAATATTGCCATATTGTAAAACTATTGAACTTTTGACCCAAAAAAAACCTCTTGAGTCTTTATGAGGATAGATAATGAGGAGCTATAGAAAGTTTCTATTTGATCCCTTTATAAAAAGTATTTATTTTAATTTAACCACAGAAATGTAGTCTTAAGGGTGCCAATAACTGTACTGTTTACCCTAATAAGGATTATTCCAAAACATTTATAGATAACAAATAAATAATAACAAAATATTTTTTTTCCAATAAAAAATAAAAATATTATTAGTCGTTCGTTATTGGAACAGAAAAACATTTGAATAATGCCTAGCTCTGGCAGACATAAATATATTGTTTAAAAAGTAAGTTGAATATCATTTTTTTCAGTGTTTAGTTTCCTTATTATTTATTAGCCTTCTTATTTTCCTTGTTACATTATATTCCTTATTACATATACTTAATTAAGCTGTTTTTCTTATAAAGAAGAAAGCATTAGCTTGTTATTAGACAGGAATTAAATTGATATTTTGTTTTATAAAACAAACAAAAATCATATAAAAATGTGATGTAACTGGTACATCATGTAAGACCAACTCTGTACGGGGAATACTTCAAAAACTAATAAAGAAATTATTAAATATATATATATATATATATATATATATATATATATATAATAAATCAATATAGATTTAATTACATAGTTACCATTCCATTCAACACACTCTTTGATAAATAACAAAGTTTTTAAATGAAGTTAAATTTCCTAGCTTTTTTGTACCTATGCAATTACATATTTCGGCATTAAAATTCGGACATAATTCATGTTATATCAACTTTTTTTTTTGTGTGTTGTCTTGTAGCCCTAAGTGTACTTTTTGCTTCATTGCAAAAACTTTGGCCAATTCGTCCCCCATTCTTCGAAATTAACATTTATTTTTAAACACGGTCCAAACGCTTGTCGATGGGAGTTTTTGAAGTTGTACTGTATTGATTTAAAAATTAACACGGATAAATTTAGTATTGTCATTGTTATTGTTAACAACAAATTAACAAATGTTGACAAATTAACAAATGTTCGGGCTTCTATCTTAGAAGAAACAGATAATAAATTTTAACTTGGAGTTGCACAAAGTTAGCAAAACGTTGACTGACTCTCAATAAACTTTAATTGGAGAGATTTTAGGCTTTTAATTGGAATATTTATAAAGTAAGCAAAGAATTTAACTTTTGGACGTATCAATTACTGTCGGGCTAAATGTAAAGTTGATTAAACGAAGAAGTAAAATATGTACAGAAAAAAAAAAAAAAAATCATAGACCAGAAATCAAATATAACTCTAAATAATTATCAAAAGATTTAGAGTAGAAATCAACGTGCTTTGATTTAGACATTTATGTGTAATTAAGGCGCCTTTTAGCAAGTTTACAGAAAATAGATTTTTCCACATCTGTTTGTTTTTCCTATAAATTAAGAAATATTATAATTATAGAAAAACTTTAAAGTCCTCAATAATTGTTTATTTATTATTAGGTACGTTTTATTTTTTAGGGGCCTAAAAAATCCTGATTTCATCAATAGTCGTGATTTTTCACTGCTTGTCTGTTATTTTACTGGGAGTTGCTTGTAAAAATATAGTGAAGGTGAGTCAATAGGTGTATTTATGGCTTGTAGAATATTAAAATTTAATTTTTTACTCTTTATCTGTTATGCCTTTTCGGAAACCGAGAACGATTAATGTTTCTCTAGAAACAGATTATACCGACTTTAATCAGAAATCCTTATGGAACTAAAGTTTTTAAACTAAAACATAATTATTAAAGATTATCTTGCACCATATGTATTTCACTTGAATTAATTTGTGCATCACGTATTTACTCTACGAGTACAATAAAATATTTTTTTTTTGTTAAATATAAGATTTTATTTGTGATGATACGGGAATGCAAGCGCTATACACCATCATGTCTAATTTTATAATCCTCTTTTTAGTTGTTGAAACCTTCATTTAGTTACCATGGAATAATGTTTATTAAATATGTATGTTTCAAAACACGTCGACAACTCTTTCTCATGAACAGAATGCCTTTACTTAAAAACAGTGATCTGTCGTTAAAGTCTTACTGCGCATTCGTGGCTTCAACGTGTTTTATGAGTTGTCGGAATTTTTTTTTTTCTGTTTACTCGATTTTTTTTTCATATTTAGCCATTTTTTATTTTCAGGCGAAACGATAGACAGCTAATTTCTCCATATAAACAAAAACAAAGGTACTTTATAGGAAACAGAAAAGGCGCCTTCCCCATTTAAGCCCCCTCAGAACATTTCAATAATGATAAAGCTTACCTGATATTAAAAAAGACTTGATTTACATTGAACATGAATTTGATAAAAATCATTAAAGCCGTTTTTGAGAAAATCGAAAAAATGTAAAAATTGGAAAAAATTTATGAAATAAAGTGCCCCCTCCGTTTGATCAATTTTGATGAAATTTGTGCTGTCATATCATGGGCATATACCTACATCAAATACCCAGTTTTATCAAAATCGTTAAATCCGCTTTTGAGTAAATACTCCTAAAAAAAACACGTGTAAATGAGACAAAATTTAATAAGTAAAGTTCCCCCTCCAATTGATCAATTATGGTGAAATTTTGAGTTTCACTTCCCGGGTATATAAATACACTAAATACCTAATTTAAGCTTCGTACGTTTTATAGTTTTAGTCCATATAAACAAAAATAAAGGTACTTTATAGGAAAACTAAAAATTCCCCTTCCCCATTAAAGCCCCCGCAGAACATTTTAATAGTGATAAAACTTACCTGATATTAAACAGTACTTGATTCATATTAAGTACGATGAGTTTGATCAAAATCATTAAAGTAGTTTTTGAGAAAATCGAAAAAAACGTAAACATTGGAAAGAAGGTTTTGAAATAAAGTGCCCCCTTCATTTGATCAATGTTGATGAAATTTTTGCTGTAATATCGCGGGTGTGTGTCTACATACACCAAATCCCAATATCAAGTTCGTACGGTTTATATTTTTGGAGCTAGTCTTTTCACATACACAGACCATTTGGCGGGACTTGGTTATTTGGACTCAGGGGCTCCCAAAACGTGTACTGGAAGGTTTCATGTGATCTAATTCCATCTTAGAATAAAAAATAAAAAAACGATTCAGCAACATAATGATGGTGAGGAAGAAGTACGATAAAAACCGGAAATCATCCTGATTGTTCCCAACCGATAAAGTAGAGAAAGTTGTGAGAAACAACGGAACAAGGAAAGAGCGAATATAGTGGGCGTGAAATGTTAAGCGTTGTTGTGGAAACTAACTGTGTGTTATTATATGATCAGAGACCTCGACTCTTTGCTGGAAGGGAAACCGATAATTGGAATGGATCGGGTCTGTGGGATCTTAACGTCATCGGAATCTTAATTCTCTGCAATTTCGCGCCTCCATTCTCTCAGCTTGTTACACTGTCATTATCAGAAAATGGTTGGGTAAACAAAATTTAAAGAAAAAGTAATACGACTAACAAGAGTTCAACAAAAAAAATCTCTTTATTTATGAATAGAAACACGTTTCATTCATAGTTATAAACACGCAATCGTGTCTTTATCTGAAAATGAGTAAATCGTACGTCCGGTCCATTTTCAACCACCAAAATGAGAGCTAGTTAATAGAAAAAAATAGGAAATATTTCACTCCTTTTGTTGTTCTATGTTTTAGCTCCAAACTAAATTTATAATTGGTTAAAAAATAAAATAAAAGTAATTGTTTTTTTCACTCCCTCACCTTGTCCGACTCCCAGGCAAGCCACTTTAAAAATTCGTATTCTTTCAACAATTGAGTGTTTGATTAAATTAATTAATCGGTTAAGTCAGTTATTACTTCAAGATTCCATGAAAAAATAAGCGGTTTCATTTATTGTTACCAACAACAATAAATAAAATAAAAAAAGGTATGCCCATACGTTTTTCCTTCACTCCCTCACAAAAACTCCTAAACTATGACTAAATTATGTAACTGTAACGTAACCTAACTCTAAAATCAAGCTTACTATTGATATTGTTTTTATTGTATTTCTATTGTTTTTTAAGATTGTATTTCTTTAAAATATACGCGTTTTTTCTTTCACTTCTCAAATTTTACTACTACCTTACTCACCCTTTACTCCCTCACTTTGAAATTGTTTTCATAATTTTTTAAACGAGTACATATGAATTTTTTCAGCCCGAAATTATGACATTTCAATAATGAAATTTTAGGAAGTGAAATCTACGCATCTTCAGATAATGACCCATTTGTCTTGTTGTTTGTTTGTTTAACATCCCTTTACGCTACTAAGGACGATGCTACGGTGGGAGTCCTAAATTTTCCTTATCCAGGTATAATTAGGAAAGGGATCTTTAACGAGTACCTGACATCGTACAGGCTCGGGACCCCCATTTTACATCCTACCCGAGGGACGGCAAGGCTTACTCCCTTTAAAAAATCCTAGGCCACCGCGGGATGCGAATTTGTGACCTTCATTATTATAGGTTGCTATGCTAACCACTACACCACAGGTACCACTTAAACACATTATTTTCTACCGTAGTTATCTAGGGTCACTCGGATCCTCCATTAGGTTACCAGTAACCGATGAAAATTTAAATTAAAATATTTTTTTTAATTATTTAATTAGAAGATGGAACCAAGAAGAATCCAAACTAAAGGGCGTAAAGAAGAAACCAAGTGAATGGACACCTCCGACAGAAAATCACTTTGAGAGGAAACTGCCCTTTGTCGACTAAGGATAGGGCAATTTATGTTCTCGCATGCTTATTTGTTAAAAGGTCTTGAACCTCCTACATGCAGAATATGTAAGGTACAAATAACTGTAGAGCACCTACTACAAAGTTGTAAAGTCTATCTATGAAAACCTAAGGAGAAAATTAGATTTGGGACCTTTAGAGAAAAATCTTGAAGACAATGAGACAGCAGTAAAAAAAACAATCGAATGTTTGAAGCTATCAAAGTACTATCACAAAGTAAGGAATACAGATGTTGCCAATGACCCTGCAGGGTAGAGGCAACAAAAAACCAAAAAAAAAAACAAATAAATTAATTAGAAGATAAAAGATTGGCCCACGGCCGGTAATGGAAATTAAAATAATTTAAAAAAAATTGGGGAATAAACCCTAAATTTAATACTTTTATATTTATATTAAAAAAACCCGTACCGCGAATTCCCATAGAGGGTCTTGGGCTCAGTAATGTGTAAGGAAGTGCAGTTTCTTGATCATTTTGACAACTTTTTTTTTTTTATGAAAAAATAAAATTTAATGTATAATCGTAGAAGTGCTTGCCAGATTTTCTTTGTCAACATAAATAAAAATCGCTTTCAAACGGCTTACCTAAAGAACCGAAGTACGGCTAATTTTGTTACAAATAAATATCATGGATTCATTTCATCCTATTTGTTTCGCCCTTATACTAGTCAAGGATTTACCATCAACAACAGTTCAGTGGAACTGGTTAATAAGACGATTTAAAAGACTTTTTTCACACACTTGCTTAGATATAAGGTGTTAAATAGGGATCACCTGTGATACGAGTATAGTGCTAAGCATAGCAACATACAGTACTTAATTGTCGGGGATTCGCTTCCCGGAGTGGCCCTTGGATTTTTTTATAGAAAGTAAAACATCCTTGGATATGCCGACTCAGAGATAGGACGTAAAATGGAGGTTCAGAGCCTGTGCGATGTTAGGTACTAGTTAAAGATCCCTTAATTATAACTGGATAGGCAAAATGTAGGACTCCCACTGTAGCATTGTCCGATTAGCCTTAATGGCATAAAGGAACGGTAAACAAACAAACAATGTAGCACAAAAACGACCATATTATCCGAGAATCAGAACAAGGCTAATTATAATCCAGTACATCTCCTTATATTTAGTCTGAATCAGAACAGTAAAGATGGATCCCGATAAATTTAGATGGTTCTGGAACGGTCACGAACATGTAATAGATCAGTTAGAAACGTACTATAACAATTTGTTCCAACGGTTCCAACAATTCTAGTATAGTGTTCCAAAGTCTAGTATAGTGACAGGTATATAGCCTAAATTATGAAAATCTTGAAAAATAACAATGAAATAAAATTTAACTCTAACTTCATGAACTGTCAGCTATAGTTGGGATGACTGTAAGGTCGCGTACAGGGAATTATCCCGGACGCTGAGGAACTCGACAGTTCCTTGACCTCCGCTGCCACTGACTCAGAGGCCATCCATCTACATTCCCAGCTCTGTCCAGCAGGATACTTTGTCTTTTCCAGCAACATCCTGGACAAAATATACTACAGCAATATCCGCCATGGCCAAGCACTCTCAGCGAGGACATAACACCGAGGATAACACCAAACCCTTTAAAATAGAATCGTGGTAAGAATGGAATATTTATTTAAAATTATATTGATAATCAACAGTAACATTTAATGTTAAAAGCAAACGAATATGGTTTTAAAATATTATATTTCTTATGGCTGAGTGTACGATAGTTGTTTCCATGGGATTGCTTACATAAACAGATGATTAATCACAGGATTTGTTTATGCCTGGTTTACAATGTGGAATCGCTTGATCAAATTTAGTGATTGTGATATAAGTGTTTCCTCTTTGGTTATTGATACAATTATAAAAAACATGTGTTATTTAAATATTATAATAACCTTCATGTAATATTGTGACTAATAAAAAGGTTGATTAAGTTTTATAATAACTAAATTGCTCATATATTACATGGAGTCAGGTGTGGGGTACGAACCCACGCTCCCATCGGGAACGTTCTTCCATCAATTTCCTCTCGATGAGTATTCAAGTCGTTTATGTACTATGAATACTCCATTTGGTCGGTATCGATACTTAAGAGTGCCTTATGGTTTGTCAAATATTCCAGAAATATTTCAGCGGGAAAATACTAAAATCTTTGGGGACATAGAAGGAGTGCAAATTATGTTCGACGACATAATAGTTTCAGGCCGAACAGAATCTGAGCATGCAATGAGCTTGGCAGAGGTCATGAAAAGGGCCCGTCAAGTCCAATATTAAATTTAATAGCAAGAAACTTCAATTTAAATTGAATGAAGTTAAATATTTGGGCTTAGTATTATTAGGAGCAGATGTAATAAAACCGGATCCTCTTAAGGTTAAAGCCATTGCTAATGACAAAGAATTTTAGTCTACGAAGGACATTCAAAGATCTCTAGGTGCAATCAACTTGTGGTTTAACCTACATAAGTCATAAAAATTATGGCTTAATACAAAAATAACCGAAATATCACTTTACATACAATAATTTCATAGAAAAATATCACTCGTTTTCTTTGTTCTCCATCTTCTTAAAAGGCTGTTAATAAAAAGGACTGATAACGTATTGTACAACAGATAAATGTTCCTAGTTCTGTGGTTAGACATGATTAAACGACGTATGCTAGATAACCTGTTAAAACAGGAATTGTCCACCGGCTATATGTTTTTTTAATTTATTTTTTCAAATTTGAAACAAAACATTTAAGTAAACGAGTAACTTACGCAGGAGGAAAGAAATGAAGAGTCCACGGAAGAAAGGGGGGATGTCATTTGGAGTGCTTTCCGAGAAAATCGAGTTTTTAGGTTTGGATCTTTAATTACTTAAGTATCTTTTATTATTTTTCTTCAATTTTTTTATATGTCCTTTTCCTTTTTGTTTTGCGTTTCAAAATAATAAATTTGCCCGAAACAGACATAACACGCTCTAAAAAAAAATGTTTTAGTAAAAAAAAAACAATTTAAACATAAAAGAAAGGGGGATAGTCCTGGACGCTCCCCCTTTCTTCCCTGTTTTATTGATGAAATGGTGATATTAATACACAACCCATATAACTTCTAACATGACTTTCCTCCATTCTAGGTTTTTCCGCGAGGACATTCCCCCTTTCTTCCGAGTACGTGGTTCTTTCCATCGCTTGTAACCAACCGACTGTCATTTTTTCTGACTATTTATTTTCACCAACATATTCTACTCAACTAGACGAACAATTATATATATATAACAACAATTAGGAAAAAAATTGACTCTCCCCCTTTCTTCAAATGTAAAAACGACCAAGGGGATATTTTCAATTTTAATTGAAGCTAATTAATGAACAAATTAGTTTTTATAAATGGCATCAGATAACTAAAAACAACTATACTCGATCCTATGAATCTGTTTGTTGTTTCAACTAACCCATCTGTGTAAATGAGAAAGTACTCCATGCTTATGAAGCACTCCGAAATCCACTCGACCGATGTTCCTTTGACGCAGACAAACATTTCGCCTGTCTTCCCCATAAGGGGGCAAACCTCAACACAATTAATTCCATTCCGGGCTTGATCACATTTAGATTCCATTGTAAGCGGGAATTTGCGTCAAAGTAATCCAGATAGGACCCGCATGTTGCTACATTGGATTAGGGTTTATCATAAAGCTTTTAGGGCGCATTCAAAAATATTTTCTTAATCAAGAGGGAAAAGGCGAGGGGATTCCAAGATTTTAGTCTCATAGTTTCATCTTTATTTATAAAAGAGATTTAATTAGCATTTTTAAGTGATCCGAACAAAGATTATTTTATAAAATTTTCGCTTCACCAAGAGTGAATATTATTACATATATGAGCCGTTTATTTTGAAAGTGGCCTAAGTCCATTTATAAATAAATCAAGATATTTGAGGGTTTGCGTTTCAATGGATTGAAAAATATAAGTATAGGATACTGATGAGTCATACTGGTCAAGTTTATCTCTAAGGGTGTTAAATTTATAGTTCCTATTAAAATAGTAGCAATCAATGAGTGAATAATATGCGTTTACTTATCAAGAATGGAGGCCACTTTCAAAATTAACAACAAGATTCACTATTAAATTTGAAGGTGCACAAATCCATTCAACATAATTTAAAATACTTCAAATTGAAAAAGAAAAAAAAAACAATACTGAACTTATTTTACATATCTTTAAAATACTTTTAATATGGTTGGTTATGAACGTGCTTGCTTTTTCCCTTCCTCAGATAATTTTCTTGATGATCCAACCATCATCACACGTAAATTATTGCCTACATTAACAGAGTTTAATACTCGTTTTTAGCGTCCTTCACTTATTTTAAAAGTATCCAAAAAGAATGTTTTATAGACTGGAACTTTTCCGTTTTTATAATTTAATAAATACCTAAAACTCCAATTTCTTGGCGAACCTTTTCCATTTGTTCCACGACGTCTTCGTTCCACAATTTTGCGCTCGACAGCTTCGCAAAGCAATACATTTTGTTAGCTAAAATCTCCCAAACCCCAAAACTTCTCAAAAATATTCTTTATTTCTTCTTTCATCGTACTTTTTTGTGCAAGCATTCCGACAACGCACTGGTTATTCAACTAACACAATTGTCAAAAAACTTAGGTTAAGTTGTCAATACTAATTAATTAAAATTACCTTCATCATTACCTTACGACGTTATCAATAGTAAATATCTTGATTTAAGTATAAATGGAGTTAGGCCACTTTCAAACTACACGCTTTGATTATTGAACTAATTCTGAAAACCTACGTGTTAAGAATTATCGTATTTGCTCGAATTATAAGCAACCTGAAATGCTTTGCTGATAAATAACATAAAGTTGTGCATGTAACCATGATAACTGGAAAAAAATTGAAAAATGGAGTTAGGCCAATTTCAAAATAAAAGGCTCATACAATAATTATTTTTATTATCATTGCTCTCCATGGTAAATCTTAATATGTTTGTGAGCGTTGATTGGAGTTTAAAGTTTCATTTAATTGAAAAACTTTGCCATGTTTAGCAAAGAACTCTTCTCCTGCATACAGACTCAAACTTCGAAAAGCTAATTATTAGTTTGATGTATTTTATTAAGTCATCTAAACAACTGGCAAAGTTAAACTCATTAAGGAAATGTTTTGATATCAGAACTTAGAGGGATATTTTCCTTATTTGTTTTTTATATTGAGGATATGGATTTAATATTCTATTTATTCCTTGAGATGAATTTAATTTCTTTCTAATAATTTTTTTTTTTTTTTCACTATTGCAATACTTTTCCTTACTACATATTTCATATATAAGTAAGTGAAAGTAAAAATGTTCTCGTAGATGCTAAAAGCTAGTCCAATAATAGGCAATACACTATATTTAGATCATTTGTTTGTTATAGAGGCATTTCGAAAAATAATTAAAAATGTTTTATTTAAGTACACTTATTTATTTTTTTAATGTAAGTTTTACAATAAGTTATTCACATTTTACATGGCACTAAAATCGCATGTTTTTGCTTGTAACACTTAAACGACGGCGGCAATCGGAAAAGTGTATATAACCAAAAATTTTCGTCTCGATAAACTGAAAAGAATGGCACTTTCGAAAAAGCCCTACGACCATTATGAAATTCTCGCTGATAATTGCTCTTTTTCGCTTACAACTCGCAAGAAACGAAGGAGTTAATCGAAAAAATGTATATGAACGAAAATGTTCACCTTGAAAACGTGAAATGATTGACACCATTTAGAAACATGAAAAAATTACTCATTCTAAAATATTGTTTTCGCTGTCATGAAAATAAAATCAAAATATTAAATATACAAACTCAAAATGGGAGAAAGCTACGAATTGAATAACATGACACTTTAACACTAACGTGACGGGGATCAAACCCGCGGCAAATCCTAACCTACGTTAATGGAAGGTTTATGTCAAGCCCCTGATCCATAGCGGTATTAGGAACGCTCCACCAGAATTGGTTTTAATACATCACTCCACTCTGCTGCGCTGCCAGGGATGGCAAATCTAGTTTTGTGATATCTCTACTCTGCTCTCTTTCAGTATTTTATAGCCAATTCATAGGCAGATAGCATCCATTAATACACTATTTCGGAGTCATAATTCAATCAGAATCCTATTAATAAAATAACCCGGTATGACTTTGTGAGAGGGAAAGAGATAGCAAGAATGACACGGACGGATATGCAGTTCAATCTATAAAAATCCTATTAAATTTCCTATCCCCCGCAATCTAAATCAATCTTATTTTTTAGTATATCAAATTATTTATATGATTGCTCTTATATAAAAAAAAAAGTTCGAATTTATATCTTTATATATATATATATATATATATATATATATATATATATATGTACATAAATCTCTGTTGTCCTTTGTAGGGAGTAAAATCAGAAACTACTGAACCGATTTTGATGAAATTTGGCTCATTGTGTGTAGTTTTGTCCAACTTAAATGATAGGATAGTTTTTATCTCGATTATTGGCCTCAATACTAGCTTGTTACAAAAGTCCTTGTGCATATCAAGTTGTTTACATTGAGGTCTCTAATTTAATCCTTATTTAATCTCTGACGAATACAATTCTTATGTCAATGTTTACATTAACTAATCCTCTAATTATCTATGTACGCCAACTGTCCCTGCCTTTCAGTCAGTTTATTAAATTTCACTAGAAATGTCGGAAGAAAAATTTGTCATCCGCAGTCTTCCTAGGCATTATTGGAAAAAAGGTTTTAGTGCAAAGGCCTCAGCCGAGGAAATTTGTGCAGTGGAAGGGGAAGTGTGGTGCATCGAAACACGGCCGCATTTTGGTTCAGGCGGTTTAATTCTGGGAATACAAGCCTTGAAGATGAACCTAGATCAGGTCGTCCTTCAGTCGTCAAATACAACTTTTGGCTGAAAGATGGGTTAAAGTAGTTGAAAATGATGGCCTGTATTTTGAAGAATAAATTTGATTTGTAAATTTTGTACTCACATTTGAATAAAATTAATTTTGTGAACAAGGACTTTTGTAACAACCTAGTATTTCTTTTATTGCAAATTAAATGAGCATCATACCACAATTGAGTGTGATTTATCTTTATTTATTTATTCAACCCTACCGTATCTCTAGGGTAATACGGGTTTTGCAACAGTGGTATGATACGCATGCCTGCATAACATACCATTGCTGCAAGTATATCAATTTACAGTATCCACTGCACTGCTCTCTTGTGTTTGTTTATGAGCATCTCGCGTCCTCTTCTTCGCCTCCTCTGCCCGGCGGCCTCCCTGGATCCTCTTCTCTTCGACCTAACGTAAAGTAGGTTAGGCCCACCGCTTCTTTCCAACCCCACACAAAATTTTTGAAATGCGGGTAGTTTCTTTCGTTATCAGCTTAGGGAGGTCGCTCTCTGACAGAATTAAGAGCCCTGTTTCCCTCAGCAGTTTGGCCCTTAGTGTCTTATAGGCGGTGCAAGCAACGACAATGTGCTCGGCAGTTTCTCCCCGTAAGAATCCCCCATGCCCCGTAAGAATTTGTGAGACCCAATAGTCCGGGAGGACCCAAGTCTTATCTAAACGCAATCCGACGGAGGAAAGGACTTCCTCAGTGTAACCCCGTTCGGGGTTGTTACCCACCGCCGGTTACATTCTTCTAATGTGTCCTCCCCGAGAATCTTCTTCCATCTGCCGGGTTCTTCACAGCTTCGCTCACGTAGGTACCGTGGAAAGTCCGCCAAGCCATCTTCGATTGCTTCGCCAAGCGAAACATGTCTTCTCTCCTCATAAGACAAAGACTTGTATGATCTAGTTACTCGTAGCAGGGCCATTCATTGGATCCTCGCCATCCTGCTCTTCTGCCTATGCGAAAGGTTCCTGTTCCAGGCCGGGGACGCAAATGTAGGCCCGGGCTGGGTGCCTAATAAAGATTTAAAGGAAGCATCTGGTAGCAAAATATGTTTTTATCGGCTTGGTCAAGGAAAATCCGCGTTTTTCCCATGGACAATTAAGTGTGGGGAAAACATCGAATCTATTTGGTTAACAAAAATCATTGTGCACCTATTAGCAATGCATTGAAATTGTGAATTCTAATAAAAAAAAAAAATTGTCAATTATTATTATAAAAAGTTATAAATTAGCGTTATCTATCTCATTCATAAAATTTAATTTTTAACTTTTGATGTAACCTGTTCTACCTACCTACTGATACGATATCTCACTGATTTTTATAAAATTTTGCTCATTGTCTGTAGTTACTTATCTCGATTATTGGCTTCAATATTTCTTTTATTTCAAATTAAATGCTTAATATACTACAGTTGAGTGTGATTGTCATTGGAGTCCTATAAACGTCACTTTATGCCACTAATGCTAATCGGACGATGCTACAGTGGGGTTCCTAAATTTTGGCTATCCAGGTGTAATTAGGATAGGGATCTTTAACGTGTACCTGACATCGAACAGACTCTGGACCTCCATTTTACGTCCTATCCGAGGGACGGCATAGACAAGGATTTTTTACTCCCATTAAAAAATCCTATTGCCACCTCGGGACGCGAATCCGCGACCTTTAGTATAGTAAGTTTCTATGCTAACAACTACAACACAGGTGATCCCACAGTGAAAGTTTATTTATTGACTCAACATTTCATTTTCTTTCGACATTTAGAATGGTTAAGCAGAAATTATTTTTTCCAGCTTGGACTAGGAAAAAACGCGTTTTCCCAAGGTTTTAGCAAAAGACAGGTTAAACAAAATCATTGTGTACCTATTAGCACTACAATAAATAGAAATTGTGAATTCTAATAATAAAAAAATAAACATCATTGTTGTAAAAAGTTATAAATTAACGTTATCTATCTCATTTACAGAATTAAATCTTTATGTTTTGATAAGTAGCATGTAAAACATTCAGCATGGTTTGAGGTTGCTCGCTTTTCGTAACCTGTTTCTGGTAGAACCTCAAAAAGTAGACGATATCTCATTTCATGATGTGATATTCTGAATTCAATTAATATGTATTATCGCAACAGATTAAGTTGGTACATTTTTGCTAACTGTCTATTGTAATTGTATAGCTTGACAACAGTTGTATTGTACCTCTAGTGAGCATTCACGAAAACTGACGTCAGATCCCAGCCAATGAAATGCCATTATAACCGTGATTATAACCAAACTTGTTTTGTCTGCTTTGTTTAGACTTTACCGCTTTTTATTTTTGTATTGTTCTAAAATGGAAAATCCATCTACTAGTCGGAGTACTCCAAAAAAGAGTGTTACAAAGAAAGTTATAAAAAGGCAAGCCAGGGAAATAATATTTCGTGTTCACGAATATTTAGTGAAAAATAAAAAAGACTTTTAATTTAAACTATTAAGTTATGAACTCTGTATGTTCATTTTCTCTGTAAGGTTGGCGTAGACTATTGAGAAAAGGATTTTATTATTGATGAAGAAATGGATAAGATCATTGTTAACCTTGTTGGTAGCAGCTCATCAAGTTCTGAAAATAACAGGATATCAGATGAAAGTGACAGTGATTAATTTTTATCATGCTTTAATGGATTTATTATTTATTTTTTAATAATATTAAATTAAGTGATATTAAATTAAGTGATATTAAATATTTAAAAATAAATTATTATTTTTTAAATATCATAATAGAGCCATTTATTAGAGATATTGGCACCTTTTGATTTGATATAAAAATTAAAATAATTATAAAACTTTTTTTAGAACTGCAATGTTGTTTTAAAATAATATATTCAGAACTACTTGTTAGAAATATAATATCTACAACAATTAAATTACTTCTTTTCATTATACAATGGCATCTATTAACAATAAAGAGTATTTCTCATTTTGAATACCAATTGTTTACAGTAAATGGTAACCTAACCTGACACATTTTAAATTTGACTGTGGGTGGAGCTTAATTAAGCTCCTCCCTCAAGTACAAAGCAATTGTTGTCAACCTGTACTAAATCCTATTCCAATTATATTCTTTATTAGTTCCTTTTACATGTGTGTTATTTATAACTGAATAATTAGCTGAAATAATCCAGTATGTGCTAAATGAATAGATCAATTATAGCCACTATATTCAAATATGAGATGTAAAAAATAAAAACTTTAACCCTTATAAATCTTTACCAAACAATTTTAAAGTTCTATTTTAAATCCCGTTGGTTTTTAGATTAGCTGAAACGTTTTTATATTTATCAGTGAATTTTGATTTGACTGTATTAATAAGAATAGGATATAATTAATTCAACGCATTATAGCTACTGAGCCACAGCAACGCGTGGTCGGGACTGCTCGTCATTTATATGACCCCCTTATATTGTAGGGGAGAGCGGGGTTGGTTGGCATAGGGGGTAGGTTGGCCATTGGCTTATAGTGTATTCCTATTGAATTGCTTTCGTAATTTATTTATTCTATATACTGTTTTATTATTTCTTTGGCAATTTTGCTTTTTTGACATTTTTTTTGTGGTGTTTTGTATGAAATAAACATTCTTTTCAATGAATCATACATTAAAAATTAAAGTGTTTTGCTTATATTAAACCTTAACTTTTAGTAAGTAAATTACACCATTCTTAGTTTCTTATCGAAAAAAGGCATAATAAATGTAAATGTAGGGGAGAGCGGGGTTGGTTGGCATAGGGGTCAGGTTGGCCTTTGGCTTATAATTTCCGTTCCGTAACACCTGTTGTGAAGGCCCCACCATTGTACCATGTGACCCGCTTGACCTCGGGAGTCTTGGCCTGAGTTTTCAATCCGATGCTAACAGTGTAGAGAAGAGTGTGCTTCATTGATTGATTTTACAACATGTAAGTAAATTTTTATATGTTCAGTAAATTTGGTTTAAAGGAATGACAAAACATTTGACTCCGATTCTGTTCACATAGCCCCTAACTCCTTTGAAAAACCTAACCTTTCGACTAACCAGTTTCTACCCTGTCCTGGCAGCTATCTTTCATATTATCTCTCCTGCGGGGTTAGTTGGCTCTCTTCAACTGGGGTTTGCTGGAGCAGTAGCAATTAACAAAAGCAAGGTAAACATAAACAAAGTTGAAACTAAAAAATTGTCTTTAGTTCCAGCAATGAGGATGAGAGCAATTTTTCTTATGCAAAAACTGACGACAATCTAAACTTCTATCTTCTATTGTCATTCTATTTTCCCTTAAAAGCTGGTTAAAACCGATTCAAAATTATTATACCATTATAATGCAGCTTTTAATAACAATAATATGTGTCAGGCAGTACTTGAATGAGATGGCTAAACAACCCTACCTTCTAGGCCAACCTGCCCCACATAGGGGATTAATTGGCCTACTCTGGATTGACGAATTCTTCAATTTTCTATAGTCTAAGTATTAAATATTATGAGGTGAAAAAAATACTTGAAGTACTCTAATACTTGGAGTTTACAGTGGTATCATCCCTATTGAGATTATATTAACAGGAACGACTCAACAATCAAAAAAGTGAAAACTGTTGCCAACAAACCCCGCTCTCATGACCTCAAACCCCTATACATGATGTGCAAAATTATTATTAATCAGTTCGAAGATAATTACAGATTTTGATTACCTTTTTTTTTTTTTTTTTTTCTAATTTGGCATATTTGATGCAAATATTATTCACGGAATAAATTACTGCCTGATATTAAGCGATAGGCGGAATATAGGTGGCTCATTAGTAATTCCGACCTGAGTTGGGGCTAAACGAGCTCGGAAAGAAAGGTGATGATTATAGGAAGCTGAGTGGAATGGGATTGCTCGGCTTTGATTCTATTCAGAGCACCCTGATATCATCGAGCAATTTCCTGAGAGGAGATTGCTCTCTATGCAGTCTTCAACTGATATCATTTTCCCCCCAGCCTTCCTTGTCTATATATACCTATCCTGCGTATATTCAATGATCATGCATAATATATGACTCCACTTGTCACAAACAAGGGTCTACTAGGAGATTGAATAAGTAAAAAAAGATAGGATAGAAAACGAAAATTTCTTAGCTATGAGCAAGCTAACACCAAGAAAATTTAAAGTTATTTACAATTTACAGAAGAACAAAACGAAATGTTTTTACTTTTAGGTAGAAAATAGTCCGGGGAGGCGGTCAATAAAATACAAAATAGTATAAAACTATTTTATTGTTGCCGACGTTTCGACCCAACTATGCAGGTCTTCGTCAGGGCTAAATAAACAAGACACAGACAACAACATTAGTAATTAGGACAAAGAATATGAACTGGCTAGATAAAATATAAAAAATATGAAAAAACAAAGAATATGAACTGACTATATAAGATATAAATGACTGTAAACTTAAGTTTAAGCATATAATTTATATTCACATGGTGTAATATGGCTATTGACACTGATACTGTTAACACTGATGCTGTTGATACTGATAGTATAGGTGGTGTGATAAAATGGGGTAAGGTACATAATAGTGGATATGTTATGAGAATGGTGTACTATGGGTAGATATGGTGGCAAAATAGGGCAGAATTGAAGAGGGATTAATATAATGTGGATTATAATTATAGTAAATAAAGGAGCTTACCTTATGACAGGGATGGATGTCACGGCCAGAGTGAGGGTCGAAGTAAGGTACCTTACCCCATTTTATCACACCACCTATACTATCAGTATCAGCAGCATCAGTGTTAACAGTATCAGTGTCAACAGCCATATTACACCATGTGTATATAAATTATATGCTTAACCTTAAGTTTACAGTCATTTATATCTTATATAGTCAGTTCATATTCTTTGTTTTTTCATATTTTTTATATTTTATCTAGCCAGTTCATATTTTTTGTCCTAATTACTCATATTGTTGTCTGTGTCTTGTTTATTTAGCCCTGACGAAGACCTGCATAGTTGGGTCGAAACGTCGGCAACAATAAAATAGTTTTATACTATTTTGTATTTTATTGACCGCCTCCCCGGACTATTTTCTACCTAATTCTATATCAGGTCAACTATCTTCTATCCGAAATGTTTTTACATTCTAAAAATCTATGGGATTACATGTAGTGAAGTGGTTAGCATAGCAACCTACAATACTAAAGGTTGCAGGCTCGTGTGGATTTTTTAATGGGAGTAAAAAATCCTTGGCTATGCCAGGTACTCGTTAAAAATCGCTATCCTAATTAAACCAGGATAGGCAAAATTTCGGACTCCCATCGTAAGCATCGTCCGATTAGCCTTAGTGGCATAAAGTGACCTTAAACAAAAACAATTTAAAAAGTATCCTCATATAATTAAAAAATAAATAAATATGGCTACTACCCTATAATTTTATTTATTTACTTTCAAGTAAATAAAGCAAGTAAGTAAACATTTTTGTACTACTACTCGAGAACCTCCGAGTGGTAGGCCAAGGCGGAGGTGGGGGGATTGCACAAATTTCTGTCGAAGTTGGGGCTGGATGATGGATGGGTCGAAGATGGATGACCGTAGATAGAGTTGGGAGAGAGCGAGTTGAGCGAGTGTCGGCATCGAACCTTTCTAAGAAAAACTGAATACTCAAAAATTTTATTTCAACACGTACTGATATGCTTAGTGAAAAACAAAAATTAGCATAATCGGTGAAAGTAACCGTCCGTATGTGATCCGAATACCAACGAATTTTATTATAATCTAATTTTTTGTCAATTTTTCGATGTTCTACTTATTCTGCTATTCGAGGCAGAGACAATTTCCAAAAAATCGAAGGTGATAAAAATCAGTCCACCCGTTCTTGACTTATAAATGATGTAACCAAGGACTGTGAAACAGCTTATCTGGAGGCCCCACGGAATAAATCTCGACCTACCCACCATGGCTAGAATAGGTTGGTTACACCTCTAGAGTAACTGGCCGGGTAGGGGTATCGAACAAAAAAAAACAAAAAAAAAACAGCTCTTATCTATTGTATGCATGTAATCAATTAGAAAAAACTTTTTTTTTTTAAATATTAGTATTTTTCTTGAATTAAAAACAATAATCCATTTTGTCCCCAAATGATGAGTTCACGTTTAAGACGAATAGAAAGTTTAAATTGTTAAATGTAATGTTTCAAAATTGATTACAAGACTAGGAAATGACGTTCTGTTGGGATTGAATGAATAATGAATTAACTTTCCGACGAGTTTATTCCACCGAGTTTTGGACTATCTACTTATGATAATGGTAACTCATAAGCCTATATAATATGTTTTACTAGAAAATTCAAGTTTGGCATCGGTTATATTCTAAATTTAAAATAACTTTGTATACTTGCGTTTTTTTTCTTTAGTTACAATATTTATTTTTTATTTTTTAAGGTATATAAGTAATATGTTATGATTTATTTTTTGTCTAACTGTTTTTACTAAATATAGTTTTTTATTATTTGCGTATTTTTTTGACGTCCCTTTATATTACTAAGGGTAATTGGGCAATGCTACATTAGGATTCCTATATTTTTCCTATACAGATAAAATTAGGATAGAGATCTTTAACGAGTACCTGGCATCGTTATTGCTTCAATTTTACATTATATCCAAGAGTCATTTTTACTCCATTAAAAAAATCCTATGAATGGGAACCCGCGAATTTTAGTATTAAAAGCTGCTATGTTAGCCACTACACCCACGGGGATTTTGTTATTCATTTATAATTTCCATCCAATCAGTTGTAAGTTTTCATTACAAATTTTTAAAAATAATTGTATCTGAACAGAAAAGATTGTTCGTGGCCTGGATTTTACCATATTCGTGTAATAAAATTTAGTCAGTTTATTTATTTAGTTAGATTATGTTATAACTTTTCTAACCAGCCCTTTTTCCATAACATGAACCTGCATTAAATAATTTCAATGCTATTTTTATGTTTAACATTTAATAATATTGGGGAATTGTAAAATCACATTTGAATAGATTATTAAGAGATGTTATAAAAATATAAAAGTTTATCCTCAAAACAGTTATAACCAACTTTATAAAAAATTAAAAACTGCATATTAATTTAACATGATAAAAAATTAAATAAAGAATATATTTATGATAACGAACGTTCCTTAATTTTTATTTTGCCATATTTTTGTCTTATTATCAGATTTATGCAATGTATTTTCTGTTGAATAGTTGACATCAAGGTTTTCCTATATATTATTATGAATCATAATAATTTATAACAATTTATCAAGTTATGCTTGGTCATAAATCGTATGCTTATCTTCAGCTTAACAAGCGTGCATAAACGACTAGAATAATTAATTGAGTTAGATAAAAACGGCCAATTAGGGTTGTTTGTCTGGATTAAATTTACGTTTTTGTTTTTATTTATAAAATTATTTTTTCATTATTTTATTTATTTATTTTATTTTTTGTGTTGCCTCTACCCTGCAGGGTCATTGGCAATATATAAATTTTAGATTTTCGAATGGTATCTGATTGATTTTTAAATATTCCAATGTTTTTGTGGCAATTTTTTTATCATTTCCTAGAATTAAATTAAAATATTTAATTAAATAAGTAAAATTAATTCATATACTTTAAATGTACGGTATCACTAAGCAGGGATGAATTCCACACAATATTGCACCTTTGCTTTTTAACCAACCTCTTCTAATCCATGGCAAGCCGCTGAGTCTGTTCAGTGGGGCCGTCACCGAACAGAATCGAGCGGGCTTGGGCGGGATTCGAACCCGCACCGCCAGCGTGGGAGTCGGAGACGCTATCCCCTCGGCCACGCCGCGGCCCTACACCGTTGCTTAAAGGTAGTTTTGAATTGTACAACTTTTCATAGAAAAAAATCTTAAAAAAAATCAAGATATTGGGTGGCGGGATGGCCGATTCGGCAATCGCGTTGCTAATGGCAACGTATGATTGGGAACCCGAAGATAGCCAGATCAAAACCCGGAGCCAGGGGACATTTAATAATAATACCACCCTCTCCCCTGGTCCAGGATACCCCGTATAGCCTAAAACGGCGAGGAAGGGGAGGACCATAAAAAAAGAAATATCAATGGATATTATATATTTATAGAACTAGATTTTATTAATTTTTATTGAAACCGTAACATTTTCGATTGGATCAATTTTAGATTAAGATAAAAAAAAATAAAAATAAAATTAAGCTCAATAAAAAAGGAAAAACTTAGCTTAAGCTTCCAATATTCCATATTTTTATTAAAAGTCAGTTTTTCTTTACGAAAATCTACTTGCCCACCTGTGACAATTAACAACAACCCAGTTCCTTTAAAGAGTTTCGTCCGATACCTCGGGCTGTACTTGGACAAACGACTCACTTGGAACATATATACCAAATTTAAAAAACTAAAACTCAACAGAAGGTACAAGCAGCTTTCACATCTCCTGGACCACAGATCATCACTCAACTTAAGAAACAAGCGACAATCAAGAAAGTCAAATTCAAAAACAACAGTGACCAAATTTTCTTCGTGTGCCACTGCGCAGGTGCAAATCTACATGCGGAATAATAAATAAAACAAATAAAAACTCGTTGAATGTTTATTATTGTATTTCTCTCAAAAGCCATTGATTCATGAAAACAAGTAACATATAATTAGACGTTAGCTTTTTTATAAAACTATCTCGACTTTTTTAAAATAGGAGACCACAACTTTCCAGCATGCAGTTCCTTTAAATACCTGGGAGGAATCATTACGAGAAATAATGATACAGTGGAAGACATAAAGGCTAGAATCGCTGCTGGTAACAGATGTCTTTATGCCATGTTTAAAGCCCTCCAACTCAAACATCTTCCCAGAAGTGTAAAGATACAGCTTTACAAAACTATAATTAGACCAATTGTGACATACGGCTGTGGAACCTGGGTCCTGACTGGAGCGAGTGAGAACTTGCTGAGAACATGGGAAAGAAGAGTTCTAAGGAAAATGTTTGGGCCCATTAGAGATACGGAGGGGTACAGGATAAGGAAGAACTCCGAATTAAGAGAATTATTTCCGGACCCAGACATCGTTAAAATAATAAAGAAAAGAAGGTTGGGCTGGCTGGGACATGTGGAAAGAATGCCTTCGTCGAGATTGCCTAGACAAATGCTGTATGGTCATCCGGTAAGATCAAGAAAGAGAGGTAGACCGCGCAAAAGATGGCTGGATGACATGGAGGCTGATCTTCAGCAGCCAAAGCCACGGACAGAGTGGAATGGAGCAGAATAATGGAGGAGGCTTTGGTTCAGAATGGACCGTGACGCCAATTAAAAGAAAAAAAAAAGAAAAAAAAAAAATCTTGACTTTTTTATTAGTGATAAATAATTTTTGACAATCCTAATTTGAGATTCAGGTCTCATAACTATTTTATTATATGTGACCCTACTTGATAAATATTATCACTGCATCAAAAGGAGTCGGGTATGGAATAAAAATATACTTATCCCTATAAAATCATTTAAAATTAAATACCTACCTCAGTTTTTTTTTATCGTTTAGTATTCTTACTCAGATAATTTAATCTCTCATTTTTTTTCTAAAATTATTTGGAAATCGGGAAAAATAAATTCCACGCTTTATATGATTTTGAGTAATTATAATTTAATAATTTTAAGGCTCAGGAAAATTCATAAAAACAAAATATCTAAGATGATTCTTTCCAAACGCAATTAAAAAGCAAAACATAAAATTATATCCGCAACAGTAATACTCTTCGAAATAATTATATAATAAAGGGCCGGGGATAGCCGAGCGTGTTGGAGCGCGGCCCGCTTTAACACGCTCGAGCCGAACGGTGGCGGTTCGAATCCGCCCTGGGATGGTTGTCTTTTATTTCGTGGAGGCCCCACGGAATAAATCTCGACCTACCCACCATGGTTAGGATAGGTTGGTTACACCTGTAGAGTAACCCCCCGTATGCCACACATGGCCAGGTATGGGTACCGAACAAAAAAAAAAAAAAAAATTATAATAAAATTAAAATTAATAGAAATAATAATACTTAATTAATAATGAGGCCTTAACGAACCCGAAGGTTCGATGCGAACACAACACGCTCCCTGCACACTCTATCCATCGACCGCTATCCAGACCCATACATACTTTACTTACCGCGATGAAATATTTTTATTTTAGGAAATTTTATCAGTTCTATACACTCAACAACGTTAACAGATCATAAATAAAAAAAAATCTGGTGCGATGCGCGCAACACACAACTTTCACTTACCAACTTACTTAGATTAGAAATTGACGGGTTTCGTTAATTGCCATTTCTCAAAGTCACACGTTTTTCCACATCCATTTCTTATTTTTGTTTTGCTCTCTAAAGTACTCAAAATTTTTTTTATTATTAAATAAAATTTTTTACTTGCAATAATTCGGCAATTCAAGAATAATACTCCAAGTCGTCTGATTTTATAATTCTGTATGTAGTTGTTGAAAACTTCATTCAGTTACCATGATACAATGGTCTGTCATTAAAGGCGTACTCCGCACGCGTGGACTCAACGTGTTTTATGAGTTGACGGAATATTTTTCTTTTTTTCTCCTCTTGATTTTTTTCATATTTCATATTTAGCCATTTCTTATTTTTAGGCGTAACGAGAGACAGTTAATTTCTCCTTATAAACAAAACAAAGGTACTTTATAGGAAAACAAAAAAGGCCTCTTCCCCATTCAAGCCCTCTCAGAACATTGTAATAATGATAAAGGTTGCCTGATATTAAAGAACACCTAATTTTCATTATACATGACGAATTTGATCAAAATCATTACAGCCGTTTTTGAGTAAATAAAAAAAAAAACACGTGAACGTAAGACAATGTTTATTAAATAAAGTACCCCCTCCATTTCACCAATTTTGATGAAATTTCGGCTGTCGTATCGCGGGCATATACATACATCAAATACACAGTTTGATAATAATCGTTAAAGCCGTTTTTGAGTAAATAAAAAAAACATGTGAAAATGAGACAAAATTTGTAAAGTAAATTCCCCCTCCAATTGATCTATTTTGATGAAATTTTGACTGTCACATCGCGGGCATATATATACATCAAATACCGAGTTTAATCAAAATTGTTGGAGCTGTTTTTGAGAAAATCGAAAAAAAAACCTAAAAATTAGACAAAATTCTACAAATCAAGTACCCTCTACGTTTGGCCAATTTTGATGAAATTTTTGCTGTCACATAGCGGGCATATACATACACTAAATCCTCAATTTCAGGTTCACACGGTTTATAGTTTTTGAGATAGTCTGTTCACACACCCCCACAGACAAACTGACCATTTCGCGGAACTTGGTTATTTGGACTCAGGGGACCCCAAAACGTGTATTTCCGTTGAAAACCGGAAATCGAATTTTTTCACGATCGCAATACTTTCCCTTACTATATATTTCATATAGAGGGGTAAGTGAAAGTAAAAAAATAATATTTTTATATGACCTCCTTTGGCCAACTCAGTAGCAATAATTTACGAAAATGATTCTACATCTATGATACTTGATTGGAATGTTCTCAAATTGAAGAATTTAAATAATTGTGTATATATATATATTATATGCTTATGTTTGAATAAAAGGTAGGCAGGTAACTGATTTTAGTATTCTTAAGAACTTGATTAACGCTTGTTGAGAATTATATCTCCCATATATATTTTAATTTTCATACTACGTAGCCCACGTTCGTTCTACAAACATTATTTTAAACAACATAACTTTTTATTTTATTTTTAGGGCGGTGAATAATAATCTAACGGTTTTGTCACGACCTAAATTTAAAAAATAACATCACCATTTTACGAGCTTCTCTGGAAGTGGTCCGCGCATGCCATATCTCTGAAGGCAGGCTCTCACGAAGAGAGAGGAATAGATAAAATACCGCCTTTCATTTAAATATTAACGTTATCATTAATTTATTATATTATTATTATTATTATTAATAAACCATCAACTGAAGCAGAAAGTATTGAGCTAAACGTTATTAATATAAGGAACGACATATGTAAAAAAAAAAAAAAGGAAAAAACAAGAACAAAGCTCAATTGCCTACATTGTCAGACATTCAAATGATCCTCTTGAAAAGAACATTACCCAGAAACCCCTCTTACCCTAAGCTCCATTCAGAAAGATCTCTTATCAAGCATCTTTTCAGTCTCCATTTGGTATTTTTGTCCTTTTACTATATTTGTCCTGGAGCAGGATTATTGGAATCACGATTACTTAAATTGAAGTCAGTATGTATCGTTAATGTAACAACAAATTCTAAGTGCTTTTAATAGGAATTGTAATATTTTTTGTAGTAGGCTTCTTCGTTGTAAAGAATATCTCTATATATATATATAAGAGTCTTTGTCCTGACTGACAGAATCAACGCAGAGCAAAAACTACTAATGATAGAAACTTGAAGTTCGGAATTTAGATTTTAAACGCGATGTAGGTAACCACTAAGAAAGGAATTTTAAAAAAGTAACCCCTAAGGGGTTTATATGGCGACATTGTCGTTTAACTCTAACGATTTTAAAGATCTTGATAAGACGAGTTTAGCTCAAAAGCTCCTACGGGGCGTCGAAAACCATGTTTTAAAACCGAAAAATGAAGCGTTCACGACGAGTAAGCAATTTTTTGTTTCGGCGGTTTTAGTGAAGTCTCTACATTGCGATTATCCCTCTCTTCTACCGAGCTGGCAGCTTCCCCCTCCATCATTCCACCTACCGGAAGATCCGATTCCTGTTATGTTGTTAATATATAACATATATTGTCAATATATAACATATATATTAAATCAATACCAAGATAATGATCACAGAAATGATTTTAAAGGCTCGCGGGCAAAGCCGCGACGGGGAATGCTTGTATCTATGTAGGTATGGACACAATACTTTTCTCTCTTTGCCTAAAACAAATATTTTTAATACGTGTATTATTATTATTCAATCAAATCAATTCAAATCATCAAATAAAATATTTGTCTGATGCTCGTTTGAAACAATAAAAAAAAACAAGAGACTGCTTGGGAGAAACTGCTCTCAAATGTTAAATATTCTATTTTGAATAATTTTAAGTATTTTGAATAATAAAAAGCAGAAACGAACATTTTCGCATTGTGGCACTACGAAATAGCAACAATTGCTCTACTTGGCAAACGAACAAATTTTTATTTTGTTTTTTTGGGAGAAGGAAAGGGAGAAATGTTTATTTAAAAAAAAAAAAAAAAAAGCTGTGCTCGGTCGGGGACTGGTGAAGCGAATGTATTTCAAAGTGTTTTTTAGAGAGATCGAAGTTTAAAACATTATACATAAGAATAAAAAGTTAAAGAGATGGATGTGTTTAAAATGAAAACTAGTTAAAAGTTTCACATACCGTTTTTATTAATTTAAATCTATTTTTTAATAGAAAAATATTTGTGGAAATTAGGAGATGTATTGCAGATGAGAAGGTCAGTTATTTTTAGTAAAAAGTAAAGCTGTTGGAGTTTCATTTTTTTTTCATTTTTTTTTCTTTTTAATTTCATGTTTTTGGTGGTACTAAGAATCTACATTTCAACCAACAGATTTGAAGTATTTCATTGAATTTATTATCTGATGGCTAGTTGATGTAAGGAAATTTATTTATTTATATGTAAAATTCCAACTACAAGCAAATTGCCCAATTACACTTGGTAAACAATATCAAATCATAATGACAATTTCCTTAGAACTAATACAACCAAAAATTAGAAAATAAAATAATAATAAGTTAAAAGTATTAAATAATAATAAAAAGAAGAATAAAATTAAAAAAAAAAAAAAAAAAAAGAAAATGTCACTTAAATCTTAAAATTTTCATGATGAACATATTATTTTGAGTTTCAATAAAACAATTTACTCTTGATATGTCTCTTTCAGCAGAGATTATAATACTAATTATATATAATTATAATTACAGCTTTCAACAATTGTATAATTATCTATAAATGATATTTTGTTAGTTCGTGGTTACTTAGATAATTGACTATTTTACTAATGTAAATAAGTATTATTAATTTGTATTAGCAATATTTAATGTATAATTAGTGTTTAATTATATATCAAAAGATCAATGGAAATTGATCACTTTTTATTAATTTATTTTATTTTCATTACCATGACATTTTTTTGTCATCCATATGTTCATTCAAAAACAAACAAAATATTTTAATATCCAATTCAAAAGTTTTATTCATATTCTTTTGTTCTTTAATTATGAATTAATTTTCATGTATTTATAATTTTATTGGTTTCTATCTTGCTTCATACTTAGCCCTGATGAATACCTAAATCACGTGTCGAAACGTCAGCACAATACAGTGGATATCGTTTATACCGACATCGGTTATAACGACGTACCGCTTATAACGACGGAAATCTTAAGTCCCTGGTCCCTAAGGTCATAGTTTAACGAATTTTTATCCGGCTATTACGACCACGGCTATTGCGACTGATCGGCTTTAGCGACCCATTTTGAGTCCCCCAGGGAACAAAAAGATCGGTTATAACGTCCGGCTAGAATCGGGGCTTCCGGAAAGAACCCTTCAATCCCGGCTTGCGGGATATTTCTTTGGTGACAGGAAGACATATCTATCACCTTTTCTAGGAAACTCCCTCCCCTGATTGTGTTTTTATTCCTTCAAACGAATTCGAATCAGTTGCCGCCTAGTTCTCAAATAAGACACTTTTGATATTGATATTGATATCTGGTTGTTTGTTTGGATGTTAGTTGCGGTTTTGTTCGCCATACACTTTTGCGTGGTGATACCATGTCAAGGAGAAGGGCATTTTCGTTAGAAGAAAAATTTTGCTGTCGGCAGGAAAAGAAGTCTTGCGGAGGAACTGAATGTAAGTCATTAAACTATTTCAACAATATGGAAAAATAGGAACACCATTCGGGGAATAGTTGAACGCGGTGAATCGTTCAAGACAAGGAGAGCTACGGGCGAAAAAGTAAACGGTGCTCTAATAACATGGTTTCGACCCCAACGCAGCCGAAATGTTCCAATATCAAGGACAATTTTACTCAAAAAAGCCTATCATTTTCTGAAATTGATTAATGAATCCACTTCAGAACCGTCTAGCGACTCGACATGTAGTATTTCGCGAGGATGGATTCAAAGATTTTGTACTCGCCATAATATTATTTTTTAAGCGGTGACTGCTAGCGTCCCCCAAAGGAAAACCAGCGATTGGCTTCCGTCAGTATGGCCATCAATTCCGAAAATTACGATGATTCAGATATTTTTCACGCAGATGAAACTGAACTTTTTTACATGGTACTGCCTGATCGGACACTACAATTTTAAGGTGGAGAAATGTTCTAATAGAAAACTGTCCAAGGATAGAATAACGGTTTTGGTGGCAGCCAATATGACTGGAATTGAAACATATACTTTTTACTTTCACTTACCTATATATGAAATATATAGTAAGTGGAAGTATTGCGATCGTGAAAATTTTTGACTTCCGGTTTTCAACGGAAATACACGTTTTGGGATCCCCTGAGTCAAAAAAACCAAGTCCCGCGAAATGGTCTGTGTGTGTGTGTGTCTGTGTCTGTGTATGTGTGTGTGTGAACCGACTAGCTCAAAAACTATAAACCGTGCGAACCTGAAATTGGGTATTTAGAGTATGTATAAGCCCGCGATGTGACAGCAACAATTTCATCAAATTTGCTCAAAGGGAGGGGGTACTTTATTTAATAACTTTTTAAGTTTTTTTCGATTTTCTCAAAAACGGCTCTAACGATTTTGATTAAACTGAGTATTTGATCTATTTATATGCCTGAAATATGACTGTAAAAATTTCATCAAAATTGATCAACCGGAGGGGGGACTTTACTTAATAAATTTTGTATGATTTTCACATGTTTTTTTTATTTACTCAAAAACGGATTTCACGATTTTGATCAAACTGGGTATTTGATGTATGTATATGCCAAAGATGTGATAGCCAATATTTCATCCAAATTGATCAACCGGAGGGGGGACTTTAATTAATAAATTTTGTATCATTTTCACGTGTTTTTTTTATTTACTCAAAAACGGTTTTAACGATTTTGATCAAACTTGGTATTTGATGTATTTATATGCCCGAGATATGACTGTAAAAATTTCATCAAAATTGATCTATGGGAGGGGGGATTTTACTTAATAAATTTTGTATCATTTTCACGGGTTTTTTTATTTACTCAAAAACGGCTTTAACGATTAAAAAAAATAAGATATGAATGTAGAAAAATGTGTGACTTTGGGAAATGATATTTAGCAAAACACGTCAATTTCTAATCTAAGTAAGTTGGTAAGTGAAAGTTGTGTGTTGCGCGCACGCACCAGATTTTTATAATAGGAAATTTGTAGTTGTAAGAAGGCTATGATAACAATCAGCTCTTAAAAATGGCCTAGTCCTGATATAACGACCGACGTCGTTATAAGCGATATGTCGGATGTAACGACGATCACCTATAACGACGAAGTTTTTACGGTCCCTTCAATGTCGTTATAAACGATATCCACTGATATGTTATCGCACACATAACGTTGTTTTATTTGACCGCAGCCCCAACCATTTCCATCACATAAACTTCTAACGTCAACCATCTACCTCCATTATGTATTTTTATTTGTGGATAGAAGCAAATTTAGTGTATGATAGCAAATATAATATACTATTATTATAAATTTGCGAAATAATATATCCTGATAAAAGTATCTTTTACATTTTGATTAACCTCACTACAATTAGTGAGGTGGAAAATTTAACTTGATGGTATACCATTTCCAACTTAAACCGAGGTGAAACAGTGGGAGCTATAAATTGCTGGGAGTGTTTCATTCCAGAGTTTATTTCCCAGTAGAGTGAAGAGCCTCCGAAAGAGAAAAGAATTCATTCGCTTAGAAAACCAAGATGTCTTGGCAATTGCTTCTTTCACCCTGAATACAGATGACTGTCGCCGACTGATAACGTTACCCTCAGCAGTTTCTATTGTTTCATTCTTGTGAATAAATTAAATGCTAAAGTTTAGTAGGGTATTCGTATATCTTATTATATTACTTTTGTACTACATTTGTTCCCTAATATGTATTATTATTATTTATTTATTTATTATGGGATAGTTGGTACCAAAGAAATTCTTCTTATAGCCCTTTTAGTTTATTTTTTCATAAATCATAATGTAACATTTGGTTGTTTGTTTGTTTAACGTCACTTTATACCAAGGCTAATCCGACGATTCTGCACTCTGGGTCCTAAAATTTTGCATATCCAGGTATAAATAGGATAGTGATCTTTTAACCAACTTACTATCAACTCAACTTCAATACCTAGGTCCAAACACTTGACAGATATCTCACCTTCATCTAACACATAAAAAAATCTAATGCGTGCGCGCAACACACAACTTTCACTTACGAACTTACTTAAATTAGAAATTGATGTGTTTTGTTAATTGCCACTTCTCAAAAACACATTTTTCCACATTCATTTCTTAATTTTGCTTTTATTTGCTCTATAAAAAACACTATTTTTTTTTTATTATTAAATAAAAGATTTTACTTTCGATAATTCGGCCATGTAAGCATAATACTCCAAGTCGTCTGATTTTATAATTCTCTATTTAGTTGTTGAAAACTTCATTTAGTTACCATGGGAACAAATAATTTCGATTAAATGAACAGAACGGCTTTAATTATGAACAATGATCTGTCATTAAAGGCGTACTCCGCGCATGCGTGTGCTCTACGTATTTTATGAGTTGACGGAATATTTTTCTTTTTTTTCTCCTGTATATGTTCACTTGATTTTTTTCCATATTTCATATTTAGCCCTTTCTTATTTTTGGGCGTAATGAGAGACAGTTAGTTTTTCCATATAAACAAAAACAGGAATATAACATATGGAATATGGAATATATTCCATATAAACTTCACAGGAATACAAAGAAGGCTCCTTCCCCAGTTAAGCCTCCTCAGAATATTTTAATAACGATAAAGCTTACCTGATATTAAAGAACACCTTATTTTCATTAAACATGGCGAATTTGATCAAAATCATTAAAGCCGTTTTTGAGATAATTTAAAAAAAGCTATAAATTGGAAAACAAGTTAGAAAATAAAGTGCCCCCTCCGTTTGACCAATTTTGATGAAATGTTGGCTGTCACATCTTTGGCGTAAACATACATCAAATACCCAGTTTCATCACAATCGTGAAAACCGTTTTTGAGTAAATAAAAAAAGCGCGTGAAAATGATACAAAATTTTCATACGCAATGAAAATGTATTCTATGTAATACGCAATGAAACTTGACAGCTGCTTCAGTCTGCTCCCAGAGAAAAATAGTAGAAGTTTTAGTTGAAATACATGAATAGTTGAAGAAATAGTTGAAGTATTTTAGTTCGCGAGAACTGACAAGAGATCGCATTGAAAACGTTGGTCGCGGTAGCCAGGAGGGGGGGGGGTAAAACCCCACCCGCCCTCCCCCGCCGCTTCACCACATAATAAGGACTTTTTGAATATTTACCTTTGCGAGAGGTAATTAGCTTGGGAAAAAAAGAACCCATAGTAATTAGTTAATGAAAATTAACGAGTGCGAGAGCTAACTGAAGCGCGGGGACAACTAGTTGGCGACGGTGGTGGTTCCTGGTGGCGTCGGGGAAGTAAACTGCCCCCTGCGGTTGATCAATTTTGATGAAATTTTTACAGTCATATCTCGGGCATATTAATACATCAAATAATAAGTTTAATCAAAATCGTTAAAACCGTTTTTGAGATAATCGAAAAAAACGTAAAAAGCTATTAAATAAAGTACCCCCTCCCTTTGACCAATTTTGATAAAATTTTTGCTGTCACATCGCGGGCATATACACACACTAAATACCCAATTTCAGGTTCGCACGGTTTATGGTTTTTGAGCTAGTCTGTTCACACACAGACACACAGACACACAGACCATTTCGTGGGACTTGGTTAATTGGACTCAGGGGACCCTAAAACCTGTATTTCCGCTAAAAACCGGAAGTCGAAATTTTTCACGATTGCAATACTTTCCTTACTATATATTCCATATATACGTATGTGAAAGTAAAAACAAATAAAACCAATGGAGCCAAAAAAAATAAATCATAAAATGCTTCAACATACTTCAACAAAAAATCAAAACTAAGTCCAACAATCAAACTCAAATCACATCACTTATGCCTCACCCTTATGCAGTCGGATCCAGGGGCGCCCCCCCCCCCCCCGAGATGTGAGGAGACTCACAAAGTATTACTATTTCTATATTAAATGAGCTATATTTAGTCATATTTCAAGTCCACTAATTGAAAATGAATTGTATTTAAACATTTACAGTAATTTACTACGTCATTATGTACTAATATGCATTTTAAATTAGGGCCTTCATTACTCATGAAATGTAAAAATAAAAGTGCGCCCCCCCTCAGAAAATTTCTGAATCCGCCACTGCCCGTATGGTGTTCAATTTGTATTACAAACTATAAACAATTAGAAAGAATTCAAAACTTGTGTATGAGATTAATAAACAACTTTGTTTGTTTCTTTGTTTTAACGTCACTTTATGCCACTAAGGCTAATCGGGCGATGCTACAGTGGGAGTCCTACATTTTTCATATCCAGTTGTAATTAGGATAGGAATCTTTTAACGAGTGCCTGACATCGTATATTTTCCTTCCTATCCAAGGATCGGCATAGCCTAGGATTTTTTTTTTATGAGCTGTAAATGTACCTCATCATAATCCTTTTATCGATTCACCTCCACGATATATTTACAAAAAACAGCTCGCAGTAAACAACAAACAAGCTGTAAAAAAAAACTCGACTATTGATGAAATTAAGATTTTATTAGGCATCAAAAGGAAAAACGTAATAGTAAATCTACAATTATTGAGGACTTTTAAGTTTTTCAAAGGAGTTTTCTTTAACTCCTTTTAAAGAAATCCTGCAAAGGAGATTTAAAGCAAAATGTGGAAAGAGCTGTTTTCTTTGAATTTGCTAATTTTTTTTGTTTACTACCTTTGATGGAATATTCGAAATTTGATCTTTTTTTCTTCGATCTTTGTTAATACCAAATAAATCAGACCTAGAAATTTTTGAATTAATGCGTTTCACTTTTAGTTATATATAGATATAACTTTAGGGGAGAGCGGGGTTGATTGGCAACATTTTTCACTTTTTTGATTGTTGAGTCGTTCCTGTTAATATAATCCCAATAGGGCGGATACCTCTGTAAACTCCAAGTATTAGAGTACTTCAAGTATTTTTATCGCCACATAATATTTAGTACTAAGATCATAGATAATTGAAGAATTCGTCAATCCAGAGTATGCCAATTAACCCCCTATTTGGGGTAGGTTGGCCTAAAAGGTGAGTATTTTTTTTTAGCCATCTCATTCAAGTACTGCCTGACACATATAATTCTTATTAAAAGCTGCACTATAATGGTATAATAATTTTTAATCGGTTTTTAACAGCTTTTAAGAGAAAATAGAATGACAATAGAAGAAGATAGAAGTTTAGTCTGTCGTAACTTTTTGCATAGAAAATATTGCTCTCATCCTCCTCGCTGGAACTAAAGACATTTGGTAGTTTCACCTTTGTTTATGTTTACCTTGCTTTTGTGAATTGCTATTGTGACAACTAACCCCAGTTGAATAGAGCCAACTAACCCCACAGGAGAGATAATATAAAAAAGATGGATGCCAAGAGAGGGGAGAACAATCAAACAAGAAACTGGTTAGTCGAAAGGTTAGGTTTGATTCCTTTAAACCAAATTTACTGAAAATGTAACAATTTACTTACATGTTGTAAAATCAATCAATGAAGCACACTCTTCTCTACACTGTTAGCATCGGATTGAAAACTCAGGATAAGATTCCCGAGGTCGGGAGGTGTGACGGAAACTACAAGCCAATGGCCAACCTACCCCCTGTGCCAACCAACCCCGCATTCCCCTATCATAAATGAAATATTTCACTCATAAGAGCCTTATTTTATTTACTCTTGGTCAATATTTCAACTACCTCATAAATACAGCCCCAGGAGATGATGAAGTTTTTAATAAAACGTGTACTCTACCATATTAGCAAAATTAGGAAAACTTAACCTTACTT
The DNA here is from genome assembly GCA_911387785.2 of Aelia acuminata. Classification (NCBI taxonomy): domain Eukaryota; kingdom Metazoa; phylum Arthropoda; class Insecta; order Hemiptera; family Pentatomidae; genus Aelia; species Aelia acuminata. Next base: position 15,130,560 of record OU426982.1, read on the forward strand.
GAAAAGGGAAATGCAATAACCTTATTCACTTTTCAAAGCATAGCCTTTTAGGCAGTAATCTATGTTTGTGTTTAGCATATACTGCGTACCTAATACCAGTATATTGCTTCAGCTCACCCGTAGAGAGCTTCAATGTAATCCTCGTTTTGAAGCCCAGCCTTTAGAAGTTGTCCGCATTATTAATCTATTGGGACAGGTTCGAGACAGGAAATTAAATGGAATATGACGTTATTCCTATCATAAAATTTAATAGATTGATGTTTATTTCCCAACAAGCGTTGATAACCAATAGAATGCAAATGTCCTTCCGCCATTCTTTATTTCTTAATTTGATTGGTTGATTTTAGAAACAATGTTTGATACTGTTACTAAAACGTACCAATCAATTTTTTGGAATCTCAAGAGCGTTGCACAGTGGGACGAATCGCCAATCTAGGTGGAAATAATTCTGGAAGCGACTTATTTCATTTTAATTTTTCTAAACGATTAAATTTATGTATGAATTAATAAATAAAAGTCAACACATAGTTTCAGACGAAGGATTTGTAAAAATGAAATAAAATGTACAATTAAAATAGAAAAAGATAAATAATTATTTAAGTAAATTTGTATATAATGGAAAAATTATTATTTTTTAAATGTTATATTATTCTAAAATTATAAATTAAAATAAAATATCTATATACATAAAGATGAAATTCTATTTGTTTGTTTGTTCTTTATAGAAATCCATACCGTCAGTCCTAAATTCACCAAACTTCACTCAGTGGTTCTTTCATACCAGGTGTGAACACCTGTCCATATTAAAATTGCATAACTTCAGTCGATCTTCAGCTGGTATTCTTTATCGTTATAAAAATAATGATCTTTACATTGGATTTTGCGAAATCGACCGTTTGAGTCGATAAAAGTCTCACTTTATAGATTGAGTAGATTTAAAACATGAAATTCTCCGGGTGAAACCGGTATATACAGCTAGTAAATTATAAAAAACACAAAATAAATGTAAAAATTAAATATATATTATATTGTAATACCAAATTCTTAAAACAAATAACCGAATATTTCATCGTTCTCATTCATTCAAATCTGAAATATCTTTATTCAGGTTAAATTCTTCTTCACAAATCATTAAGGTAACCAGGTAATAGGAGTGTACTCCTCATTTTAAAAGCCAAACACAGACATTACCTTCCTTGCCGAATCGCCTTTCGTAGCCTGGTATAAAGTAGTTTCCAAAACAAAACAAAATTCACTTATCTATTTTGGAAAAATTGCAATAGGATGAGAAAATCAAGTGACTTAACATCGTGACGGATTTTCGGTGTTAAACCATTTCTTTATTTTTTTTTTTTTTTGCATTTGTTTCAAGGAATTTATGTTTTTTGAATGTTCTAGGTAGACTGATGATTCCATGAAATCGGCATGATTTTCTTCATTTTCATCTATTCTTTGTTACTAAAAATTAAAGAAATCTCTTTTTGGAAAAAAATTGCCATTTGCTTTTAATTCTTGTATTTATGGCCGACGAATCTCGTTTTACTATACCTTTGGAGATTTCCGTACTGTATTTTAATGAATCTTAATCAATATATTATTATAAATTTCATTTGCACTTCCGTACTCTCTCCGAATAAGAAAAATAGGCACTCAACAAAGAGAGATTTACACCTTGATAGCAGGTATTAGCAATTTATAATGAACAATTTATTTCTATATAGTGTAGAATATATTCGGTTAGAATATCTGGGTGTAGATCGGTGTAGTTTTTTAGTAATCCCATTTTGTATAATAAAGAAAAATAACTTACCGACTATTGAAAATAAAAGGGAGTACTCTGTACTATACCCATATTTAAAGAACCAAGAACTTATATAAATTAAATGTATGAATCTTCTTCTATTGCCTAGTATATTTTTTTTTTTAATAAAACATAATCCAATTATCGATTTTATTTATGTTGTAATATAATTTTGAAATAAACTGACTGAGCAGTATGAGAGAACTACTGTGTTCAACCCCCCATTATTCGGTTAATATATACTTCAATCAATTAATAATTTGTAAATGTCCTAGCTAGATTGTTTTTTTCAATAGACGGACATGATTTTTTCATTTAGTTGATGTTAACTATTTCCACCTAGATTGGCGATTCGTCCCACTGTGCATTGGTAGGACATGCGCAGCCTGTTAGTTGATAACAGGTTATCATTGTTGCATGCACACAAGCCATGTGTATGCAACAAAGATATAATAATGCTTGGCTATGGAATATAATATTATTGATATTAATATTATTTTGAAGTGTACATGTTTTCCCGATTCCAATGTTCTCCTCAGTATGTCCAAAGAGGTTTCAATTTAGCATTTTTTGTGTAAGTTAAGAGGTGATCTGAAGTCGAGAAGGTGTGATAAATGAATATCGTATTTTTAATTTTAAACTCCTATCTTAAAATCTTATTTATTTTTTTTTAAATTATTCGTACTTTTGTTTATTTGTTTAAAGTCGCTTAAGCCACTAAGGCTAATCGGACGATCTTCAGTGGGAGTCCTAAATTTTGCACGGTATAATTAGGACAGGGATCTTTAACGAGTACCTGTACCTGACCTAGTAAAGGCTCGGGATCTCCATTTTACGTCCTATCCGAGAGACGGCATAGCCAAGGATGTTTTACTCCCTTTAAGAAATCCTAGGGCCACCGCGGGACACGAAATCGAGAACTTTAGTATTGTAGATTGGTATGCTAACCACTACGCCACAGGTGACTCCTAAAAATACTCTATGAACTCCGCACAAATGTTTATTTATTTTTTATAAAATTAAATTTGGATATAACCTTGGAAGGTGCTAAAACTTATTATAGATTTAACAAATACAATTAATTATCGAAAGAGTCTTTAAGATTTAGACTTGAGAATGGCCGTTTTAACGGAAAAATATAAATAATTTTTGTGATTTATGTTGTTTTTGATATCATCACCTGTTTCAATTCTAATTAATATTCTTTACCATTGGTAAGTAAAACGATTAAATTTTAATTAATCGTTACTAGCTGCGGGACGCGAACCCGCGATCTTTAGTATTGTAGGTTGCTATGCTAAATACCACACCACAGATGACCGGAAAATATATAAAATAAAATATCATTAAATTATAAATTTACTTTCGATTCATTGTATTGTTAAATGCTTTCTTCAAAAATGTAACTGAGGTGTAGTCAAAAAATCAAGCAGTACGGTAAATGAAAGAAAGCATAAAACAAACAGAAAAATAATAATCGAAGATCCCATAATATCTGGTAGATTTTCATTTTTTTTTTTTTTTTTTTTTTTTTTTTTTTTTTTTTTTTTTTTTTTTTTTTTTTTATCCAAACATTTAGTTGGTTAAACTACCAAATCGTGTGACTCCAATTCCTGTACTATGTTTACGTTAAGGTATATATTTTTTTTTTTTCAATGATATAGTTAGGGGAGAGCGGGGTTGGTTGGCAACAGTTTTCACTTTTTTGATTGTTGAGTCGTTCCTGTTAATATTAACCCAATAGGGCTGATACCACTGTAATCTCCAAGCATTAAAGTACTTCAAGTATTTTTTTCAACACATAATCTTTAATAATAAGATAATAGAAAGTTGAAGATTTCGTCAATCCAGAGTGTGCCAATTAACCCCTTATGTGGGGCTGGATGGCCTAGAAGGTGGAGTTGTTAGGCCATCTCATTCAAGTACTGCCTGACACATATCATTCTTATTAAAAGCTGCACTATAATGGTATAATAATTTTGAATAGGTTTTTAACAGCTTTTAAGGAAAAATAGAATGACAATAGAAGAAGATAGAAGTTTAGTCTGTCGTAACTTTCTGCATAGAAAATATTGCTCTCATCCTCCTCGCTGTAACTAAAGACATTTGGTAGTTTCACCTTTGTTTATGTTTACCTTGCTTTTGTGAATTGCTACAGCACCAACAAACCTCAGTTGAAGAGAGCCAACTAACCCCTCAGGAGAGATCATATGAAAGATGGCTGCCAGGACATGGGAGAACAATCAAACAAGAAACTGGTTAGTCGAAAGGTTAGGTTTTTCAAAGAAGTTTGAGGCTATGTGAACAGAATCGGAGTCAAATATTTTGCCATGCCTTTAAACCAAATTTACTGAAAATATAACAATTTACTTACATGTTGTAAAATCAATCAATGAAGCACACTCTTCTCTACACTGTTAGCATCAGATTGAAAACTCAGGACAAGACTCCCGAGGTCGATGGGGTCACATGGTACAATGGTGGGGCCTTCACAACAGGTGTGATGGAAACTATAAGCCAATGGCCAACCAACCCCGCTCTCCCTTACAACTAAAGCAGACATTCCCTCCATACAAAAGGGAGATTAATCTTTTGTAAAGTTTTGTATTTGCTGTTTAGGAGATTTGGTATTCAAACATATCAAGCATGTTATGACATTAAGTTACATGTAGGTAACATTTCCTTTTTCAAATTGCAATGAGATTATTTATATCTAAGAAAGATTAGGATTAATCGGGTATTACTTCAATTATTTGTTGTTCAATTACGTGTGATAAATAAGTTCCACCTCCCTCAAACAATGGAGAAGGATAAAGAAAAGGCGGACTTAGCTGTAATTGGAAGGATTCTCTGATAAATCCACTTCTTCGTTAACGACGGGTCTTCTTCCCTAAACATCGTTCTTATAACAAAATAAAATATGGAACACATTTACGATATAATAGTTATTTTCTCTGGTCGATCATTTTTATTAAATCGGATGGAATGATGAGAAATTAATAGCGTGTAATCAGAAAGAAATTGTAGAAGAGGATAAGGCTAAATTAACGAGTTCGGCATACAGCCCATTTTATGTTAATTTATGGGATCCACAAATAATACCCCAAGCGTATTTATCTCTAGAAAGTCTCTATTCGGTATTTTGATTTTATTTTATTCCATTCACAGATAATTCCTTTTTTTATTTTTGCTTTTTAATTTTATATTTCAATTTGAATTTGCCACCTTAACCGTCACCGGAGACAGCCATCGCTGGGCCAACAATTGGGTTATCAGTGGCATCATTTGGAAGGGTTTAGAATTCCGGAGTCAGCCATTTGCTTTCTTGATGTTGAACAGTAAGCATCATCGTGTTTGTGATCTCTAATTAGAGTCCGCCGATGGTTTGATTTGTACCTCTAGGGTATCAAATTCTTACAATTTTCTACCTCTTGGGTATGAAATTTATGATTATTTTGAAGTTTTCTCTTCAACCATCATTGTTTGCCGCTGGCCGCAAAATTCAAGAAGGACGAGCAACAGGTGAAAATTTCCTTCATCCTAAAACAATCCTTTAATGTCTTTTACCCGATTATCCTCATTTCACCCTTGCCCGAAATTCCGAATCAGCGTACAGCGAAAGCTTAGTAAGTTGCATTAAAGACTTATTTCATTTTTATATACAGTTCATATAACTGTATTAATTACTTTTCCGAGCTCACCAGAGCAAAATAATTTTTTATCCCCTTTTTTACGTTGGTGGTATTAATCAGATTAATTGTATTTTTTCCCCTTTTTTTATTTTCACAAAAATTATCGTACAGCCACTTTCCCATGCTTCGAATGTTGGCACAGCTTAGACTATCCGGTAATCATATTGTAAAAATTACTTATAAAAACTCAGTTTACATTATTAATCCTCAATTAAATTGTACAATCTGTAATATCTAAGCAAAAGAGACCCTCTACCACTTGTTTGTTTCTTGCCCGATGTACTCTGAGCTGCGAAAGCATTATATTTCAGACGCCGAAAACATGAACATTCCACACTTTACCGAATTTCTAAATGTAAAAACCAAGGACTCACTATCTAAAATATATTATTAATTTTCTAGATGCCTACTTTTGTGTGAGGTCTTTTGTGAATAATCTAAGATAATACACAAATATTTTGTTTAAAAAAAAAAAAAAAAAAAAAAAAAGAATAGGGGAGAGCGATATTGGTTGGCAAGAGTTTTCACTTTTTTGATTGTTGAGTCATTCTTGTTAATATAATCCCAATATGGCTGATACCACTGTAAATTAATTTTTTACAGTGGTATAAACCACTGTATTTTTTTCCACACATTATATTTAACACTATGATCATAGAATATTTATGAATTCGTCAAGCCAGAGTATGCTAATTAACCTCCCGTTTGGGGCAGGTTGGCCTAATAGGTGGTGTTGTTTGGCCATCTCATTCAAGTACTGCCTGACACATATTATTGTTATTAAAAGCTGCACTATAATGATATATTAATTTTGATCGGTTTTTAACAGTTATTAAGGGAGAATAGAATGACAAACGGTAGCATTTTACCATATTTATTTCAATTGAAGAAAATTATATAACATTTCAAACAGCAAAAATTAGAAAAATGTAATGGCATAGAAGTATCATTGCGTTAGAACAATGTAAACAATTTTTTCATAAAACAAAACGAATCCAAAACATTTTCTAAAACATTAGGTAGGATAAATATTCTCTGGCCCTTTAATCGTATCATGAGAAGATCGGTGCACTAGTTTCATTTCCATGGTAGCCAGGTGTGGCTGTTTCGTCAGTAAGCTTCGATTGCGGCTGAAGGTGATGTTTAGTGTCATTATCTTTTTCATTGTTCCTCAAAATTCCGTTTAAGTTTAGACTGTCGTCACTTTCTGCATAGGAAATATTGCTCTCCTCCTCCTTGCTGGAACTAAAGACAAGTGGTAGTTTCGCCTTTTTTTATGTTTACCTTAATTTTTCGACTGCGCCAACAAACCTCAGTTGAAGATAGCCAACTAACCCCACAGGAAAAATCATATGAAAGATGGCTGCCAGGACAGGGGAGAACAACCAAACAAGAAACTGGTTAGTTGAAAGGTTAGGCTTTTCAAAGGAGTTTGGGGCTATGTGAACAGAATCGGAGTCAAATGTTTTGCCATGCATTTAAACCAAATTTACTGAAAATATAAAAATTTACTTAAATGTTGTAAAATCAATCAATGAAGCATACTCTTCTCTACACTGTTAGCATCGGACTGAAATCTCAGGACAAGACTCCCGAGGTCGAGCGGGTCACATGGTACGATTGTGACGGAAATTATAAGTCAAAGGCCAACCAACCCCGCTCTCCCCTATTAAAAAGTTTTATGATTGTGTAAATACGTGCATTTATTTATTTATGTGTTCATATTTATTAATGTTGTTTAGAATGCGTATATATTGCTTATTTAAGATTTAAAATCTCAACGTTCTTTTGATTTACGTAAAATTACTAAATATTTAATCATATGCCAGTTTAAATTATATATGCACTTGTTAACGCTCTTAATGTTACTTTTATGTTATTATTTCTATTTATATTGTTATATAATTTATGGCTTATAATGTTGTTATATCTTGTATGGCTGACTCTATTTGAATAGGGTTAATCCCTAAAGACAAATAAAAGCATTATTGTTAAAGAAGTTCTAGATTTAAATTACTTTGTATATGATTAGTAGTTAGAAGGTACATGATATAGAATATTTACTTAAAAGTTTGAATCTTTTTTTAAAGATCATCCATTCGGTTAGTGCAATTTTCGGATTTTGAATACAACCTTGGAGTAGTTGCGTACCCGATAGGTACATGAATAGTCTCAAGGTTGTCCAAGGCCTCCAAGAATTTTTCATCGGGGACCTTTAATTCATTGATATACTTCATTATTATTAGTTTTTTACTTTTTTAATAATTTTAACGGAAGTTATTTATTATTATTTTTAATTCAAGTTTAATGAAAAACAACACTTCCAATAATTGTTTTTTATTTTTTTATTTATTTTTCATTTTTCAACGTTTCGGGGCACCCGCCCCATCTTCAGGAAACAACTTAAAATTATATTCCATGCTTTACTGCATTCCGTCAAATGCATAACTTTTCTGTACATATCTAACACATATAAACATAATATATATACAACAAACGTATATATAAATTAGAATCAATTTATTTCAACTTTCAACAATTATTTCAAGCCTTTTTATCATCTCTTTGTCACAAACTGTTTTCACAACACAAATTGTTTCATTTACCGTATTGCTTGTTTTTTACTTTCCCTTACCTAAAAAGAAATATATAGTCAGGGAAAGTATTGCGATCGTGAAAAAAATCGACTTCCGGTTTTCAGCGATAATACACGTTTTGGGGTCCCCTGAGTCCAAATAACCAAGTCCCGCGAAATGGTCTGTGTCTGTGTGTGAGGGTGTGCATAGACTAGCTCAAAAACCATAAATCGTACGAACCTTAAATTAGGTATTTAGTGTATGTATATACCCGCGATGTGACAGTCCAAATCGCATCAAAATTGATCAAAGGGAGGGGGCACTTTATTTCATAACTTGTTTTCCAATGTTTACCTTTTTTTCGATTATCTCAAAAACTGCTTTAATGATTTTGATTAATTTTGTCATTTTTAATGAAAATTAGGTCTTCCTATGAAGTGCAATTGGTTTTGTTTATATGGAGAAGTTAACTGTCTCTTGTTACGCCCAAAAAATAAATACTGGCTAAATATGAAATATGAAAAAAACAAAAAAAAAAAACAAGTAAACACATACAGGAGAAAAAAAGAAAAATATTCCGTCAACTCATAAAACACGCCTCAAAAGCCCACGAATGCGCATCACGCCTTTAGTGAGAGACCAATATTTTATAATTGAAGATGTTCTGTTCGTTTAATGGATATTTTGTTTTCTACTATATGAAGTTTTCAACAACTACATAGAGAATAATAAAATCATACGACTTGGAGTATTATGCTTGCATTGCCGAATTATCACAAGTAAAAAATTTATTTCATAATAAAAATAAAATAGTGTACTTTAAAGAGCAAATATAAACAAAAATTTGTAAATGAATGAGGAAAATTGGGTGACTTCGAGAAATGGCATTTAACAAAACACGTCAATTTCTAATCAAAGTAAGTTGGTAAGTGAAAGCTGTGTGTTGCTGCGCATTGCACCAGATTTTATTTTACATCAAAATTTTTGTAAATATGTAAATATTGTGATATAATGAAATTAATAATCAAAGAAATCTATTGGTTCGTATAGCCCCCCCCCCTTGGTAAAACTAAGAATTCAGATTTTCCTTGTGTTAAAATCAAGGGTTAAAAATCAAGATTAGCATAAACTTTCCAGTATTTTCAGAATCACTCACCCTTTCAGCTACGAACTGATTCCATAAAACGAATTGTTGTACGTCGATGTTTCGCTTATTAATCTCGTTTAATTCGATTATCATAGTTTATGTGAATTTAATCGATTGTTCAGAAAGACGAGTACTAATAGAAGCGGTTCGTAGCGACCCGACCTTATAGGGATGATAGTTTCTCTTTTATTTTTTTATGGCGTCACGTCGAATTATAAACAGCAGGACCATCTTGAGTCGATGACTAGCCTCAAGAGGTTTCCTCTCAGTCTTTTGTTTTTATATCCGACATAACTTGAACCATTATTTTCGATTGGTTGGTAGTGGTTAGCATAGCAACCTAAGGGAGTAAAAAATCCTTTGTTATGCCGTTCCTCGGATAGGACGTAAAATGGAGGTCCCGGGCCTGTACGATGTCAGGTACTTGTAATAGATCCCTATCCCAATTATATCCGAATAGGCAAAATTTAAAATCCCACTGTAGCATCGTCCGATTAGCCTAAGTGGCATAATTATAATTTACAATCATATTTCACTTACACCAATTCCTTTTAACCCTAGGATTACCCAGGAGAACCCGTGTTCAGTAGAGGTGTAATAATCATTATATGTAAAATTTAAAAAAATGCCGCGATTTGTAATCCTTTCTTAATCAAAAATCATTTAAAGATAAGTAAAAAATTGAATTCTGGTGAAATTAACAACGAAATATTATTCCCAATAATAACCTACTTTAAATTAAAGAAAGGATTAAAATCTTTGCTAAGATTTCTTAAATTTTACATAGAAAGATAATTACAACTCTGCTGAACAGGAAGTAACAGCCTCTATTCGATTGGGATTAAATTTTCTCAACTTTAAATTATTGTTGATAAAGGAGGAATTACAAATCTTCACTGACATTTTTTAAATTTAACATTTTAGAGCACGGATAAAAATAATAAAAGTGTTTGGTAAAATAAAAAAATACTGTATTTAAATAATAATAACAAAAAGAATAATGAAAATAAAGAAACTTCTGTTAAATAATCAACTGAAAATATAATATTAAAGTCTTAATTATGCAGTTCTTTAGCAAATCACAAAGTATCCCACAACATCTAAACAAAACACACTCAGGGAGGTTGCATGTCTGGTTACCGGCAGTGTAGCCACTAATTTTCACTACTTTTTGGCAACACTGACTCCCCAAGTCAGGTTTCTATTAGGTTACACCTGTGACAGTAGGTGCTTTAACAACATTAATAGAGTATTATTTCAAATAATAACCTAATTTTAATTATTAAAATGTATTTACATTACTAAAAGTTGATATCAGGGTGGGCCACAGCAAAGCGTTTCAGCGCTTAGCTAGTAATTTAATGAAATGCAGATAAAAAAGGAAAAGGAAGAAAAATTACCTACACTTTTGAGAATTTATTGTAACCTTTTCTTGATTTATTTATTCTTTAATGAAAATTAACAATAAATACACAGATTTGTATTACTATTTGTCTGTGGAAAATAATAATATAGGAACAAATAACTGCACTCACATAACACAATACAAAATTATAATAATGATAACCTGTATTACAATAGCATGCTTATAAACAAAAACGTTATGAAATCGACATATGACGCCATGTTAATAAATCGAAACATGACCTACTGTATTTGCAATAATTCGCTATATAAGAATTATTTTAATCACTAATCAAGTTAAAAACTATCCTATCTATTAAGTCGGCCAAAACTATATACATTGAGCCAAATTTCATTAAAATCGGTTGAGTAGTTTCTGAGAAATACAAAGACAAACATCGGGACACGAGATTTTTATATATATATATATATATATATATATATATATATATAAGGATATAATATAATAGAATAAAGGATTTTTATTCTATTATTTAATAATTTATTAATTTATTCTATTATTCTATTATTTACTAATTATTTAAGTGTTTAAATTAATTAATGATTTGTACAATTGAAATCGTGCCGTCATGCTGTTTCAGTGAGAATCGAATTTGGACAGCGTTTAGACCGTTAGTGGGAAACAGCGTTCTTTGATCTTCAGAACAAACAGTTAGCCGTGAAGATCGGATTGGACAGGCAGTCCATCATTGATCCAGTGCAGTGTCAATGACCAAACTATATCCAGTCTGCATTTTCTGTCTGGTGTAAATGTTATCAATATTTCTAACTTAGAGACAAGTCTTGAAAAAAAGTTCTAAATGTGAAAAAATCTGAATGTGAATCTCTATTTAAATTCAGTCTTAAAATATACAGTCAGTCCGTCACAGTGTGGGAAAATTTTTGTGGTTCAGCTGCCAAAAATCTGTAACTCCTGACCACATTAAGTTAATCGAATAATTATTTGTTCGTTAATGAGCATGATATTTTCTTTATTAGAGAGAATAAAAAGACAATATATCAATCATATCAATCTGGGTATTTCAAATTCAGTCGTTCTAGGTAACCTCAAAGGTTCTAGGCCAGCGTAAATGGTACGCAAAAATCGTAGTCACAAACATATACTATGACAGTTTGTTCCAACTTTTACGAGTTCCACTGTAGTTCTTCCAACAAGTCTAGAACTATTCTAAGCCATATGTTTTGTTTAACGTTAAATATTAAATATCTTTTCTTCAATATAATTTAAATAAAATAGTTTATTAGGTAAAAGGCATTGAAAATGAAATGAGTCAGTATCATTATTTATTGAGCTTTCTTCTTAAGTGCATGTCTTTTTCAGGCATTTGCTCCTTTTAAAAGATTTTTTGGTGTAGATAACATTCTCTCATTATCCCTAATAATAATTATAATAACGATTAAGTGTAATGATCCCTAGTAATGATTCAAAATAATATATGAAAGAATTTGATGGTCTGATGAATGAGAAAGAAAAAAAAAAATGATTTTCCCAGGTTGTATTGTTGGAAAGAGTATGTAGGAAATTATGCAAAAAGGTGAGATATTAATATAAAATTAAGAGGTTATTATCGCAGTCATTTTTGAATAGATATAATTCATAACTGTCTCCATTAATTCACGAAAATCCTGATTCCTATGCCCATTCCTCTACTTAGCATAAGGTATCTTTAATTTTGTTTATTAATTATAATGATATATAAATAACTAGCTAATGTGTCCGGCCTCGCTCCGGTAGTAGTGTGGTAGTTTTAATAACAGAAAAACTTTAAAACTAAAGGAAATATAGAACAAAATGAGCACTTTCTTGAAACTTCGGTTTTAACTTAGTATCAATATTAAGATTGGAGATCTGCAGAGTCCGCCAACATAAGGAAACCTATATACTTTATAGGGGGTTGAAAATGGTGAATGAACAATTAATTTTGCTGCAACTTTGTCGAGTTATGCATCGTTTTTGATGGTTTCTGTGATTCTGAATCCAATAAGCTTATTCCAAGCAGTCAGCAGATAATAATTTATTTGATTATAGTTGAAAAATCTATTAGTTAAAAAACTTATATTTCGAGTGCAACTTAAGCGCCGTCTGCTGTGATGGTCCTATTATATACATAAGTAGTAACGAAGTATACAGATGTATAAATATACAGAAGTAGAAACGACCGAAGATTCATAGAAACTTTTTTTTAAGACCTTTCTTCCATTTCAACCTCCCTTAAGATCCCCCCGTAATTTTGGCGGACTCCGCAGATCTCGAATCTTACTGCTATTACAAAGTGAAAACCAAAATTTCATGAATACGCAATTTTCTCGTTATATTTCTTTTTATCCTGAGGTATGAGGGGTGATAAAATCGTATTGAAAAAATGCTGTAATTTGAGTTAGTCATTTTGTCAACTGGAATGCTCATGGTACGTAGTAATAAAACCAACTTCTTTTTCACAATTACACTTAACAACATAAGAACATTTCAAACTTTTTATTTTCGATTTATATTCAGTCAATTTATCTCTTTTTTTATGTCTATTTTTATTCGCTCACTGTACTACTAAGGAATGTTCACTCATATTGCATTAAATTCACTTAAGTATATATTATATATTGATTAAATGTAATGTGTTCATCAGTTAGCCTTCTTATGAGAAAATTAATTTTGTAAGGAATCCAGTTGGTTTTCTAATTGATTGCAGAGATGTAAAATCATTATTTTAAATATTTTGAAAGCAAAGGAGAAACTAATTTTTTTCGTTTGATTTTTTAGTAATTTAAAAATAACAGCTGAAAAAATATGTAACCTTTACAAACTGAACTGAATGAATGAAAAATAAACATTGAGTGAAACGCACCCTAGCGCTTCCTGGTAGTCTTGAGCTCTAACTAAATTTTTCATTCATAAACTGGTATGTCATTCTCAGGTAGGCTAATTACATGGTGCGAGAGGCTTAAAATTCCAGTCCTTTTTTCTTCAATTTTACACCCTTAAGAGAAAAACAGAAACCTTCTTCTCCGTTAGGGGTTATATAGCTACATGATGATATAACTTTCTTGATCGTATGTTGAGTCGTTTATGAGCCTTATCGGCACGCACATTGTACACGTTGATTATATAATAAAGATCACGATTTAATTATTGTTTAGAGTATTATTCAAAATTAAGGAAATGTGTGTAAATAAGAAACAGTTAAAATAATAAGTAAAAATTATATCGTCCGATTAATCGTAGCATTGGAACTTATTAAAAACACAATAAAATAGAATCAGGATCTGCAAAGAATAATTGAGAAACTTTATCAGGCCATATTTTTTTTTAAGCTATTTTAGCTTCTTTTTTCTAATAATTAACCCCAGTAATTTATTCAGAGTTTTTAAGCCGTGTGGTTTCTTTCAACGCATCTACTCTTAATTACAAAAGGACTGATTTAATTAATCTTTATAATCTTACTTAAATAAAAACAGAAATATAAAATAAATAGTTAGAGGCTACCTAATATAATGCTTAAGTTTATCAATTACAGACATTGAAATGTAGTCAATAAAAGCTAATTTATTATATCAGGATTTTCAGTTAAACATTTTTTATTTTGAAAAGCCAACGTTTCGATCCCAACAAGTGGAAAAATAAGGATTTGTTGAGTCCAGAATATTACACAGACTCTGTATTATTATTAATATATGTTATGAGTAGAGCTCGGATTCCCGTGCAATTGCATCTTTTTATTGGAAAGTCAGAATAGAGCGAACTCAAGTTACTTATCCGAATCAAGACTAATGGGATGTTTTAATGAAGTTTTATACTGCACGAAATTGCACGTTTTGGGGTTTGCTGCACGAAATTGCACGTTTTGAAGTTTTATTGCTCGAAATTGCATCATTTGATATTTTGAAGAAAAAAAATATTACAAATTGAAATTTTCTTTAATACACATCAAAATAATAGTGGAAAAAGAAATGTGAATATCATAGGGAAAAAAATAAAGAGAACTTTGGAGATGTAAACCAACACAAACCTCCAATTTCCCAGAACTGAGGGTTCAGTGGTTCCTGGATGTTTACATTTTGTTTCTCAGTTCTCATCGTTCTGTCAGTATCAAACTAGCTTCTGTCGAGTATATAATTACTAAACATGCCTAAAATTGGAGCAATTATGTCTTCGAAAACTGTGGGATGGATTGAAAAATATCCTGAACTCAATTGCCAGGAACTCAGTTGTTTGTGTAGTGTTCTGTAAATCTTGTGATAAAAAAATGGATGTGAGAGGAAAACACAAATTGATACCCGCAGTAGCACAAGTAAGTACCTAAATTATTTTAACCCTAGAACGGTAACAGGGGTAGTGCGTGTCACCAGAGTGATTTAGAAATAAGCCTACGCACCGGATATTGCATCTAGTGATTCTATAATTTGAGTAGTACCTTTCCTTTTTTAAGATCTTCCTATTTCCAATATATGTAATTACAGCCCACAAGCGAGTATTTTAATTTGCATTCCACATTTTGCTGTTACTATTTTAAGTAAATATGTTCCGATGTTTTTACCGGATTTTTTTTCAAAAATATATCAATAGTATTATATAAAAGATCCAAAATTCAGTGATTTTACCAAAACCATAATTATAAATATAATCTTTGAAAATAAAAAAGTTTCTATATCAATTTACTCTCCGCTACTTATTTTTTTCCAAAGTAGCTATATTTGGTTCACAAAAATAATTTAATGCCTGATTTTCAAGCAGTACATTTTTATTGCAGGTTTTTACACGTTTTCCCTATATTACTCTGGACTCATCAAGCCCAGAAGAGGATCCACGTTGGGATCGAAACTTTGGTTATTCAAAATAAAAAATGTGCAACTGAAAATCCTGACTATTAATATTCCTATAATAAAGAAAAACAGTTGAATATATATATTTTTTTTCTAAATATCCATTAAAGCCCTATACTGCTCGACCTGTTGATTGTTATGTAGGGATTAGAATGTTATTGTACTTTCTTCCGTGAATTGGATCGTATGAGGCTATTGTCTAAAGATGTCATTTTTTGCAAAAAATTATTGTAGTTGTAGATGTTGGGGTATTTTTTTCGGATGTTATCATATTTTTTGCATTTTGTTATGACGTGTATTGGGTCTTCAATAGTCTTACAAACTGGGCATTTTTCGTCCTTGTTGATATTTATTAGTGATAAACCACGGTTTTTCGGCCATGGTTCATTCTTTTTTCTTCATGGCTATGTTTTGCTAATTTTTAATCTTTATTTTTCTATAATTATACTATTCATTCCTTTAGAATATTCATTTTACATTATTAATTAATTTATTTATTCATTCATATCATAATTAAATATATTATTTTATTATTTTTCGCTAATTTTAGTCTAAATTTTATAATACAGTTTCATCTCTTAGAGGAATGAATGAATGAATGAATAATATTTATTTACACATTAATATATAATACAATTAAAATTTGAAAAATATTAATGACAGTGGCAAAAGCCGTCTGTCAGAGTTAACTGCCATGTTTTACAGAGTAAAGAAATAATATTTTACAGACTTATGAAGTAATATATTACAATTTAAGGTAGTCATATTTTACAGAGTTCAAGAAGTAAAGTAAAAAATACAATTAAGTAAAATAAAAAATAAAAATAAATACCAAGAAAATGAAAAAGACAACCAGTTATACCTTGATTTCCAAGCATGGCGAGCATAGTGTAATAAAGTGTTGACCAGTTAGGTACAAAATAATTTCTTCCTTTTCCGTTTGAGGAAGTCAAAAAGTTGAATATTACAAACCTTCAAAGTAATCTATTATATCTAATACATACATATAATTTAATTACGGAAACATGCAAGCAATACAAACCTATGTATGAGAATCACTCAGTAATTTCATCAAGACGTACTTTTTTTATTCGTAAAAAGTAGGGGAGAGCGGGGTTGGTTGGCAACAGTTTTCACTTTTTTGATTGTTGAGTCGTTCCTGTTAATATAATCCCAATGGGGCTGATACCACTGTGAACTCCAAGTATTAGAGTACTTCAAGTATTTTGTTCACAACATAATATTTAATACTAAGATCATAGAAAATTGAAGAATTCGTCAATCCAGAGTATGCCAATTAACCCCCTATGTGGGGCAGGTTGGCATAGAAGGTGGGGTTGTTTAGTCATCTCATTCAAATACTGCCTGACACATATTATTGTTATTAAAAGCTGCACTGTAATGGTATAATAATTTTGAATCGGTTTTTAACAGCTTTTAAGGGAAAATAGAATGACAATAGAAGAAGATAGAAGTTTAGGCTGTCGTCACTTTTTGCATAAGAAAAATTGCTCTCATCTTCCTCGCTAGAACTAAAGACAATTGGTAGTTTCACCTTTGTTTATGTTTATCTTTCTTTTGTGAATTGCTACTGCTCCAACAAACCCCTGTTGAAGAGAGCCAACTAACCCCACAGGAGATATAATATGAAAGATGGCTGCCAGGAGAGGGGAGAACAATCAAACAAGAAACTGGTTAGTCGTAAGGTTAGGTTTTTCAAAGGAGTTTGGGGCTAGGTGAACAGAATCGGAGTCAAATGTTTTTCCATGCCTTTAAGCCAACTTTACTGAAAATATAAAAAATTAATTACATGTTGTAAAATCAAGTAATGAAGTAAACTCTTATCTACACTGTTAGCATCGGATTGAAAACTCAGGACAAGACACCCGAGGTCGAGCGGGTCTCATAGTACAATGGTGGGGCCTTCACAACAGGTGTGACGGAAACTATAAGCCAGCGGCCAACCTACCCCCTATGCCAACCAACCCCGCTCTCCCCTAATTATCATGTAATTATCAGGATAATTTCAGCATCGATATATCCCATAATTGTCTCCATTAATTCATGATAATCCAAAGCACCGTGCTTGTTAACGATCCCCTCACAATTTTCCCCAGGCATGAATCATTCCTAGCGGCAATAATAGAGATAAAGCACTTTAAGCACTTCATAATTCCTATTAACACGGATTTGCCCTGGAATATATTCTCTCGCGTTACTTAAACCATAACTCCGAGTTAGCAGCATGTTCCTCAAACAAACACAGATTATTTCAATATGTCTTAATAATTGTTAAATGAAAGAAATATGATCAATAGTAACAACCATATTCTCATTTTGTGTATCAAAATAATATTTTACCGATTGATTTTTTAACTATTTAACCATAAACTCTATTAAGAAGGGGGTTCATAGCGCCCATCAATATTTTTCCACCATGTTTTGCACATAAATTATAAATAAAAAATCTAAAAAAATTAATAGTTTCAGGAAAACATTTAAGATTAGATATACTTATTTGTCTTTGGAGGAAGTCCCCTTACAAATAGAGCCTGGCTGGGCTATATAAAGATACATATTAATTAATATAGATTTACAAAGTCTAAAAAACATCTCATAAATTTAGTTTACATACAAGATTTGTATATACAAGATTTCACTATTAACTAATTTCTACTAAACTTTCACTATTATGAATAAAATTTAAAATAAAGTTCAAACAAGATAATAAACAAATTAAGAATATTTAGGGATTTTAAACAAAAGATAATATTTATACACACTTAATAGAAATAAAATTAAAAATGAACCCTCATTAAATAGTACTTTTGATGTTTTTATTTTGTAATTAAAAATTATAATAACTTTAGCGAAGTATATATATACATCTAATGGTGGTAGCAATATCATTTGTTTTGTGTATAGAATGGACGGCAGGTAGATATTATTGTTTACACTCAGTAATTGGTTCAATGCATCGTATTTATTGATATATTGTATAATAACTTATTATCTACAATTGTTTATGAATGATTATAAAAGAATACTATTTTATTCGTTGTTGATGAATGATCTTAATCTCAAGCAATTAAGTAGGTAGTAATATACCTGTTTTATAAGCAATAAATAAATTTAAAAAAATAATTATAAACCTATTAAGGTTCTTTTTGCCGAGAGAGGTAAACCCGTAGGTTCATCAACGACTATGATTTGCTTTTAGAAAAATGACTTAACACGTTAGCGCCGGCGTGTACCACTGGTGGCTCATACTTGACTGCCTCATCGGGTGGAGTGTACCACCGGTGGCTCACACTGGAAAGCCGCCTCCGCCAAATAATTATATCTTTAACCGAATTATAGCCGAAAAAGAATACCTGAGAGTCACGCTCTCGTTTCGACACAAGTTTAATATTTAATTCTCTGACAAGAGAACAGTTACTCGATTTCAGGTGACATGGCAACCGAAGTGTTGAAAAAGTATAAATAATTTCTATACAGTTGAAAATTGAAATAATGAAAATTTAACATAAGTTCATTAATTTTTATATTTATTTGTATTAATTATATTTATATTCATATACTTATAAACGTATAAACCAGGGGTCGAAAGATTCATTAACTTTTTTAAATAAGTTTCATTTTACAAGTATTTGAAAAACTTATTACTAAAAAGTTTTATCAATAAAAGTTTTCCAATAATTTTTTGGTAAAAGGTTTTCCTTCAAAAAGTTCAAGGTTCACCTAAACATATGAAGCAATTAAAATTAAAGTATGAGTTAAACAATAAATTTTTCGCCCTGGGTTTTGATCATAAAAGTTTTTATCATAGAAAAAGAGACTGTTTACTAATACTATTAAACATGACGAATTTGATCAAAATCGTTAAAGCTATTTTTGAGAAAATCGAAAAAAACTTAAAAATGGGAAAAAATTTATGAAATAAAGTGCCCTCACCGGTTGAGAATTTTGATGAAATTTTTGTAGCCATATCTCGGGCATAAGATTTTAAGTACTAAGTTTTATCAAAATCGTTAGAGCCGTTAGAGCCGAAATGTAAAAAGTTATTAAATAAAGTACCCCCTCCGTTTGTCCAAATTTGACTAAATTTTTGCAGTCACAGCACGGGCATACACATATACCCATTACCCAATTTCAGGTTCGCATGGTTTATAGTTTTTGAGCTAGTCTATTAACACACACAGACCTTTTCGCGGGACTTGGTTATAAGTAAATTATTTTCTTTGACTAAAATCTTTTTATGAATAAGTTTCAGAATAACTTTTTGAAATGAACTTTTACGGAAAAAGTTATTTGGATAAAAGTTTTAAGATAACTTATTCAAAAAGTTTTCCTAATGAATAAGTTAATGCTCAATAAAAACGTCAAGTAGGGAAAGAAAAAAATATAAGTTTAACTTAAACTTTTTTAAAATAAAAGTTAACTTATAATTTCAACCCCTGGTATAAACATTTATTTTTTAATAAAAATTGTAATTAATAGCCTATTATAAACACAGCTAGTAGGAGAGTATTTTTTATTGTTTATTTTATTATTGCTGGAATAGCTCCCGCCCGATATTTATAATGTTATTTTTGGTTAAGGTAGTTTTTCATTAAGTTTTCAAAATTTATAAGCTACTTATACACTTTACGAAATGATTTTTTTACAGAAAAAAAAAAAAAGAAAAGAACAGAACTACCTATTTAAAAAAAAAAAAGTGTATTTATAACGGTGAAAATGTGCCAAGTGCTTTAATAAAATACAAGGAAATCCACAAAAAAACCATCTACCTTTGGATAGGTCTGAATCCTGCGTATATTTACCAGATTTTGTGTATTATTTATTTACTTAAACATTATTTGAAACCTTTTAAAATTATGATAAAGGAGGCATTTGGTTTATTTTTGTTTTTTATTTTTTACTAAGATTTATTTTTATTACAGTAACATCTCTGAGCGAACTGCGTTTTTCATATTTTGTTCCGTTGTTCGATTTATTCTGCTTTCCTATGTCACTCAAACGATATTAACAGGCCGAATTAAGTCGAATTGCTCAAAATCGAAAACGTTTACTGCCTTAAGAATCTCTTTTGTTGTATCGGGCAATATTTTAGGCTGAAATCATTCGTTGTAAACGAAGAACTAGTAAAATTGTAGATTAATTGAGAACACTGACCATTTATTATTTTTTATCAATTATTAATAGTTATATTTGTTAATACTGTATTTAAATTTATATATATTCGAAAATTCTATGTAGATTATAGATAAAGTGAATCATATTTTGTTTATAGAAATTTAAGTATATAATCTTTATATTTATGTATTTTAGTTACCTATTATTTATATTAACATTGTACTTATTGATTATTTCGTTAAGTATTCATCATAATAATGTATTTTTTTTAATAGATATGTAGAGAAGATGTGGCCAAATCCTATTACGTTCTTTATTATCATTTAAATATTATTGTAAATAGTTGTAATACGTATTTACTTACAATAAGAGGGATATTATGTTATAGGCATAGTAAAGAGGTATTCACAGGAAAGGTTCAAAATTGTGGGTAGTTTTTTTTTTTTTTTTTTATACATTTCATCTTTCTTAGAGTAGAAAAATCTCAATTTCCTTTATTTTTGTCTATTGGATTACAGCCTAATTATATTTAAATTTGTGTTCATGTCTTTGGTGTATTCATTATAAATATATAAATTTAAATATAACATAAATAAATATGCCTCTATTTAATAATTGATAAAAAATAATATGTAACATTTAAAAATGAATGGTTAGTGTTGTCCCTTAATGAAATCTACAACCTATCTTTTTCCTAGTTATTGGTTTACTATGAACGATTTCAGCTTGATAAAACAAAAGAGATTTTTGAGGCAGTGAATGTTCTGGATTTTGAGCAATTCGATATAATTGGATAATAAATAAAGTATATTCATTCATTAATACATAATATAACACGATTATCATTTTGAAAAGTAAAAAAAAAAAAATAAGAAAAAAAAAGTGGGATAAGTTTTGATTCCATAGTTCATCTAATCTATGCCATTGATTGAATTCAAATAATATTATAATTAATAATAACTTGGCAATTATAAAGCTATTTAAATATAAATAATATACATTATTCATATATTTGAAAAAAAAATATTACTAATGCACCATAGGGCATATGTTACCTTGTACAACAGTGACTAACACAAGTAGCATCCATGTGACAGAGAGACAGTTTATATACATACACACATAAACACTAATACATATTACGTGACACAGATACAGACAGAGCGAACACACAACATTCCCGTCCGGTGCTCGCTTGCAGACTGGCTCTGAAGCCCCCCTCCCAGTGAAGTGGGGCACTCGGCTCACTATATCTGTCCTGTCTTTTGGCCGCATACAAGCCTTTGTCCGTTGTCCCCCTTTTTTTTTTTTATATATATACACACTAATTTTATATGTCTTATTAATCTATTATTAAATGATTTGATGTAACAAATAAATACACCGAAGACTTGAACACAAATTTAAATATAATTAGGCTGTAATCCCATAGACCAAAATAAAGAAAATAAGAGAGATTTTTCTACTTTAATAATGATCTATGTATAAAAAAATAATCTGGTGCGATGCGCGCAACACACAACTTTCACTTACTAACTTACTTAGATTAGAAATCGACGTGTTTTCTTAATTACCATTTCTCAGTCACATATTTTTCTACATCCATTTCTTATTTTTGTTTTTATTTGCTCTCTAAAGTACACTATTTTTTATTATTAAATAAAAGTTCTTACTTGCGATAATTCGGCAATGCAAGCATAATACTCCAAGTCGTCTGATATTATAATTCTCTATGTAATTATTGAAAATTTCATTTAGTTACCATGAAAAAAAAAATCATTTCCATTAAATGAACAGAAATGCTTTAATTATAAAAAATGGTCTGTCATTAAAGTCGTACTCCGCATGTGTGGGCTCAACGTGTTTTATGAGTTGACGGGATTTTTCTTTTTTTCTCCTGTATATGTTCACTTGATTTTTTTTCATATTTAGCCCTTTCTTATTTTTAGGCGAGAGACAGATAATTTCTGCATATAAACAAATGCAAATGTACTTTATAGAAAAACAAAAAAGGCCCCTCAGAACATTTAAATAAAGCCCACCTGATATTAAAGAAGAATTGTTTTTGATTAAACATGACGAATTTAATCAAAATCATTAAAGCCGTTTTTGAGATAATCGAAAAGAAGGTAAAAATTGGAAAAAAAAGTTATGAAATAAAGTGCCCCCTGCGTTAGACCAATTTTGATGAAATTTTGGCTGTCACATTCTGAGCATATACATACATCAAATACCCAGTTTGATCAAAATCGTTGAAGCCGTTTTTGAGTAAATAAAAAAAAAAAAAAAACGCGAAAGTGAAACAAAATTTATTAAGTAAAGTGCCCCCTCCAATTGATAAATTTTGATGAAATTTTGATTGTCATATCGCGGGCACATACATAAATCAAATATCAAGTTTAATCAAAATCGTTAGAGCCGTTTTTGTGAAAATCGAAAAAAACTTAAAAATTAGACAAAATTCTTTAAATAAAGTACCTGCGCTGGACCAATTTTGATGAAATTTTTGCTGTCACATCACGGGCATATACATACACTAAATACCCAATTTCAGGTTCGCATGGTTTGTAGTTTTTGAGCTAGTCTGTTCACACACAGACCTTTTCGCGGGACTTGGTTATTAGGACTCAGGGGACCCCACAACGTGTATTTCCGTTGAAAACCGGTAGTCGAAATTTTTCACAATCGCAATACTTTCCCTAACTATATATTTCATATATTTGCACATGCAGCTTAAAAATGAGTCAATTCAAGATTTATTTGACAAAATTAATTTGATTCTCTAACCATCTTCTTCAGGTTTGGTGATTTCCTTAAATGATGAAATAAATAAAAGTAGGCTTTTTTTTTCACCTAAAAATTGGTGAAATTCGTTAGCTAGGCAAAATTTTCAGCTACTACAGCCATTCTCAAGCCTGTAAGTATTTTTTTCCCAATAAGTATTCATTTATAAATATTACATAAAATTGATTCCATAACATTTTGTTATTTTATACTGTAAAACTTGCATGGGTTAAACGAGTTTTATTCAAACCAAAATAACCTTTTTCAATGCCACACGAATTATAAAAAAACAAATAATCAGACAGGTTTCAAATAACCATATGACTTGAGCTTCTCTTGAGCAGAGCTAACTCTCCAGTCCATCGCTCCTTGTATATAGTCGTAAGCGGAACAGTCTAGAACCTCCTAGTACTCGAACATCGTAGTCACAAACATGTGCTATTGCAGTTGGTTCCAACAGTTACTTTTTCCAACAAAAGGTCTAGAATTATTCTAAACTATATGTTTTGTCTTTGGTATTTGTTTAACGTTATAAATATGTAAGGGAGCGGGGTAGCCTACTGGTAAGGCAGTGGACTGCTGTGCTTAAGGTCCCGAGTTCGAATCTGACATGGCTTATGATATCTTTATTATTCGCCACAGTTCGCCTCGTGGGCCGAGAGACCCTCCTGGGGCAAACCCAGCCTCTATAAAGTGGGTACCCTTAATTGAAAAATTAAGGGGAAAAAACCTGGCGGTTGAGCGTGATCACGGTCAAATCACCTCCTTGCACGACCGCTGACCAAGAAACAGTACTCTTCCTTACATAGTACTGCACCCAAGACCCTTTATGGGTTGTAGTGGTACAGGTTTTTTTTTTTTTATAAATATGTAACAATCATGGATCATGTCGCTGGAGCCTTCATTTAAATGTCATCTAAAAAACTAATAAATAAAACAATATTATGTTACGTTGTGTTTAAAATGGGTACCTAATTGCAAAGATATCATAAAAAATTATATTTACCAGTTGGTCATATATACTAAATCAGAGTAACTGTCGCAGTTCGCTTAGATTATTATTATATACTGGATAGGGGCTTAGAGAGGAGTATGATGCATGGTAGGTACGAATCGTGCTCTACAAACTAAAGATTTAAAGAATAAAGTATTTATTGATTAAATTAATTAAAAAAATATAGGGGAGAGTGGGGTTGGTTGGCAACAGTTTTCACTTTTTTTATTGTTGAGTCGTTCCTGTTAATATGATCCCAATAGGGCTGATACCACTGTAAACTCCAAGTATTAGATTACTTCAAGTATTTTTTTCACCACATAATATTTAATACTAAGATCATAGAAAATTGAAGAATTCGTCAATCCAGAGTGTGCCAATTAACCCCGTTGTTCGATGCGATATATGTATTCTCAACCGAAGAATTCTACCTGCTTTGCGGGTTAGTCTAACTAGCACGGCCGTTAGTCAGTTCTTGCTAAACCCGCTATGGTTGAACGTAATGTACTATTCCAGTTTTTTTAAAAAAAATTTGACTGTGATTCTTACCAAAAGTGACTATAGTTTTTAACTAGTAAAAAGATTTTTAATTTTTAACAAAGGTAGTCAGCCTAATTTATTTGAAAAATTGTGGTCACAGGTCTTCTTCTTGAAAATGGCTTAGTGCCGAAACGTTGAACCGACTATTGTAAAAATAGTGTGAGGTTAATAAAGGATCAAAAACTACTATCAAAGACTACTATCTGCTTAGCCTCAAGACTGATATAGAATTATTATAACTAATGTACTATATTTTGTTTAAGGAAAACGTTAGAATTTTGACTACAATTTTCATTAGGATAGTCAATAATAATTTAAAAAAAAAATAATTTGAAGATTATAAATGTATTTATTGAACATTAATTAAACAAGTTAATGATATAAAACGAAAATTATTAAAAAATATATCTCAATATCTCTATATACTGGGTGTCCCAGATCTAGTGTAAAAAAAAATTGGGTAATACTGCATGTTAAACGGGGTAGAATGGCGCAGAAACGAGTTTCGTATCTCAATCTGTTGAGGAGATATAATTTTTTTGTTCTAGGGTGATCCAGTGGGGGGTCAGGAATTTTCAAAAACTATTAAAAATTTAAATTTTAATAAATGTTTTGTGTTTAGCGCGTTAAAAGTCCCACTGAAAGTGGATTTAATATAACCGGACTCATCTCATCTTTTAGAAAATTTATTGCTGGTTAAGAAAATATCATCGTCTTTGTTTCTACGCTAAACCAAAGTAGAGAAAACTGTCATTTTTCAGAAAAAAAGTAAGATTTTAAAAATAAAAACAAAAAAATTCTATCTCCTCAACAGATTGAGATAGGAAACTCGTTTCTGCGCCATTCGACCCCATTTAACATGCAGTATTAAAAAATGAAGCTTTCACGACGAGTAACCAATTTTTGGTTTCGGCGGTTTTAGTGAACTCTCTCCATTGCGCGTCTCCCTCTCTTCTAACGAGCCCGCAGCTTCCCCCTCCAACATTCCACCTACCGTAAGCTCCGATCCCTGTTATGTTGTTAATATATACCATATGTTGTCAATATATAACATATTATATTAAATCAATACCAAGATAATGATCACAGAATTGATTTTAAAGGCTCGCGGGCAAAGCCGCGGCGGGGAATGCTAGTATATCTATATAACTATAATAACTAATTAAAATGTAAATAATTTTTTTTAAAAAACTAATTAAAAGGAATAATAATTACAGCGACTAATTGCTATGTTTATTTAAAATGATTAATTACAGTAACTATTTGAAATATTTCTTTACATAAAATGATTGTTAACAAAATACACCGTTTGAAAGCTCAAAGGGCACTGAATGTAATTGTCGCAGACGGGACTTGGTCAACCCACATCCACGTAAGAGCCGTCCGTGGACGATCAAGGGAAAGTGTAGCACTGTGCAGCACGTCCTTTCCTAAGGCCCATCTGAAATAGAACACAAGGTCCTTCCAGGAGGCACAACGGCATTAAGTGGGTTTAAATTATTATATTAATCATAATAGGAAGCACTCAAGAGGATTTTTTTTCCTAAAAGTTAGGATTATGGTATCGATAATATTTGTCACTTCTCTTTCCGTCAGTAAACACATGAAATAGGATACTGTGTTGGAACAAGATAATATGTTATCTATCATCTAGTTTACAACAAAAGTAACTTTTCTAAGCAAATATGTTTTCTATCCCAGAGTTGATTTTTTTTTTTTCTTTGTTAATAAAGGATATCTAATATACATGATAAATATATGTGGGGAAAAAATTCTCTCTTTAATATTTTTTGATGCCTAGGACATGATGAATTGTGGATTAAATGAAAATGAAAATTTGATTTCCCCAAAAAGTAATTCCGCATTAACTTACACTCTGTTGGAATCCAGAACACCCATAATCGCTAATATATTCATCTGACGTACAAATTATATTTTAAATATTTATTAGTGTCATGTATAAAATATAATAAATAAATTATTTAATATATCAACACTTATACATATCACAGGTTTAATAAATTTGAAATACAAATTAGCGTTTAATTATAATTGAAACTCAATATATTTATATTTGTAACAAGCGTCGCTCTAAGAAAAGAATCTGACTCAACGTATCTTTATATAGGCGAAGCATTTACCACCACCATTGCAGTTAGAAATGTGTGATGCATAGGTTTAAGTAAAAAGGTGTTTATATCTTTTTAGTTACTTTCTTGGATGATTTTGAGAAAAATTCTGTACTTTATTTTAGGTCGTATGTTAGGCCTCACTTTTCATTTTGATTTTGCCAAAAAATCGGTCGTTAAGAGCATTTAGTGGTCACCACGATAATGTGGTAGGCATGGGTCCCTTCGAATTGTGAGCGTTACATACTACATTTTGATTTGTCATGGTTTAATTTCAGTTAAGTAATTATTGTAATTAAATTTAATAAGTGAAGCTGTAAATTTATTGAGGCCAATACCTAGGGCGTAGATAGTTGTAATTTTTTCAGATTTTGTAGGTTTCTCATGTGTGTAAATATTGTATAGTAAAGGAGCAGTTATTGACCCTTCCGGAACTCCTGGCAAGGTTGGTTGGACTGAAGAATCCGTCACAGAGAAATATTTTAAGTATACGTTATTAGGTTTCAGGTAGAATAGTATTGGATTTGAAGAGGAGTACCTGGTAGTGAACTAAATAAAATTAAATAAAAAAAAAATATTGTCTCTATTTAGTTTCTGTGATTAACACATTCGATGCGGGCGTAGTAATTGCCGTTTTTACCCCGTGCGGGTAAATTTTTTGATGTTTTCATTGATTATAGTCATTTTTTTCTAAGTAAACAAATGCAGCTGAAAACGAAAAAAATAAAAAATTAATTAAATTCGCGTTTTTTACGTGCCCAGTTAATCTACCGGGTCTGTACGGCAGCGTGGCCAAGTTATGCAAACCCGCAACAAAAAATTTATTTTGTTTGATGTTTATGGCATATTTATTCAATTATAATTTCAAATTTAATACATAACTAATTTTATATTAATTTAATCATTATTGTGGGTAACCACCTTGTTTGAAATTATTTTAAATAATTTATTTTTTGAAGAGAAAAGATTTGGCTTCTCCGGGAGTCGAACCCGGGTCTTCTGCGTGACATGCGCGGTATGCTAACCCCTGCACCACCGAGTCAAATCTTTTCTCTGCAAAAAATAAATTATTTAATAATTTTAATTCATATTTTTCTCTCATACTTCAAAAAGTAAACGTAATAGGTAATCTTGTAAATAAACCTTTGGCAATCTCGAAACTCCAGGGTTTCTCGGAAATTCGATCTGTAATTGAAAATTATTATGAGATAAGTATTTCCAAGTATTAGCACTAACAATAACACCAATCTGATAATTATTTTTAGGCATAATAAATAAAAAACTAACTAAAAACGTGTACTTAAAGCAATTTGAAGAATATTCCAAATAAAACAAATCGTGAATTTGATATTTCCGGACGGCTTCCAATTTAAGGTAACTGAAGCGAAATATAGCAGATTTGCCGAAGAATTGTCAAAAATTCCCCTCCACCAGCGTTTCAATTGAAGTCATAAAATACGCAGCATGGCCAGTAGCTCTACTGGGCCCGTACGGTGAGTAGACAGGCACCCGTAGATCGACTGGGTTCGCACTGAACGTGTTAACAAAATAAAAGAAGCATAAATCTTATTTACGTTTAACTTTAAATGTTTTTATTATTTATTTATATAAAATTTTAGGGCATTTCGACCACCTGGGTCATTTTCGCTCTATATTACGATATTTATAATATCACAATCCAATACAATTAAAATACGAACTTAACAATGACAATACAATTTAAATACGAATTTTATAATTGCACTAAATTATCTCTGACGAACAAATTAACCGTTTACAAAGTACTAATGAAACCACTTTGGACTTACGGAATTGAACTATGGGAACTGCCAAAAATTCAAATATACGACTCATACAGTCATTACTAAGGAAGATTGTAGATGCCCCATTTTATGTCTCTAATGAGACCTTACACACTGACCTTGACATTCCTTACGTCGAAACAAAAGCCATAGATCTTTACCGTAACATTCATGACAGACTTACTCTAAATTCCAACCCACTACCTCATGCTCTACACACTCCCACAAACCCTTACATCCGCCAAGAAGACTGTTGAGGCGTTGGTCACGAGATTTTCTGCATTAAACATTGATACATATATTTTGTCTTTTACATTTATACTTTCACTTGTTTTTGCTTTATTTTCTTATATTGCCGACTGTTTCTTTGTTAATTCGGTTTGTGTTTTTTGTTTTGTTTTTGTATTTTTTATATCTTGTCATGTCAGCGTATCTGCTTGTTACATTAGTAGATAGCAAATTTAAGAAAATTGTCGTAATACAATTACAGTAGGGGAGAGCGGGGTTGGTTGGCAACAGTTTTCACGTTTTTGTTGTTGAGTCGTTCCTGTTAATATAATCCCAATAGGGCTGATACCAATGTAAACTCCAAGTACTAGAGTACTTCAAGTATTTTTTTCACCACATAATATTTAATACTAAGATTATAGAAAATTGAAGAATTCGTCAATCCGGAGTATGCCAATTAACCCCATATATGGGGCAGGTTGGCCAAGAAGGTGGGGTTGTTTAGCCATCTCATTCAAGTACTGCCTGACACATGTTATTGTTATTAAAAGCTGTACTATAATGGTATAATAATTTTGAATCGGTTTTAACCAGCTTTTAAGGGAAAATAGAAGTTTACACTGTCGTCACTTTCTGCTTAAGAAAAATTTCTCTCATCCTTCTTGCTTGAACTAAAGACAATTGGTAGTTTCACCTTTGTTTATGTTTACATTGCTTTTGTGAATTGCTACTGCTCCAACAAACCCCAGTTGAAGATAGCCAACTAACCTCACAGGAGAGATAATATGAAAGATGGCTGCCAGGACAGGAGAGAACAATCAAACAAGAAACTGGTCAGTCGAAAGGTTAGGTTTTTCAAAGGAATATGGGGCTATGTGAACAGAATCGGAGTCAAGTGTTTTGCCATTCCTTTAAACCAAATTTACTGAACATATAAAAGTTTACTTAAATGTTGCAAAATCAATCAATGAAGCACACTCTTCTCTACACTGTTAGCATCGGATTGAAAACTCAGGACAAGACTCCTGAGGTCGAGCGGGTCACATGGTACAATGGTGGGGCCTTCACAACAGGTGTGACGAAAGCTATAAGCAAATGGCCAACCTGCCCCCTATGCCAACCAACCCCGCTCTCCCCTACTGTTTAAAATGTTGTTCAGGCAAGTTAGGTTTTAATAATAAAAACCTCTCGCTTCCCTGATAAAGAAAGTATGGCCGGTGCTCAATGCTCCTAGTTTTGTTGGTTAATGTAATAAACAAGTATAAATAATAAAAGAATAAAATAAAATATATAATACATAAAGATTACTTTTGAAATTTAGAAAATATTACCATAACTAACAAGAAGAACAAAATAATATGAAAGAAAGGAAATAAAGAAAATTCTCTGATATTTTAGAGCTTATACAATAATTTATTAAATACGAATGAAACTTAAATGATTAAATGAAAATGAAATACAACTTATAAACTATTATTAATATGCTTTAATCGAATGGCCATTGATAAACGTTAGAATAGAATAATAAACAAACGGTTAATAACTATAATACATAGATAGATAACTAAATTCGGCAATTTAATTTTAATGTTAAAAGGTAAGGTCCAATTTTTAGAAAATGTTATTTAAATTTGAAGATCAAACAAAATTTAAAGTTCATACATTATTAAAAAAAATATTATTGGAATTATTTTACTTTAAATGCCCATCCAGCTGGGAACTTAATCTTCCTCTTCGATCCGTCTTCTAAAATAATGTCTGCGAATGTAATCGCAATACACAAATTAACACCCTTGGTGAACGAGAATGTCATAAAATGTTTTTCAAGAATGTTGAAGCGTGAGAGAGTAATGTGTACAAGGCTGGCGAGAATCAACAGCTGACTGCTCGATGAAGCGCCTTTTGATTTTCTCAGAGCTTGGATACTTAATATCGATTGGTATGATATTCAATTTTAATAAACTTGATAAATTAATTATACATTTTTTTTTTCTTTTTTTTTTTTTTTCTTTTTTTTCGGTTGGCGCATTAGGCCTAATGAGATCTTTGGCCGCGCAGTGTGGTCTTCTTACAGATATTTGTTTTGCTTGCGGGAGTACAGACAGCCTGGAGGGGGTAGCCCAAACCTCACGTTGCTGCAAGCCATGGTCACCATGGTACAGCGGCAGACTGCCCATAGCTCCATAACCAATCCCATTGGGGCCAATTTGGCAGTGTCCTTCCCACCGATGGCGTCAGCTCTCTCGGGCTCAAGGACAGTGACAAACTGGTCTAGGTCCAAGGATTTTGGTAGCTCAGAGTCAGCAGGCCCCGAGGACCTATATTTCTTTCCCTGAAGCATACCGTTCCTGAACCAAACCTCCGGACGGTTACTGACATCCTGGAAAACCACACCACGATTCTCGATGAGATACACGGGGAAGGTTCATCACTCCTACGCCCGGTCGGTGTGAGTCGCCTCCAGTAGGCTGACGGGCCTCACATACCCGGGGGTGGGGGTAGAAATGGACCGCGTGGCGTTCCTTGGTGGGCGGTCACCCGAATGGAGCGGTCACCCATCCAAGTACTGACCACGATGGACGTTGCTTAACTTTGATTATCTATTGCAAGCGCCCTTGTCCACTCGGCCATCCCGGCCCCTTAATTATACATTAACGACAATATATTAATTACTGAATTTAGAACTTATTAATTATTATTATTATTATTATTATTTTGGTTTAAAAATGATGAACTGAAAATTAAACTAAACAATTATATAAAATGATATATTTTATTGAATATATTCCTCTGTACAATTGTTTTTTTGTTTTTTTATTAAATTTAAATAAATAATTTTGTCTCTTCAGGATAAAAATCTGGTTGGAAAAAACAAATTTAAATCTTATTTAATTTTTATTGATTTCGAAAATAAACTGTGACAAACTTCTAAAATTGAAATATAAATACAGTTGTTCTACAAGATTGAATCTAATTCCAAGGTTTTTTTTTTCTTATTTAAACAATTCGCGTTAGTGCCATTTATAAAACAGCAGGAGTCTAAATAAAGTCCCTTTTAGCGGAATTCATGGTCTTGGCCCGGTGCCGTCGAGTTGCTTTGGTTAAAAGTGTCCACGAGTAGTTTTCTTCTCAGCTCTCTCGGACGGATTTATTCAAAACGAATAAGTGTCTTCTTATATTCCTATTGTATTTATAAAATATAAATTGTTCATATTACTTGTCTCCGCGTATTTATTGTTCCTACAAAGAAATATACCTGAAACTAAAATTAAAAATATCATGGTTCAATTCCCGAACATAAGGTATATGAGATAATTAAAAACTCCATTTAGGATCTAAATTAAACAGAAAAACTATGGAGAACATTTTCTTTTGTTCATAAGATTTAGTTTAGAATTGATAACTTAAAATATTTTCGGCATAAGAAAATCTCGAAAAGAGTATAAAATTGGTAGTGATGGCGGAAAAATAGTCGTATAACATAAATTAAATTAAATGGTTGAATAATTATGCATATAAATTACTCCTAAAGAAATTAAACCAAATCAATATATATTATAAAGCAAAGTGTACAATGTGCGTGCCGATAAGGCTCAAAAACGACTCCACGTAGGATTAAGGAAGTTATGTCTTCGTTTAGCCATATGATCCCTTACGGAGAAGAAGGTTTCCGTTTTTCTCTTAAGAGTGGAAAATTGAAGAGAAAAGGACTGGAATTTTAAGCCTCTCGTACCATTTAATTAGCCTCTCTGAGATTGAGATACGAGTTTATGAATGAAAAATTTAGTTCGAGCTCCAGGCTACCAGGAAGCGCTAGGGTGCGTTTCACTCAATGTTTATTGTTCATTCATCCAGTTAAGTGTAAAGGTTATATATTTATTCAGCTGTTCTTTTTAAATTACTAAAAAATTAAGCGATAATATTTAGTTTATCCTTTGCTTTCAAATAAAATAATGATTCTACATCTCTGCAATCTATTAGAAAACCAACTGGATTCCTTAAAAAATTAATTATCTCATAAGAGGGCTAATTGATCAATACATTACATTTAATCAATATATAATACAATACTTAAGTAAATTTAATGCAATATGAGTGAACATTTCTTAATTGAACAGTGAGCGAATAAAAACAGACATAAAACAAAGAGATAAATTGACTGATAAATTGAATATAAATCGAAAATAAAAAGTTTGAAGTGTTTTTATTGTATGTAATTATGAAAAAGAAGTTGGTCTTAATAGTATTAAGATTCGAGATCTACAGAGTCCGCTCAAATTACGAGGTTGGGGGGGGGGTATCTTAAGGGAGGTTGAAATGGAAGAAGAAAGGTCTTAAAAAAAAGTGTCTATGAATCTTCGGTAGTTTCTATCCTTCTGGATCTAATAGGACCATCACAGTTGTCGGCGCTTAAGTTGTACTCTAAATATAATATTTTTAATATAATATTTTTTTATCTGCTGACTGCTTGGAATGGGCTTATACGATTCAGAATCACAGAAACCATCAAAAACGATGCATAACTCGACGTTGTTGCATTAAAATTAATTGTTCACTTACCATTTTCAATCCCAAATAAAGTAATAAATAAAGGACTCTGCAGTTCTCGAATCAATATTGATACCAAGGTAAAACCGAAGTTTCAAGAAGGTGCTAATTTTGTTCTATATTTCCTTTAATTTTAAGGTTTTTCTGTTATTAAAACTACCACACAACTACCGGAGCGAAGCCGGGCACCCTAGCTAGTAAGATATAAATATCAGTAAATATGCTTTCATACGTGATCCTTGGTAACCTCAAAGTTCATCTAGATAATAATAATTTTGACATTCGCGGATAGTGGGTCGGATCTAACATAATATGTTGGTATATTATAACTAAAGCTCGGAATTCCGTGCAGTAAAAATTTGAAAACGTGCATTAAAAACTTCAAAACCTGTAAAAACGTGCATTAAAAGCCTTCAAAACGTGCAAAAACATGCAATAAAAATGTATTGCTTGAAAATCAGGCATTAAATTATTTTTGTGAACAAAAAATAGCTACATTGGAAAAAAATAAGTAGCGGAGAATAAATTGAAATAGAAACTCTTTTATTTTTTCAGATTATTTTTATAATATTGGTTTTGGTATAGATTCTGGTAAAATCACTGAATTTTGGATCTTTTATATAATACTATTGATATATTTTTGAAAAAAATTTCGGTAAAAAAATCGGAACATAAAATATTTAATTAAAATAGTAACAGCAAGATATGGAATACAAAGTAGAATACTCGCATGTGAGCTGTAATTATATATATTGGAAATAGGAAGATCTTAAAAAAGGAAAGATACTACTCAAATTATGGAATCCCTAGATGCAATATCCGGTGCGTAGGCTTATTTTTAGATCAAACTGGTGACACGCACTACCCCTGTTACCTTTCTAGGGTTAAAATAAATTAGGTACTTACTTGTGCTGCTGCGGGTATCAATTTGTATTTTCCTCTCACATCCATTTTTTTATCACAAGATTTACAGATCACTACACAAACAACTGAGTTCCTGGCAATTGAGTTCAGGATATTTTTCAATCCATCCCACAGTTTTAGAAGACATAATTGCTCCAATTTTAGGCATGTTTAGTAATTATATACTCGACAGAAGCTAGTTTGATACTGAAAGAACGATGAGAACTGAGAAATAAAATAAAACAAAAACAAAAAACGTCCAGTAGTCTTGTTTTATTACTGATGGCCTGTATCGGACCCCGTAGTCCGATTCTAAAAAACAACAGAATTTCATCTGTTAGCAACTTTTGCTGCACTAAAATGCAATAATCTCATTAAAAATCGACTAAATTGAGTCTTTGAGGTGTTCGGCCTTTCGGACATTTTCATGTGATCATCGGCTGTTAAGATGGGAACGTAAGACATCGGACCCCGATGCCGCACCTAACGTGTTAAGGTAAGCTTTAAAATGATCCATAATTAGTGAAATTTGATGAAGTATTAAGGAACTTATGGCGTACCATAAAGGCCTTGAGAAATAATATATATGATTATTCATATTGTAAAGTGAAACACGCTATATATAGTTTAAAATAGTTCTAGACTTTTTGTTAGAACAATTACCAACTGTTCAAGTCTGTGACTGTTCTAATACATGTTCCTGATTTAGCATATTAATGAAGTTTTCAGCCATATAGGCTGTGTTTTTCTGTTTGTTAATCCTTGTTAGTCTCGAGGGACCATTCCCCGAAACAAGGCCTTTTTTTCGTTTTAAATCTGTCTAAATTACATTTGTATATTGTATGCATGATTTGTATACATATTTTTAAATGTTGAACAATATAGGATAGAAGACACAAGGGATACCGAAGTCCCTAGAGACTGACCCGGTCTGCCCTAAACCCCCACAGAAACGGAATGCTAATGCCCTTCATCTTAATGGAATATTGAAGGGAGGGAGTTATGAAATCGGCCTGCTGCTATTGACTAATGATGGAGATTGGCGGCGCTAACTGCTCGGCCCACAATGCTCTGATTGATATCTTTGGGGCTATTACCGGAGGGGAACAATAGGGCCACGGTGGACTCGGTTCTTCTATCAGCCGACGGGATCGCAACGGTATCTTGGTCCACAATCGATTATTACGAATCCCATTATCGATTCCGAGGGTTGTTTTAACCTGTTCATATACATTCACACATTAACGCAGACCGCTAGATTATCACATTGGATTTTGCCATCAGGCGATGCTTAGCACAAAAAATTTAGATCTTCAATAAAAAAAAAAACACGTGAAAATGAGACACCCGTTTGACCAATTTTGATGAAATTTTTGCTGTCATGTCGCGGGCATATACATAAACCCAATTTCAGGTTCGTAAGATTTATAGTTTTTGAGCTAGTCTGTTCACACACACACACTCAAACACAACAAACAGTTGAAAACCGGAAGTCAAAATTTTTCATGATCGCAATACTTTCCCTTACTAAATATTTCTTACATAGGTAAGTGAAAGTAAAAATGTGAAAAAATGAGATTTGTCAGAAAAACATTTAAGAAGAAAGAACTTGCTGATGTTTGCTTTATTTATATTATATAAATTCATTTCTTAAAAAGGAATTTTTTTTTTATCATAGAGTAAGTGGTTGTAAAGCAGTAAAAGACTCCTAAAATTTGTTTTAACATTGCAAAAATTATCAATATGGATGTTAATTCAAAATTCCATCAGTTGCTGCTGTTATTTTCGATAAAATACGGCTTAAATCCTGTATCGGACCCCGGGGGGATGTTATGCACCTGTTATTTCTAGGTATAATCCTTACCAAGAGATAATGCCCTTGAGAAGATCATTTAATTCACTTTTCAGTAAAAAAAATAACACTTTCGTCAGAACATTCCCATCGGACCCCGACGCCCGATATCGTCTGTGGCTCATCCCAGCAATCGGACCCCCGGGACCTATACCGTCCGTTCAAAGAGGTCTTGTAAACACGTAGATACTACGTAAACAGCTTAAACTTATGTTTCAAAAAATAAATAATCTACAATTTAAACACATCTTTTCTTTACTTTAACCCTCACCATTGCCTATGATTGTCAATCATGGTATAACATAAAACTCAAAAACATTTTTTTGGGTCGCTTAAAAGATTTTTTTGTTTATAGATTTAAGAAGATTAAAGCACATTAAACACCGATAACAGTAAAAAATCATAAATGCATGTCTAAACCACGGATGGACAGCATAATCATAAAACCACAAAATTCATAGAATTTAAAGAAAGGCCGAGGATTAATAACCCTTTTTAAAAAAGATTCGTAACATCGTAGCCATTTTTGTTTTAAATTAGATTTTGATTTCCGACTTCCACTTGCTATGCACATTAAAAAGGAATTCAATGCTTGCTGGAAAAGCTCTTTTTCAGGTGATTTAGAGGCCTTAACAAAGGATTCAGGCACCTCTGTCTGCTTCCGTAAACACTCGATCACTGTGGGATATTAATATACAATGTAATCATAAAATCTTGTGCAGATTCTTCACTCTGGAGTGACACTTTTGTTATGTTACCCAGATTACTATTATCGGTATTTAATTATGTTTCTGCAACTATTGAGGTGTTTAGATAAAAATTGCAGTATGTGCCAAATTATTGATTTTGAGATAACAAATAACTATTAACTAAGCTTAAATTTGGTTTGAAAATTAAGAAAAATGTGATGGATATGACCATAATATGGACTTACTATTATCCCAGTCATGACATCTCCTATTCCATGTATGATGGTGAATTGTCTAATTTTTTTCTTTAAGTTACGATAACGTCCCTAGGGTGGCACTCGATAAGAGAGTTTAGAGACGAAAATCTTGAAGATAGTCATTTGTCAAGAATTGTTTCCATTTCGAGGCAGTCATATTCTCAGATACCGAAATAACAAACGTATATATTGTGTATTATATTTACCAATAAAACTGGTCGAAAAACGGCCAAAATCGCAACTGTTCAGTCGCATACCTACGACATCTTGAAGTTGCCGGATTCATGTTGCAGCCGAGCAAAACTGAACACCTCCTCTCGGAACACAGATGTATGTATGTAATAAACAAGTACCGAAGACAATATTCCGCAAAGGAAACAGATTGTCATTGTGGAAAAAAAGTTTTATGTGTCTTTCCGATGGAACATTGGTCTTTACAAAAAATCAAAGTACAGGGTGTTGAAAGGTGTGTAGTGCACCTACCGCAAACGATTTTCAATCTTCAGTACATATTCATAAAATTGATAATGTGACTATTATAATACAAAGTTGATTAAAATTGATATAATTATAATATAAAGACACGGGATAGACGAACGTTGTATAGCGCTACCTGGGTGGGCTGATTTTTATTTCGCGTGGGACCCACGGAATAAATCTCGTCCTTCCCACCATGGATAGAACAACCAACTAATGAACCAAACTCACTTGCAGTATCTAAAGAGGGGTACCAAATAAAAAAAAAAAAAAAAAAAAAAAAAAAAAAAAAAAAAAAAAAAACGACTTCGAAAACCCGAAATCAGTTCAAAATGCACTTATTAGAAATCAACACATTGCTTCCTTCCGTCTAATATTAGAAATTATCTTCCCCCACTAAAAAGTATGAAATAAAAAACATTTAATTTTTTTTTATAAAATGTTAAAATTGTTAACACCGCAAAATTTAAAATTGTTAACACTAAAAATTACGAAAATCTTAAAATTCTCTACAGATTTTCTATTTTGCGCCGCCTCCGAAAGGATTGAACATGGTATTTAATATTTTAATTTAATAATTTTTATTAATGCATTTTTCCGCTTTTCATACGATATTCAATTTTGCTGCGTATTCATAAAAATCAGAAGGTAATTATTTCATACTTTTCAGTGCATTTATTTTTACTGGTTCCTAGTTTTCGAAGTAGGTTTAATTTTTTTTATAAAATGTTTTTTTAACTAGGTAATTGTTCCTATTTAGTTGATAGTGTAGTGTATTCCTATTGAATTGCTTTCGTAATTTATTTATTCTATATACTGTTATATTATTTCTTTGGCAATTTTGCTTTTGTGACATTTTCTTTGTGGTGTTTTGTATGAAATAAACATTCTTTTCAATGAATCATACATTAAAAATTAAAGTGTTTTGCTTATATTGAACCTTAACTTTTAGTAAGTAAATTACACCATTCTTAGTTTCTTATCGAAAAAAGGCATAAAAAGTGTATACCTGTTTATTACATTAACCAACAAAACTAGGAGCATTGAGCAACGGCCATACTTTCTTCATCAGGGAAGCGAAAGGTTTTTATTATTAAAACCTAACTTGCCTGAACAACATTTTAAACAGTAGGGGAGAGCGGGGTTGGTTGACATAGGGGGCAGGTTGGCCATTTGCTTATAGCCTCCGTCACACCTGTTGTGAAGGCCCCACCATTGTACCATGTGACCCGCTCGAACTCGGGAGTCTTGTCCTGAGGTTTCAGTCCGATACTAACAGTGTAGAGAAGAGTGTGCTTCATTGATTGATTTTCCAACATATAAGTAACTTTTTATATTTTCAGTAAATTTGGTTTTAAGGCATGACAAAACATTTGCTTGTTCTTCCCTGTCCTGGCAGCCATCTTTCATATGATTTATCCTGTGGGGTTAGTTGGCTATCTTCAACAGGGGTTTGTTGGCGCAGTCATAAAAGTAAGATAAACATAAACAAAGGTGAAACTACCACTTGTCTTTAGTTCCAGCGAGGAGGAGGAGGTCAATATTTACTACGTAGAAAGTGGCAACAGTCTAAACTTAAACGGAATTTTTAGGAACAATGAAAAAGATAATGACACTAAAGATCACCTTCAGCCGCAATCGAAGCTTACTGACGAAACAGCCACACCTGGCTACCGTGGAAATGAAACTAGTGCACCGCAAACACTTTCTTATGATTCGATTAAAGGGCCAGAGAATATTTATCCTACCTAAAGTTTTATAAGTTGTTTTGAATTCGTTTTATGAAAAAAATGTTTACAATGTTCTAACGCAACGATACTTCTATGCCATTACATTTTTTTAATTTCTGCTGTTTGAAATGTTATTTAATTTTGTTCAATTAAATTAAATATGGTAAAATGCTGCCATTTGTCATTCTATTTTCTCTTAATAGCTGTTAAAAAAACCGATCAAAATTAATATATCATTATAGTGCAGCTTTTAATAACAATAATATGTGTCAGACAGTACTTAAATGAGATGGGCAAATAACACCACCTTCTAGACCAACCTGCCCAACCCGGGGGGTTAATTGGCATACTCTGGCTTGACGAATTCTTAAATTTTCTATGATCATAGTGTTAAATATTATGTGTTGAAAAAAATACTCGAAGTACTCTAATACTTGTGGTTTACAGTGGTATCAACCATATTGGGATTATATTAAGAGGAATGACTCAACAATCAGAAAAGTGAAAACTGTTGACAAACAACCCCGCTCTCCCCTAAATAAGGTCTGTTTTAAAGTATTATAAATACTGCATTTACATGATGAGTAGGCATCCCTGAAACGATAATAAGGTCACTTCGTCCCATCGACGAAGCGCTACCTAAATCAACGCTTCGATTAGCGCTACCTTTCCCGAGTTAATTGATCGAAAATTTAGGTGTAGTGTCATCTTCAAGATCTTGTCACAGGCTGAAGTATCCTTATTTCTACGTAATTCAATCATATTTATGAATAAAAACAGCTGCTTTGATGCAAGTTAACGACAAATCGGACATTAACGAACAAAGACCTTCTTCATTAGGCCATCACGACATGACAGTGCGGGTCCGATTCACGCTCCCTCTATTCAACCCTGACAGGGCTCGGTACAGCGCGGCTTTTGCTTCCTTTGTTCCGAGCTCAATGTGACCCTTCCCTCGTCGGCCACTGAAGCAGCTATTCAGCTCGATGTGTCATTGTAAATGAACTAATCTCTTCCTATAGTTCTTATGTACTTGTATTATCGAATAGACGGAAAACCATAAAAAAATCTGGTGTGATGCGCGCCACAACTTCCACCTAACAACTCACTTAGATTAGAAATGGGCGTATTTTAATATATATGTAAACGCATTTCCTCAAATATAAAAAGTTGGAAAATCAATGGAAATCACTGGTTTTAAGCACCATCCCCCCCCCACAATTTCAACTTAATATAGGCTGAGCCCCAGGAGGTTCTTTCAAAATTTGAACCATAATCATAATTGTTGAAAGAACCTAAACAGAACACAAAGAAGAAAGATATTATAAATCAAGAAGAAATGTGATAAGAACCTGTGCTTCAATCTTTTAACCAATAAAAAGTAAATAAAAAAAAATGTAATTGAGGAGAAAGGTATCAAGTGAACCATTTAAAAATCATACTTTTCCTTTTTAGCTTTAAAAAAGGTTTCGAAGTGTTCCGTTTAGGAAGGAACTGACCTAAATAATTTGATAGTTCAAAGATTTCATGTCAGTTTTTTCTCCTTTTGATCCTTCTTTTTTTTTCTTCTCTCGTTTTTCCTTTTCTTTTCTCGACCCTTCCTCAATTTAAACGTTACAGTTAGCTCTTTTCTACTAAACGTTTCCAATTGATTCATTCTGAAGAAATTTTCCATTCACAATATGTACGGTACCTAATATGTTCAGGTTTTGATTTAGAAGGAATGATGTATTTTTTTTTTTTTTTTTACTTTCACTTACCTATATATGAAATATATAGTAAGTGGAAGTATTGCGATCGTGAAAAATTTCGACTCCGGTTTTCAACGGAAATACACGTTTTGGGGTTCCCTGAATCGAAATAACCAAGTCCCGCGAAATGGTCTGTGTGTGTGTGTTTGTGAGAACATATTATCTCAAGAACTATAAGCCGTACAAAACTGAAATTGGGTATTTGGTGTATGTATATGCCCGCAATGAGACAGCAAAAATTTCATCAAATTTGGTCAAACGGAGAGAGTACTTTATTTAAAAAATGTTGTCTAATTTTTATGTTTTTCTCGATTTTCTCAAAAACGGCTCTAACGATTTTGATTAAACTCGGTATTTGATGTATGTATGTGCCCGCGATATGACAATCAAAATTTCATCAAAATTGATCAATTGGAGGGGGCACTTTACTTAATAAATTTCGTCTCATTTTCACGTGTTTTTTTTTTTTATTTACTCAAAAACGGCTTCAACGATTTTGATCAAACTGGGTATTTGATGTATGTATATGCTCACAATGTGACAGCCAAAATTTCATCAAAATTGGTCTAACGCAGGGGGCACTTTATTTCATAACTTTTTTTTCCAATTTTTACCTTCTTTTCGATTATCTCAAAAACGGCTTTAATGATTTTGATTAAATTCGTCATGTTTAATCAAAAACAATATATATATACCAGGAATCTGAAAGTCAAAATTTCATCAAAAGTGATCAAATGGAGGGGCACTTAACTTAATAAATGTTTTCTCATTTTCAAGGGTTTTTTTATTTATTTATTAAAAAACGGCTTTAACGATTTTTATCATACTTGGTATTGATTGGTATTTTATCAAACTAGGTGTATGTATATGCCCGCGATGCGTCAGCCGAAATTTCATCAAAATTAGTTTAACGGAGGGTACATTTTACTTAATAAAAGTTTTCTTATTATCACGTGTTTTTTTTATTTACTCAAAAATGGCTTTAACGATTTTGATCAAACTGGGTATTTGGTATATATATAAGCCCGAGGTGTGCCAAAATTTTATTAACCTTATTATGAATATAAAAACGTTTATTAGGGTAACTTAGGGGGGGTAAAGTAAATACGTGAAACTTAAATTTTTTAAAGCATCGAGGGTGTACGAAAATACTGTATAAGATAACAGTCTATTAATTATATTTTAGTCAAGAAAATTTTGTTCCATAATAAATTTTCGCAATATAAAGCGACTTTAGAGGAACTGTAATCGTTCTGGATTTCCAAAAAGGCTTAAGATACCAGCTTTACAACGAGACGTAAATGCACCTATCGATTCACCTTCACGATATAGTTACAAAAAGCAACTCGTAGTAAAAGACGAGCAAGCAGTAAAAAAAAACTCGATGAAATTAGTTATTAATATAATAAAAAAATATATAAGCAATAATGAATCGAAAAGTACTGAGAACTTCCAAATTTTGCTATACAGATACTCTATAACTTATGGAGATATACAAATGAAAGCATATAAATGTGTGAATGGCGTTTAAAAATTATTGAAACACGTCGATTTCTAATCTAAGTAAATTCGTATGTGAAAGTTGTGTGTTGCGCGCATCGCACCATTTTTTTTTTTTTTTATAGGCAGCTAGTGTCCATTAGAAAGATATTGACACTAGGAATAGAAATAGAAAGATATGTGTAAAGATATGGAAATAGAAAGATATGTGTCCATTAGAACGATACGGACTGGGATATTTGTTTAATATTTTTCTGAATTGCCAAAAAAAAGAAGATTGAATTACGTTCCAATTGATAACGGCTTACTTCTCTTTGTCAGTGTTGTTTAATAATCCCACAATCACCTTAATGTTCCATATGTACCTAATGTTCGCCGATCCAGATACCAGTCCTTTCATAGCAAACTTCATACCCATCGGAACCCACTTGTTTCAGAACCCTTGCTTCCTCCTCTATTCCAGACAATCCTCCTTCGGTGCCTGAAAAGAAGGTGGGCTCGAGATATTTCAAGATAGATAATATTAGTATGAACACTTATCAGTGCATAGTTTCTTTACTTGCTTATTCATAATTACTATTTTCTTTTGCTTTAGCACGTTTACTTAATGTATCACTTTTAAATACAGTTGTTTTGGTAGCATTGATCAAATCTTAGTTTTCAAAAGCCTTTTTCTTTTGAATAAATTATTTTAACCCTCTGAGGGGACATGAAAGTTTATTACCGATTACGGGGAATTAACTTGTTCCACTGTAATTTTTTGAGAAACACGTGTTTTTCTGTTGTTTTCTATTAAAATTTCACAACAAAAAACACAAATAAAAAATGCATGATAAATAAATCACCCGTTTTACACGTCGAAAAAAAAAGTGCGAAGTACGTTCACAACGGACTATACACTTCTCTAATCCGCATGGAAGGTGGTAAATAACGTTATATTGTGTAACATATACAGATCAATCTGTAATGCATATTGAGAATTACTTCAGACACTGTTATCATAGTGTAAAAAATTATAAAAATTAAATTATGTTTTTTTTTTTGTTATAAATATGAATTCTTCGATGTCCACAGATACATATAAAACGAATTTCATTACAATTCATTATTTGTTTCGAAATTTGTATTGTATAAAATCACGTTTTTAGGGTGTTCGTTGTTGCGTCGAATTGCTACTGGTAGATAACGTACGAACGGTGCCGAATGCAAAGTGTTAAAAATCTGGAGCGACGCGCGCAACACACAACTTTCACTTACCAACATACTTAGATTAGAAATTATAATGTTTTGTTAAATGCAATTTCTCAAAGCCACATATTTGCTTTCTAAAGTACACTATTTATTTTATTTTATTATTAAATGAAAGTTTTTACTTTGCGATAATTCGGCAATGGAAGCTTAATATTCCAAGTCGTCTGGTTTTATAATTCTCTATATAGTTGTGGAAAATTTCATTTAATTACCATGAAACAAAAAATTTCCATTAAGCGGACAGAATGGCTTTAATTATAAACAATGTTTGTCATTAAAGGCGTACTGCGCATGCGTGGGCTCATTAGGCGTG
This sequence comes from Aelia acuminata, assembly GCA_911387785.2. NCBI lineage: Eukaryota > Metazoa > Arthropoda > Insecta > Hemiptera > Pentatomidae > Aelia > Aelia acuminata. The sequence goes on from OU426982.1 coordinate 15,174,903, forward strand.
TTTTAGGAGTTGATGGAATACTTTTCTTTTTTTCTCCTGTAAATGTTTAATTGAATTTTTTCATATTTCATATTTAGCCAGTATTTATTTTTAGGCGTAACGAGAGAGAGTTGATTTCTCCATATAAACAAAAACAAAGGTACTTCATAGGAAAAAAAAAGGTGCCTTCCCCATTTAAGCCCTCTCAGAACATTTTAATAATTATAAAGTTTATTTGATGTTAATGAAGATCTAATTTCCATTGAACATGATGAATTTGATCAAAATCATTTAAGCCGTTTTTAAGGAAAATTGGAAAAAGGTTATGATATAAAGTGCCCCCTACGTTGGATCAATTTTGATGACATTTTTGCTGTCATATCATGGGCATATACCTACATCAGATACCTAGTTTTATCAAAATCAAAGCCGTTTTTGGGAAAATCGAAAAATAGACTAAATTCTTTAAATAAAGTACCCACTCCTTTTGACAAATTCTGATGAAATTTTTGCTGTCACATCGCGGGCATTTACATACAGCAAATAACCAATTTCAGTTTTTTACGGCTTTTAGTTTTTGAGCTAATCTGTTCACACATACACACACACACACAGACCTTTTCGCGGGACTCGGTATATTTGGACTCAGGGGACCCTAAAAAGTGTATTTCCGTTGAAAAAAGGAAGTCGAAATTTTTCACGATCGCAATACTTTCCATTACTACATATGTAAGTGAAAGTAATAAATCGTTTATAAATTAAATAAATGTTTTATAAAATCTTATCGTTCCACCAAGCTATTTAACTAGCTATTTAGTGTAGTACACAAGAGCACGCGGTTGCTATCAGAAACCCGAGCTGTTTAACAATTGAGCAGTGGCTGGCTGGAACCACAGCCTACCTGATCTATTGTACAACTTCCGCTCCTTTTGTTACTCAACCGCTTTGTGGACTACCACTCTTCCGGTCACACCCAACATTTATGCTTGTTGATCCTATTTTAGATAATGCACAAAATTTATTTTCCTGCCATCATTTGATAGCATCTATCGATTTGAATAAGAAGTATTTTTCTTTGTTTGAGCTGTGATGAAAGTCCTATCTTACTGAAGAAAAAGTAACAGTTCCCAATGAAACTATGAAATTGGATTTTGACTTTTTATCCGGCATTGAATATTTCTCATCTTATTATGCCGTGTATCATCTCAGAAGACTGGAAAAAAAGAAACCGGTTTTTGATTACGGTTATTGCGACATCTAATTTAGTAACCTAATTTTTTCTTCTGTAATGTAACAGGAAGAAATGGCTCCGTTTTAATGGTTAAAAAATAATAAATAAAAATTATCAAGCATGGCGGACAGCCAAGAAATCGAAACGATTAAATTGCTAATCTAATTGTCAGCCTGGTTTCCACAGCTTTCAGCCAAGTATTGTCCTATTTCTTGCTAAGCAATGTTAAACAAATAAACCAAAACTTAAAATACTAAAAAAATATCTAATGTAAACATATATATTCCTAAATTTTGCAGTTATACATTTACCCATTCCTAGCCTAAGGAAGAGCCCATAAAGCATAAGAGACGAGGAAGTAGAGGGAAAAATATGTATATAGGATTAAAATATAATAAAATAAATTTTAATAATACTTTTACTTACTGGTACCCGTCTTAGGTAAATGCATTGAGATCGAAACATTAATTGTATACTATCAGAATTGTTATAGGTTAAATAATTGTCAGGATTTTCAGTATACAATGATATTTATTATGGTAAGCCAACGTTTCGATCCAGCTTGTGGATCTTCATCAGGGCTACTGGATGAAGATCCACAAGCTGGATCGAAACGTTGGCTTACCATAATAAATATCATTGTATACTGAAAATCCTGACAATTATTTAACCTATCGTAATTGAAGAACAGTTGACCATCTCTCATCTCTATCAGAATTGTTAATAGTGATCCACATTTTTTGTAATTTTCACGTTTTTGCTTTTAGTTGAACATTGACCTTTCCGTTATATATTGAATGGGCAACTTTTCTGCTTTCTCTTAACGTTAAATGTGAAAAGCAAGGTACCAATGTCATTATCCTTCCGTCGGGTGCGATGTACGAACTCCCGAGTTCGGGCGCGATGTTACCACAGGTTACCATTACCCATAATTAATAACAATTAATTTAAATAACAGATATATAGTGAGCAACATTTTGTGGGGAGAGAAAAACAGATATCAAGGGTTGTTGAAAAAATGTATTTGGTATAAAGTTGGTTAAAAAATGCGTAAAAATATGTCATTGATATAAATCATATTTAAAATATTTATTCTAAGGTTTAATAATCGTTCATACACCATATTTGCATGAGACAAGCAGAGTACTTACACCTTACATTTCATACCTTCTTGATTACTCATTCTTCTCAAGCCAGTTTCCGTGGTAAGCGACGAGCATCTAGCCGCCTGTTAGAGGTTGTTGGTATAACTACAATGTATATACTTCCGTATTGTGCGTCTAGCTCATTTTTACATCAACAAGAACAAACAATTTTATACCGAACATGGGTTTACAATGGATATATTGTCAGAAAGGGCATTTTCCTCGGCAACCCGGGCAAAATAATTGATAAAATTTCGTTATTTGGTCTTGCAGTAGGTAAAACTAAATATTTTAATGAAAACATTTTGAAAGTACTTATCTTTGATATTATGATCCTTTTGGGCACAAGGAGCCTATCAGATCAAAAGCTGGATAACTGCATATGGTAAAAGCTAAGGAGTAAACTAAGATGAAATTTACATAGAGCAGATAAAAACAAACAGGTCCAAAAAAGCATTGTATTTATACGTCATTGAGAGAGAGAGGAAAAGATAAAATGACGGGGCTGTGTCTGACAGATAGGTTGCGCCCGACCCGACCCGGTTGAGTTGAAAAGGCATGAATTATTTGATATTTTTTTTTAGAATTATGATAAGTTTGATTTTTTGAGATAATCTCCTTTTAACAAAAACCTATTCATTTAAGCTATATTAAATACTTAAAACAGAAATAATTTAACGGGGTCACCTGTGGTGTTATGGTTAACATGGCAACCTACAATACTAACGGTCGCGGGTTCGCGTTCCTTGGTGGCACTAGGATCTTTTAAAGGGAGTAAAAAATCCTTAACTATGCCGTTCCTCGGATAGGACGTAAAATGGAGGTCCGAGTCGGGTACTCGCTTAAGATCCCTATCCTATTTATACCTGGATAGGCTAAATTTAGGACTCACACTGCAGCATCGTCCAATTAGCCTAGTAGCATGAAGGGACGTTAAACAAACAAAGAACAAACAACAACAGAATTAATTTAACTACCGCTGTATTATTAATTTTTTTTTTAAGGCAGTGAACCACTAAAAAGCTCCTAAAATTCAAGGACTGTAATTATCCACACCTCACTGAATCCCAAACCTGGACGTGATCCGACGAAGAAAAATCCCAACTATTCGGCGAGCACCTGTTCAAAACTTCTAACCCACATCCTGGTATCCTAAATCCTATTCAACTTGAATGTATTGAAGCAGAACTGGATACTCCACTCCAATTGACCCTCCCACCTAAAGCATTTCATCCATCAGAAGTATCCAACATCATCAAAAAATTACCTTCCCGCAAAGCTCCTGGACACGATCTCATTACCTCCCTCTAATCGAATCCTAAAGCTTCTCCCCAGAAAAGCTATATTTTTCCTAACCTACATATATAACGCTGTACTCCGATTCAAATATTTTCCTGATCCATGGGAACTAACTGTTGCTAAAATGATTCCCAAACCCACGAATCCACCACAATGGCCATCCTCTTACCGTCTTATTTCTCTATTACCCATCATGGGTAAAATCCCTGAAAAACTCATTCTCAAGCGTCTTTACCCTATCCTAGATTCAAATCGGATAATCCCAGATCACCAGTTTGGATTCCAACATCCCCTTCACGATCCAGCAATGCCATAGCGTAGTTGACGTTCTCTCGTCTCCATTGGAGCGCGGAATGTACTTTACCGAAGTCTTTCTCGATGTAGAACAAGCATTTGATCGATTCTGGCACCCGGGATTGCTGTACAAAATCCGTAAATTCCTTCCTCCTACCTACTTTCTCATTATCCGTTCCCACCTCTCAGACAGACTATTCAAAGTAAATCGTAATAATCCCTTTTCATCCATCTTTTCTTAGGCTACTGGTGTTCCTCCAGGTACTATCCTCGGTACAATCCTCTGCACAGTTTATACAGCTGACATCCCAACCCATCCTAATACTGTTATCACCAAGTACGCAGATGACACATCTGTGCTATCAGTTAGTAATGACCCATTCCTTGCATCCAAAACTCTCCAAGCTCACATCACAACCACAAAATAATGAAGTTGGTGTCAGAAATCAACTCCGAAAAATGCCATCAAATCACTTTTACCCTTCGTCGTAAACCTACGACCTCCTGCCCAACAGAATCCTTCAATAACACTCCACTTATCCCTGTCGATCAGATCCGTTACTAAGGACTTCACTAGGACAAACGCCTTACTTGGAATCCCCATATAAGACTGAAACGGTAAGAAACTGCTCGTCGCTTCCGACTACTTCAACACTTACTTGACAAACGTTCAAAACTCCCAATCTATTACAAGAGGCTAATTTATATGACTGTAATATGACCGATATGGGCTTACGGAATCGTGCTTTGGAGGTCTACTAAACCACCAAATTCCTCTCGAATCCAATCCTTGCAATCCAAAACCCTTAAGGCTCCTTACTTCGTCACAAATAAACTCATCCATAATGACCTTAATATTCCATGTATCACCGATTTGGCCCGATCAAGATACCAGTCCTTTCATAATAACTCCCGGCCAACCCGAATCCTCTTGTTTCCAGCCTCTCTTCCTCCTCTATTCCAGACAATCCTCCTAGGCGTCTGAAAAGAAGATGGCCAAGGGATCTTCTGTATTAAGTGTACTCATTGAGTGCTACCATGGGTAGCTTCCCATCATGCTATTTCATGACATATGAAGAGTCCAAAGAAGAAAGCGGGGATGTCATTTGGAATGCTTTCCGAGAAAATCGAGTTTTTAGGTTTCGATCTTTAATTACTTAAGTACCTTTTGTCCTTTTCCTTTTTGTTTTGCGTGTCAAAATAATAAATTTGCCCGAAACAGACATAACACGCTTTAAAAAAAAATGTTCTAGTAAAAAAAAACAATTTAAACATAAAAGAAAGGGGAATAGTCCTGGACGCTCCCCCTTTCTTCCCTGTTTTATTGATGAAATGGTGATATTAATACACAATCCATATAACTTCTAATATGACCCTCCCCCATTCCTGTCATTTTTTCTGACTATTTTTTTTTCACCAACATATTCTACTCAACTAGACGAACAATTATATACATATAACTACAATACGGAAAAAAGTTGACTCTCCCCCTTTCTTCCGTGGACTTTTCATATATTTACGTAATATTAGCTCATTTACTAGATGTATTTTGTAAATTTTAATAAATAAAAAAAAAAAAACAATGAAATTTTCTTCTGTGGATACATAAACTGAAAGAAGATTATGATTACAACAGTGAAATCTTAAAAAGTTTTTGTTATTATACATATTTCAAAATTTTATATGTTCTGATTATAAAACTGAAGAAAATCCTTGGTTATGTTTCTTGATAAACATTAATAGCTTGAAAAAAATAAAATAAAACATGAATACATTTACCTTTTTCCTAATAAAGACAGGCAATATCCTGAGACAGTAAAATCATGATTGAAGCCTAGAATTATAACAATTAACACCTACAGGGCCCGGGGAGTCAATTAGATTTTCTAAACCAATATTTATAACAGCTATTTAAAATAAAAAAATCTGAATGTTACCATTTGCCGAGACTATTAAACTACCCACTTCACTAGTCTGACTGCTCCACCCTTCGGATGTGGTAAGATACACAGCTCCACTAACAAACTCGGCCTACCATTAATATGCTAATTTATCAACTTGGGACCAGTGCTTACCTTACTGGAACTGGGTCGGCCTAAATATTTGGACGGAAGGAACATTTCATATAAGATGATATAATATACTAACATATATGTGCCATGCAAATTTGGTTCATATTTATTTAGCATAAGGATTTTACACGATTTTTTCTCCAGTCTCCAAAATATTTGATATGTATGATATTTATCTAATTTTATAATTCATTTTAAATCCTATTATGAGATAAATATTTTATTACTATATATTTATATAAAAGTTTCTAGCTTTTCGACCACTGGGTCAATTTAGACCTATTTTACAATATTTAGGAATAATAAGTATAAAGTATAAGAAAATATTTCTAGCTAAAAATTAATTATATTATTTTTATATTAAGATTTTTCAATAGAAGGAAGGAGTCTAATCAATTATATAGAAAAAAAGGGCCTCAAATAGTTTCAAATTCAAATATATTTATATATATGAGCCAAATTTTCGCCCCTTCGGATGTGGCCGCCCCGTCGGATGGAAGGGCATCATCAGGGCTGTAAAATTATGTATTAAGGTATAATTATAAATATTCTAAAATTATTTCACCAAGCATTCATACTATAAAACTGCCCTTTCAAAGCATTGTTTTGAAAATAAGCATGCTTTTGACTTTGATAATACTATCATTTTACATCGCGATGGTTCGGAGCGCAGGTTGAGATATTTGGAGGCTCTCTACATCTCAGAGAATTTAGATAGTGTAGTAAACTTTAAAACTGATGCTGGAGATTTAAATATTTTTTTCTCTGAAACTATTGGAATTCTAAATAAATGGTGTAAGAAACCTGACTCCGAATCATCGTGATTCTATATATTTTTTTAAAATAGATAAGTATTCTGTTTATATTTTTGTTTTATTTTTGGACAAAACTGTTTTTAATATTTTGTTAAAAAAATTTTGTAACTTTTTAATGTAATATGACCTTTTTACTTATATTTATATTTTGAATATTTATTTATTTATATATCTAATTTTATAATTTTATTATTCTGATATTGTTGTAAAAAAATGTATTTCATTGTTATGGTTGGTAAAATTCATCTTACCTTTTACTTAATTTATGTAATGTTGGTATTACTGATACTAAATGTTAGACCAACGTAGCCCCAATTGATGAAGTGTTCTCGCACAGATTACTCATGACAGTGCTTTTATATATAATTGTTAAAAGAATTTTTAACTTTTCATTTATGTGAAACATTTTATATATATATATATATATATATAAATATTTATAAGTTATGGTGTACGGATACCTAATATATAACTTAATACTATGTGTAGAATGTAAACAGCTTAGAATGTATAAATATAGGATTAGAAGGAAAATAAAGTCAGTCTTTGTTTAACATCCGTGAGTGTTCTTTCGTCTCCTTATTCCTTTTTTTATAACTTTTTTTTTCTTTCTTATCTTTTATTTTATACGTCATTAGAGAATGTCCGACGAAAATAGCGCTCTAGCGCCAGAACTGGCCCCGCTACCAGAGTTCCCACCGCCGCCGACACCGAGCCTGGCAGCAGCACATGCGAATCTTCTCGCCTTACTGAAAGTGAAAACTGCGACTGCGCAGGACCTCCGGAATGCGATTTCCGACCTTGAAAAGTTCGGCGGAGAGATGGGCGAGCTGAATCACTTCATCAAAGGAGGCGACAGACTCATCGCACTGATAGATGCTAAGGTCGCAGAGAATTTACTAGACGCCGGAGACTCGAGAGCGTTGAAGGCAGCCCTAGTGTGCCGCGTCAAACGCAGCGTTTTGAACCTGATCCAAGCCGACGAGGATACACCTTGGGAACTAGTGAAGGCAAGATTAAAGAAAGCATTTGGCGGGGGCCGCTGGACGCCGGAAGAAGACATCTTCGCGATGTTCCGCGAGACAAGGAAAGTACACCAATCGGCCGGGCAGTATGCAGGAGTACTCCTAGCCCGGTACAACAACCTGACGGAGAAGATGAGGGAGACCCTGACTGCCGTAGAAGTGGAAGGAAGGATGGCTTTCCTGTCAACCATTCTCAGGGTCCAGTTGGCAAAGGAGACGGGAAGGAAGGAGGGATTCCCTAGAGATAAAACCTTTGTCGAATGCGCCCAAGACATGGTCGACGCCAGCGCAAGAGAGGAAGAGGCTAGGAACGAGGAAGGGGAAGAAAGGATGGGATGGAGTAGGGTAACCTACGGTCGAGCCAGAACAAGACCGGCTTCGTGGAGAAGGAAGGAAACGGAGAGCGGAGGTCGAGAACGGTTCCCGACCGGAGAAAGGAGACAAGGAAAGGAGAGGAGGAGCTGGAGGAAGGAAGAAAGGAAGTGTCATGGATGCGGCAAGACAGGCCACCTTGTGGCGCAGTGCCCCCGCACTCGATGTTTCGAATGCGGCACCGAAGGGCACATTGCCCGGCAATGCCCGTACATGAGTAGAAGAAGCAGGGAGTTCAGCAGAGGAGAGCCGATGGAAGTGAATGCCCAAAGGATGAGGAGGAGGAGCCTAACCGGAACCATCAGAGTCTTCAGAAACCTCTGGGACCGAAGACGAGAGAAGTGAACCACGGGAGCCGAGAGCTGGAGGAAGCAAGAGTGGCAGAGCATTCAGAGTACCAGCGGAAGGAAGAAGCCGCCTTCGCCAATGAGGAAATTGTGAGCAGAGTGGCAACCACGCGCTAGTGAATAACATAGAGTGCGGACGTGGCGGGTTGCCTATCATTCGGATCGCGAGTGGAGTAAGGTGCCTTGTGGATACGGGGAGCTCTAATACCATAGTGTGCCGCAGCCTGCTGGAGGAGCTGTACAAAGGAGAGAGGATACCCCAATTACAAGTATGCCAGTGTAAATTAATTACCTTGGGTGGCCCATGCCAAGTAGAAGGGGAAGTGAAAATAGGCTTGGGTAGGTGGAGAGCGGAGGGGGGCGAAATAACGGCACACTTAGTAGAGAGCATGCCTCGGGAATACCGGGGGATCTTAGGGTGTGATCTGCTAGGGGCAGTAGGGGCTAGGATAAGGGGCGAAGAGGGGCAGTGGACTATTCGGATAGGAACTAAGAAATATCGATGTAAGCGGGTCGACGGTAAAGACATGCGGATAGGGGCGGTGAGCCAAGCGGAAGGGTGGAGTGAAGCTATCGAGAAAGAATATGCAGACGTTTTTTATAAAGAGGGAGAAGCTCTAGGAGTAACGGGAAAAACGGTACACGAGGTTATACTAAAACAGGAAAAAATTACGTACGTCAAGGAAAGGAGATATCCGCAAGCCCTGCGCCACCATATACGGGAAGAACTAGAAAACCTGAAACGTCAGGGAATTATAGTCAACAGTACGTCGCCATATAATAGTCCGCTATGGGCAGTAAAGAAAAAGAGTACGAAAGGGGAAAAGAAGTACAGGGTCGTCATCGACTATAGAAAACTTAACGAGAACACAGTTGATGAGAAATACCCCATACCTCGGTTCGAGGACATCCTGGATAGGCTGAGCGGAGCCTCGGTGTTCACAACGTTAGACCTCAAGGCCGGATATCACCAAATAAAGATGCATCCCCGGGACCAACACAAAACTGCATTTACCTTCGAACGCGGCCATTACGAGTTCACCCGGATGCCGTTCGGTCTGAAGAACGCGCCCATCACGTTCCAGCGGCTCATGGACGAGTTTTTACTAGGGATAGACGAATCATTTTGCCAGGTCTACATGGACGATTTGTTGATTTTCAGCAAGGACGAAAACATGCACGTAAAGCACCTAAAGAGAGTCTTCGACCAGCTGAGGAAATTTGGGTTGAAACTATCGAAAGAAAAGTCTATTTTGGGACAATCGCGTATTAATTTTTTAGGCCACACAATTTCTGAGGAAGGAGTTACGCCAGACATTAGTAAAGTAGAGGCTATCCAACGAATGGCAATCCCGAAGGACGTTAAGGGTATAAGGCGACTGTTGGGAACCCTTAATTATTACAGGCGATTCGTACCCGATATGGCGGAACACCTTGTACCCCTTAACAATCTCCTGAAGAAGGGCCAGAAAGTGGTGATCACCCCGACGATGGAAAACAATATCAGGAAGTGCATAGCGAGGCTGCAGGAAGAACCGATTTTACCGTTCCCGGACTTCACTAAGGAGTTTTCAATCACGACGGACGCGAGCGAATACGCGTTGGGAGCGGTACTATCACAGGACGGAGCCGCAGGGGATAGACCGATAGCATACGCGAGTAGGCGCCTCACGGACGCGGAGACGCGGTATAGTGCGTTGGAGCGGGAGCTATTGGGTATCGTCTGGGCCGTAGACCACTTCAGACCCTACGTCTTCGGACGAAAGTTTAAGATTCATACTGACCACCGCCCCTTGCTGTGGGTAGGGAAGCTCAAGGAATCTTCTGCGAGAATCACGCGGTGGAAAGAACAGCTCAGCCAGTATAATATGGAGGTCATCTACAAACCGGGCAAGGAGAACGTCGTTGCTGATTGGCTCTCATGGGCCATTCAAATCAACGCAATCGAAGAGGACAGAGGCGAGCAAGCGGGCGGACTGAGGCAGTTTATAAGGGAATGGACGCCAGAAGGCGAGGGGGAACAAGCAGCGCCGGGCTCAGGAGGGAGCAGGGAAACAACGGAGGAGGATAGCTCGGAAGAAGAAAGGCCGGCAAGTATGGAGGAGGTAGAAGAAATCGTCAATGACAAGCCTCTGCAAATTATTTGGAAAACCAAAACGGCGGGGCTGATGAAGGTAGAGTATGCAAAATACGGTATAAGCAAGATCACCCCTATTTGGTCACCCCCGGGGGTGAAAGAGGAGCGGATATGCAGAGCCTTGAAGGACGCGTCGAGGACAGGAAGGACCCACCATCTCTACGTAAGGAATTCGTCGGTCTGGGAGAAGATCAACAGGCTATGGAGGGCAGAGAAGCTTGGCATCGATAGGGTATTCATCAGATGTAAGATCATGGTGGAGACAGTTAGAGACACCGAAAACCAAAGAGAAATAACGTTGGCGTATCACCAAGGGAAGACGAACCACCGGGGCATAAACGAAACCCTGAGTGCTCTGAAAAGGCGATACTTCTGGTGGAATATGCGAAAGACGATAGAGGAGATAATAACAGACTGCGACGTGTGTCAAATCACTAAATACGATAGGCATCCACCCAGAGTGCTGCAAGAAGAGACTCCCACACCAAACTTCCCATTAAGTGAATTACAAATCGATACTTTCACGTGGAAGGGACACAAGTGGGTTACAATTATCGATACTTTTAGCAAACTTGCCATGGCTCAACCAGTGCAGGAGAAGTCGGCAGAGGCGGTAATCGGGACCTTGCTGAAGTGGTTCAGTTGTTATGGGGTACCGGATAAAATATCATCTGACGGGGGGAGGGAATTCGACAACGCGCAAATTCGGGACGAGACAAAAGCACTAGACGTCACATGGCATATAAACACCCCGGGACATCCTAAAAGTAGGGGGGGGGAATCGAACGCCTTCAAAGCACGCTGGGAGAGCATTTACGCGTCTACCACGTGGATAAGGGGCTTGAGCCAGATGTCGCCATGTCAAAAGCAGTGTCCGCTTACAATCACTCAATCCACGCGGGAACCGGATTTTCACCATTTGAGGCACTCTTCGGACTAAGGGAACGGAGAAGGGACAGTAGGGCCACGGCAGTGGACGAAGAAATGGCACATGAGTTAGTAAGCAACAGGATTGAATTAAAGAAAACCTGGGAGAAAGCGCGGCGAAAGATTGAGCAGGAAGTAGGAGAGTCGCAAAGGAAAATGTAGGGATACGTGACTTGACGGGAGCAATCAAAATCGGGACCATAGTCTATCGGAGGTTGGGGACGAATAGAGGGAAGGAGGTGGCTAGGTATGAGGGGCCATTCAAGGTAATTGTCCTTCGAGAGCATAACGTGGTGACTATTCAAAGTATCCGAGATCCTAGGAAACGCAGAACGGTCCACTTGGAGCAACTGAAGTTGCCAGCCGTGGAACCCGAGCGAGCGTCCTAGTACTGGAGTATCCTCATCTCGATTATGTAAACGATTTTGTCTTGTTTTTCGTGTTTTTACCCTAGTTGTAAGCTTTATTTCACCAGTGGAAGATCTCGCTTTTGTTTGTGTATGTTTTACATTCGTTTATAAGTCTAGTTTTGTAGTCACATTTGTTTGTTCTTTCTTTTCTTCTTTTTGTGTGTTACCTTAGTTAGTAGGTAAGTATAATCTGGAAGTGAATTTTAGTTTATTTTTCTATTTTTACTATTATATTTTTTTTTATTTTTTTTTTATAAAGTGTTTCTTCTTAGTTTAAGGGTAGTTTACGGGTATGGTCGTAAACTGGCGGGGGGGAGTTATGGTGAACGGATACCTAATATATAACTTAATACTATGTGTAGAATGTAAACAGCTTAGAATGTATAAATATAGGATTAGAAGGAAAATAAAGTCAGTCTTTGTTTAACATCCGTGAGTGTTCTTTCGTCTCCTTATTCCTTTTTTACTTTCACTTACCTATATATGAAATATATAGTAAGTGGAAGTATTGCGATCGTGAAAAAATTCGACTTCCGGTTTTCAACGGAAATACACGTTTTGGGGTCCCCTGAGTCGAAATGACCAAGTCCCGCGAAATGGTCTGTGTGTGTGTCTGTGTGTCTGTGTGTCTGTGTGTCTGTGTGTCTGTGTGTGTGTGTGTGAACAGAATAGCTCAAAAACTATAAACCGTGCGATCCTGAAATTGGGTATTTAGTGTAGGTATATGCCCGCGATGTGACAGCATAAATTTCATCAAAATTACTTAAAGGGAAGGGGTACTTTACTTAATAACTTTTTAGGTTTTTTTCGATTTTCTCAAAAACGGCTCTAACGATTTTGATTAAACTGTGTATTTCATCTATTTATATGCCCGAGATATGACTGTAAAAATTTCATCAAAATTGATTAACCGGAGGGGGGACTTTACTTAATAAAGTTTGTAACATTTTCACGTGTTTTTTTTATTTACTCTAAATCGGCTTTAACGATTTTGATCAAACTGGGTATTTGATGTATGTATATGCCCGAGATATGATTGTTAAAATTTCATTAAAATTGATTAACCGGAGGGGGGACTTTACTTAATAAATTTTGTATCATTTTCACGGGGTTTTTTATTTACTCAAAAACGGCTTTAACGATTAACAAAAATAAGATATGGATGTAGAAAAATTAGTAACTTTGGGAAATTATATTTAACAAAACACGTCAATTTCTTATCTAAGTAAGTTGGTAAGTGAAAGTTGTGTGTTGCGCGCACGCATCAGATTTTTTGTTTTTCTATAAAGTACCTTTGTTTTAGTTTATATTGGGAAATTATCTGTCTCTCATCACGCTTAAAAATAAGAAACGGCTAAATATGATATATGAAGAAAATCAAGTAAACATATACAGGAGAAAAAAAGAAAAATATTCCGTCAACTCATAAAACACCTTGAGCTCAGGCATGCACCGTACGCCTTTAATGACAAACCAATGCGTTATAATTAAACTGTTCTGTTCATTTGAGAAGTGGCAATTAACAAAACGCATTAATTTCTAATCTAAGTAAGTTGGTAAGTGAAAGTTGTGTGTTGCGCGCACGCACCAGATTTTTTTACTTTATTTCGCTGGCGTGAACATAAGATATATATATATATATAATCTGATGGTGAGTCCCCCAATATTAATTTTATGAATGCTTAGTGAAATAATTTTAGAATATTTATAATTATACCTTAATACTTAATTATACAGCCCTGATGATGCCCGAAGGGGCGAAAATTTGGCTTTATATGTATAAATATATATGTGAATTTGAGGCCCTTTTTTTCTATACATTATTTTTTATTACTAGCTGATAATATTGTTAGTCTTGTTCTGAAGCTCATGTCATATGGTTATTTCTGTGTTACAAAGTGATTTGTTTAAGGTTCCATTTATGCTACTAAGGCTAATCGGACGATGCTACAGGGGGACTCCTAAATTTTGCCACTCCAGGTATAATTAGGATAGGGGTATTTAACCAGTACTTGAAATCGTACAGGCTCAGTCAAAAGTTTAGACTCACTTTTATTTAATTCACAATCTTCAAGGTTAATAAAATAATTCTTACTCAAGAGATAGAATATGGTGGATATCTTTCACCATCATTAACTCAAGAGGTAACATTTGAAACATTATATGATTATGTTTAGAATGAAATTATAAATAGGGGTAACCTGTGGTGTTGTGTTTAGCATAGTAAACTACAATACTAAAGGTCGTGGGTTCGAATCCTGGGGTGGCTCTAGGATTTTTTAATGGGAGTAAAAAATCCTTGGCTATGCCATACCTCGGATAGGAAGTAAAATGGAGGTACAGAGCCTGTACGATGTCAGGTACTTGTTAAAGATCCCTATCCTAATTATACCTGGATAGGCAAAATTTAGGACTCCCACTTTAGCATTGTCCGATTAGCCTTAGTATCATAAAAGGACGTTAAAGAAACAAACAAATAAACTATAAATAAAGTAATAATAAAATTATAGTTTTTATGTTGTTAAATAAATAATATGTTGTGAATTTTGTAATTTTACAAAACTAAGGGTGAGTCTAAACTTTTGACTGGTACTGTATAATATATTAGTTTATATATATTTTGTTCCGTATGTCTAATGTAAAAAAAATATTATAATATGCTAAAATAAAAACAAAACAAATGATCGAAAAGAGTTATTGTTGGAACAAACTGTTCTAGTGTATGTTCGTGATTATTGGAGAGCCTTCTAGGCTTGTCCGGAACCTTCTGGAATGTTCTAATTCAGACTAAATATAAGGAGCGATGGACTGTAGAGTTAGTCTTGCATAGAAACCCAAATAACTTTCAGACTACAAGGTTACATAAAGACTTCTTATCACCAAATGATTACTTTAAACAGTTACATTGGACCACCAAATGATTACTTTAAACAGTTACTTTGGACCACAAAACGATTACTTTAAACAGTTACTTTTTATGACCAAACTATTACTTTAAAAGTAATCACTTTAATTAACATATGATTAGGTAAACAATAATACAGGTTAATGAAATATTTATTTTAAATTATTACAAAGAAAAAGACAAAAAAAAATCATATTCTTCGGGTCTGGAATAGTTGAACTACTTATATTAAGTTCTTTAGAATGAAATTATTTAGTTGTGTATTCCTGTGTCCATGAATATATAAATAAAAGAGCCTTACTTAGAGGTAGTCTTGATTGTTCAAACCATGTATTTGAGAATAAACCTTCTGAAGTTTTGCAACTTCTCATATTGCAGACACATTTTTTTTGTTGAAAGTTCGATTTCATATTGTGCCTGAGATCACAATTCTTAAATTTAGGTAATGCACCTTTATCTTGAAAAAATTATAAGTAATTTTCTCATTTATTACAAAAGAAAATTAAATCAATAAAATTTATCTCTGGATCCATTATACACAAAGGGAATAGAGTTTAAGAAACACCTTCTTAATAGAGTATGCAGATGACATATGGTTTCATTTATCTTTTAAAATCCAAAAGAATGATTACTGTTAAAAGTAATCATTTAGTGATAAAAAGTAACTGGTAGCCTTAATGTGAAAAATACCTGTTATTTTTGTGTGACTGTATCGTTACAAGTTGATACTTTTTGTATCGTTATTTTTTTTTAGTCTGAATTGTTGTGTGACTTTATTATTTTCTTCTAATAAAAATTATTTAAACTCACATAAGTGTTACAATATAAAAAAAAGAAATCCAAGGATAAATAATTTTTCTATTGAATTTTAGTCTATTTTCAGATCAATATAAACACTTATTTAAGACAGAAAAAGAAACGGGATAAAATCACTTAGACAATGTCTGAAGTGAAATGTACCGGAAAAACGTAGGGAAGGATGAAAACCCTGAGATGCTGGCTTTAAAAAAAGCACTTAATGGAAGAAATCTTTTAGTTACATTTAACATTCTCTGTGGCAAAATATTTTCCAATTATTTTATTTTTTATTTAGGTCAGACCCTATAGGGTCAATCCATTTGAAATGGACCAGACAAAAATAATTTGGTAATAATTTCGATCATTTTAGAATAAAATTATAATTTTACTACCAATTACATATGAATCAGTAGTTGAAGTTCAAGTTTTAAGGGTCAACCGTTTCAAAATGGCAGCCATTTTCGGTTCACCTTTCAGGCCGATTTTGAGTTTTTAAGCTCTCATAGAAAACTCATTTTATCAAGATAGGTAAGTCATAGACTAATAATTCAAACACGATTGTGTTCCTAACAGTTTGTTCTATCTTTCGCGTTCTCTTTATTTTAATTTAATGAGCCCCTTAAAGCACAAGTGGTGTAACTCCAATTTTTGTTGTTTCGAGATATTAAATGGTTTGCTACAAGTTGTATATAAAAATCAGTATTGTTCTTTTGGACTATTTTTTTCAATAAAACTCCATCAAAAGGTCATCTTTAACTTAAATTGACGTTTTTAAAACTTTTTATTTATTAATTTTTTTTTTCGAGCACTTAAAATTACTTTTACCATTTGTGCTGTAAATGTTTTTGAAAATCAAACAAAATCAATATCAATAAAACTCTGTTTTATTAAAAGACAAATAATTTTTTTGTTGTTTAATGTTACTTTCTTCATCTTCTTCCGTCATAACTGTCACGTGAAAGTCTTTTTCTTTTCTCGACATAGCAATAGTTCTGTAACAGTCGTCAGGTGTGTAAATTTGTTGCAAATCACTGAAATTTTCTAGCGATGCAAAGTCACGGTCATTGGGAAGGAATAAATATCCACTTTCCATGAATTTTTGGTCAATTATGTCTATGTTGTTGTCTGGAGTTTGGGCATGTTTCACTAATGTCATGGCAATTTTCCCATTCCGGTTTACATAAACAAAACTCTTACCTTCTTCACTAAATATGTGTGAGAATGACGACAAAATTTGTCGTCATTCTCACACAATGATTATTTAATATTTATCCTCTGATCCATTGTCAGCCAAAATACTTGGTATTCCACAACTGTCATATTCAATTGAGCCCATTTTAACAAAAATAATACTATAATAGCTTTCCTTTACGAAAGTTACTGCACAAATGGCGTATCTTCCAACTGCACCGGTTGTGCTGTTAGCTAATTGGGGCAGCGTTGACTGCACAAGAAATTTCTGCTTTTTATGCCGTTGCTATGGGAACTAGGAGCTACACCGTTAGTGCATTAAAAAGAACACATTTTTCCCTACACAGAACCATGCCTAACCAAAAAAAAAAACGAAAATTGGAGTTACACCACTTGTGCTTTAAGGGGCTCATATTATGAGGTGTAATACTTGAAAAGTGCCAATGAAAACAACTGCTTTAATTTCTCAAAACACCGTTTTTAAGGTCTATTAATTAATTAATTAAAGTTCCCGAAAAGGGAATAATGTTAAGAACATGTACTAAAATAGTTTGTTCCAACAACAAATCTTGAAATCTTTTAAATCTTATGTTTTGTGTTTTGTTTGGAGTTACAAAATTATTCAAATATTAAGAAACACGATATAAAAAAAAAAAAAAGTTGGTAATATAAAAAAAAATATTTGGTGCTTAGTTCACGATGGTTTTATGCCGACCATATATGAAAAGAAACTCAATCACGTGATTTTAATAACAGCAAAAATTCTTTATTTTTTTTTTAAATTTATGAGCCTCCCTTAACGAATTAACGAAAACAAAAAGCGGTCATATTTTTAAAAAATTAATTCGCACATTTTTAATGCTCATGAACAATCCGGGTAAGACTATTAGAGCGATAGTAAATGACTGTGGATTAATCGGCTGTGCAGCATGCGGCGCGCTCTGTCATGAATATGGAATACTTTTTAATTAAAACCCGGGCACACCCACGCCCCCCCTTGTATTAGGACCCTGGGTTCGAGCCCTTGTGCTTCCAGTATTGAAAATCCTTCCTGCATTCCTTATACATATGTAGTTGGATTTTTAAGGTAAAATATGTAGAGAAAAAAAAAAAAAAAAAAAACTTATGGAATAACTGTCATTAGTGTTTATAATTCAAACTTGAAATTTTATAATTCAAGTCAAAGTTGAAGTGTTCAATACTATTAAACACTATAGGGTCATTATCTGAAAATGTGTAAATCGTACCTCCCGTCCATTTTCAACCACTGAAATGAGAACTAGTTACTAGAAAAAATATAAACTATTTCATTCCTTTTCTTGTTCTATGGAGGCTATGTTTTAGCTCCAAACTAAATTTATAATTGCTTAAAAACACTATCTCACTTGGATTACAAATCCGTCAGCTAGAGTGACTACAATAGGTATTAAGAAAGAATAAAATATATAATAATAAAATAAAAATGCCTTAAACACTTAATCTTCTTTGTCCATATTTTAAGTTTTATATACTACTAGCTAGGGTGCCCGGCTTCGCTCCGGTAGTTGTGTGATAGCTTTAATACCAGAAAAACTTTAAAATTAAAGGAAATAGGGACCAAAATTAGCACCTTCTTGAAAATTTGGTTTTAACTTGCCCAAATAAGGAACCCTATATAATTTACAGGGTGTTAAAAATGGTAAATGAACAATTAATTTTGCTGCAACTTTGTCGAGTTATGCATCTTTTTTGATGGTTTCTATGATTCTGAATCCTATAAGCCCATTCCAAGTAGTCAGCAGATAATAAGTTATTAGATTATAGTTAAAAAATCTTGTATCTCAGTTAAAAAAATTATACTCCCTAAAATATCCCCCCGTAATTTGGGCGGTTTCTGCATACCTCGAATCTTACTACTATTACAAAGTGAAAACTAAAATTTCTTGAAGGCACAATTTTTTCATCATATTTCTTTTTATCTTGAACTATGAGGGATGATAAAATCCTGAATGCTGTTATTGGAGTTAGTCGTTTTGTCAACTGGAATGCTCATCATACATAGTAATCAAACCAACTTCTTTTTCATAAATACAATAAGAACACTTCAAACTTTTTATTTTCGATTTATATTCAGTCAATTCATCTCTTTTTTTATGTCTGATTTTATTCGCTTACGGTACTACTAAGAAATGTTTACTCATATTGCATTAAATTTACTTAAGTATATATTATATATAGATTGAATGTAATATGCTGATCATATGAGAAAACTATGCCTTCTTATGAGAAAACTAATTCTTTAAGGAATCCAGTTGGTTTTCTAATTGATTGCAGAGATGTAAAATCATGATTTTATTTTGAAAGCAAAGGAGAAACTAATTATTATCGCTTAATTTTTTAGTAATTTAAAATGAACAGCTGAACAAATATATATCCTTTACAATCTGAACTGGATGAATGAACAATAAACATTGAGTTAAACGAACCCTAGCGCTTCCTGGTAGTCTGGAGCTCGAACTAAATTTTTCATTCATATACTCGTATCTTAGTCTCAGAGACGCTAATTAAATGGTGCGAGAGGCTTAAAATTCCAGTCTTTTTCTCTTCAATTTTACACTCTTAAGAGAAAAACGGAAACCTTCTTCTCCGTTAGGGGTTATATGGCTAAACGACGACATAACTTCCTTAACCTACCTGGAGTCGTTTTTGAGCCTTTTCGGCACGTACATTGTACACTTTGCTTTAAAATATATACTGATTATTATTTTTTTTTCTTATAGATTATTATCTTTTTTTCTATAGATTCTATTATCTGTAGTGATTCTATCGAATCACTACTATTTTTTTTTCTCTGGTGATCTGATATGTCATATTTCTGATAGTATGTTATTGATTTTAAAAAATTATTTTCTTTTAGCCTTTTCGGCACGCACATTGTACACTTTGCTTTATAATATATATTGATTATATATTATTATATTTTATAGTATTATATTATATATAACATATAATATAATATATTATATTATATAGTATTATATATTAGAAAATTCCTATATTTAGAATCAGCTTTCGCAAATTTATAAATTGATGGATATTTATTAACATTGGTAAACACATCTATTATTAATTTCCTGGCCTATTTACAGAGTTTCAAATTGGTAATTAATGCTATACTTACTTGTGAATAAAAAATAAAAAAAAAAAATAAAATAAATGCCAAAATAATCTTTAAGTACAATATCCGAGAAAAAAATAGGAGTAAAAAAAGAAGAAAATTTAACCATTAATTGCTTTCAGTTAATTTTACTAACCGAATAAAAACCAAATAACCGATATGGAACCTTTCTTCTACCGAAACAAAGGTTCGAAGGAGAAATAAAAGACAGTTCTCGTTAAGTCAGAGGGACCAGAAAAACTGTTGACACAAGCCCTAATCTCGTAATGTAAACACCGAAAGCTGTGGCCCTCAACTTTATTGTCAGACAAAAGCTTCTAAATGTCTACTTTTGTCTTTCTGAAAGTATTAAGTTTGAAGTGTTTTACAGAAGTATTTAAATCTGTTCAGAGAACTGATTGAACATCTTTCAATGAAGTAATTAAATTTTATTTATTTAACATATTTTTTAATTTGCTATCTGCAATATTTTTGCAATGAGAAAATGTGAGCTCAACACGTATGTCTGATCCGCTGCGGTAAATTATTGTAATAAACTCTTGGCCACCACTTCAACAGTAGTCTGGGTTTAATGTGCGGATTTTAGTGTTTGTGCTTATGGGTTCAGGTTGAAAGTTTTTGTAGTATTGTGTGGCTGAAACAATGACTGTTTGGACGTTGAGTTCCTCGTGGAGCAAGGCAGTTAAAAGGTGCATCTACTATCTTCCTAAATACTTTCGATTGGAATGATTGGATCCTTTGGATATTTGAGGGATTCGCAGTGCCCTTATAACTCTATCATGTATGTTGGTAAAGGATAATTTAAAGATTCTGTCAATTAATTAAATTAAAATTTTTATTTAATTCATAGATGTATTTAATACATGAATATGTTAACCTATCATGTGTTATGTTAACGTATCGATGATAAGGATAGACTGGTTTAGCTCTTAAAGCGCTAGAAACACTTTTTTATAAATGAATTATAATTGTTATAGTTTTATTATACAAGTTGAAATGAATAAACATGTGAAACCATTATAAAATCATTCATACAGAATATTCTGTATGAGGATGATGCGTTATTTTCCCGAAGGTTCCAGTTGTTATTAAAATCAATGCTGTTTGCCCGGATCACCTCAGCTATAATAACAATGATTAATTCGTCACTGACAACCAGAATGAGGATTATTTTTTTTATTTTTATTTAAGGTTTATTGGCTTTAATGTTACACATGTAGCCATTGAGTCTGGCCCATTTCGTATTAATGTGGTTAGTATTAAGTTAAAAACAAAAACAAAGCAATAATTACAATTTATCCATAAGTCTATATCACATTTCAATATTTCACTCACTAATATACAACACAAGTATTTACAGATAAATTATAAACGAATTTAAAAAATTGTATCATATATAAACAAAATTAAAACCTGGTATCATAAATTTAAAAAAAATAAAGCAGGTATATCAAATTATAAGCAAAATAATAATAAAAAACTGGCATCATATTCATAAACAGATTAAAAAATTAAAAACTGACATCATATTGGTTTATCATTGGCATATTGATTGCAAATAGAAAAAAATATCATTCAGTTTCCCCACGCTATCCACGGTAAGTATATTTTGGATTGATAAATCCTCATCACCCTCAACCATATATTTTTCCAAGTACCGTTTTCTTATACTATCGGAAAATGGGCAGTGCAATATTACTTGCTTTAAACTATTAATTATAGTTTCACGACAGGACTTACATTCTTCGTCAGTTCTAATGACATGTCTTGAATTCTTGTAAAATATTTTTAAGAATTCGAAACCAGAAATTCGCAATTGGCTAACTGTTCTTAACTTCTCTATGTTTATATTGAATTTTAAATAATTCTCAGGTTCAGGGTTGGTGAAGCTACAGATGGATCTTGTTGGCACAAAAGGCTTAAAATTACATATATGTAAAATTAGTAATAATATGTAATGATTATAAAGTAATTATATATTTATTTTAGATCTATCATATCAATGATGTATTTATTTTTATTCTAATATTAGTTCCAGATCTTAATATTAGGATACAAATGACTAATTTATATTATGTATGTTTGATAAATGATAAATAAATTTTTTGTTATTATTATAACAACGTACAAGACTTTAATACGTTGTCATATCTCATAAATTATAACCCGAGCTGGAATGAAGAGGTTCAACTGGACTGGACTAATGAATTGAAAGGAAATTATTAAGATCATCGGATTTCATCCAAACACGGCAAGGAACTAGCGACTATCATTACGGCTCGACGTTGTTCGCCATTTTCACCACGATAAATCCTCAAAACCCTTGATCAAGGTACCATTTCATTATTTGTGTTTGATTAATAAAACATTGTTTTATTATTGTATAACAATAATTTAATTTTGAAGGCCTAGATAATTTATTAATGGACTGTTATATTGTTAGATTGGCCAACATTAATAATTTATAATTTGCTTGATGAATCTATTATATATTCTGTATAGTTTAAAATATAATTATTATTAGTTTATAATTTGTTTTGATAAATCTATTGCTTAAAATTTATTAGTTTTATAAAACTACTTTGACCGAAATTAACTTAAGTAATTATATGAAAATTTGTAGTTTAAAATTTAAAGTTAGTTTTATAAAACTATTTGATTGAGATTAATTTAGTTTTGTGTGTAGAAGTGTTAGTTTTGTAAAATTGGTTGATTAAAATTAAATTCATCACTTTATAAAAGTATAAGTTAAGTTAAGATTCGCTATTTACTTGAATTGTTATTTCAATAAAATTTATAATTATTGCCATTTAAAATCGAATGATATTTTTATTTTTATTTGTATTATCCCTTATTTCAGAAGGTAATTTTTTAGATTAATTATTATTTATTATGAGTTATTATTTATTACTATAATTAATGCATAATTACTATTAGTAATTATTGATACAATTAAAAGGTAAGGTAGTGTTGGAAACAAAAGAATCTGGCAATTTTAATTTTAAGCGTCAGCAGCGCTAGTGAGCTCCTGACCTCTTACTAAGAGTCAACTCATTTTCGCAACATTTGGTCCTCCGGGCCGGATCTGTTCCATATCTGCCTTGCCAACGCCAATTTACCACCCATTTTAGTTTTTTCATAAGACCAACAAAAATGTACGCGAATAAACCCGAAACTAAACTTAAAATTTTAAATCGTAGACTAGTATCCCTGGTTACGGACATGAAAAGTTTGGTAGAACAAGCCCGCGCAGCAAAAAATAGTCCTGACCAAGTCCCACTTTTCCAGGCAATGTTTCCAGACGGGGTTACTTATAGAGATAAATTCTTCCAAATCTACGAAGAAATAGACGGTATTGCCGCGCTAAACGAAATTGAATTTCCTACCGATAAAGAAAAATCGTTATCCAATACAATAAAACGGTACTACTATGAAGCCGTAACTATTTTTAACACTTTTAATACAGCGCCGGACCCTAATCCAACTGCTACAGTATGCCAACATTCGTCAATTACAGGCTTTTCTGAAGCAAAAAGTAAATTGCCAAAAATACGAATCCCGACTTTTGATGGAAACCCATTGGCATGGCCTCATTTCAGAGATACATACCATTCACTAGTTCATCAGGACCCTAACCTATCAGATATGGAAAAGTATCACTATTTACATGGCTCTTTAACAAGTGAAGCCTTAGCGACCGTTCAAAGCATTCCATTCACGGAAAACGGTTATGATATAGCTTGGACAACCTTGAACGAAAGATATAATAACAAAAGAATATTAGCTTCAGTATATTTGAAGCAGCTTCTAGACTTTAAACCCATTAGTCAAGCAAACATTGAAAATTATCGGACGTTCTTAAATACTGTTGCTGATAATATAAACGCATTTAAGAGGCTTGATTTATCGAATGCAACTGAATTTATTCTTTTTACTCTTGCCATCCGATGTCTTGATAGCAAGTCAAGAGAAGTTTTTGAGTCTCAACATATAAAAGAAGATTTTCCAAAGTTCAGCGATTTGGTTCAGTTTGTAAAGGACAAATGTCAAGTGCTTGAGTTATCCTCAGCTATGACAATTGGTAGCTCACATGTTCTTAGCAAAGCGTCGACATCAGACTATAATCAAGTTGGAAGACCATTTTCAAAACCAGTTTTTCTCGCATCCGGGCAAAATTCTTCTTTGACGAATTTAAAACAAGGAAATCGTGAAACTGGTACAAGAAACTGTTATTCTCGCATACCAAACGACAGTTGCTTTATTTGCAAGGGGCAACATGTTTTGCTAAAATGCTCTAAATTTCTCAATTTTTCCCCAAAGGAAAGATATAATTCCTTGAAAGGATTTCCGGGATGTCGTAATCATTTGTCACTAAAGCATACTCAACAGGAATGCAGAGGGCCAGTAACTTGCCAATTTTGTAAAGGCTCTCACCATTCTTTATTACATTTTTCTGATAACGCACCTCATGTGTTAGCTGAAAATAATTTAGATGAAACAAGTTTTATAACTCAAAACAGACCAACCGATTCATCTACTAGTGAGCCTAAACAGGTCTTTCTCAGTTCTTCAACGAGTACTACCTCTGTCAAAAATGTTTTATTAAGCACAGCTGAAGTTGACATTCGAGATTCTAGAAACATGTTTCAGCGAATAAGAATCGTTATTGATCCTGGAGCACAGACCTCATTGATCACAGAAGATTGTGCCAAGAAACTTGGATTAAGTCCTACTCAATGCAACGATAAAAATATTACCGGAATCGGGGGAATTGAAATTTCAGCTAAAGGTCGGGTAATTTGTACACTCAAACCAAGAACATTTTCCAAGACCAAGCTTACAACATCCGCGCTGATAGTTCCGAAAATAGCTTCACAACTGCCACAAACTAAGTTACCGTTGAACATTTTATCATATTGCCAAAACTTTCATTTAGCTGATCCTCACTTTGGGCAGCCAGGTCCTATAGAGTTCTTACTGGGTGCTGATCTTTACCCTCAAATTTTAAAGAGTGGTGCATCGAGAGTGGGCCAGACATCTCTTTTTAAAATCAAAACAATTTTTGGATTTATAGTAACAGGTTCATACCTTAGTAAAGAGAATCCAACTTATATAGCCTTGGTTTCCAATTCTTCTCCGGCTCTCGAACAGTCAATCATAGATTCTGGGATAAGGAGAAACTTGAGCACACAAGAATTGGAGGATGCAGAAAGCCGATGTTATAAATTGCACCAACAACATTATTTCAAAGATTTGATTACACCTGGTTTTGAAGTTACATCAGCAAGATTGAAAAGAGTGCCACCTTTTTCTGGACCAGCTTGGAGTCTTGAGGGTGGGCGGCCGCATACACGCTTCTGATCCAGCTAAACATTCAATGATCTTACCAATTGCGACCTCCTGAATTACGATAATTTCTTATCATTACCATCTGGAAATCTTGTATCCCGGCCCACAACTATTACAGTCATTATTGCGACGAAAGACGGTACGTGAAAAAGCGTACCTCTGTTCATTTATTTGCTTATAAACAAAGGCAATTCATCTTGAGACAATCTCGGATCTCACAACAGATGCCTTCCGTACATCGTTCAATAGATTTCATTCCCGTCGAGGTCTTCCATCCCACGTAATTACAGACTGCGGCACTACCTTTGTAGCAGCATCTCGGAAACTCAGAGAGCTGGAGGACTTATTGAAATCAGAAGTCTATCAATTATGGTATCAGAAGTATACCAATCTATCGTTTCAAGACACCTTACAGACAAATGGTCATTCAATCCCCCTTATGCGCTCAACTTTGGAGGAATATGGGAGGCTGGAGTCAAATCAGGAAAATACCATCTGCAAAGAATTACAAAAGATTCTCCAATCACATTCGAAGAGTTGTCTACCTTATTCATCCGTATTGAAGGGATATTAAATTCGCGAAATTTGTGTCCTCTTTCATCCGAACCAGATGATTTAAACTGTCTGACACCTGCACATTTTTTTAATTGGAGGCTCAGTCACGTCAAGAGCTGAGGAAAATCTAAGCGATGCGCCCGAGAATCGACTTACACGCTGGAAGCTTATTCAACAACGCACTCAGCATTTTTAGTCCCGCTGGAGATTATTTGAATACCCTTCAACAACGAATAAATTGGTATAAAAACACTTACGAACCCTCTGTAGGAGATCTTGAGTTACTTTGGGATAAAAACCAAGTTCCACTTGAATAGCCCGTGGCTCGTGTTGTTGAAATTCACCCAGGACCTGATCACTAGAGTAGTTACAATACAATTACCGAACAAAAAACTTACAAGGAGACCTTTGAATAAATGCATTCCTCCAAATCATTGTGTACAATCCGCTTTATAAGATATTGGCTTGTTTCTAATTAAAATTTATACTCTCGTAAAATTTGGTGGGCGGTATGTTGGCACAAAAGGCTTAAAATTACATATATGTAAAATTAGTAATAATATGTAATGATTATAAAGTAATTATATATTTATTTTAGATCTATCATATCAATGATGTATTTATTTTTATTCTAATATTAGTTCCAGATCTTAATATTAGGATACAAATGACTAATTTATATTATGTATGTTTGATAAATGTTTTATTTAATTTTAATTTAATTAATTTCACATTGATCGACCGTCTGATGTCAATCATATGTTTTTTCAAGAGAGAAGCAGGTGAAAAACAAACGCCGCTCAGTTGTCGTCCACTCGCGGTACCGATAACATATTTAAGTTTTCACGCCGGCCGGCTAATTTTTTGTTATTATTATAACAACGTACAAGACTTTAATACGTTGTCATATCTCATAAATTATAACCCGAGCTGGAATGAAGAGGTTCAACTGGACTGGACTAATGAATTGAAAGGAAATTATTAAGATCATCGGATTTCATCCAAACACGGCAAGGAACTAGCGACTATCATTACGGCTCGACGTTGTTCGCCATTTTCACCACGATAAATCCTCAAAACCCTTGATCAAGGTACCATTTCATTATTTGTGTTTGATTAATAAAACATTGTTTTATTATTGTATAACAATAATTTAATTTTGAAGGCCTAGATAATTTATTAATGGACTGTTATATTGTTAGATTGGCCAACATTAATAATTTATAATTTGCTTGATGAATCTATTATATATTCTGTATAGTTTAAAATATAATTATTATTAGTTTATAATTTGTTTTGATAAATCTATTGCTTAAAATTTATTAGTTTTATAAAACTACTTTGACCGAAATTAACTTAAGTAATTATATGAAAATTTGTAGTTTAAAATTTAAAGTTAGTTTTATAAAACTATTTGATTGAGATTAATTTAGTTTTGTGTGTAGAAGTGTTAGTTTTGTAAAATTGGTTGATTAAAATTAAATTCATCACTTTATAAAAGTATAAGTTAAGTTAAGATTCGCTATTTACTTGAATTGTTATTTCAATAAAATTTATAATTATTGCCATTTAAAATCGAATGATATTTTTATTTTTATTTGTATTATCCCTTATTTCAGAAGGTAATTTTTTAGATTAGTTATTATTTATTATGAGTTATTATTTATTACTATAATTAATGCATAATTACTATTAGTAATTATTGATACAATTAAAAGGTAAGGTAGTGTTGGAAACAAAAGAATCTGGCAATTTTAATTTTAAGCGTCAGCAGCGCTAGTGAGCTCCTGACCTCTTACTAAGAGTCAACTCATTTTCGCAACAGATCTATATGTTGGATTGTAATTTGAGTTAAGAGCTCTCTCAATGTCTTTCGACTATAAATGATTCGATACTTTTTCCAAAATATCTTTTTTATTAGCTATTAAAACACCGGGGTTATGTAAAACTGCAAAAAAATGTTCAATGTGATGATCAATAGCCAGCATTTTTACTTGTGTTACCCAATTAAAAGACACGTCTTGCTTTTCGTTATCTAGTTCCACTAGTCTATCGAAACATCTACGTGGCAGTCTAGAGTCAGGGAGAGACAACGTTTTTATGCAGAAATTAATAATTTTCTTTAGAATCGTAACTATGAGTGGATTGCGGCTTGTTTCTAGACGAACTTTGTAATTTGGCGTGCATTTAGGCCAGAAATATAGATATTTTAAGAATTTTATTTGGGTTAACTTAATCATTTTATAATAGTTTAAACTCCAAACTTCTGCAGCATACAGGAGTGTTGATGATATCTTAGAGTCAAAAAGTACCATTTTTTTTTTACCTTTTCTGAGAATGTCCCTCACTTTAGCACTTGCAACGTTACATTTTTCAATAAAGTGCTGAGATGCCAGAAAGAACTTTCCGGAGGATGAAAATGGTACTCCTAGGTATGTGTAGGATTTTGTGTATTCAAGAACATTAGCATTCCAGAAGAGAGGCTTTAATTTTTTCATTTTTGGGGATTTATGGAGAACTAATATTTTAGATTTTTTCGGATTTAAAATTAACGAGTTTTGGACGCAGTATAGCTCCATTAATTCCAATTTTTTATGTGTATCATGCCATGACGTATTTAAAAGCACTATATCGTTGGCCAATAGAAGCATTATAACTTCATTTTTAGAATCAGTGGTACACTCCTGGCACCATTATTTTGAAAAAAACCTAATTATATCTGATAGAGATAAGATAAATAGGGTAGGACTGAGACTCTCCCCTTGAAGGAGACCAGAAGTGATACTAATGCCCTCAGATAGTTTGTCGCCGACTTGAATTTGCATGACAGCATTGTCATACAGTGCTTTTAAAATCCTTATTATTTTACCGCTGATGCCAATGTCGAATAGTTTTTGCCACAGAAGAGAGTGGTTTATGGAGTCAAACGCTTTCTTGAAATCCACGAAAGTAGCGAAAATATAATTCCCTTTAGTGCGAAGATTAATGCCTATCAGAGCCATAAGTGAAAAAATATGCTCGACGCAACCACTTCCCGCTCTGAACGCTGCTTGTTCCTCTGGGATCAGGCTTTCCCTTTCGGCCCATTCCTGTAACCTATATGCCAAAATAGCTGTAAATAGTTTTGTTATATTATTGATGAGGGATATGCCTCGATAATTATCTAAATCTTATTTGTCTCCTTTTTTGTGTAAAAGAATTAATTTTGATTTAGACCACAAATCCGGTATTTGTAGCAATAATAACAATGATTCATTCGTCACTGACAACCAGAATGAGGATTATTATATTCTTATAATATTGTAGTGTGAAGAAAAATAAAACATACGATTTTAAATAGTTCTAAATTTGTTGTTGGAACAGTTGGAACAAACTTGTGTTTGTGAGTACGATGTTCGAGTACCATCTATGCTGGCCTCGAACCTTCTTGTTGTTGAAGATCAAGTCATATGGTTATTCTTGTGTTACTGAGTAGTTACAAAGTGATACTTTTTAATTTAATGAAGATCAAGTCATATGGTTATTCTTGTGTTACTGAGTAGTTACAAAGTGATACTTTTTGTAACCTTGTGACATGGCTTATTGGTTTTGGTCCAGAGGTTCTTACAGTAAAACACCAAAATATTCAGATACCAATGTAATATAAATATTTCAGACTCCAATGTAATTTAATAGTTGAGATGTTACTTACTATCATAGTTCAAACACCAAATGTCATATTTCAGACACCAACTTAAAATCATAGTCGAGACATATTTCGGACACCAACTAAAAATCATTTTGAAATAATTAGTTTTAAATTAAAATTAAAATAATACAATAATAATTTAACTCAGGAGGCTTACCGCTGAGATTCTCAAATAAAAAATAATAAAATAATGGGCACTTCTTCGCCAAACATAAAAAAATTAATTGAAAGAAAAGAAGGAACGGTACGGTACGGTACATCCACTCGGTACCACAGTTCTTACGGGAATGGCTAATATGGTGGGTACCGTAGGTAGCGACACCATAACTATTTTAAATTCAAACTACCCGCGCAAACAGCCGCCTTGCGCAAAAGGACTCAAATGATCTCTTCGCGACTCCAGACGGACGTAATCGAAGCGAAAAAAAACTCGTTACAACCTGTTTAATTATTTGTGTTTTAATAGTTTGTGCGGCATTGTAAAAAAATATTTTCGTTTAATAAAATTGTTTAACTACCGTAAGTGTTACATAATATAATAAAATAATATAAATAAAATATATAAAATAATATAATAGTATTATTATTAGTTTTGGTATATTATAGGAGAAAATAAACGGAAATATTTGAAGTATTTCGTTTTCGCATATTCCAGTCCAACGGTAAGCTTCGCTTGGCATTTTTTCGTGAATAGCATGCAAAACAATATATCTATTCTAATTTTTTTGTCAAACCAAGCAAAATTTTGATACTCGATACTGGTATAAAATCTAATCGTAAGTATAAGAGTTTTTAAGAGTTTTTTTTTTTTCTGTCGCCTAGGGAGGTTAGGGGGGCACCCAAACCACCACCCCCCCTCCTTCGTTGCACCAATTTGATCTGTCCTCTATTCCTGTTTTTTGTCATGTTTTTAATATATAAAAAAAAAAAAATCTATCCTTAAATTATTATTATTATATCATGCAAAGCAGAACCCCTATGCATTTATTTGCATGGTTTTCAAGCCTAAAATACTTATATTCTTCATGTTATTATATGTTAACCATCATTTTGTCCTGTCAAGGTACAGTAATAAATTTCTCGAACATCTCATTGCTGTCAGCGAGATCCTACTTTGACGACGTAATTTCCATGCGTAGAAATTCTTGTGTGTCAAATCGAGATCTACAACTTCGCCCACTCGCGATTAGAATTCCTTCGGTAACGATGTATACTCCTACACATGCAAATTCATCAGTTTAACATAATAAACTCGTAAACGAAACACACGAAAACCAAAATCACAGGATATCCTACAATTTGACTTCATCAATTATCTCGTAAACCTAATTTTAGATAGATATTAGGTACATATATCGTTTTATTGCGTTGTTTCACATGAAATGTCCGTTTTCTTGGTAAAGTAATTTCACTAAAAATACAATATTACTTTCCCTATGCACTCTAAGTGTCTGCAAACGGTAGGTGCACTTTTGCATTCAGTTGTGCTGAGAGTTCTCTAACTGTTTGGTAGGGGTTTCCTTCTACAGTATGTTTGAGGACATCGTTTTCAATTACAGATGGAGGTCTTCCTCGGGGCTGGTTTTCCAAGTCGGTATCCCCAGCCGAAAACTTAGCAAACCAACGGCGAATGGTTCGTTCATTTATACTCCCTCCCCTAAACGCATTACAGATGTTTGTAGCAGCCTCAGCTTCCGAATGGCCGAGTTTAAACTAAAAAAAAAATATTACGAGAAATCATGTGTTTCCACGTAGGTACATATTTGGAGGTATACTAAAAAGTGTGTAATTGGTTGGGAAGCTAATGTTTATAAAAGAAAAGTAGAGGATTAGTAGCTGCTTAATTGTAATATGTTAACGTTTGGAAGTAAACAACAGAGACCCGCGAAATCCTCTATGTATTTTGAAAATGATAAAATCGGGCATTTCATGTAAAACAACCCAATATTATGTTTTTTAAAATTTTATTTAACACGCTAGGTGCGGCGGCGAATTTTAGGGGTACCCTAATAGCATTAAACTGCTGGAATTTTGAATTACCATCCATATTGATAATGTTTGCAATGTTAAAACAATTTTTAGGAGTCTTTTACTGCTTTACAACCACTTACTCTATGATAAAAAAAAAATCTTTTTAAAGAAATGAATTTATATAAAATAAATAAAGCAAATATCAGTGTTTTATTTAAAACTACAGACTCAGTAAGAAGTATTAAAGATAACCATAAAGGTATTCTTTGCAATATTATCGGACGCGGAAGTGTGATGCCGCCCAGTAGTCTTGTTTTATTACTGGTGGCCTGTATCGGACCCCGAAGTCCGATTCTAAAAAACAACAGAATTTCATCTGTTAGCAACATTTGCTCCAATAAAATGCAATAATCTCATTAAAAATCGACTAAATTGAGTCTTTGAGGTGTTCGGCCTTTCGGACTTTTTCATGTGATAATCGGACCCCGGGGACCGATGCCGCACCTAACGTGTTAATTACATAATTTTTTTTTACTTATTATTATAAATGATCTCGGATAATAGTTACTTTTATTACTCTGTGACAATGATTACTTTTTTCTAGAGGGGTTGATGTCCTTATAAACGATTTTGATTGAATCGGAACTCTCGGTTATTTTTCTGCATCCTGCAAGGCTGATCTGTCATTACAATGCGAATATTTTGATAGTACTTCAAAGGAACAACGAAAGATAGGTCTTACTCAACACGATTTCTGTTTTCCTATTCCATAATTATTTATGATAATTAACTGTGTAAATAAGCTATTACGAATATTGCCTATCTATGTGTTTTAAGTTAGCACCCATACACTTATAGCTTCTATTCCTCAAAACAGAATTTTTACTCTCTTACTCAGACAATGATGTGGCTATAATTATCAAGTAAGTCAGTTGGGTTTGGCTCTTAAAAGTCAACTTTAATAAGCCCGCGCCTCGCCCAACGATAGGTACTGACTTCACCAAGCCCTTCCTTTCTTCATCATTATAACATCATATCTATAAACAGACTAGTGAAATGGTTTTGTTTTCTCTCTTAGATACTACCACCCTAGGTTTGCTAGATAGTTATAATGTTGTTAAGCGCCTGGCTATTAAGCGATATTTTTAAATTTATAGTGAAAGTAAAAGAAAATCTCATACCCAATTCTATGCGAACTTAAGTGAAACAAGCTCCATGTAATGCTCAGGTAGATAGTTCTTAATAAGCCGACATTACTCTTTACGTGCAATCTATTTACAAAAATACGAACATTTAAAAATTAGTACAAGAATATAAAATAAAGAAACAATGATAACAAACAAATGAAAATAATAATCAATGTTATCCCAGTGTTGCCACGGTAACTAGCAGTGTTGGTCACAATACATAACCTCATCAAAAAATAACTGGCGTAGGAAAAAAAATCTGGTGCGTGCGCGCAACACACAACTTTCACTTACGAACTTACTTAGATAAGAAATTAATGTGTTTCGTTAATTGCCACTTCTCAAAGTTATACATTTTTCCACATTCATTACTTATTTTTGTTTTCATTTGCTCAAAAAAAAAACCCTAATTTCTTTTATTATTAAATAAAAGTTTTTACTTGTGATGATTCGGCAATGCAGGCATAATACTCCAAGTCGTCTGATTTTATAATTCTCTATGTACTTGTTGAATATTTCATTTAGTTCCCATGAAACAAATAATTTTCATTAAATGAACAGAACATCTTTAATTATAACGCATTGGTTTGTCATTAACGGCGCAAGCGTGAGCTAATGATAGCGTGTTTTATGAGTTGACGGAATGTTTTTCTTTTTTTCTCCTGTATTTGTTTACTTGATTTTTTCATATATCATATTTAGCCATTTCTTATTTTTAGGCGTGATGAGAGACAAGTTATTTCTCAATATAAATATAAACAAAGGTACTTTATAGGAAAACAAAAAAGGCCCCTTCCCCATTTAAGCTCCCTCAGAAAATTTTAATACTGATAAAACTTACCTGATATTATTGAACACCTAATTGTCATTAAACATGACGAATTTTATCAAAATCATTAAAGCCGTTTTTGAGATAATCGAAAAAAAGGTAAAAATTGGAAAAAAGTTATAAAATAAAGTGCCCCCTACGCTTGACCAATTTTGATGAAATGTTGGATGTCACATCTTTGGTATATACATACGTCAAATACCCAGTTTGATCAAAATCTTTAAAGCCGTTTTTGCGTAAATAAAAAGAAACACATGAAAATGATACAAAATTTATTAAGTAAAGTCCACCCTCCGGTTGATCAATTTTGATGAAATTTTTACAGTCATATCTCGGGAACATCAATACATCAAATACTCAGTTTAATCGAAATCGTTAGAGCCGTTTTTGAGAAAATCGAAAAAAAACGTCAAAAGTTATTAAATAAAGTACCCCCTTTGACCAATTTTGATGAAATTTTTGTTGTCACATCGCGGGCATATACATACACTAAATACCCAATTGCAGGTTCGCACGAATAATAGTTTTTGAGCTAGTCGGTTCACACACACACACACACACAGACCATTTCGCGGGACTTGGTTATTTCGACTCAGGGGACCCCAAAACGTGTATTTCCGTTGAAAACCGGAAGTCGAAATTTTTCACGATCGCAATACTTCCACTTACTATATATTTCATATATAGGTAAGTGAAAGTAAAAATTAGGTGTGTCCTCTCACAAGAGTTTGCTTACAGCATTGGGTGAAAGGTCTAGAACAAAAGTTTTCGGGTTATGTTTTTAAACATTAGAATAATTAATTTTATGATGTTTTATAGATAACTAATCATCTTTCCTAGAATCAGGGGAAATAGCCAAAGAGATCCTTTGAGATGGTCACAGAAAATGAAGAAAAAGCCAGCTGATTTCCAATTTAACTAGGTATATATATATTTCATTCTTTTTTTTTTTTTTTTTTTTGATCCAATAGGATCCAATATTATCTCCCTTTCTTGTCTGTTGCTTTTTATGTTATCGTAAATTTTACTAGCACCACAATGAAACAAACCACTTTCATAGGATTTATCATAGAAGAGAATATATGTCTGTGTGTTTTGTACTCGTACGTACTGTTTGTTTTGTAATAGAATGTTTTATCCGTTACAAACGGTAACTCTATCGGGAAGAATAACATTGAGCTTGGTTTGTTTTGTTTAAATGGAATTGGAATTGTTTAAATTGGAATTGTTTCCCATCTAGTGAAATAGTAATGGGTTGGCAAATAAATCCTTTCGGTGTTTCAGGCTGAAATAAAATCTGTCTATTATTGACATCAAATTTATTTTAATCTAAAACATATTGACCATTCTTTAAGATGATTTTTTTCCATCTTTCTACTCTCTGCATAATGCCATGTTCATAGAAGATCTGAAGTTTGTTGTTAAGAAACTGATCCAAGTCATTTTTGTAGTCACCATCCTTTAGGAATTTTTTTTTTTCATTCAAGGAGTTCTGCAGAGACCGGAATAAGTGGTAGTCGCTTGGAGCTAGGTCTGGTGAATAGGGAGGTTGGGGCCAAAGGTCACATCCAAGGCTCAATAATTTATTGCGAGGGACCAATGAGGTGGGGCCTAGCGTTGTCTTGATGGAATACGACACCCTTTGGTCCAATTTGGTTAATTGTGAGCAGTATAGAGTTAAATCAATTATTTGAACTGTTGGCAAAAGCTCATACAAAATCTTACCCTTGAAATCCCACCATAAGGAAAGCATTTTCTTCTTTGGATGCAATCCGGGTTTTGAAATTCTTCTTGGAGCCTTACTACTCGGCTCCCAAGATTTTTTACGGACTAGATTATCGTAAAAGATCCATATTTCATCTCCTTTTACCAACCTTTTCAAAAATGGGTCGTTTTGTTGCCAATCAGAAACGGAACTGCGTGTTGCCAAGTTGCCTTCTGTTAGAGAGTGAGGGACCCAAACATTAACAGAAACATAGCCGAGCTTGTGAAAATGGTTTTCTAGGGTCTTTTTCGTTTAAAGCACGCCAACCGAATCTACAGTTACAAATAACACAACACATGTTTTTAAAAGTAACGATATTTAATAGCTATTATTTTATTTGTCACTTTATTATAACTTCCAAAAATTACAGATGTCTTCCAACATAACCTCGAATATATGAAATAAATAAATGAAAATCAATCTCTTAGGCCATTCCATAAGACAGGATCTATTATGACATCTCCATCTGAATCTATTCTCTCTCTCGCTTAATTTCATGTTATGTCCATTGCGGTATATCCTATCTTTATGAAGAAGACCTTTTTCCTGTAGAAAATCTACAGTTTTATCTAAATCTTTGAATCGGTCGTGTAACCTAAACAAAGCCATGTTTACAATCGTAACTAAATATTTTAGTCATATGTTGTAATTGTAAAGAACCGATTATTACGTAACCAAGTAACGATATCGCAAATAGTAACGTAGTAGTTACCATATGTTCATATTTGTACCTGTAAATTCAGTTGGTGTGCTTTAAACGAAAAAGACCCAGCGTATGCGACTTATTTAGGCCTCTCGCACTGATTGGGTGGGATTTTGATCAACAACGGTCTTAACATTGCTCGTTTTAATTTCATTTGGGCGACCAGAACGTGGAGCATCTTTGATGTCTAAACTTCTTGAATGAAATTTGGCATACAAATTTTGACAGGTGCGTTCGGTTAAGGGTAATCCTGAAGTCAAACACTGCAAATTTTTCTATGATCTTCTGTAGCGTTTTTTGTTAAATTCATACAACGAACTAGGGCGATAATGATATTTAAATAATTTATTTTTTCTCTTCAAAAAATAAATTATTTAAAAAAGATGGTCACCCACAGATTAAGATTAGATTAATATAGAATGATATTTACTTTCATATTCAATATATTAAGCTTGTTTCAACAAGTGTTAACAGGTATGTTCGTTGAGATATCACAAACAGGATAAACAATCCACCTTAGGAATTTATTCATCAGAAAATAAGTGCATCAAAGGGACAAAAAAATTAACAGAAAAACCGAAAGGATTTATTTGCCAATATATATTATTATAGTAGCAATAAAAACCGCTGTAAACAAGAGTATGCCTGCCCTATAGTAAAAGTGTCTTGTTATATCGGTGGACCGAAAAGCATAGCCCCACGGACAATATCCACGTGTCCTCAGCTTGGATAGTCATCTCACGTGTGAGATCAGGTGTGCTTAGTGGCCACAATATAAATACCAGTTGTAGCGGCTGAGTTCTACTTTGTAGGTACTACAATATAATATATCCAGTAGATCTTGAAATGAAAGAGTTCCAAGATTATATTATATTATGATTATATTATATATTAATATAATATAATATAATATAAATATAATTATATATATATAATTAAATTAATATAAATATAATATAAATATATATTATATATTATGATTATATTATCCATCACTGCTGAGTTTAAAAGAAAAGAGGTAAATGTGGTTTCAGAAAAAGATTTCCAACTACTATTTGAAACTTGTTTCCATCTTCGACTCTTTCAATCCTCCTGTAGAAAGGAAAGAAACATAGTGTCATGATCTTTTTAAGTCGAAGTACTAGTTGAGTCCTTCCAATGGGTTTTCTCTATATATAATATTTCATGAGAACATTTTTTTAATTAATAATAATAATAATATTTATTGCTTTAAAGGTTTTACAGCACCTTGTAACAAGGAGTTTGTTTTTTAAACAAATATACAAGAACATTTTTTTTTTTTACAACATAATAAAATACATCAATATCAATATTATACATAGGTACAAAATTATATCTTAATTATATTATCAATAATATACCATTTTGTTATGATAATTTATCTAACTTTCACCAAAACAAAAATGAAACTGACGGTAAGAACAGACGATTTAAAAAAAAATAAAATAAAAATTTTATGACATGTTACATGACTATCTCCTTTAATCAAACATTAAAAAACTTCTTATTTTTAAACTTTCTACAATGAAAATAAAAATATCTTCAAGTTTATTATAGTCCGTGATTGTTAAGATGTCCTGGAACATTTCTTTATTTTTTTTTAATGTTACAGTATTTTTTAAGAAATTGGTTTCTGAACGGATTTAAAATGGGACATGATGTAAAAAAGTGTTGAAAATTGTCTGATTCATTCTTGTTGCAAAGAGGACATGAGGATTTCGGATTAAAATTATATAGGATTGAGTTCATTATGAGTCTCTGGAATTTGGAACCAGCTAATCGTACTTGTGAGATTAGTCTTTTTTTATTAAGGTCGCTTCGATATTTTACATAATCTTCACCTAAGGCAAGCGTTGATATGTTTCTATATATATCGCTAAATGAGGATCTAATTGCTTTATCAATATCTTTGCTAAAAAAGGTGGTTATCCATCGTTAGTACCAAATTTTTTTTTATCTCTTTCACAAGGACGTTTGTATCTTGAGCCTCCCATATTTCCTTGGCTCCTATCGAAAAAAGGGTATTTTTGACTTCAGTAGCCCAGTTATAAGGTATAGCCTTCATTTTTTCCAACTCTCTCAATCTTTTATAACATTGGAGTGGCAGTCTGCTTTCTGACATTGAGAGTACTTTGTGCCACCAGTTAAGCGTTCGTTTAAATACTTTTAAATGCAAAGGTCTACAGCCTGTTTCAGTTCTGAGGTAAGAACTTGGGGTTGGCACTGGGGGCGGCCCTTGAAGACATCAAGAAAAATGAGGACCATCTGAGGGACTATCAAAGAGCAGGATGCAAGTGTTATAGCAAAAAGAGGAAAGGCCAACAGGCTAATAGGGAGAGGCCTCAGAATATGGAAGTAATAAAGTTGTTAATATATTGCCGCAGTGACACAGCGGTCAGTCAGCATGTAGGGTTGGCCTGGAGGGCCTTAGGTCATAATGGCCATCACCTTGTGTCAACCATGTGGATAACATAACTTAATGCCAGCGGACGTGGGAACTGGACCTTAGGGATGGTTAGGGCGGAAATAATGACCTGGGACCATTCACTAAGGTTAATGTTATTGTTTATAGCAAAGACTAATAAAAATAATTATTAGACTTGAGAATTATTTGTTAACTAGCGTAAGGTGCGGTAGAGGCCATTATAGTTCTGACTGCACGAAGCCGCGAGAAACTGCAGCAAAGTGTGCCAATTATGGTATTTAAATCAATAGGTTAATTATGGTCCAACAAGCTCTTAAAACACGTTTCTTTTGATTTAAAATTCAAAAATTTGTCTACAAACAACCTTCAAAGTTAAAACAAATAAGATATGAGTTGTTTTTAAAATGCAATCCTCGCAGTGGACCCAAAAAAATGGCTTGCACAACTACTCACCTCAGGTCAAAGTATCGATTTCGATAAAATAAACACTTCCCATATTTTCCAGACACTGGCAGAAAGTAACTGGAGCCAAAACAAAGGATGTGTCAAAGTTTGGTGATCATTCACCGTTTGAGTCGATAAAAGTCTCACTTAATAGATTTAAAAAATGAAATTCTCCGGTTGAAACCGCTATATACAGCTAGTAATATATAAATCTCTATTGTCTGGAAAGAAATTATATGTATTTTTTGGAAATATTGTAAGGTTGTTTATTTTCTTATGTGAGATGTAGGCAATATGGAAGACTACAGTTTCCATAATACGTGGAAAAAAAAAAAAAAAAAAAACAGTTTTCCTGAGAGGATTTTCCCGAAATTTAACACACATATTATATTATGAATATAAGAATATTATGATAATATTATATAATAGAAGGAGAGGATATTTAGCAGGAGTATTATGGGAGGGCCCTAGCCGTGTTATTGGGGAATGCTATCAGAGCCGTGCAGGCGGAGCTTTGTGTAGCTGCCTCCTAATAGTCACTTTCATTTGCATCCCATCTTCTTCCTAGGTGTCGCTAATCTATTCTATCACCTAGCATTTCATCTGTCTTATACATGCCCTACTTCACTATCTTCTCAAACCCCTCACCGTATCTTCTAAATCCGCCTATAATGTACCTTCAATGCTGATGATCTTCAAGCATTGGCATATGAAATTATGTTATATAATAGCTGCTATTGAAAAAGCACGAAAGAAACGATGTTTCACAAGAATCTATTGAAAGCAGAGTTTCACCCTATGTATTGGGTTGTCCGGAAAGTTCTTAGAGAAATTCGGACAAAAATTAAAATATATGAACAGCTTAAAATTTATTTATTTAATCCACAAAATACGAGGGTGAATCAAATATAAACGAGACTTTTCGCTCTTCAGGCACAATAGTGGAGGGAGAACGTTCCCGCTCTGTTTGTTGTTGGGTAGGTTTGTCAGGAGTAGGGGAAGCACATGGGCTCGCCTCCTCGACCCTCTCAGTGTCCACCGTGACGATGTTGGAGTAAGAGGTACCTCGTTCAATTGCGCAACGTGTTTTAATCAAGTTTATCGCCGCAGAAGGCGTAAAACAGGCCGAAATCTTGAGGAGATTAACTGCTCAGTTCGGGGAAGAGACACTGTCACGAGCCAGAGTGTTTGCATGGCGTAAACAGTTCGTGGAGGGTCGCGATCGTGTTGAAAATGAGAGCCATGACCGCAGACATCGCACCAGCATTACAGCGAACAACATCAGCAATGTTCGACGGCTTATTTTTTGCACGAGCGCAGGAAAATTAATGCGGCCTACTACTGTGACGTTTTGAGTGAGGTTCAACTTGCATATCGCCACAAAAGACGAGACCTATCGATCAGGGAAGCGGTTCTTCTCCATGACAATGCTCGCCCTCATGCAGCAGCCTTGACTAGGGAAACATTGGAACAACTGGGGTGGGAAACATTGGAACACCCTCCTTACAATCCAGACCTGTCACCCTGTGACTTTCATGTGTTTGGTCCTCTCAAGGAAGCTTTGGGAGGCCAAAGATTCAATAGTGATGCTGAGGTTGAAGCCTACTTGCGCAATTGGCTGCAGACACGACCTACATCTTTCTACGTGGAAGGAATTGGAAAGCTGCCCATCCGCTGGGAAAAATATGTTTCCAAATCAGGAGATTATGTAAAAAAATATACTATATTCTTTTTTGCGTTTAAAATAAAAATAAATTAAAAAAAAAAAGTCTCGTTTATATTTGATTCACCCTCGAAGTTACCACCGTTAGCGATTACAAAGGCTTGGAAGGTCCATTATCCCTTTTTTCCAAAAATCACCCTCCTTAATCCTGAAGAACAATAAAAGGTCCCTTTTGACGTCATTTTCCGAAGAGTAGGATTTCCCTTGTAGAAAATTTCCGAGGAAACGGAAAAGGTGGAAATCCGAAGGAGCAATGTCAGGAGAGTACGGCGGGTGAGGTAAAACCTCCCATCTGAAGCTTAATAACTTTTGCCGAGTCCTTAAAGACACAGGGGGCTTAGTGTTGTCTTGGTGGAATAGAACTCCTTTCCGATTTGTCCGTACCCGGTCTTCTATAGATGATCAAAAACGGTCGATTTGCATGTTCTTAACTCCGCAGCTATCTCACGGACAGTAATTCGCGGATTGTTTGCGATGACCGTCATTATATCCTCGATGTCAAGAGTTGAACTCCGGCCAGCCCGGAGTTGGTCTTCCAAATTGAAATCTCCTGATTTAATCGCTGATTGAATCGCTGCCATTCACGGCGCGAATCTTTCTTGCAGTTTGGGCTGCGTTTTTCCCTTTTTTAAAAAAGAACAGCATAATATGCCGAAAATGAACTGAATCGTCACTCATGTTGGTTTGCAATAAACTACACTACTGAGCCTTAATAAAGACGAATGCAGTGTGTAAAAATAGTCAATTCCATGAGGATTAAAGGCTGAATTAATATAAATAAACATTAGCTTTGTGATTCAGTTTTAGTAGAAATAATAAAAGGTAAATTATATTTTAAAAATCTCTACGAAATTTTCGGAAACCCAATAAAAACTTTTGGAAATTGAGGACAATAATCTCTTCTACATGAATGACGTTAACTCCATGGATTTTATCACGATCATCGTGAGGACCAGGACGGAAATATTAAATGTGAATAAGAAACTGTGGTATATCGACGAGAGCTCACATTGCTCTCTTTGGAACCTCCAAAAAACTGAGGATATTGTGCACTTTGTAGCAGTATGCCCGATTCTGGCTGAAATGATAAAAGGAACATTTGGAAGGAAGGCCCTTACTTTACAGGAATTAATTGAGTATTTAAATGGCAAAGACTTTTTAGTTTTGTTCAATTTTGTAAGAAGAGCTTTGAACTATAAATTTGATTATGCACAAAAATAAAATTACTATCTCCTGTGCGCATTAGTAAAATGATTTTCTAAATTATAATTAATTAAAGTTAAATATTTTCCTTAATAAAAATATGAATCTCTGTTATTATTGATTGTTTTTCACTAGCATTTTGTTTTGTTTTGTGTGAAGTCACACTGCTGATGGAGATTTCCAAGCATTTGTAAATTTGTGAAAAAATAAATGTGTTATTGTTATATTCTGATTTATTTGATTATATAAATTTACTTACATTTCCGAAATATATGGTTAGCCTTAGAAGTGGTGGACTCCCACTGTAGCATCGTCCGATTAGCCTTCATCGCATAAAGTGACCTTAAACAAACAAACAATACCTAATATCAGGTTTGTATGGTTTATAGATTTTGAGCTAGTCTCTACTCACAGACCATTTCGTGGGACTTGGTCGTGATTTGGCTCAGGGACCCAAACATTTTTTTCACGATTGCATTACTTTCCCTTACTACATATTTGATATATGTAGGTAAGTGAGAGAAATAAAAAAAAAAAAAAAAAAAAATTCGAGACGACTTGTATTTCAGCCCATCGACTAATTCGAGTATGGGGACTTCTCTCCCATTCCTTTTGCATTTGCTAGACCTGAAACCCATTCAGTGGATGTAGGACCCTTCAAAGAAGTCTCCCTAACCGCAACTGAAAGAACCCCCCCTCCCTCCTGGCCTTCTAGAACTTTCCCCTTTTCCTAGTCAACGAGGTAGAGAGTGGAGAAAATTACAGAGGGAAAAAGGATGATTGATGGATTCATAGTGACTTTAGTTAATAATGCTACGGTCGATATTGTAGTATCAAGTAACAAAAATTGTTTAACAATCATTATTATTTTATACGATAGAAATAGGGGAGAGCGGGGTTGGTTGGCAACAGTTTTCACTTTTTTGATTGTTGAGTCGTTCTTGTTAATATAATCCCAGTATGGCTGATACCACTGTAAACTCTAAGTATTAGAGTACTTTAAGTATTTGTTTCACAACATAATATTTAATACTAAGATCATAGAAAATTGAAGAATTCGTCAATCCAGAGTATGCCAATTATCCCCCTAAGTGGGGCAGGTTGGCCTAGAAGGTGGAGTTGTTCAGCCATCTCATTCAAATACTGCCTGACACATATTATTGTTATTAAAAGCTGCACTATAATGCTATAATTATTTTGAATTGGTTTTAACCAGCTTTTAAGGGAAAATAGAATGACAATTGAAGTTTAGACTGTCGTCACTTTCTGCTTAAGAAAAATTGCTCTCATCCACCTTGCTGGAACTAAAGACAATTGGTTGTACTAGAGTGCCAGTGACCAACCTACCCTCTATACCAACCAATCCCGCTCTCCCCTACTATTTTATTTTTTTATAAGCAAAAATAGATTGGCCCTGATAGGGATTGTAACTAAGATTTGACAAAATTGTCCACTTCTCCGCATAACTCGCAAAAATTACATGACCTTTGTTTATGTTTACCTTTCTTTTGTGATTGCACAATTGTGAATTTGTGGCTACTGCGCCAACAAACCCCAGTTCAAGTGAGCCAACTAACCCCACAGGAGAGATCATATAAAAGATGGCTGCCAGGACA
This sequence comes from Aelia acuminata, assembly GCA_911387785.2. NCBI lineage: Eukaryota > Metazoa > Arthropoda > Insecta > Hemiptera > Pentatomidae > Aelia > Aelia acuminata. The sequence continues at coordinate 15,218,486 of OU426982.1, forward strand.
GGGGAGAACAACCAAACAAGAAACTGGTTAGTTGAAAGGTTAGGTTTTTCTAAGGAGTTTGGGGCTATGTGAACAGAATCGGGGTCAAATGTTTTGCTATGCCTTAAAACCAAATTTACTGAAAATATAAAAATTTACTTAAATGTTGTAAAATCAATCAACGAAGCACACTCTTCTCTACACTGTTAGCATCGGATTGAAAACTCAGGAAAAGACTCCCGAGGTCGAGCGGATCACATGGTCCAATGGTGGGGCCTTCACAACAGGTGTGACGGAAACTATAAGCCAGAGGCCAACCTACCCCCTGGTAGCTCAAGTGGCAAGAGCGCCTTACTAGTTATTACATAAGGAAATCCGGGTTCAAATCCCGGCCAGGGCAAATCTTTTCCCTTCTTATAAAAAATTTCATGTTATCATGACAGAAATGAATCAATTAATTGGTCTTTAATTGTTAATATTGTTACGTGAAACAAAAGAAAACGTATGGTTGAAAAGTGTTCTAGACCTTTTTTGGGAATAGTTGGAACAAACTATTCAAGTACATTTTCGTGACTGTTCGAGAATCTTCTACGCTTGTCGGGAACCTTCTAGATTGTTCTAATTCAGGCTATATATGGAGAGAGATGGACTGGAGAGTTAGTCTTGCTCTGAAGGTCGAATCATATGGTTATTTTTGTGTAACTGTATCGTTACAAGTTGATACTTTTTGTAACCTTGTTAGTTACTTGAGTCTGTATTGTTTGTCTGGCATTGTGTATTATTATTTTCTTTTAATAAAAATTATTTAAACCCCCACAATTGTTAAATTATATTCCCATTAATATTTAAAGGAGTAAGAGAAGTTAAAATAGTTGGGTCTTTGTAATTTAATCGGAGGTATGTTGATTGGGCTGATTCCAGGTGGGTCACTGCCCATTGGATGCCTTTTCTCCCACGCACAACTTTTACCTTTTGTATTTTGTGTTGCCCTAGCCTGGCTCCGAAATCGTTTGCTTCTTCCGTTTACATTTACCCGAAGCCAGAACTGCTTTGATCCTCATATTTATCGCTTAGGAAGTCCAACGTTCGGGCAGTTAACTAATGGTATATACCCATTTTCATCCATAATAGAGTGGTATTATATTTACGATTCGGATGGTACTAAACCAGATTTATTTAAATTCTAAGTGAATGCTCTTTAACCCTTAACTACTCACGTCGGGACATATTGAGCCATACCAAGTTTCTTTTCATTCTATCTATACCTTTTAGGCATTGAATGATCATCAAACTTGACATATCCTTTGTTTTGGCTCCAGTTATTTCATGCCAGTGTCTAGAAAATAAGGGAGGTGTTTATTTTTATGCGGGTATTGCATTTGAAAAAAACCCTCATTTCTTATTTGTTTTAACTTCAAAAGTTGTTTGTAGACAAATTTTTGAATTTTAAATGAAAAGAAATTATAATAATAATAGTAATGTTAAGGAGTTCCTTTATTTTAGGACTTCATTTCAGACCTATCATTCAACATGTTAATCATATTTTAAAACTTTCATTTATTGTATACATAAATAAATATATATTTTCAAGCCTTCTCCTGCTGCTTAAAACTAATATCGTACACCCTAAGGTTATTTAAATATTTTTATGTTTTCTGTGTCATATTGACCCGAGGTGAGTAGGTGTGTAACATTGATTCGGGTGAGTAGTTAAGGGTTGAAGGAATCTAGTCCCTGTATATGAGAGAAACTGAAATTAAAATAATAAAAAATCGACAGAGCCGCGTGACTATTATTATGCTTAGGTACTGGTAAAGAAGTACTGGTTTATGATGTCTATGTTTCCGGAGATGTATGGTGTTATAATTTCATATTTTACGTGTGTATTTCCGTCGTACCGGTCTTACCATTGAGACCTGGCGTGTTAGATCGCTGAAAGCAGGATGTTGGAACGAAGAGTTGAATTTTATCTAAAGTTTGGATTTTATAATTTTAAATGAGTTTTTGTATTTTTTAACCGACTTCGAACGAGAGAGGAGGTTACTCAATTCGATACGTATGTGACTTTTTTTTTTGTGCTTTTTTTTTTTTTTTTCTATGTATGTTCACCGATTACTCAGAGATGGGTGGACCAATTGGAACGAAACCTTTTGCATCTTGTAGAGTATTTTCCCAAGCTGGTCCCATTTAAACCTTTTTGGGGTTCCTAATTTATTTAAGAAGTTATCGGGAAAATAATTATTTAATTATCGCTCAAATTGTTTACTTATTGGAAAAACATATGGCATATATAACATAAGGTATGCTCCAACAAGCTATTAAAACTAATTGATAACTAACAAATCCAAATATTGTATTACTGCTGGATGAATCAAATGGGAAAACCAACCAATCAAATTCAGAATCAAAAGAGTGGGGGGAGAACATGAGCAGTCTGTTAGTTATCGATGTGTTTTACGTGCTTGTTGGAACAAACCTATACATGACCTTAACTAATTTTTCAACATTAGATTTAAATGAAGATATAAATATCAGCAGAATATAATATTGCTGTCGTTTTCTGTAGCGATATTAGCATCACCGATAACAGTAAACCTTCTTAATTTAGATCTAATCAACGGTTGGACACCATAATCATAAGACAACAAAATTCGTGGAATTCCAAGAAAGACTGAGTATTTAATCGGTAATCGTTTTTAAGCAGAATTTAAGACTTCTTCAAGTTCCCGAAGGATCGTTTAAATTTAAAATCGTAGCTATTATTGATTTAAATTAGATTTTGATTTCTATCTTTTATTGACTATGCACATTAAAATAATAACAATAATTTCTGGAAAAGCTCATTTTCAGTTGACTTAATAAAGGATTCAGATACCTCTGTCTTCTTCCGGATACACTCGGTTACTGTTGAATATCTTGCCGGAGGTCTTGTGCCGATCCTTTAAGGGTGACACTTCTGTTATGTTATCCGGATTACTAGTATCGGTTTTTAAATTTGATTCTACAAATATCGAGGCTTTTGCTCGATCAATAAAAACTACAAAATAAAACTTGATAACTACCCGATAACAACCTCATTGTATGAAAGTCCCCTCAGCAAAAATTTAGCAGTCATGGAAATGATTGTTAAAAATGATGATAAATGCTACGCCACTAGAATTGAAGCAACATTGTTTAGCAATTTATTTTCTGAATAATGTTTTATTACGAAGGATATAATTCATAGTACTTCGGTAATAAATTTAGTCAAACATTCATCGAAAGGAATTACGAACATAATTGAATCAACCTTTGGAATTAAGTCAGTAGTCTAATACGGAGAATAATAATATCCTTCCTAATAATAAATTAACCATATGTGAATCCCAAACCCTGTTGCTTCAATCCTAGCGGGGCAGTCTTTTTGATATCGATAAATTTTATGGTTGCCCCTTTTTTTGCAGGGACTTCTATCCAATGATGTAATCCAATGAAGTCGTGTATAATATCGCCATAGTGTTCAGAAGGATATTCAAGCAATCAAAATTTAAAAATTACTTTCAAATTTACTATAGGTCATATTAGCATCCTCATCGATTCTCCATTAACGATATCATGTCTAAAACCGGCCAAAATCTCGATTGTTCAGTGACTTATCTACTTCATCTTGGAATAGCCGGATTTATGTATATTTAACTCAACACATCTCGGAACACTGATTCTCTACGTAAATAACAACTACTGACGACATTTAGCAAAGGAAAAATATTGTCATTGTGGAAAAACATTTTATGTGTTCCCTTCCCAATTGAACATTGATCTTTTTTTTTAAAAAAAAATCCATTTATAATCATAAAGAGTAGTGTGTTGAAAGTTGTGTTATACTTGTGTTGTATAATACGCACCGCTTTCCCACTTTTCTGTGTGTATTCATAAAATTGAAAAGGTAAAGTGTATTTCATAATAATTTTATACAATTATTGTATAATAAAAAGACCTGGGAAAGACAAACATGGTAGTGCGTAAAAAGATTTCGAAATTTTTAAACCAACGTTTATTTTATCAACGACCAATTACCAACGAAATTTTTAAACCAACGTAGGGTTTTCTACATTTGTTATCTTCTCCAACTAAAAATTGTGAAATAAAAAACATTTTATAAAAAAATATTAAACCGACTTCGAAACCTAGGAACCAGTAAAAATAAATTCACTGATAAGTATGAAATAATTACCTTCTGATTTTTATGAATACACAGCAGAATTGAAAATGGTATAAAAAGTGGAAAAGTGCAATAAGACGAATAATTTTATTTTGATTTGTACAAAAACACACTAATTGTTAATAAAAATTATTAAATTTAAATATTAAATACTATGTTCAATACAACACAATCTTTTCGGAGGCGGCGCAAAATTTAAATTTTTTTACACTAGATATTATGAAAATCTTCTAAATGGATCTTCTCTTCCCAGCTATTGATTTCAATGCCTACTAATGGAATTGTATCAGCAACATGTTATTTCTATTTTGCGCCGCCTCCGAAAAGATTGTGTTGTATTGAACATAGTGTTTAATATTTAAATTTAATAATTTTTATTAACAATTAGTGTGTATTTGTACAAATCAAAATAAAATTATTCGTCTTATTGCACTTTTCCACTTTTTATACCATTTTCAATTCAAAAATCAGAAGGTAATTATTTCATACTTTTCAGTGTATTTATTTTTACTGGTTCCTAGGTTTCGAAGTCGGTTTAATATTTTTTTATAAAAAATTTTTTTTTATATATATAAGTATATTAAAAATTAATAATTTATTACTATAAGTTTGCATAGCCAATAGACTTTATTTGCACAGGGTTCTTCCCGTATATCTCTCTATATATAAGAGGCTTTGTCCTGACTTACAGAATCAACGCAGAGCAAAAACTACTAATGATAGAAACTTGAAGTTCGGAATTTAGATTTTAAACGCGATGTAGGTAACCACTAAGAAAGGAATTTCAAAAATGTAACCCCTAAGGGGTTTATATGGCGAAATTGTGCTTTAACTCTAACGGACACCTATTTTTGCACTTCGAGAAGAAATATCTAATTTGGACTCATTTTAAAGATCTTGACCTATACATAGAGAGCGACCCATATATGGAGATACGACGAGTTTAACTCGAAAGTCTCTACGGGGCGTCGAAAATCATGTTATGAAGCCGAAAAATGAAGCGTTCACGACTTGTAAGCAATTTTTTGTTTCGGCGGTTTTAGTGAACTCTCTCCATTGCGCGCCTCCCTCTCTTCTACCGAGCCGGCAGCTCCCACCTCCAACATTCTACCTACCGGAAGCTACGATCCCTCTCCCCCTTCGATCACTTCGTTTCCAACATTTGTACGGTTCACATCTAACAATTGTTTAAAATACGTTCGTTTAAAGATTAAAACTTTGATTTGGACTTGGCTTTTATTTTTGACATACATATTGGATATTCAATTTAATTAATTCAAGGGATAGGAGAGGGGTTTTAGGGCGATAAATATCGCGATTATTACGCCCGTAATTCAAGGGATTTATCGGTTGAATGATTTGGTTTACTTGGCTTCAGAATTGGTCTGATACTGGAATAACTTTTGTATATTACTAAAATAGACATTCACATAAAATATGGCTACTGATTATTTAAATATTTACGGTCAGTTTTACATCAGCGCTTCTAGGGTAAGTTCTTCTAGCAGTTTAGTTATCTTAGCGCCTGAAGGAAAACCAACAAATGTAGTTTACATAGAAATTTTAAGTAAAAATTAACTTTCCGGTCAGTTGGAACAGTGTATTTTTTAAATTGATTTTGTTAACATATCGTATTAAATCAATACCAAGATAATGATCACAGAATTTATTTTAAAGGTTCGCGGGGAAAGCCGCGACGGGGAATGCTAGTATATTATAAATGAATAAATTACTCGTTTACGTTTCGAGGTGTGTTACAATTCTCAAAACATACATTACTCAATCATAAGATTGAATTTCTTCAATGGTTTTTAGCTAGTCTCTTCAATTACACGCATACTTACACGCACCCACGCACGCATACACAAAAAAAAAAAAAATTCACGAGACCTGGTTATTTTGACTCTTGACTTAAATCTAATTTTAGATAAAACATAATTAAAAAATCATTTACATTAGCAATCTCAAGAGTATACTGAGTATGAGTTTCGCCATGGGTACTTTTTACATATGCTTCAATATTTTTAAATTCTTCAGTTTCTCTTTCAAGCACTTCTATATCAGCATTAAGTTTAGCATAATGTGCATCTAATGGATGCATTCCTTCTTCACCTTCACCTTTGGTTTCGCGCAACAAGCTGTATGCAACTTCCATTTACATTAGACTTTCAAGCATTTCTAATTTTGACTAATAAGGAAAAAATAAAAATTAATATTTGAGAGGACAAACAAAATCATTAACATATTTAATTTATTAATAACAAATCTTGGCAAAAAAAAAAAAAAATATCATGGATACCTGTATTATTTCTTTATTGTCAAGAAGTGGAGGGCTATCACTCCCAAAGTTATGAGGGATCAATATGTAGAAGCGAATGTGTAGAAATGAAACTGTAGCAGCTTTGCTATGCCTTTTAAAAATAATAATATTTTTATCTTATCAATTGCTCACTTTAATCAATTAACCTGCTCTGTTGCTGCCGAATTGATAGCTCGCAAGTACACCAGTTGGAGGTTTGTGATCCAGGATTAAGAAGGGTGAGACATTATTGTAAATTTTTTCAAAGTCTGAGTAGAAGCGGCGGACTTTGTTGTTGGAAACAAAAGTTTTTTATTATTTATTTTGTTGTACCAATTTAAGGATTTGTTTTATTTTTTATATTATTGTTTTTATTTCAAGTTAATATCGTTTAGCCCTAACAAAACTATATTCTATCAACGGAGACTGTAATAAATTATGACTAACGAATAAATTATAGTCAATTCCGAACTTTAAGAAGACTTTTTTTTTATGACCTGACCCGTTTTGCCTAAACATGAATGATATAGCCATGTCACTATTTTGGGGGAAATCATTATTATACATTTCCATATATTATGTTTGCCCTGTTATTTGATTGACGGTTTGTCAATTATTGACTGAGTACGACAAGTATTGACTGATAGTCAATCAAATAGTCCGACAAGTATTGACTGAAAGTCAACTAAATAATAGGACATAGGACGCAAGAGCAAATATATGCGAGTTAATAATTATGAAAATTTTCCAAAAAAAATTTACATGGTTATAATCTTATACTTTTTAAATATAACACATTCAATCGTATGATTGGGAAATATATGTTTTGAAAATGGGGACACAAAATGTTGTAAGGAAATAAAGAATAAACAGTTAGGAAGATGCATTGCTTATTATTCATTATTAAAATACATGTTTATAAAATATTGTAACGTTAAATCGATAAATAAAAAAACATATGGTTTGAAATCCCAGATCTTTTGTAGAAACGAACAAGCGGTTGGAGCGGACTGTCAGAGACCGTCGTTCGAGCTCAATCCACGAGGGCCTGGAAGATTCCAGAAGGTTCCATTTACGACTATATATAAGGAGTAGTCGGTGTCTTGACTGTGAAGCTCAAGCCATATGATTTGTGTGCTATGAAGTTATATTGGGTTGTAAAAAAAGTTCGTAGCGTTTTTTAAGAATATATTTAATTAAAAATTTCAGATACATGTAAATATTTTTAATCAATGATATATGACCCATTTTGATCTATAACTTGTTTCCATCTCTTAGGTAATTTTGTGATTCCGTCCTCCCAGAACTGTTCAGTTTTCTGCGCGATGAACTCGTCTATGTGCTTTTTACAGTCCTCGAGCGAGTTATATTGTTTCCCGTTGAGGGAGTTTTGGAGAGACCGGAATAAGTGGTAATCTTTTGGGGCAAGATCTGGTGAATAGGGTGGGTGGGTTATCACATCCCAGCCAAACTCCAACAATAAATTATTTTCCGTCAAAATGTGAGGAACCCATACATCGCTTCGAGAAACATATCCCGCAGCTCCCATATGATTTGAAACACTTGTATGTGATTTGCCAAGTGTTTTTGCGATATCCCGGGTCGTATATGGTAGTGAGGGTTATCGGTCACTAATTGTTGAATGGGTTCGTCATCAACAGTTGAAGGACGACCAGAGCGCTTGGCGTCTTCCAACTCAAAATTTCCGGTTCTGAACCGAGTAAACCACTTACGGACTGTGTTTTCCCCTACAGCGTCATCTCCATACACGCTGCAAATTTTGTTGACCGCCTGTGCAGCGGATTTTCCTTTTCGGAAATAAAATAGCATTATATGGCGAAAATGAATTTTTTCCTCCTGCATTTTGGACTAACACAATACACTTGAACAATAGAAGATCCCGGTTGAAACTGATGCATAAAAGAACGTTATCTAATCCCTTTTTAGGATATGCAAACATTATTGACCATGTAAACAGGATTAACAAACACAGAAAGGATTAAATTAAAATAATGAAAAACGCTACGAACTTTTTTTACAATCCAATAATTTTTGTAACCTGCTCGAATATTTGTGTTGTTATAATTCGTGTGGCATTGATAATAGTATATTTTTGTTGAATAAATATTTGTTAACCCACAGAAGTGTGATATTATATATTTCAAATATTTACCTATAAAAGAACTCTTTATATGTTTTATAATTTCCTTCTACATTAATTGTCCTTCAAGGTATTAGAAATAATAACTATAAAATAATCCGTATTTTAGTTTTACTCTTCACTGTTCTTCATTTCTATGAAAATATAATGAAAATAATGGGACGAACTAATAAAAGAGCCAAGGGTGGTGAAGGGCTTATGGGAACAGACACAAAAGCATCTGGGAACACGAGTTCGGCTAAACAAAAAAAACGAGGGTTTGTAAGATAGGAGTGCAATCAGAGAAGTGTTGAGTTAGAGCCAGCAAGCACTCTCATATTTCTTGAGTTATCCTTCAAGTTTTATTTAGGGGGGGGGGCTCTGGACGTTTCGGCCTAGAGGGGGGGCGTAATACGAAAACTTGGAGATGACTCCCCCCCCCCCGTCAAGGAGCAGGTGAGCTAATATACTTTGCATAAATCCCTCAACTGTGAATATTCAGTCCCTCAACTTGTTTAATTTATCTTTTAATTGTAACATTTCCAGTTGGATCTTGGCCCATCAACGGGTAACAGTTAATGCAATTCCTGTTTTATTTATGTAATATAAAACTTTGAATGAAAAAACAAGAACAATAAAAGACTTTTAAAACCTGGATATTATGTTATTGATATTCTGATTATCCCAAGGATAGTAATTAAAGACAGATGCCGTCCTTCGGGTGGGACGTAAAATGGAGGTCATGAGCCTGTACGTTTGTTTGTTGGAGCTTAATGGCGTAAAACCGAACTGGTCATCAAGACCAAGTGAACTTTTTTCCCCTGTTTTATTTATTTATTACTAGCTAGGGTGCCCGGCTTCGCTCCGGTAGTTGTCTGGTAGTTATAATGAGAAGAAGAAGCTATTAACAGAAAAACTTTAAAATTTAAGGAATTATAGAAAAAATTAGCACCTTCTTGAAACTTCGGTTTTAACTTGGTATCAATATTAAGATTCGAGAACTGCAGAGTCCTCCCGAATTAGGAACCCTATATACTTTATAGGGGGTTGAAAATGGTAAATGAACAATTAATTAATTTTAATGCAACTTTGTCGAGTTGTGCATCGTTTTTGATGGTTTCTGTGATTCTGAATCGTATAAGCCCATTCCAAGCAGTCAGCTGATAATAAGTTAGAATATAGTTGAAAAATCTGATATCTCGGTTAAAAATATTATATTTCGAGTAAAACTGAAGGGCCGACTACTGTGATGGATCAAGAAGTATAGAAACTACCGAAGATTCATAGAAACATTTTTGTTAAGACCTTTTTTCCATTTCAACCTCCCTTAAGATATCCCCCCGTAATGTGATCCGCAGATCTCGAATCTTACTGCTATTACAATGTAAAAACCAAAATTTCTTGAAGGCACAATTTTTTCATCATATTTCTTTTTATTCTTTTCTATGAGGGATGATAAAATCTTGAACGCTGTTATTGGAGTTAGTCGTTTTGTCAACTGGAATGCTCATCATACGTAGTAACAAAACAAACTTCTTTTTCATAAATACAATAAGAACACTTCAAACTTTTTATTTTCGATTTATATGCAGTCAATTCATCTCTTTTCTTATGCCTGGTTTTATTCGCTCACTGTACTACTAAGAAATGTTCACTCATATTGCATTAAATTTACTTAAGTATATATTATATATAGATTAAATGTAATGTGCTGATCATATATTAGCCTTCTTATGAGAAAACTAATTTTTTTAAGAATCAAGTTGGTTTTCTAATTGATTGCAGAGATGTAAAATCATTATTTTATTTTGAAAGCAAATGAGAAACTAATTATTTTCGCTTAATTTTTTAGTAATTTAAAAAGAACAGCTGAGCAAATATATAACCTTTACAAACTGAACTGGATGAATGAACAATAAACATTGAGTGAAACGCACCTTAGCGCTTCCTGGTAGTATGGAGCTCGAACTAAATTTTTCATTCATAAACTCGTATCTCAATCTCAGAGAGGCTAATTAAATGGTGCGAGAGGCTTAAAATTCCAGTCCTTTTATCTTTAATTTTACACCCTTAAGAGAAAAACGGAAACCTTTTTCTCCGTTAGGGGTTATATGGCTACTCGACGACATACCTTACTTAATCGTACTTGGAGTCGTTTTTGAGCCTTTTCGGCACGCACATTGTATACTTCGCTTTATAATATATATTGATTATTATCTTATGAATATTATTTTTTTCTCTGGTGATCTGATATGTCATATTTCTGATAGTATGTTATTGATTTTAAAAATTTGAAAATTTCTTTTCTTTTCTTATTACCACTCGTAAGAACTGTAGGTATTTCAGGTTTCAATACCTATATCTATTCTACCTATATCAATATCTATTTAGTTTTGACGTGTAGTATGGGAATTCCTGGAAGATACGTTGTAATGAGGTTGTACTATTGCAATGTTTACATGGCGGGAGTGTTTCTTTTGTGACGAGGAAGTTAAATGTGTAAGTCTTGTATGAACGTTCCTAAGTCTGGTCAACACGACCTCATCTCTACGGCATTTTCTAACGGATGTACCCCACGGCTTCACATCTCTCTTGATAACTTTCAATTTATCCTGAGCCTGTACGATGTACAGGTACTCTTTAAAGTTCCCTGTCCTAATAATACCTCATTATGCAAAATTGAAACTGTTGTTTCATCCCATAGCCACTATCTACAGGAGTTATAGATTTTTTGCTGCTGAATTAAAAAATATTCCAATGCGCGTCGCATGCATCGCCGCTCACCTTGTCAGCTTTAATAAAGAAACAAATGCCATGAGCACGTAGGTGGACCATCATAGTGACCAGAATTAAAGGAGAACCTGACAGAAGAATTCAAAGGAGGAATCGGAAAAATTTGAGCCGTGGCAATGAATGTCTGCTGGTATTTCATTAAGCAATTATTATAAAATTCCTCGGCTGGGCACATCACTATGAAGAGAGCTTCTTTTCGTGTCCAATGGTCTCTGCAAGCATTATATAAAAGTATTCACAGAAAGCTTCACTGTTACGATTCCTACTCTAATGAATACATTACAATATATAACATAACCAGATCAGAATACTTGATGTCATCTAAAAAAGAAAATAGCAAAAAATAAATAAAAATATTGACTTGTATGTTCACATATTTGAGCAAGTGAAATATTATACCATAGTCGGGTGGTCTGCTGTTCACTTGTATATTAAATATACGATAAATAGTTTAATTGACTAGGTCGTAGCTCGACCATTAAGAACCATATTTATATCAATAATTTTAGTCAAATTAAAATACATCCAAATTCAACCAGTTATACAAACAACTAAGTGTTAATCTGGGTTATATGTTTATGTTTATAACAAATTGAATGTTTTTTTATCTTGTAAAATAAAAAAATTGTATTATTATTATTGTTATTATTTATTAATATTTATATTAGTTTAATTGACCGTGGGCTCCTTTGTAACCGACATAAATAGATAATACTATTGATATATTTGATAGGTTCATTTGGTGTATGCAGTTTCTAAGACCATACCCACAAAGAACCATTGTCCACCAAGTCAATATATATATATATATATATATATATATATATATATATATTTTATTATTTTTTTTTTTTTAGGATAGGTACCTATATAAGAATAACTGACAATGGGAATTACCGGTGTAAGGGACGGATTACATTTTCTTTTTCGGCGAGCAATCCCCGTTCGGACTAAGGGCAGCCGGCCGCACCAGCAGGCCCGAGGGATAAGTGGATTATGTAAAGGGAACGTTGGAGGGGAGAAGTGGACTGTAAGTACCTTGTGTACATGGAGGGGCTGGAATAAAGGGAGAAAATATTAACTTAATATTAATATGGCAGGCAAAAGTATAGGCGCACCATAAATTTTAACGTAAAATAACTAAGATTAAATAAACAATTTTGAGCCTGAAGCACATTACAGGACAAAGAGAACACATTACCACACAAATCTTTCGAGAAAATTACATGATTATCTGTAGGATTAAAGAGGATAGAGATAAAACGTGGATATCATATCATTTCATCATATCACTGTCAACAGTTGCATTTTCAAATGCATTGATTTTCTTTTTCTTTTTTCCTCTTGAAAACCATATTTCCTTCGCTATAATTATTTCAAGTGTCTAGAATAGTTCTAACTGCCTGGCTAGCCGATCGGATTCATCGTGGCCAAAAAAGTAATCCTAAAGGTGCCTTTACACACTACGAACTTTACCTTCGAACACCACCATCGAACAACCTTCGTGAAGCCTTCACGTCGACTGTTAGGGTGTTCTAGGTACTTCATCTGTTCACCAGGGTTCGGGGGTAGCGCTAGTGTCACTTTTCATTTGTGTTTTTCCTAAGTGACAGGAGTTGAGGATTTTCAGTTTACAATGATTTTATTGTGGTAAGCCAACATTTCGATCCAACTTGTGGATCTTCATCAGGGCTAAAAGAAAACAAATATATGAGTACCTATGCTAGAGGGTGTCAATGAATGGATACAATACAGAACTGATAATAATATAAAAGATGGTATATACACGAATATTAAAATAAGTGGCTTGTTAACAAGATAAAAACGGAATCTGATATTTACCTACTGAGTCCAGGTGGATACTAAGACTAAAGGTAAAAATAAGGTGAGAGGTAGTGGTAGGGGATTAGTTTGCCGACTTCAAAGGTTTATGACGGGGAAATCCAACGCTTTTGAAGAGAAGGCACAACAACTGAGTGAACAAAAATATTTAAAAACTAACAAAATAGATGGTACTGTATACAAATAGTTGTGTCTGGACTCAATAATAACATAAAAATGAGATAATACATAATGTAATAATGCATAAAAAAATACAGAAAGAAGTATACAAATTTATTTTATTTTATGCATTATTACATTATGTATTATCTCATTTTTATGTTATTATTGAGTCTAGACACAACTATTTGTATACAGTACCATCTATTTTGTTAGTTTTTAAATATTTTTGTTCACTTAGTTGTGCCTTCTCTTCAAAAGCGTTGGATTTCCCCGTCATAAACCTTTGAAGTCGGCAAACTAAACCCCTACCACTACCTCTCAACTTATTTTTACCTTTAGTCTTAGTATCCACCTGGACTCAGTAGGTAAATATCAGATTCTTTTTTATCTTGTTAACCAGCCACTTATTTTAATATTCATGTATACACCACCTTTTATATTATTATCAGTTCTGTAATGTATCCATTCATTGTCACCCTCTAGCATAGATACTCATATATTTGTTTTCTATTAGCCCTGATGAAGATCCACAAGATGGATCGAAACGTTGGCTTACCACAATAAAATCATTGTAACTGAAAATCCTGACTATCATTTAATCTATCGTACTAGAATTTTATATTATCTGAAAAATAAAAAAATAGGAGACGAATTAGAATGGCGTACTAATATCACAAACAACTCCTGTCACTTGGGAAAAACCCAAGTCAAAAGTGACACTAGCGCTACTCCCGAACACAGGCGAACAGATTAAGTACCTAGAACACCTGAACAGTCGACGTGAAGGCTGTTCGAGGTTGGTGTTCGAAGGTAAAGTTCGTAGAGTGTAAAGGTACCTTAAGTATGGACAGAGGAGGGGAAGAAGAGGACGGGAGAGACTGATGAAAAAACGCCGGAGAGCAGTTTGAGTCAGTCACGTGACGAACCTTCTTAGTCGTTAATTATACAATAGATTATTTATTTTTAGTATCTTATAGGAGACCAGCTTTGTTGTTCTGGAAAGAAGGTTGCTTCTCAGCAAAGCAAATATTAAGCCAAAAAAATATTTATTAGCAGCAGTTCACATAATCAATGCAATTTTTCAATTTATTCACAAAAAAAATAACTTTATAGGATATCATGGTAATCATAATTATAACGCCTTTGTAGATGCGGAATGTTATTTTACACGCTGACGCCGGGACTATAATCCATACTCCTCGCCCATTGGTGGCTGGGCTTAATGTATTTCGCTCTATCGGACGGGAGCTATTCCAGTGCATTATACAGTATTGACAATCCAACAATAATAAAATAAAAATCTGGTCCGATGCGCGCAACACACAACTTTCACTTACAAACTTACTTAGATTAGAAATCGACGTGTTTCGATAATATGTAAACGCCAATCCTCAACTTCACACATTTTTCCACATTTAAGTATATCGTATATCTCCATAAGTTATAGAGTATCTGTATAGCAAAATTTGAAACTTCTCAGCACTTTTCGATTCATTATTGCTAATTTATTTATGAAGGGACTAAATTCATCAACAGTCCAGTTTTTTTTACAGCTTGCTTGTTTTTTACTACGAGTTGCTTTTGGCAAATACATCGTGAAGGTGAATCGATAGGTGTATTTACGTCTCTTATGCCTTTCTGGAAATCAAGAACGATTAGTGTTCCTCTAAAATCGCTTTATATTGCTTTCGAAAATTTATTATGGAACAAAAGTTTCTAGACTAAAATTTACCTATATTAATTATAGACTATTATCTTATACCATATTTTTACACACCTGCGATGCTTAAAAAATGTGAGCATTAAGTAAGATTGATCTCTTGAGTAAAATTGATCTTTTTACTAATAAATAAAAGTTTTTATTTTCATAATATGGTTAGTAAAATTTTGGCTGTCACAAATATATATATATCAATACCAAGTTTGATCAAAATCGTAAAAGCCGTTTTTGAGTAAAAAAAAAAAAAACACGTGAAAATGGGATAAAATTTATTAAGTAAAGTGCCCCCTCCAATTGATCAATTTTGATGAAATTTTGACTGCCACATCGCGGGCATGTACATACAACCAATACCGAGTTTGATCAAAATCGTTAAAGCCGTTTTTGAGCAAATAAAAAAAACACGTGAAAATGAGAAAACATTTATTAAGTAAAGTGCCGGGGCCCGGTGTGGCTGTGCGGTAAAGCGCCGTACTCCCAAAAAAAAAATCTGGTGCGTGCGCGCAACACACAACTTTCACTTACCAACTTACTTAGATAAGAAATTGACGTGTTTTGTTAAATATAATTTCCCAAAGTCACACATTTTTCTACATTCATATCTTATTTTTATTAATCGTTAAAGCCGTTTTTGAGTAAAAAAAAAAACCCCATGAAAATAATACAAAATTTATTAAGTAAAGTCCTCCCTTCGGTTGATCAATCTTGATGAAATGTTGGCTATCACATCTTTGGCATATACATACATCAAATACCCAGTTTGATCCAAATCGTTAAAACCGTTTTTGAGTAAATAATAAAAACACGTGAAACTGATACAAAATTGATTAAGTAAAGTCCCTCCTCCGGTTGATCAATTTTGATGAAATGTTGGCTATCAAATCTTTGGCGTATACATACATCAAATACCCAGTTTGATCAAAATCGTGAAAGCCGTTTTTGAGTAAATAAAACAAAACACTTGAAAATGATACAAAATTTATTAAGTAAAGTCCCCCCTCCGGTTAATCAATTTTGATGAAATTTTTACAGTCATATCTCGGGCATATAAATAGATCAAATACTAAGTTTAATCAAAATCGTTAGAGCCGTTTTTGAGAAAAACGAAAAAAACCTAAAAAGGTTATTAAGTAAAGTACCCCCTCCCTTTAAGTAATTTTGATGAAATTTATGCTGTCACATCGCGGGCATATACCTACACTAAATACCCAATTTTATTATCGCACGGTTTATAGTTTTTGAGCTAGTCTGTTCACACACACACACACACACACACACACACAGACACACACACACACACACACACAGACCATTTCGCGGGACTTGGTCATTTCGACTCAGGGGACCCCAAAACGTGTATTTCCGTTGAAAACCGGAAGTCGAATTTTTTCACGATCGCAATACTTCCACTTACTATATATTTCATATATAGGTAAGTGAAAGTAAAAAAAAAAAATCTGGTGCGTGCTCGCATCACACAACTTTCACTTACCAACTTACTTAGATTAGAAATTAATGCGTTTTGTTAATTGCCACTTCTCAAATGAACAGAACGGCTTTAATTTTGAACAATGGTCTGTCATTAAAGGCGTACTCCGCATGCGTGGGCTCAACGAGTTTTATGAGTTGACTGAATATTTTTCTTTTTTTCTCCTCTTTATGTTTTCTTTATTTTTATCATATCTCATTTTTAGCCATTTCTTATTTATAGGCGAAACGAGAGACAGTTAATTGCTCCATGTAAACAAAAACAAAGGAACTTTATAAGAAAGAAAGAAACAAACAAAAAAGGCCCCCCCAAAAAAAAAGCCACCTCAGAACATTTTAATAATGATAAAGCTTACCTGATATTAAAGAAAACCTAATTTTCATTAAACATGACGAATTTAATAAAACCGTTAAAGCCGTTTTTGAGATAATCGAAAAAAAGGTAAAAATTGGAAAAAAAGTCATGAATTAAAGTGCCCCCTCAGTTGGACTAATTTTGATGAAATGTTGGCTTTTATATATTTGGTATATACATACATCAAAAATCTAGTTTCTTCAAAATCGTTAAAGCCGTTTTTGAGTAAATAAAAAATATGTACACGTGAAATTGGTACAAAATTTATTAAGTAAAGTCCCCCCTCCGGTTAATCAATTTTGATGAAATTTTTACAGTCATAATTCGGGTATATAAATAGATCAAATACTCAGTTTAATCAAAATCGTTAGAACCGTTTTTGAGAAAATCGAAAAAAACGTAAAAAGTTATTAAATAAAGTACCCCCTCCCTTTGAGCAATTTTGATGAAATTTTTGCTGTCACATCGCGGGCATATACCTACACTAAATACCCAATTTTAGGTTCCCACGGTTTATAGTTTTTGAGCTAGTCTGTTCACACACACACACACACACACACACACACACACACACAGACCATTTCGCGGGACTTGGTTATTTCGACTCAGGGGGTCCCAAAACGTGTATTTCCGTTGAAAACCGGAAGTCGAAATTTTTCACGATCGCAATACTTCCACTTACTATATATTTCATATATAGGTAAGTGAAAGTAAAAAGTAAAGTAAAAAATTAAACAATTTTTATGAAATTTCGGCTGTCGCATCGCGGTCATATACATACATCAAATAACAAGTTTGATGAAAATCGTTAAAGCCGTTTTTGAGTAAATAAAAAAATCTGGTGCGTGCTTGCAACACACAACTTTCACTTACCAACTTACTTAGATTATAAATTAATGCGTTTTGTTAATTGCCACTTCTCAAATGAACAGAACGGCTTTAATTATGAACAATGGTCTGTCATTAAAGGCGTACTCCGCATGCTTGGGCTCAACGAGTTTTAACAAAGGTACTTTATAAGAAAGAAACAAACAAACAAAAAAGCCCCCTCAGAACATTTTAATAATGATAAAGCTTACCTGCTATTAAAGAAAACTTAATTTTCATTAAACATGACGAATTTGATAAAAATCGTTAAAGCCGTTTTTGAGATAATCGAAAAAAAAGGTAAAAATTGGGAAAAAGTCAAGAAATAAAGTGCCCCCTCAGTTGGACCAATTTTGATGAAATGTTGGCTTTCACATATTTGGTATATACATACATCAAATACCCAGTTTCTTCAAAATCGTTAAAGCCGTTTTTGAGTAAATAAAAAATAGGTACACGTGAAATTGGTACAAAATTTATTAAGTAAAGTCCCCCCTCCGGTTGATCAATTTTGATGAAATTTTTACAGTCGTATCTCGGGCATATACATACATCATATACCCAGTTTGATCAAAATCGTTAAAGCCGTTTTTGAGTAAATAAAAAAAAACACGTGAAAATGATACAAAATTTATTAAGTAAAGTCCCCCCTCCGGTTAATCAATTTTGATGAAATTTTTACAGTCATATCTCGGGCATATAAATAGATCAAATACTAAGTTTAATCAAAATCGTTAGAGCCGTTTTTGAGAAAAACGAAAAAAACCTAAAAAGGTTAAGTAAAGTACCCCCTCCCTTTAAGTAATTTTGATGAAATTTATGCTGTCACATCGCGGGCATATACCTACACTAAATACCCAATTTCAGGTTCCCACGGTTTATAGTTTTTGAGCTAGTCTGTTCACACACACACACAGACACAGACCATTTCGCGGGACTTGGTTATTTCGACTCAGGGGGTCCCAAAACGTGTATTTCCGTTGAAAACCGAAAGTGGATTTTTTTCACGATCGCAATACTTCCACTTACTATATATTTCATATATAGGTAAGTGAAAGTAAAAAATCTGGTGTGTGCTTGCAACACACAACTTTCACTTACCAACTTACTTAGATTAGAAATGAATGCGTTTTGTTAATTGATACTTCTCAAATGAACAGAACGGCTTTAATTATGAACAATGGTCTGTCATTAAAGCCGTACTCCGCATGCGTGGGCTCAACGAGTTTTATGAGTTGACTGAATATTTTCCTTTTTTTCTCCTCTCTATATTTTCTTTATTTCTATCATATCTCATATTTAGCCATTTCTTATTTTTAGGCGTAACTAGAGACAGTTACTTTCTCCATATAAACAAAAACAAAGGTAATTTATAGGAAACAAACAAACAAAAAAGGCCCCAAACCCCTTCAAAAGAAAGCCCGCTCAGAACATTTTAAAGCTTACCTGATATTAAAGAACACCTAATTTTAATTAAACATGACGAATTTGATAAAAATCGTTAAAGCCGTTTTTGAGATAATCGAAAAAAAGGTAAAAAATCTGGTGCGTGCGCGCAACACACAACTTTCACTTACCAACTTACTTAAATTAGAAATTGGTGTGTTTTGTTAATTGCCACTTCTCAAAGACACATTTTTCCACATTAATTTCTTATTTTTTCTTTTTGTTTGCTCTACAAAAAACACTAGTTTTTTTATTATTAAATAAAAGCTTGTGGTAATTCGGCAAGCCTAATACCCCAAGTCGTCTGATTTTATAATTCTCTATGTAGTTGAAAACTTTATTTACCATGAAACAAATAATTTCCATTAAATGAACAGATTGGCTTTATTTATGAACAATGGTCTGTCATTAAAGGCGTACTCTGCATGAGTGGGCTCAACGTGTTTTATGAGTAGACTGAATATTTTTCTTTTTTTCTCCTCTATATGTTCACTTGATTTTTATCATATCTCATATTTGGCCATTTCTTATTTTTAGGCGAAACGAGAGACAGATAATTTCTCCATATAAACAAATACAAAGGTACTTTATAGGAAACAAACAAACAAAAAAGGCCCCAACCCCCCCTCAAAAAAAGTCCCCTCAGAATATTTTAATAATGATAAAGCTTACTTGATATTAAAGAACACCTAATTTTAATTAAACATGACGAATTTGATAAAAATCGTTAAGGCCGTTTTTGAGACAATCGAAAAAAAGGTAAAAAGTTGTAAAAGAGTTATGAAATAAAGTGCCCCCTTCGTTTGACCAATTTTGATGAAATGTTGAGCATCACATCTTTGGCATATACATACATCAAATACCCAGTTTGATCAAAATCGTTAGAGCCGTTTTTGAGTAAATAAAAAAAACACGTAAAAATTATATAAAATTTATTAAGTAAAGTCCCCCCTCCGGTTGATCTACTTTGATGAAATATTTACAGTCATATCTCGGGCATATACATACATCAAATACCGAGTTTGATCAAAATCTTTAATGCCTTTTTTGAGTAAATAAAAAAAACACGTGAAAATTATATAAAATTTATTAAGTAAAGTCCCCCCTCCGGTTGATCAATTTTGATGAAATTTTTACAGTCATATCTTGGACATATTAATACATCAAATACTCAGTTTAATCAAAATCGTTAAAACCGTTTTTGAGTAAATATAAAAAACACGTGAAAATGATACAAAATTTATTAAGTAAAGTCACCCCTCCGGTTGATCAATTTTGATGAAATTTTTACAGTCGTATTTCGGGCCTATACATACATCATATACCCAGTTTGATCAAAATTGTTAAAGCCGTTTTTGAGTAAATAAAAAAAAACACGTGAAAATGATACAAAATTTATTAAGTAAAGTCCCCCCTCCGGTTAATCAATTTTGATGAAATTTTTACAGTCATATCTCGGGCATATAAATAAATCAAATACTAAGTTTAATCAAAATCGTTAGAGCCGTTTTTGAGAAAAACGAAAAAAACCTAAAAAGGTTATTAAGTAAAGTACCCCCTCCCTTTAAGTAATTTTGATGAAATTTATGCTGTCACATCGCGGGCATATACCTACACTAAATACCCAATTTCAGGTTCCCACGGTTTATAGTTTTTGAGCTAGTCTGTTCACACACACACACAGACACAGACCATTTCGCGGGACTTGGTTATTTCGACTCAGGGGGTCCCAAAACGTGTATTTCCGTTGAAAACCGAAAGTGGATTTTTTTCACGATCGCAATACTTCCACTTACTATATATTTCATATATAGGTAAGTGAAAGTAAAAAATCTGGTGTGTGCTTGCAACACACAACTTTCACTTACCAACTTACTTAGATTAGAAATGAATGCGTTTTGTTAATTGATACTTCTCAAATGAACAGAACGGCTTTAATTATGAACAATGGTCTGTCATTAAAGCCGTACTCCGCATGCGTGGGCTCAACGAGTTTTATGAGTTGACTGAATATTTTCCTTTTTTTCTCCTCTCTATATTTTCTTTATTTCTATCATATCTCATATTTAGCCATTTCTTATTTTTAGGCGTAACTAGAGACAGTTACTTTCTCGATATAAACAAAAACAAAGGTAATTTATAGGAAACAAACAAACAAAAAAGGCCCCAAACCCCTTCAAAAGAAAGCCCGCTCAGAACATTTTAAAGCTTACCTGATATTAAAGAACACCTAATTTTAATTAAACATGACGAATTTGATAAAAATCGTTAAAGCCGTTTTTGAGATAATCGAAAAAAAGGTAAAAAATCTGGTGCGTGCGCGCAACACACAACTTTCACTTACCAACTTACTTAAATTAGAAATTGGTGTGTTTTGTTAATTGCCACTTCTCAAAGACACATTTTTCCACATTAATTTCTTATTTTTTCTTTTTGTTTGCTCTACAAAAAACACTAGTTTTTTTATTATTAAATAAAAGCTTGTGGTAATTCGGCAAGCCTAATACCCCAAGTCGTCTGATTTTATAATTCTCTATGTAGTTGAAAACTTTATTTACCATGAAACAAATAATTTCCATTAAATGAACAGATTGGCTTTATTTATGAACAATGGTCTGTCATTAAAGGCGTACTCTGCATGAGTGGGCTCAACGTGTTTTATGAGTAGACTGAATATTTTTCTTTTTTTCTCCTCTATATGTTCACTTGATTTTTATCATATCTCATATTTGGCCATTTCTTATTTTTAGGCGAAACGAGAGACAGATAATTTCTCCATATAAACAAATACAAAGGTACTTTATAGGAAACAAACAAACAAAAAAGGCCCCAACCCCCCCTCAAAAAAAGTCCCCTCAGAATATTTTAATAATGATAAAGCTTACTTGATATTAAAGAACACCTAATTTTAATTAAACATGACGAATTTGATAAAAATCGTTAAGGCCGTTTTTGAGACAATCGAAAAAAAGGTAAAAAGTTGTAAAAGAGTTATGAAATAAAGTGCCCCCTTCGTTTGACCAATTTTGATGAAATGTTGAGCATCACATCTTTGGCATATACATACATCAAATACCCAGTTTGATCAAAATCGTTAGAGCCGTTTTTGAGTAAATAAAAAAAACACGTAAAAATTATATAAAATTTATTAAGTAAAGTCCCCCCTCCGGTTGATCTACTTTGATGAAATATTTACAGTCATATCTCGGGCATATACATACATCAAATACCGAGTTTGATCAAAATCTTTAATGCCTTTTTTGAGTAAATAAAAAAAACACGTGAAAATTATATAAAATTTATTAAGTAAAGTCCCCCCTCCGGTTGATCAATTTTGATGAAATTTTTACAGTCATATCTTGGACATATTAATACATCAAATACTCAGTTTAATCAAAATCGTTAAAACCGTTTTTGAGTAAATATAAAAAACACGTGAAAATGATACAAAATTTATTAAGTAAAGTCACCCCTCCGGTTGATCAATTTTGATGAAATTTTTACAGTCGTATCTCGGGCATATACATACATCATATACCCAGTTTGATCAAAATTGTTAAAGCCGTTTTTGAGTAAATAAAAAAAAACACGTGAAAATGATACAAAATTTATTAAGTAAAGTCCCCCCTCCGGTTAATCAATTTTGATGAAATTTTTACAGTCATATCTCGGGCATATAAATAGATCAAATACTAAGTTTAATCAAAATCGTTAGAGCCGTTTTTGAGAAAAACGAAAAAAACCTAAAAAGGTTATTAAGTAAAGTACCCCCTCCCTTTAAGTAATTTTGATGAAATTTATGCTGTCACATCGCGGGCATATACCTACACTAAATACCCAATTTCAGGTTCCCACGGTTTATAGTTTTTGAGCTAGTCTGTTCACACACACACACAGACACAGACCATTTCGCGGGACTTGGTTATTTCGACTCAGGGGGTCCCAAAACGTGTATTTCCGTTGAAAACCGAAAGTGGATTTTTTTTCACGATCGCAATACTTCCACTTACTATATATTTCATATATAGGTAAGTGAAAGTAAAAAATCTGGTGTGTGCTTGCAACACACAACTTTCACTTACCAACTTACTTAGATTAGAAATGAATGCGTTTTGTTAATTGATACTTCTCAAATGAACAGAACGGCTTTAATTATGAACAATGGTCTGTCATTAAAGCCGTACTCCGCATGCGTGGGCTCAACGAGTTTTATGAGTTGACTGAATATTTTCCTTTTTTTCTCCTCTCTATATTTTCTTTATTTCTATCATATCTCATATTTAGCCATTTCTTATTTTTAGGCGTAACTAGAGACAGTTACTTTCTCCATATAAACAAAAACAAAGGTAATTTATAGGAAACAAACAAACAAAAAAGGCCCCAAACCCCTTCAAAAGAAAGCCCGCTCAGAACATTTTAAAGCTTACCTGATATTAAAGAACACCTAATTTTAATTAAACATGACGAATTTGATAAAAATCGTTAAAGCCGTTTTTGAGATAATCGAAAAAAAGGTAAAAAATCTGGTGCGTGCGCGCAACACACAACTTTCACTTACCAACTTACTTAAATTAGAAATTGGTGTGTTTTGTTAATTGCCACTTCTCAAAGACACATTTTTCCACATTAATTTCTTATTTTTTCTTTTTGTTTGCTCTACAAAAAACACTAGTTTTTTTATTATTAAATAAAAGCTTGTGGTAATTCGGCAAGCCTAATACCCCAAGTCGTCTGATTTTATAATTCTCTATGTAGTTGAAAACTTTATTTACCATGAAACAAATAATTTCCATTAAATGAACAGATTGGCTTTATTTATGAACAATGGTCTGTCATTAAAGGCGTACTCTGCATGAGTGGGCTCAACGTGTTTTATGAGTAGACTGAATATTTTTCTTTTTTTCTCCTCTATATGTTCACTTGATTTTTATCATATCTCATATTTGGCCATTTCTTATTTTTAGGCGAAACGAGAGACAGATAATTTCTCCATATAAACAAATACAAAGGTACTTTATAGGAAACAAACAAACAAAAAAGGCCCCAACCCCCCCTCAAAAAAAGTCCCCTCAGAATATTTTAATAATGATAAAGCTTACTTGATATTAAAGAACACCTAATTTTAATTAAACATGACGAATTTGATAAAAATCGTTAAGGCCGTTTTTGAGACAATCGAAAAAAAGGTAAAAAGTTGTAAAAGAGTTATGAAATAAAGTGCCCCCTTCGTTTGACCAATTTTGATGAAATGTTGAGCATCACATCTTTGGCATATACATACATCAAATACCCAGTTTGATCAAAATCGTTAGAGCCGTTTTTGAGTAAATAAAAAAAACACGTAAAAATTATATAAAATTTATTAAGTAAAGTCCCCCCTCCGGTTGATCTACTTTGATGAAATATTTACAGTCATATCTCGGGCATATACATACATCAAATACCGAGTTTGATCAAAATCTTTAATGCCTTTTTTGAGTAAATAAAAAAAACACGTGAAAATTATATAAAATTTATTAAGTAAAGTCCCCCCTCCGGTTGATCAATTTTGATGAAATTTTTACAGTCATATCTTGGACATATTAATACATCAAATACTCAGTTTAATCAAAATCGTTAAAACCGTTTTTGAGTAAATATAAAAAACACGTGAAAATGATACAAAATTTATTAAGTAAAGTCACCCCTCCGGTTGATCAATTTTGATGAAATTTTTACAGTCGTATTTCGGGCCTATACATACATCATATACCCAGTTTGATCAAAATTGTTAAAGCCGTTTTTGAGTAAATAAAAAAAAACACGTGAAAATGATACAAAATTTATTAAGTAAAGTCCCCCCTCCGGTTAATCAATTTTGATGAAATTTTTACAGTCATATCTCGGGCATATAAATAAATCAAATACTAAGTTTAATCAAAATCGTTAGAGCCGTTTTTAAGAAAATCGAAAAAACGTAAAAATTTATTAAATAAAGTACCCCCTCCTTTTGGGCAATTTTGATGAAATTTTTGCTGTCACATCGCGGGCATATACCTACACTAAATACCCAATTTCAGGTTCCCACGGTTTATAGTTTTTGAGCTAGTCTGTTCACACACAGACACACAGACACACACACACACACACACACACACACACACACACACACACACACACACACACAGACCATTTCGCGGGACTTGGTTATTTCGACTCAGGGGGTCCCAAAACGTGTATTTCCGTTGAAAACCGGAAGTCGAAATTTTTCACGATCGCAATACTTCCACTTACTATATATTTCATATATAGGTAAGTGAAAGTAAAAATTGGAAAAAAAATTATGAAATAAAGTGCCCGCACCGTTTGACCAATTTTGATGAAATGTTGGCTACCACATCTTTGGCATATACATACATCAAATACCCAGTTTGATTAAAATAGTTAAAACCGTTTTTGAGTAAATAAAAAAAAAACATGAAAATGATACAAAATTTATTAAGTAAAGTCCCCACTCCGGTTGATCAATTTTGATGAAATTTTTACAGTCATATCTCGGGCAAATAAAGAGATCAAATACTCAGTTTAACAAAATCGTTAGAGCCGTTTTTGAGAAAATTGAAAACAATTTAAAAAGTTATTAAATAAAGTACCCCCTCCCATTGAGCAATTTTGATGAAATTTTTGCTGTCACATCGCGGGCATATACATACACTAAATACCCAATTTCAGGTTCGCACGCTTTATAGTTTTTGAGCTAGTCTGTTCACACACACAGACACACGCACACACACACCATTTCGCGGGACTTGGTTATTTTGACTCAGGGGACCCCAAAACGTGTATTTCCGTTGAAAACCGGAAGTCGAAAATTTTCACGATCGCAATACTTCCACTTACTATATATTTCATATATAGGTAAGTGAAAGTAAAAAAACTCGTGAAAATGGGCCAATATTTATTATGTAAAGGGCCCCCTCCAATTGATCAATTTTGATGAAATTTTGACTGTCGCATCGCGGGCATATAAATACACAAAATACCGAGTTTAATCAAAATCTTTAGTGCCGTTTTTGAGAAAATCGAGAAAAACGTAAAAAATAGACAAAATTCTTTAAATAAAGTACCTTCTCCGTTTGACCAATTTTGATGAAATTTTTGCTGTCATATCGCGGGCATCTACATACACCAAATACCCAATTTCAGTTTTGTACGGCCTATAGTTTTTGAGCTAGTCTGTTCACACACACACACAGACACACAGACCATTTCGCGGGACTTGGTTATTTGGACTCAGGGGACCCCAAAACGTGTATTTCCCTTGAAAACCGGAAGTCGAAATTTTTTACGATCGCAATACTTTCCTTACTATACTTTTCATATATAGGTAAGTGAATGTAAAAAATACAATCGTACCTCGTTATACATCGCTTTTGTGATTGACTAAAATGTCCTATGTGGCAGTCCTGTGCGGGCAAGCGGTGCATAGTGGAGTATTGGCCATGAAATCCTGGGCAAAATTATTTACCAACTTTTTTGTAACTGTGGAATACTTTGGAATTTTACTAGCAATCTAAAAACATATCAAATTAATAAAATATAAAAAAATTCAAGTTTTCACAAAGATTAGGGGAATATCTGGAATAATCATGGAATTTGAAAAACGTCGGAAAAATTTTCAGAAAGACTTAAAGACCTAAGAAAGTTATATTTCAATTTAATATCTGGCTTTTGCAAATAGCAGGTACATTATTTGCTTAATAAATTTTAATTGTGATCGTCTATTTATGCGCGTTCTCCACGTGCAGCTTATCTTCCTGATAAGCCTCTAGACTATTCTACTAGTTTCCAGTTCTAGATCTTATATGAAACCTTTGCGCGGTTGATTTTAAATTTAAGCTTCCTATAGCACCTTAACAAAGTAAGTCACTAATTACGTGCATAGCTGAAATATACAGAAAATAGTTTTTAAGAAAATTATTATATTATAAAAATTATAAGGATTCACATTTTCATAATCTAAAATGTTTCTTTAACATATTACGACTATATTCTTTCCATTACACGTCTAAAAGAGTATGAAATTATTTATTGCACTCTAAACACCGATTTGGTTATAAAAACGTCCACTTTAAGAGGTATTTTCATACATTTATTAAAAATAGGGGGGTGAGTTTCTTTTTTTGGGTATGGCAATTAGAAGGGTTGAACTTTACATTAATGCAAAAATATCTGCCTGACAAAGCCCGACAATACAACATAATTTATTTTATTATTTTAAACAATTCTAATTTTTTCATCGTAATTAAAAGGACTACAAGTTGACCGTTATGATATTAAAACTTGCTAAAAACTAGTTATCACAAAGAAATACATACCTACCTACCTTTCAAAACTGTAGAGAAATTTCTGATCACTTGCTAAATGGATTCCACAGAAATCACATCTTTAAGCATCTTACAAATCAGGAAAAAGCATATGTGCTCATGCAACTCATAAATTCAGACTAGTTCCCTCGGGCAGGAAGTGGATAAAAATGAACGAGATAAATATATCTCAATGCAAACATTCCTAAGCTTTCAGGAAATGCGTATTGTGATGGTCTGAATTATAATTTATTTTTTTTGTATTTGGACCATGATTTGATGGTAACTACTCCTCAGTGCAGTGGTACATGCCGGCGTGACCTGTTAAATAATAAAAAAAAAAAAAAAAATGGACACAAAAATGTATGTATTTAATGTATTGCACATTTTTAGATTGATAGATGGATATGTTGTATGGTCAGCAACCCGATGTCAACATAATCTTTGTATACAGTTATTTCTTCCTGCGATGATAACTTTTCCTGTAAGACATTTATTTGTCAATCAGTCCCTTTTTTTTAATCACAGCTAAAAGCCCGAAGCATTCTGAAACAATTCCATGAAAATTTTATATCAATATTTTTCTTATTGGTGGGTTGTAAATTATCATTTTTTTTTATTTCACTGAACACAATTTTATAATTACTCATTCATAAACTTGCAGCAAGCAGCGCTATAACAGCATCTATATCCCTTCGGGCAGCAAAGATTAGTAGTACACCGGTGTAAGTCGTTCTGCGCTATATCCGCAACAAACCAATAAATAAAAATTAAGATTTTATATTTAAAAAATAAAAATTAAGTTTTTATATATATTTAATAGAAAAGCTGCTTATATTATATTAAGCATTTATATTTTATTAACAATATATACGAATAATATACAAGGAGTTACAGCTAATAAGGTATTAATATGAGCATTAGGTTTCAGTAACAAGAATTGGATGAGCCTCCCATAAATGATGAACAATCAGATACAGACCAGAATAAACCATTGCTTCGGGGTCACCTTTGGTGAAGTGGTTAGCCTGGCAATCTAAGGTATTTATTTCCTCTAATTATGCTCGGATTTGGATTTGATTATCTTGAACGGAAGGACTTGTGGGGATCAAAACGGCAAATGAACATAAAGTGGATATCGTTTATAACGACATCGGTTATAACGACGTACCGCTTATAGCGACGGAAATCTCAAGTCCCTGGTCCCTACGGTCATATTTAAACGAATTTTTACCCGGCTATGACCACGGCTATTGCGACTGATCGGCTTTAGCGACCCATTTTGAGTCCCCCGGGGAACAACAAGATCGGTTATAACGTCCGGCTTCCGGAAAGAAGTCTTCCATCCGGCTTGCAGGATATTTTGATATTCCCCTGATTGTTTGTGTTTTTATTCCTTCAAACAAATTCGAATCAGTTGCGGCCTAGTTCTCGAATAAGACATATTTCGCGGTGATACCATGTCAAAGAGAAGGGCATCTTCGTTAGACGAACAATTGCACATTTGCTGTCGGCAGGAAATTGGGTTGTCGAACAGAAGTCTTGCGGAGGAACTCAATGTAAGTCATTCAACTATTTGAACAATATGGTAAAATAGGGACAGCATTCGGGGACTAGTTGAACGCGGTGAATCGTTCAAAACAAAAAAAATAAAGAGAGCTAGGTATGACAAAGTGGACGGTGCTCTAATATCATGGTTTCGACACCAACGCAGCTAAAATGTTCCAATATCAGGGACAATTTTACTCGAAAAAATTACGATGAGGCTGGTAGCGTCTCCTAAAGGATAAACAGTGATTGGCTTTCTTCAGTATGGCCATCAAATTCGTGAAAATTACGATGATTCAGATATTTTTAACGCAGATGAAGCTGTACTTTTTTACAAGCTACTGCCTGATCTGACACTACATTTTGTAGGGCAGAAATGTTCTAATGGAAAAATGTCAAAGGATAGAATAACGACTTTGGTGGCAGCTAATATGACTCCAACAGAAACGTAAACTTTTTGTAATAGGAAATTTGTATTTTTAAGAAGGCTATCATAACAATCAGCTGTTAAAAATGGCCTAGACCTGATATAACGACTGGCGTCGTTATAAGCGATTTGTCGGATGTAACGACGATCGCCTATAACGACGAAGTTTGTACGGTCCCTTCAATGTCGTTATAAACGATATCCACTGTATATAGGGGCAAATGGGAGTTCAGTTATAGACTTTTGCGCGGTTTCCGTTGGATAGCTACGATTTATTAAAGATTTTCAAATTAAATCAGAAATTTTTAGTGATCATATGCTCCTACAATTACTACTGAAAGTATGAGTATCAAAAATTGATGGAACACTGCCGATATTACCCAAACTGAAATGGACTGAAAGTGATTGTAAAAATTTCAAAATTAAGCTAAGTACAATTAATTTTGAAGTTCAGGAAGAGCCTCAAGAAGCAGTTAATTATTTTATTGAGGTTATTAAGAATGCTTCCTTTCTTGGTGGATTCGGTATGAGGGATAACGACAAACATCAATTTAAGGAAAAATGGTTTAATTATGAATGTAGGAAAGTAAGAAAGAAAATATTTGTCTTGATGAATTTGTATAGGAAGAGTAAGTGTGATATCATTCAAAAACTTTATGTCAGCAGTAATAAAGAATATAAGGAGCTATGTAAAGTTAAAAAACGGGAGTTTTATATGAGAATTACTGATAAATATAAGTCTGTTAAGGATTCAAAGGGGTTCTGGGATCTGGTCAATGTGATAAAAAATAGGATATTTGTGGGAAGTTCGGAGATTAGAAGTGAACAGTGGGTTGAATACTTTAATAATTTATTAAATCCGTCTATTTTAGCTCCGAAAATTTTGTTTGCTCCGCCATACAGAAATTGTATAAAATGTTTTATAAGTAAGAAAATAAAGCGGGTGAGAGCAAACAACCCTGCTTTAATCCAACAGACGTCATAAAAAATCTTGGCCCCAAACTTGGCAAGCTTAGCACATTATTGATCTTAGAGCAGCATTATAAACATCCTGTTTTTTTGACAGTGGTATTTCATTTTTAATTATCAGGTTGTTGTAAGTTGTATTTATAGCAAATTTTGATATAATTAACTTATCTTAGAAATGTTTTTTTAATGTACAAAGAGGGGTCAAACCTATTCCCAGATAATTATAATAATTAACTATTTCTAAATTGATTCCATCTATTTTCCATTTTTCATTTTTCCCTAATTTTCCCCCATTTCGGATTACCATGATTTTGGTTTTCTGCAGGTTGACAGTCAGATTCCATAGATTACAATATTCTGTCACCCTCCAAATGCCATCCAGGGTTTATACAAGTGTACTGAGTCTTGTGTTTGGACTAATGGCGGAGTTACAAGATTTTTTATGACGTCTGTTGGATTAAAGCAGGGTTGTTTGCTCTCACCCGCTTTGTTTTCACTTTTTATTAATGATTTTTACGACTTTATTGGAGGTGGTATCAGAATCGGGGGATTAAACATACGTTGCTTAATGCACGCAGATGATATTGTCTTGCTTGCGCCTGAACCTAATGTTCTTCAGATGATTATAAATCGAGTGACAGAATATTGTAATCTATGGAATCTGACTGTCAACCTGCCGAAAACCAAAATCATGGTATTCCGAAATGGGGGAAAATTAGGGGAAAATGAAAAATGGAAAATAGATGGAATCAATTTAGAAATAGTTAATTATTATAATTATCTGGGAATAGGTTTGACCCCTCTTTGTACATTAAAATAACATTTCTAAGATAAGTTAAATATATCAAAATTTGCTATAAATACAACTTACAACAACCTGATAATTAAAAATGAAATACCACTGTCAAAAAAACTGGATGTTTATAATGCTGCTCTAAGATCAATAATATGCTACGCTTGCCAAGTTTGGGGCCAAGATTTTTTATGACGTCTGTTGGATTAAAGCAGGGTTGTTTGCTCTCACCCGCTTTATTTTCTTATTTATAAAACATTTTATAACCAGAAGAAATAGAAATAGTAGTGAAAAAACAAAAACAAACAAAAAACGCCTGTGGGGTCGTGGATATGATTATTAAACTAAACTTTTATAAAGGCACTCATAATGTAACGTCGTAAAACAAAACACAAAACGTATGATTTGTAAAAGTTCTAGACTTTTTGGAACAAACTTTTCTAGAACGTGTTCGTGACCATTCGGGAACAATCTATGCTTGCCTAGAACCTTCCAGACTGTTCTGGTTCAGACTAAATAAAATGACTGATGGACTTGAGATTTAGTCTTCAAAAACGTAACTCAACATGATTACTCCATTTATGTGCCACACAATGTGCAGCTACAAGGGTGTTAAGTCCAGCATCTTAGATTTGAGAAAAATGCGAGTGAAAAAGTTAGGCTTTTTTCCAATAACTTTTTTTAAGCGATTTAGGACTTAATACACTTTTCATGGCTAGAACAGACTTATAAGTTAATACAATTTATATTAATAACGTAGAACCCCCTTCCTGGGTAATGATGGGTAGGGGGGGGGCGTCCACAGATAATCAAAAACCCCGAATAATCGAATTACAACATTTTATTGACTTAATGTGATAGAAAAAAAAACAGATAAATTAAACAAAAAAACTGCAGAAAATAACTTTTACCAACAAACGAACGTTTTAACAATCAACAAACGAACGAAAGTAACAAATGAATTCCTTCAGGCGTTTTTGCATGAACCACTGATTCAGACAGCTTCATCTACGTCTTTATTTAGAGTTCTTCATTGTTTTCCGAGGACACGATGTTTGGGCCTACGACGATACGAAGTCGGAAATTTCTTTTTTCTTCTTCAAAATATCACGAACAGTTTGCTCGCCGATTCCTAATTCAGCGGACAATGTTTTAACACTTTCACCTTTCTCTACTCGGTTTATAATGGTTAATTTCTGTTCAAGCTTTAAAACAACAGGTTGTCTTTTTTGCGACATTTTATTAGTTCGTATTACCTAGAATATGGATTGGAGTAATAGTTACCGGAAACATCTCATCATACGATACCAGCTTGCCGTGTTTTTCCATTTATTATTCTATTTCATAATTTCTAAGAACAATAGATAATTAACCATTGTGTAATCGTTAAAAAAATTACGTATTCATTTCATTTAAATAAATATTACAAAGACAAAATAAATGCAATGAAAATTAAAAACAGCTTATTCAAAAAAAAAAATTGGCTCCTTGGACCCCCGGTTATTGAAAGCCCGGATAATGGGGGTCCTACCGTATTTTAAAAATTCAAACCTTATGAATTTCATAATTATAGTACAGTCTTTACAAATTCACTTATTATTTTTTTTTTTTTTACTTTCAAAAGAGATGACTACAATTGAGCATATTTTTAAAAAATATAAAATTTGTAACAAAAATCTTTACGATTGATATAAGTTAAAACAAAAATTTACTGACACCTGCGTAAAGTGGAAGCACCGGCTGACAAGCTGCAAATACTCAAAACTAATAAAATGAACACGATTGACTGTGATGCCATTTTCAACGCTATCAATCCCACAAATGATTCTGAATCCTTTATTCGATTATATTAGGTACAAGGATCAGTCTTATCTATTTTTATTTTGTTTTTATACGGTAGGAAGAAATTTATTTACGAAATTTATTTATTTAGGAAGAAATTATATACGTTAAGATGTGCAATAATTTGTGCAATAGATAATAATTTATTATCTGAAGAATTTTCTTTACCCCAGTGCTAATCCTCTACAATCGGGTTATCATCTTATTTTAATTCCTCTAAGCGTTTGATATCTCGTAAAAAATGACGAAATTCCTATTCTGAAAAATATTTTAGCCAGAAATTTCGCTACCCAATTTTCTTTTTTTTTTTAATAGATAACTTCATATGAGAGGCATAGAACTCTTGTGGAAACCTACGGAGGTTTACCTGACATTGATGCTTCCAAATGCTGATTATTTTATCACGGTCTGGCTGTTAATTCTTAATCACGGCGTGTAATTACTGCAGTTCCGAGTTATTTGGGAGTTTATCAGTTTGAAACGTGATTGACCCACAAAAACACGGATCATCTCGGAAGTACGTCATGGGCACTCATGACTGCATTATGTTTGTTATATCAATTAGTTTTTATTCACTCTTTTATTCACTTTAAAATTATTTAGCTCACGCCTTCTGACCCGAAATTTAAAAATCTGGTGCGTGCGCCCAACACACAACTTTCACTTACCAACTTACTTAGATTAGAAATTGGCGTCTTTTGTTAATTGCAACTTCTCAAAGTCAAACATTTTTCCAAATTCATTTCTTATTTTTGTTTTTATTTGCTTTTTAAAAAACACTAATTTTTTTTTTTATTATTAAATAAATGGTTTAACTTGTGATAATTCGGCAATGAAAGCATAATCCTCCAAGTCGTCTGATTTTATAATTCTGAATGTATTTGTTGAAAACTTCATTTAGTTACCATGAAACAAATAAATTCCATTAAATGAACAGAACGGCTTTAATTATAAACAACGGCCTTTCATTAAAGGCGTACTCCGCAGTCATATCTCTGACGTATAAATACATCAAATACTTAGTTTTATCAAAATCGTTTGAGCCCTTTTTGAGAAAATCGAAAGAAAAAAAAAAACGTAAAAAGTTATTAAATAAAGTATCCTCTCCGTTTGAACAATTTTGATGCAATTTTTGCTGTGACATCACGGGCATATATATACACTAAATATCTATCCTCCTTTCTGTTCGCCATTTATATCAACGACCTTCCTCTTCTGATCCATCAATCCCAATATCACATCTATGCAGATGATTTCCAAATATACCTATCCTTTCCGCCTCCCGAGTTATCATCGGCGACAAAAAAGCTTCAGGATGATTTAATTCGAATCAGTCTCTGGGCAGAGGTTAATTAATAAGTTGAAGCTGAACGCAGAGAAAACGAAAGCAATTTTAACAGGCTCCAATCACCTCCTTTAAACCGTCTGTAAAACCCCTACTCTGCTACTAAATAATGATCCCATTTAATTTTATCCAACCGTCAATAACCTCGGAATGACCTTCGACCAAACCCTTTCCTGGAAAAACCACATCTGCAATATTTCCCGCCGTACCTTTACCATCTTAGAGTAATTAAATCACCTCCGAAGCCCTTTTCCATTTGAAACACGTAGGCTCCTGGTCACTTCCCTGGTGTTTTCACACTAAGACTGTGTATTGTTGTGCGGTGTATAGGGATATCTCTGGGGATCTCGAAGCAAAACTAAAACGTTTATTAAATTGTTTCGTACGATTTATCTTTAGGGTCCAGAGGGACGTCTCCATCTCACCTTTTTATGAAAGGTTAAAGTGGTTATACCCATCCTACCGCCGTAAATATTTCCTGGCTTCCTTCCTTTTCCTAGTGATCCGATCCCGCCGTCCTTCATACATCACCGATCTTCTACAGTTCAAATCCTCTGTCCATTCCTGCAATACCCGTTATTGGTCTTCAGATCTATACACTCCGGCCACCCGAACGTCAGCTTTCGAAAGATCTATCATTATCCGGTCCTCATCCATATGGAACTCTATTCCCCCTTTTATCCGTAACCCCAACACTCTCACTACCTTTAAAGCCTGCCTGTTCAATCACATCCTATCCATCCAGTTTCCCGAACAATTGTAAACAGTTTAACTGTAAATTGGTATAAGCCTTTATTATTTATTTATTTATTTATTTATTGTAAATAGTTTCTGCAAATTCTCAATTTTAATTTTAAATTGGTATAGGCCTTTATTATTTATTTATCTTTTAAATATAAGTTCGATTTATTTTATTTGTAAATATGTATATATTATAAGCTGCAAACACTTATTTATTTTCACTTTAATTCAACAAGTACATTCAATACATTTTTAATTTGTTCATCACAAGAAGTTTATTTTATTATTTATATGTTTCTTCTCAGTTTTTTTTTTTTTTTTTTATTTTTATGTTTCATTTTTTTGTTATAATATTCTAAGGCACTGAAGCCTATCATATGTTTTTGCAAATTTTGTTCCTAAGGGACTAGTTCCCGGGACAATTAAATAAAGAGTTATTATCATCAAAAACCCAATTTCAAGTTCGCACGGTTTATAGCTTTTGAGCTAGTCTGTTTACACACACACAGACACACAGGCATAGACCATTTCGCTGGACTTAGTTATTTGTACTGAGGGGACCCCAAAACTCGCATTTCCGTTGAAAACCGGAAGTCGAAATTTTTCAAGATCGCAATACTTTCCCTTACATTTCAAATCTAGTGAAAGTAAAGATTAGAATTTACAAAACTATAATTCTTCCGACAGTTCTTTACCGGTGTGAAACATGGCCGTTTATGCTAAGGTATGAGCTAAGCCATAAATATGTATTTGAAAATAAACTGCTGTGTAGAATATTTGGGAATAAGAAGGATTTAGACGGCTACACAATGCAGAACGTAACCGGGCAAATGTAATCGAAGTTACAACTGCGGGTCGGTTAAAGTGGGCGTGCAAAATTGCGAGTCTTAGTTGCGAACGAATATCTAAGAGATTGATAAAGTCTTTGCCGGATGGAAAACATCCGAAGGGTAGGTCTAGGCGAAGGTGGGAGGGTTCGGTGAGAATTTGTTTATAAGTTTCATGACTAATATAAATATTTACAATAAATTTAACCCACTCTATACAGCACAAAGCTAACAAGAACGCTAAATTTCATTTCAGAACATTATATTTAGAAGCTCACTAGCTAGGGTGCCCGGCTTCGCTCCGGTAGTTGTGTGGCAGTTTTAATAACAGAAAAACTTTAAAATTAAAGAAAATATTGAACAAAATTAGCACTTTCTTGAAAATTTTAACATTATATCAATATTAAGATTCAAGATCTGCAGTGTCCGCCCAAATAAGGAACCCTATATACTTTAAAGGGGGATTGAAAATGGTGAATGAACAATTCATTTTGCTGCAACTTTGTCGAGTCATGCAACTTTGTCGAGTACATCGTTTTTGATGGTTTCTGTGATTATGAATCCTATAAGCCCATTCCAAGCAGTCAGCAGATAATAAGTTATTAGATTATTAGTTAAAAAAACTATATTTGGAGTACAACTTAAGCGCCGACTACTGCGATGGTCCCATTAGATCCAGAAGTTTAGAAAATACCAAAGATTCATAGAAACATTTTTTGTAAGACCTTTCTTCCAGTTCAACCTCCCTTAATATATAACCCCCCCCCCCCACCCTAATTTGGCCGAACTCTGCACTTCTTCAATCTTACTACTGTTACTAAGTGAAAACCAAAATATGAGCGGTGATAAAAACTTATTGAAAAAATGTATTATTGGAGTCAATTCATCATTTTGTCAACTGGAATGCTCATCATACATAGTAATAAAACCATTTTTCATAACTACATACAATAAGAACACTTCAAACTTGTTATTTTCGGTTTATAATCAGTCTATTCAGCTCTTCTTTTTTGTTTTATGTCTGTTTTTATTCGCTCACTCATATTGCATTAAATTTACTTAAGTATATGTTAGATATTGATTAAATTTAATGTGTTTATCAATTAATCTTCTTATGAGAAAATTAATTTTGTAAAGTATCCAGTCGGTTTTCCAATTGATTGCAGATATGTAAAATCATTAACTTATTTTAAAAGAAAAGGTGAAACTAATTATTTTCGCTTGATTTTTAAGTAATTTAAAAAGAACAGCTGACAGAATATATAACCTTTACAAATATAACGGAATGAATGAACAATAAACATTGAGTGAAACACACCCTAGCGCTTCCTGGTGGTCTGCAGCTCGAACTAAATTTTTCATTCATAGACTCGTATTTCATTCTTAGATAGGCTAATTACATGTTGCGAGAGGATTAAAATTCAAGTCCTTTTCTCTTCAATTTCACACCCTTAAGAGAAAAACGGAAACCTTCTTCTTCGTTAGGGGAAATACAGTTACACGCTGACATAAATCTCTTAATCGTATGTGGAGTCGTTTCTGAGCCTTTTCGGCACGCACATTGTACACTTTGCTTTATAATATATATTGATTATGGAGATTTTATTTTATAGTGTTAATATTATGATTTGTTTCATTTTGAAATTGGACCACTCACATATTCAATTGGGGAAATAAAGGCTTTGAACGAATATTCTCTTTAATAACAATCCCTATATTAATGGTATTGATACCATCTCTTGATTATAACCGTGAATGCTGCTTTTGTAAACCGCTTTCGTATATGGTTGATATTTATATATATAGTATAGAAGCAAATTCTTCTTATCTCTAAATGACGATAAAAGTACCGAATAATCATTAAACTCGTTAACATTGCATGATTAGATATGTATATTCATGAAGATTATTTTTCTCTTATCTAATAAGGAACAAAATCATATATTATTTGAAAGGGAATTTTTGGATTATTATATAATAATTATAATCAAATTTGGTACTAATTACCAATTTCTTATGTTCCCAAAGATGAATCTCGTTCACCAAAAAATAATTGTGTTTTATTGAAGTGCTAGGATTTCCTTGAATGTCTCGCATTTGATTCTTCGGAATAACTACAGTATTTGTAAAAAGTGCATCTGTCAGGCCACATTGTAAAATTTTAACTATCCTACGGGGATTTTTGACCTAGATTAAAATGATTTGTATTTTTCATTCACTTTATGCCATTAAGGCTAATTGGACGATGCTACAGTAGGAGACCTAAATTTTGCCTATCCAGGTATAATGTATAACAAAGCAAATTGATAATAATTTCTTATAAATGCTAGTAAGGGTTGTAAGGTGAGGCAAAAAGGTTAATTCTTTACTTTTACCTTTCTATTCGATCCTGACCAAACTCTTTGTTCGAAATTAAAACTTTTCTTATTTTTAGAATAATAAGAAAAGTAATCTATTGTAAAATTAACAACTTTGAAGGTTCGTCACGTGACACCCGACTTTTTTCTGCAAGATTTTTGTTTAGTTTTTCTGTTTTTGTGGTTTTATCGGAAATTGAATATGAGAAACATATCTGTGGAATTTAGGCTGTTTCTCCAGCAACGAAGCACTATAATTAGCTGTGGAGAATAAATTGAGGAAATATATCTCATTATTTCCAGCCGGTAGGTCCGGCCTCCTTCTAGCATTATTCAAGAAGATAAGACAATCATTTGTAGACAATATTGGATTCCTTGATTAAACTCATTTGTTTATTTATTAATTATATTTAACCCTTTGTTGAAAAGGTTAGTTTGTTTTAGTTGTGTGAAAAATCGTTAATTTAGTGTTAAAACCTTTCATATTTACCGAAAAAGTGTTTTCTCAAGAAAATTACAACATCGAGGACAAAACACAAAACAAGATTGAGGAGATTTCGCCATCTACGATGGTGGAATCATCTCAACATGAGGTAAGCCACATGGACACTAACAATTGTGACGAAAATAATGCCGTAGGTTCCTGGGAGCTTGTAATTAGCCGTAAAAGACCAATGTCAGATGCCAGCAACCCAAGAGAACAAAAAAGGCCATCAGAAAATGTCATTCCAACCTATAACCGTTTTGCCACCCTAACCCAACCTAGCAGTTCTCAAACTCAGGAACCAGAAAGAACCCTACAAAATGATAAAATTCCACCAATTTTTATTAATGGCGTTGAAAACTACCAAGCACTCATCTCTTTTCTCGAAAATGAATCTGGTCCAAACTCATTTATAACCAAAACTACCATTAAAGGTGTTACTGTATACCCTAAATCTCCTGAAACCTATCGAAAACTCAATTCAAGCCTGCGAAATAAAGGCGCAGACTTTTATACTTACCAGTTACCACAAGATAGATGTCCAAGGATTGTTCTAAAACATCTGCACCATGCAACACCTATCAACATTATTAAAGAAGAGTTCAGCAAACTAGGTTATGAAGTCACAAACGTAGTTAATGTCATCTCACGATTCAAGCAACCTCTTCCTATGTTCTTTGTGGACATAACTAAAGAAACATTCCGAGATGACATATTTAAATTAGAATTCCTATATTATTCTCGTATAAAAATCGAGGAACCGAGGAAAAAGAAAAATATTCCTCAATGTGTGCGGTGCCAGCAATATGGGCACACTAGAACATACTGCAATCATCGACCACGTTGCGTGAAATGCGGGGAGTTTCATGAAAGTAGCTCATGTCTAAAAACTAGAAACACGCCCGCAAAGTGTGCCAACTGTGCCGGTGAGCACCCAGCAAATTACCGAGGCTGCCAGACATTGAAATTGCTCAGGGCTCAACGTAGGGCAAGAAACCATCTCCATCAGCATCCTCCAGCTGCAGAGCCAGCTCAGGGACCTCCAGGCATGCATGAGTTCCCCCCGATCAGACAGCGCCACAACCAAACGACACCACACATCATTCCCGAGCCACAGCAGCAACACAGCCCATCAGTTCCCAGAGCAGGACCCGAGATCCAGCAATCATATTCAGGTATGAGGAGAGGCATTGCCCAGCCGGTACCTACGGTTGATAATGGCTCTACCCAGTTATTTAATATTATAAACGGTTTAAATAATTTAATCCAGCCCCTTTTCAATCTTCTTCAGCAACTATCACAGGTTACGCAGGTCTGGTGCCCTACTTATGCCCCGTGAACACCTGACTGTAGGCTCCCTGTCAGTTCTCCTATGGAATGCTAACGGATTGGCTCAGCACAGCACTGAACTTGACTTATACCTACACGAAAAACGGATTGACATAGCACTTATTACTGAAACACACCTGACACCACGCTCAAAACTTTATATTTCAGATTATACTATTTATAGAACCGACCACCCAGATAAAACTGCCCATGGAGGGACAGCGATACTCGTTAAAAGTTCACTTAAACACAATCCTATACATCTACCCATTACTCCTGACATTCAATCCACAGGCATTACATTATACACGACCTACCAAAACATAACATTTGCTTCAGTTTACTGTCCCCCTAGGTACAAGCTTACACCCACGATGTTTTCTGAATTTTTTAAACGCCTCGGCAGATGCTTCATCGCAGGTGGTGACTATAATTCCAAACATCAATGCTGGGGGTCGAGACTGTGTACGCCAAGAGGCAGAAATCTATGGTCTACCCTTCATGAACTTTCATTAGACACCGTAACTCCGAATTCACCGACCTATTGGCCCACTTCCAGACGAAAATCACCCGACTTACTAGATTTCTTCATT
This sequence comes from Aelia acuminata, assembly GCA_911387785.2. Taxonomy (NCBI): domain Eukaryota; kingdom Metazoa; phylum Arthropoda; class Insecta; order Hemiptera; family Pentatomidae; genus Aelia; species Aelia acuminata. The sequence continues at coordinate 15,259,378 of OU426982.1, forward strand.
ACCAAAGGACTGAGAACAGTACCATTTACCGTCAGTAGAAGCTCTGATCTTTGCTCTGATCACTCCTCAGTGCACATGGTCCTCTTCGACGAGCCCTCTGAAACACGAAGCAGACCGAAGCTCATAAAAGGTTGCATGGACTGGGACGCTTATAGAGATCATTTGAACTCAAAACTCTCTGTCCCACTATCGATCAAAAACCAATATGAACTAGAAGAGGCTGTCGAAACTTTCACGACAAGTATTCAAGAAGCAGCTTGGACCTCTTCAACACCAAGAACTTGCCTCATTACCCTTCTTATATAAGAGACCTGATCAGAGCAAAGAGGAGAGCTCGTAAAGTATGGCAGACGAATAGACTTCCTTCAGACAGACAGATTTTCAATAAACTAAATAACGAACTTAAAAGACAGATCCAAAAATTCAAAAGCACAAACTATGACAATTACATTAGCAACTTAACGACAGACGATGGAAGTTTATGGAGGCACACCAAGAATCTCTTAAAGCATCGTGGTGTCAGCACCACTCCGCAGAGAGGATGGCTCCTGGGCTGTTTCGGACGAGGAAAGGTCTGAACTGTTTGCTGACTACCTTTCGTCTGTTTTTAAACCACATACGGACTCCACTAACTCAGAACACGAGGCCTTCATACACAATAGTTTAGACATACCACTACAGCTCACACTACCACCACCTCCTTTTACACCATCACAAGTCGCTCAAGAAATTAGACAGTTGCCGAAAAGAAAAGCCCCTGGATATGACTTGATAAACGCTGAGGCGCTCCAGCAAATGCCCAGGAAAGCTCTAGTTTTTCTTACCACAATCTTTAACTGCATTCTCAGGACCACCAAATTCCCTGTTCAGTGGAAATACTCTTGCATCACTATGATTAAAAAGCCTGACAAAGACTCAAACTGTCCCTCCTCTTATAGACCAATTAGTTTGCTTCCAGTATGTTCTAAATTATTCGAAAATTTATTGTATCCACGACTATTACAAATACTAACTGACAGACAAATAATCCCTGACCACCAATTTGGATTTCGAAAATTACACTCAACATCACAACAACTACACAGGGTAACCGACTACATTTCGACAGCACTAGAGCTTAAATTAGATGCAACTGGAGTATTTCTGGATGTCGCCCAAGCGTTCGACAAAGTCTGGCACCAGGGGCTTCTCTTCAAGCTAAAGAACGTACTTCCACCCACATACTATCTAATTCTTCATTCTTTTCTTTCAGACAGATCTTTTTCAGTAAGACACGGCTCAGGCCTTTCCTCTATTCGACCAATTCTCGCTGGTGTACCTCAGGGATCAATACTTGCCCCACTACTATACATCACATACACCCATGACATACCACAAACTTCAAACACTCTTACGGCTACCTACGCAGATGACACAGCTATCATTACAAGACACGAAAATGCAACACAGGCTTCACTTGACTTACAACATCACTTACTACAATTACATGATTGGTGTAAACTTTGGAAGACTCAAATAAATTATCAAAAGTCTCAACACATCACATTTACTCTACGAAAAAAAACATGTCCACCTGTCTACTTAAAAAATATACCGATCCCACAAACGGACAGAGTCAATACCTTGGACTCACATTTGATAGGAGAATGACATGGGGTCCACATGTCCAAAAAAAACGTGCTTCGTTAAATATACGACTAAAACTACTGTACTCACTCTTCAGACGACATTCCAAATTAAAAGCCAGACAGAAATTAAATATTTACACATACCTATTAAAACCTGTCTGGACTTACGGAATACAAATATACGGCATTGCAAAACAATCACACCTGAATAGAATCCAAACCTTTCAGTCCAAGATACTACGACTAATTACCCAAGCTCCATTGTACATAAATAACAAGACTTTACATACTGATTTACAAATTCCTACAGTCATTGAACACATACGGACGTACTACAAACGATTTCATGATAAGTTTAAGGAACATACCAACAAATTAATAAAAGAAATGGCCACAACTGGCATGCCAGAGAACACCAGAAGACGATTGAAAAGGGTCTGGATGAGAGACCTACTTACGTAAGGAATCAAGCACGTAAGTAAATTAAAGCCGCGGAAGGGGTGCCACTGGGTACTGCTTTTCCTCATGCCTATGCATGCCATTTTGTTCTGTTTTATTTTATATGCCAGCACATCTGCTGATTGTTAATGTTTCTATTTAACTGGTGCGGATTAAAAAATAAAAGTGAAAAAAAAAAAAAAAAAAAAAACCCTTTGTTATACTTCCCGCAATTTTGGTAATTTTTGCTAACCACTACCCAATAATGATTATATACCATGTTTGTAATTTTATCTGTCAAAATAATCTTTCTTTCTTCAAAAATATTCTTTTAGCATCGAGGTCAGCGCACAGCAATAATATTTCAGTGATTGCGGAATACTCGGAAATGAGGAAGCTGATTAGGCAGCAAAAAGAGCAATTGCGGAAGGCATTGCATATCAGGGGGTCCCTGTTAAGGACTTTATTTCCCTTATAAAGCAAAAAATAAATTAAGGGACAAAAAAAGTAGTGTTTCCCAATGGAAATCGCCTGTCCGAGGTAAATGAAGGGAGGAAGTCATCCTAACGAGCCTGCGTATTGGTCACACAATTGTAACCCACGGTTATCTTATGGCACGAGAGCATCCACCTGACTGCCAGACTTACGGGTGCCCAATTACACATATTAACCGACTTTAAGGCTTGTGACACGTACAGGGACCTCTTTTAAATACAGAGAGCATTACATGACCGACAAACTAGTTGAATTTATGAAACAGGCAAAACTGTATAATAAAATATAACAATTGATAATTGATATAATAATATGTAAAAAAAATTGATTGTAGGCGATGATGTCCCAAGTGGTTGGTGCCTAAATAAAAAAATAAAAAAATTACCTGTAAAATCGACGAGTGGTCTTAATACGGAAAGATCAAATAATTAAATATTTTTACAAAAAATACACACAACGTTTGGAGGATCATTTTTACATCTTTAGATGATCCGTTAACTAAAGATTTGACAATAATAGAAGATAAGGGGGTTTTTCATAATTTTCACTTAATTCCTTATTGGAACACTATGAACGATTACAATCCCTGTGGTATATTGTTATATGATTGTGTGTTTTACACTTTATTATTAATCCCTATTAATATACTCCTTTTCAAAATGAACACAACATTCATCTTAACAAGAATTAACTATATTTTATTAATCCATCATTAATACCATATAAATTTAAAATACCGGCATTTTTTACATTACATTGGTGTTATTAGCCAAACTGGTGTTATTTATTTTGAAAGATCTGGTACGTGCGCGCAACACACAACTTTCACTCACCAACTTACTTATATTAGAAATTGACGTGTTTGGTTAATTTCCCTCTCCCAAAGTCACTCATTTTTCTACATTCATTACTTATTTTTGTTTTTATTTGCTCTCTAAAGTACACTAAATTTTTTTATCATTAAATAAATGATTTTACTTGTGATGATTCGGCAATGCAAGCATAATACTCCTAGTCGTCTGATTTTATAATTATCTATGTGGTTGTTGAAAACTGCATTTAGTTACCATGAAACAAATCATTTATATTAAATGAACAGAACGGCTTTAATTATAAACAATGGTCTGTCTTTAAAGGCGTACTCCGCATGCATGGACTCAACGTGTTTTATGAGTTGACGGAATATTTTTGTTTTTTTCTCCTCTTTATGATTAATGCCCCCTCCGGTAGATCACTTTTGATGAAATGTTTGCAGTCATATCTCAGACATATTAATACATCAAATCGTGAGTTTTATCAAAATCGTTAGAGCCGTTTTTAGGAAAATCGAAAAAAAAAACAACGTAAAAAGTTATTAAATAAAGTACCCCCTCCATTTGACCAATTTTGATGAAATTTTTGCTGTCACATCGCGGGCATATACATACACTAAATACCCCAATCCACGGTTTATAGTTTTTGAGCTAGTCTGTTCAAACACACACACACACGACCATTTCGCGGGGCTTGGTTATTAGGACTCAGGGGACCCCAAAACGTGTATTTCCGTTGAAAACCGGAAGTCAAAATGTTTCACGATCGCAATACTTTCCCTTAATATATATTTCATATATAGGTAAGTGAAAGTAAAAAGGAAGATGAGTGACTATTAGCTATTATTTTACAAAAAAACTCTTAGCTAGAAGTAAGTGCTAAGAATTCTTCCATTTATTTTTTTTATATATGCACAGGAGTGGCCCAAGTTTAAAATTTGTTGCTCTACAACTTTTATCTACAACATTTGGAGAAGCCTTTTTTAGTCGTTGAAACCTGTTAGTTTTTTAGCCGTTTTTGGAGACATTGAAACCAGCTCATTATTCAATTTCCTGGCTAAGGTAAAAATTGCCGATCTTTAACGATTCTTACGAAAAGACTAAATCGATTTATATATAGAATAAGTCATTCGATGCCTTTTTTAATTTTACCTGTTGTTTAGATAGTGGAATTTTCTTCGCGAAATGTTGTAAAGTTATTTGTAAAACAATACAAGTGAGATAAAAAATCGTGGTTTTCGAACGCTGAAACTTATCATGAAAGAAATATTGTTAGGAAACTCGATGTTTCTATGCTTGTCTGGATAAACAACTTAATTAAAACAATAATTTTACCCAAAGTTTTTCAGGGTTGAATTTACATTTTCCCTGGACAATCAGTCTTTTTACTTTCACTTACCTATATATGAAATATATAGTAAGTGGAAGTATTGCGATCGTGAAAAATTTCGACTTCCGGTTTTCAACGGAAATACACGTTTTGGGGTCCCCTGAGTCGAAATGACCAAGTCCCGCGAAATGGTCTGTGTGTGTGTGTGTGTGTGTCTGTGTGTGTGTGTGTGAACAGACTAGCTCAAAAACTATAAACCGTGGGAACCTGAAATTGGGTATTTAAAGTAGGTATATGCCCGCGATGTGACAGCAAAAATTTCATCAAAATTGCTCAAAGGGAAGGGGTACTTTATTTAATAACTTTTTACGTTTTTTTCGATTTTCTCAAAAACGGCTCTAACGATTTTGATTAAACTGAGTATTTGATGTTTTAATGTGCCCGAGATACGACTGTAAAAATTTCATTAAAATTGATTAACCGGAGGGGGGACTTTACTTAATAAATTTTGAATCATTTTCACGCGGTTTTTTTATTTACTCAAAAACGGCTTTAAAGATTTTGATCAAACTGGGTATTTGACATATGTATATGCCCGCGATATGACAGCAAACATTTCATCAATATTGGTCAAACGGAGGGGGCATTTTATTTCATAACTTTTTTTCCTATTATTACCTTTTTTTCGATTATCTCAAAAACGGCTTTAATGATTTTGATCAAATTTCTCATGTTTAATGAAAATTAGGTTTTCAATAATATCAGGTAAGTTTTATCAGTATTCAAATTTTCGGAGGGGGCTTAAATGGGGAAGGGGCTTTTTTTGTTTTCCTATAAAGTACCTTTGTTTTAGTTTATATTGTGAAATTAACTGTCTCTCATCACGCCTAAAAATAGGAAATGGCTAAATATGATATATGAAAAAAATCAAGTAAACAAATACAGGAGAAAAAAAGAAAAATATTCCGTCAACTCATACTCGTGTAACACCTTGAGCTCACGCATGCACCGTACGCCTTTAATGACAAACCAATGCGTTATAATAAAAGTATAATGTTCTGTTCATTTAATGAGAATTATTTGCTTCATGGGAACTAAATGGAATATTTAACAAGTACATAGATAATTATAAAATCAGACGACTTGGAGTATTATGCTTGCATTGCCGAATTATCACAAGTAAAGACTTTTATTTAATAATAAAAGAAATCAGTGTTTTTTTATTTTAGCAAATGAAAACAAAAATAAGAAATGAATGTGGATAAATGTAAAACTTTGAGAAGTGACAATTAACAAAACACATTAATTTCTAATCTAAGTTTATAAGTGAAAGTTGTGTGTTGCGCGCACGCACCAGATTTTTAAGTTAGTGCTTGACAGAAGGTGCTAACTTTCCATTAATTGAATTTTACCCTATTATAAGCCATTTAAAAATAGATTCGTGAAATAAGAAACGAAAAAATATTCGTTCGAATTATAAATCAGACCGATTGATTGAGATTTCTATTGTTCGATTATCATTGACTTTTGGTTCAAAGCTACTAAAAAATTGACGCCAAACATTAAAATGTTATTTATATCTATGGACCTTGGGAGACGAGTATCTATGTAAAAATTTTGAAAAAATAGAGCCCACCTATTTTTTCAATTTCTTGACACTTATCCTAGTTCATTACGTGGAAATATTTAATAAATCAAAATATCATTAAAATAAGTCGAACCGTTCAAAATTTAAAAACGGTGTAACTAACACGACATTCAAGAACGTCATGTCTCAAAAAACCATGATTTTTCGGTGGAATGAATTTATTTTATAAAAGTAAAATAATATTTGTTTCGAACCCTCTCCAAACCTTTCGAACGATTACATAACATTATACTATACAGCTAAATGTAAGTTCATTAAAAATGCTTCTTTATTTTCACTTACCTATATATGAAATATATAATAAGGGAAAGTATTGTGATCGTGAAAAATTTCGACCGGTTTTCAACGGAAATACACGTTTTGGTGTCCCCTGAGTCCAAATAACCAAGTCCCGCGAAATGACCTGTGTGTGAACAGACTAGGTCAAAAACAATAGACTGTACTAACCTGAAATTGGGTATTTGGTGTATGTATATGTCCGCGACGTGACAGTCAAAATCGAGGGGGCACTTTACTTAATAAATTTTGTAACATTTACATATGTTTTTTTTTATTTACTCAAAAACGGCTTTAAGGATTTTGATTAAACTCGATATTTGATGTATCTATATGCCTGCAATGTGACAGCAAACATTTCATGAAAATTGATCCAACGGAGGGGGCGCTTTATTTCAAAACCTTTTTTTTTTTTTTTTTCCAATTTTTACGTTTTATTTGACTTTATCAAAAACGGCTTTAATGATTTATAATGATAAATTCGTCATGCTTCATAAAAATCAAGTCTTCTTTAATATCAGGTAAGTTTTATCACTATTTAAATGTTCTAAAGGGGGCTTAAATGGGGGAGGGCCTTTTTTGTTTCCATATAAAGCACCTTTTTTTTTATATATATGGAAAAATTTACTGTCACTCGTTACGCGTAAAAAAAATTAAATGGCTAAATATGAAATATGAAAAAATCGAGTAAACATATCAAGGAAAAAAAAAAGGAGAAAAAAAGGAAAATATTCCGTCAACTCATAAAACACGTTGAGTCCACGCATGCAGAGTACGCCTTTAATGAAAGGCCATTGTTTATAATTAAAGCCGTTCTGTTCATTTAATGGAAATGATTTGTTTCATGGTAACTAAATGCAGTTTTCAACAACCACATAGATAATTATAAAATCAGACGACTTGGAGTATTATGCTTGCATTGCCGAATCATCACAAGTAAAATCATTTATTTAATGATAAAAAAATTTAGTGTACTTTAGAGAGCAAATAAAAACAAAAATAAGTAATGAATGTAGAAAAATGAGTAAATTAATGAGAAATGTCATTTAACAAAACACGTCAATTTCTAATCCAAGTAAGTTGGTAAGTGAAAGTTTTGTGTTGCGCGCATCGCGCCAGATTTTTTTACTTTATCATGTAATAGGTATTATCGATCATCAGTTAAGCTTTGAGCGGATTATTTATTTAGGAATCAATAACATGTGGTTTCCATGGAAAACCCTTCGTTTATTTTTTTGTTTATTTTTAACTGATATAGACCGTTGATATTGCAAAGGACTGTAATTTTTTTAACTGTATAACAATAGTAGATCTTAGTGGAAGATATAGTGCATACCAGGTGAACATAAAACGCTAATCAGAAATACAGGTAATGTATATCTGAATTATATATTTAAATTATATATGTAATGAAACAGTATATTCAGTGATCAACTTAATATTTAGATTAGTTAAAGTGAATTATAAAAGACGTTTAGTTACGAATACTCTATGTTATATGTGATTGACATTATTATGCCATATTGATTTCATTTTTGGGAAAAATGATTTTTGATCATAAATGGTAAACGAAAGAATTATTTTATTATTGTTATATCCACATTTTATCAGTAAAAAGCTTAAAAATGTTTTAGTTTTCCCTGGAATAATCACTCTTCAAATTCATTGACAATGGTATATGCTAAAATTAAGAAAAAAAAAAAAAAAAAATCATCGGTCTTTACTTTTTCATTTATCAATTTTTAAGGATAGTTATTATGCAATGGTATTGTGAATTATAATAAAAACTAAAAATATCTTGTTTAGATTTAGATTATATAATTGTTAGAATGTAATATAAAAAACAGGAGAGGCATATTTTTATTTTTATGTACTTTTTAGTAATTTCTATTAGAATCGTCGTCAGTTGAGAACGTAATCTGTTATTCTTAAGAGCTTAAATCGAGAATGAAGTTCTGCTTAATATTTCTGTACCATTATACCCGATTATGTATATATTTATCTACCCCTAATTATGTACTCTAAGGTATCGCTTCAAGTGACAATATTTCCTTATGATTTCCGATCATTGTTTTTTTTTTTTTTTTTCATTTCCTCATTTATGATAAAATGATCCATATGGAACAGCTGAAATAATATCATTAACTATAACCAGCCCGATCCAACATAAGAAAACATATGATTCTCTAACAGATGATCAATAATAAAAATAAAGTTATACAGTACCAGTCAAAAGTTTAGACTCACCCTTAGATTTTGTAAAATAAATAAATAACAACATTTTATTTATTGAACAACATAACAACTATAATTTTATTTTTAATTTATTTGTAACTAGCTGTATATCCCGGTTTCACCCAGGGAATTTGGAAAATAATGAGAAAAGCCTTGGGTCAAGAAAAGTTCGTTAGGACAGAAATGAGATTTTTTTTCGACTCCAACGGTTAATTTCGTAAAAATCTAATGTAAAGCGAGATCATAACGATTTTTATAACAATAAAGAATATACCCAGGGATTGGCTGAAGTTATGAAATTTTAATATGGACAGGTTTCGCACCTAGTAAGAAAGAACCACTAAGCGAAATTTGGAGAATTAAGAACAGACGGTATGGATTTCTGTAAATAACAAACTAAAAAACAAACAAAAAGAATTTCATCTTTATATATATAGATAGTATTTGAAGCAATCATATAATTTTTGATATGTTATCTCTTGAGTTACGATTATTTTTTTAAACTTGAAGATTGTGAATAAAATACAAGTGAGTCAGTAGTAGAAACGACGGATTGTGCAATTGTGAACTAGGTCACGCCGTCTGGCAGGGCAAGGGGGGTGTGTAACTAGGGTGAGGGGGGACGGTTGATTGCACAATCCGGCAACGTCGCATGGAATGTGTGAGATGTGGCAACATCGCTTTGTTTACATCGTGCTGTAGCAGAGCGATATGTGACCTTGAGGGTCATTGACCGACCTTGTGAGGGCGAGGGGGGTGTTGTTCTAGGGGGGGGGGTTTGTTTGTTTACTTTTAACCGGGTTGACCCAGTTCACAACCCGGTCAGATGTGTGTAGGTGCATGCGGTTCATTGACCCTTTGTTTACACTATGCCTGTGACGTCATCCTCTGAGTGGGAGTTTTGTTTGTTATTGGGTTGACCCAGTGCACAACCCGGTCAGGTGTAATGCATAGGTGCATGACTCAGCTGTTTCATTCAACGAAGCAATGATGTTGGAGGAATAACTCCACTCTTATATAGCCCGCTTGCAGTGGCGGGGGAGGGACGCGCAGTCAGCAGATGCCTTGAGCGGTCGACGGATCTGTTATCTGTTTAAAAGGGGGCAGACATCAGCCACGCTGATTATAAACAAGACGACAAAGAACCATTCATCCGCTTATCGATGGTCAGTCAGCGTTTTGTAAGCCCAGTCAGTGCGAGCTCTGCACTATGATAATCGAGGAGTTAAGACGATATCATTCATTCGCTTATCGATGGTCAGTCAGCGTTTTGTAAGCCACCCAGACTTCAATGTCAGCAGATGAATCGCTATCAATTTGGAAGGATGCCGCACCGACTATTTTATCAATGTCCAGTCAGCAGATGTATCGCACTACGTGTTATCAGACATGAAAGAGCGGTTTCTCTGGGAATCGCTGCAGATGCATTTCTTACTGCCGGTCTGTCGGCATCTGTCGGACAAGGCGATAAAGAACATTTATTCATAGCGCTTATTCAGCACTACTGCGCATATATACCCCAGCTTCACACGTGACGACAGCCTTTGATTGCCCTACACCTACATTGAGGATATAAGGATCTCGACTTTTCCAATCCAACCTGCAGTGCAGTTCTCCTAAAGGTTTTGACTGGTACTGTACCATATAATATGATTTTTATTCTACAAACATTAATTGATCATAGTAGTATAAAAGACGGATTTTGCAATTGTAAACTAGGTCACGCCATCTGCCAGGGCGAGTGGGGTGTATACCTAGGGTGAGGGGGGGGGGCGCCCTTGAGTGGTTGGTTGCACAATCCGGCAACGTCGCATGGAATGTGTGAGATGTGACAACATCGCTTTGTTAACATATGATACAGCGTGCCGTAGTAGGGTTATATGTGGCTCAGCACTATCAGTATCTAGTCATACAGTGTGAGCCAGCACTACAGCGTCACTTTGTTTACATTTTTACGCCACATCCATTGAGGACTTAAGGCGTGTGCGTATTTCGATTTATTTGTAACCTTTTATTTTTCAGCAATATTGGGGTCTAACATATGGTTTTGAAGGTTGTTGATTTTGAATTTAATGTCGGATTAAAGTCCACCATCAGTGTGAGTCAGCACTACTGCTTCAGACGTGTGCTTTGTTTACATTTTTACGCCACATCCATTGAGGAGTTAAGACGTGTAATTAAATTACAGATATAAGGCCGGCCTCCCCTTGTGATAGTCGGTCTTAAGTTCCTTGTCACAGTCTAAGAAACCATAAAGGATTTCAATGGAGAATCATAGCTTTGAATCTTGCCCACTCCAACCTTATATATTTATATAACGACCTCTGATAATCTAACTTATCCTGATTTCCTCCTGACGAAATTCGTTGCTGAAACCGTCATCCTACCCTCCAGCTCAAACGATTGGGATATTGCACTCCAAAGCTAATAAATTATTTTTCGATTATTATCTCTATAAAATTAAAAAAATAAATAAAAATTTCCGTAAAGCATGCAGAATGGGTTTACCAGATGAGGGAAAAAGAGGAAAAGAGGTCTTAGGTTGTGTCTGAAGAATAATCTTGAGGCAGATCTGATTTGTAAAGGTTTAAAGTATTGCGAGACTGGAATATTTCATTGGATTGTGATAAAAAATAAATAAAAAATTCCACCTAGAAAAAAACTTAATACTACACGGGGGAAAGAATATTGAGAACAGGTTAATACCGGTGCAATCGCTGTCTGATGTCTAGGTTTAAACTAGATAACGAAGAAACTGATAAATAAATAATGTAAGTTTTTATTAAAGCATTTAAAAGCTCTTTTTATAAGGTTTTTCAATTTCCAAGCAAACTAAGCTGAGCAAAATCTAGGGTACACAACTTACTCATTAAAATATAACTTACATACAGTAAAATAAGTAAAAATTACAGTACAAATTTCACATATTATTATTAATAAGAAAATTAATTAAATAAATGTAATTAATTCAAATAACTGTAAATACCTGACCCGTGCGAAGCATTCGCACTCTAAACTACTTAATTCTCACTTAAATTAAGTACACTTATTTATTTTTTGAAACATAAGTTTAAGTATTTACGTAGTACTGGAGTCGCATGTTTTTGTTTGTAACCCACAAACTACGGGGGAAATCGGAAAATTGTATAAAACCAAAAATGTTCATCTCGACAAACTGAAAAAAATAACACCTCCAAAAGCAGTTTTTCGCTTACTAATCGCAAACGAAGGAGTTAATCGAAAAACAAAATTTACGACCGAAAATGTTTTCCTTGAAAACCTGTAAAGATTGACATTATTTAGAAACCTCTACGTCCAAAAGCAGCGGTTTTGCTCTTATAACTAGCAATCGAAGGCGAATTGGCGATTTCTATATTTTTGCGGTGTGTTAGTCAAGGAAAGCTTTAAAATGATGCCTCATTCATGAGATTTGATGAAGTATTAAGGAAGCTACGGCTTACCGACAAAAAAAAAAGCCATGAGAGATATTATATACGATAATAGTAGTAATTATTAAGTAAATTTTACATACTGATATAATGAGTAAAAATTACAGTAAACATTTTGTATACGGTAAAATATAATTTCACATAGGGTAACCCGTACAGTTATTGGCACCCTTAAGACTACATTTCTGTGGCTAAATTTAAAAAAAATACTTTTTTTATAAAGGGATAAAATAGAAACTTTCTATAGCTCCGCATTATCTATCTTCATAAAGACTCAAGGTTTTTTTTTTGGGTCAAAAGTTCAATAGTTTTACAATATGGCAACATTTATTGTTAAAAGTGCCCAATCTAGTGATTGGCACCCTGTGGATTTAACCGTGAAATTTTCCCTATGGTTTAGTTTGTTAAAGTCTTACATCATAGATGACTTAGAGGACCCTTCAAACATTAGACTCATGTATATCTTGTAATAAAATTAGGACTTGTTTACCTATTTCTTTAAGTTAAAGTTGGGGTGCCAATAACTGTACTGAGTGCCAATAACTGTAGGGTTTACCCTACTGTAGGGTAAGAATTCGCATGTAGAAGTTAAAAAACACCTTCATTATATACACTACTGTAACTCATATCCATATATTGATAGATTATAAACTCGAAAATAGTTAAAAATCCCCGCGTTCCTTCTGATCGTCCAAGAAACGGAAATAATATTAACCTTGTGCTAAAAACATTTTTTTTTTTTAAATTGATTTTACTCCTGTTTATCACCTACAAAAAAATTGTAATAATAAGAAAATGTCTTCAGGTTGTTGTTTTTTTTTTTTGTCGTAAAATAATAAAAAAGCATTTTCAATGAACTTAAATTTACCTGTGATCTTCAATAAAGAAGAAGTCTATTGACCAGCATAGATTAATAAGGTTCAAAAAAGCTGAAAAGCGGTCTCAATATTCCTTTTAATGACTTCTATTCAGTCAAGTCATCATATTTTAATTCTTGTTGACGTTTCGCTTATTTTTGTAAAGCATCATCAAAACCAATAACAACAAATCAACACAACAAACATACAATTATTAAAAGGCTCTTAGGAAGCTATTAAAAAATTTTTGTGAAAGAAATAGTTGAAAATGCAAAAAAAGTAAGGAACATGTCTAGAACTATTATGATGCTGATACATAGTACTGAAAGGGTCTAAAAAAGATAATGTAAGTACTGAGATGTACCTAAATAAAAGGAATATTGAGACCGCTTTTCAGCTTTTTTGAACCTTACTTGTGAAGAAATGAATATTTTAATTACTATAAAAGTCCATATTTCCCATCGAAATTCATAATATTTTTCACTGACATATTCTCTCTCACAACCACGATCACCATTCGAATTTCTTAAGAAACACAGAAAATAAACTTTTTCGAAGTAATGGAGTCTGATAAAAACGATTCAAGATATTTCAGATATATTTTTTTTAATTTCTTATCCGCCTACTAGTCCAGCATTGTAATACCTCATTATTTTTACAGAAAAATAGGCCAAATTCACTACCCTTATTTGAAAAATTAAGGGGGAAAAACCTGGTGGTTGAGCGAGATCACGGTCAAATCACCTCCTTGCACGATGACCGATGACCAAGAAAAAGTACTTCCTAACACAGTACTGAACCTAAGACCCTTTTTTTTTTCTTATATGAACATGAATCAACCCCGAAATTTATTAATATCAAATTTCATATATGAGGCGTTTGCTTTCAAAACCAGCTCATTCCATATTTTTCTGAAATCCACTTGTTTGCATATTTTGAAAGTTTAGAGTGTCCTTCAAACCTGACGAAGGGATATAGCTCAAATCCAGCTCATTCCAGGAAGGAAGGCCAGCAGAAGAAAACCAAGAATGTGAGCCGATGTATTATGACGACAACAATTTCATTTAAATAACGAGCCTTCTTTTTCCTTTCTCTCCTTGCTTTCTGCATTTTATTTACAATATTATTTTTCTTTGAAAAAAAAAAAAAATCTGTTCCGTTTGGCGTTGTAATTTATGACTTTTTTTCACATTGCACCACAGTTTACGTCTCAACTGTAAAATTTCAGATCGTTAAGTGGATGTCATTTATTTAAAACTCGTAAAGACACAAATATTTACTGATAAACAGGAAAAAACCAATTTCACACAACTTAATTGAACAAAAAACTGGAAAAAACTACATGATAAATCGTGTTTTTGCATCAAAATCATCTCATCCAACCTAATTAGTTTAATTACGCCTAATTAACCACTAAGGAAATGCACCTGGAATGAAAATGAAAAACTAATCAAATTCTAGGCGGTTATACCTACAATTAGAAAATTTAAAAAAAAATTTAGCTTTAGTACTGTGGGTGTAAGAAGTTTTTTGTCTCTCCTGTGAAATTTCCAGTAATGGAATAAGCTGGTTTTGATAGCAAATCCCTCATATGTTAAAATGAAATAAAAAATTTAATAAATATGAAAACCACTAAAAAATTTAGTAGAGATCGGTGTACCACTCATTGTGTGTGCTGAATTTTGAAGTACCTAATCAAGAGGTTATAAAACTCAATTGCTTAGTTAATTAACAATATTCCTATGAAATAGTAATATTGTTTTTCTTATTAATCAATTAATAAAAAAAGTATGTATCTTAATTTTTTATATATTCTTCTTAACTTGTTAAAAAATATTTTCCAACAACCAAAAAAAAAAAATTAATTGACCATTTAAAAATTCCTAGATAAAGACTGAAAAGCCCTCTGAACCAGTATAAATAGTGAGTATTAAGGAAATCGCTTTTGTACAAATTTAAAAGATGAAGCTGTTTGTGATGTTCCTGTTCGCTCTGTTGGCTACGGTATCCTTAGCCAAGCCGAGGGAAGAATTGCAAGAAAACATTTCTACTACATCTTTAATACACCAAGGTAAATTTTTAGCAAATTAATCCAAAGTTTTAAATTTCCTGAAACGTTTTTTGCCAACCGCATTTAAATGATTTTTTTTTAAATTTATTTATTGAAATAAGTAAATACAATATAAGTTAATCAATGAAATCCTAAGGCTAGATTAAAGGTGGGAAATGCTTGTTATTTCTCGGTTGCAAAATTACTTGGGTCACGCCTTTTATCCCGAAATTTAAAAATTAGGATTTACAAAACTATAATTCTTCCGACTGTTCTTTACGGTTGTGAAACATGGCCGCTTACAGTAAGGGATGAGAAACGCCTTATGGTGTTTGAAAATAAAGTGCTGCGTAGAATATTCGGGCCGAAGATTATCGGGCCGCTACACAATGCGGTATTGCGTGAGCTTTACCCGGCAAATGTAATCGAGTCTATAACTGCGCGTCGGCTAATGTGGGCATGCAAAATTCTAATTCTAATTCCTAAAAGATTGATAAACGCTTTGCCGACTGGAAAACGGCCGAGGGGTAGGCCTAGGCGAAGGTGGGAAGATTCGGTGAAAGCAGATCTTGTGAATTTGGGATTGGACGGTGGTAGGTGGATGGAGGTATGTAGGGACCGATTGGTGGTGTCGGCGTCGGGCCTTCGGGTCCGTTAAGCCTTATTGTATAGTATTGTAATCAATGAAATGTAATGGCTTGTGGAGAAACTACCCATTGCTAGCACTCGAATGCTGTTTTAATTTAATAGATCTCTAGGTCATCTTCTTTTCAGACGCCTCGGAGGATTGTCTTGGATAGAGGGGGAAACAAGGTTGGAGGCAAAAGGGTTAGGATGAGTTGGGAGGTTACCCTGAAAGGTCTGGTATCTGGATCGGGCCAAATCGGTGACATAAGGAACATTAAGGTCTTCGTTGATAATTTTTTTTTGGGACGAAATAAGGATTCAGGATTTTACGAAGGATTTTGGATTTTAGGGATATGGTGCGAGAGGAATTCGATGATTTGGTGGAATCCCAAAGAGCCTAATAGGTCTTATTATTGTCATGTAGATTGATCTTTTATAGTGAATTGGAAGTTTGAAGCGTTTGTCTAGTAAATGTTGTACTAGTCTGCGTACTAATCTGCGGGTGGTTCCTTGCATTAAAAGTTTAAGTATTACATATTTTTTATGATATTATCTATTTATAAAAAACCGGTTTTGTGAAGGAAAAAGAATCAATCAATGTGTTATGTATTTAAGAGGCTATTATTTCAATGATATCTTCTACCATTCTAAATTGCTACGCTTGATATTGAAATCAATTCAAATTCGACATTTTTCATAAGGTATCGTGTTCTATTAATTTTGTGCTTTTAAAGTCAAACATGCATACAAATAGAAATGAAAGGAAAAATGGATAATTACCTGCTCAACTCAAAAAAATTATATTGCTATGTAATGTGGATGCTGCCAGGATAGGGCAAGTAAATTGAATTAATAATTTAAAATGATATATAACTACTGTATATGCGCAAACTCAGTGGTCATTTTTATCTGAAGGCGGCAAGGTATTGGGAATACCGCCTTAAAAGTTATTGGGGCGATAACCCTGTAGTTAGAAATTGAAAATAAGTAAAGCTGAAGACCGACAATGCTGCCGACATTTACCAAGGCAACATACATGAGAAATATAGCAAGGAAGGGAAATTTTAGGATAGCCAGCCAATCAGAAGAAGTCTGAAGAGATTGGGGGGAAAGAAGATTTATATGGAGGAAGAAAAAAGAAGAGGGGAAGTTGGAGGAAGTGCCAAGAATGCGGAGGTTTAGAAGAGAGTATGGGCGGTGGTGCAGGAAGCGGCAGGATTCCAGCGGTACAGAGAGAGCCGAGAGAAGATTCGGAGCTGAGTCTAAGAGAGCGTCAGAGATGGCAGAGACTGATCCACCACACCAGAGACTTAAAATGATCAGAGATTGCCCACCAGATAAGTTGTACTATAATATACAGTACTAATTGTAATATTGCGTGGTACGCATTCAATAAATTATGTTAACTTGCCAGTCAGCATCCAGCAACTACGTTGTGTTAGTAGAAAGATCTTTATAGAATATATTAGATGGGGGTAATTATAATTTACACTCTTAGTAAATAAAATTAAAAATGGAGTTCAATTTAGAATTGTTACATTATTTCCATTCATCCCATGCCACAGTGTTCTTATGGTAACATAGGTAAAATTGGTAAACACCTCACCTCTTGAAAAGAATCCAATATTGATTTATACCTATTCAATATGTAACAATATAGTTGGGTTCCCTTCTGGAACCGATACAAGTAATATCTTTGAACCTTTAGCGCCTGTCACCTCCAGACAGAGTTGGGCAGTAGTTAACTAATTCCAGTAGTTAACTACTAACTACTAGTTAAATAGTTGCATGGAGCAACAATAAAAATGTTGGATTTTCGGATTTCTTTCACACGGGAGTTCAATGTTATGTTATCGAGGACGGTGTTTTTTAAAAGAATATTCATTTATAGTATTTTAGAGGCGGGGGGGGGGGGGGCACTATAAAATAGTTTGAATTTCGGATATCTTTCACACGGGAGTCCAATTTTATGTTATCGAGGACGGTGTTCTTCAAAACAAATTTTTGAACCAGCCTCTATCTCAGTTTTGAGGTTTTCTATTCGGTGCACTTAAATTTGATCGATTTTTTTACTCCATATTTTCTATGTATTGTTACTAATTTTATATTCTGTTATGTTAACAATTAAACAATCAGACAAGTGGCCACTCGAATGGACACTTAACAAGGCTATATTTAGCTTCATCTACGGCATTCCACCAGCTTCCACAAGGGTCTACAATGTTCTAGACCCTCCTTAAAACTATATATAAGGAGTGATTGACTGAACAGTCTTAGTATGTGTCTGTAAGGTTATAATTTTTGTAACCTGCTCGGATATTTAAGTTAAGTTGTATTTATTCGTTGGCATTGATAATTGTATATTTTCGTTGAATAAATATTTGTTAACCCACAGAAGTGTTACAGTATATTAAATGAATACGAATTTATTGAATTCGTAGTTTTTGTTTCTCATATTTTCGATGGGGGGAGGCAGCTGCTCTGCGTTTTTATATATTACAGTTTTTATATTATTTTATTTTATATTGTTTGAAGGTGTTGAGGTTTTAGGGAATAACATTTATTTTATGTATATTGATATTTGAATATTTAAAACAATGCCTAAACGTTACACGTTGCCGACGATGTTCGCAGAATTGGGCTGGCCGAAGATGCACCACTGCAAAGGCAGACCCACCTGTTGCCCTGAAGATTCGGGTTGCTGTAACTTGAACTACTCCTGTTGCTACCGCAATGGATTGTATGTACTTTTTTTTCATTTTCTATTATTTAGAAAGTAAACTATTAGCTAATTCTAGTATAATTTACAGTCAGGATTTTCAGACAAATTTTCTTTATTTGGAGAGTAGTTTCAATCCAGTCATGTGGGTCTACCCTAACGAATATCCATATTTTTTTTAAAGAAAAATTTAACTGAAAATCCTGACCATAAATGATCCAAATCTTAAATATTAAAAGGGAAGGAGTCTAACAGACCACTAATAAATTAAAAGGAGTTGTTCTAAATTAAAGCTGAAAGTGGTCTCAGAAAATTGCTTTTTATTGACTTTTATACAGTCAAAGTCATAAACCTTAAATTTGGGTCATATATATTAGTTCTCAAGGCCTCTTTTTTTTGTCGGTACGCAGTAACTTCCTTAATGCTTCATCAAATTTCATGAATGAGGCCTCATTTTAAAGCTTTCCTCAACCGCTACACCGGAAACATGTACAAATCACTCATTTCGCCTCCGATTACGATTTATTTATTAATCACGGTTTTTGGTCTTAGAGGTTTCTAAATGGTGTCAATCTTTTCAGGTTTTCAAGGTGAACATTTTCAGTCCCATACATTTTTCGATTAACCTCTTCGTTTGCGTGTTGTAAGCGAAAAACTGTAATTCTCAGCGAAAATAGTCGCAGGGCTTTTTCGAAGGTGTCATTTTTTTCAGTTTGGCGAGATGAACATTTATTGTTATACACACTTTACTAATTGTCGCCGTCTTTTGCGAGTTCCAAGCAAAAACATCCGATTTCAGTCAACAGAATCAGCACACTCACTTTCCGCGAAACCGATATACAGTGGATATCGTTTATAACGACTTTGAAGGGACCGTACAAACTTCGTCGTTATAGGCGATCGTCGTTACATCCGACATATCGCTTATAACGACGCCGGTCGTTATATCAGGTCTAGGCCATTTTTAACAGCTGATTGTAATGATAGCCTTCTTAAAAATACAAATTTCCTATTACAAAAAGTTTACGTTTCTGTTCGAGTCATATTAGCTGCCACCAAAACCGTTATTCTATCCTTTGACATTTTTCCTTTAGAACATTTCTCCCCTATAAAATGTAGTATCATATCAGGCAGTAGCTTGTAAAAAAGTACAGTTTCATCTACGTTAAAAATATCTGAATCATCCTAATTTTCGCGAATTTGATGGCCATACTGAAGAAAGCCAATCACTGCTTATCCTTTAGGACACGCTAGTAGCCTCATCGTAAAAAAAAATTCGAGTAAAATTGTCCCTGATATTGGAACATTTGGCTGAGTTGGTATCGAAACCATGTTATTAGAGCAACGTCCACTTTGCCGCACCTAGCTCTCTTTATTTTTTTGTTTTGAACGATTCACCACCTTCAACTAGTCCCCGAATGCTGTCCCTATTTTTCCATATTTTTCAAATAGTTGAATGACTTACATTGAGTTCCTCCGCAAGACTTCTGTTCGACTACCCAATTTCCTGCCGACAGCAAATGTGCAATTGTTCGTCTAACGAAAATACCGTTCTCTTTGACATGGTACCGCAAAAAATGTCTTATTCGAGAACTAGGCCGCAACTGATTCGAATTTGTTTGAAGGAATAAAAACACAAACAATCAGGGGAATATCAAAATATCCCGCAAGCCGGATGGAAGACTTCTTTCCGGAAGCCGGACGTTATAACCGATCTTTTTGCTCCCCGGGGGACTCAAAATGGGTAGCTAAAGCCGATCAGTCGCAATAGCCGTGGTTGTAATAGCCCGGTAAAAATTCGTTTAAATATGACCGTAGGGACCTGGGACTTAAGATTTCCGTCACTATAAGCGGTACGTCGTTATAACCGATGTCGTTATAAACGATATCCACTGTATTTGGCATTATCTAGGTTGCGCTCTTTCAGTAAAATCTATGTCTGTGTAAAACGAACCCTCAACAAACAATCACAGATGACCCTATCGTGACTTCAAACATAGTTTTCAAAGAGGTCCTGTAAACACGTAAATACTATGGAAATACCTTAAACTAATACCTTATTTTAACTTCAAAAAAGAAATACGCTACAATTTAAACACATCTATTCTTTGCTTCAACCCTCAACTATGCCCATGACGCAATAAATACGCAATATACGATACTAAATAGACGGCGTGTAGGTACTTTAATTAAGTGGGATTTAAGTAGATTAGAGTGGGAATGCTTCGCACGTTTCAGATAGTACTTTATTATTTCTCAAAGCCTTTTTTTTTTTCGGTACGCCATAACTTCCTTAGTACTTCACCAAATCTCATAAATGAGGCATCATTTTAAATCTTTCCTTAATCGCTACACCGGGAAAATATACAAATCACTCATTTTGCCTTCAATTGCGAGTTATAAGCGCAAAACCGCGGTTCTTGAAATTTTTGGTATGAAAGAATGAGTAAAAAAAAAACACTTAATAATATCAAATAGTGTAGTCCACAAAACAGAACTAAAGATACAGATATTAATCTTGAAGAGAACAGTTGGCCATTACACACCTATATATTAAGTAATTCAATTTCGTAATTACGATTTATATTTTTTTTTTTTTTTTTTTTACAGGATAAGGCCAGCCATAAAGTGTTGAGAATATCCAAAGAACACAAAGCTTAATTCTGGTAGCATTGAAGATGTAAAATAAATAAATAAAATTCTTGTTTAATTCTATTTTTTTATTGAACCATCGGTTTTAAAGCCTTTTTGCAAATTTAAATTGTTGGAACCAAACGCTGCTTCGCTTTTTGACCGCCAGGGGCGACTACAATCTACCAAATAAACCTTTTCACACGGGTAAGTTTTTTGATCAATCTTTAGTAATTAAAACACTTTAGTTCACTTATTAACCAGGTAATAAGAAAATAATCATCACCAGTTTTTATTTATTATTTTTTTATTGTTCCTTCCCTTCCTCGCTTTTTGGCTATATGGGGTTTACCGGGCCAGGGGAGAGGGTGTGGAATTGATGCCGAGTATTATTAGATAACCCCTAGCTCCGGGTTTTGAATTTATCTTCCGGGTCCCAATCATACATTGCCTTGGGTAACAGGTATTACTTTCACTTACCTATATATAAAATATTTGGTAAGGGAAAGTATTACGATCGTGAAAAATTTCGATTTCCGGTTTTCAACGGAAGTACACGTTTTGTCGGGGTTCCCCTGAGTACAAATAACTAAGTCCCGCGAAATGGTCTGTGTGTGTGAACAGACTAGCTCAAAAACTATTAAACGTACGAACCTGAAATTGGGTATTTAGTATATGTATGCATATGCCCGCGACTTGGCAGCAAAAATTTCATCAAAATTGGTGAAACGGATGGGGTACTTTTTGTCCTATTATTACGATTTTTTCGATTTTCTCAAAAACGGCTCTAACGATTTTGATTAAACTCGGTATTTGATGTATGTATATGCCCACGATGTGACAGTCAAAAATGATCAATTGGATGGGAAACTTTATTTAATAAATTTTGTCTCATTTTCACGTGTTTTTTTTTTTATTTACTAAAAAGTAATTTTTTTTTTGTAACTATTTTGATCAAACTTACTGTTTGATGGTTTTATGTGCCAGCGATGTGACAGCCAAAATTTCATCAATATTGGTCACACAGAGGGGGCACTTTACTTAATAAATTTTGTCTCATTTTCACGTTTTATTTTATTTTCTCAAACTACGGCTATCAAACTCAAACTAAAAACGGCCCTAACTATTTTGATCAAAATTGATATTTTGATGTATTTGTATGCCAGCGATGTGACAGCCATAATTTCATATCCCATATTATCACTTATGAATTGGATCCCTTAAAAAAAAAAAAAAATAAGCAATAATGAATCCAAAAGTACTGAGAACATTCAAGTTTTGCAATAAAAATAAATACTCCATTAATTATGGAGCTATAAAAATATACTTATATGTGGAATACACATATAAACCTTAATGTGTGAAGTTGAGGGATAGCATTTACGTATTATCGAAATACGTCAACATCAAATCTAAGTAAGTTCGTAAGCGAAAATTGTGTGTTGCGCGCATCGCACCAGATTTTTCAGTAGATAGATAGATTTATTTTTCTTTGTGGGAAGTCCCCATACAAATACAGATTTCTCAGTATAGAAGAGATCTATAGTGAAATTTATTTTAAATGAAAGTTGATTTTGTTTAGGAATATATGGCCGTGGGTATGAACGAACTTTTCACTTCACTCGATGTAAACTAACTTCAAGTCGAAATATTACAAAATGGCCGTAAAATGCAGTTTTATTATATTTATTTGAAGAAAAAAAAATAGAATTGGAGTCTGATATAAAAGATTTAGAAGAAAAACTTAAATTTTATTTGTCATATCAAGCCAAAAAGGGATTGAGCGCTGTCGTAATAAACAACGTTTGAAAGCCTTAACGAAGAATTGTTAGACGACAAAAATTAGCTAAGGAAAAAAGTTTAGATTCGTTCATCCTTAACGTTCCATATTTCGTCACAAATAAACTCATCCATAAAGACCTTAATGTCCCATATGTTGCCGATTTGGCCCGATCCAGATACCAATCCTTTCATAATAAACTCCCGACCCACTCGAACCCTCTTGTTTCCTTCCAGCCTCGCTTCCTCCTCTATTCCAGACAATCCTCCTAGGCGTCTGAAAAGAAGATGGCATCGGGACCTTCTATGTTTAATGTATCAGTTGAGAGCTAGCATTGAGCAGCTTCTCTTCATGTTCGTTCAAGACATATTTCTTAGTATGGTCACATTTACTAAATGTATTTATTTAAATACAGTTATAAATTTCATTAAAAAAAAATAAAAAAAAAATCAATCAATACGAACTTAAAATGAAGATAGTCTCAAGCGATTAATCATGTGAATCAAATAAATCATCATAGTTTTGGTTTTTTTATTAAAATTAAATTAATGATCAATTTAATTTGACTTAGTTATAATATAAATCAAATTCGACAAAAATAAAGGGTTTTAATATTTCCAGGAATGTTAGACTCGATCGAAAAATCATTAACACGTTAGGTGCGGCATCTGTCCCCGGGGTCCGATGTCTTACATTCCCATCTTAACAACCGATCATCACATGAACATGTCCGAAAGGCCGAACACCTCAAAGAGTCTAGTTAATCGATTTTTAATGAGATTATTGCATTTTAGTGCAGTTGTTTTTTATAATCGGACTCCGGGGTCCGATACAGGCCATCATTAATAAAACAAGACTGGACGGCATCAACCTTTCGCGTCCGATAATATTGCAACGACTACCTTTGTGGTTATCTTTAATTTTATGTTTTTGATTTTATACAATGTAGTTCTATTTAATTTCTTAGACATTCTTTAATTATTGCATAAATATGAGAAAGAAAACAATAGTTTTTTTTTAATACTTCTTATTAAGTCTGTAATTATAAATAAAACTTGCTGATACAGTAAACCCTCATTATTACGAACTTGGATATAATGAACACCTCGATATAGCGAACTTTGGTAGTATTTTGATACTATCCCCCAAAAATTACCATTATATTTCTGCTGAACACCTCGTTATAGCGAAATCCCTCGGTTAGTGCGAACTATGAACTAAATTTGATGCCTGAGAATAATTATATTCTGTTATAACGAACTGCAAGAATTGTTATTTTTTTTTTACTGTATTACGTATAATGAGCGCGGGAAGACGAAGTAGCACCAGTTTCTAGAATTGAAGTGTTTTTTTTACTCTTAACTAATCCGATTTCCTTTTGCTCTCTCTCTGATTCCATTGACTTTTTTCTCAAAACAAGCTCAGTTCTGTTTGGAGTTCTGTATTATTCGAATCACTGTTCTGTAGTCGTTTATACTGTTGTTTTTTTTAATACACAATGAGTTCGTTGGTAGACGTGTGTCACAAACGTAAATCCTTATCAATCGATGAAAAATTAAAAATTCTCCTGGATATTGAATCGGGAATTCTAAGTAAGAAAACCATATACAAAAAAATATGGAATTCACAAATCAACATTGTCAACCATTATAAAAAACAAAGATAAAATAAATTCAACCGCAGCCCAAGGATTAACTTCAGCATTAAATAAACGACTGCGCTCTGCGGCTCATGAATATTTGGAAAAAAATTGATAAATTGCTTAAAACAAATGAGATCTCAAATACCAGTCTCAGACCCTCTTATTAACCATTCTTTATTATTCGAATAATACTGAAGGCTAAAGAACTCTCAAGTGAACGTGGTAGGTAAATTAATGAATCTCATTGTTTATTTAATATGTAGTTTAACTAAAAATAAATTACATAAATACGTTTTAATTTAACTAGTTCTAATGAATGAATTTCCTTTTAAATATGATCAAATTAGTGCGGGCATTGGCTAAAAAAAAAATAAAAAAAATGAATCCTCGGTTATAACGATATAGCGAACTCTGAATATCAAACCCCCTACCAGTTCGCTGTATCGAGGGTTTACTTTATTTGCTTTATTTATATTATATAAATTCATTTCTTTAAAAAGAAATTTTTTTTATCATAGAGTAAGTGGTTGTAAAGCAGTAAAAGACTCCTACAATTGTTGTAACATTACAAAAATTATCAATATGGATGGTAATTCAAAATTCCAGCAGTTTAATGCTATTTTCGATAAAGTATGGCGTAAATCCTGTATCGGACCCCGCCTGTTATGTCTAATCCTTACCAAGAGGTAATTCCCTTAAGAAGCTCATTTAATTCACTTTTCAGTAATAAAATAACACTTTCGTCAGAGCATTTCCATCGGACACCGACGCCCGATATGGTCTGTGGCTCATCCCAGCAGTCGGACCCCCGGGACCGATACCGTCCAATTCAGGATACCCCTAAATTACGCCGCCACACCTAAAGTATTAAATTGATTCATATATTCAGATTATTTTTAAAAATAAATTTTAATTAATAAACATCTTTTAATGTACATATATTGGTTTAGTTTTATGCTAATGACAGGCTTGGTGCGTTTAAACTATATAAATAAGATACTACGAAATACCTTGTAAAGATAAGAAATTTATGTAAATAGCAAGGAAGGAATATTTAAAATTAATAATTATATTCCGAACATGATGTTGCTTACGATATGCTTCTTTTTCCTTCGAATCACCACGCTCAAACTCAAAGAATGGATTTGGAAGAGATTTTTCAGCTTTAGGACAAACAAGTGAAATACTTATTGTAAATCTGATACATATTGAAAAATAAGTCTATTTATTTATCTGTAGAGGTATGTAAACCACTGGTTAAATGAAAGTATTTTTTTATTTTTTTTTAAATTTAAAACCAGAGAAATTAAAAATAAATTAAATGGGATAAAAAAAAAGGCTCAAATAGATAAAAAAAAAATCTGGTGTGTGCGCGCAACACACAACTTTCACTTACCAACTCACTCAGATAAGAAATTAATGCGTTTTGTTAATGCCACTCCTCAAAGTTACTCATTTTTCCAAGTCCATTTCTTATTTTTGTTTTCATTAGCTCAGAACATTTGAATAATGATAGCGCTTACCTGATATTAAATAACACCTAATTTTCATCAAACATGACGAATATGATGAAAATCGTTAAAGGCGTTTTTGAGATAATCGAAAAATTGGAAAAAAATTATGAAATATAGACCCCCCTCCGGTTATTCAATTTTGATGAAATGTTGGCTATCACATATTTGGCATATACATACATCAAATACCCAGTTTGATCAAAATCGTGAAAGCTGTTTTTGAGTAAATAAAAAAAACACGTGAAAATGATACAAAATTTAATAAGTAAAGTCCACCCTCCGGTTGATCAATTTTGATGAAATGTTGGCTATCACCTCTTTGGCATATACATACATCAAATACCCAGTTTGATCAAAATCGTGAAAGACGTTATTGAGTAAATAAAAAAAAAACGTGAAAATAATACAAAATTTATTAAGTAAAGTCCCCCCTCCGGTTAATCAATTTTAATGAAATTTTTACAGTCATATCTCGGGCATATAAATAGATCAAATACTCAGTTTAATCAAAATCGTTAGAGCCGTTTTTGAGAAAATCGAAAAAAACGTAAAAAGTTATTAAATAAAGTACCCCCTCCCTTTGAGCAATTTTGATGAAATTTTTGCTGTCACATCGCGGGCATATACCTACACTAAATACCCAATTTCAGGCTCCCACGGTTTATAGTTTTTGAGCTAGTCTGTTCACACACACACACACACACACAGACACACACACACACACACACACACACACAGACCATTTCGCGGGACTTGGTTATTTCGACTCAGGGGGTCCCAAAACGTGTATTTCCGTTGAAAACCGGAAGTCGAAATTTTTCACGATCGCAATACTTCCACTTACTATATATTTCATATATAGGTAAGTGAAAGTAATAAATAGGAGAATTCAAAACAGTTCTATGATATAGACCATGGGCTCAAATATGTCAATTTTTTTTTTTAAGGGTATATGTAATTATTATGAGGCCTGTATGGCGGATTAGACTAAGGTGCTTGCAATAGATAATCAAAGTTAAGCAACGTCGAGCGTGGTTAGTACTTGGATGGGTGACCAACCGCCAATGAACGTCACGCAGTCCAAGCTTACCCCCTCCAGGCTGTCTATGCTCCTACAAGCAATGAAAATGTCTGTAAGAAGACCACACCAAAGGTCTCTGTAGGCATATTGCGCCAAAAAAAAAAAAAAAAAAAAAAAAAAAAAATGTGTACCTAACTATTATGATACTGTAAGGTGAAAAAAAAAAACACAAAACATATGATTGAAAATAGTTTTCAATTTAGAATTTTTGTCGGAACAAACTGTTCTAGTCCATGTCCATAATGATTGTTCGTGAATCTTCTACGCTAGTCGGGAACCTTCTACATTGGTTTAATTCAGACTAAATTTATGTGCCGATAGGCTGGAGAGTTAGTCTTGCTCCGAAGGTCGAAACATTTTGTAACTTTGTTGATAATTTGAGTTTGTAATGTTTTTGTTCCATTACACATTATTATTTTCTTCGAATAAAATTATTTAAACCCTTATTACAGTCAAACTTGGATAACTGGAATCTATTGGTGACAGAATTTTAATTCCAGTTACAGAGCTATTCCGCTTAACAAGGTTTCACTTATCCAGGGTGCAGGTATCTTATTAAGGGGGCATGTACCACTAATAGAGGTTTTCAAAAAACTTGTATTGTTTACAAGACTTTATTACAGTACACACTTGATAATTACAAACATTGATAACTTAAATAACATATTTAAGTTATCAATTATTACATGTGTTTTTTAATATGAAAATAAAATGATGCAGATTACAAGATAATGAGGTACAAATGTATAGATGAAAGTAATCACTTATTTTTTTCTGAACTTCACTTTGGCACTTTTAAAAAAAAATTTTACGTCATTTAATTTATCAAAGATTTCACCTTCAGCTCCTTTATTCATTTCAAAAAAAGTCTGCAACTTCTCAATAGAATTTAATGCATCATTTTTCGTGACTGCTAGCATCTCTGACTCTGAATTTTCATAGTCTGTGGTTCAACAGGATAACCTTCACATTTTCTGAGAAATGTGAATTCCACTTATAGTATACAAAAAACACGTCACATAGAGAGGTGACTTCCACAAAAGTTGATTTCACTTATACAGGTTCAAAACATTCCAGTTAAAGAGTTTTATATTTAAGGGAAAAATGATGGGACAAGTTTTGTACCACTTATGGAGGTATTCCATGTAAGCAGGTCCCACTTAACCAGGTTCTACTGTATTTTTATTAATTTAATTAGTTATATTAATAAAGTAATAATATCAGTGGTTTAATTTGTCCCTTTTATCCCAGAGGCATAAAAACAAGAATATTTGGTGTTGCCTCACTGCAATTCGAAAAGATAGTTTACCCGTCTTTTATTTCACACAAATTTAATCTTTGATGTTCACGACACCGTACCTTCTCCAATGATATCACCTGGTTCATTGACGAATTTCCTTTGTATTGAAGGGAACATTTAAAACCTCCCTTTGAGCTATAGATAAATAAGCTTCAATCATCTGGAAAATGCTCAGAAAGATTCGTTCTGCCTCTAATATTCTGACAAAATACAAGAATTTCTCGTAGAATGCTTTGGGACCCTTTTATCGTGAAATCTAAAAAGTAATTTTTGTTTCTTGCTACAATAAGTTCAATATACCAAGCTGTAATTCGAACCGATAAACGAGTACTACCCACTGCGATTAAAAATAAAAAGTCCTATAATCCAGTATATTTATTACAAACAGCCATTTTATGCGTTTATTTTTTTTTTGACAATATCGTCGATTGTTTTCCTACAATAAAAAATAAATAAATAGCAATAAATAAAATATATTTCTGAAATGTCAATCAGCGTTCTTTCGTAGCTAGTGTGTTTGAGAGTGAGTTTAATGTTTATCGAATAATTATTAGAGACATATGATAGGCTTTACGCCAATAAAACCTGAAAAAATATAATAAAATAGAACCAGACCATTTGGAAATAGACGCCTAGTTTATATTAGAAGGCTTTTAATTATTATTTTATAATTTTTACTTTGTTTTATCCTTGTTAAGGAATTAAAAAGCTTGCGGTTTATTATATTTTTCATAAACGGATTTAAAGCTTTAATCCAATCGTAATGCGTTTGAGCGCTGTAGATAAGATTGGACACTATCTCTGATAAGCATAAGAGATTTGTGAAAATCAAGGATAACTAAAAAATCACACGGTATGTGAAACTTGATAGTAAGACGATATTTATGTTGGTAATTAAAAGGCATCTGAGTCAAAGTTTGAAACAGCTAATATAATTTTTCATCATACTGCATCAAATACATGTTTTTTCAATATATGGTTTAAGTCCTTAAAGTGGTACTTTTTGGTGCTAGGCGTGAAAAATATTTTCGGCGCGCTATCCTCACCTACTACTAATACAGGGATCCCAAAAAGAGTATTCGGGGTTTAAAAGTTGAATAAAATCTCAAATATAGAAAATCAAGTAGGATGTTTATTTTTTATTTAAACACAATGAACTGGAAATTTATTTTAAAAAAACAATATTGTCTAGGTGTCCACCATAACGCTGCTGGCACTCCTCGAATCTCAAACGCAGTAAATAGTAATGTAAATAGTACGGTAAACAGTGAGCGTTACTGTGAAATGATAAGAGGTTTTTTGGCCCAAGAACTTCAAGAGTTTAAAGGGTATAACTCTAGAACATGGTTTCAGCAAGACGGGGCCACTCGCCATACTTCAGACTTATCAATTGCTACGTCAAACGAATTGATAAAATAAACGAATTATTCCAAAACAAAATGATTTCTCGTAGAGGCACCATTAGCTGGCCTCGCAGAAGTCCCGATCTCTGGCCTCTTGACTTCTTTCTGTGGGGATAAATGAAAAGTAGGGTATACGAAAAGAAACCGACGAATCTAACGCAATTGAAGCAAAATATCAGAATAGAAATGACGGCAATATCAGGAACAATGTGTGTTCGG
The DNA here is from genome assembly GCA_911387785.2 of Aelia acuminata. Lineage (NCBI taxonomy): Eukaryota > Metazoa > Arthropoda > Insecta > Hemiptera > Pentatomidae > Aelia > Aelia acuminata. The sequence continues at coordinate 15,289,512 of OU426982.1, forward strand.
TATTTTTATTTTATTTCATCATATATAATCCTTTTTTTTTATTTCAATTTGAATTTGCCACCTTAACTGTCACGGAGATAGCAATCGAATCTCAAACGCAGATTTCTGAAAACGCGTTGACACATTGTACGATAATTTTAGTGAAAATAAAAAAAGGGGAAAAAATACACTTAATCTGATCAATATCACAAACGTAAAAATCTGGTGCGTGCGCGCAACACACAACTTTCACTTACCAACTAACTTAGATTAGAAATTGACGTGTTTTGCTAATTATCATTTCCTAAAGTCACACATTTTTCTACATTCATATCTTATTTTTGTTAATCGTTAAAGCCGTTTTTGAGTAAATAAAAAAAATGAATACAAAATTTATTTCGTGAAAATGATACAAAATTTATTAAGTAAAGTCCCCCCTCCCGTAGATCAATTTTGATGAAATTTTTACAGTCATATCTCGGGCATATAAATACATCAAATACTAAGTTTGATCAAAATCGTTAAAACCGTTTTTGAGTAAATAAAAAAAAACACGTGAAAATGATACAAAATTTATTAAGTAAAGTCCCCCCTCCCGTAAATCAATTTTGGTGAAATTTTTACAGTCATATCTCGGGGATATAAATACATCAAATACCAAGTTTGATCAAAATCGTTAAAACCGTTTTTAAGTAAATAAAAAAAACACGTGAAAATGATACAAAATTTATTAAGTAAAGTCCCCCCTCCGGTTAATCAATTTTGATGAAATTTTTACAGTCATATCTCGGGCATATAAATACATCAAATACCAAGTTTGATCAAAATCGTTAAAACCGTTTTTGAGTAAATAAAAAAAACACGTGAAAATAATACAAAATTTATTAAGTAAAGTCCCCCCTCCGGTTAATCAATTTTGATGAAATTTTTTCAGTCATATTTGGGGCATATAAGTAGATCAAATACTCAGTTTAATCAAAATCGTTAGAGCCGTTTTTGAGAAAATCGAAATAAACGTAAAAAGTTATTAAATAAAGTACCCCCCCCCCCCTTTGAGCAATTTTGATGAAATTTTTGCTGTCACATCGCGGGCATATACCTACACTAAATACCCAATTTCAGGTTCCCACGGTTTATAGTTTTTGAGCTAGTCTGTTCACATACACACACACACACACACACACACACAGACCATTTCGCGGGACTTGGTTATTTCGACTCAGGGGGTCCCAAAACGTGTATTTCCGTTGAAAACCGGAAGTCGAAAATTTTCACGATCGCAATACTTCCACTTACTATATATTTCATATATAGGTAAGTGAAAGTAAAAAACTGGATAAAAAAATGATTTCGCTCTGGGGAGCTTGGAGAAGCAATTAATACAATGATATGAACTGTAAAATTAAAAAATGAAATAAATCTTTAATGCAACTTACCAAGCTTACCCTGTACGCTGATTCTGAATTTCGGGCAAGGTTGAAATGAGGATAATCGGGTAAAAGACATTGAAAGGAGATTCTAGGATAAAGAAAATTTTCACCTGTTGCTCGTCCTTCTTGAATTTTGCGGCCAGCGGCAAACAATGATGATTGAAGAGAAAACTTCAAAACATTTATGAATTTCATACCCAGAAGGCAGAAAATCGTGATAAATTGACACCCAAAAGGTACCAAAAAAAACCATCGGCGGACTCCCAGTTGAGATCACAGACACTTGCTGTTCAACATCCAGAGAGTAAGTGCGAAAAAAAAAAAAGTGGCTAAGCCCGGAATTCTAATCCCTTACAAATGCCATCATGATGCCACTGATAACCGATTGTTGGCCCAGCGATTGCTATCTCCGTGACAGTTAAGGTGGCAAATTCAAATTGAAATGTAAAAAAAGGATTATATATGATGAAATAAAATAAAAATACCGAACACACATTGTTCCTGAGATTGCCGTCATTTCTATTCTGATATTTTGCATCAATTGCGTTAGATTCGTCTGTTTCTTTTCGTATACCCTACTTTTCTGGTATTCCCACAGAAAAAAAGTGAAGAGGACTGAGATGGGGACTTCTGCGAGGCCAGCTAATGGTGCCTCTACGAGAAATCATTTTGTTTTGGAATAATTCGTTTATTTTATCAATTCGTTTGACGGAGCAATTGATAAGTCTGAAGTATGGCAAGTGGCCCCGTCTTGCTGAAACCATGTTCTAGAGTTATACCCTTTAAACTCTTGAAGTTCTTGGGCCAAAAAAACTCTTATCATTTCACAGTAGCGCTCACTGTTTACCTTACTATTTACTGCGTTTGAGATTCGAGGAGTGCCAGCAGCGTTATGGTGGATACCTAGACAATATTGTTTTTACTAATTAAATTTCCAGTACATTGTGTTTAAATTGTATTGTATACGTTTTAATACATGCTACTCGATATTCTATATTTGAGATTGTATTCAACTTTCAAACCCCGAATACCCTTTTTGGATACCCTGTACATATTAATAAACATCTGTTTAATAGAGCTAAGCTAAGTACTGTATTCCTTTCTAAGTCGAATGGTGGAAGTACAAAATAGCATGCAAATACCAGAAGATGTTTTAAAAGAAGCACAAGGAGCTTTAAACGAACTACTTCCATCCAAATCCAACGGTTTTTGTGAAGGGTTAATAAACATGGCTACCGGCTACGCCTCGCACGTTAAACACGACCGCGTACCGAAAACAACCACTTTTGATCACTACTGCTTAAAATTATTCACAAAACATTATATGTAAAAAAAAAAAAAAAATTAAATAACCATTTTAATCAACTCATTTCTAAAGGTACATAAAAGTAAATACAGTATAGCAATTTACTATGGCTTCTATTCAGTCTACTATGTATACATAGTAGCTGAAGGAATGAATTAATTTATTCAGACTAAGTTGTGAAATACATCATATTGCATATTGAATGCATGCTTGAATGCATATTAATTAATAAATTGATTTCAAATAACATACACGAGTAATTCCATGTCACAACACACTTTTTCCCCCACCATCTTAGATTTTAATGAAATTTAATGAAAAAATACCAAATTTCAGGCCAATGTCTCAAATTGGTTTCAAAATATAGCTATGTATACTCATTGAAAAACGCGCAATTTTGGCTGTTGCATTGAAAGATAGAGTTGATATTGATCTCAAAGATAGAGAGTTGAAATTGATATAATTTTAAAGCTGAATCTAAGACCAAGCAAATTTCCTCTTAACCCCTATTAAGTTGCATCTAATAATGAAGGTCTTTGATTCAGCTTAAAATGATATAAATTTCAACTTTCTATCTTGCCTAGAAGAGCTGCAATTTTGATTTACAGATGATGCAACAGATCAAAATTGAGCGTATTTCAATGAGTTTGCACAGCTACATTTTGAAACCCGTTTGAGATATTGAGCTGAAATTTGGTATTTTTTTAAATTTAAATTACCAAATGCTTAAAGTCATGGTAGTGCGAGATATATCTATGTAATGTGATTATGTATATGGGTCATTCTCCCATTTCATTCAAATTTCATTGTTCTAATTTCAATGCGAAAAAATTACATTTTCCAATGATTTTTTTCCACAAATTGCTAGAAGGTAGGCTCCTAATGGTCTTTTACAAAAAATGCCTTCATAGAAACATATATATTATTTCTCAAGGCCTTTTTTTTTTGTCGGTACGCCATAACTTCCTTAATAACTTATTAAATGTCATGAATAAGGCATCATTTTAAAGCTTTCCTTAACCACTACACCGGAAAAAGTATACAAATCACTCATTTCGCCTTCGATTTCGAATTATAAGCACAAAACCGCAGTTTTTGCGAGAAAAATAGTCGTAGAGGTTTCTAAATGGTGTCAATCTTTTCAGGTTTTCAAGGAGAACATTTTCGGTCTTATACATTTTTTCGATTAATCCCTTCGTTTGCCAGTCGTAAGCGAAAAGCGTCCCTCGGATAGGACGTAAAATAGAGGACACGAGCCTGTGCTATGTCCGGTACTCGTTAAAGATCCCTATCCTAATTATACCTGGATATGTAAAATTTAGGACTCCCACTGTAGCATCGTCCGGTTAGGCTTAGTTGCATAAAGGGACGTTAAACAAACAAACAAAACAAATACGTGTCAACTAATTAGGTCATTGTAATCTCTAAATATTATTTGAAAGTGCTCAAAACAAACCTGAAAATCAATTTCACTTAAATATTTAAATAAGTTTAGAGTTCAGGTTCTACTAAACTCAAACATCACCTTGTTCCTATTTCCCTCACTCAAAGTCTATCTCCCTCAATTCACACGAGTGACATCAACATGTCAGTCTCTTATGAACAACAATTATGGGTTATTGAAATCCCTTGTAAACCTGCAAATTAACTGTAATATAACGTGAATCAAACTCATCGTTTAGGAAATTTCAGTGGGTGAGGGAGATAGGAGATGTAACGACACTCACTGTTTTAACCGTTAAAAACACCCTCAAAAGGAAACTAGAGCAGAACTTCTGTGAAAAAGGTTATCCTTGTTGAGACGGGAATCTGTTACAATGTTGCCAGCAATGAATTATAATGAAATAAAGGTTTCCAAATTTTTGAGGCCCGATTTCAAAACAATGTGAGGGAGATAGGTTGCATCTATGGGACAGGAAGATTATGGATCATAACTTTTTTTCTGTAATATGAAAATAGCAATATACCTTAAAACCAAATAATTAAGACCTTCTAAAAAGTATGGAAAAAAAACTAGGTTATAAATAAAAGAATAGGGGGAGAGCGGGGTTGGTTGGCATAGGGGGTAGGTTGGCGATCGGCTTATAGTTTCTGTCACACCTGTTGTGAAGGCCCCACAATTGTACCATCTGACACGCTCGACCTCGGGAGTCTTGTCCTGAGTTTTCAATCCGATGCTAACAGTGTAGAGAAGAGTGTGCTTCATTAATTGATTTTACAACATGTAAGTAAATTTATTTATTTTCAGTAAATTTGGTTTAAAGGCATGGTAAAACATTTGACTCCAATTCTGTTCACATAGCTCCAAACTCCTTTGAAAAACCTAACCTTACGACTAACCAGTTTCTTGTTTGATTGTTCTCCCCTGTCCTGGCAGCCATCTTTCATATGATCTCTCCTGTGTGGTTAGTTGGCTCTCTTCAACTGGGGTTTGTTGGCGCATTAGCAATTCACAAAAGCAAGGTAAACATAAACAAAGGTGAAACTACCAATTGTCTTTATGAGACCAATTTTTCTTATGCAGAAAGTGACGACAGTCCAAACTATCTTCTTCTATTGTCATTCTATTTTCCCTTAAAAGCGGTTAAAAAACGATTCTAAATTGTTATACCATTATAATACAGCTTTTAATAACAATAATATGTGTCAGGCAGTACTTGAATGAGATGGCTAAACGACCCCAGCTCCTAGGCCAACCTGCCCCAAATTGAGCTTTGGGTCAGGTGAGGGAGATAGATATTGACATTTAAAGTTTAAATTTAGGCCTATAAACAAATTGTTACTGAGATAAAAATTCTTGAACAACAAGCTGAGGTTTTCTATTAACCAGAGAATGCAATTGAATTATTAGCAATTTCACACAAAAAATATAATCTCATTGGGACATAAATTTTTATGTATTGGGAGAATGACCCATATAAGATGGATGATGGATCAAGCACCAAAATACACAGTCACAGACTTTATATCTACTGCTCTTAAACTCAAACAATGTGCTCGGGTTCTTTTAGATGTTACTCAAGCGGTCCATAGGGTTTGGTACAAAGACCTTGGCACAAATCGAAACGTACTCATACCAGTACTTACTATTTAATTTTAGAATCATGTCTACGCGCCCGCTTTTTCTTTGCCTACAAATACAAAAAAGGGTATTAACTCGATGAAACGTATTTTTTTTACCGTATTTTGTTATTTTTTTTTGATTTTCACAAAATCCAATCGCTAAGCCTCTTAAAAATGTAGATAAGATTCTCTAATACACATTTTAAAGATAAGAAATCTGGGTAAATAGCAGGAAAATGGTTCATGAATTGATTTCATTACAAAGATGAAGCAGCTATCGTTATTTGCCTTGCTTTTATGGTCGTCTCTAGCCTTTGGACTGCCACGCTCTGATTTAAAGGATGAAGAACTAGAAGATGTCTCAGCATTGGACAGAGATGGTAGGGTATTTGTATTAAAATGTAAAACAATTTTTTTTCTAATTGCAATAACTCATAACTGTGCCACGGAGGTAAAAGGCACTCTGCCCATTTTTTTTTAAAGCTAAATTTAACGCCATGGTCCTAAGAGATAAATAGATCTAATTACTTATCGATGCCAATAAAAGTGAAAAAAAGTTAATTAATCTGTTATTTAACAAATTTTACTAGTTGAAAGCTTACTCTCCCATTAAAAATAGAAAAATTTGTAATATTTCCGTTTACCTCCAGAGTAAGAATAAGAATTTAAAAAATCTGGTGCGTGCGCGCAACACACAACTTTCACTTACCAACTTACTTAGATTAGAAATTAATGCGTTTTGTTAATTGCCACTTCTCAAATGAACAGAACATCTTTAATAATAACGCATTGGTTTTTCATTAAAGGCGTACGGCGCATGCGTGAGCTCAAGGTGCTTTATGAGTTGACGGATTATTTTTCTTTTTTTCTCCTGTATATGTTTACTTGATTTTCTTCATATATCATATTTAGCCATTTCTAATTTTTTGGCGTGATGACAGACAGTTAATTTCTCAATATAAACTAAAACAAAGGTACTTTATAGGAAAACAAAAAAAGGCACCTTCCCCATTTAAGCCCTCTCAGAACATTTTAATAATGATAAAGCTTACCTGATATTAAATAAAACTAATTTTCATTAAACATAAGGAATTTGATAAAAATCGTCAAAGCCGTTTTTGAGATAATCGACCAAAAAAGTAAAAATTGGAAAAAAATTATAAAATAAAGTGCCCCCTCCGTTTGACCAATTTTGATGAAATGTTGGCTATCACATCTTTGGCATATACATACATCAAATACCAAGTTTGATCAAAATCGTTAAAACCGTTTTTGAGTAAATAAAAAAAACACATGAAAATGATACAAAATTAATTAAGTGAAGTCCCCCCTCCTGTAGATCAATTTTGATGAAATTTTTACAGTCATATCTCGGGCATATAAATACATCAAATAAAAAGTTTGATCAAAATCGTTAAAACCGTTTTTGAGTAAATAAAAAAAACACGTGAAAATGATACAAAATTTATTAAGTAAAGTCCCCCCTCCGGTTGATCAATTTTGATGAAATTTTTACAGTCATATCTCGGGAATATAAATAGATCAAATACTGAGTTTAATCAAAATCGTTAGAGCCGTTTTTGAGAAAATCGAAAAAAACTTAAAAAGTTATTAAATAAAGTACCCCCTCCCTTTGAGTAAATTTGATGAAATTTTTGCTGTCACATTGCAGCCGTATACATACCCTAAATACCGAATTTCAGGTTCGCACGGTTTATAGTTTTTGAGCTAGTCTGTTCACACACACACACACACACACACACACACTCACACACACACAGACCATTTCGCGGCACTTGGTTATTTCGACTCAGGGGACCCCAAAACGTGTATTTCCGTTGAAAACCGGAAGTCGAAATTTTTCACGACCGCAATACTTCCACTTATTATATATTTCATATATAGGTAAGTGAAAGTAAAAAGATAAAGGATTTATTAAGCTATATGTATGTATGTAGGCTGTTGCTAAAAAAATATAATGTTGGGCCAGTACTAACCATATTAACTCCTATTTATGTAAAATTACGTGGCGACAGAAATATGATAACAAAGATCATTTGAGAAGGTGAGGAGCCAAATAGTTCGTTCCACAGGAACACATTTTTCAGGAAACTCAAAAAACTTCCTACTCTGTTTAAGTGAGCTAGGAATGAGAAAAATTAATGATTTAAATGTAACAAAAAAATATCTGGTAATATTAGAAATTGCGGGTTTCGTTAATTGCCATTTCTCAAAGTCACACATTTTTCCACATAAGTCGAAAATTTTCACGATCGCAATACTTCCACTTACTATATATTTCATATATAGGTAAGTGAAAGTAAAAATTATTGTATTTATTTAATTATTTTTTACGCCAGTGTTACAAAGCCTCGTTTGTGTAAGTGAAAAAGGGTGTGTTCCTTCATCATATTTCGGTCTGTAGCTTGCTCATATATAAAAATATAAAACTACAAATAACTATTTTAGCTATTTCAAAACTTATTTGACCGGTTAACATAAAATTACTTTAGTTTTATAAAAAATATTTACACTTGGGCTGTTGTACTAAAATCCTCAACTCTTATCACTTGGTATTAATCGTATCTCCCTTATCGTCTTTAGCCACTTCACCGTGTTCATATAATTCATTCATTTCGTGGTATTTTTAATATTTTATTTTTTATTTCGAAAGAGTGAAGGCAATCAATTTAAATATCGTAAATTATTTTTATTACAGATTATTAATATTAATTTTGTTTATTAAACTATTAAAATATTGGCATATTAAAAATGTGCAACTAATTCATACAGGAAGCCTTCACCGCACTTCCAATGTTAATTCCAAATTAAAAAGAAATTGTAAGAAAGATTGATGTGCCTTCAGTTCATTATTTCCTTCACACTTGAATTCGAAAATTGATGTTTTAACTGAATTAAAAAAAAAAAGATGTTCCTCGGAAGTATGGAAAACCTAGAAAATATTAAATTAAAACCCTTTTGTAACTTGACGCCAAATATTATTATTTTAATTTTTAGAGACTAAAAATTTAATATATAGTGTGATGTTTCTTACCCTGGAGGTTAGTTAGTTTGATATGGTCGATCAACTGCGTTGTCATTACGTCCTTTCTTTATTGCAATATGTAATATTTTACTTTAGTATTAATTACTATTGTATTATATTTTTTTTTCTCGTCAAAATATGCCCAAAATTGGACAAAAATTATCCATCTCCCGATAATACTCGCAAAACTTGCGAGATCTAGGGAGAGGTGTCAGTGAAAGGGAAGGATTTGGCACCGCTTGGAAGCGAGCTCCGTGGTGTAGTGGTTAGCATACTGCGCATGACACGCGGAAACCCGGGTTCAACTCCCGGCGGAGCCGAATGTTTTCTCTTTAAAAAATAAATTAATTACTATTATATTTTTGTATATATTATTATATTTATGAAAATCTCTTTTAACACTTTTATCTTGCTATCTGCAGCTTTGGGTGGAAGCTTTAATGCCTCCGAATTGCTACGTTGAATGTTCAGTTTTATGAATTCGGTTATTTGTTTGTTTTTTTTAACGTCGCTTTATGCCACTAAGGCTAATCGGACGATGGTACAGTGGGATTCCTAAATTTTGCCTATCCAGGTATAATTAGGGTAGGGATCTTTAACGAGTAACTGACATCGTACAGGGCTCAGGACTTCCATTAATAAGTAAAAAGGGGCGCGCCACCTCGGGACGCGTATTCGCGACCTTTAGTATTGTAGGTTTCTATGCTAACCACTACACCACAGGTGACCCCATGAATTCGGTTATAAATCTGCTGCAATTTTCTATGATATGTTTAATCATGAATTCACATCCTGGTAGGGGTTCTTTGGTAATGAGGTGAAAATGGATGAGGTTCGAACGACCTATCCGAAGCATAGTCAGTGCTACCTCTTCTCTTCGGTTCCCTCAATTTACTTATGAACGTCAATAACAATGTTAACAACATTCCAAAAAGGTGTAGTGGCTAGCATAGCAGTTTACTATGCTAGAGGTCGCGGGTTCAAGGCCCATGGTGGCCCAAGGATTTGTTAATGGGAGTAACAAATCCTTTGCTATGCCGTCCCTCTGACGGGACGTAAAATGGAGGTCCCGAGCATGTATCTGGATAAGTAAAATTTAGAACCCCTACTGTAGCATCGTCCGATTAGTCTTAGTGACGTAAAAAAAGGAAAAAAATGATAAAGGATTTATTAAGCTGTATGTATGTATGTGGTCTGTTGCTAAAAAAAATATAATGTTGGGCCAGTACTAACCATATTAACTCCTATTTATATAAACTTACGTGGCGACAGAAATATGATAACAAAGATCATTTGAGAAGGCGAGGAGCCAAACTAGTTCGTTCCACAGGAACACGTTTTTCAGGAAACTCAAAAAACTTCCTACTCTGTGGAAGTGAGCTTGGAATGAGAAAAATTAATGATTTAAATGTAACAAAAAAAAAATCTGGTAATATTAGAAATTGCGGGTTTCGTTAATTGCCATTTCTCAAAGTCACACATTTTTCCACATAAATTTCTTATGTTTTTAAGCCCCTCGGAACATTTTAATAATGATAAAGCTTACCTGATTCTAAAGAAAGCTTGATTTTCATTAAAAATGACGAATTTGATCAAAATCATTAAAGCCGTTTTTGAGATAATCGAAAAAAAGGTAAGAATTGGAAAAAAAGATATGAAATAAAGTGCCCCCTTCAATTGATAAATTTTGATGAAATTTTTACTGTCACATCTGAGGCATATAGATACACCAAATACCAAGTTTGATCAAAATCGTTAAGGCTGTTTTTGTGTAAATAAAAAAAAACACGTTAAAATGGGACAGCATTTATTAAGTAAAGTGCCCCCTCCAATTGATCAATTTTGATGAAATTTTTACTGTCACATCGCGGGCATATACTTACATCAAATACCTACCAAGTTTAATCAAAATCGTTAGAGCCGTTCTTGAGAAAATCAAGGAAAACGTAAAAAATAGACAAAATTCTTTAAATGAAGTACCCTTGATGAAATTTTTGCTGTCACATCGCGGGCATATAGATTCAACAAATACCCAATTTCAGGTTCGTACGGTTTATAGTTTTTGAGCTAGTCTGTTCACACACACACACACAAAGACCATTTTGCGGGGCTTGGTTATTTGGACTCATGAGACCCCAAAACGTGTATTTTCGTTAAAAACCGGAAGTCAAAATTTTTCACGATCGCATTACTTTCTCTTACTATATATTTCATATATAGGTAAGTGAAAGTTAAAAAGTATCTAAGTATGAACTGACAAAGTTTTGAAACAAAATGTTTCAAGGAAAGACTTTTGCTGCACAACACATCGGAACGAACGAGTTTTAATTCACATAGCAGCAGATGAAAGCAAAAGCGAAGTTTTTTTTTAATAAATAATATTTATTTAGGTTCACAACCATATTATTAAGGGGTCACCTGTGGTGTTGTGGTTAGCATGGCAACCTACAATACTAAAGGTCGCGGGTTCGATTCCAGCGGTGGCCCTAGGATTTTTTAATGGGAGTAAAAAATCCTTAGCTATGCCGTCCCTCGGATAGGACGTAAAATGGAGGTCCCGAGCCTGTACGATGTCATTTACTTGTTAAAGATCCCTATCCTAATTATACCTGGATAGGCAAAATTTAGGACTCCCACTGTAGCATCGTCCGATAAGCCTTAGTAGCATAAAAATGGACGTTAAACAAACAAACAAACCATATTATTAATAGATTCGGCATCATTTCGCAAAATAATATCACTCACTGACTTAAAACATATGACTAAACATTTTTTTGTTGATGAATTTGTCAAAAACATTAGCGTACTGATACAAAATATCCGACTACTAAAAGACTAGATCCGAAGGCCACTATCTTCTTCAATAATAGCTACATCATCCTGTTGTTCGTTGTTTCCCTCGTCTGTGACAGATATATTGAGAACTCGTGTGTAATACTTCTGAATCATTGGCCCTCCACTCGTCATCAAAATGCTCTTTCGGCTTGTTGAAGCTATTGAAAAATCAATTATTAATATAGCTAGGTAAGAAAAATTGTTTATAAACTGAAATAAAACACTTGAGTTTAAGTAGCTTTCGTATTTGTTCAGAAAGAGTAACAGAAACTGCTGAAGTGAACGAATGGGATGAGTGCAAAGTGAGAAGTTATTATAGGGACCAAAGAGTGTTGCTTCACAACGAGTAACGAACTAGTTTTAAACATAATTGGCTAAGGATCGAATCACTTCTGCAACAAACCGCTATTTTTTATAGCAAAAATCCATATGAAATAACAAGTTTTGCTACAATCTGATAAGATATTTTGAAAGAGCATTAAAATATCTTTTAGAATCCACTGCCATCTCAATTCTTCAAAAGAATGGAACGAACGAGTTTTGCACCTCACCTCCTCATTTCAGAAGGATTTGGAACCAATTTTCAGTTTCCATGTTTTCAATGTAAACATTGTAAGATATATGTTTTCTTCCTATAAAGAGGGCTTAACCAGTAAAATTCATGTACCGGTTAAGCCTGTCTCCCTAGTACCAGACTAAATTTCTCTTTTTTTTTAATCCTACTGAATTATAATGATAACTTCCTTTACACAGTCCTAGTGGCACAGGCTTACGATGTGTACCTTTGCTCAAACGGACAAGTTTGCTGTCGATTCGGCACACTTTGCTGCGAAGACAAGTGCTGTAAAATAGATGGAGAGTAAGTAAACACTTAAAAAAATATCATATCCCTAGGTATTATTTTTAAATTACTATTATTATTTTTTTTTTTTTTTAGAAAAATTCCATCGGTTAGCTGTATTGGTTAGAGATGCGACATCGAAGGCAAAACATCGATAAAACATTGACCACAAAACATCTATGCTCAAGAACATCGATGTATTTTTTTATACATAGAGGGGGGATTAGGACAAAGTGGGAACATTTTTTGTATTCCTTGTGAATTCTACATTTTTCACTAAAAATCTAAAATGATTCATAATCTTTAAACTTCTACTACTTATCTTTATGTTTGTTAAGTGTTTTGGATTAAATCGGAACGGTTCGGCTGTAATTAATAAAAATTAAAAATAAAAAATAACCCCACTTTACCCCCACCTTCGGGTAAAGTGGGGTACCCCTTCGGGTAATGGGGGATATCCTTTTTGAATTGCATAAAAATGCTTTATTATTGCTATGAGTAATATATAAAGCATACATTTACGTATTAAAATGTAGAAAATTTGTATAGAACCTGCTATTATAAAAATACTTCAGCATAATATTAATAAAAAATTATTAAGTCAATTGTAATAAACACAAACGAAATGGAATACCTCCTTATCTGAACTATAATTATTACCAAAATGATCAGAATTATTCATTTTAATATAATTGATCAAAAGATAATTAATTATTAACTACTAAATATATTTAAAACGTAACTCAGGGAACATTGTGATCCTTAAAAGTTCTGCAGAAATGGCAAAGAACACCGTCAAGTTTGAATTGGCACAACTCAGAACACTTTTCCTGAAATCCTACATTTCAACATTAGCACAGTGCACACAAGCACACTGTGCAAAAATCATTTTCTTTAAATGATTTTCTTAGCTCTTTTCCTTCAGTTTTTTTATTTTCTTGACTTTTTTACATAATTCACACACTTACATGGTAGTGCCCAAACGTATTTAAATAGATTTTTAAGAGTAAAACATGTTGTTTTTCATAATTAATGTATAAAAACATCAATGTTTTCCACATTGAGATACTTTAATATTCGTTTATTAAAGATTAGCCTTTAAGGACCCAAACTTACTCATACATCGATGTCGTTCCCTAGTATATACAGAGAATCATATTTCTGGTGAATATTCTAAATGATTTTGCTAATAGTTTCATTAAAAACGTTATTCAAATGATGTATTTGCGTTTTCATACTTTATTTACATGTTTGAAGTTGAAAATTTTAAAGAAACTAGAAAGGGTAGGAAGAACAGAGGTAATATATCCAATATATTTTCAAATATTAAGAAATACCTTTGTTTTGGTCAAAACATCGGTGTTAAAAAAATTATTTGTTTTCATTAAAAGAACTAGGTTTAAAAAAAAAAAAAATTAAATTTTGTCAGAACATTGATTAAAGAACATCGATGTTAAGAATATTGTGGTTTATGCCTAAACATCGATGTTAAAATCATCTTTGTTTTTGTCAAAAAATCCAATAAAAAATCCTTGTTTTGTTGAAACATTGATGTAAAAAAATTCTTGGTTTTTCCCAAACAGCTATGTTTAAAAAAATGTATATGTATGTATTTATTTATAAATAAATAAATTCATTAGCATTTCAACTTTCTGCTGAAAATAATTTTTATATTCTTAAAAATGAGATTTTACAAAAACAAACAAAATTTTTTTTTTTTTTCCGACCTTTCAAGGGATTCTTTACAGAAAATTTGCCTCAATTAATGAACCACTTACAACCAACATCTTAAGGGTTTTATTAGTGCACAAGTGCAAGGGTTCAAACAACCAAATTCAAACTGGCACTTGTTTTTTTTTCTATAGGAACCAATGTTATGTACAAAATGAAACAAAATTAAAAACCACCACTCTCACTCAATTCACGTTCAAACCCGCCACGTTCTAATTTGTAACTAACTACTCTAGAAAGGTTAAGGGTACTCCTGGATTCCAAGATTGGTTGTTGGTTATCACCCATAGGTTATCTTTTGCACAGGTATATCCCCTTGAAAATACTGTGCTATGAGGCTAAATTTTAAGTTTTCTATTTTTCTGAACTGTAGGAAGATAGCGGGGTTGGTTGGCATAAGGGGCAGGCTGGGCATTGGCTTATAGTTTCCGTCACACCTGTTGTGAAGGCCCCACCATTGTACCATGTGACCCGCTCGACCTCGGGAGTCCTGTCCTGAGTTTTCAATCCGGTTCAGTGTAGAGAAGGGTGTGCTTCATTGATTGATTTTACAACATTTGAGTAATTTTTTATATGTTCAGTAAATTTGCTTTAAAGGCATGGCAAAACATTTGACTCCGATTCTGTTCACATAGCCCCGAATTCCTTTGAAAAATCTAACTTTTCGACTAACCAGTTTCTTGTTTGATTGTTCTCCCCTGTCCTGGCAGCCATCTTTCATATTATCTATCTCTCCTGTGGGGTTAATTGGCTCTCTTCAACTGGGGTTTGTTGGAGCAGTAGCAATTCACAAAAGCAAGGTAAACATAAACAAAGGTGAAACCACCAATTGTCTTTAGTTCCAGCAAGGAGGATAAGAGCAAATGCAGAAAGTGACGACAGTCTAAACTTATATTTTCTTCTATTGTCATTCTATTTCCCTTAAAAGCTGGTTAAAACCGATTCAAAATTATTATACCATTATAGTGTAGCTTTTAATAACAATAATATGTGTCAGGCAGTACTTGAATGAGATGAATAAACAACCCCATAGGGGGTTAATTGGCATACACTGGATTGACGAATTCTTCAATTTCCACATTTCATTTAATGTGGAGAAAAAAATACTTGAAGTACTCTAATACTTGGAGTTTACAGTGGTACCAGCCCTATTGGGATTACATTAACAGGAACGACTCAACAATCAAAAAAGTGAAAACTGTTGCCAACCAACCCCACTCTCCCCTACTCTTTCAATAAAAATGAAAGAAAAAAGATCAACTTACTAAAATATCGCATATATATACATATAAAGCAATGTAGTTTTAGTTTACAGGTATTCTTGATTTACCAATCCAGGTACTACAATTCCAACAGCAACCTTGCTTCCAAATTTTATAAGAACGACGCAACCTGACCTCACCAACAAAAGTGAGGGTTCAGTCATGCTAGAATATCGAATTTCCTTAGAACATATAAATAATTATTGTATGTCTAGATTGAAAAAAAAAAAAATGTTTTGTAATTTGTATTGTCTTCATTTCTGCAATTTTCGAATTCATTTTGCCATAACCATAACAAAGTGTATGGAAGACTTCGGTTAAGAAGCTGCAAAATGGCAGCCGGCGTCAGTAAACAACAAGGTATTCCGATCACGCCCTACTCGATATCCACAGTTCAGTTCGGGTTTACCCGAGTGTCCACGAGCAGGTGTAGTCGAGAATCCGAGTATTCCTAACCACAATATTATTATTTTTTTCTTATTTCGAGATAATGTATTTGAATAACCAAAAAGGATATTTTTAGAAATCATATTAAAAAATATAAAATTAAATTAAAAATATAAACATTTAATTAAATTAATTCTATTTAAACAATTATCAGTGGATTATAATAGAGTTAGTCGATAATTATAGTTTAAATTGATTTAAATAGATACAATTTCTTAAACCTTTTATTCCCTTTCTTCAATCTAATAAACCATGTTATAATACAGTTTGTTCTTTTTTCTATGGAGACATATAACTTAAAATAATCATCATATCATTTTAAAAAATATCCTTTTTGGTTATTTAAATACATTTTTCTCTAAATAACAAAAAAATAATTATCTGGTGGTTAGGAAGTAAAATAATAAGGTACGTTCCAATAAGAACCTGAAACACGTCAATAACACAGGCCAACGATGAAAAAACTTTTTTAATGAAAATACCTTATTCTTATGTTGTTTAGGTTGCTGAATCCAAATATGATGCTTAAAAAGTTGTATCACCCACCATTTATTCACATTTTATAGTTAAATTCATGAAATAAAGAAACATTTTTAGAATTTAACAGCTTTTTCATAGTTAAGATAACATGAAAAAATAGGTCTAATGAACAAAGATGATGTTGGCAGCACTGCTGAAACACATGCTAAACAGCTGATGTTTTGTTTATTTTCAACATAACCTCACTTTTACGTTTCCTGTACATGTGCTCAGTGCAATGTCTCATCGCGGCTGTAAAAACTCTGCTGACAGTTTTTGTTATATTTGTGGTGAGTTTGTTATTAAAAAGCACCAAAGAAACATTACAGACTTTGTGAAAAAGGTTTATCTAGCATACTTTGGAACCAAACTTGGAGACCAGGATAAACCTTGGGCACCGCATAAGGTATGTTATGTATGTGTTGAAGACCTCAGGAAATGGTCAAAAAAAGAGAAAAAACACTTTAAATTTGCTGTTCCCATGATATGGAGGGAACCAAAAAATCATTCCGATGACTGTTACTTTTGCAGTGTAGATATTACTGGTCATAACTCTAAGAACAAGAAGGTAATAAGCTACCCTAACCTTCCGTCCGCCATCCGACCAGTAGGGCACGGTGTAGATTTGCCAATCCCGGAACCACCAGAGGACTTAAATTCTATTGAAACAGAAGTATTTTCTGATGTACAGTCGGAGTTAGATGAACACGATGAAGAATTCCAATGTGTTACAGAAAATGTAGAGCCTAAATTGTTCACTCAGGTCGAGCTTAATGACTTAGTTAGGGATCTGGGCTTAACAAAAGAAAAAGCTGAACTGCTTGGCTCTAGGCTAAAAGAAAAGACCTTGCTGGCGGCTGGAACCAGCTTTCATGTGTATAGGAAGAGAGAACAACAATTTTCGAAGTATTTTGAACAAGAGGGTGATTTGGTGTACTGCTCAGACATTCATGGTTTAATGAATGAGTTTGGAATTGAATACAAAACAGAAGATTGGAGGTTGTTTATTGATTCATCCAAAAATAGTTTGAAGGCAGTTTTACTACACAACGGTAACATGTATGCCTCTGTACCTGTCGGTCATTCTGTACATATGAAAGAGAGTTACGAAAATCTAGAAATAGTGTTAAATAAAATAGGTTATTCTGCACACGGTTGGTTGATATGTGGTGATTTGAAAGTTACGTGCATGCTCCTTGGTCAGCAAGGGGGTTTTACCAAATTTCCATGTTTCTTGTGTGAATGGGACAGTAGAGCTCGGAATCAACATTGGTGCAGAAAGAACTGGCCTGCTAGGGAGTCTTTAAAGCCTGGCGAGAAGAACATTTTACGCAAAAACCTTGTAGATCCAAAAAACGTGCTTCTACCACCACTACATATTAAGTTAGGTCTCATGAAACAGTTTGTAAAGGCTTTGCCTAAAGATGGGCTTTGTTTCAAATATCTCTGTCAGAAGTTTCCACACCTTTCAGAAGCTAAACTGAAAGAAGGCGTCTTTACCGGGCCTGATATTAGAAAAATGATGTTTGACGTTAACTTTGAATCCACAATGACCTCAAATGAAAAAGAAGCATGGGTTTCATTCAAGCAAGTTGTCACCAAGTTTTTGGGAAATAAAAAAGACCCAGAATATAAGGCTATTGTTGCTAACATGTTAAAAAAATTTGAACAGTTAGGATGTTTGATGAGCCTGAAAGTTCACTTCTTGAGCAGCCACCTCGATTACTTCCCAGAAAATTTAGGAGATGTTAGTGAGAAGCAAGGTGAGCGTTTTCACCAGGACGTTAAAGTGATGGAAAAACGTTACCAGGGCCGCTGGAATACCAACATGATGGGGGATTACTGTTGGTCACTTCACCGGGAAGTTCAGCAAGCTATTCATCGCAGGAAAAGCTACACAAGAAGCTTCAAGGAAAAAAGGGAAAGAAAATATAAAGCAATTCCAGTTGACAAGTGAACCTTGTATCATCACATAAAATTACTATTCCAAGTATTTTACTGTAAATACAAACCATTTTTACGATTCTACAGTGTTTCATTGATTTCCCTATATACTGTAAATGGGTATTAGACTATATAATAAAATACATTTTGCTTGGAAACTAAGGGTGATACATAAAAATTACGAGCAGATTTGGATTCAGCACATAAAAATCTATCAAGATCAGCTATTAAAATTAAAAAAGGTTTCAAAAAGGTTTTTTTTGTTGGCCTGTGTAAGTAACAGACTGCTCATGTTCTCCCACTACTCTTTTGATTCTGAATTTGATTGGTTGGTTTTACCACTAATATGGAAACAGTATTGATAGGGGTGACCCCACAAAATTATTTATTTTTTTCAAATAATTACTGAAATACGTCCTGTAAACACTATTAGTCGAGTATTGATTATTTTTTTAGAACTTTTAAAGAGCTCACGTAAGCTCACATAATCTGAAAGGTATTAGTGGTGAAGTGTCATTAAAAAAGTTTTGCTGAAGAAAGATTTGAATAAGCTCTCCCAGCGGGACCGAAAACTTTGGCGACATCAATCTAGAGCTGCTCCTTCCCTGTCGCTGAACTCCCTGAATATTTCAAATTATTTCAGTTCGCTAAGTTTTTTTTTTTTTTTAGTTTTTTAAACCTGAGGTTGGGACATTAAGCCATCTTATGGCTAAATAATTGGACTCTTCCGCCTCTAAGTATCCTCCTGGAGGATTTTGCTCCGCTTAGACATAGCGAAAACAGGACGAATAATCGTCTTGAAGTGAAGATTGATTGCTTATTGATAACTAATGTGCCTTGTTCATAGTTTCCAAAAATATTGTTTCTTTCAAAACAACTACAAAATACGTCAACTAAAGTGTTGCTTTATTATGTTTTGAAGTGTTCTGAACACGAATCCGTTGTCAGAAAATCTCTATCAGGCACCATTTATAACGTATTACAACGGTAGTCCACTTTTTGTTTATTTTAAACAAGTAGTGTCATCTGATAGTAAAGGAAGTGTAATTTCTTTTCATACTTGTTACAGTCGAGAAAAAAAAGGATAGTCCACACAAAATCGATGGTTTAAAATCGATTTCAAGTGGAAAAACAGCTGAAGTCCTGAGTGTCGGGGAAAGATTAACACTAGTCCATTTCTGTGGTGTTCGTTTGCGGATGAAGATTATCAATATTGGCTATTGGTTCTTCAGTTTACATTCTATTCTGATCTAAGACGGCGTTTAACATTATAAAAGTGATTTTATTTTTATTATTATTATTATTATTATTATTTCGTTTAAAAATGAACAGTGACTTTAGTCTTATCCTGTACACTTCAGTCTTATCTGAACACTTGGATGAGTATAAGTGTACAAAAATAAAGAAAAAAATACGGACGAATATCTGATATCATGAAAAAACTCAGACTTTCAATTCACAGGTCAGGTGAAAACTGTTTTAGTAAACGATTTAACTTAAGCAAACGATTAACTTGGTGGAATTAATTTTTATTCTCCATTTTTCGGACCACATTGCTAGTTCAAATATATGGTTTTGAAGGGCGAAGGATGCGATAGTAGGATTTTGATGTGATGAAAGAATAGCCGCGTCATAAGCGAAGCTAACGATGGTGGTGCAAGGGTGTTCAGGGATATCTGATGTGTAGACAGAGAAACAAATTTATTCCTATTAGCAAATGGACATAAAATTTTTATTTAAAGTATTATTGTTTTTTTGTTTACCCAAAAAAGTAATAATAATTTAAAGATCACAAACAAATAAGCAATGGACTACAGTGGTTTTTCCCTCCAACAATGTGCAGTTTGGTGATGTTTTGTTATTTCAGGGGCATTTTTAGCTACATTTGGAAATTTTGTACAGTGGTACACAGTTATCTGGGTTAGAGGAATATGTTTTGCGAAACTAATTTTAACTTTTGGAACATCCGCCCTGGGAGGGTTAACTTTTATTTCGTGGAGGCCCCACGGAATAAATCTCGACCCTCCCACCATGGTTAGAATAGGTTAGTTACACCTGTAGAGTAACCCCCCGTATGCCACACATGGCCAGGTAGGGGTACCGAAAAAAAAAAAAAAAAAAAAAAAAAAAAAAAAAAAAAAAAAAAAAAAAAAAAAAAACTTTTGGAACATGGATCAAAAGGACTATAAAACTTAAATTTCATTTTTCTCAGATTGGACTACCGTGGTTTTTCCCCATGACCCTGCATTTGGTAACGAAGAACTTTATCGCAAATATAAAATAGCTACAATTGTTCTTATTCAGTTAGTATAGTATTAAAAAAAAAAAAAAATAAAAAAAAAAAATAAATAAAAAAAATAAAAAAAAAAATAATAATAAAAAAACGTTAAATAGTTATAGACTCGCTGTTGGAACAGTTGGACAGTTTGAACCAACTGTTCTAGTAAATGTTTGTGACTGTCTAGTACATCTTCGTGACTGGTTGAGAACCTTCAACGCTTGTCAAAAACCTACTGGACTCCTCTGATTCAGACTAAATACAAGGAACGATGGACTAGAGAGTTAATCTAGAAGATCGTATCATATATTTACGTTTGTGTTGAATAGTGCATTGTCGCGATCAATCATATCAACGCGAATACAAGTTGATAATTTTTGTAACCTTGTTGATTCTTATGGTTTGTTTTGCATTGTAAATTATTATTTTCATTTAACAAATATTATTTAAACCCATAATAGTGGTACAATATTAATGTTATAAAATTTAGAAAAAAAGCTTAGCAATTGTACTGTGACTTGGACAAGGTTTAAAGGTATATTAAACATAGGTATATTTACAATAACAGTCACATTGTCCGAAAAAGGCACAATAATAGTGCTTTCTGAAATATGTGAATTTATATAAAGTAGGTTTTATATTGAAACAATTCTGTAGGTTAACAATATTTATTCAAGGAAAATATAAAATTACCAATGCCACAGGAACTATAACAATACAAATATTAGAGCAGGTTACAAAAATTATCACTTTTTAGCACTAATAATAACATGGGTTAAGCTTCACAATCAAGACAAAGACTAAGGGCCGTATTTATGAACGTTCCTAAGGAACGCCTTACTTAAAGGCTTCCTTAAAATGCCCACCTTTAGCTAACCTTAACACAATTTTCATTTTATAAACGTTCCTTTACCTTTCTTATCTTAGGACGCCTTAGATCTTAAGGTGTTCCTATAAATTTGATCTGTTTTCCTTCCTTAGTGCTAAGGTAGGTGATTAGCTACCTTTGGCATCTCCTTAACTATTTAACAATAGAAATAAAAACAGAAAACAAATATCAGGACTTAAATACTTATTAAAAAGAACCGTTTATTAAGAACAAACGACTTTTTGGAATTTTTTGTTTATATGAGGTATAAAAAACAAAGGTGGTGAAATATTATATTGCACTTTTTAAGATAAATAAAAATTTTAATCTTGGTGAAATATTTTTCTTTTTTTCTCCTTTATATATTTATCAAATGTTTTCATATGTAGCCATTCTTATTACTAGGCACAATGAGAGACAGATAATTTCTCTATATAAGCAAAATCAAAACAAAAGATGTATTCTTTTCAATTAATGGATACTTATTTAGTATAGGTATTGATAGTATTACTTAAGTGTACAACTTTAATCACAAACATTTTGATGCAGATGCTTTTGAATCTTTTCCATTTCTACACTTCTAACATTAATTATGTTTCAGTAGCCAGTATTAGAGCTGTAATTGTAAATATTTGATTAGTTGGTGATATAAACATCTGAAAGAATATTGAGTGAATTCATTTTTTTTTCTGCAAGTAGTACTGTATTGAGCAATATAATCTTAATTATTGATAGTAAAGATAGTTTCACTCAATTACTCATTGACAAAACAAAATCTTGATATGAAATATAGACTGAATTCAATTTGAGAAAATTAAATGTAATTTTAATAGTACCAATTTAACATTTATAAAGTTTATTTATTTATCTATGCTAATTTTACATAAAAGGCTTTCATGGAATTTGTTGAAATTAGATAAGTTTGGTATAACAAGTATTTGGAAGAGTGGTAAGAGAAATGTAAAAAGAACAAAAATAAATTGATAGACAACTTTTATTCATTATAATATAAAAATGAAAAATAAATAACAGAATCATAATACACACTAATAAACCAATTCTTTATAAAATGTCAAAACACATGTACATCCACTAAGATTTTTCAATAATTAATATGCTAATACAAAAGTAATAACTTTCTAAAGTAAACAATCAGTTTTTATTAATAATTCATATAAGAATATGAAGTTGTTGAAAATAAATTTCAGCTTACTTATTAAGGAAACTGAAGCTTTAATATTTCACATTTCCAACACACATCTTTTTTAAAATAAGTTGGTTACTAATTTACACATACCTAACATTTACAACTCCTTCTCATGAAGAAGGTTGGAACTAAACCATCCAAGAATATTTTGAAGAATATTAAGAAATATATAATAAATATACAATAGTATATCACAAACATCTTAATTAGAAGAATATTGCAGTCTCTCATCCCCCAAGCTAACTTCAAGAGAAATAAAGTTTGAGACTAACACTACCTAACATTGTTTTATCACACTTTTTCACTCTCATTTGCATCTTCATCTCATAATAAAGATATTTTTGATTGTTATCCTGAAGCATCCATTAAGTTGTTTTGAAATCGATTAGATGAAACATTGTATACATTTGTTTGTTCTTTTACACTAACAACGTTTGCATACTGTTCAACATTGAGTGATTTCTACTCCAATTATCATTTTCATATAGTTCTAGAGCTGTAATTGCCACATTAACTACTAAAAACACTGTAAACAACACAGTAAACAACAGTGAAGTTAACACTGATGACAGTTTAGGGAGGTTATACCTAGTGGCCGAGTACTCTTATCAATCTTCTCTGATTGGTTGTTTAGTTAAGGTGACCTTAAATTTGCACCTTAATAGATGCATACATAGTTCAGGAAAGGAGTTGTTAAGGAAGGTTCATAAAATGAGAATTATCTAAAGGAATACTTAAGCTTAAAGGTTTTCTTAACACAGGAACCAGTTAAGGTTACCGTAACTGCTTCCTTAGGAACGTTCATAAATACGGCCTTAAAACTGTCCAGTCAATCGCTCCCTATATATAAACTAGCATTCCCCGTCGCGGCTTTGTCCGCGAGCCTTTAAAATCAATTCTGTGATCATTATCTTGGTATTTATTTAATATAATATGTTATATATTAACAACATAACAGGGATCGGAGCTTCCGGTAGGTAGAATGTTAGAGGGGGAAGCTGCCGGCTCGGTAGAAGAGAGGGAGACGCGCAATGGAGAGAGTTCACTAAAACCGCTGAAACAAAAAATTACTTAGGTACTCGTCGTGAACGCTTCATTTTTCGGCTTTAAAACATGGTTTTCGAAGCCCCGTGGGGACTTTCGAGTTAAACGCGTTGTATCAAGATCTTTAAAATGAGTCAAATTAGATACTTTTTCTCGAAGTGCAAAAATAGGTGTCCGTTAGAGTTAAACGACAATTTCGCCATTTAAACCCCTTAGGGGATACATTTTTGAAATTCCTTTCTTAGTGGTTACCTACGCCGCGTTTAAAACCTAAATTCCGAACTTCAAGTTTCTATCATTAGCAGTTTTTGCTCTGCGTTGATTCTGTCAGTCAGGACAAAGCCTCTATAGTCGTAAGGAGGGTCTAGAACGTCGTAGACCCTCGTGGAATCTGATGGAACGGCGCGGATGGTTCTCGAATACCGATGTCCCAAACACGTGCTATGACAGTACGCTCCAACTGTTAGTTGGTTCCTGTGAAAAGTTCTGGGAATTTAAAACAATATGTTTTTGTTTAACGTTACAATATGATTAATTCGGTAATTAGTTAAAAGCATTGTACCATGAAACAAAAAAAACATTATGATTGAAAAGAATTCTAGACTTTTTAAAGAAGAAAAACTGTTCTTGGCTCTTCTAGAATAATCTAAGCTTGTTTGGAACATTCGAGACTGTTGTAATTCTGACTAAATGTAAGGAGCGATGGACTGCATAATTAGTCTTGCTCTGAAGATGGAATCCTATGATTACTTTTTTGTTACTCTTGCGTTACAAGTTGATATTTTTTTGTTACTCTTGCGTTACAAGTTGATAATTTTTTGTAACCTTTTTGATTATTCGAGTTGTTATTGTTTGTCTACCACTGTGAGTTATAATTTTTTCTATAGTAAAAATTATTTAAACTCTCATAAGCGCTACAGTATGAATATCTGGTTCTATAATATGAAATATTATTGGGCGAGAGTAGGGTAAAGTGGGGACATTTTTTGTATTTCCTTGTGAATTCTACATTTTTCACTAAAAATCTAAAATGATTCATAGTGTTTAAACTTCTACTACTTATCTTTATGTTTGTTAAGTGTTTTGGATTAAATCGGAACGGTTCGGCTGTAATTAATAAAAATACAATATAAAAAATATCCCTGAAGGTGCGGGTAAAGTGGGGTACCCCTTCGGGTAATGTGGGGTATCCTTTTTTAATTGCATAAAAATGTTTTATTATTGCTATGAGTAAGTAAATGTTTTATTATTTATGTATGTTGGAAAATTTGTATATAACCTTCTATTATAACAATACTTCAGCATAGGATTAATAAATAATATTTATTACAAACGAAATGGAAAATGTCCTTATCTGAACAAATAATTATTACCACAATGACCAAAATTATTCATTTTAATATAATTGATCAAAAGATAATGAATTAATAACAACTAAATATATTTAAAATAGTTGTGATCCTTAAAAGTTCTGCAGACCTGGCAAAGAACACGTCAAGTTTGAATTTCCACAACTCAGAACACTTTTCTTGAAATCCTACATTTCAACGTTAGCACAGTGCACACAAGCACAATGTGCAAAAATCATTTTCTTTAAATGATTCTCTTAGCTCTTTTTCTTCAGTTTTCTCTTCTTGACTTTATTTTTTTTCATTGTACATTTGCTAACAAGTTTTCATTGATTTCTAACGGTTTTTCTTGATCATTTTTTCTGTAGATTTCTTTTTTCAGGTAATTTTCTTTCTTTGACATCCTCCTTTCTTTTTTTGCTTCGTTTTTTTTTTCGAGTTTTTGTTTGCAAGCTGAACAAGTTAAAATGGCCACTGCCCCAAATTTCCCATCATTTAATTTTCTTCGATAATAAGTAACTTGCAATTTGACGAAAGGTAAAACTAGAAAATTTGATGGAATGATGGATGGTGAGAATCGTGTGTTTTATTATCGGAACTGTAAGATATGGCATGATCCGACTTGTAGGCGGTTATTGTATTTCTGTTTCTATACACTGACATTATTAAAATAAATTAGGAAAATATATTACGCATACAGCGTAACAACAATGAGGTAAATGATTCAGTAAATGTAAAAGTTAGGTTAAATAAGTCAGGGTCGGCTAAAGTGGGGACGTCCCCACTATACCCAGCCCTTAACGTCCCCACTTTAGCCGACAGGATGTTTAATGAAAATAAAAATTGTAAAACGGTAATAAATATTAATAGAAACTTTAAAACAAACGGAAAAACATATGAATAGAAAGACCAATCCAATGAAATAACAAACGTAGCAATCAAGGAATATGTGGTTGAGTTATTGAAGTTAGTACTAAAATGAGAGAAAATGCACTGGAAATATATATTTAACTCTCAAATTCTAACAGAACAACTTTTCACGATAGAACCCCTTGCTAAACTAACACCACAACCAAAGGAAACAAATATACCATTCAGTTGATAAGTAGCACCAAAAGACACCACGATCAGATCGGTACCCGATACCCCACCTCACCCAACTCTCCCCTACTTATGTAAATTAATAATTAACAAAATTACACAAATCTTTTGATTCCGATATAAATATCAGAAACTTTTTACTTTAGATTCATAGGTTCATGCAAGTAAAAATTAAATTTGATTAATAATAATCTTAGCTAATGGATTCCGTTAGATTGCATTTATAATTAGTTAAGAATTACAAAGTAGTTTCTTGCGTGTGAATATAAGAGGAAAAGAATGACAGGCACGGCATTATGCTTTTGTTTCTTATTCTACATTTTTAAATCCGTTTTCTTATTTTATTTTTTCTTTCTGAATCTCAGTCTAAAGTTGACTGTTCTTAAACTGTTCTATTGTTAATGTTTCTTTTATCTACTTTAAGAATTAATGAATGAATGTCCTTTATTTGTTTTCGGGGAATACCCTATACCAATAGAGTTGGCCAAACAAGATAGATACGAATTGGGGCTAACAACAATAATATTTAAGCGATAATAGAAAACATAACAAAATGTGGCAATATCATCCCCACATAGCCATTCAAAAGCTCACATTATTATAATAATTACTCTACAGAAAAAAAAAAAAATATAAACTTTATATAAATAATATATAACTATATAAATATAAATATTATAAGGGAGAGCGGGGTTGGTTGGCAACAGTTTTCACTTTTTTTATTGGTGAGTCGTTCCTGTTAATATAATCCCAATAGGGCTGATACCATTGTAAACTCCAAGTATTATAGTACTTCAAGTATTTTTTTCAACACATAATATTTGATACTAAGATCATAGAAAATTGTATCCAGAGTATGCCAATTAACCCCCAAGGTGGGGCAGGTTGGCCTAGAAGGTGGGGTTGTTTAGCCATCTCACTCAAGTACTGCCTGACATATATTATTGTTATTAAAATCTGTACTATAATAATATACTAATTTTGAATCAGTTTTTAACAGCTTCTAAGGGAAAATAGAATGACAATAGAAGAAGATAGAAGTTTAGACTGTCGTCACTTTCTGCTAATGAAAAATTGCTCCCATCCTCCTCGCTGGAACTAAAGACATTTGGTAGTTTCACCTTTGTTTATGTTTATCTTGCTTTTGTGAATTGCTACTACTCCAAAAAACCCCAGATGAAGGAAGCCAACTAACCACACACGAGAGATCATATGAAAGATGGCTGCCAGGACAGGGGAGAACAATCAAACAAGAAACTGGTTAGTCGTAAGGTTAGGTTTTTCAAAGGAGTTTGGAGCTATGTGAACAGAATCGGAGTCAAATGTTTTGCCATGCCTTTAAACCAAATTTACTGAAAATATAAACATTTACTTACATGTTGTAAAATCAATCAATGAAGCACACTCTTCCGTACACTGTTAGCATCGGAATGAAAACTCAGGACAAGACTCCCAAAGTCAAGCGGATGACATGGTAAATGGTGGGGCATTCACAACAGGTGTGACGGAAACTATAAGCCGGTGGTATTTATGTAAAAATACATAAATATTTTTAAACTAAAGATAATGAACATTATCTATAGTCAATTTGATTATTCACAACATTAACAAATATAACTATTTATAAGTAGTTACATATAAAATTAAAAATTAATGATTTTAGTCTATAACATTGCCTGATACAACAAAAGAGATTTTTGAGGGAGTGAATGTTCTTGATTTTGATCAATTCGACATAATTCGACCTGTTCAAATCGATTGAGTAGGGCAGATAGTGATGGCGGAAAGCGGAATAAATCGGGCACCGGACCAAAATATGAAAAACATCTTCTAGCTCTCTTAAGTTGCAGATAGTGCAGGTTTCCTTCGGCTTGAAGTAATAATATATATTATTAAACGTTAATCTTAATTGCGCTAGTGTTTTGGTCGTAGGGAAGGGGGCATCTAGAGCAAGATATGGCTGGGCCTGATCCCTGCCTATGTACATAACGGGGTATAGCGGACTGTATCTATCTACTTTAAGAAAAAAAAATCACATTTTAAGAATTTCTTGTCTAACTCTTATTAAGTACTAGCTGGTAGATATTGTATAAGTTATAATAGATACATTAGTTGAAGTAGATTATAGTTGAAAAAATCTGTTTAACTGCTGTATGCTGTCACAACTAACTGATGATAAAATGATTATTAAAATAGACAAAAAAACAAAAATAAGTGGAAATGTATTTTCATATTTTCCATTTGGTTAAGTTGGTATGGATTTTTATTTTAAATAAGAGTTTTATGAACATTGTGTATAATTATTTGGATACTCACATGCATATATGGATTTTTAGTTTAAATATGTATACGTTTATGTAAATGTATTACGAGGATGTATATTTTTAAAAGTCTTTAACCAACTACAAAAAATATTTAACATACATATAAAGAATTAATGAGACGGATGTACGTTATCTCTCTCTATATAAGAGGCTTTGTCCTGACTGACAGAATCAACGCAGAGCAAAAACTACTAATGATAGAAACTTGAAGTTCGGAATTTAGATTTTTAACGCGATGATGGTAACCAATAAGAAAGGAATTTCAAAAATGTAACCCCTAAGGGGTTTAAATGGCGAAATTGTTTAACTATAACCGACAACTATATTTGCACTTCGAGAAAAAAGGTCTAATTTGGACTCATTTTAAAGATCTTGATACGACGAGTTTAATTCGAAAGCTCCTACGGGGCGTCGAAAACCATATTATAAAGCCGAAAAATGAAGCGTTCACGACGAGTAAGCAATTTTTGGTTTCGGCGATTTTAGTGAACTCTCACCATTGCGCGTCTCCCTCTCTTCTACCGAGCCTGCAACTTCCCCCTCCAACATTCCACCTACCGGAAACTCCGATTCAACTAAATATCCTTAACATCAGTTAACATATTATATTAAATCAATACCAAGATAATGATCACAGAATTGATTTTAAAGGCTCGCGGGCAAAACCGCGACGGGGAATGCTAGTTAAAATATATAGCAACGAATATGAGTTATACATCTTAATTTGTTTAGGAATCCAGTTGGTTTTGTTTATTTTCATTGAGAAATCATTGCAGAGATGTAAAATAACGACTTCATTTTGTAATACTAAAGAAAAACTAATCATTATTTGACGTGATTCCGTGTAATTTAAAAAGAACAGAAAAAAATAACCATTACAAACTGAAAGAATTAAAGATAAACTCGAATGAACTATAGTCAGCGCTTCCTCACTTATAAAATCACTTACTTAATATAAATTCAATAATTAATATTGTTTAACGGTCTTTTTCTTATCCAAGTGTCTTATTTTAGCAATTATTTTTAATATTTTAATCTAATAAATGTACTGTTTTTTTTTCTTGTTTTCTCACATAAGTCAGTTATCAATGGAGCATTATAAAAGATATAAAATAATACTGCGAAATTATGATAATTTCGATAAGAAACTATTTGGATCAAATTAATAAAGATCTGAAGGTAAGACATTGAAAATATATTGTAACGTGAAACAAAAATAAAATATCTCATTTTAAAGAGTTCTAGACTAACAGTTGGAACAAACTGTTCTAGTACATGTTTGTGACTGTTCGAGAACCTTCTACGCTTCTCTGGAAAGTTCCAGAATGTTCTGATTATGACTAAATATAAGAAGCGACGGACTGGAGAGTTAGTCTTGTTTTTAAGCTCAGATCATATGCTTACTTTTGTGATGCTGGTTCGTTTAAGTTGATACTTTTTCTAACCTTGATTATTTCAGTTTTCATTGTTTGAAAACTTCAATTCTTACTTAAAATTGGGGGACAAATATAGGTAGGTATCTTCGCCAAGATTCGTCAGTATTTTTTATTTTACGAGTATATTTATTAATTATTTTTTTAAGAGAGGAAGAAGAGCTGTGAAAAGCAGGTTCCTTTTCCGAGTACTTGTGTTCTCAGGTTTCAGCTGGAACAGTCAGAACTTTGTTAGCCCCTGAAGAATATTACTTGATGTATGACAAAAGTCCTCTCCGAGAGTGAGCTACGGGTGATGAAGTTGCTCCACTATGTAAATTACTCAGAACATTTATAAAAAAGTTGGATATGATTCTCAGGCCAGATGGAATGCGGGGAAGTTTAGCCTGGTGAATATACAATGATCGCCGCGAAGAGTGTAGTACCTACTCACAGCTCATTTTTCAGACAATTCTCATGAATGTCCTACGATAAATGTCTGATCTTTGAAATCCGGCTAAAGAAAAATATTATTGTCAATGAATAAAGGATTAAAATATTTTTATTTATTCAGCTTTATTTTATTTTAAAAAGATATCTCTGCGTTCCCTTGCACAATGATTTTAAACGACGTCGATAATATCTCAATACTGTCATTATATATTAATCCTAGATTAGCATCTAATGCTCTTAAGGATCATTTACACTTATGCGGTTTAAACATTTTTTATTTAACCTAAATAATAATTTAAAATGCCGCACATACAATTAAACAGGTTACAAAATATTATAACTTTGTAACACAAAAATAGCCGTCTGACTTAAGCTTCAGAACAAGACTAACTTTTCAATCCATTGCTCCTTATATTTAATTGTAAGGGGAACAGCCTGGAAGGTTCGAGGCTAG
The DNA here is from genome assembly GCA_911387785.2 of Aelia acuminata. Classification (NCBI taxonomy): domain Eukaryota; kingdom Metazoa; phylum Arthropoda; class Insecta; order Hemiptera; family Pentatomidae; genus Aelia; species Aelia acuminata. The sequence goes on from OU426982.1 coordinate 15,320,405, forward strand.
CGTAGATGGTATTCTAACATTCTAAGTCAAAAATATGTGCTATGACAGTTTTTTCAAACTTTTAGTTCATTCCAACAAAAGGACTAGAGCTATTCTAAACCATATGATTTGTTTTTTGTTTCACGTTAAATTATGATGAAATTTATTTTTATACTAGCTAGGGTGCCCGGCTTCGCTCCGGTAGTTTCAATAACAGAAATACTTTACAATTAAAGGAAATATAGAACAAAATTAGCAGTTTCTTGAAACTTTTAACATATTATCAATATTAAGATTCGAGATCTGCAGAGTCCGCCCAAATAAGGAACCCTATATTTAAAGGGGGTTGAAAATGGCGAATAAACAATTAATTTTGCTGCAACTTTGTCGAGTCATGCATCGTTTTTTATGGTTTCTGTGATTCTGAATCCTATAAGCCCATTCCAAGCAGTCAGCAGATAATAAGTTATTAGATAATAGATGAAAAATTATATTTCCAGTACAACTTAAGCGCCTACTACAGTGATGGTCCTATTATATCCAGAAGTATAGAAACTATCGAAGATTCATAGAAACTTTTTTTTAAATACCTTACTTCCATTTCAACCTCCCTTAAGTTATCCCCCCGTAATTTGGGCGGACTCTGCAGATCTCGAATCTTACTGCTATCACAAAGTGAAAACCAAAATTTCATGAAGTCACAATTTTTTCACCATATTTCTTTTTATCCTGAACTATGAGGGGTGATAAAATCTTATTGAAAAAAATGGTGTAATTGGAGTTAGTCATTTTGTCAACTGGAATCCTCATCATGCATAGTAATATAACCAACTTCTTTTTCATAATTACATACAATAAGAACACTTAAAACTTTTGATTTTCGATTTATATTTAGTCAATTTATCTCTTTTTTTTATGTCTGTTTTTATTCGCTCACTGTACAACTAAAACATGTTCACTCATATTGCATTAAATTTACTTAAGTATATGTTATATACTTATTGATTAAATGTAATGTGTTAATCAATTAACCTTCTTGTGAGAAAATTAATTTTTTAAGGTATCCAGGCGGTTTTCTAATTGATTGCAGAGATGTAAAATCATTATTTTATTTTGAACGCAAAGGTGAAATTAATTATTTTCGCTTGATGTTTTAGTAATTTAAAAAGAACAGCTGTAAAATATATAACCTTTACAATCTGAACGGAATGAATGAACAACAAACATTGAGTGAAACGCACCCTAGCGCTTCCTGGTAGTCTGCAGCTCGAACTAAATTTTTCATTCATAAACTCGTACGTCATTCTCAGGTAGGCTAATTACATGGTGCGAGAGGCTTAAAATTCCAGTCCTTTTCTCTTTAATTTTACACCCTTAAGAGAAAAACGGAAACCTTCTTCTCCGTTAGGGGTTGTATAGCAACACGCTGACATAACTTTATTAAACATACGTTGAGTGGTTTTTGAGCCTTATCGGCACGCTCATTGTGCACTTTGCTTTATAATATATATTGATTAAACGTTTCGGCACGAATAATATAAAAATAAATTCCAGCATCACCTCTTCATATGCTGCCATGCCCTCTGCCCACTTCGGTCTTACGATATCCCTCTTATTAATTCATACTACCTGCCCAAATATAAGCCTTCTTAATTTTAAAAATTAACTATATCTGCTTCTCTATAGCGTTTTAAAGTTGCCTGTGTTCCTTTTCCTCAAACTATTAAAATCTTGGAACGGTCCACTAATACGGAATAGAATACTACCCTCAAAAATTGTCAAGCCTCTTTCGTCGTTTTTGGAGATGGTCAAGGCTTGCGAATCATAAGTTAGTGCAGACAGGACAAGAGTCTTTTAAAGTATTAATTGTAATCATAATTTATAATTAGTGTTCCTAGTAATGTATATACTGCGAGCGATCTTAACAAGACAGAAATAGCATCTGTTGGCAGCAGTGAGAGTTTCTTAACCTCAGCATCTTTATCATTTTCTGAGGCTACAAAGGATTCGAGGTAAGTTCCTTAACCTATTCAAATGTGTAGGATCCCACTACTAAAGAGCTGTCATTTCTGGCTTCATTGTACAAGTACTTGGACTTAGAATAATTTATACAAACAGTCCCGAATTGGAAGCTACCGTGATGTAGGGATGCGACATCGATGTCGATGTTTCAGAAACATCGAAGTTTTGGGCTGATGTTTTTAGTAGTTGACTTTTTTTTCTTTCTTTTTTTAACAATAAGAAAGTTGTTTTTAACATCGATGTTTTGGACAACAAAAATATTGTTTTTAACATCGATGATTTGGACTAAAACAAATATGTTTTAGCAATAACCCGGTTATTTTTAACGTCAAAGTTTTTGACAAAAACAAATGTTTTGACATCGATGTTTTGTACAAAAAAAACAATACCTATATCTGCTCCTAACATCGCTGTTATTATAATAACAAATTTGTTTTTAACACTGATGTTTTTGACAAAAACAAGTGTATTTTAACATCGGCGTTTCGAAAATAACAAAGTTTTTTTAACATCGATGTTTTTGAAAAAACAAATATATTTTAACATCGATGTTTTAACAATAACCAAGTTCTTTTTAACAGCGATGTTTTATACGAAACAAATATGTTTTATCGCCGATGTTTTAATAATAACAAAGTTGTTTTTAACATCGATGTTTTTGACGAAACAAATATTTTTAACATTTATGTTTTGATAATAACAAAGTTGTTTTAACATGGATGTTTGACATTATTATATTATCTCTGTTCTTTCTACCCTTTACTGTTTCTCAAAAATTTTCAACTTCAAATATGTTAATAAAATATAAAAACGCAAAACCATAGTATCTTAATTGAATAACTTATTTAATGCAGCTTCTCACAAAATCTTTTAAAATATACACGAGAAATCTCTGTATATACTGTGGAAACGACCTCAATGTCTGAATATGTCTGGGTCCTAACAGTTGAATGTTTAATAAATGAATATGAAAAACCGACTATGTCGAAAATATCGATGTTTTTATACATTCATTATGAAATAGAAACATATTTTGAGCTCAAACATCGATTTAAATACGTGAGGGCACTAATATGTTAATGTTTAAATTATAATGTTAATGTATAAATTAAAAAACATCGATGTTCTTGAACTGATGTTTTGTGGTCGATGTTTAATCGACATCGATGTTTTGATAGTAAAAACATCGACGTTTTGCCTTCGATCTCGCATCTCTACCGTGATGAGGCTTGTCTTGGCTTCTACTAACGGGTAGCTTGCCTCTATGCTTGCCTCTATGCCCGAATCGTCAACAAATCCAAGCAACAGGACCGTTAGTTAAAATATAGGGTTTGAATTCCAGTATCTCTTGTTATTTTATCTAAAACCAAATTGTAGAGAACATTTCCCTTTTGATTCTATCATAAGTAATAACTGAAAGATGGTGCATGGGCAACATTTATTCATGAACTCTCTCTAGGATGGTACTGAAGGTAAAGGTAAAGGTGACGATAAAGATTTGGTAGGGGAGAGCGGGGTTGGTTGGCAAGTTTTCAATTTTTTGATTATTGAATCGTTCCAGTTAATATAATCCCAATAGGGCTGATACCATTGTAAACTCCAAGTATTAGAGTACTTCAAGTAATTTTTTTTAACACGTAATATTTAATACTAAGATCATAGAAAATTGAAGAATTCCTCTATCCAGAGTATGCCAATTAACCCCCTATGTGGGGCATATTGGCCTAGAAGGTGGGGTTGTTTAGCCATCTCATTCAAGTACTGCCTGACACATATTATTGTTCTTAAAAGCTACACTATAATGGTATAATAATTTTGAATCAGTTTTTAACAGCTTTTAAGGGAAAATAGAATGACAATAAAAGAAGATAGAAGTTTAGACTGTCGTCACTTTCTGCATAGGAAATATCGCTCCCAACCTCCTCCCTGGAACTAAAGACATTTGGTATTTTCAATTTTGTTTATGTTTACCTTGCTTTTGTGAAATGCTACTGCGTCAAAAAACCCCATTTTTCCATGCCTTTAAACCAAACTTACTGAAAATATAAACATTTACTTACATGTTGTAAAACAATTAATGAAGCACACTTTTCTCTACACTGTTAGCATCAGATTGAAAACTCTGGACAAGACTCCCGAGGTCGAGCAGGTCACTTGGTACAATGTTGGGGCCTTCACAACAGGTGTGACGGAAACTATAAGCCGATGGCCAACCTACCCCCTATGCCAACCAACCCCGCTCTTCCCTATATGGTGGATCTCTCTTGACGATATCCTGCCTGATGTCTTCAAATGCTTTCTTCTTCGAACGGCGTTAATCTATCGAAGAGGATGATTGAGAGGTCCTTGTATGTGCCTGAGAGCAATGAAATTAGACGATAATTGGAGCATTCCAGTTGGTTTCCTTAAGTAGCAGATCCAGGTTCCCCTGAGAGGTGAAAACAAAAATAAACTATTACTATTTCTGTATGAAAAGGGCAATATTTAGTAATTTTTTTGAAACTCTTAAAATGAAAAATGTACTGTATTTAAAGATTTAATAGAAATTTTCACCTAACTATGCACCAATATTTTAAATAAAATTGTTTATATTTTCAAGGATATTAAGCCCTGAATTTTTCATAAAAACTTCTTCTATTTTCTTCTAATGTTCTCTAACATGGCCTGGGATGCGATTCATATTTTTATTTACTAAAAATAGAGATGAAAAGTCGGGAATCTCAGTAATCATTAATTCCAAGAGGAAGAACTTGTTTACGGCGAATACCCCCAATCGAAATTGAGAATCTTAGCTCCCACGTTGGATAGTACTTTTATACTTCTAAGTGTATTGTTTACTTTATTAGATTATCAAATATGCAAAATAAAAATTGCTCAATTAGATCTAGCGTACTCTAATTTCATAATCGTATCTGATCCGGTATTTTAAAGAAGCACACAAAGAAAAGATGCGGGGTTACCTGTTTTGTAGTGGCTAGGCAACCTACAAAACTAAAGGTCGCAGGTTCGCGCCCAGCAGTGGCCCTAGGATTTTTTAATTGGAGTAAAAAATCTTTAGTCATGCCCTCCCTCAGATAGGACGTAAAATGGAGGTCACGAGCCTGTACGATGTCAGGTACTCGTTAAAGCTCCTTATCTTAATTATACCTGGATAGGCAAAATTTAGGACTCCCACTGTAGCATCGTCCGATTATCCTTAGTGGCATAAAGTAACGTTAAACAAACAAACAAACAAAGAAAACATGTAATTGCATAACAATCACGGCCCTGTTCATAACACATAACAATTCAAAAATTAAAGTGTGCCTCTCCCTCAGAAAAACTCTATATGCGCAACTGATCAGAAAGAAAGAGTTTCTCCATTGATTCGGAATTCTTGCCTCTATCCAAACGCTCATGATCATTTAGAATCAACCTAGAAAATAGAGTGGCATGGAAGATCACTAACATCTTTTTTTTTTTTTTTTTTTATTTATTTATTGAAATTTACAACTGTATTTACAAAATACATCTAGTAAATAAGCTAACAATAAGAAAATAACATGTCATGAAATAGCATGATGAGAAGCTACCCATTGGTAGCACTCAACTAGTGCACTTAGCTTAGAAGATCCCTGGGCCATCTTCTTTTCAGACGCCTAGGAGGATTGTCTGGAATAGAGGAGGAAGCGAGGCTGGAAACAAGAGGATTCAGGTTGGCCGGGAGTTTATTATGAAAGGATTGGTATCTTGATCGGGCCAAATCGGCGATATATGGATTATTAAGGTCTTTATGGATGAATTTGTTTGTGACGAAGTATTAAGGATTTTTCGAAGGATTTTGGATTGCAAGGATTGGATTCGAGAGGAATTTGATGGTTTAGTAGAGCCCCAAAGCTCGATTCCGTAAGTCCATATCGGTCTTATTACTGTCATATAAATTAGCCTTTTGTAATAGATTGGGAGTTTTGAACGTTTGTCAAGTAAGTGTTGAAGTAGTCGGAAGCGACGAGCTGTTTCTTGTCGTTTCAGTCTTGTGTGGGGATTCCAAGTAAGGCGTTTGTCCAGGTGAAGTCCCAGATAACGTATCTGGTCGACAGGGATAAGTGGACTGTTATTGAAGGATACTGTTGGGCAGGAGGTCATAGGTTTACGACGAAGGGTAAAAGTGATTTGATGGGATTTTTCGGGGTTGATTTTGATTCTCCATTTCTGGCACCATTCTTCAAGGGTTGTGATGTGAGATTGGAGAGTTTGGGATGCAAGGTCTGGGTCATTATTAACTGCTAGCACAGCTGTATCATCGGCGTATGTGGTGATAACAGTGTTGGGATGGGTTGGAATGTCAGCTGTATAAACTGTGTAGAGGATGGGACCGAGGATACTGCCTTGAGGAACACCAGCAGACTGAGAAAAGATGGATGAAAAGGTATTATTATGATTTACTTTGAATAGTCTGTCTGAGAGGTAGGAACGGATAATGAGAAAGTAGGTAGGAGGAAGGAATTTACGGATTTTGTACAGCAATCCCGGGTGCCAAACTCGATCAAATGCTTGTTCTACATCGAGAAAGACTCCAGTACAGTACATTCCGCGCTCCAATGCAGACGAGACAACGTCAACTACACGATGGCATTGCTGGATCGAGGAGTGGGATGTTCGGAATCCAAACTGGTGATCTGGGATTATGTGGTTTGAGTCTAGGATGGGGTAAAGACGCTTGAGAATGAGTTTTTCAAGGATTTTACCCATGATGGGTAATAGAGAAATAGGACGGTAAGAGGATGGGCATTCTGGTGGCTTCTTGGGTTTGGGAATCATTTTAACAACAGCTAGTTTCCATGGATCAGGGAAATATGTGGTTCGGAGTACAGCGTTATATATGTAGGTAAGGAATAATATAGCTTTTCTGGGGAGAAGCTTTAGGATTCGGGAGGTAATGAGATCGTGTCCAGGAGCTTTGCAGGAAGGTAATTTTTTGATGATGTTGGATACTTCTGATGGATGAAATGCTTTAGGTGGGAGGGTCAATTGGAGTGGAGTGTCCAATTCTGCTTCAATACATTCAAGGTGAGTAGGATTTAGGATATCAGGATGTGGATTAAAAGTTTTGAACAGGTGCTCGCCGAATAATTGGGATTTTTCTTCGTCGGATCTTGTCCAGGTTTGGGATTCAGTGAGGAGCAGTCCTTGAATTTTAGGAGCTTTTTAGTGGTATTCCACAAGGATTTGTCAGTAGTACTGAGGTTTTCGGTGAAGTTATTTAAATTTTGAATTTTGAAGTTTTTTAGTTCTGATTTTAGTCTATTGGTAAGTTTATTGTAGTACGATTTATCTGATGGGTATCTTGTCCTATGCCACTTCGATCTTGCTCTGCGTTTTTCTCTTAATAAGATACGAATGTGCTGTGGCAGGTTAGTATGTTGTGAGTTATTGATTTTATTGGGTGAGGTGTTATCGGTTATACTGCTTGAAATTGAGGTTGTAAGTTTTTCTATGGCATTATTTATATCTTGTTTTGTCTTGAGTGGAATGTTCAGATCTAGTTTTATTTCCAAATCATCTCGAAAATTGTCCCAGTCAACACGTCCAGTAATCAATGAAGGAGGGGAAGGTTTAGGAGCGAACTTTGAATGTAAATAAAGCAAAACTGGACTATGATCTGATGAAAGGTCATTTAGGGATTTTATTAAAGCTTGGGAGGGGGAAATCTGGGAGGAAATGAAGATATCAAGGATATCGGGACGCTTTTTGAGGGATGTGGGCCAATAGGTAGGACTCATGGGTGAGAGGACAGAATAACTATTGCTGGATGTGACTTGAGTAAGGATGTTACCTCGTGAGTTGGATGTTCTACAACCCCATCGTTGGTGTTTAGCATTGTAGTCTCCTCCAGCAAGGAAGCGCGGTCCGAGGGATTTAAATAAGGAATCAAGAAGATTAAAGCTGAGGGGATCACCAGGAGGACAGTATACAGCTGAGAAAGTTAGATGAAAAGGACGAGTTGGAATGGTTATTGAGGTTGATTGAATGGCATCAGTTGGAGTGGAAGGAATAAAAGAATGGGGTATGGATTTATGGATAAGGATGCAGGAACCGGCGTGGGAAGTGTTATCTGGGTGGTCTGATCTATAAGTGATGTAGTCCCGTATGTAAAAATGTGACCGTTGTGTGAAGTGAGTTTCAGTTAAGAGGGCAATGTCAATTTGGTTATTATGTAAAAATAGGTCAAGTTCGTCTCGGTGGTTATGTAGTCCGTTAGCATTCCAAAGAACGACAGCTAGGGGCTTTGTGCTCATCGTGGGAAATTAAACGGAATTTCAGAAAGGAGTCTGGTTAGGAGAGTGATCAGGGGTTTGATGGTATTTTGGAGCTCTAGTAGGAAGGTGGTAAGGATAGAGTTGATGTCGGTGGGATTTTGTTGTAGGTTAAATGGTTGCGGTGTGGAATTTGTATTGATGGCTGAGGGCTGGGACCGTCGTTGTGTAGGAGGAGGTGGGTTTGCTCTTAAAGGTACATCTGATTGGGGATTAGTTTGGATATTAGGACGTGGTGATGCAGGATGAGGATTTTCTGGTGGTAGTTTAACTCGTAAAGGTAATTGATAGGTAGGGATTGACTTACGTTGAGACTGAGGATTGGAGGTCTTGGGCTTGGATTGGGAAGTCCTAGGCGCCAGATGATGAGTCTGTTGGTTTGATGATTTGGTGATGTGACTGTTGATGGCGTTTGATTTCCAGAAGTCGTGCTGAGGCTGGTCCGTAGCTGCAGGAATAGGTGGAGGAGGTGGTGCTTGTTGACTGAGACGAGAACTTGTCGGTAGTTCCGGAAATGTTTCAAGATTCTCAATTTCTGGAACCTTTTCAAAGTTTTGCAGACCTTGATTCCTTAGTGAATTGTTAAGGGCTCTCTGCTTATAAAGCTTTTTATATACTATGCAGCCTTTGTAGTTTGCCGGGTGTTCTTCACCACAAAGAGCACATTTGGGTGGCTGATCTAGCGGCTTTTGGCAAGTCTCTGATGCATGAGGGCCGGCACATTTAACGCACCTGGCTTGGTGATGGCAATAAGCTTTAGTGTGTCCTAAGTTTTGACATTTATTGCACTGAACTATTAAAGGTTTCTGCCTTGGTTGCTCGAATCTAACAGTTGAATATACCAGCCTGTTAACTTGGAATATTTCAGAATTATTTCGGGCTGGCTCTAGGTCTACAAAAAACAATGGTAGTGGATATTTGTCTATAGGGTGCAGAACGGAGGAAATATGCCTCACATTGTGCCCTATTTCCTCTAATCCACTTTTGATGATAGAGGTGGGAGTAGATGAGTGGAGACCTCTCAATACCACTCTGTATGCCTTTTCTTCTCGTAACTGATAACAGTGAAAATCGTAATTATTGGCAGAAAGATGGCTTATTAGTTTTTTGTAGTTTTCTTTAGAGTTGGTATTTATTTTTATATCGTTTACTCTGGCAAAACACCTAAAATTTGGTTGTCCAATCAATCCAGCTATTTCTTCACCGAAGGACATAAAATTGTCGATTTTAGTGACAAAAATTGGCGGTGGTTCCGGATCTGAAATACCTTGAGGCTCCGGAGTTTTGTTTGATGGGTTGCTCTTGGTATTAGAATTATTACTGCTTGAGTTATTTGATGGTGTAGGTTTCGATTCATTGGCTGCAGTGGTTTTACTGCGAGTTACTGTTTGCGAGTTATTTTTCTCACGTGACTGCTTCGCTTTGGCCGCCTTAGATTTTTTCTTATTGGGTGAGTTGCCCGCCGACCCGGGGCGGAGTTACGCTGACGTTTTTGGAGCGTACGTCTTTTTAAATACTGCGAGTCCGTCTCGCTGACTTCAGAATATTGTGTTTCTTCTTCCGTTTCCTCACCAGAGGAGTGTTCGTCCAAATCCATATTTGACATAATTAAATTAATAATGTAAAAGAAAAAGAAAAATACCTATTTATAATTTAACTAATTGTTAAATGAGAGAAAAAAAAAAAAAAAAAAAAATACTATACACAAAATTTCTTAAAACCAAACTATATACAATTACTAAATTAAACATTTCTGAACATTTTAATAATAAACTAAAGAGTCTTTGAAGAAAAAAATAAAAATAAAATAAGAAGTAAATTAAAGTAAGAGAAAGAGAGAGAAAAAAAAAAAAAAAAAAAAAAGATATCTTATAATGTTTTGGATTCGAAATCGAGACGGCCGAAGGGAGTCTGTTAGTACACAAGCCCACGCCTCGTATTAACTTAACTACGATAAGACCCGCTAGGGGGAATTACCGGCACCAAGATAGCTAGGCTGATGTACGTAATTCACAAGTTTATAATAGTCACTCACCTCACTAGTTGTGATTGAAAAAATGTTTAACTGTTTATAAAGTCACTGTTAACTGAGTTTTAAAACACAATTCGCAGTAATAACCAGTTAAAAAGTAGTAATAACCTCGTATTAACTTAACTACGATAAGACCCGCTAGGGGGAATTACCGGCACCAAGATAGCTAGGCTGATGTACGTAATTCACAAGTTTATAATATTTATAATAGTCACTCACCTCACTAGTTGTGATTGAAAAAATGTTTAACTGTTTATAAAGTCACTGTTAACTGAGTTTTAAAACACAATTCGCAGTAATAACCAGTTGACAAGGGAAAAACTACAGAGCGATGAAAACATAGAACTGCAGTTGCGGCCATGACACTTGGTACTCTCACTAACATCAAACTTAAAGATAAAAACTCTAAAAACTCAACAAACAATTTAAAATATTATCGCCGTTTATCGACCATCTTTCCAAATTATCCTTTAAAAATATATCTTCCCCATACCGAGAACAGCAAATCTCAGAGTTGGCTTTTTTCCTCTCTGCCGAGAAAATTCCTTTGAGCTTAAAAATGTTAATATAAAGCATCTTTAATATTGTTTTGGATTAATTAAAAGTGCCTCATTATACTTATTAGGAAAAAAGGCTAAATAAAAAATATGATAGCATTTTATAACCAAATAATGGAGAAAAAAAGAAGGTTTATCAGGGTGAAAATGGAAATATCGGGTTATAGGAGCAGTGATATCTATATGTATAATATATTATTGAAATAGCGAGAATTTTAAAAAAGACAATATTTAGTTTAAGTAGTAAAATTTAGGGTCATTCCATATCAAGTGGTCCAAAGTGGTTGCTCGATCATTTTAGAAAAAAATTATAATTTTACCACCAATTAAAAAAAAACAATTAATAAGGGGTGTTAAAATTAAAAAATTCACAAACAGTAAAATTTTAATGAAGTATGATCAAGTTCACGCATTGTTAAATGAGCACGAAAATGACCATTTTCAATATTTCGTAGCTACCGATGTACTGAAATATACAGGTTGAAATTTCTTACAGTTGATTTATGTTGCATGTAAGCATAACATGTAAAATAATGAGATTTTTATCAACTAGCCCGCCAGAGATATTGGAGCCTAAAGTTAACAAATAAATAAAAAATGTGAAGTTTAAAAATTCATAAAAAAATATGGTAAAGAATATACGGGTTAAGAGTACTTTTAATGAAAGCTACTTAGTTAGGTTTATTTTCATGCAAAAAATAAGCTTTGATGTACATGCCCTTATACCCAAAAGTAGGTAGTAAAATTTATATTAAAAAAAAAAGAAGCTATTTCTACTTTCATATAATGTAATACAAACTACTTGTTTCAACGATAATTGCAATGGTCATAATAATAAAACTTTTAGTATTGCAATTACAGAGAGAAACACTTTAATGAACAAAGAGAACATCCGGCAAATTGCCCCAAAACATGTTTACCACTCAAAAAAAAAAAACATTTTAAATGGCGAAAACAAGTTTAAAATAATATACGGTGCCTTAACATTCCTATTAATACGCTATGACTAAATATAAAATTTAAAAAAAAATCATAATAAATTTTATAATCCAAGTAACAAACAAATTTGTTCTCAGGATGAAAACTGCTATCTGCAACCTTTCAAAACTATACTTTAGCTTAAAAACTATTGTTGCAATATATTTAAATTAAGAAATATTTATTAGCTTTACCTCATAAGAATTTAATATTGCCCAAAAGTGCCCCGAAAGCCACCATCGTGTTCCATCCACGATTAGGCCCTACTGTTTTTTGAAGGGCCGTTAAACGGCCGTTTAACGTCACTAAGGCTAATCGAAAAATGATACAGCGGGAGTCCTAAATTTTGCCTATCCAGGTTTAATTAGTAGGGGAGAGCGGGGTTGGTTGGCAACATTTTTCACTTTTTTGATTGTTCAGTCATTCCTGTTAATATAATCCCAATAGGGTTGATACCACTGTAAACCCCAAGTATTAGAGTACTTCAAGTATTTTTTTCAACTAATAATATTTAACACTATGATCATATACACGGTGGGCCAGACCCCCCTACCGTGCACCCTCCCCCACATCCCTATAAATTGCATATCGTTGTGTTCCTTGTGAAAAAAGATTAAGAAAAAGCCAATGTTCCCAGAAAAAAAAGTGGCCGCACTAACCGAAAATGGCGTTCAAACATGGCGGAATGACGACTTTGATTTTAGTTCGTTTTTTGATTACTGACATTCACCATTATGCTTAATTTCGCCATAACTGGTATTTTATTAAAGCTAGATAGTTCTAGATTCAGAATAAATAAACAAACGTTCTAAAATAATTAGTCTTGACAACATAAAATACATTTAAAGTCAATTTTTTCAAGTCACTCGCGTAAAAGTTAAAATTCCAAGTTAATTTGTGATTAAACGGCCATCGTTAACGAAAAACACTTTGAAATAAAACATCTGGAGCAATTATTCTTCTTTAAAAATCAGTGGTCAAATTTCAAAATATATCAACTAGTTATATAGAAAACGGACCTACAAGGCGAAAAGGCGCTGGTGACTCGGGCGCATACAGTCCTCTGCCACATCGTTCAGTTCTCATACATCATATAATTACAGCGGGTTTAGGATATTATTTTGAATGTATAATCGAGCCTATGTAACTGTACTTAATATAACAATTTTTTTTTTTTTTTTTTTTTTTTTTTTTTTTTTTTTTTTTTTTTTTTTTTTTATAAATCTGATAAATAAAAGATATAAATCTAATAAATAATAATGAATTAGTCGCAGATTGCACATTATCTAAACCTCACTTATATTATATAAACTGGTTATCTTGAAATTAAATAATAATGTTTATTGATTATTTACAGATTTAAAAACAACCCAAATTATATCAACTAGTTATATAGAAAACGGACCTACAAGGCGAAAAGGCGCCGGTGACTCGGGCGCATACAGTCCTCTGCCACATCGTTCAGTTCTCATACATCATATAATTACAGCGGGTTTAGGATATTATTTTGAATGTATAATCGAGCCTATATAACTATAAGTTTTTAATTTACAGAAATAATTAATATAACAATTTTTTTTATTTTTTTTTTTATTATAACTCTGATAAATAAAGGATATAAATCTGATAAATAAGAATGAATTAGTCTAGGATTGCACATTATCTAACTCTCACTTATATTGACATAAACTGGTTATCTTGAAATGAAATAATAATGTACTCATAGTAGTAGTTGGGTTACAGACACTGGCTTCTGATTATTCGTGAAATTTGAAATAAATGCATTTTTGCAAAGTATTTCTTATTTACAGATTTAAAAACAATCAAAATAAAAAAGTTCAATAAAACGTTCTGTTTGTTCGTTGATATGTATAAATTATTCGTAATACAATTTAGGAGGTATATACCTAACACAATTTAATAGCTCACAACAATTAATGAATTAACAGTTACACGATGTATATATATATATATATATATATATATATATATATACATATATATATATATATATACATATTATGATTAATTTAAAATTAATCCCCTACTGGAGAGGAAAACAAATTAAAACATGTAAGTATTCATGCATCTAAGATCTATAATCCACGAAATTGTGGCTGATCCATGAAATTTTTTCGGCTTCTGGCATATAACTACACATCAAAAAGTTTACTTTCTCTTTTTTTCGAAAAAAGGGTATACTAATATAAATAAAATGAAATATTTGAAGTTGAAATCGGATTAGTTATTTAGCCAAATTCGAACATGAAAGATCGGTAATTTTTATCACTTTGGTGAAAACTCATGTTCCAACGCCTATAACTCGACAATATGTACTCTAAATGAAAAATGTCACAGATAAAAGTTTTAGGACATTAAATTTAGCATAATGTAAGCCCATTTATTTTAAAATTAACTTATTCCTGCGTAGAGATACAAATGAAAAAGTGTAAGTATTTGTAGCGCTTACTTCATTCTTTTAACTACATCTTCATTCCTTCATATATCTACATGTCAAAAAGTTTACTTTCTCCTTTTTTCGAAAAAAGGGTATACTAATACAAATAAAATGAAATATTTGGAAGAGAAATCGGATTAGTTATTTAGCCCAATTCGAACTTGAAAGATCGTAATTTTTACCATTTTGGTAGAAACTCATGTTCCAACGCCTACAACTTGACAATATGTACTCTAAATGAAAAATGTTACAGATAAAAGTTTTAGAACATTAAATTTAGCATAAAATAAGCCCACCTAAATAGTTAGTTCTGTGAATATTATATCATATCCCCTTAGGTTTCGCAAAAAGAAGGAGTCGAGAGCTACGAATACTATCACGTTTTCATTTGTATCTCTACTTAGTTATAAGTTAATTTAAAAATAAATGGGCTTGTTTTATGCTACATTTAATGTCCTAAAGCTTTTATATGTAACATTTTTGATTTAGAGTACATATTGTCGAGTTATAGGCGTGGGAACATGAGTTTTTGTCCAACATGATAAAAATTACCGATCTTTCATGTTCGAATTTGGCTAAATAACTAATCCGATTTCAACTCCAAATATTTCATTTTATTTGTATTAGTATACCCTTTTTTCGAACAAAAGAGAAAGTAAACTTTTTGATGTGTAGTTATATACCAGAAACACACGTCGTGTAACTGTTAATTCATTAATTGTTGTGAGCTATTAAATTGTGTTATGTATATACTTCCTAAATTGTATTAAGAATAATTTCTAAATATCAACGAACAAAAAGAACTTTTTATTTATCTTTTTTATTTGGGTTGTTTTTAAATCTGTAAATAATCAATAAACATTATTATTTAATTTCAAGATAACCAGTTTATATAATATAAGTGAGGTTTAGATAATGTGCAATCTGCGACTAATTCATTATTATTTATTAGATTTATATCTTTTATTTATCAGATTTATAAAAAAAAAAAAAAAAAAAAAAAAAAAAAAAAAAAAAAAAAAAATTGTTATATTAAGTATAGTTACATAGGCTCGATTATACATTCAAAATAATATCCTAAACCCGCTGTAATTATATGATGTATGAGAACTGAACGATGTGGCAGAGGACTGTATGCGCCCGAGTCACCGGCGCCTTTTCGCCTTGTAGGTCCGTTTTCTATATAACTAGTTGATATATTTTGAAATTTGACCACTGATTTTTAAAGAAGAATAATTGCTCCAGATGTTTTATTTCAAAGTGTTTTTCGTTAACGATGGCCGTTTAATCACAAATTAACTTGGAATTTTAACTTTTACGCGAGTGACTTGAAAAAATTGACTTTAAATGTATTTTATGTTGTCAAGACTAATTATTTTAGAACGTTTGTTTATTTATTCTGAATCTAGAACTATCTAGCTTTAATAAAATACCAGTTATGGCGAAATTAAGCATAATGGTGAATGTCAGTAATCAAAAAACGAACTAAAATCAAAGTCGTCATTCCGCCATGTTTGAACGCCATTTTCGGTTAGTGCGGCCACTTTTTTTTCTGGGAACATTGGCTTTTTCTTAATCTTTTTTCACTAGGAACACAACGATATGCAATTTATAGGGATGTGGGGGGGGGGGGGGTGCACGGTAGGGGGGTCTGGCCCAATAGAACTGGTACTAATAGAAAATTTAAGAATTCGTCAAGTCAAGGTCAAGGTATTAACCCCCCGTGTGGGGCAGGTTGGCCTAGAAGGTGGTGTTGTTTGGCCATCTCATCAAAGTACTGCCTGAAACATATTATTGTTATTAAAAGCTGCACTGTAATGATATGATAATTTTGATCGGTTTTTAACAGCTATTAAGGGAAAATAGAATGACAAATGTCTGCATTTTACCATATTTATTTCAATTGAACAAAATTATATAACATTTCGAACAGCAGAAATTAGAAAAATGTAATGGCATAGAACTATCATTGCGTTAGAACAATGTAAACAAAATTTTTATAAAACAAAACGAATTCAACACATCTTCTAAAACTTTAGGTAGGATAAATATTCTCTGGCCCTTTAATCGTATCATGAGAAAGTGTGTGCGGTGCACTAGTTTCATTTTCATGATAGCCTATCTAGATGTAGTTTATCAATAGTCCTTCGATTGCCTCTGAAGGTGATCTTTAGTGTCATTATCTTTTTCATTATTTCTAAAAATTCCGTTACGTTTAACCCTCCGTCGGGCGCGTTATCTGTGAGATACACTTTTTAAAGAAAAATATTTACCAAATTGCCTCCTTGAGGGTGGTGGTGTGCTCCCAGGTATGTGTTCCACAGGTCTTTCTGTAAAGTTCAGTGGTACAATTGCATTGATAGTGTTCTGTGATTTACATGCCATTATTTTTAATCTGCTAGATACAACGGGCCCGTTCACAGAAGTTTTTACTTTCACTTACCTATATATGAAATATATAGTATGTGGAAGTATTGCGATCGTGAAAAATTTCGACTTCCGGTTTTCAACGGAAATACACGTTTTGGGGTCCCCTGAGTCCAATTAACCAAGTCCCGCGAAATGGTCTGTGTGTGTGTGTGTGTGTGTGTGTGTGTGTGTGTGTGTGTGTGTGTGTGTGTGTGTGTGTGTGTGTGTGTGTGTGTGTGTGTGTGTGTGTGTGTGTGTGTGTGTGTGTGTGTGTGTGTGAACAGACTAGCTCAAAAACTATAAACCGTGCGAACCTGAAATTAGGTATTTAGTGTATGTATATGCCCGCGATGTGACAGCAAAAATTTCATTAAAATTGCTCAAAGGGAGGGGGTACTTTATTTAATAACTTTTTAAGTTTTTTCGATTTTCTCAAAAACGGCTCTGACGATTTTTATTAAACTGAGTATTTGATCTATTTATATGCCCGACATATGACTATAAAAATTTCATCAAAATTGATCAATCGGAGGGGGGACTTTACTTAATAAATTTTGTATCATCTTCACGTGTTTTTTTATCTACTCAAAAACGGCTTAAAGATTTTCATCAAACTGGGTATTTGATGTATGTATATGCCAAAGATGTAATAGCCAAAATTTCATCAAAATTGGTCAAACGGAGGGGGCACTTTATTTCATAACTTGTTTTGCAATGTTTACCTTTTTTCGATGATCTCACAAACGGCTTTAATGATTTCCATCAAATTCGTCATGTTTAATGAAAATTTGATGTTCCTTAATATCAGGTAAGCTTTATCATTCTTAAAATGTTCCGAGGGGGCTTAAATGGGTTTGGGGCCTTTCTTGTTTGTTTGTTTCCTATAAAGTACCTTTGTTTTTGTTTATATGGAGAAATTAACTGTCTCTCGTTACGCCTAAAAATAAAAAATGGCTAAATATGAGATGAGATAAAAATAAAGAAAACATAAAGAGGAGAAAAAAGAAAAATATTCAGTCAACTCATAAAACTCGTTGAGCCCACGCATGCGGAGTACGCCTTTAATGACAGACCATTGTCCATAATTAAAGCCGTTCTGTTCATTTGAGAAGTAGCAATTAACAAAACGCATTAATTTCAAATCTAAGTAAGTTGGTAAGTGAAAGTTGTGTGTTGCGCGCACGCACCAGATTTTTTCAATTCCGTATTTCTTTTTTCTTTTTTTATTGATTTAGTGTCTCTATGTAACAATTAAAATATACATATATATTTTTCTTACTTTATTTCATATCTGAATTACTGTAAAGCCTATTATCTGAGAGATACACGCGTCTGGTGTCGTATTTTTCTACTTTTCGTAATGGAATACAAGACTATTTTTTAAATATTTTTTTTTAACTAACACTTTCCATTCTTAAGGATTCGAATGAAACACATAACGTTCAAGTTTAGATAAAATGAAATAATGTTTTATGATGATTATCGTTAGAAGATCTCGGAGATACACGCGCCCGACAGCGTGAGATTCTTTACGCGCCCGACGGAGGGTTAAGTTTAAGTTTAGACTGTCGTCACTTTCTACATAGTAAATATTGCTCTTCTCCTCCTCGCTGGAACTAAAGACAAGTGGTAGTTTCACCTTTGTTTATGTTTACCTTACTTTTGTGACTGCGCCAACAAACCCCAGTTGCAGATAGCCAACTAACACCACCGGAGAAATCATATGAAAGATGGGTGACAGGACAGGGGAGAACAAGCAAACAAGAAACTGGTTAGTTGAAATGTAAGGTTTTTCAAAGGAGTTTGGGGCTATGTGAACAGAATCGGTGTCAAATGTTTTGCCATGCCTTAAAACCAAATTTACTGAAAATATAAAAATGTATTTAAATGTTGTAAAATCAATCAATGAAGCACACTCTTCTCTACACTGTTAGCATCGGACTGAAACCTCAGGACAAGACTCTCGAGGTCGAGCGGGTCACATGGTACGATTGTGGCGACTTCAAAACAGGTGTGACGGAAATTATAAGCCAAAGGTCAACCTACCCCCTACGCCAACCAACCCCGCTCTCCACTATAGATAAGGGTCTTTAACGAGTACCCGATATCGTACAGGCTCGGGATCTCCATGTTATGTCCCATCCGAGGGACGGCATAACCAAAGATTTTTTATTCCCTTTAAAAAATCGTAGGACCACCGTGGGACGCGAACCCTGTAGGTTGCTGTGCTAATCACTACACTATTGATGAGCAGGCCGGATACATAAAAACCTGGGAAAATGAAATATACATGAATCATTAAAGAGTATGGTAAGTGGAAGTCGTGTGATGCGCACAACGCGCCATATTTTTATGTTGTTCACGAAACATCTCTTCATATAAAAACTTTTTCCATATGAGAAGGCAGGAGGATATATAGGTAAGCATTCAATATGAACAGTATATCGAACGAAGAAACGGTTCAGGATAAGAAGGAAGAGAGGAATTGGATGGGAAACCACTTGCTGATCTCCTAAGCTCTGTGTATCTGCAGGCACAGCACCTCAGCACAAGATACCTTAGCACGAGATCGCGAGCTATTTCTTCCTTTGGTATATAATATATTCTCACTGCCATCTAACCTATGTCAGCATTGCGTCAATATTTCGGTTAAATAACATTCATACCCTATATACCGACAACTTCATTGCATTGATACACTCTGATGAGGAATATTCAACACGAGCAATTTCAACATTCTTAATATAAAAAAAACTTTTATTAAAACTGTTCTTTATCTTAAATCTCTGTCCAGGAAAATCATAACACACTTTAAGGAATGTTTTCTGAGGCATCTAATACCGAGGAAATGTGGGTTCTTTAATTGAACTAAAACAATTTCCTTGTTAAAGGAAAAAGAGAAACATCTTTCTCTATATTAGTTTCAAACTGGAAATGCCTTGATCCGGTGGCTATATTAACGGGAAAATCTACTTTTTTTTTTTTAAATAAAATTTTGGTTCAGTATTTTTTTTACCGCAAAGTGCGGTTAATAGAGGTCTACCGATAGATATTAACTCTCTCTCTCTCTCTCTCTCTCACTCATTTTGAAAATTTAAAAAAAAGGAACGAAAACGGAAAAGGAAACATTAGTCTTGGCCCCGGCTAGAAGAGAAAGAATTGACTTTAAAGCAGTACAAACGTTACGGAAATCCGGGTTCGAACCCCGGATAAGGCTAATATTTTCTCTTATTATAAAAAAATATTAAATAAAAATTGTATATATGCTATAATAGGGTTCTTGAGGTTCAGTAAATAATAAACGACTATATTATTGCGACGTTTCGAACTATATTTTTCTCACAATCATACCAATATCAGCAACATTGGTATGATTGTGAGAAAAATATTATATAGATATATTATATAATTATATAGATATTGCTATATAAACCATGTAGATTGCCGTTGTACATTAAAGTATCATAGTTAGTATATAGTAACATAGTACGTAGTACATTAAAGTAATATAGTTAGTATATAGTATGTAGTAAGTAATATAGTAGTAGGTTTCTATACATCTATTTTGTTTATATAGCAATATCCATCAGCAGCATTGGCATGGTTATGAGAACAATTGTAACGTAAAGTTATATTTAATTGCCACGCTCAGAAGGAGAAGGGGGTGG
Source organism: Aelia acuminata (assembly GCA_911387785.2). Taxonomy (NCBI): domain Eukaryota; kingdom Metazoa; phylum Arthropoda; class Insecta; order Hemiptera; family Pentatomidae; genus Aelia; species Aelia acuminata. The sequence goes on from OU426982.1 coordinate 15,340,804, forward strand.
GTCTTTTATTCTATTTCTTGGGAAATGGAAAATCTACTATTGGGGTACTTACCTCCAAAAGAAAATATTTTAACAAACAAAAAAAAATATGTATAAAGAGCGCCACGTTATTTTTTTCCGGGAATAACGAAACCCTGGGTGAGGAAAGGGAGAATTGATGAAAATAACAAATAAAATCAGGTCGCGGCTCAATATGGTGTTTCTGCCCCCTATATTTAATTGTTTGAAATGGCGTCACCTTTGCAGGGTATTAACCAGAACCAAAAAAACTTTAGTGTACTGCGATAACATATTATATTTTACTATTTTAATATTATTCTTTTTATATTCTCATATTATATTAAAAAAAAAATCAAGAAAAAAAAACAAATCCATTAAATCTTCTAAAATAAAGGAATTAAAAAACTAATTATAATAATTCTTTATTGGTCTTCAGGCTAAGCAGATAGTATGATTTTTTTTTTATAGATAGTCGAGTTTTTTTTTTTTTATTTTGATCGTTTATTAACCTCACACTTTTACAATATTCGGTTCTACGTTTCGGCACTAAGCCATTTTCAAGAAGATCACCAAAAATGTTAGAATTTCAATAATTTTGAACGAATTAAATTGAAAACAATTAAGTGATGAAATTAATTTAGTTATTTCATCATTAATTTAGTTATTTAGTTATTTAATAATTAAGTGATTGTGGTCAGAGGTTTTTACCCACCTCTGACCACAATTTTTAAAATAAAATAGGCTGTGTACCCTTGTCAAAAATTAAAAATCTTATTACTAATCAAAAACTATAGTCTCTTTATGTAAGCATCACAGTCAAATGGATTACTTTACCAGTCCCCTTATCCCCTCCAACATGTAACTTCACTGTTACTTAAATAAACAATTTGAAAATATTAATTAAAATCATGATTAAAATTTTTACATCTTTGTATTTTACTATTTATTAAAATTTTAAAATTCATAATAATTTTTCAAATTCATATGTTCTATTTTTTAAAAAAAAAAAGAAACAAAAACTTGACTAAAAAAACTAATATTATCCTCTAACAAAAAAAAAATATTAGCAGCCCTGAACTCTCATAAAAAAAAAAAAAAAAAAAATGATTACCTTTGATATGACATAAAATAAAATAGCTATCAATTTACAATAAAAAAAAATGAAAAAATCTTAAAATCTCTCCACTCTATTTATAATTCTACCATAATTCTCTCCACTCTATTTCTTCTAGTTTTTCACACTAAAAAAAAATAACTCCGTTTTCCCAGACTATAACAGTATATAATGTACTCACAGTTGAGTCTCCACAGCCGTTTTCGGGTCAGCCAAAGCTTTTGCTCTAAATCCCCTTTCGGGTGTCTTCAGTTGTCCTTTTCCTGGTCTCCTGGAGGTGCCAGAACGTTCGCCGGTTCCACCAGATTTCTGTTTTCTGGCGGACACACTCTCTCGTGACTTTTACTCTGACTCTTCGGCTCCGACTGACCCCTGGCCAGTATCCCACTATCCACTTCTTAATCCTAACTATTACCTATCAACTAACATCTATTTAAATATTTTATTTTTGAAGAGAAAAGATGGGGCTCCGCCGGGAGTCGAACCAGGGTCTACCACGTGACATGCGTGGTATGTTAACCACTACACTACAGAGCTCGCTTACAAGCGGAGCCAATCCTTCCTCTCCACCTTGGCCTAGGCAAAATCTTTTCTCTTCAAAAATAAAATATTTAAAAATTAATTTAAAAAAGGTGGTTACTCACGAATAAAGATTGAATTAATATAACATTTATTTACATTTGTTAAAGCCCGAATAAAAGTTGATTTTATTTTTATTTTTTAGAATATATTTTAAATTTATGTCAACATAAAGTAGTTATATTTTATTTAAAATAAGTTTAATTTTAATTATGTTTATTTAACAATAGAATGTAAATAAGCGCATTGTTTTTAACACCAGGTGGTGTTAATTAGTTAGTTAAAAAAAAAAACAGCTGACGCCACGGGCTTGCCAGTCTCGAGAAAAAAGATTAAGTGTTACCTTCAAGAGGCGGGCGCAAGCGACGGTGCTGCTTCTGCGACGGCGCTGCAGGAACTAGAGAAACGGGGATAAAAGCGGGGCCATTACCTGGGATTCATAGGGTTTTTTGGCGTTTTTAATTTATTTTTCCATAATTAAAACCCGATTGAGCAAAAAATCATTTGAAAAATATCTAATAGGTATTGCTCGGTCCCTCAGTGTTCAATTAGAAAATCAAAAGACGTGTCATTCCCTTTTATTTCACAAAAATAAAAAGCTTCTTAAAGAGTGGATTGTAAAATTAAGAATAGATAAGCCTGTTTCGAAACATATGACGATATGTAGTCTTTATTTTAAAGAAAGAGACTATATTTATCCAGGTAAATATTAGTATTTGACATTTTATTATTCCAAAATGCAAGTTTTTTGCAAATAACATTGAGACCACAGTGTCATAGATTTGTTTTTCTTTTTTAATTTTCACCATTTTTCTATTACATCCGTTGTGCTTAATTGTTCCATGTTTTCAATGCGAAGCCTGAAAGTTTTGACAAATAAATAAATAATATGACAAAGAATCTAAGCTGTCATAACAATGATTGTGTGAACAGGTAATTAATGTTATTACTAACCGAAAAACGTCGAGTAAAGTTACAATGATGTGTTTGCATTTGCCAGAACTACCAGCTTTACACGTACAATGACAAGAAAATTGCTTATTATTATTAATAAATTTTATTTCCACTTTTATTTGATGGGGCAGTCCTTTAAAATTGCTAGTTTAAAGGCACGAGGCTTGTAAAATAACTGTGTTTTTTATTTTTAGATGTTATTCCACATGTAAATATGTGGTTTGCATCAAGAATAGCCTGCCCTTTAATTAATGGTCTTTTAAAATTACCAATTATCTCTATCACATCAACTAAGTCCAACACCGTTCTTTCCGACATTTTGCAAAACTACTAGCGCACCCTATAGTCGATTGCGCCTTCCTATAGTGCACAAAGTAAACTTTAATGCACCATCCCAATTTTTTTATTGGAACACCACCAGAGAGCCAACCCTACCACCGGGCCCGGCCTTCATTCATTGCCCTGGCGACCTCCATTTAAACATCGGTCTACAGCAGAAGGTTTATTTTTGTAATTTGAAGACACTAAGGTTTTTTTTTTTTATTTTGTTTACATAGAAACACTTCGTTAGAAAACATAAAACAACTTAATTACATTTGTTTATCTGTTTTAGTTTACTTTAGGTTTAAAATCACAGTTTTTTTTTGTATTGGTTAATTTTAGATAAACTATACATAAGTTTTCTTTTCTTTTCTTCTTTAGCTTGTGGAAGAATTTTTCTTTGTTATTATTCTGTTAATATTCATACATTATATTTTGTTTTGTGTGCAACAATCAATTTCAGTGATATTAATGTTTTCAATTGAATAAAACATATGATTAATCAACAAAACAGAGTTATTATTTATATAGGAAAATAATAAAAATGAATCAGCGAATATTAGGTGTGAAGGATAGTATTTGAATTAATAATAATACCCCTTCCCCTACAACATTTTTGAATGCAAACATTTCCGACTGTTACATAATATATTCTCAAAACGTCGCAATAATATAGTCGTTTATTATGACATATGTATTTATATAAAGTTTTTTATTACATTAATTTTGTTCTTAATCAACCTGTATGATGAACGTAGTCGTATAAATAAACTACAAACAAGTCCCTTCCAAGATTACACATTGCGTAATATACAGAGTATTTAACATTCGATGAAGCGTTCCAGGAATTGTTTGTTTCGATGAAAAATAAACCTTCAAATCGGTTTATCTATTTAGATTAATTACAATTCATTTATCCTAGATAATATTGTAACACTTATGTGTTACAAAAAATGTGTTTAAAAAATTTTAGTGAAAGAAAATAATTATTAATTAAACAGGATATAAAAATAATCACTTTGTAAAACAGAAATAACCCTATGAATCTCCAGTCCATCTCTCCTTATATTTAGTCGTATGAAGAACAGCCTCGAAGGTTCTAGGCCAGAGTAGATGGTACTCGAATATTATAGTCACAAACATGTACTATCACAGTTTGTTCCAAAAACAAGTCCAGAAATATTCTAAACCACTTGTTTTGTTTCACGCCACACAATTCTCATTAACTATTAATTATAAAATACTTTTATTAGTTTAATTTATAATCTTACACTTAATTTTAATCATTCAGACAATCTCAATACTTTTGTAGCATGCAGATAAATCAATGTCTGTAGATTGGTTAAGTTAATGCATTGGTAAAACTTTTGCTCGAATATGTTTTCAACCTCTTAGATAGAATGCTGTGTTCCGATTCAATCATATATAAACTACCTTACTCTCATCGGCGTAGTTAAACTTTTCTAATTCGACTAAAAGGGGAGTGATTTTAAATAGTACGAGCTGTAAGTAAACAGCTGGTATCTATACATATGTTTGGCTCATATGTTGGTATCTTGAAATATGGCTTATTAAAAATATCGACTAATGGAATATAATTTGACCAATACACATTTTGTTATCGTATATAACCAAGTATATATATATAAATAAAAAAAAAAAATATTTCCATTTACTGTGGGGAATTGTAACTATTGGCTTCATGATTCTAAGGGGTGCTCTATCTGAATTATCGATATTTGGTAGCGAGCTCCAATTCAGTAAAAATTCTCTTAACCCATTTCGTTCCCATTACTATTATTTTTATCATGAAGTTTTTGTTGATACTTCAAATATGCACACTTTAGATATTCACGCATAAAAATCGACACTAAATCATTGATGTTTCGTCAAGGAAAATTATGTAAAATAATCTGTTACCAACTTTTTAACTGTTTTTCAAGTAATATCTTGATTTAGGCAATGCAATAATGAGGGGAAAATGGGGCAGATTTTTCCGACATTAGAGGTGAATTAATTTTTCCGACAATATGGTGAATATTGCCTGTTCATCATTATCAATTTTGGTGGACAGCGACACAAGGCTATTAAATTGTAAGTTTGTAACTACGTCCCAACGTTCAGTATCTATGGGTTGTAGCATTTGTTATAGAAGTGGAACTTGTATTAAATTGCAAGGAGCAAAATACCTGGCTTATCCGTAAACTGAGATGTCGACGTACAGTAGGGTAAACCATACAGTTATTGGCACTCAGTACAGTTATTGGCACCCCAACTTTAACTTAAAGAAATAAGTAAACAAGTCCTAATTTTATTACAAGATATACATGAATCTAATGTTTGAAGGGTCCTCTAAGTCATCTATGAAGTAAGACTTTAACAAACTAACCATAGGGAAGATTTCATAATTAAATCCACAGTGTGCCAATAACTAGATTTGGCACTTTTACCAATAAATATTGCCATATTGTAAAACTATTGAACTTTTGACCCAAAAATTCTCTTGAGTCTTTATGAGGATAGATATTGAGGAGCTATAGGAAGTTTCTATTCGATCCCTTAATGAAAAGTATTGTTTTTAATTTAACCACAGAAATGTAGTCTTAAGGGTGCCAATATCTGTACGGTTTACTCTACCAGTCAAAAGTTTAGACTCACCCTTAGATTTTGTAAAATAAATAAATAACAGAATTTTATTTATTGAACAGCATAATAACTATACTTTTATTTTTAATTTAAAAATAATTGTATGCGAAAATATCAGATAATGTTGGAAATGTTATCTCTTGAATTGCAATTATTTTTTTTACAGTATACTACTTATGAAAGTATTTCTTTCTAGACTGTTAGCTAGCCTAGAAAGTGATCCATTACACTACTAGTAGTGTAAAGGAAACATCTGTTTTCTTTACTGTACTAATACAGTAAAGAAAACACATGGTAACAAAACTCTTAAAAAGCTTACTAACCTTTTTATCACTTTAATTTAAATATATCTGAAGTTAGTGCTGTCAATATTCCCAAAACTATATTTGATCAATGAAATGAAGGTACCGAAGAATTTCCTTCAAAATCACGACACAGATACGAATTTGAATATAATAAACTACAGGAATAGAGAAAAGATGATGATCTATTTAGAGACGATCCATTATATAATATGAATAATAAAAAGTATACTGACTCCAAACGTGAGTTTAATTCATTCACCATTCAATTCATTCAATTACCATTTGAAGGATTAAATATTAGTAATAATACTAATTGTACATTTAATCAATATATATTATAAAGCAAAGTGTACAATGTGCGTGCTAATAAGGCTCAAAAACGACTTCACGTACGATCAAGAAATTTATGTCGTCGTGTACCCATATAGCCCCTAACGGTGAAGAAGGTTACCGTTTTTATATTTAGGGTGTAAAATTTAAGAGAAAAAGGGCGAGAATTTCAACCCTCTTGCACCATGTAATTAGCTATCTGTTCGGGTTAGTGAATGAAAAATTTAGTTCGAGCTCCAGACTACCAGGATGCGCTAGGGTGCGTTTCACCCAATGTTTATTGTCCATTAAGGTTGTAATGGTTATATATTTTTTCAGCTGTTCTTTTTAAATTACTAAAAAAAATTAAGGGCAAATAATTAGTTTCTCCATTGCGTTTCAAAATAAAATAATGATTTTACATCTCTGCAATCAATTAGAAAATCAACTGGATTCCTTAACAAATTAATTTTTACATATGAAGGCTAATTCATCAACACATTACATTTAATCAGATTTATAATAATATAAGTACATTTATTGCAATATGAGTGACTATTTCTTAGTAGTACAGTGAGCGTATAAAAATAAAAAATATATAAAAAAAGAAATAATGACTGAATATAAATCGAAAATAAAAAGTTTGAACTGTTCTTATTGTAGTTATGAAAAAGAAGTTGGTTTGATTACTATGTATGATGAGCCTTCCAGTTGGCAAAATGGATAACTCCAATTTCAGCATTTATTTAATTTTATCATCCCTTATAGTTCAGGATAAAAAGAAATATGGTAAAAAAATTGTGCCTCCATCAATTTTTTTTTTAACTTTGTAATTGTATATTATGTATATATTATGAAGTAAGAATCGAGATCTGCAAAATTAAGGGGGATATTTTAAGGGAGGTCGAAATGGAAGAAAGGTCTTAAAAAAGAAGTTGCTTTGAATCTTCGGTAGTTTTTATACTTCTGGATCCAATAGGACCATTTATATGCCATTACATTCAACAGATCGAAAGTTGTAAAAAATTATAGTTGAAAAACCATACCATGCTAACACAATGACTATTACGCACATATTGCACGTCAGCAAGATGATGGTTGAAACTCGAAAAAAATATTTTCTTTTTCTTTTTGGATGATCAAATGTCAAGGTTCAAGTGATTTATCATTGTTATTACGTACCTACAGAGGCGACTAGGAAAAATAGTCTACCATTGCGGCCTTTAGTACCAGTTGTACTAAATGTAACTCAGAAGTAGCCCTCTACTTGCGTTAACACGATCATCCCCACCGTAAAAGAATCTGATAAATTGCGCCTGAATATGGTAAATAGCGCCCAGTGGTCAAGCCTAAGACGTGCTCGAAATATAATTTTTTTTAACTGAGATATCAGATTTTTCATCTATAATCTAATAACTTATTATCTGTTAACTGCATGGAATGGGCTTATAAGATTCAGAATCACAGAAACCATCAAAAACGATGCATTACTCGACAAAGTTGCAGCCAAATTAATTTTGCCATTTTCAGCCCCCCATTATGTATATAGGGTTCCGTATTTGGGCAGACTCTGCAGATCTCGAATCTTAATATTAATACGAAGTTCCACGAAGGTGCTAATTTCCTTTAATTTTAACGTTTTTCTGTTATTAAAACTACCACACAATTACCGGAGCAAAGCCGGGCACCCTAGCTAGTATAAATATAAATATGTAGATTTTTTTAACGATTTATCAACAGCTCCTACCATATGATTTTCATTCATTATTTGTTAACCTTATACGTTTTATTAAATGTTACCCAAAATATAATTCTTATGATATATTTTATTTTATTTTTCAGTATAATGTAAAATAATTTACATCACTTGTACAGAAAGTGTCCCTACAGTACTCGGCTGGGCCACACTCGTCAAACCAGACCTCGTACTGTAAAAACCCACTTTCTGTACTAATGATGTTAAATAACTATTAAACTTGAAGATTTTGAATTAAATACAAGTGAGTCTAAACTTGTGATCGGTACTGTAGGTTGCAAGATGCAATTTTTTACAATTCTTATGTTATATTGTTCATGAAGATCCGATTTTATTTTTTCAAGACTCACTACGTCTTGATACTTATGCGATAAAATATTTTCTATGCTTTTTTAGAATGCTGAATTATTGACTCATTAAATATCGAATGATTATAACTATAGTTCTTAAAATATTGTCCGATTAATATGGTTTTAATAGATTAATTAGCAAGGAAATTAAAATAATTAACAGAATAACAGCTAGGAGGGAAGGTGGAGTATTATCGGGAGATATAACTGAGGAGAGAGAGTTATGGGACTAAGTGATCTTGACGCTGACATTATTAATGACACACCAACTCCTAGGACGAGACTTAACGACTCTACCTAGCAGAGGGCTGTCTCTTGGGATCTCTGCTTTCATGACAGCTCCGCTACTCAGCTTTAAGTACTCCCCATATTTCATAATCTGATGTTTGTTCTTAAGCCTAAACTATGACCCAAATCTCAATAATTTATAATTTATTCTAATACATGTAGGTATTTCTTAAAGTTGTATACTGGGTCATTCCACGTCAATTCAACGCAGGCTTGAGCGTCACCATTTCAGATTTTCTTGAAATTTGGTATATGTGTACTACTTGTATCTACTAGAACAATTGTGAAATATTACTGAGATATGTCTACCCGTTTTTTAATTATTGGTCTCTAAAGCCATCAAAAATAGGTCCAGAAACAGAAAAAATCATGATTAAAAATAGCTGTAGATGTTTTCCGAATTTGACTAGGACTATGACATTGATGTCGTTAAATAGTGCATTCCATGCCGTTTCATATGATATACAGCAATATATAGGTTTGTACTAAAGAAATTTCCTTAAAACCTTGTTCAAAATTTTAATTTCAATTACCTCGAAAAGGGCGTCTTTTAGAATTCTTATATTTTTTTAAAAAATGGGTAGTAAGTTAACAGTGCCCCAATAGTTGACCTTTCGCACAAAAAATGTGAATAATAAGATTCAGGGTTGATTACTTTGGTTCAAAATTTGGCGATAATTTGCCAAGTTCAACTAGTTAGCTGTGCTGCCATCGACATTAGTTTGATGAAAACTCAAGCTTATTTGTGAGAGGTTGTAATGGCGAATTTTCTAGTGGCCTGAAAACTTGGTTTCTGCTACCCTGTTTCATTAAGGTGGAAGTCAAGTTAAATTTTTAGTTTTAGCTTTTTAGTTGGTTTATTTGTGTTCAATTATTTTTTAACAACTATTCATAATATTTGATATCATTTTCGATTTATTTATACAATGTTTTAGAGCTTAAATGTGGGTGTCAACTATTAGAACAAAAATTAATCCTTAATTTCAATAGTTGACATCGATGTCAACTATTGGTGTTTTTTACTCTGATGAAACTGATAGTTTAAAATAATTTGCTTGGTTTGAAAAATATCTGGGTTTAATATCGGTAGTGGAATCACTGATCTAGCTCCATCCTAACCAATGTTCGACAGTGGTGTCAACTATCCGTTCAAACGTGTCAACTAGTGGAAAATTCTGTTTGTAAAGTTGACATCGTGTGTGTTTATAGTTGACATCTATGCATAGCCTCAGCTTTATTTGACATTATCTTGTTTTGTTTATTTTTTAATTTAAGTAACAATAGTAACAGTCGGAAATAATAACAATTTTATTTTATAATGGAATAAAATATATCATAAACTTAAGTAGTTGAATGGATTGAATAATACAACTTATTATAAACTTATAATAATTATAGATGTTGTAAATAAATGTTGTAAATAGAATTCAAAAAGAAACCTAAGGAAAATTCAGTTAATCAGGAGATACCTGAAAATGCTGCAGCACTGGAAGTAGACGAAACCATACCAACCAACCAGAAATTTGGGACGAGAAAGAAAATCAGAAAAGCTTAGATCCCAAGAGCAGGAGCAGAGAATTAATGTTGATCAAGGAATATTTCTTTAAGAGGAGGAGCAGGGTAGTTTAAGTGTTGTTGAAGGAAAATTTATAATAGTTGGGTTCTCAAATAAGAGATTTAAGCGTAAAAAATGTCTGACTCAAGTTACTAAAGTTGTCAGTAAATTAGAGATTCTGGTTTTACTTTTACAACCATACAATCGGATGATACTAAGTTTTATTAACACCGATACATGTTGCACAGTCCCATCATGTGAGATTATCCGCGATACATATGCCCAAAGTTTTTACCTTTAATCGACAGCAAAGGTACCATTTTAGTTTCCCACTTGAGGTAGATTAATTTAAAATTATTATTGTTATATGGTATCTGTATTATTCTTAATTGGATGATCTCATTTTTCAGTTTAATATTTTTTCTTTTGTCTATTAAGTTTTTGTGTATAAAATAATTAAATTATGGAAATTTTATATGTTTCGTTTCAATTTTGAATAGTTTATAAATAAAAAATGATTAACTTTTGTTGCAGTCCTTATTACCTATTCTCTATATTTATTAATATTCTCCTTGAGAAATTAAATAAATAGTGTAAGTGTCAACTATTGACACAATAAATGTCAACATTCCAAACCTTTCCATTTTGATGTGTCAACTATTGGCACATTTTAGAAGGTTCAAATAAATCATTTTTTATAAAAACCGTAAATGTCGACCATAGGATATTGTATTCCAAGTTTTCTAGAGGGATTGGCCTAACTAAATTCATAACAAAGATTAACCTAAAATCAATATTTTCGTAAACAGTGTCAATAATCTAATATGTTTTTCTTAACCTGTCAACTATTGGTACAGTTACCCTAGTAGTATATCTATTTATACAACAAAATATGAAAGTTGGATCAAAACTACTTCATTACTAAAAAAATTGAAAACTAATAATGAAATGTAAGAAATCTAGCATTTTATGATTAAAAATAGCTGCAGACGTTTTCCAAAAATTTACTAGGATTATGAGATTGGTGTCTTTTAGCAGCGCATTCCATGCCATTTCGTATGATATACAGCAATGTATAGGTTTGTACTAAAGAAATTTCCTTAAAATTTGAATTTCAATTATCTCGAAAAGGTCATCTTTTAGAATTATTATATTTTTTGTTATAGTTAGTAGTATATCTACTTATACAACAAAATATGAAAGTTGGATCAAAATTACTTCATTACTAAAAAAATTGAAAATTTTTTCTTTAGTAATTGAAAAGGAAATTTCTTTAGTATCAACCTATACATTGCTGTATATCATATGAAACGGCATTGAATGCACTGTTAAACTAAACCAATCTCATAGTCTTAGTCAAATTTGGAAAACATTTACAGCTATCTTTAATCATGATTTTTTCTGTTTCTGGAACTATTTTTGAGGGATTTAGATACCAATAATGCAGAAACGGGTAGACATATCTCATTAATATTTCACAATTGTTCTAGTAGATACAAGTAGTACACATATACCTAATTTCCAGAAAATCTGAAATGGTGAGGTTCAAAATGATATATTTTTGTGTTGATTTGACATAGAATTGCCCTACTACCTACCATTTGCTTAACACCGTCGCTATATCTGAATCAACAGAAAAATACTTGGATCTCTTCAAGACCCGTTTTGCCCTCTACTGATAGCAAAGGCCTCTACAGTGATCTTGGTGTCGAGCGTTTAATACCTGATTCTGAGTATAATTGTTGCACTGAATCCAAAATTGCCAGCAGTTTTTCTGTGACAGCTCTAGTTGTTGAGGTATAAATGACGTGACTTACTTCTTAAAACATAATTACTCGAATACTTATGCAGAATAAAGCAGGTGGAAAAAAAACAAAGATATTAAAATTCTTCATAATCACTTTGTAACTAAAACAAATTACATTTCAAAGGGACTATATTTCACACTTTGGAAGCTTCTTTTGCGTGACTTTCTTCAATGGTTTCTTCAAACAGTATCGTTTTAGGTTCCAGAAGTAATCTGCCATCATGTCGGTATCCCATGATCCAGTTGAACACTTCAAAAGTATAACATAACAAAAAGTAATTAAAATGATTTGCAGGCTGGTAAAATCATATTGAAACGCATTGTTACAAGTTATTGCTAGATGTTATTATTTTTGAATTCTTACAAACAATCATATATAGCTAATAGGTATTTATTCTAAAATAAGAAGAAAAGCGTGCTAAAATAATTCATCTACACATCTATCTCGGATTGTGTTATATATATCATAGGTATTGAAATTTAAATACAACTACTTTTAAGGTACGATGAAGCTAAAAAAATAGAGCTGATAGAAAAACTCTGATTGCGTTATTGAAATCAGCGCCCCAAACATAGTTAAAATCAGCTATAAGATTTTTTTTCTGTAGTGCTGTGAAGGTGTTTAGTGGAGGTAGACTATTCATGAAATAGCAGAATATATTGAGATTTTGTCTGTTTTTAATATTTATATATTAACTTAATTGAATTATTGTGGATTAACACGTTTTATAATTTTAATTTTTTTTATTTTTTAAAAGAAAAGATTTTTATCGGCCAAGAATCGAATCCGGGTCTCCCATAGGTCAAGCGCGGGCACCTAGCGAGGCCCATCTTTCTTCAAAAAATTAAATATTTAAAATTATTAGAAAATTTTAAAATGCTCTCATCAACAAGAAATATTTTTGTTTATTATTAATAGTTTTATTTATTTTATTATATGACCATTATTTTATTCACGGTTTTTGTTTATGTTTTTGATATAAAAAAATAATTTTCTAGAACTAAGCATGCAACTTTCTATTATTTTAATCTTGTTATTACTGCTGATTTTATAATTATTTTAGATTTTCTGTTTATTGCATGTTTTTTTTTTTTTATTAATTTTTACTTACTATTTATTTTCGTACAACTTTAAATTGATATCCCGTGTTTTTCGATTCCAAAGAATTAATCATGTAGCCTTATCATATTTCCTCTTGTTTTTTTTATTTTTTATTTTTTTTTTTTTTTCAATTGTCTATTTCCTGTATATTTCTTGATTTTATTTTCACTTTATTCTATTTTTCAGTTGATTTCTATTTCCTTTGAACTTTTTTTAATTTACCTGTTTTTTTTTTATTTTATTTTGAAGTTTATCAAACCATCAGGCATTGATAACCAATCTTCATCGCAATCCTTATAAATTGAAAAACGAAAAATTTCTCTTTGATGTTGAAATATGGTTGCACAAGGGAAAAACCCAAGAAAGTTATTTATTTTTATTTATCTCCGATGGCGCTATGGTCCAGGTTAGAAACAGGCCTTTATCTGTTCGTATTGTTTGTTTGTTTAACGTCATTTTATGTCACTAAGGCTAATCGGACGATGCTACAGTGGCAGTCCTAAATTTTGCCTATCCAGGTATAGGATAGGGATCTTTCACGAGTACCTGACATCGTACAGGCTCGGGACCTCCTTTTTACGTCCTATCCGAGGGACGGCATGGCCAAGGATTTTTCACTCTCATTAAAATATCCTAGGGCCACCAGGGGACGCGAACCCGCCACCTGTAGTGTTGTAGGTTGCTATGTTTACTCTTCCTCAAACTCCAAGTTAAATCTATTGTCTGCTTCCAAATCATATCCTTCTGTTTCTTCTTCCAAATCGTATCCATCTGTTTCCTCATCAATACCCATCCTGGGGATCCTATTCTCCTAGAGCTGCATTCCCTCCGCGTCATGAACTAACTATTTCTTCCTATCATGATGGTAGATACAATATCTAGCGAGTTATGTAACCCTACCAATTCTTTATTTTTCTGCATCCAAGATCAATTTATTCATATACTTTTGAGGAAAGAAAAGTTGACAAGAATTTTATAGTTACTATGTCATCGTTCGATAATTAAAGTGGATCTTAAAATATTGTTGCAGATTATCCGATTTTACAGATCGTTAGATATTCGTGCCAAAAATTATCAAGAAGGCAAAATCTGGGTAAAATTACTGAAAAAGCGATCCCTATAAATAATTATTCGAATTCTTCATTGTTACAGAAAATCTGCATAAAAACTAATGCTTTATGAGCTTACTTGGCCCATCAAGTCACCATGTCAGGTGTTGTTAATAAAAAAAAAAAAAAAAAAAAAAAAGACGGGGAAGGCTAGTAGTAATGGCCAAAGAGTATAGAGGAGAATAGAGTGACAGGGCCCCGTTTGACATGTCAGGATTTGCAAGATTGTACATTTAATTCGACAGAAAGGAAAAAAAAGTGATGAACTGAGGTTATGAAGAAGTGCACTTATGAAAAACAGACATTAAAAAGTAGGGGAGAGCGGGGTTGGTTGGCAACAGTTTTCACTAATACAATCCCAACATGGCTGATACCACTGTAAACTCCGAGTATTAGAGTACTTCAAGTATTTTTTTCACCACGCAATATTTAATACTACTATCATAGAAAATTGAAGTATTCGTCAATCCAGAGTATGCCAATTAACCCCCTATGTGGGGGAAGGTTGGCCTAGAAGGAGGGGTTGTTTAGACATCTCATTCAAGTACTGCCTGACACATATTATTGTTATTAAAAGCTGCACTATAATGGAATAATAATTTTGAATCGGTTTTAAACAGCTTTTAAGGGAAAATAGAAGAAGATGAAAGAGGAGTTTGGAGCTATGTGAACAGAATCGGAGTCAAATGTTTTGCCACCCCTTTAAAGCAAATTTACTGAAAATATAAAAATTTACTTACATTTTGTAAAATCAATCAATGAAGCCCGCTCTTCTCTACACTGTTAGCATCGGATTGAAAACTCAGTACAAGACTCCCGAGGTCGAGCGGGTCACATGGTACAATGGTGGGGCCTTCACAACATGTGTGACGGAAACTATAAGCCAATGGCTAACCTACCCCCTATACCAACAAACCCCGCTCTCCACTATGTTTATTGTTGATTATGAATGATAATAAAAATGTTCATTTATGTGTTTTGTTCCCCCCTTAATACAACGAATACCTGATGGAAAGGAAAGAGACGATTTTCAGAAATAAGGTCTAAAATATAAATAAAAAAATAAATCATATTAACCCACTATAGTGAATATGTTGTATATTCTCACACTCTAGCTACTTTTAGCATTTCAGCAAAGCAGGATAACATTGTAATTATACGTCTTATGCTATCTTATGATTGAATGCGAGTGACTATTCAACAAAGAATTTCTTCAAATAATTTTGTTAAACCTTACAAGGTAGATAATGTCCTCATTGATAAGAAACCAGTAGAGGTCTGCCTAACTATCCTCAAATTTCTCTGTCATTACTTCCAGTCGAAATGGCAAAGGGAACCGATCCGAGCGCTAATAACGATTATCGTTTGTCGAGGCAACTCTGGAAATACGATCATTATCTGAGCCTCATTAGAGTGTTCTAAGGCCTCCCATAAAATAATCTACTTTGCCAATCCTCTTCCAAATATATTTTACTGCCTTAAAGCAATATAAAACCCCCGAAAAAGTTGGACAGAAAACAACTTGTTTATATGGACATGGTGAACGAAGGCTCTGTCTGTAAAGAATTATTTCACTGATCCAAATCCATCTTAATCGTCTCTTACGGTTAAAATGATTAACTTAAATTATATTGAACGCTTCAAAAAACAGAAAAAGTCATATTAGCTATATGTACCACATATGAAAAAAAAATATTAGTAATAAAAAAAGAATTATTATTTTCATATGTTATATTTCACTTGCCCTTGCCGTAAAATATTTTTTATCACATTATTTTCCCTTCCTTCATCTTGTTCAAGTAACTTAATCAAGAAAAAAAAATAACTAGTTTAATACTCTAACGTGAAACAAAACAAAACACAAAACATATGATTTAAAATAGTTTTAAATTATTTTATTAGAAGATAAAAGATTCGACCACGGCCGGGAATCGAACCCAGGTCCACCGCATCTCCGTTGCGGCGCTCTTACCACTGAGCTAACCGTGGGGCCGTCCCAGACGTGATCGAATCTTCTACCTCTGCGATCCCTCCCACCAGGTCTCGCCACAATGTAGCGAAGTACCGGGGGGCTGAACAATTGTCCAGACGAACGGGATCTGATTGACATACGTAAAAAGATATTCATTTAATGATGTTATTTATTTATGGTCTTTGGTAGAATAATTTTTTCGTCTGGACAATTGCTCAGCCCCCCGGTACTTCGCTACATTGTGGCGAGACCTAGTGGGAGGAATCACAGAAGAGAAAGATTCGATCACGATCGGGACGGACTCACGGTTAGCTCAGTGGTAAGAGCGCCGCAACGTAGATGCGGAGGACCTGGGTTCGATTCCCGGCCGTGGTCGAATCTTATATCTTCTAATAAAATAATTTAAAAATTATTCTACCAAAGACCATAAATAAATAACATCATTAAATGAATATCTTTGACGTATGTCAATCAGATCCCGCTCGTCTGGACAATTGTTCAGCCCCCCGGTACTTCGCTACATTGTGGCGAGACCTGGTGGGAGGGATCGCAGAGGTAGAAGATTCGATCACGTCTGGGAAGGCCCCACGGTTAGCTCAGTGGTAAGAGCGCCGCAACGTAGATGCGGAGGACCTGGGTTCGATTCCCGGCCGTGGTCGAATCTTTTATCTTCTAATAAAATAATTTAAAAATTATTCTACCAAAGACCATAAATAAATAACATCATTAAATGAATATCTTTGACGTATGTCAATCAGATCCCGCTCGTCTGGACAATTGTTCAGCCCCCCGGTACTTCGCTACATTGTGGCGAGACCTGGTGGGAGGGATCGCAGAGGTAGAAGATTCGATCGCGACTGGGACGGCCCCACGGTTAGCTCAGTGGTAAGAGCGCCGCAACGTAGATGCGGAGGACCTGGGTTCGATTCCCGGCGGTGGTCGAATCTTTTATCTTCTAATAAAATAATTTAAAAATTATTTTACCAAAGACCATAAATAAATAACATCATTAAATGAATAACTTTGACGTATGTTAATCAGATCCCGTTCGTCTGGACAATTGTTCAGCCCCCCGGTACTTCGCTACATTGTGGCGAGACCTGGTGGGAGGGATCGCAGAGGTAGAAGATTCGATCACGTCTGGGACGGCCCCACGGTTAGCTCAGTGGTAAGAGCGCCGCAACGGAGATGCGGTGGACCTGGGTTCGATTCCCGGCCGTGGTCGAATCTTTTATCATCTAATAAAATAATTTAAAAATTATTCTACTAAAGACTATAAATAAATAACATCTTTAAATAAAATAGTTTTAGACTTGTTGGAACAAAATGTTTGTGACTAAGATGTTTGAGTCCATGCTACGCTTGCCTAGAACCTTCCAGACAGTCCTTCTTCATACTAGATATAAGGAGCGATGGACAGCAGAGTTGTTCTGAAACTCAAGGCTTGTGGTTATTTTTTTGTTACACTGTAGTTAAAAAGTGATACATTTTGTAACCTGTTCAATTATCGTGTTTTCTGGCATTTTAAAAATCTTATTTTTCTGTCATTCTAAATAAGCTGGCTAGCAAGATAAAATAAAATCTGATATTTACCTTCTGAGTCCAGAGTGATACAAAGACTGAAGGTAAAATGAGGTGAGAGGTTGTGAGTGGTAGGGAGTTAGTTTGCCGACTTCAAAGGTTTATTACGGGGAAACCCCAGCGCTTTTGAAGTGAAATGCTACATGACAACTAAGTGAAAATAAAATATTAAAAACTAACAAAATAGATGATACTGTAAGAAAAATGTCAGTTGTCATGAAATCATGTTTTGACTTCATAGGTACCCGCAAATATCGATGTACCTCTGTATTATTATTATCTTTAGTAGTGTATAACTTCCTTCTGTATATTTTTCAATTCATTATGCTTTGTTAACTTATGTATTATCTCAATTTTGTGTTATTATTGAGTCCAGACATAACAATTTGTATACAGTATCATCTATTTTGTTAGTTTTTAATACTTTATTTTCACTTATTTATCATGTAGCCTTTCACTTCAAAAAGCGTTGGGTTTCCCCGTAATAAACCTTTGAAATCGGCAAACTAACCACCTACCACTCACTACCTCTCACCTTATTTTACCTTCTACTTGTACTACTACTTGTAACCGTAGCTGACGGATACGGGAAGTCCTATAAGAAAATATTGGATTCGAATACAGTATCTAAATACAAAAGTATCTGTAACCTGTACTTTTTTACTCGGATAGTGCTCTACTCTGAAGTCGGCAAACTGACCCCCTACCACTACCTATCACCTTATTTTACCTTCAGTCTTTGTGTCACTCTGGACTCAGAAGATAAATATCAGATTTTATCTTGCTAACCAGCTTATTTTAATATTCATGTATAATGCCTACCATTTTTTATATTATTATCAGTTTTGTAAGGTATTCATTTATTGTCATCCTCTTGCATAGATACTCATATATTTGTTTTCTTTTAGCCCTGTTGAAGATCCAAAAGTTGGATCGAAACGTTGGCTTTCCATAATAAAAAAAGTTTTAACTGATTATCATTCAACCTACCATAAAAATACATACATTATTCAGCCTTAAATAATTATGGATAAAATATTTATAAACAGCTTTTTCTAATATAATTTCAAATATTTAACTACTTAACATAATCAGTTAAGTATTAAGTTAACAAAAACCTATTACTAATATTACACGGGGATTAATTTCAATCCATGAAGTTTTTTATACTGGGTAACGTGTTATTTTCAATTTGTAATCTGATATAACTTAAAATAAATGAAAATGTTTGTGATACAAAGGTTCGCTTTGAAAACAGTACAGAAGGGTAATGGTCTAAAGCCAGAGTAATATTACTTAATTAGTCCGGTTACTCCGTAGGAAAACATTAAAATGAAATGTTGAACAAGCTTTTCCCTGCTCTGCCATTAGCGTGAAAATGAATCTCATTTAAGATTCTTTTTTCGTTTTTTAATTCGGGTTATCTTTGTAGATGTTTATTGTTCATTACAAACTTACAACGCATTTTTATCACTTCGAATTAAGATGAAAGAGAAAATTTCATGAAAAATAAAAGTTACAATACTTAATTAACAAGATCGAAATTTATTTTTTACTTTCACAAAATGGAATTTTTTTCACAAGTAAAATTATTAAATTATGTCAACTCTAACCCGAAATTAATACGATTATTCAACTTTTTGTTAAAGGAGAAGTTGTATCGCAAAAAGAGGCGCTCTCATCACAAATGAATTCACATATATATTTTTTATTAGAAGAAAATGACACTTCACAATGTCAGACAAACATGGATAAAAAATTTATCAACTAGTAATAACAGTCTAACACAAACTTAACCAAATGATTTAGAACAAGACTAACTCTCCTGTCAATTACTCCTTACATGTAGTCTGATTCAGAACTATCTTGGATTACTCGACAAGCGTAGAAGATACTCGAATAGTTAAGAACAGTCACGATCATGTACTAGAACAGTTTGTTCCAACAAATCTTTTATTTAAAGAAATTTATTTATTTAATCTTTACAAATCATTTCAATGTTGATTCTGTTTTTGTTTACCTATTTTTATTATCTTTAATTATATTTATTTCTGAAAGGAATGTTCTTCGTAGAGTATATTTTCATTTGTATATATTTTTTGCAGAACCCCATAGTTCTTTCCCGTATGTCCATACTGGTCGTATTAGTAATTTGTAAATAGTAAGTTTGTTTGTTATTGATAATTTCGAACGTCTGTCGAGTAACCTAGATAACAATCCAAATCGTTTGTTAACTTGTTTCCTTTTCAGTCCGATGTGGGTATCCATGTCAGTCTCTTGTCCAGGTGGAGCCCCAAATATCTTACAGCTTGGGATTCAGGGATCGGTGTACCATTGAAGTATACTTGTGGGCAGGGTGAAGGTAATAAATTCACTTTTCATCCCATTCATTTTTACCTTCCACCTGGTAGCCCAACTAAATATATCGTCTAAGGGGTTGTTAAGAATGGAAGATGCTATATCGGGGTTTCTGTGTGATGTTAGTAGTGCGGTATCGTCAGCGAATGTAGCCAGTAGGGTGTGTTCGTTTTCGGGTAAGTCAGCTATGAAAATATTGAAGAGTAGTGGTCCAAGTACACTACCATGTGGAACTCCAGCTTTAACATCTTTTATACTAGATATTTCGTTGTCTATTTTAACAGTAAAGTGTCTGTCTGTCAGGTAAGAGAGTAGTATTAAATAGTAAGTCGGAGAAAGCAAAATTTTGAGCTTGGAAAGCAATCCTTCATGCCAAACCTTATCAAAAGCCTGACTGATATCAAGAAAAACACTAGGACAGTAATTTTTTAATTCTAATGCATTTGAAATGTAATCCACCAATCGGTGACATTGTTGTATAGATTATAGATGATTTTTCCTAAAACCGAATTGATGATTTGGAATAGCTTTCAATATTTCAAGAGAATTAAGACGATATAGAAATTTTTTTTCAAACAATTTGGAAAAGGAATGAAGAAGACTAATAGGACGATAGGAATTTAGGCAATCGGAAGGTTTATTGGGTTTTAATATCATAACAACTTCAGAATATTTCCACGCTACCGGGGAGTATGTTTTATATGTATCTCTATTTTTAAAATAGAGATGTAGATATTAGTCAGAAAAAGGATTGCTTTCCAAGGTAAATTTTTCGGCAAAAAATTTGTAATAAGGTCATAACCAGGGGCTTTTTTATTTGGTAAATTTTGAATAAAATTTTGAACTTCCTGAGGATGGATTGCAGTAGGCGGTAATGTCATCGGCAATGGTGTGTTAAGTTGGTATGTTACAAGTTCTTCGGTGAATTGGTCGTTAATGTCTGTGTGAGGTTGGAATGTTTCTTCTAGATGGCATGCAAAAATTTCAGCTTTTTGGCTGTCTGATTTCGCCCAAGTGCCATCAGACTGTCGAATAGGAAGCGAAACGTTGTGGTGTCCTAGTATGCGTTTTGTCATGTTCCAGATGGGTTTGTCGACGGTCGCTAAACTGTTCAGGAATTTTTTAAATCTTTCAGTCTTCGTACGTTTTATTTCTTCGTGCAATAGTCTAGTTAGCTTATTAAATCTGTGTTTGACTGTTGGATAACGCGTCCTTTGCCAAATTTTACGTGCTTTTCGTTTTTGTTGGATTATATGTCGTATGTATGGTGAATTATGGTCATTATTCTGATGGATGTCCGCCTTGTGAGAAATTGAGGCACCCTCAAACATCCAAAGAATTCAGTCATTCCAGTCCAAGGTATTGAGGAAAATAGCAGACGCACCATACTATGTGACAAATGACTTACTACACAAGGACCTGAATATCCCAGCAGTTATCGATACAGCCACACAATACTACAAAAACTTCCACCAAAGACAAACATTTAACATAAACCCCTTAGCACAGACACTAACATCAAACATAAACCCTTACATTCC
Source organism: Aelia acuminata (assembly GCA_911387785.2). Classification (NCBI taxonomy): domain Eukaryota; kingdom Metazoa; phylum Arthropoda; class Insecta; order Hemiptera; family Pentatomidae; genus Aelia; species Aelia acuminata. The sequence continues at coordinate 15,362,451 of OU426982.1, forward strand.
ACCCTGACGACTTTTGAGGCGGTGGCCGAGAGATATGCTAACTTAGTATAAAGTTAGCAATTCATCCAATAGGATTTCAACGTAATTGCTTATTGCTAATTAGCAGATTGCAAATTACACAAAAATGACACATTCTTGGATTTGTACATAATAAATAATTAATATATTTTTTCACAATATTAAGGTTATCTACCAACTTCCCTTACAAATTACTATTCATAAAAAAAAAATCTGGTGCGATGCGCGCAACACACAACTTTCACTTACGAACTTACTTAGATTAGAAATCGACGTGTTTCGATAATATGTAAACGCCAATCCTCAACTTCACACATTTTTGCACATTTAAGTATATACTTATATTTGTATATCTCCATAAGTTATAGAGTATCTGTATAGCGAAATTTGGTAGTTCTCAGCACTTTTCGTTTCATTATTGCTAATTATAGACTATTATCTGATTCCATATTTTTACAAACCTGCGATCCTTCAAAAATTTGAGCATCACGTATTTACTCTCTTAAGTAAAATTGATCTTTTTAGTAATCCATAAAAGTTTTTATTATCATGATACGGTTAATAAAATTTTTGCTGTCACATATATATATATATATACATCAAATACCAAGTTTGATCAAAATCGTTAAAGCCGTTTTTGAGTAAATAAAAAAACACGTGAAAATGGGACAACATTTAGTAAGTAAAGTGCCCCCTCCGTTTAACCAATTTCGATGAAATTTTGACTGCCACATCGCGGGCATATACATACAACTAATACCGAGTTTAATCAAAATCGTTAAAGCCGTTTTTGAGTAAATAAAAAAACACGTGAAAATGGGACAACATTTAGTAAGTAAAGTGCCCCCTCCGTTTAACCAATTTTAATGAAATTTCGGCTGTCGCATCGCGGTCATATACATACATCAAATACCAAGTTTGATAAAATAGTTAAAGCCGTTTTTGAGTAAATAAAAAAACACGTGAAAATGGGACAACATTTAGTAAGTAAAGTGCCCCCTCCGTTTAACCAATTTTAATGAAATTTCGGCTGTCGCATCGCGGTCATATACATACATCAAATACCAAGTTTGATAAAATAGTTAAAGCCGTTTTTGAGTAAATAAAAAAACACGTGAAAATGGGACAACATTTAGTAAGTAAAGTGCCCCCTCCGTTTAACCAATTTTAATGAAATTTCGGCTGTCGCATCGCGGTCATATACATACATCAAATACCAAGTTTGATAAAATAGTTAAAGCCGTTTTTGAGTAAATAAAAAAAATACTCGTGAAAATGGGACAACATTTATTAAGTAAAGTGCCCCCTACAATTAATGAAGTTTGATGAAATTTTGACTGTCGCATTGCGGGCATATTAATACATCAAATACCAAGTTTGATCAAAATCGTTAAAGCCGTTTTTGAGTAAATAAAAAAACACGTGAAAATGGGACAACATTTAGTAAGTAAAGTGCCCCCTCCGTTTAACCAATTTTAATGAAATTTCGGCTGTCGCATCGCGGTCATATACATACATCAAATACCAAGTTTGATAAAATAGTTAAAGCCATTTTTGAGTAAATAAAAAAAACACGTGAAAATGGGACAAAATTTATTAAGTAAAGTGCCCCCTCCAATTGATCAATTTCGATGAAATTTTGACTGCCACATCGCGGCCATATACATACAACTAATACCGAGTTTAATCAAAATCGTTAAAGCCGTTTTTGAGTAAATAAAAAAACACGTGAAAATGGGACAACATTTAGTAAGTAAAGTGCCCCCTCCGTTTAACCAATTTTAATGAAATTTCGGCTGTCGCATCGCGGTCATATACATACATCAAATACCAAGTTTGATAAAATAGTTAAAGCCGTTTTTGAGTAAATAAAAAAAATACTCGTGAAAATGGGACAACATTTATTAAGTAAAGTGCCCCCTACAATTAATGAAGTTTGATGAAATTTTGACTGTCGCATTGCGGGCATATTAATACACCAAATACCGAGTTTGATGAAAATCGTTAAAGCCGTTTTTGAGTAAATAAAAAAAAACTCATGAAAATAGGACAACATTTATTAGGTAAAGTGCCCCCTCCAATTAATGAATTTTGATGAAATTTTGACTGTCGCATCGCGGGCATATAAATACACCATATACCGAGTTCAGCCAAAATCGTTAGAGCCATTTTTGAGAAAATCGAGAAAAACGTAAAACATAGACAAAATTCTTTAAATAAAGTACTCCCTCCGTTTGAGAAATTTTGATGAAATTTTTGCTGTCACATCGCGGGCGTATGCATACACGAAATACCCAATTTCAGTAATGTAAGACCTATAGTTTTTGAGCTAGTCTGTTCACACACAATAATTTAAAATGGTGGTCAGCTACGAACTAAGATTAGATTAATTCATTTTAATTTTTTTTTACAAATATCTAAATCTAAATACTCGTTAAACATCCCTATCCTAAATATACCTGGATAGGCAAAATTTAGGACTCCGACTGTAGGATCGTCCGATTAGCCTTAGTGGCATAAAGTGACGTTAAACAAACAAACAAACAAATATCTAAATTTTATTGCCATCATATATTGTTCAGTATATAAAAATTCCGAAATGTGTCGACAGAAAAAAATATGTTCATCATAACTAGGGATGGGATTTTCATGTATTTACATATTTTGTTCTGAGGCCTAAAAATGCATGTATATGCATTCTAAATGATTTTTACCATGATATAAACCATTTTGAACCATTTTTATTTTCCATATTTTTCCATATTTTGTCGTTTTTAAATATTTTTACATATATTTCGATAAATACATATATTTGTCCATATTTTACAACTTTTAGGGAATTTACATTAAAATTATTGTTATTTATTCACTTGTTTTTTTTTTTCTATCAATACCTAAAATAAATAAACAAAGACTGAACGTAGGATTAAAAATTTCTTGGAAAATCAAAACACCCCAACCATTGTCGACAGTTCTCAGAAATCTTGATCCGCCTCTTTTCTTATATAGATCCTCATCCTTGACAATGCTTATATTACCTCAGTTGCTTGAAAAAATTATTGATAAGTTCATCGCTAGTGGGTGAAATGCCAAAAAGAAAAGAAAACAGAAAAAGCTTAGCCGCTAAGTACGTCGCGGAGTTCGAAGGAGAAACATTTAAATGCGACAGTGAAGGTGTTCTATATTGTTTGTGCTGCCAAAAAAACATTTCTACGGATCAACGATTTTTGGTTTTACAGCATTTAAAAACAGCGAAACACGTAGAAAATAAGAAAAAAAACCAACTCAAAAAACAAACTTTTTTGACTTCTGGAGAAGCAAGTTCAAGTAAGTCTAGTTTTAACACTGATTTGTGCCGGGCTTTGTTAAAGGCGGATATTCCTTTATACAAAATAAATAATCCAACCTTTAAAGGATTTTTGGAAAAATATATTGGGCAGAAAATGCCAGATCATACGACCCTTCGAAAAAATTATGTTAAAGACATTTATAATGAAAGGTTGGAACAAATCAAATCATATATCGGGGACGGTCCGATTTGGGTCTCGATTGATGAAACGACGGACTCCCTCGGAAGATATGTGGCGAATATAATCGTTGGCAAACTCTCAGACACTCCTACAAAGGCATATTTACTGAACTGCGAATTTTTAGAAAAATGTAACCACGGTAGTATTGCAAGGTTTTTCAACGACTCGATTGGTCTCCTTTGGAACGAAAACAAATGTGACAAAGTTTTGCTTTTTTTGTCCGATGCAGCTCCTTATATGATAAAGGCTGGCAACGCATTAAAAGTTTTTTACCCAAAACTAATTCATGTGACATGTTTGGTACATGCTTTGCATCGCGTTGCTGAAACGGTCAGGGCATTGTTTCCAAATGTGGATTCATTAATATCTAATGTAAAAAAAATATATTTGAAGGCCCCAGGTCGTATTAATATATTGAAAGACATGTATCCCGAGCTTTGTTTACCACCCCAACCAGTCCTTACACGCTGGGGAACTTGGTTAGAGGCGGCGGAGTACTACTTAGAGAACTTCGAAAAAACAAAACATATAACATCGACTCTAGATGTTGATTCTTCAGCGATAGAAAAAGCGAACGCTCTCTTCAAAGATAATAAATTACAACAAGATCTGGTTTACTTAGCTAGTAACTTTAGTTTTTTATCACAAGCCATAAAACAGTTGGAAACTAAAAATATGGCACTTGTTGACAGCTTGGAAATTTTGCAAAAAATAATCGAGAAAATAAATGAAGCCAAAGGAAACAAGGGAACCGTTGTAAAACAAAAATTAGAAGTTGTTTTGAAAAAAAATCCTGGACTTGACGACTTGAAAAATATTGCATGTCGGCACAAAGGAGAAAACCCCGAAAAAGACTTGGCCCTTGCACTTAAAGAGATAAATGCTTTTAAATTCGCACCCGTCACATCAGTCGATGTAGAAAGATCGTTCAGCAAATATAAAGCATTACTTCGACCGAATCGTTGTAGATTTTCCGAAGAAAATCTTAAAATGCACTTTATTTGCAACGTTTTTGATGGTGAAGATGAGGAAGAAGTTTAAAATTTAATGTTACATTTCCAAAAATTTCGTTAACTATTTTTATTTTTTATTTTGATATGTACATTTTTCAAATGTAAATTTATTTTTTATGTTTTAATATTCTGTAAATCTTTTAATTTTTTTTTTGTCCATATTTTCATATTTTTATTACATATATTTGCAAATATATGTCCATATTTCTGTACATATTTTGAAATTTTTATTACATATATATATGGATATATATATCCTATCCCTGATCATAACATATGTTTTTATTTTGAAATAAAACGCATTCCAACGAACTTACTTGGATTAGAAATCGACGTGTTTCGATATGTAAACGCCATTCCTCAGCTTCACACATTTTTCATTTAAGTATATACTTATATTTGTAGATCTCCATAAATTATAGAGTATCTGTATAGCAAAATTTGGTAATTCTCAGCACTTTTCGATTCATTATTGTTAATTTATATATGAAGGGACTAATTTCATCAACAGTCGAGTTTTTTTACTGCTTGCTTGTTTTTTACTACGAGTTGCTTTTTGCAAATGCATCGTGAAGGTGAATCGATAGGTGTATTTACGTCTCTTATGCCTTTCTGGAAATCAAGAACGATTACTGTTCCTCTAAAATCGCTTTATATTGTTTTCAAAAATTTATTATTTAACAAAAGTATACATATTTCCGTATTTTCATAATACGGTTAATAAACTTTTGGCTGTCATATATACACACATCAAATACCAACTTTAATCAAAATCGTTAAAGCCTTTTTTGAGTAAAAAAAAACACGTGAAAATGTGACAAAATTTATTAAGTAAAGAGCCCCCTCCGTTTGACCAATTTTGATGAACTTTGGGCTGTCGCATCACGGGCATATTCATACATCAAATACCCAGTTTGATCAAAATCGTGAAAGCCGTTTTTGAGTAAATAAAAAAAAAAAAACACGTGAAAATGGGACAACATTTATTAAGTAAAGTGCCCCCTCCAGTTAATCAATTTTGATGAAATTTTGGCTGTCACATAGCGGGCATGTACATACACAAGATACCGAGTTTGGTCAAAATCGTTAAAGCCGTTTTTGAGTATACAAAAAAAACACGTGATAATGAGACAACAGTTATTAAGTAAAGTACCCCCTCCGTTTATCCAATTTTGATCAAATTGCGGCTGTCGCATCACGGTCATATACATACATCAAATACCAATTTTGATTAAAATCGTTAAATCCATTTTTGAGTAAATCAAAAAAAAAACACGTAAAAATGGGACAACATTTATTAAGTAAAGTGCCCCCTCCAATTAATCAATTTTGATGAAATTTTTAATGTCGCATCGCGGGTATATAGATACACCAAATACCGAGGTTAATCAAAATAGTTAGAGACGTTTTTGAGAAAATCGAAAAAAACCTAAAAATTAGACAAAATTCTTTAAATAAAGTACCCTCTCCGTTTGACCAATTTTGATGAAATTTTCGCTGTCAATTCGCGGGCATATACATACACTAAATACCCAATTTCAGGTTTGTGCGGTTTATAGTTTTTGAGCTAGTCTGTTCACATACACACACACACACACACACACACACACACACACACACACACACACGCGCGCAGACACACACACACAGACCATTTTGCGGGACTTGGTTATTTGGACTCAGGGGACCCCAAAACGTGTATTTTCGTTGAAAACCGGAAGTCGAAATTTTTCACGATCGCAATACTTTCCTTACTATATATATATTTCATATATAGGTAAGTGAAAGTAAAAAAAAAAATTTCTTGAAGTAATATTGTATTATCTATATAAATAAAAATGAAATTCGGTTTGTTTATTTGTTTGTTAGTTCCTTATAGAAATTCATACCGTTTGTCCTAAATTCTCCTAATTTCCCACAGTGGTTCTTTCGTATCAGGTGCGAAAACCTGTCCAAATTAAAATTGCATAACTTTAGCCAATCTCTGGGTATATTCTTTTTTGGTGTAAAAATCGTACTAATCTAGATTTACATTAGTTTTTACGAAAACGACCGTTTGAGTAGATAAAAGTCTCACTTTATAGATTTAAAAAATTGAATTCTCCGTGTGAAACCGGTCTTCTATAATTGCTAATTTTTTTTTTTTTTAAACAAAAATAAAACTTTTTAAATATTTATTATATATAACAAAAAATATTTATAAATTAAAATAAGAATTATTTAATATTTAAGAGAAATTTGATATTGGTCAAAAGACCTCACTAAATGGATATGTGATTGCGAAATTGGTGGGAAAAGTGTCAGTGAAGAGAAGGGATTCACAAGGGACTTCACTGGTGTAAGTAGCAGGTGGTTCAAGTGACGCCCTACTACTGATCCGGAAATCTGGGTTCAAATCCCGGAACAATATTTTCAATCTTTTCTCCTCTTATAAAAAATATTTAAAATTGATATAAGAATTTTCTAGTATGCAATAACACAAGAGAACAAATTGAAAATAAAACTAAAACATCACAGATCATCACTTTTGGTGTTTTAGGTCGTTTAATTACTTTAAAATTTACCGTCCAATGAAGCAATTGTATCATCATGGGCTAACAAACACAACGCAGAGACAGTAATTATTGAGATAACGAAGTTCATTATCCGTGCCCATAAATTGTATTACGGCACAGAGAGAGTAGTGGGGGGGGGGACGCCTAAGTGGTATATTTATTGCCCCCAAAGTAATTATTGAGGGATTTAAATCTAGGCGCTTTTCAGCTAATTTTATTTGGTTTGTATTCAGATATGCGACAACGAATGTTCTGACAAAAAAAAATCGATGATTTGTCGACCTGATATTTCTTATAATCACTAATTAGGGTAACTGTACCAATAATTGACAGTTCAAGAGAAAAATTATATTAATGACACTGTTTATCAATATATTTATGTTAGGGTAATCTTTGTTATGAATTTAGTTAGGCCAAACCCTCTAGAAAACCAGGAATACAATATCCTATGGTCTACATTTACGGTTTTTATAAAAAATGATTTATTTGAACCTTCTAAAATGTGCCAATAGTTGACACATCAAAATGGAAAGGTTTGGAAAGTTGACATTTGTGGTTTTAAAGTTGAAACATGCATTAATATTTGATTTCTAATGATTTTTAGTAGGTAATAAGGACTACAATAAAAGTTAATAATTTTTTTATTTATAAACTAGTAAATTCACAATGGAAACAAAATAAAATTTCCACAATTTTATTATTTCATACACAAAATTGTTCAAATACACAAAGTTTCGTTTTTTTAATGTTAGGTTTGCACAATTTTCGACTCTCCAATGATGAAGTTCACTCTTCCAGGGCCCTTTTAGACAATTAAAGATGGCCACATTCATTGGTTGGATGAAATGTGTAGCATTTTGATAGAGTGCTACTAATAGCAAGTATCATATGTTCTTTGCAGAATTGGGAAGTGTTGAGAGTCAGATGAGACGTTTTTTCATATAGGAATAGGATTATTGGCAATACAATTTTGCTCTCAACGATCCATGATTAGAACACACTAGCTATAAATTCATAAAATAAGACACCTGTCATCCATACTGACTCAGACTTTCATAAACCATCCTCAGATGGAACACTATTTGTTAATTCTGGCGATAGTTGACATCGATGTCAACTATTGAAATTATGGATTAATATCTGTTCTAATAGTTGACACCTACATTAACCCTTTAACCGGGGAGTTCCCTTTTAAATTACGCAGCCTGTAACGGGCGCGAGCTCTTTCACAAGGACGTGTATATACGTCACGCCCGGTACAATGTAACTTCATATTATTATTTTTTTTTTATTTATGCTTAAAATCAATTGAAAGGCTATGAAATATATTCGCTTTCGTTTATTTATATATAAAGCTCAAAGAAAAACTCAAAATGACAAACAAAAAGAAAAGAATACCAAACAAAATATAGAAGTATCGAATTAAGAAATTATAAATTTTACAGACTTAACCAATTATAAAGAGTACAAAAAAAATATATATATAAAAATAAATTAAATATATTATTATTAGAAATATTATAAATTATATATGTGTATATATATATACAGGGTGTTTCGGAATTGCACGGCACTATTTTAGGTACGTGTTCTCTAACACAAAATAAACAAAAAAGTTCATATTAACATGTATCTCAAACTCATTTATTAAACAGATATCAAAGGTTAAAGATTTATTATTACTATTTATTTATTGTTATTACAACATTTAGAGTAAATGCTCAAAGGCGCCTCCGTTTTGTTGAATGCAACATTCAGCACGACGAATCCATGCTTCTCTGGCTTTTCGTATAGCATCAGGATGGTGGTTGATAGTTACTGCGGCTTCCACGATCCGATTTCTTAGCTCTTCTTGCGTGTCAACTGCCGCAGAATAAACCATAGACTTCATCCAGCCCCACACAAAATAATCTAATGGCGTTAAATCCGGAGATCGTGGTGGCCATTTAACAGGTCCGTTTCGACCAACCCATCGGTCTCCATAAGTTGCATTTAAATAATCAGTGACACTATGAGAAAAGTGAGCTGGAGCACCGTCATGCATAAACCACAGCCTTTGCCTAATGCCTAGCGGAATATCTTCTAGAATATCATGCAGATTATTTTGCAAAAAATGCAAGTAAGATATACCTGACAGCCTAGGTGGCAAAAAGAAGGGACCGATGATTTTGTCGCTTAGAAGACCACGCCAGACATTTAAAGAGAATGTATGTTGGTAATGTCCAACAGCAGTCGTACGAGGGTTTTCTTCGGCCCAAGTATGGGTATTTCGAAAATTAAGAATCCCGTTTCTTGTAAAGCAAGATTCATCAGTAACCAAATTGCAGTTCAGGAAGTTAGGATCTCGTGTGCATTGTCGAATTAACCACTGGGAGAAATTTCTGCGCTTGTTATAATCTTGTGGTAACAAATCTTGCCTACTTGATACGTGAAATGGATATAATTGTTGTTCGCGTAAAGTTCGCCATACGCTGGTAGAGGAAACATCGAAACGATGTGACAATCTTCTGGTACTAGTAGTAGGAGATAACTGAACAGCATCGAGTATTTCTTCTTCTACGTTTGCAGTTCGTCGAAATCGTTGTCGACCGGCGTTCACTCGTATAGGTTTTAGCGTACCATTATCCCTAAGACGTCTTTCAATGGCCTCAAACGTTTTACGATTTGGTATTCTTCGGTTAGGAAATTTTTCACGATATCTTCGAACAGCAGCAGCACCGTTTGTATGTACCTCGCCATAAGTTAAAAGCATGTCTGTTTGTTCATCAAAAGTGAATAAATTTGTGGTATCTCCCATGATAATCATAAATTGAACTGTGTCACAAGATTCACTCACACTAAAACACACAGAACTAGACAAACAGATGAGCAACTACTGTCATTGCTTATCGTTCATTTGTTTATCAGGTGATTAAAACCTTTTATTTAGTTTTAAACACGTTAAACGTTGTACAGTCAGTCTTAATGCAGTAAATAAATAATAAATCTTTAACCTTTGATATCTGTTTCATAAATGAGTTTGAGATATATGTTAATATGAACTTTTTTGTTTATTTTGTGTTAGAGAACACGTACCTAAAATAGTGCCGTGCAATTCCGAAACACCCTGTATATATATATATATATATATATATATATATATATATATATATATATATATATATATATATATATATATATAAATTTATATATGTTACACAGTGATTATAATATATATAAATTCACGTCGGTACATGTATCGATGACTACCAATACCTCTTTTGTTCGAAAATATAAGTCCCACCCATTCCAGGGCACAACATATATTTCAAGGACGTATTTATACGTCCTGCCCGTTCACGCTATGGTTTAGGTTGGACGCCTATTTACGTCCCACCCGGTTAAAGGGTTAAGGCCCTAAAACAAATATTAAAAGGATATCAAATGATTCTCATGAACTTGATGAATACCATAAAACTAATTAAAACATAATTAAACTAAAATAAACAAACTATAAAATATAAACTACAGTAAAATAAAATATTATTTATTTAGCTTATTTAACTTGACTTCCACCTTAATGAAACAGGGTAGCAGAAAACAAGTTTTCAGGCCACTAGAAAATTCGCCATTACAACCTCTCACAAATAAGCTTGAGTTTTCATCAAACTAATGTCGATGGCAGCACAGCTAACTAGTATAACTTGGCAAATTACCGCCTAATTTCGAACCAAAATATTCAACCCTGAATCTTATTATTCACACTTTTTGTGCAAAATGTCAACTATTGGAGCATTGTCGACTTATGGTTCAGTTACCCTACCGTATGAAAAAAAAATATGAAGTAGCATGATATTTACTTTCAAAAATGTAACTCCGAAAGGGATAAATAACAAAAGGGGAAACAATAAATAAAAAAAGACAATTGAGGCAACAAATAAACAATTTGAGCGCTAGGAATTTCTAAAATTGTTCTTTTTTCTGTAAGCTTTGTAAGTTCTTTTTTTGCGTTTTTCTTCTTATAGTGTACATACCTGGTTAATAATAAATTAGCTAGTATCAATAAAGTTTTGTGACAACCTAACTGTGTTTGTGAAATTAAAAACCGGTTATGTTTTATCAAAAAAAAGATTAACACGTTCACGACGGGAGTGTTTAATGCTTTTCACTCTATCGGGCGGGAGCTATTTCAGGGCATCATGCAGTATAGGCAATCCAACAGTAATGAAATAAACAATAAAAAACACTATGCTACTAGTTATGTTTATAATACGATATTAATTATAATTGATATTAAAAATGTTTATCTATATAAATAAAGTTGAAATTCTGTTTGTTTGTTTGTTTATTTGTTCTTTATAGAAATCCATACCGTTTGTCCTAAATTCTCCAAATTTCGCTCAGTGATTCTTTGATACCAGGTGCGAACACCTGTCCACATTAAAATTGCATAACTTCAGCCGATCTTCAGCTGATATTCTTTATTGTTATAAAAATCATAATGATTTCACTTTACAATTTTTTTTTTTACGAAATCGACCGTTTCTTTAGAAAAATGAAATTCCCCGTGTGTAACCGGGATATACAGCTATAATCTAAGCATATAAAGGTGAAATTCTGTTTGTTCTTAATAGGAATCCATACCGTTTGTCCTAAATTCTCCAAATTTCGCTCGGTGGTTCTTTCAGACCAGGTGCGAACACCTGTCCATATTAAAATTGCATAACTTCAGCCGATCTCTGGGTATATTCTTTATTGTTATAATAATCGTTTTGATCTCGCTTTACATTGGATTTTACAAAATCGACCGTTTGAGTCGATAAAAGTCTTAGTTTATAGATTTTATAGATTTATTAATTGAAATTCTCCGGGTGAAACAAGAGTATACAGCTAGTACATTTATAAATATATGAATATAAATATAAATAAATACAAATAAATATAAAAATAAATGAATTTACGTTAAATTTTAATTTTCAGCTATATATAAATTATTTCTACTTTCTTAACACTTTGGCTGCCATGTCACCTGAAATCGAGTAACTGTGTACCTTCTCAGAGAATTAAATATTAAAATTTTGTCCAAACGAGAGCGTGACTCTCAGATATTCTTTTTCGGCAGTCAACGTGTTAATGATCTAATTATTTGGCAGAGGCGGCATTCTAGTGTAAGCCATCGGTGGTACACGGCGACCGATGAGGCAGTCTAGTGTGAGCCACCGGTGGTACACACCGGCGTGAACGTGTTTAATCACCGACTCCCATAATTAAGACGAATCTTACGTCAAAAAATCAAACTATCAGTTACTAAAAAAATTATAATATATAATATGTCACTTAGACCAATATGTACATTTGCTACTCAGGTTTGGGGGTAATGCAAAAAATCACACCTACAGACCATCCAAATTTTTCAATTTGAATTTCACCGATATATCACTCATAGCCTCTTCTACTTTACCAACAAATCATTACACAAAGACCTAAACATACCATCTGTAACTGATATAATTAAGAAACATTATACAAGACTTTCAATAACTCACTTGCTGGACATCCCAACCCTCTGGTACAGACATTACTGACAGACACACTGCCACAGAATCCAACAAGGAGACTGAAACACTTACTGTAGAACTGTATCATGCTAGGAGTGCCTTCACTAGGAGGTTTCTCCAATCAAGAATTCGAGATAATCTCCTAGGGGAGGTTAACAAATGAAGATCTAATTTACAATATATGCCAAAAGAAATTCGTAAAAGTTTGCAAACAAAGATCATTTTTATTATATTTTGTTAAAATGTAAAAAAATAGACTGATGTAGATGTTGCAACTACTGAACTCTGGGTTTGTCATGTTAAGAATTTATATGTGACCGTTAATTCCATTTATTTATTAGATTTTTTTTTTGTTTTTATTCTGTAAACATAAGTTTTCCTTACGTTTACAAAAGTAATTTGCTTGAATCCCTGTATTACCTATTTTACAAACATTATAGTTAAAAATGACAAATTGACAAAAAAAAAAAAAAAAAAAAAAAGTAGAACTGTCGCAGGAAATACAATTACAAACAAAACAGAACAAAAGTGTCCAGCCAAGAACCAGCAATTTTCAAACAAAACTATTTCTTTACGAAATTAAGTGGTCGAGTGAAAAATACAATAAAACCTACTTTCAGATAGAAACAATAATTAATATAAGATAAACTGAAAACATGTTTTTTTAAAATTAATTAATTTATTGAGAATTACAATGTAAATTAATAACTTGTAAATGCAAGTGGAAAAACTACCCATTGGTAGCAATCAAATAATGTTTTAATTAAGTAGATCTCAAAGCTTTTGAGGATTGTAGGGATTGGATGCGAGAGGAATTAGATAGTTTGATGCAACCCTAAAGTTCTACTCCGTAACTCCATGTACAGTTAGTAAAAAAAGTAACTTTCAAACTGTGACTTTGAAAGAATTAAAATTCACTACCAAAAGAAAAATAAATATAACATTAAAAATAAGGTAAAGATAAACTACTTCAAATACTGTACAATAATAAACAAACGTTTACAAAAAAAAGAAAAAGCTTTATTTTAGTCAGTTAAGTCTTTAAAGTGGCCGTGATTTGCTAGTTTTTCTGTTACTTTGCTAAAAATGGAAATTTAAGAAATGAGGGAAAATCTTTGAGAGAAATCGCAGAAATAATTAAGAAACGTCACTCTACAGTTAAAAGAATAATTAAGCATTACCAAGAAACCAGTTATCTTCAAAGTAAACCTAGATCTGGGAGGCCCAAATAAATTTTGAGAAATCACAGGCCTGCAATTTTGCGATCTGTGAATGATAATCCTACAATGAGTGCACCACTGCACCGCAACAAGATTACCAGCTAATAGTAACACCACAATAACAATGTGTTTACAAAAAAAAAATATAATTTTTTGAAATAATTATTGTACACAGACTTTTATTTATTTTGTATAAATAATTTGTATAAATGTCTTTAAACGTAGTTTATAAAATTGAATTTTTTTAAAAATTATCAAGTATTAAGGGTTAATTTATAAAGAAAAAATTAAAAGAATAGTCTGTTATTTTTCCTTTTTTTCCTTGGCTAAAATTTGATTTTTGGCATGGTGTACAAAGACTTTTTTTGCTAACTGTAGGTCTTATCATTGTAATTTAGATTAATCTTTTGTAGTAAATTGAAAATATGTAAAAACTTTAAACGCCATTTCCCAAAAGTTGAAATGTCACACATTATGATATTTTCAGGTGTGATATGTGCCAAGCATATTTAATTTACCAACAATTTTAACAGTCATATTCATTTAGGTTTAGATTAAACTATAAGGCAGAACAAAAGGGAAATGCTTACGGACGTAGTTGGCTAAGTGTTTGAACTGAGTGTGTCAAACTCTGGATATGGGCTACGTGAAGTGGAGGAATCTGTTGCCGCTGAATAGAGGCCAACTAATTCTCAAGTTTGTTCGCGACGGAATAAGTTTACTAATAAGACTGCGACGGAAGTGTGACGTGATCTCAGCTCTCAAGATGAGTCATGAGCGAGATCCTTCTAGTGCTGCTTCTGTTATAACACTAATCTTCCGATAACTCTATAACACAAAGTCCCACTTGCCTCATGTCTTGTCAATAATAAAACAAAGTGTTACATTTTTACCACAATATTCCATACAGAGAAAGACGTCTTCCAAAAAGTAACTAAAATGGGTTGTCCTAATAGAGTTGAAAGATAAAAAAAAATAACTTCATTCTGGAGATAAATCTCTTCAGGTTTAATATACTCTAGTAAAAATATTGTAATTTTAAACAAAAACTATAAAAAAACATATGGTTTAGAATGGTAGATTATTTAGAACCTGTAGTTCGAGTACCACCTAATCCAGGCCAGAACATTCTACGCCCGTCCTCTTTGCGACAATGTATAGGGAGCTTTAGACTGGAGAGTTCGTCTTGTTCTGAAGCTCAAGTCTATGGTTATTTCTGTGTTACAGAGTGCTAACTTTTTAACCTGTTCCATTAGTTGTGTTTTGATTATTTGTGTGGCCTTAAAAATTATCATTTTTCTATAAAAAAAAAATTGTTTAACCCACAGAAGAGTTACGTTATATTTTTTTTGTATTTCATATCAATAATTGCAACACTAACGTTTGCATAATTTAAATAATGTTTATTTGAAGGACACGAAGATAATAGAATTTGATCGATTATATTTGAACATTCAATATGTTTTCAGTCTCGAATCAGACTAATTTATAACATATACTGCTAGTTGAATTACTTAAAATTATTTTTTTTCTAAAAAATAGGTTATTTCAAATTTACTTTTTTTCTCTTCAGACAATAATTATTATAAAATCTTTCAAAAGGAGCAAATGCCTGAAAAGGACATTTATATAAGCATAAAACTCGATGGATAGTAATGCTGATTCATTAGAAAAAAAAAAAAAAAAAAAAAAAAAAAAAAAAAAATGCCCATGAATAACCATTTAGAGAAACCCATCCCACAGTGGGAAAATTTTGTGATTCAGCGGCCAATATAATAAATCTATAATTTCATTCATATAATTTCTAAGAGATGTGCATAGATATTGCTAAAAATAAAATAATTTTTTTTCTATATAGACTTTACTTTTTATATTATTGCACAAAATATATTTTAGAAATAAGAAAAATGGCTAAAAAATTACTGGATTAAAATGCGTTTTAATATCATCCATGTTAACTATATAATTTACCAAAAAAAGGTATTTAAATTAATATAAATTCTATTATAGGCAATAATTGGTTTTGATTTTTTACACAGTGGTAGAGGGTAAAAGGGGCTAAAATGCCATAATAGAGTTTCACCTATCAAATGCGATCGTTCGGCGATATATCGATTTTAAGATTTGAATAGCTACATTTGAACATTGAATATATATCGGCCTCGAATCAAACTACATCATAAAATAGGAGAGAGTGGGGTTGGTTGGCATAGGGGGTAGGTTGGCCATTGGCTTATAATTTCCATCACACCTGTTGTGAAGGCCCCACCATTGTACAATGTGACCCGCTCGACCTCGGGAGTCTTGTCCTGAGTTTTCAATCCGATGCTAACAGTGTAGAGAAGAGTGTGCTTCATTGATTGGTTTTAAAACATGTAAGTAAATTTTTATATTTTCAGTAAAGTTGGTTTAAAGGCAAGGAAAAACATTTGACTCCGATTCTGTTCACATAGCCCCAAACTCCTTTGAAAAACCTAACCTTTCGACTAACCAGTTTCTTGTTTGATTGTTCTCCCCTGTCCTGGCAGTCATCTTTCATACGATCTCTCCTGTGGGGTTAGTTGGCTCTCTTCGACTTCTTTTTTGGCGCAGTAGCAATTTACAAAAGCAAGGTAAACATAATCAAAGGTGAAACTACCAACTGTCTTTAGTTCCAGCGAGGAAGATGAGAGCAATTTTTCTTATGCAACAAATGACAACAGTCTAAACTTCTATCTTCTTCTATTGTCATTATATTTTCCCTTAAAAGCTGTTAAAAACCGATTCAAAATTATTATACCATTATAGTGCAGCTTGTAATAACAATTATATGTGTCAGGCAGTACTTGAATGAGATGGCTAAACAACCCCACCTTCTAGGCCAACCTGCCCCACACAGGGGGTTAGTTGGCATACTCTGGATTGACGAATTCTTCAATTTTCTATGATCTTAGTATTAAATATTATCTTGTGAAAAAAATACTTGAAGTACTCTAATATTTGGAGTTTACAATGGTATCAGCCCCATGGGGATCATATTAACAGGAACGATTCAACAATCAAAAAAGTGAAAACTGTTGCCAACCAACCCCGCTCTCCCCTATACTTCTAGTTGAGTTATTTGAAAGAAAAAAAATTCCTTCAAAGTTCCCGAACCAAAGATATTTTTAATTTAATTTTTTGAATTTTTTTGTTCTTCCTCCGACAACAATTATTATAAAAGTTATAAAAGTTACAGCATATTATGTCTGAAAAATAAATGCATATTTATGAGCTTACAAATCAATAGATAATCATACTGACTCATTTCAATCTTTATGTATGAGCTTGTACCTGGTATCAAAGCGAAGAAAGAATTGATATAAAAATTAATTTAGAATACCCAGAGTGATGATATTTATATTTTTTTTTATTGTCACTATTGAAGAAAATCTCATGATCATCAGTGAAGAAAGAATTATTCGATTTTCGTCATGTGTTAGGAGTTATAAATATTTGGAAAAATTTTCCGCTGTGTGTCGCAAACAAATCTATACCGTTGTAGATAAAATGAAAAAATATAGACAAATCAATTACGGATGCAGTTATAAACGTTATTAATTCAAAATAAATAAAGCTTGTTTCCAAAATAAATGAATTTCTTGAAATGAGATTTCTTCATTGAGTTGAAAGGTTGCTAGAACTGAGAGGTTTAGTTAGTAGAACCTGCGAGCGGAGCCTTTTTTAAAAAATAAAATAACCCAACTGAGGCCAATTTAAGAGTCTCGGTAACAATCACACTTTGATGTGTACATTCTAGCTCCAAACCAAAAATAAATCAGAATAATAACCTTCCTTTGTAGTTCATATGATAACAGTGAAATAGGTCAAGCAATTTTTATTCAAAGAAAAATAACAATATTCGATGCCACTCAAATTATGAGAACACAAATATTGAAACAAACAATTAAGAAGGTTAGAAAACTTATCACTTCGTAACACAGAGATAATCATATGACTACTGCTTCAGAACAAGACTAACTCTCCAATCCATCGCCTTTTATATTTCGTTGTAAGAGGACGGGCTTTGAGTGTTCTGGGATGGCGTAGATGATAGTCGAACATCGTAGTCACAAACACGTGCTATGACAGTTTGCTCCAGTTAGTTCGTTCTAACAATAAGTACAGAACCATTCTAAACCATATGAAGGGTCATGGGGAAAAACCCCGGTAGTCCAATCTAGTCCATTCTGAGAAAAATGGAATTTAAAGTTTACGGTCCCCTTGATCCATTTTCCAAAAGTTAGAATTAGTTTCAAAAAACATATTCCTCTGGCCCAGATAATTGGTTACCACTGTACAAAATTTCTAAAACCAAATAGTAGTTTAAATGCCAATGAAATAACAAAACATCACCAAACTGCTCATTGCAGGCGGGAAAAACCACTGTAGTCCATTGCTTATTTGTTTGTGACCTGTAAATTATTATTACTTTTTTGGGTAAACAAACAAAACAGAAATACACAATTTATTTCTATTTCCTAATAGAAATAAATTTGTTTCTCTATTCTGTCTATTTTTGTGAGTTCGATAGTTATGTTACCCGCGTTGATCTTTTGGCCCCATCCAAGTATTATTAAACTTTTATTAATGAACCGGACTCGAGTTTCATTAATGCCATGAATTGACAAAAAGCCTTCAAACAAACTTGAATATCACTCTATTGATAATTATTGTTCTTATCTTTCACTGTAACTTTATAAACATAAGAAGATTTATTTGGTATGGATACCTCAGAATTGGATTGGTAGGTATAACAGTTTTGAGACCGCAAAGGAAGGCGTTTTGCTCATCTCTTGACGAAATATTATTAAAATTAGATAATATTTTGTTTTATGGTAGATAAAGGAACGTTTTCAAAACTCTTAAACCGTTTGTAAAAAAGCATGAGTTTTTTCATGACATCAGACATTCGTCTGTGTTTTTTCTTTTTTTTTGTTAATTTTGTAGTCTTGTATTCATCTTCACTTGAACTAAAGTCACTGTCATATACAATTCAACCACAGACAAACACCACAGAAATGGACTACTGATAATCTTTCCCCGAAACTCAGGACTTCAGCTGTTTTTCCCCCTTGTATCGATTTTAAACTATCGATTTTATGTGGACTATCGTTTTTTTTCTCGACTGTAACAAGTATGAATAGAAAGTACTCTTCCTATACTATCAGATGGCACAACTTGTTATAAATCAACAAAAAGTGGACTACCGTGGTTTTTCCCCCTGACCCTTCATATGCTTTGTCTTTTGTTTTTGTTTAAATTAATTATTCATAAAACGAATAATATATTGTTGAGAATTTTTTGGTCCCCTTCCTGCTATCCTGTCAAAAACATATGGCTTAGAATGGTTCTAGACAATTGTTGGGACGAACTAACAAGCTGTCATACTATGACAGTTATGTAGACATGTTATTATGTACACGATGGTACTAGAACATCGTAGTCACAAACGCGTGCTATGACAGTTTGTTCCAGTTCGTCCCAACAATTTGTCTAGAACCATTCTAAGCCATACGTTTTTGACAGGATACCAGGAAGGGGACCAAAATATTCTCAACAATACATTATTCGTTTTATGAATAATTAATTTAAACAAAAACAAAAGACAAAGCATATTCTTTAGAACGGTTCTATACTTATTGTTGGAACGAACTAACAGCTGGAACAAACTGTCATAGCACGTGTTTGTGACTACGATGTTCGAGTACCTTCTAAGCCGTCCCAGAACACTCAAAGCCCGTCATATTACAACGAAGTACAAGGCGTGATGGACTGGAGAGTTCTTCTTGTTCTGAAGCGCAAGTCATATGATTATCTCTGTGTTACGGAGTGATAATTTTTGTAAGCTTCTTAACCCTTTAACCGCTAAGCACTCGGAACGAGAGTTGCACTGAGACGCTGAGCGGGTCTGCAGGCATTTCACTCCCTAACGTAAGGCCTGGAGGCCAATCTCCGCCGATGACTGCTTTAACTTCTTCAACTCCTCATAACCTTCACCAACTATTTATTAATGTTTTATTTATTTTTTATGATTCTATAATACCTTTCAATAAATCAAATTGCTAGATTACCGATTGCAATAAGAGATTACGTGATAAAAGAAGGTAATAATGAACAATAATATAATAATGTTAATACTTTATATACATTTTTTAAAAATTCAATTAATTTTTACATACATACATACATCAGCGGCCCGACAACTCATCTCTGAGTCTTGGCCTCCTGGATCAGCCTTCGCCAAGTGTCCCTGTCCAGTGCAGCCGCCCTCCAGTTGCGAACTCCGAGTAGGGTCCGAGCGTCATGTGCCACACCGTCCTGCCATCTTAATCTGGGTCTTCCTTTCTTCCTCGTTCCGAAGATCTTGCCCAGGAACACCTTCTTGGGGATCGCATGCTCGTCCATCCTCGCCAAATGACCAGCCCACCGCAGTCTACCGAGACGAACGAATTGAGATATCAGGCTCTTGGTATAAGGTGTATAATTCCTGGTTTGTCCGGCGGCGCCACTCGCCATCCCGGACGACACCTCCGTAGATGGAGCGGAGTATCCTTCGTTCGTGGACTTGTAGAGCCAACTCGTCTGTCTTCTTAATAGTCCATGTTTCCGATCCGTAGGTCATTACTGGTCGGATAAGCGTCTTGTAGAGGAGCACCTTTGCCGCCCTGGACAGGAGTCGGCTTCTCAGATGATGCCGAAGTCCAAAGAAGCACTGACTCGACTTCGTTATCCGGCATCTGACTTCCCGGGAGATGTCGTTGTCGCTATTGACCAGGCACCCAAGGTACGTGAACTCGCTCACCTTTTCAAATTGATAGGGGCCGATTTTTACTTTTTCCCCCTCTTTAGAGTATTGGCCGGTAACCATATATTTTGTTTTTGAGGAGTTGACTCTTAGTCCGATACGCTGGGCAGCAGCATCGAGCGAGAGGAATGCGTCTACCATGTCCCGGTAAGATCTCCCTATGATGTCTAAGTCATCGGCATATCCCAGTAGCTGTGTCGATCTATTGAAGATAGTCCCGCCTATTTGGATGGAGGAGTGGCGCACCGCTTTCTCGAGACCAATATTAAATAACAAACAGGCCAATGCATCTCCCTGCCTTACCCCATTGCCTGGGACGAGAGGGTCAGACAGGCCAGCCTGGACTCTGACAAAACATCGAACGCCCTCCGTGGTGACCTCGCACATTCTTACCAGCTTCCTGGGCACCCCCAGCTCCTCCATAGCCTGGTAAAGTCTGCACCGATCTATACTGTCGTAAGCACTTTTAAAGTCCACAAAAAGGTGGTGGGTTTGGACGTTGTGCTCGCGACATCTCTCCAGTATTTGCCGAAGCGTGAAGACCTGCTCGGTTGTAGACCTTCCCTTGCGAAATCCCGACTGGTAGGGACCGACGATTCGCTCCGCACGAGGCTGCAGACTGTCAACTAATATGAGGGACAGAACTTATTAAGCGACAGGCAGGAGGGAGATGCCACGGTAGTTAGTGCAGTCCAGTTGGTCCCCCTTCTTGTGTATCGGGCATATGATGGTCCTACGCCATTCTCTAGGCATGTTTTCTTCCTTCCAGATAGCCATCAGTAGTTCCTGTAGCAATTAATTTTTAATAAGTAATATTTTTTTTAATTTAAAGTAATATTTAGCGAAATAAACAGTGAATATCACCAAACAAACACAGAGAATTGTCGCTCAGAGCGTCTTGAACTCGAATGAATAATGGAAAAATATGTCCTTCAGACCCTTGACGGTAGCCGAGGGGGGGATAAGGGACAGACAAAAAAAATTAGCAGGTAAAAAGGGGTGAGCCGGGCTTCCCCGAATGGCCGACCCAGATGACAGGCAGCTACTGGGCCGACACAAATATTTCCGCAATAGGGATACACATGCAGCCTAGCGGCCGCTAGATCTATTTATTATGTCTCCGTGAATCCGCTAGGATGTGCCGCAGTCACGACAACTTATCTCTTGTGAAGCTGAGGACGGTAAATAAGTGAAAAACCAATTGCGAGATATCTCGTCATTAGCGTGTGGGGAACGGCAGGCTTTGATGAGTTATCTCGTCATTAGCTAGTGGGGACCGACTTTGTTTCGCGAGGTATCTCGTCTGGAGCCATGAAAGGGTTAATTGTTTGTTTCAATATTTGTGTTCTCTTTACTAACTCTGAATATTGTTATTTTTGTTTGAATACAAATTGTTTAATCCACGTAGCTGTCACAATATCAACTACAAAGGAAGGTTTTTATTCTGATTGATTTTTAGTTCGGACCTAGAATCTACAAATCATCTACAAAAGTGTGATTTTATTTTTTTAAAAAGGATAACAGTATTTTTTTACTAACTACAGTTCGCAGTTCTAGCAACCTTTCAACTCAACGAAGAAATCTCATTTTAAGAAATTAATTTAATATTATTATTTTTCTTTGAATATAAATTAATAACCCACATAAGCGTTACAATATATTGTTTGCCTGAATCGATCGCAAAAAATATCATGAAAACTAACAACAGACAACTTCCCAAATACACTTTTCTTTTCTTGGATATCATTAAAGATGGGTTAAATGATAATCAGGATTTCCATTTGGAAAAAATTTGTTAATTATCGAAAGCCAACTTTTCGATCCAACTTTTGGATCTTCATCAGGGCTTCTGAGTCAAGGTGGATACAAAGTCTTCAAGTGGATGAAGATCCACAAGTTGGATCGAAACGTTGGCTTTCGATAATTAACAAATTTTTTTCAACTGAAAATCCTGATGTTGAACTAATCATTTAACTGATCAATTCAACTTAACTCATTTAACTTAATTAACTCATTTAATTTAATGTAATTTAACTCATCAATTCAACTGATCATTTAACCCATCGTAAAGATTAACAGTTGACCATCTCTCAGTCTCACCTCTACAATAAAAAATAGATATACATGTATATTATTTTCAGATTATTCGATAAAAATAGAATAATTAGAACTGTATAAAGTAACGAAATAAACAAAAAATAAATTTAAATAATGAGAAAATGATTTGTAACGTGAAAAACAAAACATATGATTAAAAAGAGGTCTATGCGTAATGTTGGACTACCTACTAACTTGTACATGTTGATGACTTTTCCAGAATCTTCCACGCTTTTCGGGAACCTTCAGACAAAATCAACAGAAAACTTACAGCATTAAAAATATATAGGTACATGTATATTTGTTTCGGTTTATTCGCTAAAAATAGAATAAATGCATCTGTATAAAGTAAGGCAACAAACAAAAAATAAATTTAAATAATGAGAAAATGAATGCCAGAAGGTTTTTCCCTGATGGGACATTGAGGTGGTGGAGAAACTGTACCCGGCGGAGGTTTCTACCCCATTAAGGGCTTTAATAGAGCCTAGGGTAAGTCCGTTAGTGGCAATGCATTCTTATTATAGTGTGTTTTGACTCTGAGTAGTTCTGGCATTATTCTATTCCATGATAAACCCCAAACACTATAGAATTATTCAGATGAATAAAATTATCCTTTTTTATGCATTTTTCTAATAGCCGATTGTATTTTATCGTTTTTTCTGTTCGTTTAAATCAACTATATTGAAGAAGCATTTATTTTTATATTTTTTTGTGGGTAATACTTTATGTGTAGGGGAGAGCGGGTTTGGTTGGCATAGGGGGTAAGTTTGCCATTGGCTTATAGTTTCCGTCACACCTGTTGTGAAGGCCCCACCATTGTACCATGTAACCCGCTCGACCTTGGGAGTCTCGTCCTGCGTTTTCAATCTCATGCTAACAGTGTAGAGAAGAGTGTGCTTCATTGATTGATTTTACAACATGTAAGTAATTTTTTATATTTTCAGTAAATATGGTTAATAGGCATGACAAAACATTTGACTCCGATTCTGTTCACATAGCCCCAAACTCCTTTGAAAAACCTAACCTTTCGACTAACCAGTTTCTTGTTTGATTGTTCTCCCCTGTCCTGACAGCCATCTTTTATATGATCTCTCCTGTGGGGTTAGTTGGCTTTCTTTAACTCGGGTTTGTTGGAGCAGTAGCAATTCATAGAAGCAAGGTAAACATGAACAAAAGTGAAACTACCAATTGTCTTCAGTTCCAGCAAGGAGGATGAAAGCAATTTTTCTTATGCAGAAAGTGACGACAGTCTAAACTTCTATTATCTTCTATTTTCATTCTATTTTCCCTTAAAAGCTGTTAAAAACTGATTCAAAATTAATATACCATTATAGTGTAGCTTTTAATAACAATAATATGTATTAGGCAGTACTTGAATGAGATGGCTAAACAACTCCACGTTTTAGGCCAACCTGCCCCACATAGTGGGTTCATTGGCATACTCTGGATTGACGAATTCTTCAATTTTCTAAGTATTAAATATTACGTGTTGAAAAAAATACTTGAAGTGCTCTAATACTTGGGGTTTACAGTGGTATCAGCCCTATTGGGATTATATTAACAGGAACGACTCAACAATAAAAAAAGTGAAAACTGTTGCCAACCAACCCCGCTCTCCCTTACACTATATAACCTATGTATTTTGTATATTTATATTACTGCTAAATGTAGTGTAATTTTACATTTGTACGTCGCACACAGGGGTATTTGACCCCAAAAGCTGGCCAAAACTATTTCCTTCCATTTTATTAATACAAACTTCCTCAAAATGGCGTCTAAATTTCTGATAGACATTAAGAATATGTTTTTAGCAGTTAAAAAAATATTCATAGGTGAAAGTTTTCATAAAATAAATTTTTGTGTTACTCCAACGACTGTGAAATAGGCATCCATGGGTTTACAATTTATGTTCATATTATTTTCTCTTTGCACCATTTTTCATTCATATTATATGTTCATATTATTTTCTCTTGCAAATATGCTTGTAAAAAATAAAGATTTATTATAAATTTATCTATTACTATTATTTTTGAAAAATTGGAATAGTGTAAAATAGGTAAAACTAAATATTTGTGGTGATAAAATTTTACGTAAAGTTTCTCCGTATCCTTAGCAGATATAGAAAACATTTCTTGATTTATGAAATGACCACTTGATAGATCCTCCAATATTTAGTATATATAAATAAAGCTTTCAGTGCAGATAGGTAGTTTTTCTATTTTTTCTGACAAATTGAAATTTTTAAATGCTTTCCGATATTTTATGGCTAGAGATGGAGTTTTTGTTAGATCCTTCAGAACATAGGATGCATCGATATCACCAGAATCACTTAGTTTTAAACGAGTGGCATGATATCATAGTTAAATCACATAGTTTCATATCAGTGCTAGTTGATGATCTGAGTTTTTCTGTTTTACGCCTCTTGCTTCTTTCACTCGAACCATCAGATGATTTTACAGGGCTTCCACCAGATCTTGAGCTTTTAATTGATATCGCCCCACTTAGCCATTCCTTTTTGCTGCTTTCAAAACATTTCTTTTCCTTGAAGAAGCATTCCATCTTATTGGAAATCATGCCTTAAAATTGATAATTTATGTTCTAGCTCTTTCACCTGCTCTAGGCTATTACAATACTTCCCAATGCGGAAAGACTCCAAAAATTCGTTATTTTGTTTTAAAGCTAATGCTTTCAACTTTAAAAATACGTCAAATAATTCCCTTGGGATTATTATTATTATTCCAGAAGATCCTAAGTTATAAATAAATGAAAATATAACAACATTTATTTTTTTTTTATTATTTAATGAAACTGACATTTTAGAAATAAAAAAATATAAGTCTCCCATTCGCAGATTTTCGCAGAATTTTTTTCATAAAACATAAACTGCGATAATTACACATTATCATGAAAAATATATGGTTGCCCAGAAATGACCAGAAGTATAACTTTTTAACCTTGAAAAACCAAAAAACAATAAAATATTGATACTAGTATTGAATACAAAAAAATTATATCTGTCGGAATAACAAGTACAAACCTAGCCTCGAACTATCCATCACATGATAATGCCGATAATTCAGTAAAAACAAAGAAAATTAATATATTTTGTAGACCAATATTTATGAGCAGAGACGAAGTAAAGGCTAAGGTCAGATTGTAATTAGAATATCCGCCGGATTAAGAGCCTGGAAGAGATAAGAATCATCTTGCATGATCCAACAGATCCTCTAATTGAACTTCAAGTCATTATTTACCAGAAATTTCAAATTTCAAAAAATGGGTTTTGGCCAGCTTTTAGGGCCAAATACCCCTGTGTGCGTCGTATAAAAGTAGTCCAGCCTTTTTGTTCATTATAGGCCATGATACGCCACCATTCGTTAAGAATTTCTATGATTTTAAATATAAAGATGGTTCCCCGGATTCTGTATATATGCTATCGACTGGAGAAGTTCTGAAGGCTCCAGTGCAAATTCTGAGGGCTGCATTATGTATAGAATCCAAACTTCTCAATAAGGTTTTGCTAGCGGTTCTGTAAATCTGAGTTGGGAAATCGATTTTGCTTCTTATTAATGCCTGATAAATATTTATTAAAGACCGTCTGTCTGCACCCCAGCTAGAATGAGAGACGCATTTGAGAATCCCAAGCCTTTTCGTGCATTCGTCTTTCAGCTCCCTAATATGGTAGGCCCAGCTAAGTTTCCTATCGAGGAATATTCCCAGGTACCTATGCTTTTCAACATATTCAATTGGCGACCCATCTATTTCAATTCTAGGGTTTTGCTGAAGGCATTTTCTTCCTTTACAGGAATTTTTGTCCTGGAAGTAAAAAATCCTTGTCAATGCCGTCCTTCGATAGGACGTAAAATGGAGGTCCCGAGCCTGTTAAAGTTAGGTTCTCGTTAAAAATCCCTATCCTAATTATACCTGGATAGGCAAAAATTATGACTCCCGATGTAGCATCATCCAATAGCCTCAGTGGTATAAAGTGACGTTAAAACAAACAAAATTTATTTTTGTGAAATTTATTTATGAAGCACATTATAATAACAGCATCCATGTTGAGTATAGATGGTGTTAATATGATGATTGTGCCTAGCAACTAATCAGATAAAACACCTATAACGTAGAATTGATTCAATAAATATACTTACCATGCATTTAGGGATATCCAAAGGGGGGAGTCTAATAAAAATTGTTTTGAGTCCACACTGGTATTACAAGATTATTTAAAAAAATGCTATATCTCGAGCTAAATTAAGTCAAAACGTTGAGTTAAAATTTTCGCTTCAGAAGACAAAATTTTCTGTATAATACTACTTTGTCTAGTAGACTTTAACAAATAGATTCCATAAAGAAATATGTAATGTATGGAACTAAAAGGACCTACGTGGACGCCATAATACACTAGCACGATAGCTTAGGAAGGATGTGAGTTATGTCACAGATTTAGCTAGGCATGAAGGATCGAGGTGACCCCCCCTTCCCCCCTCCTTTCCAAGCCCCCTTCTAACCCCCCCCTTTCCAAGCCCCCCTTACCTTTCCTACAACCTCCCCCCTTCTTGTTATCTCTTCCTCGGCCTTCCCTTCTCCTCCAGCCACCGCTCTAGTCAGGCTGCCATCATTTGTCTCACTGCACTGTTTTTATCCGGGTTTTCTCCTGATGAATGATGCAATTCACAGTGTCTAAAGCTTTGTTGTATTTTCATTGTTTTTGGACGTTTCAATAAGCCACGTAAGATGAAAGAATTAACACGACCCCGTGCTTAACTACCTACCAGTACGGGTAGTTTTTGAAGTAAACAGTAAAAAAAAAACCACTTTGACTGTTTTTCATTTATACTTTTAAATATTATTGATAAAAGCACATATGTTTATGCATTTTAAAGCCAATAAAAACGTTGTATATCATTGAAAAAAACTTTTTATAAAAAAAAAAATCAACTTCCTTAAAAAAGGCACCATTAAATATTTTAGATGGAATTGGAGGTTGAAGAAAATAATATTGAAATTATTTAGCAGGACGTATTTATTCATGACTGGACATATCCATAATATTTTTTCTCACCATAACATAAGAAACCAATATGTTTGACGTTACAATACATTTATAATTACTAATATTAATTTCGTTGAAGCAACAGCAACATTTTTTTTCCCCCGTAATTATTAATAATTACCAGATTTTTCAAATGACGTTAAAACTAAAACAAAAAAAAAATGTTATGGAGTAGAAAAATAAATAAAAAGTTTCTGTGCATAAAAGGAGGATTATTCTTTTGATTTTGGTGGGGAACAACCCCCCAGGGGGGGGGGCGCTAAGAAGACCGCAAACTAATTAGGGCGTATTAGGCACCGCTGCCCCCAGGCCCATTATGGCTCACTCGAGGAGAGGGGCAGCCTTTTTTGCTGCAGCCAGGAAATTAAACTTAGACCTCGGGGGCAGTAAACAAACTCTACTGGATTCCAAAATAGGACTTGGTCCCCTCTCCACTTCAAATGCAATAACTGTTTTTGGAAAGCGGGGGAAAGGAGTGGGAGCGGGGGGGGAGACTTCTTCGGTCCCGAGCAGTGGAAATGACAAACGCTTCATTACTAGGATTTGTTGCTGGCTCTGAATCTACTTTTGCTATAAGCTCGCTTAATTATACCTTTAAACCACAGTCCTACCTACCTAGGGCGTTTCAATAATAAAAGAGAAGAAAAACGAAGCGTTACGTAAAATTGCTAATATTTCAATAGCTTAAGGGCCATTCCCAATTAAAGTGAAGTTATAACTTAAGAGTTTGGCCTGATTAGAATTCATAAAAAATAAAAGGTTGCTAGTTCCGATATTTCGAGGTAATCAAAGTTAAGCAACGTCAAGCGTGGTTAGTACTTGGATAGGTGACCGCTCTATTCGGGTGACCGCACGCCACGCAGTCCAAGCCAGAGTAAGGCAAATTGTAAACTGAGTAATGATAAATGGTTATGAATAATTTTTAATCATAAAACAAATGAATAATGAATAACCATTATTCATAATCAGTACGGAGTATTTTTAATGATTATAGAGTGTTTATGGTATTCATTTGAAATGAATAATGAATAACTGGTATTCAGTTATTCATGAATTACAAATACTAAATTAAGTTTGTCATTATTCATGAATAAAATATATTCATGAGCTAGGGTTAATATAATATTCATCAATCATGAATACACTATTAGTCATTAATCATGAATAACAAATATTCACCAATGGTCAATCATGAATAAGATATGGATGAATAACCATGGATGGTAGGGATGAATAACCATCCCTAACCATTATTCATTTAAATTTAAAAGACGAGGATGCATTTCTGAATTACAAGTCTATAATGGTCTAAAATAAAGGTCATTCATGATTGTTGAATACATTATATTCATGAATACTCCAAGACCAGCGATTAATATAATTCATGATTAATGATTCCACGCTAAATTATGATTTGTGAATGATGATAACAATCATTATTCACATTTTTGATAATTAGTCATAATCATGATTACATTTTTATTCAAATATTATTCAACTCTGGTCCAAGCCTCACAAACCCAAGGGTATGTGAGGTACAGCAGGCTACTGGAGGCGACGCACACCGATCGGGCATAGGAGTGATAAACCTTTCTCCGTGTATCTTATCGGGAATCATGGTGTGGTTTTCTAGGATTTCAGTAACCACCCGGAAGTTTGGTACAAGGACGTTATGCTTCAGGGAAAGAAATACAGGTCCTAGGGGACTGCTGACTCTGAGCTACCATAATCCTTGGACCTAGAACAGTTTGTCACTGTCCATGGACCCGAGAGAGCTTACTCAATCGGTGGGAAGGACACTGCCAAATTGGCCACAATGGGAAAGGTTATGGAGCTATAAGCGTCTGCCGCTGCAACATGGTGACCATGGCAACGTAAGGTTTGGCTACCCTCTCCAGGTTGTCTGTGTTCCCGCACTCCACACTCCGCGGCCAAAGGTCTCATTAACGCATGCGCCAACCGTAAAAAAAAGTTCCGATGTTCCTAAACTGTTGCCACCCCATCTATCTTAATAAAAAAACTGTAAAAAATCAAAATAAAGTTAATCCATCCTTCCTACGCGGTGTTAAACCATGAAAATATTGATAAAATCTAACGTGAGGAACATAAAAAGAAAAAAAATTAAAGAAATAAAGATGATTTTATATACTACATTGAGAAAAATAACCGAAGTGGCGCCAAGAAAATTGATGCAATAATCTTGTTTATACCTCAGTCTTTGATTACCACAAAACCATAAAAATAATACACTTTATTGACATAATAAAACAAACATGACAAGAGTCACTGAAAAGTTTCGTTCGAATTTTCTTTGGACGGTGAAGTTTCGTTTATAAGAGAGCAGCTGTTGGTTATGTCGAGGAAATAATTAAAAATGATTACGTTTTATTGAAATCATTAAAACTGAGGAACTATGTTTCTTCAGAAAAACATAAAATATATTTTTCGGACGGGGCTCATTAAACTTGCATCCGAAGTAATATCTAAGAATTATAATCAACCACTGTACATGATATAATTTATTCATTGATATGCCACATTAAACTATAAGATACCTATTCTGTATCTCAAAATCGATTTATTTAGACACATAACGTATATGGAAGGTAATTTCTTATTCCAAATTGTTTTTTTGTAAGTTTGTCTTAACGTCACTTTCTGCCACTAAGGCTAATCGGAAGATGGAACAGTGGGAGTTGAAATCCTAGCCAAAACCATTTACCTATTTTTTTGTAACTGTGGAACACTTTAATATATCAAACTAACAGAATATAAAAAATTTCAAGTTTTGACAAAGATTAGAGGAATTTCTGGAAAAATCAGGGAATTTGAAAACGTCGGGAAAATTTTCAAGACTTAAGAAATTTGAAAGTTATATTGCAATTTAATATCTAGCTTTTGCAAATACTAATACATTATTTGTGTAATAAATTTTAATGGTCATCGTCATTTATGCGCGTTCTCCTCGTGCAGCCAACTTCATGATAAGCCTCTAGACTATTCTATTAGTTTCCAGTTCTAGTTCCTGAATGAAATCTTCTTAAAAAGGTAAACAACTTGGGCAAGTCTCTAATTACTTGCATGGCTTAAATACAAGGAAATCGTTTTTAAGAAAACTAAGTCGGATCTTTAACGTGTACCTGACATCCTACAGGTTCGGGACCACCAGTTTACGTCCTATCCGACGGACAGCATTGCCAAGGATTGTTTTGGGAAAAAAACCAAAATTTAGAGGTTTCTAAATGGTGTCAATCTTTTCATGTTTTGAAGGAGAACATTTTCGGTCATATACAGTTTTTCGATTAAACCCTTCGTTTGCGAGTCACAAGCAAAAACGTGCGGCTTGCAGTCTATCATATCATATACCTGCTATATTATTTTTCAAAGCCTTTTTTTTGTGGGTACGCCATAAATTTCTTAGTACTTTATCAAATTTCATAAATGAGGCATCATTTTAAAGCTTTCCTTAACCACTACATCGGAAAAATATACAAATCACACAGTTTGCATTCGATAGCGAGTTATAAGCGCAAAACCGCGGTTATTGAAAATCAAAATGGTCTTAGAATTTTCTAAATGGTCTCAATCTTTTCAGGTTTTCAAGGAGAACATTTTCGTTCATAAACAATTTTTCGATTAACCTCTTCGTTTGCGAGTTGTAAGCGAAAATTTCAAAATGGTCGCAGGGCTTTTTCGAAGGTGTCATTTTTTTCAGTTTATCGAGACAAACATTTTTGGTTCTACATATAGACTTTTCGGATTATCGACGTCGTTTGCGAGTTACAAGCGATAAAAACTGCGCACTATACGTGTGTTAGGTAATTAAGTGGGTTAGGGTACGATTGCTTCGCACGGGTCAACTAGCATATATTATTTCTCAAGGCCTTTTTTTTTTTAGCAGGATCCGTGGAACCATCTTTATATTTAAAAAGAGATTTCTTATCACTAAAATATATTGCTAAACTAAAAGCTTCACCACACCATCCTCTTAAGTAACACTTATTTGCCGAAGGATCGGAAAATTGCGGTCTCAAATAAATTGAGTAAAACGCCTATCAAAAGGACGTGAATAACGCATTAACTAAGATTGGCATGACCCTGAGTAAAATTAGACCCGTTGCTAAACTAACAATACCTATTTGGATTAGAATGAATCCAATAATCAATAGATCAATGGCTGAGGTTACCAAAACATACCCAGTAGAAGTTAAGTCATCTTTTTTAAAATAAATTGTAAAATATAGCAATTTCGAGTTAGTTTACGCCTTTTTTTTTTGTCGGTACGCCATAACGTCCTTAAAACTTCATCAAATTTCATGAATGAGGTATCGTTTTAAAGCTATCCTTAACCCCTCTATACCGCAAGATATACAAATCACTCATATCTGCTTCGATTGCAAGAAGGACGCTTACAAATTCAGGATTGTACTTGCCTGACCCTTTTTTACTTTCACTTACCTATATATGAAATATATAGTAAGTGGAAGTAATGCGATCGTGAAAAATTTCGACTTCCGGTTTTCAACGGAAATACACGTTTTGGGACTCCCTGAGTCGAAATAACCAAGTCCCGCGAAATAGTCTGTGTGTGTGTGTGTGTGTGTGTGTGTGTGTGTGTGTGTGTGTGTGTGTGTGTGTGTGAACAGACTAACTCAAAAACTATAAACCCTGGGAACCTAAAATTGGGTATTCAGTGTAGGTATATGCCCGCGATGTGACAGCAAAAATTTCATCAAAATTGCTCAAAGGGAGGGGATACTATATTTAATAACTTTTTAAGTTTTTTTTCGATTTTCTCAAAAACAGCTCTAACGATTTTGAATTAAACTGAGTATTTGATATCTTTATATGCCCGAGATATGACTGTAAAAATTTCATCAAAATTGATCAACCGGAGGGGGGACTTTACTTAATAAATTTTGTATCATTTTCACGTGTTTTTTTTATTTACTCAAAAACGGCTTTAACGATTTTGATCAAACTGGGTATATGTATGTATATGCCCGAGATACGACTGTAAAAAATTCATCGAAATTGAGCAACCGGAGGGGGGACTTTACTTAATAAATTTTGAACCAATTTCACGTGTACATATTTTTTATTTACTTAAAAACGGCTTTAACGAATAACAAAAATAAGATTTGGATGTAGAAAAATGTGTGACTTTGGGAAATTATATTTAACAGAACACGTCAATTTCTTATCTAAGTAAGTTGGTAAGTGAAAGTTGTGTGTTGCGCGCACGCACCAGATTTTTTTTCTCACGGTCACTAGTTTATGGCGTTTTCCAGGGTGTGCTCTTTCAGTGCCATATATGTCTATCTAAAACAAACCCTCCAACAAACAATCACAGATGACCATAAAGATATCTTAACTTCAAACACAGTGTTCAAAGAGATACTATGTAAATATGCGTAAATACTATGTAAATACCTTAAACTTATGATTTAAAAAATAAATAATCTATAATTTAAACACATCTATTCTTTACTTAAACCCTCACCAATGCCCATGACGCACTAAATACGCACTATACGATACTAAATATACGGTGTGTACTTTAATTAAGTAGGATTTAAGTAGGTTAGAGCGTGAATGCTTTAAACTTATGGTAATAAAAATTGTACTTGTAATTGTATCTTCTCTAATTATATCTCATTCTATTTATCTATAATTATATACAGTATAATCTATACAGTTATATATAATACTAGCTGTATATCCCGGTTTCACCCGGGGAATTTCATTTTTCTAATGAAACGGTCGATTTCGTAAAAAAAAACATTGTAAAGTGAGATCATTACGATTTTTATTAGGATAAAGAATATCAGCTGAAGTTATGGAATTTTAATATGGACAGGTGTTCGCACCTGTATGAAATAACCGCTGAGCGAACTTTGGAGAATTTAGGATAAACGGTATGGATTTCTATAAAGAACAAACAAACAGAAATATTGGCCTGCAGTTTCAGCTTCTCGCAAATCGGCTTGCGTTGTTTTTTAGCTTTTGAGCTCACTACTCCTATTGAAACTCGCTTCTTAGGAGGCATTTTTAAAAAACTAATTCATATAAATTACATCTAAATAAACATGTAAATAAACGTATTGTAATGTTAAATAAACATATGGTTTAAAAATCCCAGAACTCGACGCCTGCCAAGGGACGGTCTTACCGGACCTTGTTGGCCTCTTCAAAATCTATAAAATGGTTTTTTAGGCCGTTTTTCGACTTAAACCATCGGTTTAGTAAAAAAAACATTGTAAAGCGAGATCATGAGGTATTTTATAACAATAAAGAATATACCCAGAGATCGGGTGAAGTTATGCAATTTTAATATGGACAGGTGTTCGCACCTGGTATCATAGAACCACTGAGCGAAATTTGGAGAATTTAGGACAAAAGGTATGGATTTCTATAAAGAACAAACAAACAAACAGAATTTCATCTTTATTTATATAGATAACTGTATGAAAAAATATAAAATTAAAAAGAAAGAATCAATATTTTTTCTGATGCCTCACGTCACAGTAGACCGCAACTAGAACTGTACATACAGGTCCAGCGAGAAACGGAAGGTTAATAAATAAACACAAATCAAAATTGAATCAATTGTAAAAATTGAAAATGTGATAGAAACTGACAACATACGCGTACCAACCAATTCCATTTGGACATCCATACATGACACAAACTTTTCAATAAAACAATTCATGCACAATGTTATTAAGATATAATAATACAAATATTATCATGATTTAAGCAATATTTGTTCATTTAAGTAAAAAACGAAAAATGAATCTCCGTGTACTAAAGAGAGACAGGAGTTGAAACTGTTGAAGAGTCGTCGTCATTGCGAAGCTTCCAAATTATTACGACAGTTGTCTCAGCTTTTGTTTAGTTTCGCTCCCTCCTGTTTACAAGTTGTTGTCGACTCTGATGACATCTTTCCATTTGGGTCTAGTCAAAGTTGTAAATGGAAATCGGCTTATTCCCTTCGGAGTGGCGGCCCAATTAGGGAATTATTACAGAGTCGGAGTCTGACATTTATTATTTATTTCATAGAATATTCATTTATCAATTGTATAAGTCAGAATACTGTACAAAGTAGTTAGGATTTGTAGATTTTCTATTTGGGTCTAGCCAAAGTTGTTAATGGAAATCGGCTTATTCCCTTCGGAGAGGCAAGCCAATTAGGGGATTATTACAGAGTCGGAGTCTGACATTTATTATTTATTTCATAGAATATTCATTTATCAATCGTATAGGTCAGAATACTGTACAAAGAACGAGGGTGAATCAAATATAAACGAGACTTTTTTCTGATCGATAGGTCTCGACTTTTGTGGCGATATGTAAGTTGGACCTCACTCAAAACGTCACAGTAGTAGGCCGCATTAATTGTCCTGCGCTCGTGCAAAAAATAAGCCGTCGAACATTGCTGATGCTGTTCGCTGTAATGCTGGTGCGAGGTCTGCGGTCATGGCTCTCATTTTCAACACGATCGCGACCCTCCACGTAGAGATGGCCGTTTCGGTTGTTTTTACAAAACGCCAACGAACTGTTCGTTGAAAAAAAACAACTGTTGGAAAAAACGGTTTGAAAAAAACAGGTTGGGGAAAACAGAAAACCTCCTATCTGTTTCTATCAGGTGTTTGTTTTGTGTTGTGTTGTTTTATTGGAAACGTAATAATAGTATTAATTCAAAGTTTAAAAAAATAATAATTTGAGAATAAAATCAGAAAATGTCCCTAATTGTTGAAGCAACAAAATTAAAATAAAAAATCACAAACTTAAAATAATTTTGACAGGTCTTTATCGAGAAAAATGTTAAAATATTATGAATTCTTGAAATATTAAGAAAAATAAACTTCTTTAATATTTAGAATTTTTTTTTCATTGTAATGAACTATATGTAATAATTTCCTGTTATTGTAATGTATTCTCATCCATACACAGCAGTTTGGAGATATGTTTTAATTAGCACTTGAATAAACTGACATTAAAAAAAATGTAATTAAAAGTGTAACTTTAAATTTTAAATGAAATAAATAGAAATTCGAAAATAGAATCCACAGAAAACAACGGAAAATCAAACAACGGAGCGCTATTGGTGAAGAAAACAACTGTTCTTTTCAATTTCAGTCGTTCTGTAACGAGTTCCAAACGTTTGAGTAGTTGTAAATGAGAACGGGAAGAGAAGGAAGTTCTAAATCCCAACTGTTTGGGCTGGTTCAGGAAAACAGTTTTTTCCGTTTTTTACAAAAAACAGTTTTTTCAAACAGTTTGGCGTTTTTCTTCCCATCACTACCTCCACGAACTGTTTATGCCATGCAAACACTCTGGCTCGCGACAGTGTCTCTTCCTCGCACTGGGCAGTCAATCTCCTCAAGATTTCGGTCGGTTTTACGCCTTCTGCGGCGAGAAACTTGATTAAAACACGTTGCGCAATTGACAGAGGTACCTCTTGCTCCAACATCGTCACGGTGGACACTGAGATGGTCGAGGAGGCGAGCCAATGTGCTTCCCCTATTCCTGAAAAACCTACCCAACAACAAACAAAGCGGGAACGTTCTCCCTCCACTATTGTGGCTGAAGGGCGAAAAGTCTCGTTTATATTTGATTCACCCTCGTAGTTCGGATTTGTAGTTTTTCTATTTGGGTCTAGCCAAAGTTGTTAACGGAAATCGGCTTATTCCCTTTGGAGTGGCGGCCCAATTAGGGGATTATTACAGAGTCGGAGTCTGACATTTATTATTTATTTCATAGAATATTCATTTATCAATTGTATAGGTCAGAATACTGTACAAAGTAGTCAGGATTCGTAGTGAATTGTCACTAATTATATTTTTCTAGTGTACCTACTTGTTATTAATTTTTATAATATTTACTCCAATGGAGATATCAATTGTTAATATAACACTTTATAAAAATATAAAACAATAAAAATAAAGACTTAATGAACCCGAAGGTTCGATGCCGACAGCACAACTCGCTCCTTACACACCATCCACCGAACGCTTTCCAGACCAAACTTCGATCTGGAACATCTGCCTTCACGCAATCCTCCCACCTCTGTCTCGGCCTACCCCTCCGACGTTCCCCAGTCGGTCCAGTACTTACTAATCTATTAGGGATTCTTTCTCCAAGAGTGAAATGCCTTAATTTCAAAAACCCTCAGCCTTTGCTCATCCCTCAATGTTAGCGGCCGCGTTTCGCATCCATAAAGGACCTTAGGAAGAATAATTGTTCAGGCAAATTAGGTTTTAATAATAAAAACCTTTCTCTTCCCTGATGAAGAAAGTATGGCCGGTGCTCAATGCTAAATTTTTGTTGGTTAATGTAATAAACAGGTATAAATAAATAAAAGAATAACATAAAAGATATTTTACATAAAGTTAACTTTTGAAATTTAGAAAATATTAGCATAATTAATAAGATGAACAAAATAATATGAAATAAAGAAAATTCTGTGATATTTAAAGCTTAAACAATAATTTATTAAATACAAATAATTTATTAAATACAAATAATTTATTAAATAC
Source organism: Aelia acuminata (assembly GCA_911387785.2). Classification (NCBI taxonomy): domain Eukaryota; kingdom Metazoa; phylum Arthropoda; class Insecta; order Hemiptera; family Pentatomidae; genus Aelia; species Aelia acuminata. The sequence continues at coordinate 15,399,845 of OU426982.1, forward strand.
AAATGAAACAAATGATTAAATGAAAATTAAATACACGGTTATATATACTATTATAAACAAAAAATATGCTTCAATCGAATGGTCATTGTTAAACTATAGAATAAAATAATAAAAAAATGGTTAAGAACTATAATATATAGATAGATAATTGAATTCAGAAATTTAATTTTAATGTTATAAGATAAAGTCCAATTTTTGGAAATGTTATTTCAATTTGAAGATCAAAAAAAAATTTAATGTTCATACATTATTAAAAAAAATAATATTGTAATTATTTTAATAGGTTAAATGATGGTCAGGATTTTCAGTTTACAATGATTTTATTTTGGTAAGCCAACGTTTCGATCCAACTTGTGGATCTTCATCAGGGCTAAAAGAAAACAAATATATGAGTATCTATGCTAGAGGGTTACAATAAATGGATACATTACAGAACTGATAATAATATAAAAGATGGTGTATACATGAATATTAAAATAAGTGGCTGGTTAACAAGATAAAATAGAATATGATATTTACCTACTGAGTCCAGGTGGATACTAAGACTAAAGGTAAAAATAAGGAGAGAGGTAGTGGTAGGAGGTTAGTTTGCCAACTTAAAACGTTTATGACGGGGAATCCAACACTTTTGAAGTGAAGGCACATGACAACTGAGTGAACAAAAATATTTTAAAAACGAACAAAATAGATGGTACTGTATAAAAATAGTTGTGTGTGGGCTCAATAATAACATGAAAATGAGATAAACATAATTTAACAATGCATAAAAAAGGGGAAAATATACAGAAAGAAGTATACAATACAAAAAGATAATAATAGTACAAAAGGGACAGAGATAATTGCAGGTACCTATGAAATCAAAACTAGGATTTGAGGATGCGGAAGATTTATTGTTATTTTTTAATACTAGGCTGAAAAATTTTTAACTGAAAATCCTGACCATCATTTAACCTATCGTAATTGAAGAACAGTTGACTATCTCTCACCTCTGGAATTATTTTACTTTAAATGTCCATCCAGTTGGGAACTTAATCTTCCTCTTCGATCCGTCTTCTAAAATAATGTCTGCAAATGTGATCACAATGCACAAATGAAAACCCAGGGTGAACGAGAATGTCATAAATGTTTTTAAAGAAAGTTGAAATGTGAGAGAGTAATGTGTACACGGCTGGCGAGAATCAAGAATAATCGTTTTTTGAATTATAATTTTTAAATTTCGGAAAAGTCGGGAGCTGAGCGATTTCGCTCCTTAAAAGTAAATCATGCATTTCCACCTTTTAGTCTGGTCTTGACTTCCTCATCGTGTTCATTCTTTCTAGTTATCATCGCCCATAAATACCTAAATTTTTCTACGCGTTCAAACGTATTCCCCTCTACATCGATATCAGCAAATTCGTAACCACTTCTACGGCTAACCATATACTTGGTCTTGAAATTGATATAATAATTAATATGAAAAAACCCAGAGTGGTTGGATTTAAAGTTTTATTTTTATCACTATTTTTATCACACTATGAAAAAAAATCTGGTACGTGCGCGCAACACACAACTTTCACTTACCAACTTACTTAGATAAGAAATTGACGTGTTTTGTTAAATATCATTTCCCAATGTCAGACATTTTTCTACATTCATAACTTATTTTTATTAATCGTTAAAGCCGTTTTTGAGTAAATAAAAAACCCCGTGAAAATGATACAAAATTTATTAAGTAAAGACCCCCCTTCGGTTGATCAATTTTGATGAAATGTTGGCTATCACATATTTGGCATATACATACATCAAATACCCAGTTTGGTCACAATCGTGAAAGCCGTTTTTGAGAAAATCAAAAAAACACGTGAAAATGTTACAAAATTTATTAAGTAAAGCCCCCCCCTCCGGTTAATCAATTTTGATAAAATTTTTACAGTCATATCTCGGGCATATAAGTAGATGAAATACTCAGTTTAATCAAAATCGTTAGAGCCGTTTTTGAGAAAATCGAAAAAAACCTAAAAAGTTATTAAGTAAAGTACCCCCTCCCTTTAAGTAATTTTGATGAAATTTATGCTGTCACATCGCGGGCATATACCTACACTAAATACCCAATTCATACGATTTTTCGCTATTGAATCACAAAATGTTTGCACTTTGTAATATGTGGGATTACAGATTAAATTATACTTGGGTCTTTTTCGTTCAAAGCACGCCAACCGAATCTACAGTTACAAATAGCATAACACATGTTTTTTTAAAATAACGATATTTAATAACTATTATTTTATTAGTCACTTTATTCTAACTTCCAAAAATTACAGATGTTTTCCAACGTAACCTCGAATAAATCTTTGTTTTGATTCCTATGTCTCCATAGAAATTCAGCAAGATACGAATCTATTAATCTTAATTTTTCCAATTAGTTGAAGTTTCCGCAGACATGCTTAATTCTTCTTGACAAAATAAGGTGCTAGTGTACTTTTTTGTCCACGAATAAATGAAAATCAATGCAGTATTTAATGGAAATTTAGAACCAGTAAACCACGTACCTTCTCTTAAGCCAATTTCCATACGACAGGATCTATTATTACATCTCCATCTGAATCTATTCTCTCTCTTGCTTAATTTCATGATATGTCTATTGCAGCATATCCAACCTTTATGAAGAAGATATTTTTCCTGTAGAAAATCTACAGTTTTATCTAAATCTTTGAATTGGTCGTGTAACCTAAACAAAGCCATGTTTACAATCGTAACTATAAAGTAACGATATCGCAAATAGTAACGTAGCTGTTACCATATGTTCATATTTGTACCTGTAAATTAGGTTGGCGTGTTTTAAACGAAAAAGACCCTTATACTTTACTTTGTTGTTCAGAAATTAGAAAAAATATTCCGTTCATTGACTAAGGCTCTTCGCCATTGGTCATCCTATACCACCTAAAAAAAAAGGTAGAAAACTTGCAACACTCGACCAAGGCTGTCTATTGACAGAGGAAAAAGGTACGGAAATAAATCCAGCCTCCTACAATGCAAAAGAATGACTTTATCAGCCAGGGAAGGAAATTGAATATTTGTGAAGTGTTGAAAGTGAGCGGAGAGAGATAAGAGGTGAAGAAGGAAAGGTGTGAAACTAAGGGTATAGAAGCGATACATATCTCAGCCTCGTCTGTAGAGTGGACTGTAACTTACATAATCTCTATCGAGAGAGGGACTATATATAGCCCTGGATATCTTATAGACTGCTCAGTAAAGTACTTTATCCAATAGTTTTTTTTCTTAGATTTCTTGAAATTTACAACTGCATATACAAAAAATACATTCATTAAATGAGATCACAGCCAGAAAGTCAATGTCAGGAACAATCATGAAGAGATCTAACCTACCCATTTTTAGGGCTCAACTAATACACTTAACATAGAAGGTCCCGAGGCCATCTTCTTTTCAGACGCCTATGGAGATTGGCTGGAATAGAGGGGGAAGCGAGGCTGGAAAAAAGAGGGTTAGGGGGGGTCGGGAGTATATCCTTCCGGCGGGAGCGCGGGTGATACTTGCACTAAAGGGCGCGTGGCGGCTTTTTGGCCGCCTCCGAGTTCTTTTACTTTTCATGCGTATAAATATGTGTTAGTATTACTTATTGCTGTTTTTTCAACAGATACATTAGGCAGACTAGACAGTATTTCAGACAACTTTCATCAGTCTTATTAATCTATTTATTATCATACTACACTATTATTTAATGGTATGCACGGTGCGGAGATGTGGGGCCCTGAAGATCGAATCATCCAGTTACTATTGTGTTAAAGTGTCGTTACAAGTCTATACGTTTTGTAACATTGTTAATTATTTGTGTTTCCATTTTTTGTGTGGCATTGTATTCTTATTTTCGTTCAATAAAAATTGTTTGACCCACATAAGTTTTACAGTATAAAAAAATTTCATAACTCATACTACCTAAGTTTAGTTTAATAAAATCAATGGAAATTTTTTCAGCTTTTCAACAGGGTTATTACATAAAATATCAATGAGGTTCCGATCCATTATGCCTAGGATTTTAATCATTTTTCGGTTATTTATTGCATGCATCAATGTAAAGGAAAATACGAAATTTCTGATGCTAAATTTCAAAGTGGATAAGCAATTGGTTGAAAAGTTGAAACATATTAAAATTTTGAAATTCAGTACAAATGTAGCCATCATATGGTAGAATATTTTTGAAAAAAAATAAAAAAGGTTACTTTTAATCATCTGATTTTTACCTTCTTCGTCCAGAGTAATGCAGAGACTGAGGGGAAAATAAGTTGAGAGATGGTAGTGGTTAGTTTGACGACTTAAAAGGTTTATTACGGGGAAACTCAACGCTCAAAGGCTACATAAAAACTACAAAATCTGGTTTTCATTTGCTCTACAAAAGACACTAATTTCTTTTATTATTAAGTAAAATTTTTTGCATGTGATAATTGGGTAATGGGTAATGGGTCGGCTTCAATCGGAGCCTGCATACGGTTTCCACCACGATTACATGAGAGGGACCCAGTCTCTCGAAGCCTTCTGAAAGTGCTGGTAAGCAAGCATAATACTCCAAGTCGTCTGATTTTATAATTCTCTATGTACTTATTGAAAATTTCATTTAGTTACCATGAAATAACTAATTTCCATTAAATGAAAAGAACGGCTTTAACTATGAACAATAGTCTGTCATTAAAGGCGTACTATACCTTTGCAGCATGCGTGGGCTCAAAGTGTTTTATGAGTTAACTGAATATTTTTATTTTTTTCTCCTCTATACGTTTACTTGATTTTAACATCTCTCATATATAGCCATTTCTTATTTTTAGGCGTAACGAGAGACAGTTAATTTCTCCATATAAACAAAAAAATCTGGTGTTTTGCTAAATATCATTTCCCAAAGTCACACAATTTCCTACATTCATATCTTATTTTTGTTAATCGTTAAAGCCGTATTTTTTGCATTCGTAATTTTTGCAGTCGTATCTCGGGCATATAAATAGATCAAATACTCAGTTTAATCAAAATCGTGAAAACCGTTTTTGAGTAAATAAAAAAAACACGTGAAAATGATACAAAATTTAAAAAGTAAAGTCCCCCCTTCGGTTGATCAATTTCGATGAAATGTTGGCTATCACATCTTTGGCATATACATACATCAAATACCCAGTTTGATCAAAATCGTGAAAGCCGTCTTTGAGTAAATAAAAAAAAACACTTGAAAATGATACAAAATTTATTAATTAAAGTACCCCCTCCAGTTGATAAATTTTGATGAAATTTTTGCAGTCGTATCTCGGGCATATAAATAGATCAAATACTCAGTTTAATCAAAATCGTGAAAACCGTTTTTGAGTAAATAAAAAAGACACGTGAAAATGATACAAAATTTAAAAAGTAAAGTCCCCCCTTCGGTTGATCAATTTCGATGAAATGTTGGCTATCACATCTTTGGCATATACATACATCAAATACCCAGTTTGATCAAAATCGTGAAAGCCGTCTTTGAGTAAATAAAAAAAAACTCTTGAAAATGATACAAAATTTATTAAGTAAAGTCCCCCCTCCGGTTGATCAATTTTGATGAAATTTTTACAGTCATATCTCGGGTATATAAATACATCAAATACCCAGTTTGATCAAAATCGTGAAAACCGTTTTTGAGTAAATAAAAAAAAAACACGTGAAAATAATACAAAATTTATTAAGTAAAGTCCCCCCTCCGGTTGATCAATTTTGATGAAATTTTTACAGTCATATCTCGGGTATATAAATACATCAAATACCCAGTTTGATCAAAATCGTGAAAACCGTTTTTGAGTAAATAAAAAAAAAACACGTGAAAATAATACAAAATTTATTAAGTAAAGTCCCCCCTCCGGTTGATCAATTTTGATGAAATTTTTACAGTCATATCTCGGGTATATAAATACATCAAATACCCAGTTTGATCAAAATCGTGAAAGCCGTTTTTGAGTAAATAAAAAAAAACACGTGAAAATGATACAAAATTTAAAAAGTAAAGTCCCCCCTTCGGTTGATCAATTTTGATGAAATGTTGGCTATCACATCTTTGGCATATACATACATCAAATACCCAGTTTGATCAAAATCGTGAAAGCCGTTTTTGAGTAAATAAAAAAAAAAACACTTGAAAATGATACAAAATTTATTAAGTAAAGTCCCCCCTCCGGTTGATCAATTTTGATGAAATTTTTACAGTCATATCTCGGACATATAAATAGATCAAATACTCAGTTTAATCAAAATCGTCAGAGCCGTTTTTGAGAAAATCGAAAAAAACTTAAAAAGTTATTAAACAAAGTACCCCCTCCCTTTGAGCAATTTTGATGAAATTTTTCCTGTCACATCACGGGCATATACATACACTAAATACCCAATCTCAGGTTCACACGGTTTATAGTTTTTGAGCTAGTCTGTTCACACACACACACACACACACAGACACACAGACACACACACACACACACACACACACACACACAGACCATTTCGCGGGACTTGGTTAATTGGACTCAGGGGACCCCAAAACGTGTATTTCCGTTGAAAACCGGAAGTCGAAATTTTTCACGATCGCAATACTTCCACTTACTATATTTTTCATATATAGGTAAGTGAAAGTAAAAAAAGGTACTTAATAGGAAACAAAAAAAAAAACAGAAAACAAAAAAAGCCCCTACCCCATTTAAGCCCCCTCATAACAGTTTAATAATGATAAAGCTTACCTGATATTAAAAAAACACCTAATTTTCATTAAACATAACGAGTTTGATGAAAATCGTTAAAGCAGTTTTTAAGATAATCGAAAAAAAAGGTAAAAATCGGAAAAAAAGTTATGAAATAAAGTGCCACCTCCGTTTGACCAATTTTGATGAAATGTTGGCTATCGCATCTTTGGCATATACATACATCAAATACCCAGTTTGATCATAATCGTTAAAGCTGTTTTTGAGTAAATAAAAAAACACGTGAAAATGGGACAACATTTATTAAGTAAAGTGCCCCCTCCAATTGATCAATTTTGATGAAATTTTGTCTGCCACATCGCGGGCTTATAAATACTAATACCAAATACCGAGTTTAATCAAAATCGTTGAAGCAGTTTTTGAGTAAATAAAAAAAAACAATACTTCCCCCATACTATATATTTCATATATAGGGAAGTGAAAGTAACAAGTGAAAATACAATTAAAAAGGAATTTTAAAAAAAAACTAACAATATAGATGGTAGAGTATAGAAATTCTTTTTTAATTTTATTTTCACTTAGTTTTCATATAGCCTTTCACTTCAAAAGCGTTGGGTTTCCCCGTAATAAACCTTTGAAGTCGGCAAACTAACCCCCTACCACCTCTCACCTTATTTTTGCCCTCAGTCTCTGTATTAATCTGGACTCACAAGGTAAATATCAGATTTTATTTTATCTAGCAAACCAGCTACTGATTTAAATATTGCTGTATAAGTTTACTATCTCGTATATAATTATCACTTTTGTAAAGATCCATGTCATGTAAACATACCATCAGTTGGATTTGTTTCCATTATTCTGTAAATCCTTGTTGTTACTATCTAAAATTAATAATTATATGATAAACATTTAATTGCCATCTTCTAGCTATAAAAATATTCTGTTACTTAAGGCGTACTTCGCATTCGCGGGCTCAGCGTGAAATATTATCCCTTTGATTAAATTTTGGCTGTCACGTTGCGGTCATATAAATACATCAAATGCCTAATTTAATAAAAATCGTTAGAGCCGTTTTTGAGGAAATCGGAACCTTAAAACTAAAAATGAGACAAAATTTATTAAATAAAGTGCCCTCACCGTTTGACCAATTATGATGAAATTTTTGCTGACACATCGCGGGCATATACATACATCAAATGACCGATATCAGGTTCTTATGGCTTATAGTTTTTGAGCTAGTCTGTTCACACATTCACACCATTTCGCAGGATATGGTTATTTGGACTCATGGGACTCCAAAACTCGCTTTTTCCGTTAAAAAACTTGAAGTCGAAATTTTTCACGATCGCAATACTTTCCCTTAGGGGATAGCGGGGTTGGTTGGCATAGGGGGTAGGTTGGCCATTGGCTTATATTTTCCTGTTGTGAAGGCCCCACCATTGTACCATGTGGCCCGCTCGACCTCGGGAGTCTTGTCCTGAGTTTTCAATCTGATGCTACCCATTAATACTGAGTGCTTCAATCTGATAGAGAAAAGTGTGCTTCATTGATTGATTTTACAACATGTAAGTAAATTTTTATATTTTCAGTAAATTTGGTTTAAAGGCATGGCAAAACATTTGACTCCGATTCTGTTCACAAAGCCCCAAACTCCTTTGAAAAACCTAACCTTTCGACTAACCAGTTTCTTATTTGATTGTTCTTCCCTGTACTGGCAGCCATCTTTCATATGATCTCTTCTGTGGGGTTAGTTTGCTCTCTTCAACTGGGGTTTGTTGGCGCAGTAGCAATTCACAAAAGCAAGGTAAACATAAACAAAGGTGAAACTACCAAATGTCAATAGTTCCAGCGAGGAGGATGAGAGCAATATTTCCTATGCAGAAAGTGACGACAGTCTAAACTTCTATCTTCTATTTTACCTTAAAAGCTGTTAAAAACCGATTCAGCCTTATTATACCATTATAGTGCAGATTTTAATAACAATAATACGTGTCAGGCAGTACTTGAATGAGATGGCTAAAGAACTCCACCTTCTACGCCAACCTGCCCCACATTAGGGGTTAATTGGCATACTCTGGATTTACGAATTCTTCAATTTTCTATGTACTTAGAATTAAATATTACGTGTTAAAAAAAAATACTTGAAGTACTCTAATACGTAGAGTTTACAGTGGTATCAGCCCTATTCGGATTTTATTAATAGGAACGAATCAACAATCAAAAAAGTGAAAACTGTTGCCAACCAACCTCGCTCTCCCCTACTCATATATTTGTCTTCTTTTTAGCCCTGATTAAGATCCACCAGTAGGGATCGAAACGTTGGCTACCCAAAATAAGAAAAGATCAAACTGGAAATCCTGACTATTAATCTACCTCTATTTTATTTTTAACCGACTTCGAACGAAAGATGAGGTTACTCAATTCGATACGTATGTGACTTTTTTTTTTGTGCCTTTTTTTTTTTTTCTATGTATGTTCACCGATTACTCAGAGATGGGTGGACCAATTGGAACGAAACCTTTTGCATCTTGTAGAGTATTTTCCCAAGGTGGTCCCATTTAAACCTTTTTGGGGTTCCTAATTTATTTAAGAAGTTATCGGGAAAAAACATGAAAATAATTATTTAATTATCGCTCAAATTGTTTACTTATTGGAAAAACATATGGCATATATAACATAAGGTATGCTCCAACAAGCTATTAAAACTAATTGATAACTAATAAATCCAAATATTGTATTACTGCTGGATGAATCAAATGGGAAAAACCAACCAATCAAATTCAGAATCAAAAGAGTGGGGGGAGAACATGAGCAGTCTGTCAGTTATCGATGTGTTTTACGTGCTTGTTGGAACAAACCTATACATAACCTTAAGTAATTTTTCAACATTAGATTTAAATGAAGATACAAAAATCAGCAGAATATAATATCGCTGTCGTTTTCTGTAACGATATTAGCATAAATAATAGATAGATGTATATTCACCGATAACAGTAAACCTTCTTAATTTAGATCATATCAACGGTTGGACACCATAATCATAAGACAACAAAATTCGTGGAATTCCAAGAATTACTGAGTATTGGTAATCGTTTTAAAGCAGAATATAAGACTTCTTCAAGTTCCCGAATGATCGTTTAAATTTAAAATCGTAGCTATTTTTGATTTAAATTAGATTTTGATTTCTATCTTTTATTGACTATGCACATTAAAAAAGAATAATAATTCCTGGAAAAGCTCATTTTCAGTTGACTTAATAAAGGATTCAGATACCTCTGTCTTCTTCCGGATACACTCGGTTACTGTTGAATATCTTGCCGGAGGTCTTGTGCCGATCCTTTATGGGTGACACTTCTTTTATGTTATCCGGATTACTAGTATCGGTTTTTAAATTTGTTTCTACAACTATCGAGGCTTTTGCTGGTGTTCATCCATCAATAAAAACTACAAAATAAAACTTGATAACTACCCGAAAACAACCTCATTGTATGAAAGTCCCCTCAGCAAAAATTTGGCAGTCATGGAAATGATTGTTAAAAATGATGATAAATGCTACGCCACTAGAATTGAAGCAACATTGTTTAGCAATTTATTTTCTGAATAATGTTTTATTACGAAGGATATAATTCTTAGTAATTTGGTAATAAATTTAGTCAATAATTCATCGAAAAGAATTACGAACATAATTGACTCAATCTTTTGACTCAATCTAGAATAATAATATCCTTCGTAATAATAAATTAACCATATGTGAGTCCCAAACCCTGTTGCTTCTATCCTAGCGGGGCAGTCTTTTTGATATCGATAATTTTATGGTTGCCCCTTTTTTTGCAGGGACTTCTATCCAATGATGTAATCCAATGAAGTCGTGTATAATATCGCCATAGTTTTCAGAAGGATATTCAAGCAATCAAAATTCAAAAATTACTTTCAAATATACTATAGGTCATATTAGCATCCTCATTGATTTTCCATTAACGATATCTTGTCTAAAACCGGCCAAAATCTTAATTGTTCAGTGACTTATCTACTTCATCTTGGAATGGCCGGATTTATGTACTTATGTATATTTAACTGAACACATCTCGGAACACTGATTCTCTACGTAAATGACAAGTACTGACGACATTTAGCAAAGGAAAAATATTGTCATTGTGGAAAAACATTTTTATATGTTTAGTTCTGTTTATTATAATCTTTTTTTCTATTTTTTTAAATAACATAAAAAATATATAGCTGACGAAACAGTAAGAGGAGAGGTAGATACTGGTTTTGTGTATCGAAGAGCTGTAGATGAAGAGAGGAGAAGGGAAAAACGATTGAAGAGAAAACAAATCGCGGGCTATAGCACCTCAGTCACTTTGACAAATAGCGCTGCATTTATTCAGATATAAGACACCCTCAGGCTTATTTCGATATTTATTCCAATCCTTCCAATACCCCTACATCTCTATTTTTCTACATCGGAAAAGCTCTTTATTAGAGTAAATTCATTTTCTTTCATTAACAGTCTATTTAAAAAAATTAAGAATACACTCACAAACAGTATTAAAAAAATTCAACTGACAAATATTATTTAGGATCAAAAACTACACAGTGTAAATCTTGTTATGTGATTATTGAAATTTTTACTTTACTATGTCCATATTAGAGACAAGTTTTGATTTAACCCTAAGATTACCTTAAGCTCTTGGAGCCAATTAATACTTCTCCATCCTGTTTTGCACCTAAATTATTAAATGAAAAATCAGAAAACAATTAGTGCAAAGTTGTACAGAAAACAATTTGAATGAAAAAAAAAAAAAAAAAAAAAAAAACGCGTTTGGGGTCGCAGAAATAATTTAAAATTATTAAACTATAATTTTATAGAGACAATGATAATATATTTCGAATAATTAATGTTTTTCTTTTAATATACCTGAAAACACAATTTTGGAAGTGTAAATCAGTTACATCTTATAGCTTGTAATCTTATAAATATCTTATATATATAAACGGTGAATTTTAGAAAGCATGGTACTGACATTTATCTATATAAATAAAGATGAAATTTTGTTTGTGTTTTTGTTAGTCTTTATAGAAATCCATTCCGTTTGTCCTAATTTCTCCAAATTTTGCTCAGTGGTTCTTTTATACCAGGTGCGAACACCTGTCCATATTAAAATTGCATAACTTCAGCCAATCTCTGGGTATATTCATTATTGTTATAAAAATCGTAATGATCTCTCTTTACAATGGTTCTTTACGAAATCGACCGTTTCATTAGAAAAAAGAAATTCCCCGGGTGAATCCGGGATATGCAGCTATAATCTATGTAAATAAAGATGAAATTCTGTTTGTTCTTTATAGAAATCCATACCAGGAGCGAACACCTGTCCATATTACAATTGCATAACCTCAGCCGATCTTCAGCTGATATTCTTTATTGTTATGAAAATCGTAATGATCTCGCTTTACATGGTCATTTTTACTTTAGAAAAATGAAATTCCCCGGGTGAAACCGGTATATATATAGCTAGTAATCTACATAAATAAAGATGAAATTCTGTTTGTTTGCTTGTTATTAATAAAAATCCATACCGTTTATCATAACTTCTCCAAATTTAGCTCAGTGGTACCTGTCCATATTAAAATTGCATAATTTCATACAATCTCTGGGTATATTCTTTATTGTTATAAAAATCGTTTTGATCAACCTTTACATTGGTTTTTACGAAATCCATCGTTTGAGTCGATAAAAGTCTCACTTTATAGATTTAAAAAATGAAATTCTCCGAGTGAAACCAGTATATGTAGCTAGTAATCTATATAAATAAAGATGAAATTCTGTTTGTTTATTTGTTTGTTTGTTTGTTCTTTATAGAAATCCATTTCGTTTGTCCTAAATTCTCCAAATTTCGCTCAGTGGTTCTTTAATACCAGGTCCCCGAACACCTGTCCATATTAAAATTGCATAAATTCAGCCAATCTCTGGCAATATTCTTCTTTTCTCTTTTGCTATCTAATTGTTTATAATGCTATTTTGTTGTATTTTTTTAATTATATTTGTACAATTGTTCACGTTTATTGGAAAAATGAAATTCCCAGGGTGAAACCGGTATATACAGCTATGATCTATGTAAATAAAGATGAAATTCTGTTTTTCTTTATAGAAATCCATATCGTTTGTCTTAAATTCTCCAAATTTTGCTCAGCGGTTCTTTCATACCAGATGCGAACACCAGTCCATATTAAAATTGCATAACTTCACCCAATCTCTGGGCATATTCTTTATATAAGCCCAAGAGGGTAAAACTAAAAATACAGTATATCCAAAAGCTTTAGAATAATATTCTATTAGTGCTATTTGTGTTGTATTTTTTGTTTATAGAATTGTTCACGTTTATTAGAAAAATGAAATTCCCAGGGTGAAACTGGGATATACATCTAGTTATTTATAATATTAAAAATGTCTTTCAATTCCCTCTATTATTTTTGTTTTACATCCACAGTTTTATAAATATATAAGTACTAGCTGTATATACCGGTTTCACCCGGAGAATTTCATTTTTCTGATAAACGTGAACAATTCTATAAACAAAAAGTACAACAAAAATAGCACTAATAGAATATTATTCTAAAGCTGTTGGATATAATATATTTTTAGTTTTGTCCTCTTGAGCTTATATAAAGAATATACACATAGATTGGCTGAAGTTATGCAATTTTAATATGGAGAGGTGTTCGCACCTGATATGAAAGAACAACTGAGCGAAATTTGGAGAATTTATGACAAACGATACGGTTTTCTATAAAGAACAAACAAACATAATTTCATCTTTATATATATAGATAGTAGCCTCATAAAATAAATTAAAAAAAAAATATTTAGGGTAAATTATCAATAACAGAAAGCAGTGGGTTCGTAGCGCTCCCCGTTTGTAAAACTAACAGGTCGGGGAATCTGATTAGTAAGGGTATTTTTAATCCTAAACTACGGAATCGACTTTGATTAGCATAATAATTATCCTCTAATTTATATTACATTAAAAAACAACCGATGCGTAGTTTCTTTACAAGTTTATTCATGTGATTACTTTTTTTTCGTTTTCTTCACATTTACTAGAACTATTGTATTATGATACAGTTATGAGTATCAGTAAACGCTATAAAAAAAAATTAGATTACAATTTAAACTAATTATAAAACAAGATAAATAATAGGGGATCAGACCATACGATGTATTGCACAGTACCAAATATTGATAATTGTATTTCTGAATGTAGGACGTTTTTCAACCACTAGTTTTATCTTGAGTTGTTTGTTTACGCCACTTTATGCTACTAAGGCCAATCGGACGATGCTACAGCGGGAGTCCTAAATTTTGCCTATCCAGGTATAATTAGGATAGGGATCTTTTACTACCGTAAAACGGGGTGACATTGTGACTAATGGGGTGACTTTGTGACAAGCCTATTTTTCTACAGTTTTGAATTTCCCTCCTTAAAAAGAATCAGATTAGGCAATTCAGTGTACCTTTCAGGTAGTCAGTAATGTGCTGCAACCTACTGCCCACATATAACTTTTTCATTCCATTTACCATGATGCTTTATTTCATATATGTTTGATTGTTATCAGTTAGTTGAAACCTTGAAATAAAGCATCATGGTAAATGGAATGAAAGAAGTTATATGTGCTCAGAAAGTTGCAGTACATTGCTGACTACCTGAAAGGTATACTGAATTGCCTAACCTGATTCATTTTAAGGAGGGAAATTCAAAAACTGTAGAAAAATAGGCTTGTCACAAAGTCACCCCATTAGTCACAATGTCACCCCGTTTTACGGTAGTACTTGACATCGTACAGGCTCGGGATCTACATTTTACGTCCTATCCGAGGGACGGAATAGCCAAGGATTTTTTACTCCCATTAAAAAATCCTAGGGCCACCTCGGGACGCGAACTCGCGACATTTAGTATTGTACGTTGCTATGCCAACCACTACACCACAGGTGTCCTCAGTTTCATCTCGAGTATCATATTGACCTGGAGTATTATTATGGATTGCTCGCTACACAAAATTACTTCGAGTCTTTTTCGGCTATGATCATTATCCAACTCTAATATTTATAAAGTAGCAAAGAGTGACAAACAAATATACAAAACTCTATTGACGAAAAATAATGCACATAAAATGGATAATAGCGGCACGTTGTATGTAAAAATTCAAAATCGAATTTTAAATACAGGGCAGTTAAACGTTTCCATCCCAAAGAAAAAAACGAATGGTAAAGGTCTCATTTCAGAACTCATCGAATCTTCAGAACGTTGAAAATATCAAATTCTAATGCGAACTCTGATTTTACTGGTCCTGAAAAAGCCTTTGAACCCCAATTCTTTCAAATCTCTCACAAAATGGTTTATCGTTAACGTAATATGCAAAGTACGAATTGATGGTCAGGTTGTATTTTGATTTGTAGATAATCGTTCTGTCAAAAAATCATTTGTATGTTAATTTTCATAAATGTTCGAATCATTTGAGAGGCAGACTAATAGGTATTCAGGACCAAGTATTAGTTTATCATTCGCGATGGAACTCATTCAGCGAAAATATCCATTGTTATCAACCGAACGTTTCTAAAAGCTGTAAAATCAGTAGATGAATTTTTATTTCCCTAATAGCTTTGTTTTAAAAGAAAAGAATGGTTCTGAAACTCTTACTGATTTTATGGGAAAATTACATTTTTGACCCTCTTCTGGGTGCTTTTCAGTTACTCGAATGGTTACCTGATTGACATCCGCCGCTCACTCTAATTTTAAGTTTTCATTTTGATAATATTAATATATCATTTTCGCTGATACATCGTTTCCTCACTTTTATTTGAATAAGGTTCCATAAAAGTTTTGTGACTGTTATAGTATCTGTTCTTTACTGTTCGAAAATCTTCTACGCTTGCCGGGAACCATCTGGAATGTTCTAATTCAGAGTAAACATAAGGACCGATGGACTGAAGAGTTAGTTCAGCTATTCTGAAATGGAAATCGTATTTGTGTTACTGTATCGTTACAAGTTGACCCTTTTCGTAACTTTGTCAGTTATTGTTGATGTCTAAATTAACGTCTCTTTATGCTGCTAAGGCTAATTGGACGATGCTACCGTGGGAGTCCTAAATTTTTCCTAAAGTTGCCGATATGATTAGGATAATGGTCTTTAACGAATACTTGACATCGTATAGGCTCGGGACCCCAATTTACGTCCTATGCAAGGGAGGGTATAGCCAAGGAATTGTTATTCCAAATAAAGAATCCTAGGGCCACCGCTGGGCGCGAACCTGCGACCTTTAGTATTGTAGGTTGCCATGCTAACCACTATACCACAGGTGACCCCCAAAAATATGAATAGTGTATTCAAATATACATGTTGTATTTAATTGTAACTGTGGGAAAATGTACAATCCCACTGTAGGGTAAACCATACAGTTATTGGCACCCCAACTTTAACTTAAAGAAATAGGTAAACAAGTCTTAATTTTATTACAAGAGTTTAATGTTTGAAGGGTCCTCTAAGTCATCTTTGAAGTAAGACTTTAACAAACTAACCATAGGGAAGATTTCACAATTAAATCCACAGGGTGCCAATAACTAGATTTGGCAATTTTAACAATAAATATTGCCATGTTGTAAAACCATTGAACTTTTGACCCAAAAAAACTTTTTGAGTCTTTATAAGAATAGATAAAGAGGAGTTATAGGAAGTTTCAATTAGATCCCTTCATAAGAAGTATTTTTTAATGTCAACACTGAAATTTAGTCTTAAGGGTGCCAATAACTGTACGGTTTACCCTACTATGGTTTTATTACATTTTATAATGTGGTCTTCTTGCTCCTAATTATTGTTACTTTTGCGTTTTTACGTTTGAACATTTAATTATTGTTACTTGTGTATTAATGTGCTGATACTTTTTGTAACCTTGTTAGTTATTTGAGTATTATTATTTAGTCTTCATTGAACAGTCTCGAAGGTTCCAGACAGATTATGAGTAGAAGGTTATTATTTTCATCTAATAAAAATTATTTTATTATTTATTATTTAATATGTGCACATTGACATAAGATTATAATAAGAATGTTCAAGGGGAATAATTTGAAGTGTATACAACAGTGGAATAAAAGGAATACGTTTTAAAATGCACAAATTGATTTTCAATTATATAAGTTTAGAATTTTAATATTATAGACAAAAAGTAAACACAGAACATTTCATTTCCTTGTAATTAGTGATTTTTTAAATAACTCAACAGAAATTAGGATCACAAATATCAAATTAAAATAGCGCACCCTTTGAGCCGGCCGGCCGTGACTCATACTTTATCTCTAAAAACTCCCCTTTTCTTAATGTTGTGGTGTCGTGTGGGACGTGAAACTTATACAAATTGAAAATCAGATAGTTTTTGTAACCTACAGTGGCAAAAACATTGCGGACAAAATTATTCAGACATTTCCCAATATCAAGAAGCAGTTACAGACCTATTGCACTCACTAGCTGTCTATCAAAACTATTAGAAAAAATGGTCAACAATAGATTAACATGGCTCATCGATAAGTATAACCTTCTAGCTGACATCCAATGCGGATTTCGTAAAGGCAGATCAACGATTGACGAACTTATCACAATGGAAACAGAAATATTGAATACCTTCATCCAGCGGAAGGAAGCAGTTGGAATATTTTTTGATATAGAAAAGGCCTACGATACAATAAGCAGACACTCTATACTAAGCAAACTATTCTCATGGGGCCTTAGAGGCAACTTGCCAAACTTCATAAAAGCTTTTTTGGCAAAAAGGTACATTAGGGTCAGGACTGGAGATGTAGTTTCGAGCGGAAAAGAAATAGCAAATGGTATCCCTCAATTAAGCGTTATGAGCTGCACATTATTTGCAATAGCAATCAACTCAGTAGTAAAAGTCATCCCAAAAACAGTTACACCATTCCTATACGTGGATGACCTCACAATCCTTCTGCGATTTGAAAACCATGAATGGATGAAAAGAGTACTGCAAACTGTCATTAATAATCTACAAGAATGGGCAGGCCGTAACAACCTCAGATTCTCAACTGGAAAAACAAAGTCCATCATGTTCTCCAGGAAAAGATCTCCGTCTCCTCATCCTCAACTGTTCCTTTATGATAACTGGCTACATTTCCACGATGAAGCGAAATTCCTTGGATTGATTTTAGACAAGAGATTAACTTGGCTGAGTCACATTAGGTACCTGAAAGAGGAATGCACAAAAAGAATTCGTATAATGAAGGTCCTAGCAAAAACATCGTGGGGTGCTGACCGCAAGTCAATGCTGATGATCTATACTAGCCTCATTCGTTCAAAGATTGACAATGGTAGTGCAGTATATTCCTCTGCGAAAGGCAACCATCTTCTCCTCTTGGACTCGATACATCATGCAGGAATTAGAATGGCCACCGGCGCTTTCAGAACCAGTCCTATTGTCAGCCTCTGTGCTGAAGCTTCCCTACCTCCTCTGCTATTCAGAAGACAGGAGTTGATTTTCAAGTATATAGCTAAAGTCAAACTGACAAAATTATTCAGACATTCCCCAATATCAAGAATAGGTGACCAAAATTGTTTACTTTAAAAAATAGTTTATTCACTTAAATCAATGGAAACAGAAAACATTTGTATGGCTATATATTGTATATGGAATGCACATTCAAGGTGACAAATAAAAATTGATAGAAATTAACTAGCGAATGATACAACCATTGGTTAACGAGCTGCAAAACCAGGGTCCAGCATCCATATAAAAACCAAGAAAAATTGTTAGATCCAGGAAAAAAATAGCTGGTTTGGGATTTTTTGTACCGTAATGCTTGAATCGGGACCACTGTGCGCTGTATGCGTACCCGCGATCTGTAGTATTGTAGACTGATATGCTAGCCACTATACCACAAGTAACTCAACCCTGTTAGGTATTTGAGTTTTTATTGTTTGTCAGACATTGTGGATTATTATTTTCGTTTATTAAAAATTATTTTAATCCACATAAGTGTTACAATATTAAGTGTATAATAGAAAAATTGTATTGAAATATGCATGTTGTAGTTAATTGTGCAGTGCTGAACATAGAAATCCACGAATGACTGTATTTTGATTTTGTCAGCTTATATTCCTTTACACAACCTAAGCCCCTGGGAAGGATATTCCTGGGTTGAGGTGGAACTGGCTCGGCCAGGATAGTATCCTTTGTCAGTTCCCTCTGCGGTGGTCCACTGCAATAAGGCTCCATCGTCTCAGAGGATTCTCAACGTAATCGGAAACTGAGGCATCCTAACTTCCTCCTGCACTCCTATTCATGAAATTCCCAAACACAGTTAGCCCAAACAAGGTTAACTTTTTGTGTTATTAACCCTCAGTAAGTTCATTCGAATAAATGACCCAAATCCACTAAAATTTATTGATTTTTAATAACAGCGACTTTAAAAGATTTCTGAATAGGAAAGAAATTTTACGTCAAACAACGGCGTGTACCACAGGTGGCCCGCACTAGACTGCCGCATTGGACATTTTATTCGATCACAAAACTTTCCACCAACATGTATAATGAGGTAGGATTGTATTGTTTATTTTATTACTGTAGGAATGTCAATACTGCATAATGCCCTTGAATAACACCCGTCTGATAGAGTCCTAAGGGCAATGCATCATGAATTACAGTCTCGGCATGAACGTGTTAAAGAGAAGAGTCAGGTGCTAGACTATGTTGAGCAACATCTAAAATACACCGGTTGCCTATTTTTATTGTGCTAATGCTCCAGTATTGTAGTCAGTAACTCTGTGTAATTGGTGGGTCGTTGAATGTTATCAACTGTTTGTTAGTCAAAATGTAAACTATTAATTTCTAATATCTATTTCATATTAATTTAATCATTATTGTGGCTACCACCTTGTTTTTAAATTATTTTAAATAATTTATTTTTTAAGAGAAAAGATTTGGCTCCGCCGGGAGTCGAACCCGGGTCTTCCGCGTGACATGCGCGATATGCTAACCATTGCACCACGGAGCTCGCTTCCAAATTTTGGGAGAGGTGTCAGTGAAGAGGATGATTTGGCACCGTTTGGAAGCGAGCTCCGTAGTGCAATGGTTAGCATACCGCGCATGTCACGCGGAAAACCCGGGTTCGACTCCCGGCGGAGCCAAATCTTTTCTCTTCAAAAATAAATTATTTAATGTTATCTATTTCTATTTCTATTATAATCTATTAATTTTTCAAATATTTTTGAACTTTAGAAAGAAGACTGATAGGTCTGTAGGAAGAGAGAGTATATGTGCCTTTATTTGGTTTGTGGATCATTTAATCATGGTTATTTCCATTGTAGTAGGAATTTCGATGTCCTTAGTATACAGTTGTAAACTGTTAGAAAGTTTGGGCTGTAATTAAGTCGTAACCAGAGGAATTTCTTTTTGGTAAATGTTTGATTTGGAGTGCTATTTGAGAAGGAGAGAATGGAGGTGTTGGAAGTGCCAGCTGAAGTGGAATGCCTAGTGTGTTGTGTACTAGGGTCTTTTGTTCTGTGTTTATTATGTCAGTAAATTGGTTGATAACAGAAGAAATGTGGTTGGCAAAGAGTTCAGATTTTTCCTCATCCGACAAGGCCCGAGAATTTTAATATATTTTCCAAAATGGAAAGAGATTCCATTATTTGTTTATAATTTTCTAGGAAAGCATTTGTATGAAAAATGCTGCTCAGATTTTTTTCTTAATTCCACCTGTAGGTAACATTGCCTTAGCATATCTGCACAAGGAATGTAAAGCCCCTTCATTTTTAGGATATATCATACTGCAATACTCTTCACTATTGTTGGTTTGCAAGTTTGAGTATTGAAGGGGCAAATATTGGTATGACCGGGTATACAATACTCTGCTTAAACAGGGAATCAGGTTAAGGTCGTTTAAAACTTTAACGCCTGTAGACTGATATATCAGTTCAAGCGCTGCAGTCCCTGTGGCCTGTAGACTAATATATCAGTTCCGCCCGCTTCAGTGTTAAAAGACTGAAACTGCGGACCTTATTGTAATTGAGTTCTTAGGTGGGTTTTATCCTAGGTCAATAGTAAAATGGAAAGAGATTTTACTATTGCACTCGGATAAAACCCCCAGTAGTCAGCAACTTAAGGGAGGTTTTTGTGGCTTCTTTTAAAACAAAAATTGAATTTTTATTATTAGCTTAGGATTTATCGTATCATTATTTAGGAATGCAACATTCATAAATCATAAGTAACAACTCGTGAAAAAAAAATTAGTGTATAATTTAAAAATGCTATGAAATAAACATATAAATAATACATTTAATTTAACAGTTCTAAAAATTATATGTAAGTATGTCTACTTAGGTACGTTCCTACAAGTATTTTTTTAATTCAATGAATATTAGAGGAGCATGGCGAGCAGACAAAATAGACATAATTTTCTTATTCATATTTAGGACGAGTGCAGGACATATGAAAATTATTTTTACATAATTGGTATTTCCCAGTGACGAGGTTTATGGTTTCCTCAAATATTTCCGAAGGTTCTAAACTAATTGACATAGGGTTCTTTTCGTTTTTTTCCAAATTAATTTTACCTGCACCTTTGGCGCCGGAAGAAAAATATGAATAAAGAGATAAAGAAGAGTGAATGTGGCAAGTAGTATTGAGGCCAGCGGGCACGGCAGCCGGTCTAAGGTCTCAGGCCACAGGGCCCTCAATACACTCGCACTGCTCAGACGCTAAAGGGTTAAAAAAAGGGGTTGAAAAATGTTGAAGCAAAAACAGTTACTCTATTTTTATACTTAAAAGAAGTATCATGTTACAATGGAATTTAACACAACAAAATGTCAGTGAGGCCCTCGACAGTTAAACAAAAAGAAAGAAAAAAGTTGTTCCGATCAATTTTTAATTTACAATTTTTATTAATAATTCAGATAAAGCTATATCCACAAAATATATTAAACTGTCAGTCCAATCGCTGGTCTGTATTTTCCGTCCCGATATACATTTATTTTTTGCTTCTGTGGCTGTAACAGAAGATATGGTCTTTATTCATGTTGCTCCTCGTGCCTGGGACTACACTAAAACTCACTAACACACTATACTAAAACATTTGTGAGTATTAAAATTGGAAAGTATTCCACCACAGTGTGGTATAAATGTGTTTAATTTAATGTATTTTTCTTTCATCCCATACGAATTAGTTGAAAACGATTTTGATAATAAACAACTTAATACCTACCTATAAGGAAAATAATTCAGCATGCCGATAATATTTATTCACTTCTCTCCCAGGGGTCACCTGTGTTGTAGTGGCAGCAACCTACAATAAAGGTCGCGTGTTCGAGTCCTGTGGTGGCCCTATGGATTAAAAATCATTGGCTATGCCGACCTTCGGATAAGACGTAAAATGGAGGTCCCGAGCCTGTACGATGTCAGATACTCGTTAAAGATCCTTACCCCAATTATACCTGTATAGGCAAAATTTAGGACTCGTATCGACCGATTAGTCTTAGTAGCGTTACGTGACGTTAAACAAACAACAACAGTAAAAACCCTTTGTTCTCTGGTCGGTTAGTGTCAACCATCCTTCTTTATTTATTTATAACTTCTCACCCTCAAAGTTTGTTGCCTTGAATGTTTCCGGTTTTTCCGGTGGGGGGGGGAGGGGGGTAAGTAGCGGTTTACAAACCTTTTGTAGTCGGTCCTTTCACTTGAGAGTAATATTTGCTTATTTAACATCTCAAAAAGACCAATGAGGCAGTTCAACGGTGCAATGGAAGACAAATACACAAAAGCTCCCCCGCCTCATCAATTTTTAGGTTACTTGCTTATATTGTGAACATTTCTACATTGCTTTATAAGACATTTACAGATCAGTTATTATAATTCAATATTTGAATTTCGTATTGCAAATTGTAAATGGTTCCTTGATTTTTTTTTTTATTTAGGTATACATTAATATTGGTAAAAATGATCTTTAACGAGTACCTGACATCGCACATGGGCAACCTAATTGATGTTGTGTAATGTGTAATCCTATTACACACTTTTAATAGTATTAAATATTACGTATTAATTTTACGAAATTTCAATATCTGAAATTTATCTCAACCACACTTTATAGTTCAAAAAAATAACTTTTTAATTTATTTTAATATTATTTATGTGTAAAATAATAATAAAATTACATCCAAGCAGAAAGCAAGAAGTTAGTAGATAGATAGATAGATAGATAAATCGCTTTATTTATAATCAAAAGAAGTTTTACATTTTGAAAAAATTTACAATAAGCTTTCATTGGCATGGTAAATCACCGTCTGCCATGAGCTGTCTCTATAGAATTAATCTTACTAATTAGTATCTTACTACATTAGAAAAATAAATAAATGGAAATTCTTTAAAAATTAAAAATCATTAATCAAATCATATATAAAAATCAATTTCCTTTTTATAACTATGTACAGAGAAAAAATAACAATGAAAGACAAGAACAAGAATAATGAAAAACAAAAACAATAAAATGAGATAGAATTATTCACCTTAAATCATACCTAACGAATAAAAATAATTTACATTTACATTTTTATGAATTAAACTGTTGTATCAAATACGTTCGGTATTTACAAACAGCTTTGTGAAACATAAACAGACCATTCCAGTCCTCCCCATTCAATAATCCTATAATTTCATTCTTACTCAGTTCTTTTCTCTTTAAAAACCTCCACCTAAACTCTCGAAGAACAGGACAGACACCAATATAATGATTAAGATCCTCAATAGCCTTCATATTACAAAGAGTACACAGTCTTTGTTCTTCGCTCCTTCCCACCTTATTATTGAGGTATATCAACTGTCCCCGCAGTTTGAAAATTACTTTAATAAAATTCATTTTATTACCATCCGACATATAGTGTCTCTCCCCCAAGTCCACGTGTAATTCCCTGTAGAGCCCATGAAAATTTGAAATTCTAGCCTTTTCCCTCAGTTCAAGCTAATGATTAAGCTCTAATTCTTTTATAACTTGGGAAATCAAAAGATTATCGTTGTACTGCAGTGAAATACCTAATTTCTCAAGAAGCTAGTATATATTTCAGAATATGCCATCGTAAATCATCAGCTTTCCTGTAAAGATATGCGTAACATGGCAATAAATGAGGATATAAACTAGTAAAAAATACTAAAGTAAAGCTACTCTATTTAAATCTAAATCTAATCTCTATACTAATAACTGGTGCCTTGAGGATTAGGGCATTTATTATTTTTGAATAGATTTGGATATAAGTACTGTTGTTCATTATTGTTGCAATGTAATATTTGTTTTAAACTAGGAAGCAAAAAGTTGTTTTATTTGTTATTTATATTATTTCTATTTTTATTTATATCCAAAGGCCGACAGACTCCTGTAATCGTTATTCTTACAAATACAGTAATTTTGATTGATTGAGTATTGGTGGGTTAAAGGTTATCAAATGGAGACGGATGGCTTTTCTTTCACAATACTAAGGTGATTCAATTTTTAATTTCGGAGACATAAGCCGACTGAGCCTGAGCAACAGGCTATTTCAACATTAACTATTTGAAGGGCCACTGGGCAGGGGCCATTGTCGGCAACACAAAGCTCTAATCTACCGGCAACAGGGCGCCCTAATGCTACAATACCTCAGTTATTCCCAATTGGATTCCACCCTTTGCCGTTGAATACCTTCTAAAATCCTAATTCAGGTAGGAATTTGAGTTCTTAAGATTGTAGGTACAGAGTTAGATTAATTTTAGAGGTCAAATCATTGGAAATAAATTAAAATAATTACTAGGGATGGGATTTTCATGTATTTACATATTTTCTTTTGAGACTTAGAAATGCACGTATGCTCGTTTTAAGTGGTTTTTACCAAGATATAAACCATTTTTATTTTCCATATTTTGCGGTTTTTAAATATTGTTACATAAATTTCGATAAATACATATTTTTGTCCATATGTTCGGGCCCGAACCGCATATTTTAATTAGTTGATGAATTGGGTTTATTTTTAATTTTACCATTATTTTATGTAATGCTTCATTTAAATTTATCATGTAAAAGATTTTTTTAAGTTCAATTTATACATAACATCATTGCTCTATTAACAAGAACAAATGTTATTCGTTTGAACGTGCCTTCATTGAACAATCAAAAGTATGTTTTTTTTTATTGTTTTTACTTAAAAAATCTCAGTTGAGTTCATCACAGTGATAACAGCCAGCCGGCGCTTTTTTTTCTTCGCTCTAACGAGTACAAGACTTTAATTGAATTGGACTTCTCCCTGAATTTGAAGACACAGAGGACGGGAAGATTGATATATTTTATCATCGCCATCTGCGCTATTGGTTCGTACGAACATCAACATAATTATGCGCATAAAATGAAGTTTATAAAATCGTTATAATAACGATTCCAAAAAAAGGCATGATTTGTGTTTCATATCTAAAATAGTTATACAAGGACCATTAATTAAAACTTTTAGTTAGCAAAAATGTTAAATTATTACAGCATTGAAGTTTAACGTTAATTTAATTATAAATGAATTAGTATCCTATAATTTTGTCACATGTTCATTTTTTGTTGTTAAGGTTAAATCTCTTATGGAATAATTTTAATTTATACTTCTTTTCATTATCATATTAAAATTTATCTGGCAACTTTTATCTATCTTTTATTTTGTATTTGCATTGATTATTAATATATTTTATGTATGTTCTTGATTTATTTTACAATTTATTTTAAAAACCTTATTTTTGTCAGCCACAGCACTCCGGCAGAACTGACTTTACAGTTTCTTTAATTTTTAATTTTTTCTTGTCAACCTTCCCTTTCCACGTCGATAACGTGAGACGGATTGGGTGTTGAAACACCATATTTTACAACTTTTAGGGAATTTACTTTAAAATTATTGTTAATTATTTACTTGTCTTACGTATATTCAATCGGTTCCTAGAATAAATAGAGAGTAAAGCAGTGAATGAACGTAGGGATTAAAAAATATCTTGGAAAACCAAAAGGCACAAAGGAATATCAACAGTTCTCAGAAATTTTGATCCACTTCTTTTGTTATATAGAAGCCTCATCCTTGACAATGCTTATTTTGCATCAGGTGCTTTATAAATTTAGTGATGAGTTCATAGCTAATGAGTGAAATTCCAAAAAAAGGAAAGAAAACAGAAAAGAAACGCCGCGGAGTTTGCAAAAGAAACATTTAAATGCGACAGTGAAGGTGTCCTGTATTGTTTGTGCAGCTAAAATTTCAATGGATCGACGACTTTGGTTTTAAGCATTTGAAAACGGCGTAACACTTAGAAAAAAGGTCGACTCACGCGTCAGTCAACGTGAAAAGATCGTTCAGAATAAAAAACTTTACTTCGACCGAATAGTTGTCGATTTTCCAAAGTAAATCTTAGAATACATCATATTTGCACCGTTTTTGATGGTGAAGCTTAGGAAGTTTAATATGTGTCTTTGAATAAGTATTTTAATTGTATATTTATTTTTAATGTGAATACAGAACTTTTTAAATATTTTAATTTTCAGACCATATTTTCATTTATTTTTTTTCCTCAATATTTACATATTTTTAATTCATGTATTTGCAAATATACGTCCATATTTCTATACACACTTTGAAATTTTTATTACATAAAAATCCTATCCCAGACAATTACATTAAAATTATAAACATTATATTTGGATGTAACCTAGAGGAATCCTTCAAAGATGCCCGAATTCATGAGAAAAATTAAATATAATTCCTTTGTATTGTTTTGATAAAAAATATTTTAAAGCACAAACAGAAAAATACCTACCCAGTTATAATAGAATAGAATAAAGGCTTAACAAACCCGAAGGTCCGATGCTAACACCACCTATCACAGTCAATCTCAACTCCACAAGATCAGCCTTCACCGAATCCTCCCACCTACGCCTAGGTCTACCACTTGGATGTTTTTCAGTAGGCAAAGCGTTCATCAATCTTTTAAGTATTCGCAACAAAGACTCGCAATTTTGTACGCCAACTTTAACCAACGCGTGGCTAGAAATTCGATTACATTTACCATGTAAATTTCACGAATTTCTGCATGAAGTATATCTAAATTCTCCTTTTGAATCATCCTTCTTTGGACCAAACTTTCTATGCAGTACTTTATTTTCAAAGACCTTAAGGCGTTGCTCATTTAATCATGTTTCAAATCCGCAAAGAACCTAGAAAGAATTATAGTTTTTTAATTTTAATTTTTAAATTTCGGGGCAGAAGGCGTGAGCTAAGTATTTTTGCAACCTAAGGCCCGGTGCACATGGGCGACAAGGCACGCTTGACGCTAAGAAGCTTTTCCAGGAAGACGCAAACCTTCATAAAAAAGGGTCAGTGCACATGAGGAGATAGGACGACGCGTTACTTCAAAATTACCACTCCGATACCCAGCTTTTTGTTCGTTTTTTTTTTTTTTTTACCTCTCTGAAACCCTGTTTCTTTTGTCTCAGAACTGTCAGTGTAGTGTTGTTTCTCTACCAAGATGGATCGAAAACAAGTCCAAATTTATAAAAAAAAAATGTTTTTTCATACTTGGTGTACAAATACATTTGTTACTGTGAATGTAAAAGAAGGCATTAGGTTCACCCATTTAACAATGAGAGATATTTAAAAGGTGCTTTTAAGTCTATGTTTATAAATTTGAGGGAAGATGAACAAAAATTCTTCAATTATTTTAGAATGTCTATTCGATTATTTGATGAATTGGCAGCTAGAATCAGCGATGTATTAAAAGGCCAAGAAAATTCAGTTAGAGATCCCCTACTACCTATGGAAATGATAGCAGCAACATTGAGGTAATTTATAAAAAGTAATAATTCATATTTTCAGAACAAAAAATATATTTCGCCTTAGAATATTTTCATTTACAATTTTATTTTAATTTTACAATTCACTTATTTACATATATATTTTTATTTACAATTGTGAGCTTGTCGTGGGTATGCTTTGTTCAGGCATTTGTTAGCACACCGGTGGGATTTGTTGGAGCGCAGGGAAATTTATCGGCTGTGAGAACTGTCTGGGTTGCTGTGGGGTTGGATAATAATATGGTTGTGAAAACTGGTTAGGGATGAACATGGGTGTTTGAGGCGAATTTAGAACAGTTCTATGGGTATCCTGCCTGGATTGACTCTTTATGGTTCTTATTGAATCTATCACTCCACCTCTGAACTGCAATTGTTGATCCTCTGTAAAATTTTGGATCAAAGGGATCAATGAATCAAAAAATGATCTATTAGAGTCTGGTTGTTACTATCTGTAATTGACCTCATCTTCTAGCATAGGCACTTTACATGTTGCTCATATATTTGTCTTCATTTTAGCCGTGTCGAAGATCCTCATGTTTGGATCTAAATGTAGGCTGTCCAAATAATGAATATTTGACAGAAAATCCTAATTACCAATCATCCTACAGAAAACAGTTGACCATTAAACACGTCTAAATTACTTAAATATATAAAATGAGTTATAACATATTAAAGATTAAATCTCAAATTACATATCTTATCAATTCCGCATTTATATTGATACAAAATCATTAATCTAATTAATAATAATTTCAAAGATTAATTGTAATTGGTTATCTAATAACATAACATCTAATAACAAGTTAAATAAGTAATAAAAATGAAATTAATAATTATATTACTTAAAATTGTATGTATTAAAGCGGAAGATAGGAAAAAACGCAGCGGCTCATGTGCACTGCCCCATTGAAACCAAGGTACTTGTGAAACGCGAAAGCGTCGAGTAGCCGCCCGATACGAGGAGAAACTTGCGTTAGCTCCTGAGCCTATCGGACTAATCAGGAACATCCGGCCGTCACTTAACGCCCATGTGCACTGCCCCTATATACCCAACGTATGTCTGCCTATCAGCGTAACATTACGCCTAACGGCCAGCGTGCATTGCCGCCCATGTGCACCGGGCCTAAAAAATAACAGAATTTCCCGCCTTTAGCCTAGCCTTAATTTCCTCTTCAGTTTCGTTTCGGGATATAAAGTTACATTTACTTACTTAAACCTATTAATATTTATATCATACAGATACACGGAATAGCCTAAAATAAATAGATGGCTGAAGCAAATTTATTTTCAATCAATTTTTTTTTTTTTTTTATGAATATAAAAATATCCTTAATATTAGGAAATTATTAAGAAGGTTACGAAGAGTATCAGCTTTTAACGATACATTAAAACAAACAATTAACCAAATGATTCGAAGTTCAGAGCAAGACTAACTCCCCAGTCCATCGCTCCTTGTTTGTCTGTTTAACGTCACTTTATGCTACTGAGGCTAATCGGACGATGCTACAGTGGGAATCCTAAATTTTGCCTATCCAGGTATAATTAGGATAGGATTCTTTAACGAGTACTTGACATCGTACAGGCTCGGGATCTCCATTTTACGACCAATCCGAGGAACGTCATAGCCTAGGATTTTTTACTTCCTTTACGGCACCGAAACCGAAACTGCGACATTTACTATTCTAGGTTGCCATGCTAACCACGACACCACAGGTCAACCCTTCCATCCATGACTCCTTATCTTTAGTCAAACAATTTTTTTAATTTCATCAATTTTAATTATTTTATTTTCTTTTTAATATAGGTTAAATGATAGTCAGTATTTTCAGTTTACAATGATTTTATTGTGGTAAGCCAACGTTTCGATCCAACTTGTGGATCCTCGTCAGGGCTAAAAGAAAACTAATATATGAGTATCTATGCTAGAGGGTGACAATAAATGGATACATTACAGAACTGATAATAATATAAAAGATGGTGTATACATGAATATTAAAATAAGTGGCTGCTTGACAAGATAAAATAGAATCTGATATTTACCTACTGAGTCCAGGTGGATACTAAGACTAAAGGTAAAAATAAGGTGAGAGGTAGTGGTAGGGGGTTAGTTTGCCGACATCAAATGTTTATGACGGGGAAATCCAAAGCTTTTGAAGTGAAGGCACATGACAACTGAGTGAAAAAAAATATTAAAAACTAACAAAATAGATGGTACTGTATAAAAATAGTTATGTCTGGACTCAATAATAACATTAAAATGAGATAATACATAATGTGAATATGCATAAAAAATGGGAAAATATACAGATACATAGAAGTTATACAATACAAAAAGATAATAATGGTACAAAAGGGACAGAGATAATTGCAGGTACCTATGAAATCAAAACTAGGATTTGAGGATGTGGAAGATGTTAGAATAAGTGGATGAAATTATCTCTTTATCTGTTTTGTGATTTACAGCGTTATTTTTTTTCCAGATGGATGAAAATGGATTCTGAGAGGAGCCGTTTATCGTGGTTAGATACAGTAGCTATTATGGAGGGGTTCTCAAAGTCGATGGAATGGTTGTGGGCGATGGCGTGTTCTGCTAATTTAGACGTAGACGAATTACGCGTGGAAATACTATATTCATGTAGATAAATTCGTTTTTTTAAATAATTTAAAAATCCTTAATTACTGAAAATCCTGACTATCATTTAACCTATCGTAAAGAAGAACAGTTGACTATCTCTCACTTCTACTATTTTCTTCTTAATATAATATGACGGCCAGATATCAACATTTATAAATGTGCTAATATTTAATGCTTGAGGGTTGTAATCCCAGAATAAAGTTATTTTTCTTCTCTATTCTAATTAAGGATCTTTCGTTTCATTTTAATCTGATATCTAACATTAAAAAAAAATTTCAAAATAAAAAAACTTAATGGAATTGGTTTTAAGTCTGATGTTGCCTGTAATGGTACAAGTACACCTTTCAATACAAATTATAAAAATAAATATCAGGAGATGAATTCTTTGAATATGTGACATTTTATTCAAATATAGGTATCCATGTAACCAAACATCGATGGGAAAAATCGTTACCCCGGCAAAGACCGAAGATAACCGCCAGGGTCTGTAAACATATAAAAA
The DNA here is from genome assembly GCA_911387785.2 of Aelia acuminata. Lineage (NCBI taxonomy): Eukaryota > Metazoa > Arthropoda > Insecta > Hemiptera > Pentatomidae > Aelia > Aelia acuminata. Next base: position 15,430,574 of record OU426982.1, read on the forward strand.
AATGTTGCTTTAAAGTTGCCCCTAAACGACTGGGCAGACCTACCACCGCAGCCAGATATTCAGATAAAGCTATATCCACAAAAGAAATTAAACTGTCAGTCCAATCGCAGTTCTGTATTTTCCATCCCGATATTCATTTTTTTTATTTATTTTTTGCTGCTGTGGCTGTAGTAGAAGATATGTTCTTTATTCATGTTTCTCCTTCCCCTCAATCTAATCTTGATTTACTATCCTTAAAACAAACTAGACTAAAACATTTATGAAAAGTAAAATTGAAAAGTATTATGTATTATTAAGTAGTATTTTGTGGTATACCTTTGGTAAATTTAATGTCTTCTTATTCAACCCGATGTAAATAAATCACCATGTTAAAAATATTTGTTCATTTCTCAACTTGTACCATATTGCATTGCATTGCCATATTGCTCGGCGTACACTTCGACAGACATCTAAATTTTTCGAGAAACTTTGACAGAAAAATTAAAACACTAAGACTAAAAACGTACACGCTGAATAAAATACTTACAGCTACGAGTTTATCGATACGCTTAAAAATTTGTTTATCCACATCAAAAATTCGGCCAGTGCTTTTGTACGGTGCACCACTATTCAGGCATATAAGCAAGTCTACTGTGAAAAAGCTACAATCCTTTCAAAGCGGAATTACAAGGAAAATAGTCAAAAAACAAGTAATTCAATTACCCAAAATTGAAGAATACTTAACCAAGAGGCACAATTCTTTTTTCGATAAACTACGACAGCTGTTAAATCCACTATTTAATTGCCAAATGTCCCAAGACGGTGGCAACAAGTATGTTTATGTTAGGATTAAGTATTAGAATTTAAGTTTATTCAAGAAAGAGGTGAGTCCCATCACCGATAACTTACCAGGACACTTATTCCTCAAAATTACATTTGTTCAATACACCTTAAAATGCATAAATGCAGTAAAAGGCTTATTATTTAAGGTGGAAATAAATTGTCTCAAGAAATATATAATGATAAGGGGCTATGAAAAAAAAAATAAATGTACCATATTATCTATTATTAATTATAGATAATATATAAAAATGCCAACAGTACAGGAGTTATATCTCATTCACTTATTGTCGCTTAGTTGAGACAGGTGCAAATAAAACAGAAAAATTAAAAAATAAAATCAAAATATTTATAGTGATAAAATGACTGACGGATGTCGACTTACAAAATATGTTGAAAGGAAAATATCAGTTCCGATAGTTGAACGCTCGAATAATTGCTGTTTTATTGTAGATATACTATGCAACAGCGGTTCTACCCCGGTTGTGAAGTACCTTAACTCATTTCCTGTTTTATCGGATGTGCCAAAAAGAATCTTGTCTATCAAAAATTTTCTAAGCTGCCATAAATCTCATCTCAAGTAAAAAAATCTGAGATTTTTTTTTAAAATTCCTAAAGTTATGGCTGATTTCTTGAACTGGATAATCTGGACATAAACGATGATAACACCATCATCAGCCTTGATGCAGTAAATCTTATGAAAAGGCAACGATAAACCTCAGCAATATACTTAGTTTATGCCAGCAGTCAATGTTGTGATTATCACATTTAATCACATCGTGAAATCACGTAGCTAAATAACTGAGTAATCACTCCAGGATCGGGAACGTAGTTAAAACTTAGTATATGAGCTTATAAAACTGATCATATACCAGTAAATTAAAAAATATATGAGATTTCTTCAAATTTTAAATAAATAACAAGCAATAAGAATATATCACTGATGTAATATGCAGGGGCATCACCAGCACAAAATTATTAGGGGGGGACGGCTCAATATTTTCCTAGATGGGGTAGGTTGAAATTCGAGGGGCTAAAAGTTGAAATAATAATCCCTAACAACTGTTATGACATTTAATTCATCTTCCAACGCTGTTATTTTGCTATGTATTGTGGATGCTGCCATGATAGGAAAAGTAAATTAAATTAATAATTTAATATCAAAATATGTAAAGTACTGTATATGCTCAACCGGGTGGTCAGTTTTACCTGAAGGCGGCTAGGTCTTGGAAATACCACCTTGTAAGTTATTGGGGCCATAAACCTTCTGTTAGAAATTCAGAATAAGCAAAGCTTAGGACCGACAATGCTGCCGACAAACACCTAGGGAAATACCTAAGAAGATTGTTAAAGAAATTTGTGGCCATAAACCCTGGTTTTGCCCCGGCAAAGAGGCCGCTGGGAAACACGGTGAATATAGAAAGGAATGGAAATTTGAGGCAGCCAGCCAATCAGAAGAAGTCTGGAACCAACCAGCCAGCCAATCAGAAGAAATCTGAAGAGAGTGGGGGAAAGAGGACTTATACGGTGAAGAAGGAGGCTCGAGAGTTCGGTCGGTTGAAGAAGTTCGGGTGGAGAGTGAGTTCGGAGGTGGACAGAGGTCGGGGGAGTGTGCCAAGAGGGCGAGAGTGGAACGAGAAGGGCAGAGGACCAGATAGGCAGGAGCGGAGAGTCCAGATTTCCGAGATGGGATGCTGTGCGGAGTCAGAGATGGCAGGGACTGATCCAGCAGACAGGCCAGAGACAACACCAGAGAGTGCCCACCAGATAAGGTTAATACATATACAGAACTAGTTGTAATATTGTGTGGTTAGTATTTATTAAATAATGTTAAATTGCCAGTCAGCATCCATTAACTAATTTGTTCTAGTAAAATATGTTTATATGATATATTAAAGGGGGTATAAATAATTTGCATTATTGGTCAATAAAATTAGAGATAAAGTTCAATTTAGATTTGTTTATTTATTATCATTTACCCTATGCCACAGGTTTATTAGAATCAAAATAGAATTGGTAAACACGTCACCGTTGGAAAAGTATCCAATTTACATTAAGGCGAATTAAGTACATTAATTACAATATCAATTAGATATATGCCGTTTCTGGTAACCCCCACCCGCCTTAGAAAAGCGGGAGACCGGAAACGTAGCAATTAAAATGGCATCCCTTGTGGGGACCGACTTACCAATTTGTTTATATTATTAGTTGACATTTCTTGTTAAATTATACGAAGTGGCATAAGGGAGAATGTATGTAAGGTTTGATAATTCCTTTAATTTAACTACAAATTCTCTAGGATTTCTCTTTAAACATTTGCTCTATTTTCTCGTGTTCTCTTGCCTTAGTGTTAACTTAGAGATGTGTGTGAAGTAGGCTGTCCTTATACTTCTTGTTATACGGTCTTATAATAAGTGGCTTGTTTTTTGTGTTATATTTAATCAGTGCTTGCGTTTAACCCTACCGCGGAGGTTTCAATAGATATTAAAGGGATAATATACGCGCACGACATTTTGATATGGCTTTGAGGGTAGAAAACGATAAACTACCACAGCCGAATATGGGTTTGGCTGAAGGAATAGCGATCCCACATCCAGAAGCAACTCGGCCACAGACCAGGGAGAAAACAGAAGAAAATGGCCTCAGCCCAGAAATGTTAATATGGCAGCTAATAAAAGAGATGCAGAAAAATCAAGAAGATAGACATAAAGAGCTAAAGCAAATAATAGAAGAGCACAATAAACACCTCCAGGAAATAAATGAAGCTTTTCACACAACAAATCTGAAGTTGGAAGCATCTGCAAACCGTTTCACTAAACCTGATGAGGAAACACAGATACCACCCCTAGCTGAAAGTGAGGATATGAATAAGAATGCAGAAGATAATGCCCATAAAACAGTGAACAATTATATTGATGAACCCCATGCGACCAATTGTATGGAATCTGGACCGAACGAGATTACTGCTCTCGAAAATGTAGAAATTATAAGTAACCAATCTTCGATGGAAGGAACGGTTCCTAATGTTCAATCAGAAAGTGGTGACATTGAGATTAATTCCGACGGGCAAGATAAGGTTACTTTTGTTGAAGATGAAACGAAGAATCATCAAAAAGAAACCATTCAAGAGAATTTACCAATCCCTCAATCTCAGGTAGAAACTCTTGAGTCTTGCCAAGGACGTGAGGAAGTTGATAGGTCCCATGAAAAGGTTGATGATGAAGAGAAGGACCGACCTATGGCGATAGAAAATGAAGACAATGTATTATGCCTCCTAGAATTTATAAAATTAATAAACCCTTATAAGCCACCTCCAGGAGATCAGTTAAACTCATTAAGTATGGTTATGGGGAAATCCCCGTTAAAATACCGAAATTGTAATTACAGGTTCGAAACAAATATTTATTTTAGGGATTCGCGAACTGAGCCTATCACCTTCATAGTTCTACTTTATGACTTTTATATGGGTTATTTGATTTTGGACCATGTAAAGAAGAAGCGCGTACGGTGTTATAATAAGACACGGTAGTCTTTATCCCAGTCCAGGGGATAAAAAGGGTTTCCATCTAGCGTCCCTTCCGTTGACGAGCTAAAGGGTCCTGGCGAACCGTCGTCAGGTAAACCCGTTCTGGATTAATGTAAATAATTTTTGTACATATAATTGTAAATATTTTTTGTAAATAGATGATACTATTTTAAGCTTAGTTATTTGTAGGTTTAGGTTCTTAACTTCACGCAGTTCAATTAAGTGGATCTCAGACTAAATTCACTAGATTCCAAATAAAATAATAAAAATTGAAATTTATTTTACCAATCGAGATTTGATTAATTAATGCAAAATGCAATATACGACAAAGTACATATCAATGAGAAAATTAAAATGTTTGTTTGAAACTTTTTATTATCGAAAAACAGGTAATAATTATTAATCTTAAATTGCCTTAATCGTCTAGTCGCTATGAGCAACCCCTAATAATAATATTTAATCAACGTGGATCAATTTTGTATTTTTGTATATCCTAATTGGATTATTGTACTTTTTTACTTTGGAGTAGACAGAGGTCCTCCATCACCCCTGAAGTCGGGTTATTGTATTAATTGTGTCTAGTAGGGAAAAACCCTCAATGTGGAGCAGCCGTAGCGCCTCCAGGTATCCCTGAGATTATTTTGTGAGAAGATACTGAAATCTTCAAGTACGCCCAGAATACTGAGGCAACATTTTTTGATCCATTTGTAAAAACAGTGTTAGAAAATTGATGGGGCTCATAGTGTAATTGATCCGAACATCCGGATAGGAAAATTAAAAATCTTAAGTGGCCATAAATAGGAACCAGATTTGGTTACAGAGATAAAATTATTTTAAATAAAGGAAAAATTTTAAAACTTGTAATTAATATGACCCAGCAAAACTTATTAATTAATAACTGATAAAAAATTGTGATTTGAATACACTATTCGTTTGCCAGATTCATGATAAAAATTGTAATTTTGTAATATAGTAACTATCTGAGAATTGATAATCATTTAATAGAATGTGTAAAGACTAAAACCTTGATTGTGACATAAGAAAACCCAAGATGGTACCAGGACAACCGATTTGTGAAAGTAAGAGGTTCGCCGTTTTTTTTGTCAGCGTGCTATTTAAAATGAAATATAAATACCGAATAAGACGTTATAATAATTAACCCTGAAAATAATTGAAATTAAACATTTATTTAAAATATAAATATTCCAAACAAAAATGATTTTAAAACTAGAGTGGGAAAGAATCCCAAATAGTAGAATCCTCTTTGTTTTTGAAAAATGCTTGCCACACAATAAAATGTTACTGTATAAACATTATGCTTCTTGTTTTTGTTATTTGTGAATGAAGAAGTGTTTCAGGATGTGAAATAAAGACAGAAGAATTCTGATCGCTATGTAAGTTATCTAGTAATTGTCTATGAAAAATTTATATATGAAAAAAAATATCGAAAAGCTACTAATTTGTAACTATTGTAATATGAGGGGGTAATTACATGGAAGATCACAAGTTTTGTTATATTCTGCAACCATTCTGTAATTGTGAAATTTTAATTTTGAAGGTTGAGTCAAAATATTTTTAAATAGTAAACAAAAAACTTATATTGAGAATTGTTTTATTTTAGTTTTTGTTATGTAAATTGTAGCAATTGTAAATTTATTATCGTAGCTTGTTGTTTTACGAAAGGGTTTTGTTCATTTTTGTAATTATTTTATATGTTGTATCAAGTTGTTCAAGTGTTCAAGTAATGTTTTGTATGTTTTATATCATTTTGTTTTATTCGATGCTGAACAGTTAATTTTGTAGATAGGATTTTACTTTACGGATCTAAACTGATTATTAAAAATATTTTTAAAAGTATGTTAAAAGAAAAATCAATAAACATACGTTTATTAATTTTTCTTTCCCTTGACACTAGGAGAATGCTATGTATTGTGGATGCTGCCATGATAGGAAAAGTAAATTAAATTAATAATTTAATATCAAAATATGTAAAGTACTGTATATGCTCAACCGGGTGGTCAGTTTTACCTGAAGGCGGCTAGGTCTTGGAAATACCACCTTGTAAGTTATTGGGGCCATAAACCTTCTGTTAGAAATTCAGAATAAGCAAAGCTTAGGACCGACAATGCTGCCGACAAACACCTAGGGAAATACCTAAGAAGATTGTTAAAGAAATTTGTGGCCATAAACCCTGGTTTTGCCCCGGCAAAGAGGCCGCTGGGAAACACGGTGAATATAGAAAGGAATGGAAATTTGAGGCAGCCAGCCAATCAGAAGAAGTCTGGAACCAACCAGCCAGCCAATCAGAAGAAATCTGAAGAGAGTGGGGGAAAGAGGACTTATACGGTGAAGAAGGAGGCTCGAGAGTTCGGTCGGTTGAAGAAGTTCGGGTGGAGAGTGAGTTCGGAGGTGGACAGAGGTCGGGGGAGTGTGCCAAGAGGGCGAGAGTGGAACGAGAAGGGCAGAGGACCAGATAGGCAGGAGCGGAGAGTCCAGATTTCCGAGATGGGATGCTGTGCGGAGTCAGAGATGGCAGGGACTGATCCAGCAGACAGGCCAGAGACAACACCAGAGAGTGCCCACCAGATAAGGTTAATACATATACAGAACTAGTTGTAATATTGTGTGGTTAGTATTTATTAAATAATGTTAAATTGCCAGTCAGCATCCATTAACTAATTTGTTCTAGTAAAATATGTTTATATGATATATTAAAGGGGGTATAAATAATTTGCATTATTGGTCAATAAAATTAGAGATAAAGTTCAATTTAGATTTGTTTATTTATTATCATTTACCCTATGCCACAGGTTTATTAGAATCAAAATAGAATTGGTAAACACGTCACCGTTGGAAAAGTATCCAATTTACATTAAGGCGAATTAAGTACATTAATTACAATATCAATTAGATATATGCCGTTTCTGGTAACCCCCACCCGCCTTAGAAAAGCGGGAGACCGGAAACGTAGCAATTTAAAGGTATTTATAGTATTTTAAAACTTGCCAATTTATGCCTCAGGAATACATTAAAATAGGGAGTTGTTAAGGTTTACTGTTGAAGGATGTGGGCCAAAATTTCTTGATTGAATTTTATCAAAGATGTTCTTCTGATCCTGATCCCACTGATTTCATTGGTTTCCATCAGCTTCTATAATATATATATATATATATATATATATATATATATATATATATATATATATATATATTTGCTTCATCGAATTGATGGAAAGTAGGATCAAGCTGCTTGGTTTAAAAAAGAAATGGAGAGCAATAAATCAAAACAGTTCGAGCTGAAATAAAAAATATATAATTCATCAAATACACAATACGCCTGACTATGCTTTTAACAATAGAGTGTGCTGAAATTAACCAATATTTTATATTATATTTTATTGGTTAAACTTGGATAAATTCGTAAAATCGCATTTTTGTTTAATTTTTACCATTGGGTCCTCTCCTGCCAAAATATTGGGGGGGGGCAGTCCCCTCCTATCAAAATATTGGGCGGGAGGCGTCCCCCCCTGCCCCCCCCCGGCGGTGACGCCCGTGGTAATATGTACCTATAATTATTAAGAGAGAAAAATGGCTCACACAAATGGCCGGGTGTACAATAGTCGTTTAAATAGGATTGCTTACTTCAACTGATGATTAAACACAGGATGGGGTTTTTGCCAGGTATTAAATGAGAAATCGCTTGATCAAATTTAATAATAATGGCTAAACAGCGATTAAAGTTAAACAGCCAAGAATGGCCGATTAAACACGCGTTAACTTATAACCTAACATTATTTATGTTGACTAATTGATTGGACCATACTGCCTGTTGCTTAAATTTGCTAACATTATTCGTTGTTTGTTATTTGTAACTTTTGTTTTTATTTTTTGTTTGTGTTCTTTGATTTATACTTAAAAAAATATAAAAATCGCCGTTTAAAATGACCGGGCAATGACAAATCTGGTGCGCGCTCATACCAGTTAAGTTTACAGTGCACTCGTTAAATGTCTGTTTAACGAAACGGGACTGATAACGTCTTTTACAACTGATAAAAACGGAATCTTGTTTAAACGACGTTCCCTGTTTAAGCAGAGAATTGTACACCCGGCCATACCAATATTTGCCCCTTCAATACTCAAACTTGCAAACCAACAATAATGTTAAGTATTGCGGTATGATATATCCTACAAATGAAGGGGCTATACATTCCTTGAGCAGATATGCTGAGGCAATATTATCTACAGGTGGAATTAAGAAAAAAGTCTAATTAGGATGGAATGTCTTAATTTGGAACAAATTGGGAGGAGGCTAATTGGTCTGTATGATGAAGGATTGTATACGTCTTCACCTGGTTTGAGGATCATTCTGATATGTGAGTATTTCCATTGTATTGGAAATTTTGACGTTCTTATTATACAGTTGTAAATTGTCGTGAGAAATACAAGAGCTTTTCTAGGCATTTGTTGGAGTACCTCAGCTGTAATTATGTCATAACCAGAGGCTTTCCTTTTTGGTAACAGTTTGATTTGTAATGCGACTTGAGAAGGAGTGAACGGAGGTGGTGGAAGTGTCAATTGTAGTGGAATGTCAAAAGTGTTAAGTACCATGGTATCATGTTCTGCATTTATAAAGTCAGTGAATGGTGAAAATACAGAAGAAAGGTGATTGGCGAAGATTTCGGATTTTTCCTTGTCCGACACGGCCCAGGAGCCATCCTCTTTTCGAAGTGGTGCAGACACCTCTCGATACCTTAACAGCTTTTTGGTATGATTCCATAAGCTCCCATCGCCCTTCGGGAGGCCAGTAATCTACGCGTCATAGTATTTCCTGTTGAATTTTTGACTCTCTCTTTTCAGTTGATTATTAAGTCTGTTGTATGTATGTCTATCTGAGGGACGTCTGTCAGTCTGCCATACCTTACGGGCCCTTCTCTTTGCCCTGATCAAGTCCCTTATAAACTGATGGTATTGCGGTAACTGTTTTTTTCGGGTTTTTTAGGCATTGATGAAGACTATGCCGCTTCTTGAATATTTGAGGTAAACTTGTCCACAGCCTCTTCTAATTCAATTTCATCTTTTATAGAAAGTGGGATGGAAAGTGACTTATCTAATAGCTCTCTGTAAGCATCCCAGTCTATTGTGCCGTTAATAAGTTTCGGTCTTCTTTCTACGTTGACCGCCTCATCCATAATAATGAGTTGTACAGCGGAATGATCAGAGCAAAGATCAGAACTCGTATGTATGGTGTGAGGTACAGTCCGCAGTCCTCTTGTAATAAAAAAATCTAAAAGGTCCGGAGATTTACGTAGTGATGTTGGCCAGTATGTCTGTGTGTCAGGATTTATCGTGTCTAATGAAAGCAGCCTATCTTACCTCTTGGCGTGCTTAAACGTGATCCCCAAAATTGGTGCTTGGCGTTGAAATCACCTCCTGCTATAAAACACCGCCCTAAGCTTTGGAAAAAATTGCAAAACATCGAAGATGTCAGCACATATCTTGGCGGGCAATACACCGAGGCTAGTGTCATTGTGTAGTGTTTCATGTACAATGTTATGCCTGTTGATTGAATGTCAGGTGTACTAGGTAAGTGTATATGGTTGTGGGATAATGATGATCTTATGAGTATAGCTGTACCACCATGGGCAGTGTTGTCGGGGTGTATCATATAGCCAGAAATACCAAATTTAGTTCGTGGTGTCAGGTGAGATTCTGTTATCAGGGCCACGTCGATTCTTTTTCGGTGAAGATATAAGTCCAGTTCAGGTTTGTGTTGTGTCAGTCCGTTGACGTTCCAAAGAAGGATGGACAAAGAACCCGCAGTCAGCTGATTAGGGGCCATTTGGACGATACATGGCTTGTGTCACCTGTGCCAGCTGTTGGAGGAGGCTAAAAAGGGGCTGGATGAGGGAGTTCAGGCCATTAAGAAATTGAAACAATTCAGGAGGGGCTGTTAAAGAACTATCAGCTGAAGGTGGCTGCTGGTTGAATTCCCGTCTCATGCCCGAACATGATTGGTGCTGATTCTGATGCTGATGGTGATCCTGCTGCTGATTCTGATTGATGGTGATCCTGCTGCTGATTCTGATGCTGATGGTGATCCTGCTGCTGATTCTGAACGAGCCTCTGCGTATGACTTTTCTGCACTGGTCGCTGCGCATTCTTGGGTGGCTGCAGAGTTGGGTAATGCTCGGAGCTCGAGGGCAACAACAAATTAAATTTATTTTAAAGGTTTTCATTCAAAGGGTTTCTAATTGAAGCCGGTTATCAAAATTATTTTGTAACTTTAGGCTGTGACATCCCCGAAGCCCTTGGTTCTGACAGCCATGAATACACGATGGAAAAGTCACTTTTTTACTGTCAAGTGACGGCCAAACGGGTTTTATTATTTGAATGCCTCTCCCTTTTTTTTTAATTTCTTTTGTATTAATTGTTGTTTTCTTCAGTCCTTAACAGACGATGGCATCTTAGTCATTAAAAAATAATTCCTTAAGGAACAACCTCTTTTGGTTTTGGTTTATTTCCTAAAGTCATAAAACAAGGTCACTCATTAGCTGCGTCTATACTCCTCCTAATGCGTATCAATATGATGTTTTATCTGAGTAATCTTTCATGAATGCATAAATAATGGAAAACGATTATTGTTGGTCGGTGTAAGTAAAAAGGTAGAATTTCGTTATTTGTTGGTACAGTGAAGTAGCAGTTATAATTTTGGATTAAAACGATTGTGGATTATGTAAGACCCTATATTTTAAAAAAAGAGAAAATCTTTCATTCAAGTATTCGATAAAAGTGTCCGCCAGAGGCATTCAGAGGTCATCGTTATAAACTGTGTGTTGTGATATATAAAAATTCTACATAATGTTTCCAAGTCATTTTTTTTTAATGTAGCTATTGATTTTTTAAATTCAGTGAAGTCTAGGGCGTTGTACACATTTATACCATATATTCTTGTTTGTCAACGACCTCTAGAAGATTAACAAATGTTTGTATGTATATAATATCAAGGATTCAAAATTGAACCTAGAAGTAATCTTGCAGAGACAGTTCGAAATATTAATTGATTTAATAAGCAAAATATTAAAATATTTTACTGCTTGGAACAAATATTTGAGTTTGGCTTTCCATAAATTTTTATTCTAACTGAAGTTTTGGGTTGAATACTGAAAAAATTATAATTTTCAGTGCTAATAGATAAAGTTATTTATTTTATTTACTATGATTAAAATAAATAACTATGTATGTGTATTAAAATAAATAACTACTAGCAGACCCTTGCAAAACATTCGTACTCTCACCAACTTATATCCCATTTAATTAAAGTACCTACAAACCGTATATTTAGTTTCGCATAGTGCATAGGTGAGGGTTAAATAAAGAATAGACGTGTTTATAGGACCTCTTTGAACATTATGTTTGAAGACACTGAAAGAGCGCACCCTGGAAAATGCCACATACAAAATACACATATTGGTTTCGCGGAAAGCGAGTGCGGTGATTCTATTGACTGAAATCGCACGTTTTTGCTTGTAACTCGCAAACGACGGTGGCAATCGGGGAAAGTGTATATAACCAAAAATGTTGGTCTCTACAAACTGAAAAAATTACACATACAAAAGAGCCCTTCGACCATTTTCGCTTATAACTCGCAAACGAAGGGGTTAATCGAAAAAAATGGCCCTGCATAATAATCTCCTTGAAAACCTGAAAAAATTGACACCATTTAGAAACCTCTACGACCATTTTTCTCGTAAAAATCGGGATTTTGCTCTTATAACTTGCAGTCGAAGGTGAAATGAGTGATTTGTATATTTTTCCGATGTAGCCGTCAAGGAAAGCTTTAAAATAATGCCTCATCCATGAAATTTGATGAAGTATTAAGGAAGTTATGGTAGACCGACAAAAAAAAAGGCTTCGAGAAATAATATATATGAAGAGTCCACGGAAGAAAGGGGGAATGTCATTTGGAGTGCTTTCCGAGAAAATCGAGTTTTTAGGTTTGGATCTTTAATTACTTACGTATCTTTTATCATTTTTCTTCAATATTTTTATATGTCCTTTTCCTTTTTGTTTTGCGTGTCAAAATAATAAATTTGTCCGAAACAGACATATCACGCTCTAAAAAAAAATGTTTTAGTAAAAAAAAAACAATTTAAACATAACAGAAAGGGGGATAGTCATGGACGCTCCCTTTCTTCCCTGTTTTATTGATGAAATGGGGATATTAATACACAACCCATATAACTTCTAACATGACTCTCCCCCATTCTAGGTTTTTCCGCGTGGACATTCCCCCTTTCTTCCGAGTACGTGGTTCTTTCCATCGCTTGTAACCAACCTACTGTCATTTTTTCTGACTATTTCTTTTCACCAACATATTCTACTCATCTAGACGAACAATAATATATATATAACTAAAATTCGGAAAAAATTGACTCTCCCCCTTTCTTCCGTGGACTCTTAATATGATATATGACAAAACATCAAAAAATTTGGCCCTGAAGATCTTGGTTTTAAAATCTAAGATCCCTTTTAAGGTAGGAAAAAAAAAATTTTTTTTTTTTGTTTAAAGTCCGATTTCTTCAACGTCATTTTGACCAGAAAGTTTAAATGTTAATTAAGTTATGATTAGTAAATAAAATATAGAACTTTATAATTGATAATAAATTAGCAAAAGTATCTTCCTTTTTCACCATAAATATGTATTTAAATCATAACATGTTGACGTTTCGGGGCTGCTTCCCCATTCTCAAAACATAAATAATTTTTCAATCGTATGATTGATGGTATTTTAATAAATATTACAATAAATATATCAATGTCATATGCTAAAATAAGCTCATACTTGTCCATTTCTAATAGACTAAAGTCTGCTGGTGGGCTCTGAAGGTGAACAAAGAAGATACTTTTGCTAATTTATTATCAATTATAAAAAGAGTCCAGCAGCCTTTAGTCAATTAGAAATGGACAAGTATGAGCCGATATATATAAAATGTATAACAGTGTATTTTAGCATATGAGATTGATATATTTACTGTAATATTTATTAATAGACCATCGATCATACGATTGAGAAATTATTTATGTTTTGAGAATGGGGAAACAGCCCCGAAACGTCAAGATGTTATGCGGTAAATAAATTCTATGGTGAAAAAGGAAGATACTTTTGCTAATTTATTATCAATTATAAAGTTCTTTATTTCATTTACTAATCATCATATATATTATTTCTCAAGGCCTTTTTTTTTGTCGGTCCTTTTTTTTACCATAACTTCCTTAATACTTCATCAAATTTCATGGATGAGGCATCATTTTAAAGCTTTCATTGACGGCTACATCAGAAAAATATACAAATCACTCATTTCGCCTTCGAGTGCAAGTTATAAGCGCAAAACCCCGATTTTTACGAGAAAAATGGTCGTAGAGGTTTCTAAATTGTTCTAATTTATTATAATATAAATATCTTCCAACCAAATTGAGAAGAAAATAGGAATAAAAGAACTTTATCTATTATGACTAAAACAAATGGTAAATAATAATAATAGTCAAAATGTATTTTTATATACATAAATATTTGAGAAGAGTTGGCTAAATGAAGAGACAGGACATGTGTCCGGGCTTGCAGCCTTAGATAGCCCACATATATCACTGTCCCCGCCCGATCCTTTGTAATAACTCTTGACCAAATCCCATCTCTGTGAACTCCCTTAGATATATGGCCGTTCTTATATACAGTCTTCTGCCTCCTGTCCTTTACAATGTCATTTCAAGTCATGATTTGACAATATTGTCTCGGAATATTTAATATTCACTTTAAATCTCTCTCTCTTTCATTATCCGGGCCTCATCCCTCTGGAACTCTATTCCCTCGATTATCCGTCACTCCAACACTCTCCATACCTTTAAATCTCTCCTGTTCAATCACCTCATATCCACCCAGTTTACGGAACAATTGTATGTAGTTGTAGCGGCAGTAAGAGAGAAGGAGGTTTCTAATAGAGCCACTTGGCGCGCCACCTGCACTAAGCAGAGTGGGGGGCGGCCAGCGGGTATAAATACCGCGGCCGTCTGCTCTTAAGCCAGAGAAGGTACCCCACCTTCTCTCACACCTTCTTCCTCTCCTTGACCTCTCGCCTTCTCTCTTACTCATCACTCTCCTTCTCCGCCTTGTATACTACGTAGCATTTGTTTAATAAAATATTTTTTAAAAGTTGTTTTTTCTTATTTTTCAAACTTCCTTTCCTTTCCTTTCCTTGTTGCCCGTGACGAGCCTACTGGCGTCCGAGACACTTGTCAATGACCACACCAGTAATCTCCGAGGTAACTCTCCTTTACCGCCTATGACGGGCCTAGCAGCGAACGAGTCTTGAGACCGTGACTTCACTGTTACCCCCGAGGCACTCTCCTCCTGCACTCCTCTATCACCCGTGACGAGTCTAGCTGCGGTCGAGGCCAGTGCCCGTGACACCACAGGTACCTCCGAGGTGGAATTCCCATCCTGTCCGTGACAGGTCTAGCTACGGACGAGGCTCTCGCCCACGACTCCCTAGCTACCCTCGAGACACTATCCTTCTTCCTTTCTTCCTGGTATGCAGGTTGTCGTCGCCTTCTGATCGGACATCAAGCCGGTTCTGCGACGAGCCGTAGGCAACAGCACCGGCGACACACCTGGCGACTCACCGTCAACTTTAGACGACAACACTTGTGTGTGGCACCCCACACCTGACACCACAGTGTTGTCGTCTAAAGTTGACGGTTACAATACTAAAGGTCGCAGGTTCGCGCCCAGTGGTGGCCCTAGGATTTTTTAATGGGAGTAAAAATTCTTAGCCATGCCGTCCCTCGGATAGGACGTAAAATTGAGGTCTCGGTCAGGTACTCGTTAAAGATCCCTATCCTAATTATACCTGGATAGGCAAAATTTAGGGCTCCCACTGTAGCATTGTCCGATTAGCATTCGTGGCATATAGTGACATTAAACAAACAAATAATAGTTTATTTCACTATTTTTTTTTTTTTTATGTTATTCATTAATATTGAAGGAATAGCAAAAAGAAATAAAATAATAATAATGGATATGGATCCATAGTTCGATGAATAGATGAATTTGTACTATCGAAGATGAAGATTTGTACAAAATAACTAGAATAAGAGCGAAGAGATAGTAAAACGAAAATTGATTCAGAAGCTGTGAATATTTCCTTAAAACAGGAGATTATGCAATAGAATAATAATTAAAATAAAGTTCACCAGGGCGAGCTTAGATGGTAATGTTATGTTCCATATATATATGTATGTGTATGTGTTCTCGGACTATTCTAGACGAGTCATCCATGTAACATCAACACACTTTTTTCCCTAACCATCTCAGATTTTAATGAAATTTGGTACATAGGATACCTTCCTGTAGACTAAGAAAAATACAAAATTTCAACTTAATATCTCAACCAGTTTTCAATATATAGCTATGTAAACCCATGGAAAAACGCACAATTTTGACCTATCGTAGTCACCTTAAGTGACTATTTCATGATTGCATGCATCTGACGTGGGTGTAGGAGAGTACAAGAACAAAAAGAACTTGTATGTTTTTATTCTACTACGCATACAAATAAGATTAGTCAAACCATTGTCAAACTACTCTAAATTTTTTTTTTTTTTTTTTTTTTTTTTTTTATTGGCTTATATGTTACAACATGTAGCCATGGAGTCTGGCCTATTATGTGTTAGTATGTTAGTTATATTAAATATAATATAATAAAGAAAAATCAAAAATAAACAATAATTATAATAAATATATTATATTATTATTAAATAAACAATTATCCTAGTTAGTTTCATCATAAATAATAATACAATTTAATGGCTAAAAATAACAAGAGCAGAAAAACAACAAGAACAAATATTTATTCTGAATGGGCGTGAAACAGATTTAAAAAAAGACAATTTACTATTTAATTAGATCATGTACTACAAAATTAAATTATAATAAAATAGATACACCTAAATAATATACCCCTTAACAGATATCAGCTATTTAATTAGCTCTGGTATTGACACAACGAGTGATTTCATACTAGTTAAAAAAAAAAAAAAAAAAAAAAAAAAAAAAAAAAAAAAAAAAACACAAAAACAAACAAAAAAAAAACACAAAAAGAAACAATAAATAAATATAGAAGAAAAAACTTCTCTAAATTAATGAATTGAAATGTTGAATGCTTCAGAAAAACTGGCACTATAAAACTAACTTTGATTAATAACATATATTTATTTATACTAAAAATATATTTTTTTCTTTTAGCTATTTTTCCTAAACATTGGATTTTATACTAATTAGACATGGAAAGATACAAAATAGTACAATGTTAATACAACCTTTGAAAACAGACAAGCATTGTGTAAAAGATAAAAAATTAATAAAAAATGTGACCAAATCGATGTGTCAAATCACGATATCCAGAACTAGACAAGTGTAGGAAAAAAATTAGTGTGATAAAATAGGCTACAGTTTGAGAAGCTTAATAGCTAATCGTTTTTTTCCATCCACAAGCAAAACTCAAATTTTTCAATAATTATTTTAAGTACTAACCCATTGCTGTCCCATCATAATTTTTATTGCACATATTAATGACAGCCTTTTCAACTCTACTAAATTTCTTCAAATTTTTAAAAAAATAGCTTTTTGAGAAATTCGAATTTGAAATTTTGATTCAAGTTTTGAAAAACAAATTTCAGTTACACCATATTGAGTTGCATATCATAAGGAAGGTAAAAGTTTCAGTTTTAAAATGACATCAATTTCAACTCTCTATCTTGCCTAGAACACCTGCAATTTAAATTTCCATATGACGGGACAGGTCAAAATTGTGCGTTTTTCCCTGGTTTTACACAGCTAAATTTTGAAAACCGGTTGAGATATTGAGCTGAACTTTGGTATTTTTCTTAGTCTACAGGAAGGTATCCTATGTACCAAATTTTATTAAAATCTGAGATGGTGAGGGAAAAAAGTGTGTTGATGTTACATGGATGATTCGTCTAGAATAGTCCGAGAACATTAATATATATGGAATATACATACATATATATATGGAACATAACATTACCAACTAAGCTCGCCACAGTAACGGCGGGACTAGACACCAGAAACTCTAGGGGTAGGCATTAACTATATTTTGTGAAAAGAGATGGCTTATAACCTAAATCCTTCCATTGATTAAATATTTGTCCATTAATAATCTTTCAATACGGTTTGAATGATTCTAAAGGATGGAATTCAGTAGATGAGAAAAATTAGTTAAAGTTTCATCAGCTAATATGATGTGGCTATTAAAGAAATTACATAACATTTGTTGTTATCGTGGTAAAACTCAAAATGTAGTCACAAAGCAATCTTCTTTTCAGTCGCCAAAGAGGAAATTAGGAATACATAAGTCACGATAAGGATGCTGGGAGAAATAAGTTAATGCATGTTTGAAGTCCGTCAGGTTTTTTCAGCGGTGATAAATAAATCACGATACTTTACTTATACATAATTTAAAACTTTTTTACAGAGTGGGGATTATAAAAATGATGCTTAATCCAGGACATTTATTATTAATTTTACTTTTCCGATGTTGACGACATTTCGGCCAAACGGCCATTATCAAATCTAAATCTGGCTTGAATGTCCCTCAGAATTTATGAAAGGCGTTCATTAAAACTTTTTTTCTTTCGCACTGTTAATGGCCGAGTCAAGATTTAACTATATGAAAATATTAATTTATATTGCTAAATGTCTAAGCAATTACCTATATTAAGTTTTAGATCGTAGAATTGGACGTTCAGCAAAAAAATATTCAATAGTGGAAAAGTGAAATAAATAATAAATACTCTAGACGAAACTTCGTTTAGATTCGCTCCACTCTGTGAAACGTTTAATCCCAGGAAATTAGAATGGAAGATAATAGATTCGGACCAAAACAAAAAGTATTCACATGAATGTTTTTTTTTTCTCAATTTTTACTTTCACTTACCTATATGTATATGAAATATATATTAAGGGAAAGTATTGCAATCGTGAAAAATTTCGACTTCCGGTTTTCAACGGTAATACACATCTTGGGGTCCCCTGAGACCAAATAACCAAGTCCGAAATGGTCTGTGTGTGTGTGAACAGACTAGCTCAAAAACCATAAATCGTGGGAACCTGTAATTGGTTATTTAGTGTATGTATATGCCCGCGTTTTGACAGAAAATTTGGTTATCCAAATTGGTCAAAGGGAGGGGGTACTTTATTTATTAACTTTTTACGGTTTTTTCGATTTTCTCAAAAACGGCTATAACGATTTTGATTAAACTTAGTATTTGATGTATTAATGTTCCCGAGATATGACTGTAAGAATTTCATCAAAATTGATCAAGCGCAGGGGGCACTTTACTTAATACATTTTGTATCATTTTCACGTATTTTTTTTTATTTACTCAAAAACGGCTTTAACGATTTTGATCAAATTCGTCGTGTTTAATGAAAATTAGTTGTTCTTTAATACCAGGTAAGCTTTATTGTTATTAAAATGTTCTCAGGGGGCTTAAATGGGAAAGGGGCCTTTTTTGTTTCCTATAAAGTACCCTTGTTTTTGTTTATATGGAAAAATTAACTGTCTCTTGTTACGCCTAAAAATAATAAATGGCTAAATATGAAATATGAAAAAAATCAAGTAAACATATAGAGGAGAAAAAGAGAAAAATATTCCGTCAACTCATGAAATGAGTAGAGCACACACATGCGGAGTACGCCTTTAATGACAGACCATTGTTCATCATTTAAGCCGTTCTGTTCATTTAATGGAAATTATTTGTTTCATGGTAAATGAAGTTTTCAACAACTACATAGAGAATTATAAAATCAGACGACTTGGAGTATTATGCTTGCATTGCCTGATTTCCACAAGTAAAAACTTTCATTTAATAATAAAAAAATTATTGTTTTTTATAGAGCAAATAAAAACAAAAATAAGAAATGAATGTGGAAAAATGTGTCTTTGAGAAGTGGCAATTAACAAAACACATCAATTTCTAATTTAAGTAAGTTGGTAAGTGAAAGTTGTGTCGCGCGCACGCACCAGATTTTTTGTATATTAAGTTCAATTTTAACTTAGATATAAAAATTGCTGAAATATACGGATTGCTGAAGTTTTAACGGAGACAGTTCGTTACTGGGTGTGAATCTCAAGAGGAATTAAAGTCAGATTTAGACTTGTGAATGGCCATTTAAACCGAAAATATACACTTGGAAAAGTGAAATAAACCATAAATGTTCTTGATAAATCTTCATTTATATAATCTCCTCTGATTGAAATATTTTTGCCTATAAATTAGGACCATATGTAGATATGTTTGTACAAGTTACCACTTTTACATTAACTACAGATGGCTAATATATATTGCAACGTGAAACAAAACTTTTGGTTTAGAATAGTTCTACACCTTTTTTTTGGAATGTACTAATAGTGGAACAAACTGTCGTAGTACATGTTTATGACTATGTATGTTCCATTTACGCTGGTCCAGAAGTTTCTAGACTATTCTCAATATGACTTTATATAAGGACCGATGGACTGGAGAGTTAATCTTGGTTCTGAAGCTCAAGTGAGATGGTTATTTCTGTGTTACAAAGTGATAATTTTTGTTACCTGTTTAATTATTCGTGCTGCAATAATTTGTGTGGCATTGAACATTGTTATTTTTTGTTTAATAAAAATTGTTTAAACCACATAAGTGTTACAATATACATATCTACATGTTGAAAATATTATAATATATTAAAGGAGAGAAATAGTCA
The DNA here is from genome assembly GCA_911387785.2 of Aelia acuminata. Taxonomy (NCBI): domain Eukaryota; kingdom Metazoa; phylum Arthropoda; class Insecta; order Hemiptera; family Pentatomidae; genus Aelia; species Aelia acuminata. The sequence continues at coordinate 15,450,735 of OU426982.1, forward strand.
ACTGTTATTCTTTATGATAGGTTCATTCATAGTTAGGATTTTCAGTTTAAAAAAAATATATTTTGAAAAGCCAACGTTTCGATCCAACTTTTTTATCTTCATCAGGATTCCTCTGTCTGTGTATCAAACCATCAAACTCCTCTCGAATCCAACCATTAACGCGCCTTATTTCGTCACAAATAAACTCATCCATAAAGACCTTAACATCCCATATATTGCCGATTTGGCCCGATCCAGATACCAATCCTTCCATAATAAACTCCCTACCCACTCGAACCCTCTTGTTTCCAGCATCGCTCCCTCCTCTATTCCAGACAATCCTCCTAGGCGTCTGAAAAGAAGATGGCCTCGGGACCTTCTATGTTAAGTGTATCAGTTGAGAGCTACCAATGGCTAGCTTCTCTTCATGTTTGCTCAAGACATATTTTCTTAGTATTATCCAGGGGTCGAAAGAGTCATTAACTTTTGAAAATAAGTTTCATTTTAAAAGCATTTGAAAAACTTATTACTTAAAAGTTTTATCAATTAAAGTTTTTCAATAACTTTTTGATAAAAGTTTACCTTCAAAAAGTTCAAGGTTCACCTTAACATATGGAGCAATGAAAATTAAAGTGTGAGTTATACAATAACTTTTTCACCCTGGGTTTTCATTTTATTTTTATTTATTTTTTTTTTTGGCTTCATAACTTTAATTTGCGCCTGTCAATAAACATCAACAATCAGTAAATGTGAGGTGTGCTAATTTGAATAAGGGCATGTTAGGCATGGGGAAGGATAGCACCCAGCGGTACCTCTTGTCTGCCTTGTTTAAGGTAACCTGGATTTTAACGAAGGAGATCTCTCATCCAGCGCCTTGTTAATCTCCTAGGTATGGGCATAACAGCTGTTGCCATGCCTCTAATCAGTTGATTGAAATGACCGTGTAAGTGTGTATGGAAACGTTTGTAGAGTGTCTTTATATGTTGGTCTACTGTTTGCATTTGTAAGTCAGTATGTATTGTAATGTTGTTCACGTACCATGGTGCTTTAACTATGAGTCTTAATATTTTTGATTGAAAGGTCTGAATTCTTTGTAAGTGGATTAATAGATATTAATAGAATTAATATTCTATTCATATTCATAAGCTATCCTAGACCTTTTCAAAAATGATAATTTTTAGTTCTTATTTTGATATGAAAATTTAGTAGGAACGATATTGAGAGTAGATAATATCGAATTACATGAGATCGATAGTAAAGTATCGGATATCGGAAGAAATAAACCATAGGCCCTGAAATTTTATTATTCCAATTATTCAAGGTGGATGACAGGTATTGGTAGGCTGACAGTTACTAGTACAAACATATTAAACCTCAAGTCGCGATTTGTAATTTATACTCAATAGACAGGCCTGAGATATCAGCTGGGATAAAGGCTTAATATAAAAGAGCGAAAGTGACTGGATTAATGCACTTTCCGATGAAGCCTGAGGAAGAAACGAGATGGAAAAGCCTACGATATTAAGCCTCGAGAAAAATCACTTTCAACTTTCTCGAAGGAAGGGAACGTAATTTTCAACAAAATAAGCTCTGAGTCTTTATAAATAAGCTCAATTTATTTTAGCCCATTATTCTGTTTTCTATAATCAAAGTTATAGCCGCGCCTCGTTTAAATTGGGCTTGGAAAATTGCCAGTCTTAGTAGCGAGCGAATTCCTCAGAGATTGATAAACGCTTTGCCGCCTGGAAAACGTCCGAGGGGTAGGCCTAAGTGAAGGTGGGAGGATTCGGTAAGGGCTGATGTTGTGGATTGGACAGGGGAGGTGAATGGAGGTGTGTAGGGAGCTATTGGTGGTGTTGGCATCGAACCTTCGGGTTTGTTAAGGCCTTTATCCTTATTAATATCCTATTTGCTATCTACAGAAACATAAAAATGATACTAATACTTTAAAATTGATGCGGCTGTGAGGACGTTAGAGAGTTTCCCGGGGTGGAACTGTACTGTAAATGTCAATTTCAATATTGTTTATTTAGATTTTTAAGATTATATAATAAGAAAATATGTACATTTTTACTTGAAAAAACAAAAAACAAAGAAAAACATATCATTGAAAGGAGTTCTAGACTTGTTGTAACAGTTGGAACAAACTATTCTCGTACAAAGTCGTGACTGTTCTACGCTTGTCTGATAAGTTCTAGAATGTTCTGATTCAGACTGAATATAAGGAGAGACATAGTGTAGATTTTCGTCTTGCTCAGAAGATTGATTCAATAGTATAGTGAAAAAAACAAACAATTGTTTAAAGGATCTATACTTGTTTCAGTAACATTTGGAACAAACTGTACTTGTATACAAGTTCGTGACTGTTCAAGTACTTTCTAGGCTAGTCTGCAACGATCTGAAATGTTCTGATTCAGACTGAATATAAGGAGCGACGTACTGTAGGGTTTTTTCTTGTTCTGAAGATTGATCAAATTGTAAATTGAAAAAATGAAAATGGTTTAAAAGAATTCTAGATTTGTTTTTGTAACTTTTAGAACAATCTGTTCTGAATGTTCGTGACTGTTCGTGAACTTTCTAAGCTTGTCTGAAAAGATTCTAGAATGTTCTGATTCAGAGTGAATATAAGGAGCGACGTAGTGTAGAGTTTGGTCTTGCTCTGAAGATTGATTAAATTATAAATTGTAATAAAAAAGTGTTTAAAAGAGTTCTAGACTTGTTTTTGTAACATTTGGAACAAACTGTTCTTGTAAAAATTCGTGCCTCTTCGAGGACTTTCTACGCTTGTAGGAAAAGTTCTAGAATGTTCTGATTCAGAGTAAATATAAGGAGCGACGTATTGTAGAGTTGTTTTCTTGTTCTGAAGATTGATCAAATTGTAAAGTGTAAAAAAAAAATTGTTTAAAGAAGTTCTAGGTATACTTTTTTTTGTAACATTTGGAACAAACTGTTCTTGTACAAATTCGTAACAGTTCGAATACTTTCTACGCTCGTCTAGTAAGTTCTAGAATGTTCTGATTCAGACAGAATATAAGAAGCGACGTACTGTAGAGTTTTGTCTTGTTCTGAAGATTGATCAAATTGTAAATTGAAATAAAAAAATATTTAAAGGAGTTCTAGGCTTGTTTTTGTAACATTTGGAACAAACTGTTCTTGTACAAATTCGTGAGGGTTCGAGTACTTTCTACGCTAGTCTGGAACGACCTTGAATGTAATTCAGGCTGAATATAAAGAGCAACGCACTAGGGTTTAGTCTTGTTCTAAAGATTGATCAAATTATAAAGTGTAAAAAAAAAATTGTTTAAAGAAGTTCTAGGTATACTTTTTTTTGTAACATTTAGAACAAATTGTTCTTGTACAAATTCGTGACTGTTCGAATACTTTCTACGCTTGTCTAGTAAGTTCTAGAATGTTCTGATTCAGACAGAATACAAGAAGCGACGTACTGTAGAGTTTGGTCTTGCCCTCAAGATTGATCAAATTGTAAATTGAAATAAAAAAAATATGGTTTAAACAGGAACAGCTGAAATAACTGTTCTAGTACATGTTCGTGAATAATCTACGCATGCCTAGAACCTTCCAGACAGTTCTGTTTCAGAATAAATATAAGGAGCGACGGACTGATTTGTTTGTCTTGTTCTGAAGATCGATCATATTTTACTCACATCAACTCATATCATATACTCATATTATTTACATATTCTTACATAATATTATTATATTATATCATATATATTATATCATATATTGCATAGGGGAGAGCGGGGTTGCTTGGCATAGGAGGTAGGTTGGCCATTGGCTTATAGTTTCCGTCACACCTGTTGTGAAGGCCCCACCATTGCACCATGTGACCCGCTCGACCTCAGGAGTCTTATCCTGAGTTTTCAATCCGATGCTAACAGTGTAGATAATTGTTTTATTCATCTTCATTGTTTTATTTTACAACATATAAGTAAATTTTTATATTTTCAGTAAATTTGGTTTAAAGGCATGGAAAAACATTTGACTCCGCATACTCTGGATTGACGAATTTTCCAATTTTCTATGATCTTAGTGATAAATATTATGTTGTGAATAAAATACTTGAAGTACTCTAATACTTGGAGTTTACAGTGGTATCAGCCCCATTGGGATTATATTAACAGGAACGACTCAACAATCAAAAAAGTGAATACTGTTGCCAACCAACCCCGCTCTCCCCTATCATTTGTACATATACATATCATATACTCATATTTTACATATATATATATATATATATATATATATATATATATATATATATATATATATATATCATATACAAGTTTGTGTTAAAAGTTTCTTTACAGAATGATACTTTTGTAACCTTATTGATTATTTGAGATTATATTTTTTGTTGTGGCATTATAAATTATTATGTGCTTCGAATAAAAATTATTAAAAGAGACAATAGTGTTGAAACATTGTAAAGCGAAGACGGCAGTACATAATAGCGTCAAAAGACATCGCTAAAGATATTTGATTTGAGGAAATAACGGGTGAAATCGTTTATAAAGATAATTTGTTGACCTATATTTTAGATACTCAATCCTTTTTGTTTGGAATCTTCCAATTACTTCCGAACAATTCTTTACTTCTTTTAGCTGTAAAATTTAAACGAGAACTTCTTTTTCTTTAATCTTCTAACCGGGCCATGAATTTGGGACAATATTCCACATCCGGATCTAAAATTATTTTATTTTTGGGAGATTGTAGTTTAATAGGCTGTTGATATTCTAAATATTATTTGATCTATATTGGTGATGAATTTTGAGTGAACAAACCATCTATGTTTTTATTGAATATATTCAATCAATTTTTTTATAAAAACAGCATATACAGATATTTGAAGAGACTTGTTTCTGATAATATTTTATTTAAATGAATCTATATTACTTATGTATACATTATCAAAAAGAAAAGCGATTATAGCATAATTACAAAGTAAATTATAAACTCGCGAAGAAATTTGGGAATTATATATAAGGAACAATTCATAAATTAAAGATCAAAAATTTTTTTTTCCTCTTCATACATTGATTCGTACCTTTCAGCGAATCAATACGCAATTTCCCCAGCTAAATGGAGGAAATGCATAAAGTATCAGAGGATTGATAATTATTCTGATAGATGAAAAAGTACTACCAATTATGTTGTTCCTTGACGACAGAAAACCTAGATTAATATACTAGATAAAGTTACAAGTTGTAAATAACAGAAAGCTGTTAATGTAATAATAGCACGTAATACAAAGTAATACTAATGCACTTGCTTTATCTCCAATAAGTTACTACTAATTTTCAGTGGCCTTAAATTTTTTGTTTCCACATTTCGGCTAGCTGCAAATATTATGCCGATTTAAGAAAATCTGGTACGATGCGCGCAACACACAACTTTCTCTTACCAATTTAATTAGATTAGAAATTGACGTTTTTTGATAAATATGTAAACGCTATTCCTCAAATTCACACATTTTTTGAAAACGCTTTCCTATGAACAAAACGTCTTTAATTACAAAAAATATTCTGTCACTAAAGGCGGACTGCGTATTCGCTGGCTCAGCGTGTTTTATAAGTTTTTGGAATATTTTCCCTTTGATTAAATTTTGGCTGTCATATTGCGGACATACAAATACATCAAATGCCCAATTTGATCAAAATCGTTAGAGCCGTTTTTGAGAAAATCGTAAAATTAAAACTAAAAAGGAGACGAAATTTATTTTACATATTTGTAAAACATCTGCAGCTATTTTTAATCATAAATGCTAGATTTATGAAATGTTGTTACTAGTTTTTAATTTTTTTTGTAATGAAGAAATTTTCATCCCACTTTTATATTTTGCTGTATAAATAGATATAATATTTAAAAATATATAAACATTTTAAAAAATTCTTTTTTTGAGAAAATTGAAATTAAAATACCGTATAACGAAGTGACTTTGTGACTAATGGGGTGACTTTATGACAAGCCTATTTTTCTACAGTTTTTGAATTTCCCTCCTTAAAAAGAATCAGGTTAGGCAATTCAGAGTACTTGTTCCTTGGACAGTAATGTGCTGCAACCTACTGGCCACATATGGACCTATATAACTTCTTTCATTCCATTTATCATGGTGCTTTATTTCAAATTTTCAAGTAAATGAAAGCAATCAAGCATATATGAAATAAAGCACCATGGTAAATGGAATGAAAGAAGTTATATGTTGCCAGTAGTTTGCAGCACATTATTGACCAACTGACAAGTACACTGAATTGCCTAACCTGATTCTTTTTAAGGAGGGAAATTCAAAAACTGTAGAAAAATAGGCTTGTCACAAAGTCACCACATTAGTCACAAAGTCACCTCGTTTTACGGTATTACATATAGTTTTAAGAAAATTTCTTATGTACCAACCTATACATTGTTGTATATCATATAAAATGGCATGGAATGCGCTGTTAAACGACACCAATCTCATAGCCCTAGTCACATTTGGAAAACATCTACAGCTATTTTTAATCATGATTTTGTCTTTTTCTGGACTTGTTTTTGAAGGCTTAAGGGACCAATAATTCAAAAACGGGTGAATATATCTCAATAATATTTCACAATTGTTCTAGTAAATACAAGTAGTACACATATACCAAATTTCAATAAAACTTAGATGGTGAGGTTCAAAATGATATAATTTTGAGTTGATTTCACGTGGAATTGCCCAGAAATAAATAGAAAATATTGTTTATAGAGGAAAAATTCATTTGTTATATGTAAAAACATATAAATATATACATAAACATACATTTTGGTAGTCATTTAACTAGAAGAGGGTAAGGGATACAAGCGCTGAAGGTACTGAATGGCCCATTACTAAAACAAAAGTAACGGTATAACAAACCAGGCAGAGCCGAGAGGGCCAGGATTGTTAAGGCGCTCGCTTCTCGTTTAGAATTCATGGACTGTCCCCTCACAATAATTGGTCCCGCAATTCAATTTTAAACCTCTTTGCCCGCGTCTACGTAGCTGCGCAATTTAATTTTACATCAGAGTGAAATATTTTCAGGAACTTCATTTGTATGTAGTGTGTACAGTCCGGCATCAAGAAGCAAGATTCTGCATAACCTAGAGCAATCGAAATAGATAAAAGGTTAATATGGCTTACGTGTCAGTTTAATCTTTGGACAATGGATGCTTTGGAAAAAAAATTAATTGAAAGATTTCACTTAGTTTTGGTATTGATGTAATTTTCAAGTTTCTTTTTTAATCTAAGGAAATTTTTTCTTTTGAGTATTTATAATTAAATTAAATGCGCCTGATGTATGTATAAAAAATCTGGTGCGTGCTCGCAACACACAACCTTCTCTTACCAACTTACTTAGATTAGAAATTAATCCGTTTTGTTAATTGCCACTTCTCAAATGGACAGAGCGGCTTTTATTATGAACAATGGTCGGTCATCAAAGGCGTACTCCGCATTCTTTTTTTCTCCTCAATATGTTTTCATTATTTTTATCATATCTCAGACAGTTAATTTTTCCATATAAACAAAAACAAAGGTACTTTATAGGAAACAAAAAAACAAACAAACAAAAAAGGCCCCTACCCCATTTAAGCCCCCTCAGAACACTTTAATAATGATAAAGCTTACCTGATATTAAAGAACACCTAATTTTCATTAAACATGACGAATTTGATAAAAATCGTTGAAGCCGTTTTTGGGATCATCGAAAAAAAGGTGGATTGGAAAAAAATTATGAAATAAAGTGCCCCCTCCGTTTGACCAATATTAACGAAATGTTGGCTATCACATCTTTGGCATATACATAAATCAAATTCCCAGTTTGATCAAAATCGTTAAAACCTTTTTTGAGTAAATTAAAAAAAAAACGTGAAAATGATACAAAATTTATTAAGTTAAGTGCCCCCTCCAGTTGATCAATTTTGATAAAATGTTGGCTATCAAATCTTTGGCATATACATACATCAAATACCCAGTTTGATCAAAATCGTATATATTGGTAAGTGAAAGTAAAAACAGTGCAACATTGTTACTTTCACTTACCTATATATGAAATATATAGTAAGGGGAAGTATTGCGATCGTGAAAAATTTCGACTTCCGGTTTTCAACGGAAATACACGTTTTGGGGACCCCTGAGTCGAAATAACCAAGTCCCGCGAAATGGTCTGTGTGTGTGTGTGTGTGTGTGTGTGTGTGTGTGTGTGTGTGTGTGTGTGTGTGTGAACAGACTAGCTCAAAAACTATAAACCGTACAAACCTGAAATTGGTTATTTCGTGTAGGTTATATGCCCGCCATGTGACAGCAAAAATTTCATCAAAATTGGTCAAAGGGAGGGGTACTTTATTTAATAACTTTTTAGGTTTTTTTTCGATTTTCTCAAAAACGGCAATAACGATTTTGATTAAACTGAGTATTTGATGTATTAATATGCCCGAGATATGACTGTAAAACTTTTAATCAAAATTGATTAACCGGAGGGGGGACTTTACTTAATAAATTTTATATCATTTTCACGTGTTTTTTTTTATTTACTCAAAAACGGCTTTAATGATTTTGATTAAACTGGGTATTTGATTTATGTATATGCCAAAGATGTGATAGCCAACATTTCGTTAAAATTGATCAACCGGAGGGGGGACTTTAATTAATAAATTTTGTATCATTTTCACGTGCTTTTTTTATTTACTCAAAAATGGCTTTAACGATTTTGTTCAAACTGGGTATTTGATTTATGTATATGCCAAAGATGTGATACCCAACATTTCATGAAAGTTGGTCAAGCGGAGGGGGCACTTTACTTCTTAACGTTTTTACCAATTTTTATCTTTTTTCGATTATCTCAAAATCGGCTTTAACGATTTTCATCAAATTCGTCGAGTTTAATGAAAATTAGGTGTTCTTTAATATCAGGTAAGCTTTATTATTATTAAAATGTTCTGAGGGGGCTTAAATGGGTAAGGGGCCTTTTTTGTTTTCAGTTAATTTCTAATTTAAGTAAGTTGGTAAGTGAAAGTTGTGTGTTGCGCGCACGCACCAGATTGTTTGTTGATTTCGGACAGTATCACCGATACCTACTTAATACCTAAATTGCCCTTATTGGCCCACCCTGAGTCAGTCTTGCAAGGCAACTGTAACTGTACATGTCTATGCGCTCCAGGAGCAAGCATTTTTTAACCAAGTCCAGGACTTTTGCTAAGAAGTCATCTCATCACCATTAGTAACATCTGGCTTTATTTTCGCCCCAAGGCCATTTAAGGACATTCATTAAGATAAGGACTTTTTCTTTTGTGTTTAAATATTTTTTTTTTTTAATTTTGTTCCCATAATTACTGAGGAATTCTTTTGCATTTAAACATTTTTTTTATTTTATTATTATTCAATTACTTCAATTATTTAATTATATATGGTTCCTTTTATTTTGTTTTAATTAACAATTATGCTCATTAAGTATTATGTTCAGTTCTATTGCATTCAAATAAATTATTAAACCAGCTGAATATTTTTTAGTTTATCTTTCATTTTAAATTTTTATAACATTAAGCCATCATCAGCATAACCAACTCTTTTAATATATATTTATGTCTGTAGCATCAATTATACATACAATTAGTTATCCTTTATTTTATCATGTCGCTTTTATTTGCTTGTAATTTATTTTCTTTTGCTTATTCCAAGAATAAATTTTACTTTTAATTATATTTATTCATTACATTTATGAACCAGAGCCCATTGTATTTTATTTTGTAATTTACCAAGTAACTAATTGTAATAAATATATAAGTCACATGTATACCTTGACAAGAGTAAAGTTTTTACTGAACCACTCGGATCTGGTAACATTTATGGTGCTCTATAGACTGCTATATCTCTATTAATAATTAATAATTAGAATAATAATATAATAATTAATTAATGGGGCAAAGCAACGCGCACTTAAAGGGATAAGTCCACGCAGTTCTAATAGTGCAGGGACTTTTATGTAAATATCAGTGGATGCTGAACTGTTCGGCGATGAATTCCTTGTTCAATAAGATTCAATAATTAGTTTAAACTTCTAAATATTTGGGGTCACCTGTGGGGTAGTGGTTAGCATAGAAACTTACTATACTAAAGGTCGCGTACCGAGGTGGCACTAGGATTTTTTAATGGGAGTGAAAAATCCTAGTCTATGCCGTACCTCGGATAGGACGTAAAATGGAGGTCCCGAGCCTGTACGATGTCAGGTACTCGTTAAAGATCCTGATTATACCTGGATAGGCAAAATTTAGGACTCCCACTATAGCATGGTCCGATTAGGCTTAGTGGCATAAAGTGACGTAAAAACAAACTTCTAGATAGATTGTATATCAGCCAACTTGGTTAGATATCCCATTGTTTAAGGTAGCTAGCTACCTTCCTACTTACGGGGGTTTCGGCCACAGGGATCAGGTTTCACAGTTCAACTTCAGGGGTCACGGTAGAGTTCAACTTGTCTGGTAGAGAAAAAGCTTTAATTCTTTTGTAATTATCTTCCCAATATCTATAGAAATTTTAGGCCTCAAAAGTCTCAGGAATCTTCAGGGATTTCATAGATAGAGATACTCGAGTGATTCTCAAATTAATTAACGATATATTTATACTTATATATTATGACTGTTATGGCTTGATAATTGTTATGATTAATGTGCAGTATAATTAGCAAATCTATTATAAAGTAGTCCTACAACAATTTTTATTGAAAATAACACTTCTCTCACTTTGGAAAATCCGACTAAACCACGACGAATAACTTTTACTCTTTTACTCTTTGAAACATGTCCTACAGTCTTTCTCGAAAATATACAAATTCCAGACAGACATAGTTAACTACCTAGGACCTAGATAGGAGGATTTGACCGAAGAAATACTAAAAAAAAAGAAAGGAAAACCTTCAACCAAAGGCTAAAACTTTTATATTCACTCTAAACCTACTTACTGAAACCAGTATTTGGCAATTTGGCATCCAGATATACGGCATCGCCAAAAAAGACCTACATTGACAAACATCAAATATTTCAGGCAAAAACTTTTAGAACAATTACAAAAGCACCCTGGTATGTCAGCAACATAACATTACACAATAACCTTCACATGCCGACTGTCAACGAACACATACGAACGCACTACAAAAGATTCCACGAAAAATTACAAGGACACCCAAAATCACTCATTAATAACATGGCCACAAAACTCATGCCAGGTAACACCCGTAGAAGGCTGAAGAGGAGCTGGATGAGGGACCTCCTCGTCTAGTAGTCAATCCTAGCACCAATTGATCCAGTAGGAGATGCCGCTTGGTAATGTTCCCCCTCATGCCTCTCATGCCAATGTGTTATTTCAAAATCACCAAATTCACTGATTGTCAATGATATTATTGACAAGCGTGAATAAAATGTATCAGTTAAAAAAAAACTCTTCTCTCTGATAATAAAATAAAACATACTACTGGAGATGAATGCATGGAATGACACCTTTTTTTTTTTTACTTTCACTTACCTATATATGAAATATATAGTAAGTGGAAGTATTGCGATCGTGAAAATTTTCGACTTCCGGTTTTCAACGGAAATACACGTTTTGGGACCCCCTGAGTCGAAATAACCAAGTCCCGCGAAATGGTCTGTGTGTGTGTGTGTCTGTGTGTGTGTGTGTGTGTATGTGAACAGACTAGCTCAAAAACTATAAACCGTGGGAACCTGAAATTGGGTATTTAGTGTAGGTATATGCCCGCGATGTGACAGCAAAAATTTCATCAAAATTGCTCAAAGGGAGGGGGTACTTTATTTAATAACTTTTTTAGTTTTTTTCGATTTTCTCAAAAACGGCTCTAACGATTTTGATTAAACTGAGTATTTGATCGATTTACATGCCCGAAATATGACTGTAAAAATTTCATCAAAATTGATTAACCGGAGGGGGGACTTTACTTAATAAAGTTTGTATCATTTTCACGTGGTTTTTTTATTTAATCAAAAACGGTTTTAACGATTTTGATCAAACTTGGTATTTGATGTATTTATATGCCCGAGATGTGACAGTAAAAATTTCATCAAATTTGATCTACGGGAGGGGGGACTTTACTTAATAAATTTTGTACCATTTTCACATGTTTTTTTTTATTTACTCAAAAACGGTTTTAACGATTTTGATCAAACTTGGTATTTGATGTATTTATATGCCCGAGATATGACTGTAAAAATTTCATCAAAATTGATCTACGGGAGGGGGGACTTTACTTAATAAATTTTGTATCAATTTCACGGGTTTTTTTATTTACTCAAAAACGGCTTTAACGATTAACAAAAATAAGATATGAATGTAGAAAAATGTGTGACTTTGGGAAATGATATTTAGCAAAACACGTCAATTTCTAATCTAAGTAAGTTGGTAAGTGAAAGTTGTGTGTTGCGCGCACGCACCAGATTTTTCTTCAAGAATTCACTTATAATTTCATAAACTTTTAGAACGAAATACGTCGAAGTCCTCTTTGGATCTCTTTAATAACTTTGAGATATCCTCTTAGCGTGTCATGGGTGTCCAAACTTCTCGGAGAGTCTGCTCCGGTGGTAATACTTTGTTTGGGATTTTTTTTTTCTGTCTGTCTGCTGCAGGTCTCTTTGAAGTTTGTCTTGTCTGTCTATCGCACCTTCCTTTTTTGAATGGGGTCTTTACCGTGTCACGGAAACACTTTTTCTGAAGTGTACTTTCGCTCTTTGCTGTTTCGTTGAGGTGTGACAGTTTTTCAATAACATAATGTGTTATAACTCGTATCGAAAGGTAAATTTTGGTGGAAAAATTTGATCACAGGTATTAAACCGAATACCCATAAAACACTATCTGTAAATGTAATAAACATTATTTTATATTTATTCATTGGATTGTCTAAATATAAAGAAAAGTAAATATTTTATTTTTATAAAGAAATTAGTGCACTAACATGCAGAGATATGCCGAATAAATTCAGCATCTTCCATGCAGGCTGCGGAATATACTGATTTCAACTATGAAAACAATGTCATTCTTTGATAACATTTTATTTATTTGGGGCCAAAACAGATTTTAGATGGTTTAGATCCATTTATTGAACCTTACTAATATTACATAATTGCTCCGACGTTTCGGAAAATTACGCCATTATAAAGGTAACAAGGTGCATTCTGGAAGGATACTTAAACGTATCGTGGAACAAACACAAACATATGATTAAAAAGAGTTCTGGACTTATTGTTGGAAGAGTTGGAACAAACTGCTCTAGTACATGTTCGTGACAGTTCGAGAATAATCAACGCTTTCTCTAACGTTCGAGACAGTTCTGATTCAGACTAAATATAAGGATCAATGGACTGGAGAGTTCGTCTTTCTCTGAAGCTGGAATCATGTGGTTATTTTTGTGTTACTGTATCGTTACAAGTTGATACTTTTTATACCCTTGTGAGTTATTTGTTTTTATTGTATGTTAGACATTTTGAAATAATAAATATTATTTCAACACACATAAGTGTTACAATATTAAGTAGGAAATATGAAGAATTTGTTTAACGTCACTTTATGCCACTAAGGCTAATCGGGTGTTGCTACAGTGGGAGTCCTAAATTTTGCCTATCCAGGTATAATTAGGATAGGGATCTTTAACGAGTACCTGACATCATACAGGATCGGGACCTCCATTTTACGTCCTATCCGAGGGACGGCATGGCTAAGGATTTTTTACTCCCATTAAAAAATCCTAGGGCCACCGCTGGGAGCGAACCCGCGACCTCTGGTATTCTAGGTTGCCGTGCGAACCACTATACCACAGGGGACCCCCAAAAATATGAAGAGTGTATTCAAATATACATGTTGTATTTAATTTTATCTGTGGGAAAATGTACAATCCCACTGTAGGGTAAACCATACAGTTATTGGCACCCAAACTTTAACATAAAGAAATAGGTAAACAAGTCCTAATTTTATTACAAGAGTTTAATGTTTGAAGGGTCCTCTAAGTCATCTATGAAGTAAGACTTTAACAAACTAATCATAGGGAAGATTTCACAATTAAATCCACAGGGTGCCAATAACTAGATTTGGCAATTTTAACAATAAATATTGCCATATTGTAAAACCATTGAACTTTTGACCCAAAAAACCTCTTGAGTCTTTATAAGACTGATTAGATCCCTTCATAAGAAGTATTTTTTTTTAATGTCAACACTGAAATTTAGTCTTAAGGGTGCCAATAACTGTACGGTTTACCCTACTAAGGTTTTATTACATTTTATACTGAGTTCTTCTTGCTCCTAATTATTGTTACTTTTGCGTTTTTAAGTTTGAACATTTAATTATTGTTACTTGTGTATTAATGTGCTGATACTTTTTGTAACCTTGTTAGTTATTTGAGTATTATTAAATTAGTCTGCATTGAACAGTCTCGAAGGTTCCAGACAGATTATGAGTAGAAGGTTATTATTTTCAACTAATAAAAATTATTTAAACCCTTATTAGTATAAGTGTTACAATACTAATATTACTATGTAGGAAACATGGTTTATGTTAATTAAATTTGATAAAGATATTAGCCCATGTAAGAACCCACAAATCCCTTCTACAGTCCGCGAGCCGTAAATTCCAAAGCTAATGGATGGATATCATGCGGAATGGATATTCCAGAAGATATATTTCCCCTGGAGGCAGGAAATTGGAAATGGATAGGCTTCCATCAACATTCAAGTCAGAGGCACTCTGCTGGAAGGAGTGCCTGGAATATTAACAATTTAGTAATTTCTATATAACTTTTATATACTCTACGCAGGATCAGAACTTTATGCATTGACTTACAAATATATATATCGCCAAATTTATGTGAATCACATTTACATAAATAAAACTATTTATTAGTTATAGAAATCGAGTAAGACATCTCGACAGACGGACTTGTGTCTACAGTCCTTTTATGTTTTACTACTTTCATATCGTCGCTAATACTGCAAGAGGTCGTATGTCAATTAACCCTTTAGCGTCTGAGCAGTACCAGTGTATTGCGGGCCCTGTGGCCTGAGACCTTAGATCCGGGTGGCCTCAATACTTTTTGCCACATTCACTCTTCTTTATCTCCTTATTCATATTTTTCTTCTAATGGTGTAGGTAAAATTAATTTGGAAAAACCCGAAAAGAACCCCATGTCAATTAGTTTACAACCCTCGTAAATTTTTGAGAAAACCATAAACCTCGTCGCAGTGAAATACCGGATGGGCTGGAAACAGGGTTAGGGAAACGCGAATGCCTATTATGTAAAAATAATTTTTATATGTCCTACACTCGTCCTAAATATGAATAAGAAAATGATGACTATTTTGTCTGCTCGTCATGCTCTTCTAGTATTCATGAAATTAAAAAAATACGTGTAGGAACGTACCAAAGTAGACATACTTACATATAATTTTTAGAACTGTTATATTAAATGTTTATTTTATAACATTATTAAAATATATAATATATGTTTTTTTTTTACGATTTGTTATCTGCGATTTATGAATGTTGCATTCCTAAATAATCAATATATATTATAAAGCAAAGTGTACAATGTGCGTGCCGAAAAGGCTCAAAAACGACTACACGTACTATCAAGAATGTTATGTCGTCATATTGCCCTATTCCCCCAAACGATGAAGAAGGTTTCAGTTTTCATTTTAAGTGTGTAATGTTGAAAGGACAAGGGCTGTAATTTTAAGCCTCTCGCTACATGTAATTAGCCCCTCTAATAAGCCCAGGCGAGTTTATGAATAAAAAAACTTAGTTCGACATTTGGAAGCCAGGAGCGCTAGCTAAGCTCAATTCATAAGATTATCGTTCATTACTTCGGTTTGTTATGGTTTTAGCTTCAGCTGTTTTCTTTAAATTACACGAGATTATGTATAAATAATTATTTTTTCCTTTTTATTTTTCAATAAGGTCATTACATCTCTACAATGAATTGAAATTAAAAATAAAGAAAACTAACTGGATTCCTAAGCGAATTAAGTTTTACAGAAGAGGAAAGAATTGGTCGAAACATTGCCTTTAATCAATTTACAATATAAGAGTAAATTTACAACAAAAGAAAAATTGCTTATTAGTGTAGTGAGCGAATAAAAACTAACACTGAATAAAATAGATAATATGAATAAAAGATATAACCTAATGGAATATATACCGAAAATAAAGTGTTCATATAATATTTCTGTTTAATAGTTCTGTTCTGTCCGTAAATTTTCAACCGAATTCGAAAAAGGAGAAGTTACTCAACTTGATAAGGATGCGGTATCGTCATGAGAATGGTATCAATGGAATCAGAACATAGAAACCATAAAAAATGGTACATACCGGGACAGATTTACTGCCAAAATATTTTTCTTAATCAAGAAAAGGGAAGAAAACGCATTGAGAGAACCGCATTAGTAGGGTCCTCTGACTCTGAGGTTTCGAAACTTACCACTAATACTAAACTGAAGTTTCAGGATGGTACAAATTTTGTTTTATTCATGATTAATTTTGGTCTATTTTTATGTACTATTACATTTTAAAGTTATTGTTTCATTCCACCTATTCCACAACTCCCTGAGCGAAGCCGGGCCCCACAGCTAGTGATATTATAAATCCGAAAGCTAAGAGTAAAAATTCAATTTTTGTTTTAAAAGAAGCCACAAAAACATCTCTTAAGGTGCTGACTACTGGGAGTTTCATCCTAGTGCAATAGTAAAATGGAAAGAGTTAAGAAATCAATTGAAATAAGGTCCGCAGTTTCAGTCTTCTAACGCTGAAGCGGGCGGAACTGATATATCAGTCTACAGGCGTTAACATTACTAAATCACAGAATAAATAAAGTAGAATTTTGATAAAATTAGGTGATGTAAGAAAAACATTATATGTTTTATTTTAATGAAAATAAATACTGTTGATGGCCTGTTCCTTTCGGAAAGGTATTCTTTCCTTCTTGGGATTAGATAATATAATTTTTATTTCCTATGATATATCAGTCTTCAGGCGTTTAAGGGTTAACGGCAGATTTTCAGGAGAACAAAAAAAACATTTTATTTGCAATTCATTTTTTTAGTTTTTGTGATTGGTTATCGAAAGAAACATTAAAATTGTTATTCAATCAAAATTACTGTATTTGTAAGAATAACATTTACAGGGGTCTGGAAGCCCAGGGATATAATAAAAATAAAATAATAATCAATATATATTATAAAGCAAAGTGTACAATGTGCGTGCCGAAAAGGCTCAAAAACGACTACACTACTATCAAGAATGTTATGTCGTCATATTGCCCTAGTGCCCCTAACGATGAAGAAGGTTTCAGTTTTCATTTTAACTGTGTAATGTTGAAGGGACAAGGGCTGTAATTTTAAGCCTCTCGCTACATGTAATTAGTCCCTCTAATAAGCCCAGGCGAGTTAATGAATGAAAAAATTTAGTTCGACATTTGGAAGCCAGGAGCGTTAGCTAAGCACAATTCATAAGGTTATCGTTCATTAGTTCGCTTTGTTATGGTTTTAGCTTCAGCTGTTTTCTTTATAATTATAATTATTTTTTCCTTTTTATTTTTAAATAAGGTCATTACATCTCTGCAATGAATTGAAATTAAAAATTAACAAAACCAACTGGATTCCTACGCGAATTAAGTTTTACAGAAGAGGAAAGAATTGGTCGAAACATTGCCTTTAATCAATATACAATATAAGTATATGCAATATAAGTAAAATTTACAACAAACGAAAAATTGCTTATTTGTGTAGTGAGCGAATAAAAACTAACATTGAATAAAAGATATAACCTAATGGAATATATATCAAAAATAAAGTGTTCATATAATATTTCTGTTTAATAGTTCTGATCTGTTCGTAAATTTTCAACCGAATTCGAAAAAGGAGAAGTTACTTGATAAGGATGCGGTATCGTCATGAGAATGGTCTCAATGGAATCAGAACATAGAAAACATAAAAAATGGTACATACCAGGATATATTATGGGCGGACTTTGAGGTTTTGAAACTTACCACTAATAGTAAACTGAAGTTTCAGAATGGTACAAATTTTGTTTTAATCATGATTAATTTTGGTCTATTTTTCTGTACTATTACATTTTAAAGTTATTCTTTCATTCCACCTTTTCTACAATACCCTGAGCGAAGCCGGGCCCCACAGCTAGTAATAAATAAAACAACTTTTTTTTTCTTCTTAGTTCAAAATAAAAATTATATTGAAGCTATAATAAACAACAGTACTTATAACCAAATCTATTGAATATAAGTACCTATATAATTATGAACAGGAAATGGTTGGGGGCGTCAAAATAAGTAGCACAATAATGTGATATTTAAATATTTTATTGTAGCCGACGTTTCGACCCAAAGTTTAGGTCATCATCAGGGCTAAATGAGAAAAACAAAAAACAAAAAAACAACAAACAACAAGAGAATTTATATAAATTGGAAGATATTATATAAACAGATATAAATGTATGTGAAACAATGAAAAAAATTATATAAATTAGATAAAATAAACATGAAAATTATTTGTAGAATTTAAAAATTATAGCTATTAATGTAAGGTAATGTTAAAAGCAATAAATGAAAATGAGATAAAACTTCAAATAGCATATCTGAAGTAATGTGGAGAAATATTAAACTATAGGTGAACATAG
Organism: Aelia acuminata; assembly: GCA_911387785.2. Classification (NCBI taxonomy): domain Eukaryota; kingdom Metazoa; phylum Arthropoda; class Insecta; order Hemiptera; family Pentatomidae; genus Aelia; species Aelia acuminata. The sequence continues at coordinate 15,469,414 of OU426982.1, forward strand.
AGTGCCGGTCAAAAGTTTATACTCACTTGTATTTAATTCACAATCTTCAAGTTTAAAAAAATAATATTAACTCAAGAGATAACATTTCAAAAATTATATGATTGTTTCGAATACTATCTATATAAATAAAGATGAAATTCTGTTTGTTTATTTTTTTGTTTGTTCTTTATAGAAATACATACCGTTTGTCTTAAATTCTCCAAATTTCGCTTAGTGGTTCTTTCATACCAGGTGCGAACACCTGCCCATATTAAAATTGCATAACAGCCAATCTCTGGGTATATTCTTTATTGTTATAAAAATCGTTATGATCTCGCTTTACATTAGATTTTTACGAAATCAACCGTTGGAGTAAAAAAAAATCTCATTTCTGTCCTAACGAACTTTTCTGGACCCACGGCTTTTCTCATTGTTTTCAAAATTCCGTGGGTGAAACCGGGATATTAAAGCTAGTTATAAATAAATTTAAAAAAAAATTATAGTTGTTACGTTGTACAATAAATAAAATGTTGTTACTTATTCATTTTACAAAATCTAAGTGTGAGTCTAAACTTTTGACTGGTACTGTATAATAAGGTTACAATGGTCTGTAACAATGAAGCCTAAATAAATTAGATGAAATGTTTATCTATCTATTTTTTTGCATATTTATATATTTACTTATTAGATATAAGGTTTTCATTGGTTTATCTCTTTTTGTGGTTTTTTGTTTTCTCTAGCAGTCCGTTTGTGTGCCTATTTCTAATTCCATTGCATTATTCTTATTGTGTCGGTCATGGAAGGTTCTGTATTAGTCTTAAAATGGAAAAAATATATTTATTATTTTGTTTATATTAGATAGCTTTTAGTTATTAATTAAAAACTATTATTTTACAACTATGTTAATATTTATAAAATAATTAAAATTCATTTAAACATTTGTGCTTTTACACTGAGAGTTGGGATGCCCATACCGGAAACAGTTCTGACACTGTATAACCGATTGAATGTACCGGTGCACCTCGCATCTGACGTAATGTATACTTATAGTTAGGTAAAAATTGACCTCTGAACGTAATTAAGACAGTACCTGTCGGTTTATATTCGTGTTCTTTTGTGACGTTGTTAAAAACTTTCTTATTAAACCTTTTAACACCGATGATTTTAAGGGATTCGGAATATAACGTTTTAGCGTTGCTAAGAATGTCTTCCTCCGATAAATTTATATCAACACCCCTTATTACACTTTTTCTCTCCAGCATAAATTGCGGGATATATACTACGAAGTTTTTTGTTTTTAAGATTTCCGATGTAACCAAAGCGTTCGCGTGTACTCCCAACCTTGTTTCTACTTTTATTCTATTACGCCCTGTTCTATTGATTGTTAAAATGTTATTGTATATTTCCGGACTCGATTCATTTAATATTTTTCCTATGGTCATAGGGTGAATACGGCTTATCCCGGCCCCTTCGTTCGATTTACTTTCAATAAATACGCAATAAGGCCCTAAATCTCTTTCTTCGTATAAACGAAGTGGTTTGTTCGAATTATTAATATTTGTATTTGTTTCGATTGCTGGGATATTTTCTACTAGAGTCGTATTTAAATTGTGATTATCAACACCTTCCATTTCTACTTCAGTTGAATTTAAATTAGCGGGTTGTTCCTGAGATAAGTTATTGGTTAAACTATATGTATATCTGGGGGAATATCATTTCTACCATCACTGGAACCTGGCATTTTCGCTTCTAACAATTAAAATAATTAAAGCATTATAAAATTAACACTATTTAACAAAACCTCTCGAACTAATATAACTTAAATAATTAAATATCACTGTAAAATAAAAAGAAAATAATGAAAGAAATTATTTGTAACTAAATCTCTTATCTGGCCTGAAGGCTGCTAATTCTGAGGAGATCCTCACTGTTCGAAGGTTAACCTCAGACTGATATTATGATGTTATAATTATAAAATGAAATATAACAATGTATTTCCTTCCTCATGCCTGACATGTCATTATTTCATCTTACCGCCATCTCATTCGCTGATAGTCCGCACTTTGCAGACAGGTGCGAATTAATAATTAAAGAAAAAAAAAATTTTGTTATAAATATACATGTATTTAAATATTGATTGGTACGCTGTGTAATGTAGCAACCTAATGTATTTGGGCAGCAATGCTTATTATTATTGAAATAAAGCATTTCTCTCTCATACAAAATACAAAGTGGTGAGTAAATCGAAAATGCAAAAACAAATGAGTTATGTGATAATACATAACAACAAATGTTTTATATAATAATATAAAAATATAATGAATTTCATTACATCTACGGTCAACTATCTTCCACCATTTTTTTTTTTTTTTATTATCGAAAGAAACATTAAAATTTGTAATAACTAATTTGTAAAACTTTTGGTGTCACTCAGGATTAATGACCAAGCTAATCTTGAAATTCGAATATTTTTTTTACTATGCATGATTATTATTTTATATTTACCGGAGACACACTTCGTCTTGAAGGACGCTAGAGCTACTCGTTTTGATTAAAAATTCAATAAAATCGAAAATTTCTGACATAAGACCTTTTGCAGTATCAACGCCGATATTTGTTTTTTCTGTAATTACCAATTACTTTACATGAATAACCGTTTATTTAACTTCCATTTTTATGCTACTAATGCTAATCGGGCGTGAATTACCGTTATTTCTATATATCTATCTTCCAAAATCTAAAAATGTAGAAATGATAAGCTATTTACACACCCCACGAGCTATATAACTATCTTTGAAGATATCCGACAGGCACTGAGTTAATAAAAGGAATTACTAAATGACAGCTCCTGACTTAGCACGAAACTTACTCTTCAGCTTTTCAGTCAGCTTTAGACTTAAAGTTTTGACTCCTCTGATGTCACATAGCGACTTACATACTTTAGTCCGAGGGATATATTTATACACATAACATGTAATCTTAATAATAAGTATGAAGTGCATTCTTAGTAAAGCAAAAATGAATTCATAAAGATTAAAGCTTTCGTTCCTAATTAGAATTATGTTTAAAAAAAGACTTAAAGTAATAAATCTGCATCATATACTTTTTTATACTCTATATATCATATACTTTTTTTTTCAACGAAATACTTCAGAATATCCAGAAGATAATTTGAAGTTTTTTTGTTTAAACAATTAGGCTTATATATATATATATATATATATTATACATTTTATCACCCCAACGTTTTGAGCTTTTGACCCATCTTCTTGTGTTATCTTTCGTACAAGAAATATATATATCACTAGCATTCCCTGACGCGGCTTAGCCCGCGAATCCTTTAAAATCAATTCTGTGATCATTATCTTGGCCTTGATTTAATATAATATGTTATATATTGGCAATATATGTTATATATTAACAAAATAACAGGGATCGGAGCTTCTGGAAGGTGGAATGTTGGAGGGGGAAGCTGCCGGCTCGGTAGATGAGAGGGAGACGCGCAATGGAGAGAGTTCACTAAAACCGCCGAAACAAAAAATTGCTTACTCGTCGCGAACGCTTCATTTTTCTGCTTTAAAACATGGGTTTCGATACCCCGTAGGGTCATTCGAGTTAAACTCGTCGTATATAGATCTTTAAAATGAGTCCAAATTAGATATTTTTTCTCGAAGTGCAAAAATAGGTGTCCGTTAGAGTTAAACGACAATTTCGCCATTTAAACCCCTTAGGGGTTACATTTTTGAAATTCTTTTCTTTGTGGTTACCTACATCGCGTTTAAAATCTAAATTCCGAACTTTAAGTTTCTATCATAAGTAGTTTTTGCTCTGCGTTGATTCTGTCAGTCAGGACACAGCCTCTTACATATATGTATAGAGGTTTCTTTAGTGTACATGATCCACTTTTATTAAACTATTATTCATGGCTCCGGACTATTTCATTGTCACTGATCTGCTGTAGCTTCAGTGCTTCGGAAGCAATATTTTATGTATATAACAATTTATGTACAGACAAATGGCGATGTAATTTAAAAATGTACAATAGAAAAACCCCACTTCCTTAATTTAAGAAAATCTTTAGTTTATTTGCAATTTATAGGGAAACACTCCTTCAAGGGGCATTGGTAATGAAAATAAATTAGAAATATGTAATTAATAAGTAAATGATAAGAATCGTCACTCATCGAAATTTTCGGTATAAATAAAAATCCGGCATTCTTTTTTATTTCTCTCGGAGAAACTTCAGTGACGGAAATCATTTGTCTCAGAAGTTAGTTCCACTGAACAAAAGACAAATAACTCCTTTCATGGAACAATTTTAATTTTTAAAGTCTTTGAAAAGAAAATAACAATTAAATAGAAAGTGAAGAAGAAAACGGAAAAAGGAAAAAACAATAATTTTTTTTTTATTTTTCTGCCCTTATCCAACCCACACCGTGCCAAGTTCTGTTCATCCAGCGGGAGAAATCCCCGAACCTCGAGGTACATAGCCCATGAGCCGTCCAAGTTATATAAGTTCACATATTTATAAATTTTATAACAATAAAGTTTTTTTCATAAAATGTTTATTAGTCTTTCATTTTACAAACAGCGTTTATTTTGAAGCAATGTAGCAGGGTTACGTTTTTGGACGAAGTTTGTAGTAGACGTAGGTAATCAGTCTTAGGATGAAAAAAATAAAGGGCTCTATTTTTACTCTCATTTATCTTTATCTGAAATATGTACCTAGTATAGGAAGGTATTGCGATTGTGAAAATGTTCGAATTCCGGTTTTCGATGGAAATATACGTTTTGTGGGCCCCGGAATTGGTCAAAATTATTTTTTCACATTTTTACGTTTTTTCGATTTTCTCAAAAACGGCTCTAACGAATATGATCAAATTCGTCATGATTAATGGGAATCGAGTATAATTTAATATCGGGTATGTTCTATCACCATAAATGCGCCCCCTCAGTTTGACCAATTTAAATGCAATTTTTGCTGTAACATCGCGGGCATATACATTACCCAATTTCAGGTTCGCGCTGTTTAAATTTTTTGAGCTAGTCTGTTCTCATACACACAAACACACACAGACCATTTCGCGGGACTTGGTTATTTGGATTCAGGGGAACCCAAAACGTGCATTTCCGTTCAAAACCAGAAGTCGAACTTTTCCCATTACTATATATTTCATATAAAGGTAAGTGAAAGTAATAAGTAAATAGATGTATACAAACGTTTGGATTTGTGGAATTGCGTTTATATTTTTTACAAAAAACAGGTCGATTTCTAATATAAGATGCAAATTCAGCATCAGATTTTATTATGTTGCATCTATATAAATAAAAATGCAATTCTGTTTGTTTTGTTCTTTATAGAAATCCATACCGTTTGTCTTAAATTCTCCGAATACTGTTCAGTGGTTCTTCTGTCCATATTAAAATTGCATAACTTCAGTCAATCTCTGGGTATTTGCGTTATTGTTATAAAAATCGTTTTGATCAGGCTTTACATCGGAGACGAGTCGAAATTCCCCGGGTGAAACCGGGATATACCGCTAGTCACTCTCTCTCCCTCTTTCTCTCTCACTCTCTCTCTCTCTCTCTCTCTCTCTCTCTCTCTATATATATATATATATATATATATATATATATATATATATATATATATATATATAAGAAAGTCCGAAGTAGAAATAGAAGCTCCGATTCTACTAAACCTCCTTAACATCAGTTAACATATCATATTATATCAATACCAAGATAATGATCACATAATTGATTTTAAAGGCTCGCGGGCAAAGCCGGGGAATGCTAGTTATCTGTATAAATAAAGATGAAATTCTGTAGACTGTTTATTCTTTATAGAAATCCATAGCGTTTGTCTAAAATTCTCCAAATTTCTCTCAGTGGTTCTTTTTTAAGAGGGCAACGCGGGATATGCAGCTAGTTAAAAATATTATAATAGAAGATATTTTCATAACGTAATTTCAATAGTTCATAAGGTTGATATATTGAATATTTTCTTCTTTCCTAAATTGTTTATTTAAGTGCATTCAATTATTATTTAAAATGGATTTATTCTCTTCAAATCTAACTTTGAAGGTGACAAATGATGGTGATATAATTTTACAACTGTTTTGAACATAAACAAATTTAATGTACTACAAGTCAGCAATGTATAAATTCCTTGTATAACCCAGTTAACTAAACCTCAGTTTCTAATTCCGGAATTAGAGTTGAAATACTCGGAAGCCGTAGCTGGAAATCCTTGCTTAAGCTTAGAATTAGATTATGCCAACCGAACATGGCTCAAGTCTTGATGTATCTACGTCCAAACCTGAATAGTAATTGGCTTTACAGGGGGGGAGGTGGTCGTTCGGGTTCGCGCTTTAGCAAACTTAAACGAATTGAAAATAAGAGATGACCTGAAGGTAGTGAGTTCGATTCGCGGAGCTACGGACATTAAATAACTCAGCATTAATCCTCCTGGCTCGAGCAAAAAAAAAAAAAAAGTGCTTAACATAAAATACAAACAATGGGGGGAGGATTTTCATTTTTCGAAAGATTAGAAAGAAAAAAAAAAGAAAAGAAAATTATGATTTTTAAAAACCAACACTGTACAGTATAATTAAAAAATATAATCTGCGAAAAGCCTTTGAAGAATAAATCGGTTTTCATGGTAACTTAAAAAAAGAAGTTTTAATTACATTAATGTGAAGCCCGACCGTTTTATATATTTTTCATCAAATCTTGGAGACTTGATCTCTTTCTGATTTTTATTTTTCTCGTATATATTTTATTTTTATACTTTGTTTGAAGTTGAGGATCCTTGGAAACAAAATTTATTTATCTTTTTTTTTAACATAATATTTTTCTGGCATGCTTTCGTTAGGCGTGCTCCATAACTAGACTGTTAAGTACATGAATGTTATTTTAAACTTTGTTTAGTTATGTCATTAAACTAAACTTGATGTTTGATGCTTTCAGGCAACATGCTGATAATATTTAATTTATCGTCCCACATAGTTTATTTAACAATTCATATATTTCAGCGAGCCATCTTCAGTGCTAAATATTCTCATAACAAATTAATCTAATGCCTCTTTTTTATATATAAATTCTTAACATAAAATTTTATTAATTTCAATTTACAATCCATAAAGAAAACTCATACAACAACAATCTATAAATTAGGGGTCACCTGTGTTATAGTGGTTAGCACGGCAACCTACAATACTAAAGGTCGCAGGTTCGCGCCCAGCGGTGGCCCTAGGATTTTTTAATGGGAGTAAAAAATCCTTAGCCGTGCCGTCTCTCGGATAGGACGTAAAATAGAGTTCCTGAGCCTGTACGATGTCAGGTACTCGTTAAAGATCCCTATCCTAATTATAACTGGATAGGGAAAATTTAGGGATCCCACTGTCATGGCAACCTACAATACTAAATGTCGCGAGTTGGCGTCCCGCAGTGGCCTTAGAATTTTTTAATGGGACTAAAAATCCTTGGCTATGGTACTCGTTAAAGATCCCTATCCAGGGGCCGGGATTGAGCGTGACCCGCTTTAGCACGCACGGCGGCGGTTCGAATCTGCCCTGGGATGGTTGACTTTTATTTCGTGGAGGCCCCACGCAATAAATCTCGACCGTCCCACCATGGTTAGAATAGGTTGGTTACACCTCAGTAACCGCCAGTAATACCCAGTATATCCATGTGTGGGATATCCTAATTATACTTGGATAGGCAAAATTTAGAACTCCCATTGTAGCATCGTCCGATTAGCCTTGTTTGCATAAAGTGACGTTAAACAAACAAATAACACTATTAAATGTTCAAATACAACCCATTTTCAATTTTCGGATTAAATATAGCGCATGTAATACTTCATTAGTGTCCACATCTCTCAGGGAGGTGCCCCTCTCCTGGATCCGCTTTTTGGACTTATTGTTCTTCCTTTAACTACAATTAAATAAGATGTCAAAAAATGTTTCAATAATAATTCAAACAATACAATAAATGTTTCAATACAAAATACAATTTTAAAATTTGGACAACGATAAATTATTTATCAATCATCATGTTACTCATTACTTACCTACTCATTACTACATTACTTATCATCATGCCTGAAAGCATCACGTATTTATCAGTCTATTTATGGAGCCAAATTAATATGTATTATGGCAAAAGATTAATTTGGTATATTTTTGCTAACTGTCTATTTCGATTGTACTAAACCCTGTTCCGATTATATTCTTTATTAGTTCCTTTTTAAATTTGTCATTCATTAACACATTATGGTCAAATACAAGATGTAAACAATAAAAAGTTAAACCCATATAAATTCTTTACAAAACAATTTTTTTTTGGCGTAAAGTTCTCTGTTGAATTCCTTTGGTTTTTCGATTAGCAGAAACGTTATTATCTTTATCAGTGAATTTTGATTTGACTATAAAAAAGAATAGGATATATCTAATTCAACGCAATAGCTATTGAGCCACAGCAACGCGTGGCAGGGTCTGTTCGTATAATATATAATGACAGAACCAAACAATGTGATTTCAAAATAGCATTCGTGTCAAAATAGCATTAACAATCTATTTATAGCGCACTTCTAACGAAAGCATGAGAGTGAAATATAATGTTAAAAAAACAAACAAAAAAACATTTTGTTTCCAGGGATCCTCATGATGTTGATCAAACAAAGTTAAAAAATAAAATATATACCAGTAAATAAAAAATTCAGAAAGAGATCGGGTTTCCAAGATTTTATAAAAATGAAAAATGCGGGAGGCTTTTTTATATTAGGGCTTCGCTTTAATGTAATTAAAACTTTTTCATAATAAATTACAATGAAAACAAATTTAATCTTCAAAGGTATTTCGCAGATTATATTTTATTATCATTTTGATTAAAACATACAATACAGTGGTGATTTTTTTAAATCTCTTTACTGCACAAAAACAAAGGTAAAATGGCTCGGATTGACCAAGGGTAAAGCGTTAAGCGCAATTCTGTATATTACGTTTACGTATATTATGTAAAGCGCAAGTCTTTAAAGCTTATTATGTACTTGAGAGGGGGTGATGCTATTCCGGGATATGAATAGCCATCAAGAGATTCAATCCATGACAGGTATGCTTCAGCGAGAGAAATATTATTTCGTCTGGGCCTGCTGACTCTGATTAGCCGTATCCCTAGGGCATATTATGGGAGAGCGGGGATGGTTGGCATAGGGGGTAGGTTGGCCATTGGATTATAGTTTCCGTCACATCTGTTGTGAAGGCCCCACAATTGTACCATGTGACCCGCTAGACCGCGGGAGTACTGTCCTGAGTTTTCAAGCCCTAAACTTATTTGAAAAACCTAACCTTTCGACTAACCAGTTTCTTGTTTGATTGTTCTCTCCTGTCCTGGCAGCCATCTTTCATATGATCTCTCCTGTGGGGTTAGTTGGCTCTCTTCAACTGGAGTTTTTTGGCGCACTAGCAATTCACAAAAGCAAGTTAAACATAAACAAAGGTGAAACTACCAATCCTCTTTAGTCCCAGCAAGGAGGATGAGAGCAATTTTTCTTATGCAGAAAGTGACGACAGTCTAAACTTATATCTTCTTCTATTGTCATTCTATTTTCCTTTAAAAGCTGTTAAAACCCGATTCAAAATTATTATACCATTATAGCTCAGCTTTAAATAACAATAATATGTGTCAGGCAGTACTTGAATGAGATTGCTAAACAACCCCACCTTCTAGGCAAACCTGCTCCACATAGGGGGTTAATTGGCATACTCTGGATTGACGAATTCTTCAATTTTTTATGATCTTAGTATTAAATATTATGTAAAAAAAATACTTGAAGTACTCTAATACTTGGAGTTGACAGTGGTATCAGCCCTATTGGGATTATATTGACAGGAACGACTCAACAATAAAAAAAGTGAAAACTGTTGCCAACCAACCCCGCTCTCCCCTACACCCGGTTCGAAGAAAGACGATATTGCACGTACAAAGATGAATATGATCTACAACAACAATAAAAAATACAAAAAAAAATTAACAAAATTATTATAATTTCAAATTACTAAATGAGTATTCTAAAACGCTCTCACACTATTTTTACCTTACAAGAACCAACACATCTGTAACCTACTGTCCTACTGTAACCTAAGTAGGACAACCATTAAGGAATGCTAAAGACTTGGGAAAAAGACATTTAGGCTCTCCAGGAATGGCAATTAGAAGACATTAGTAAATGAAGGTGTGTACTTATCTCCGTAATGTCGTTTATGTCTGGGTGTTACAAGCTTCAGGTTGTAATATCTCAATTTGTTTAAGATAATATAATATATCACAAGCGATACATGTTATGAATAATTCTAATTGTAAGAAGAAAAAGATTCGACGAATTTGTAGAGAAACTCATGAAGTTTCTGAAACATCAGATTTTAAAAAATAATCTAATAAAAGAAAAAAAAAACGTTGCCAAACACCGTCGGGTACATTTTTTTTTATCCATCATAAATAAATTAAATATGGTAAATTACTTTTAGCAAAAAGATAAAAAATAAGCAAACGTTTTATAATTAATGTTCCTCATAAAGTTCTACTGAATCGTTTAAAAGTTTTTCGTGACACATGAGTGCACGAACTTTATTTCCACATTCTGCTACGGCTCAATCAATATACGGACTCGGAAAAAGTAATTAATTTCCACTCGTTTCTATTCTCAACTCAGTTGTATAGTTAAAGTAACCGCTCACGAATCAACTTCTCGCCAGTTTAATCATAATTGTATTCATTTTTTTTTAAATATCCCACAGGGCGCACCACTGGGGGAAACGTCTGGCGCAGCAGAACTGAGAGACTACCCACATATTTTTGTCTCCCCGTAGTAGTTGCTTTAGAATTTAAACACTATACTCGGATCTAAAGAAAATAAATAAGCCAAATAAATGGAAAAAAGTGTTTATTAAAATGTATAAAAAGTTAAAAATTTACAATTTTCGAGCTACGGTTGCAGAATTCCCATATGTATGGCAATCAGTACAGGTAGGGATGGTGATTAATGATTCTGATGTGGGTCACCAGTGGTGTAGTGATTAGCATAACAACTTACAATACTATACTAAAGGTCGAGGGTTTGCGTCCCGCGATGGCCCTAGGATTTCTAAAAGGACTCCCTACGTAGCATCGTCCGATTAGCCTTAGTGATTTAAAGTGATGTTAAACTCACAAACAAACAAATCATTCTGATGAGTGATTATTTCTATCGAATGATGGATTTAGTTTTCCCTTTAGGAGAAGTAATACACGTCGAAAAGGTCAATAGAGCTTCACCTAAGCAGTTTATGGAGTTCCTCGGCTGTTATTAAATCATAACCTAGGGCTTTTCTTTTCAGCTTTGGCACCTCGCATTCAAATGGGGGAGGCGTGACTCCTAGACGTCCGAAAAGAAGATGGCCTCGGGCACTATGTTAAGTGTACTTCTTGAGTACTACCTGTAGGGTAGATTCTCTTCATGCGTGTTTACGACATATTCTTTTCTTATTATTAGCACATTTACTGGATGTATTTGTTGTAAATTTCAATTAAAAAAAAAAAAAAAAAAAACTGAATATAATACAAAAAGTTTATGAATTTTATTTTTTCAGATTATTTTGTTCTCCAAACAAATAACGAAAACATTTTATTTTTTTTCGGTTGGCGTAGTAGGCCTAATGAGACCTTTGGCAGCGCAGTGTGGTTTTCTTACAGACATTTTTGTTACTTGCGAGAGCACAGACAGCTTGGAGGGGGTAGACCAAACCTAACGTTGTTGCAAGCCATGGTTTCTATGGTGCAGCGGCAGACTGCCCTTAGCACCATAATCAATACCATTTGGGCCAATTTGGCAGCGTCCTTCCCACCGATGGTGTCAGCTATCTCGGCTTCAAGGACAGTGACAAATTTGTCTAGATCCAAGGATTATGGTAGCTCAGAGTCAGCAGGCCCCGAGGACCTATATTTCTTTCCCTGAAGCATACCGTCTTTGTACCGAACCTCCGGGCGGTTACAGACATCCTGGAAAACCACACCACGATTCTCGATGAGATACACGGGGAAGGCCCATCACTCCTACGCCCGGTCGGTGTGAGTCGCCTCCAGTAGGTTGACGGGACTCACCAGTAGAAAAAATTCATGTTCATGTTCATCCCCTGTGAACTGTGAGGGATCCCTCTGTTTTAAGCATAAACTGGTTGCTCAAATAATTATGGAGGAGTAAAAAAAGCCCAGCGGAGGAGAGGAGGATAGGGGGAATGAGATGGCCAGCAAGAACAGAAGCACCAGCAATAGAACAGGGAAAATTTCTAAAACAAGAAACTGTGAGTCAACTTAATTCATTCGACCAATCATGTCAATCATTTTTCTTTTTTTTCAATTATTATGATAATTTTCTTAATGTCCAAGATATTTACTAACCATGAATATTCCTCATTATGATGTACATTTAAGTTAATACACTGCAATATTATTCAATTTATTTTAATTTTATACAGTCCACAATTGAACCAGCTTTAAGCAAAGTACCTCGGGCTCTGACAGTCTGCTGGGAGCAGTGTGATAAGTGGAAGTATTGCGATCGTGAAAAAATTCGACTTCCGGTTTTCAACGGAAATATAAGTTTTGGGGTCCCCTGAGTCGAAATGACTAAGTCCCGCGAAATGGTCTGTGTGTGTGTCTGTGTGTCTGTGTCTGTGTGAACAAACTTGCTCAAAAACTATAAACCGTGCGATCCTGAAATTGGGTATTTAGTGTAGGTATATGCCCGCGATGTGACACCATAAATTTCATCAAAATTACTGAAAGGGAGGGGGTACTTTAGTTAATAACTTTTTAGGTTTTTTTCGATTTTCTCAAAAACGGCTCTAACGATTTTGATTAAACTGAGTATTTCATCTATTTATATGCCCGAAATATGACTGTAAAAATTTCATCAATATTGATTAACCGGAGGGGGGACTTTACTTAATAAATTTTGTATCGTTTTCACGTGTTTTTTTTTATTTACTCAAAAACGGCTTACACGATTTTTATCAAACTGGGTATTTGATGTAAGTATATGCCCGATATATGACTGTAAAAATTTCATCAATATTAATCAACCAGAGGGGGCACTTTACTTAATAAATGTTGTCTGATTTTCCTGTGTTTTTTTTATTTACTCAAAAACGGCTGTAATGATTTTGATCAAACTGGGTATTTGGTGTATTTATATGCCCACGATGTGACAGCAAATATTTCATCATGATTGTTTAAACGGAGGGGGTACTTTATTTAATGAATTTAGGATCATTTTCACTTGTTTTTTTTTATTTACTCAAAAAAGCCTTTAAAGATTTTGATCAAACTGTGTATTTGATATATGTATATGCCAAAGATGCGATAGCTAACATTTCATCAAAATTAGTCAAACGGAGGGGGAACTTTATTTCATAACTTTGTTTCTAATTTTTACGTTTTTTTCGATTATCTCAAAAACGGCTTTAACTATTTTTATCAAATTCGTCATGTTAAATGAAAATTAGGTTTTCTTTAATATCAGGTAAGCTTTATCATTATTAAAATGTTCTGAGGGGGCTTTTTTGTGGGGGGGGGGTTGGGGCCTTTTTTGTTTGTTTATTTCCTATAAAGTACCTTTGTTGTTGTTTATATGGAGAAATTAACTGTCTCTCGTTACACCTAAAAATAAGAAATGGCTAAATATGATATATGACAAAAATAAAGAAAGCATAAAGAGGAGAAAAAAATAAAAATATTTCATAATTAAAGCCGTTCTGTTCATTTGAGAAGTGGCAATTAACAAAACGCATTAATTTCTGATCTAAGTAAGTTGGTATGTGAAAGTTGTGTGTTGCGCGCACGCACCAGATTTTTTTCTAGACATTGAGGGAGTGATATTCAAAAAATATCTAAAAATTGATATAGGGTGAAACATACCATCTTGTATTTTTAGAATCCCCTCATTTTGAAAAGAAATAATCTCCGTTTTTTTTTTCACAAAAAAAGGGTTAATTATATTAGAGTGATGTAGGTATGTCCCTTCACAACCCTTTTTCCCTGAATTTCTTTCCTCGGCCACCCCTCCCTAATCCAATCCCTCTGAGATACTTTTTACTCTTATATACTTTATTTTAATCCATCGTTTGATCATAGAGGGTGCTCCATGAGAAAAAAAAAATCTACTCCTAAGCCTTCCCCTGTTGTATGATAATTATGTTGATAACACTCTTCAAATATGGTTGCCTTGAAACAATAGACTTAATCGGGCTTACTTACGGGGGACTTCAAAGCACGCTTTTAGAACTTAACTTTGGGAAATGAGGAAATAATGTTTAGCCGAAACTTAGTAAGCAGTTGACAGAGCACTGTCTTATTATGATAGGAGGTACCTATAATATTGCAACGTGAAAGAAAACACAAAACATATGATTTAAATGAGTTCTAAACTTGTTGTTGTTGGAACAAACTGTTCTAGTACGTGTTAAATATTTATTAGGCTTTTAAGCATATATGTAGTTTTTATTTAAAAATAACCTACATTTTCAGGTTAACCGATTATTTTGAATAACCGAGGTAACGTTGGTCCCCATCGACTCGGTTAATCGGAACCCTACTGTAATAATGTAACGTGGAATTTTATATTTTATTATATTTTTATTATATTATTATATTTTTTATTTTATTATATTATTATATTTTTATTATATTTTATATTTTATATTAAAAGTGTTATTTTATTTTTTTATGTAAATTAATTAATATTTTCGTTAAACAATTTATTTGAGCCTACGTTTTTTAGCACTAATTGTTTGCCAATATTTGTCATTTCATGATATGATTAATGTTAATTTTTAAATTTAAAATTAAATATTTTGCTGGTTTTTAATATATTTATGAAATTTCTGATAATTATGGCTCTGAAATTGAAGTAAAAACTACTTGCAAGTACGAAAAAAAAAAATTAAAATTAAAAACATTCATAATTAAAAAATGCGGACTAGACCCTCCAAAGTCATTTTCTTGGGTTTATTTTTCATTATTTTGTGATCATGTGAGCTGGATATTTTTGGATTGCTAAGAACTCATTGTTAAATGCTGATTCAGCGAAAAGTTCTTGAATGTTGCGAAATATAGTAACGACACTGTAACAAAAAACAAAAACCAAATGATTCGATCTTCAGAGCAAGACTAACTCTCCAGTCCATCTCGCCTTATGTTTAGTCTAAATTACAACATTCTCGTTCTAGAAAAGGTTAAAACCTCGAAAAGGTTCTAGAAAAGCATATATTATTATCGAACAGTCACGAACATGTACTATAACTGTTTGATCCAAGAACAAGTCTAGAAGTTTTTTCTATCATATGTCTTTTTTTTTCTTTTTCATTTTAGCCTCACTTCATACCACTAAGGCTAATGGGACGTAGCTGAAGTGGGAGTCCTAAATTTTGCCTATCCAGGTTTAATT
This sequence comes from Aelia acuminata, assembly GCA_911387785.2. Lineage (NCBI taxonomy): Eukaryota > Metazoa > Arthropoda > Insecta > Hemiptera > Pentatomidae > Aelia > Aelia acuminata. Next base: position 15,484,880 of record OU426982.1, read on the forward strand.
AGGATAGTGATTTTTAACGTGTACCTGACATCTTACCGGCTCGGAACCTCCATTTTACGTCCTATCCAAGGGATGGCATAGCTAAGAATTTTTTACTCCCATTAAAAAATCCTAGGGCCACCACGGGGCGCGAACCCGCGACCTTTAGTATTGTAGGTTGTCATGCTAATCACTACACCAGGTGACCCCATATGTTTTTTGTTTTTTTGTTTCACGTTACATTATTACAGTTCCGATTAACCGAGTCGATGGGGACCAACGTTACCTCGGTTATTCGAAATAATCGGTTAACCTGAAAATGTAGGTTATTTTTAAATAAAAACTACATATATGCTTAAAAGCCTAATAAATATTTAATAATAATAATGCATAATAACAATAATTATAACAGAAATTATTATTTTTTAAAAAAGAAATCTTTTATTTTACTTTATTTAAATGAACTCATTTACATACACATACCCCCCCCCCCTTCAGGCTTGGCACCTCGGTTAATCGGGACCTCGGTTGACCGGACCTCGGTTAATCGGAACCCTACTGTATTTCGAAACGATCACCATTAATAACTAAACATGCAACTTAAAACTGTGTAGTCAAAAACTATTTATATGATGATTTGTAAGAATTTAGTACAATTTGAGCATGTATTTTTCAATTCTACGAAAATTTCAATATTTTGTTGATGACTGATGATGACCAAAAGTAAAGATTTAAACATTAGCAGCAGTTTAATTTTTTTTTTTTTTTTATACAAACCCTTGATAATTTTCTAGTTTCGAGTCCTGTATAGGCCTAATGAAATAAGCCAGGAGAAAACAAATACAAGGTAAAGAGAGCGGGGGGACAGTGACTACGAGGCAGGAGGTGGCTAGGACTGTTGGCTTAACTTTTCACCGGAGATCGATCGTGACAGTAATCGTGACAGTAATCCTCCCCATTCTTTGGCTTAGGGCCATCTTAACTGTACAGGACTGACAGTTGCCGAAACATCTCCTTGTTAGCTAAACCCTAAGATATATTTCTTATTTAACACTTATGTGGTTTAAACAGTTTATATAACAATGAAAACACTATTAACTAACCAGGTAACAAAAATCATCACTTTTTAACACAGAAATAACGGTAAAGGTCCTGAAGAGCGGCTAATGGGCGTGGTATGTTTTGAGAGGTTATGACCGTGATGTTATCGAACTCCCGTCGCTTTTTTTCAGTTGAAAAGTGCCTGAGTAATTTGTGAAGACGTGGTAACATAACGAACATTATGACCCATTAACAAGTTGCCTGTTCAAACATTTACAGGGTTTGCTGAGTAGTCGCTAGAAAGTTGATAGGGCTGTAAGGTAACAGAAACCCATTGCAGTAGCTGAACTGGGTAAATAAAGACGTTATCTTGGGAGGAACCGGTCGGATAGTTGTCACAGATATCTCCTAGCTCCCGTTCTATATTGTATTGACAATCTGATCTTCTGTCTTACTAAATCCTCTTCTTACGATTTAGTTTATATATTTATTTTGTTATTGTACTGTTCCACTTTTAAAATCTTTACTATACAAATATTTATATATTATAGGTTGATTCATAGTATTTTCAGTTGAAAAAAATCTTCATCAGGGCTTCTGAGTCCAGAGTAATACAAAAACAATTCTTTGTATTAATTACTCAGAACATAGAATCTCTGATGAAGATCCACGAGTTGGATCGAAACTTTGGCTTTTCAAAAAAAAAAAAAAAGTTTTTAAGTGAAAATCCTGACAATGAATGAACCTATCATAAAGAATAACAGTTGACTATTTCTCTCTCACCTTTAATATATTATAATATTTTGAACATGTAGATATGTATATCGTAACACTCAATTATGTGGTTTAAACAATTTATATTGAACCAAAATAATAATTTAGAATGCCACACAAAAAATGAAACCACAATTAATTAAACAGGTAACAAAAATTATCACTTTTTAACACAGAAATAACGGTAAAGGTCCTGAAGAGCGGCTGATGGGCGTGGTCTGTTTTGAGAGGTTATGTGACCGTGATGTTATCGAACTCCCGTCGCTTTTTTTCAGTTAAAAAGTGCCTTGATTGGCTTTAATAGATTCTAGCTTTCGACTCCCGCTCGCTCTTAAGAGATAAATAAACCCCCAAAAGGGTCCTTACCAGTGGACATCGGGCCTTACTTAGAAGGGCGCCTTAGTGAACGGTGCATAAGCCGTACTTCATTACTTGTGCTGAAATTAACATATGACTTGAGCTACAGAACAAGACTAACTCACCAGTCCATCGCTCCTTATATTTAGTCGTAATAAGAACAGCCTCGAAAATACTAGGCCAGCGTAGATGGTACTCGAACAACATAGTCAAAAACATGTACTATCACAGTTTGTGCCAACAACAAGCCTAGAACTATTCTAAACCATATTTTGCGTGTTTTGTTTCACGTTACATTATATCTGAGGAAGATGATACTTAAATTTCACGAATATTTAATTTTTTCTCATCAAACTTAGATTCACTCCTGGCATCAATTTGCGACAATCGGCAAATATAATGGCTTCAAAGAAAAGGTATTTTTGGCGTGAGGAAAGGAAAATGCCAAGCAGCACCTCTTTCCGGGCTTGACACTAATTCAGGAGAGGAGATCTCTTTTCCAGCTTTGCAAGAGGCATATCAGCCGTGGCCATGTCGTTGATTAGTCTGTTATTGCGTCCTTGTAAATTTCCATATAAGCGTATACAAAGAGTTCATATGTGTTCTTCGATAGTTGGTTGTTGTAAGTCTGTATGTAGAGTTTTGTTATTTATGTACCAGGGAGCGTTCGTTATTAGTATCAAAATTTTTGCTTGAAAAGTTTGTAATATTTTTAAGTGCGTCCTCTTATCTGAGCCCAAAATCTGTGAGGCGTATGTCCAAATGGGCCTAAGTAAGTAGGTATGTATTCAGTTTATGTTTTATTTTCAAGTTTGAGGATTTAGGAAAAAGACAATTTAATCTCGAAAAAAACTTTGATTAGAAAAACTGGAAATGTTAAAATCGGATAAAGAATACAAAAACACCTTTTTTTCTTACTATGTATCTCTGAAAGCTACTTAAATCCGCTAATTCTCAATTTATGAAATAAAAAAAACCTATTAAGGATGCTTTACTGGAAAGGTTTAATCCAATTATGTTTGTGTGTTTGTTTAACGTCACTTTATGCGACTAAGGCTAATCGCTCGATACTACATTGGAAGTCCTAAATTTTGCCTATCCAAGTTTCATTAGGATATCCCACACATGGATATACTGGGTATTTATTGCGTGGGGCTTCCACGGCGCGCCGCCGTGCATGCTAAAGCGGGTCATGCTCAATCCCGGCCCCTGGATAGGGATCTTTAACGAGTACCATAGCCAAGGATTTTTAGTCCCATTAAAAAATTCTAAGGCCACTGCGGGACGCGATCTCGCGACATTTAGTATTGTAGGTTGCCATGATAACCAATACACCACAGGTGACACCTTAAATAATTTTTTTTTTTCTGTGCATATTTATTAAAACCTAAAGGATTTTCGCCACTCATTTAAATGACATTATTCAGTTTATAAGATGCACTTATTAATATCAGATGAATATTAGTGAAACCGTCCAGTTTATTGTATAATAGTATTTTTCTATTTGTTGAAGTATTACATATGTTATAAAATATGCAATAATTTTATTTAACAATGGTTGACATCATACAGGCTCAGGACCTCCATTTTACGACATATCCGAGGCACGGCATAGCCAAGGATTTTTAGTCCCGTTAAAATATCCTAGGGCCACCGCGGGATGCGAACCTGCGACCTTTAGTATTGTAGGTTGCCATGCTAACCACTATAACACAGGAGACCCCGGTTTAATCCAATTGAGGATGTTATGCGCTCTTCATAGAGGCGTTGTAAGGTTCGAAGGAAAACTTTTCCGATTTACCTTATTCACTTACACGACTAATATTGGCTACCCAAAGCAAAGTGATATAGCTTTAATATCATGAATCATCATAAAAAAATGATGAAGAACCAAATTGGTGCTACAATATGAATGATGTCTGAAAGGCCAGCTTGATATTTGGAAGCCAAGCCAGACGTACGTATTAGGAAAACTGGGGACTGGTGCTTGAAAGTATGACCATGTTCAAAGACCATGGGGCTAAGTGAAGTACTCCGCGCTTAGCTGTACGCATGAGCTAGAGGAAGAACTACGGGAAAGGTTGGCACATGCCGTGTCTCTTGCGCGGATTGGTTCAGTTACCCGGATTATAAAGAGATCTCTTCTTTATTTTAGTTCCTTCCTCGTATTCTTATCTTAAAGTCCGATGTGGTCATATCTCCGTCACCTGACTATCATATTTAGTCAGTAAGTTTGGAAAACACTTGTCGACTCCATCAACCTTGAGTTTATCAATATGTTGAACTATAAAAATTTAATTAAAACTTTACATGAGCCAGATAATAATGTTCGGATGAATTTTCATGGAAAAAAATTAAAACGTTGTCTCATGACGGCGGGCGGAGCGGAAGTAGAGGGTGATAATGATAGGAAGGGACGGTGTGCCAGGAAGCCCACGGCCTCACAGATATTTTATATAGAAAACGAAAATGAGACCAAAAAGGAAAAGAAAAAAAACTGTGGCGGAAAAGGCAGCTCTGCCCCCCCCCCCCCCCCTACCCACTTCCCTGGCCTAATTAAACCTGGTAAAAAGTCCAGAGAGAGAAAAAAAAAAGGTTTTTTATTGTTAAAACTCAATATGGCATCAAACAACCTTTCAAAAGATAATCAAGATTATTTATGGAAATTAAAAATGATAATTTTATCAAAGATGAGACTACCTTTTCATTTTCCCTAAATTTTTAAAGATATTTTTATATATTTTTTTTATTGTCTAGAAAGTTTAAATATGGTGATTTTAAGTATAAGAAACTGTTAGCTTAAGATATATCGCATGGTCCATTCTTGTAACACCAGACATGAAGGAGTGGTGCATGAACATTTTGAATATGGAAACCAGTATTTTTACGTTTTTTTATTATTACGTTTACGTTTTTAAAACTCTCAATAATATTTTGAACAGTGGCTAACTCCTATAGATAATAGAGGAGATATTTCGTTGTGTTTTGCCCATTTTGTTAATGGACAATTTTAATGTTAATAATTGTTAATCACTATTTCTTGTTCACGAATTGTTGTATGCCCACCCATTTTAAATAAAAGCCCGAACTAGACTGATTACTTGTATTCATATTGTTTATTTTGGTTTTCATTGAAAGAATGAAAAGGAATTGAAAGGCCAACAAACTCATTTACCCGATAATTGAAGAATACTTGTTGCTTTCACTTTTTCTAAACATTGAATCTTTTTCACTGTGAGCTTCAATCCCTACGAGGTTTAATGTAGATTATTTTCCTATTTCTATAATTGCTGTTGAGTTCATTTGATTATATAAATTTAATGAATGACAATGAATCATTATGTCCTCATGGACATTGTTTTTTAAATTTTAACAAAGAAGAAGTAATTAGCGTTTGAAATAAAAATATTCATTTGCATCATTTTGACAGTGAGAGCCACTGTATATAAATATGTTCTTAAATCCTGCATCATTCTTTCTTACTTTTAATTTAATTTACTCAAGTTCAGGGAAAATATTTTTTAATCTGGTGCAGTGCGCGCTTCCCTCAACATTCGCCTACCACCCTACTTTCTGTGAGTACAAATAGATATATATATATTTTTTAATGGCTTACTTAATTGCCATAGGAAAGGGAACATCTTTATATTTATATAAACTTAGTTATATCACATGATATAAACTTCAGTTCAAAAAAATAGTTATATCAAATGAAATAAACTTAGTTATATCACATGATATAAACTTAGTTATATCATATTGGAAAGTACTATAGTCAATACTAGTGTTCCAAGTTAAGTTGACACAGCTTATTCATTATACTCGGGGATTCTTTGTGAATTTTCTGTATAAATATTATTTTGCGGAATTACAGAAATACAACTGTATGTGAAATAAACGTAACACATAAAACTAAAAATAAATAAAAATAATCGAATTGCTAGGAATTAAATATACGTAAAGAAATAATGGAACTGGGATATTAGAAAATGAGCAATGTTGCGTAGTGGCATCTGGCTCCTACTTTACCCACCACACATCCGTTATAGACTTTTAATTAGTGAAAGTAACTTTTTTACATCATTATATTCACTTACATAAAAATTATTCTGAATATGTATAATTTAGGCATTTTAGCACATGTTTATGTATTAACTGAATCATAATTACCTTGATAAAATATAATTCAAGATATCTTATAATGTTATACTAAAAAACCTCAATGTAAAAGAATACCTTAAATGACATGTATATTAAGATTTTCATGCAAAATAGAATTTGCGGTGAAAAAAAAAGTATATATACATATATTTTTTTGAGTGGCAGGTAATGCTGAATATATTTTGAAATATTGCTACCTTTAAGTTAATAATCTATCATAGAACAATTTGTTATTTCTTTACAGGGAAAGGATAATTGAGCTAAGTTTTCTCAATTCAAATAACTCCAAATTTTCAGAAAAGATTTCAGGATGAAACATTCCGATAATTGTTAGGGTTCACTATTTAAGAAAAAAAAAAATTAAGTATATAATGAATAATAAAGGAGAAATACATCAGTATAGAAGTATAAATATGTAAATAATGTAACAGAACTCACAGTTGAATTTTTCTAGACGGCAACTTTTTGCTTTGTAGGCACTTTCACAAGGTATCACAACTGTTATATATATTTCGCACAAATATATTTCACAACAAAAACTAATCTCACCGAATTGCCTAGAAAAGAATTATTTTTTACACTTTAAAATAGGAGAAATAGTTTCAATTGTACTTGCAATTTAATTTATATTAGAGCACACATCCGAATCTACCAAGATTAAATATTTTAAAAAGAAATTGTTGCTATGCAGAAATCTCCCAACTAGTTTAGTCGATTCTGATTGGCTGAAAGTTCCCCCTCCCTAAACCTCAACGTATGTGGCGTCCCTTTTTAACAGTTAAAACTAAAATGCATTATTCAGAAAATATTTTTACATTAATAGGTACAAAACTCTAAACTGTATATAAATGCAAATAAAAATCTAACTTATAGACCCCTCATTATTGATTTATTGTGAAATATTTTAGTTTTTATCAATATTTAAAGTTTCAGATTACTATAAAAAAATATTTTATTTGTTTAGACATTAGGAACACAAAGTGTGATCATTTTCAAACTTAATTTCATCATTATCTGTTGTAATGAATGTGTAATTAGATTTAGTTTAATTTTATTTATTAAAAAAAATGAACAAAAGATGTCTGAACAAATCTTATATTAGATTGGAATCTTATATTATGGTGGAATTATATAAGAAGATTAAGATTGTTAAAAAGTGTGACCTAATGTAAAGCAATGTTTACTTATTTTAAATTACATGTTATTTTATAAAAAGCGGTGAAGTGTTTGGTATTTAAGGTGGTGAAATTTAAACCTTATATCGACATAATCCCTTTTTTGTATCAATTTTTATTGTATTTTAACTATTATATACTATAATTTTTCAAAAAACAAAACAAAAAAACATTAACTTGGTGTTGATAACCAGAGGGATTTAAGCATATAAGTTAAGAATGAAAAACCTAGCATTATCATTTTTAAAGCAGATAATCTTTTTACTTAGGCAAAAACTATCTAAGACGGTTTTGAATATCCTACGGCTGAAATGACTAGAAATTAGATCGAGAATAAGTAGCATTAATTAATTTTAAAGAAATAGATAATAATGTTTTGAATAGATTTTTATTAAACTTTTTTTGTAAAATAATGTTTACGAAAAAGTTTATAGTGAATATTTTAATGTAATAAGAACTAAATGGTTAATTAACAAAGAAAAATTTAATGTTATCTAATGACAATTTGATACTTGAAAGCAATGTTATAGCTTGAAAAATAAAGTGAAAATTGGTTACTATTTAATTAAAAACGATGATTTTGTATTTATTAGGATATTTTAGTTAAAATTATTAGCTTAAGGCCTTAAAATTGAAAAGGCATAATTAAAAAAAAAAAAACACACACAAACAATTCACTTCACACTTAACAGAGAGCCTTACCGCACTGAACTGAAGATGTTTCACAGAATTGCAATTTGATTGGCGAGAGTTCGCGCCAAACCTCACCCCCACCATATACGAGGCAGCCATCATAACTTGCTAGATTACAAATTTCTTAAGAAATAATCTGAAATATAATATCAAGTAAAAGTCTAATGTACACTTTTAAAAATACTAAAAATTAATATTTGAATTTATGACGACATTTTATTTAATAATTATTTAATGATGACATTAAAATTTAACCATTTTTATAAGTATATAAATTCAGTTTAAGTTAGATTTTTTCGGTAAAATATTTTTAAAGCTAAAATTAATCGATTGAAAGTGAATATTTACTCATAATTAAACATAATAAGTTTGTTAAATATAAAAGATGTTTTTGTTGTCTCATTTATATTAAAATGTATAGGTAAAATCTACGTATCTAGGCTCAAAAATTCGATTTAAATTAATATACAATATCAAATTATCAAAATCTTGACAACTTATATTTATTCAAATAGTTAATATAAAAATTGTTTGTCCAGTATGATCCTAATTTAATTAATTCTTTAAATATTATTTGCGATAGTAAATAAACCTTGGATAGTTTTAATTTTTTATATTCACTTTTAATGTCAAATAAAACATTCTATGGAGTGATCTGATTTGTTTGAATGCCTGATTCTTTAGAAAAATATATTTGTATTATATAGATTAAAAAAAAAAAATAATAATAATTTTAAATATTGTGACAGTTTATTAACTATTTGATAGTAGTATTTTATGAAGATGAAAATAATAAGTCGGTAAATTGAGATATAAAAAATATTTATATTATTTTTTTTTTTTAAATCAGGTATAAATACATTCAAAATCATAAGAAATAAATATTTACTTAATTAAAATTTAAATATTTATTCGTATGTTCTAGAAGAAATTTATTATAAGGTAGGAAATATTTGGCTTTATATTAGATATTTTATCTTTTTTAAAAAGAGGCTGAAGATCTAAGTTGTAACGGAAGGCGCGAATAACTCAATTATCCCCTCTCCTTCCCAGAGTACTCTTCAACTTGCAAATATCACAATATTCAGTCTGTGTACCTATCTATGTAATAGTGTCGTTCAGATCTGGTCAAATCAGTTTATTCTTATTTAAACCGTTTCAATTTGTTCATTTAACTGTTTTAATGCGTTCTTAGAGGCGTTGTTATTAATTTTTATTATGTGCCATGGCCCATTCGAATGAATTTAAAAATAAGTGTCACTGTGTGAATAGTGTAGTGTCATTCGGATCTGGTTAAATCTGTTCATTTTTATTTAAACCGTTTGAATTTGTTCAATGAAACTATTTCATTGTCTTCGTAGAAGTGTTTTTATTGATTTTTTTTAAGGTTGCGCGACCCATTCGAATGAATTTAAAAATAAGTGTGACTGTGTGAACTGTTTGGATAGAAAACTGCTTGAGGATAAAGCCGCCATGTTTGAAATTACAAGGTACGTGGACCTATAAATATTATATATATTTTTATCTAATTGGATATTTATAACTCCTATGAATTTTCATGGACATTGATGCCTCCAGTTTTTAAGTAATAAAATTTATATGTTGAGTCTGCGAGTTAACACGTAATGAAAATAAAAACTCCATGTAAATTTGATTTAATTATTTTTCGTCAGCAAAAAGCCCGTAGCACGAAATAGTATTAGTTACTTAATAAAAATTTTTAACAAACCAGATCACCTGATCGGTAATTCTATACAACTGATGTAAATTATTTTACATTATACTGAAAAATAAAATATATTATTAGAATTCTATTTTGAGTAACATTTAATAAGAAGTGTAAGGTTAACAAATAATGAATGAAAATCATATGGTAGGAGCTATTGATGAATCGTATGAAATCTACATATTTATATTTATATTAAATGTACAATTAGTATTATTACTAATATTGAATCCTTCAAATGGTAATAGAATGTCCGAATGTATACTTTTTATTATTCTTATTATATAATGGATCGACTCTAAATTGATCTTCGTTATTCGCGATATTGATGTTATTAAGCTTCATTTCTGTTTCTTTTGTATGAGGAATACTATTTAGATAATCACTGAACATTTTACTAGCAATCTCTGGCATATTTCAGGCATATTTAAATTAAAGTGATAAAAAGGTTAGTAAGCTTTTTAAGAGTTTTAACAACGTGTTTTCTTTACTGTACTAGTAGTGTAATGGATCAATTTCTAGGCTGGTTAGAAAAAAATACTTTCATAAAAAGTATAATGTAAAAATATTTAACTCCACCATATTTTATTTGATGTCAAACAGATTTAGGTAATATAAACGATATATTTATAAATTTTATGAATATATTTAATGATATTTCCTAAAAATAATTGGATATTACTTCAGATGAGCAACTCCAAGATGGCGGCCGACGTGAGTAAACAACAAGGTATTCCGATCACGCCCTACCCGATATCCACCATTTAGTTCGGGTTTACCGAGAGTTCCCGAGATCCGACATTGCCTTTTTGGTTATTTAAATACATTTTTCTTGAAATAACAATATAAAATATAAACATTTTATAACAATATAATGTAAACATTTAATAACAATATAATGTAAACATTTAATTAAATTAACCTTGCACAGAGGCAATATCCTAACCAATGAAGGTCTACTGAAATGCGATCATTGCTAGTTGAAAGTTATTTAATTAAATTAATTCTATTTATTTAAAAAGCAGTGGATTATAATAAAGTTGGCCAATAATTATAGTTTAATAGATTTTATTAGATACAATTTCTTAAACCTTTTATTCCATTTCTTCAATCTAGTAAATCATGTACAATTCGTTCTTTTTCCTATGGAGTCATATCATTTTAAATAATCATCAAACCATTTTAAAAAATATCCTTTTTGGTTATTTGAATACATTTTTCTTGATATAACAAAGACAGTTTATTTTATCTGGTTATTTTATCTTATAAATATCTGGTGGTAAGAAATGCTCGGATTCTGATATTATTAATTTATTTGTACCATTTGCATTTATATGTGCATTTAACTTGAACCAATTTAATCATTTAAACATGACAATAACATATTTTTAAAAAACAAACAAATAAATTTACAAAGCTAAAGATTAAATATTGCTAAAGAGGCCATCAAATTTTAAATTTTAAGCAACCTTCACAGGAAATGTTCATATATTGAAATAGTACTTCTACTCATATCTATTGTAGTAATTTAATTATATTAAAGACACATTCATTTGTACATTATTTTGGTTGTTCCCATTATTGAGGCGGGAAGGTTATCCCGACTACATCTGCTCGGGAACTCTCGGTAAACCCGAACTGAATCGTAGATATCGGGTAGGGCGTGATCGGAATACCTTGTTGTTTACTCACGCCGGCCGCCATCTTGGAGTTGCTCATCCGAAGTAATACCAATAATTGTTTTTACATAATAAAATAGATTGTAAAACGGCCTCCTAAATATTTAGATTAGACTAATCAAAATTATATGTTACGATAAAATCAAATGTGTTTGTTCAGTGATGTTTTGTTACATGGGCGTCCGCAGGGGGGGGGGGGGGCAGGGGAATATAGCTGCTTCCCTAGAAATAATGGGATACAAAGTAATTTCCTTTACTTGTTAATATCAGTAAGTTTTATTTTAATTATTAATGGAGCCTTACAAGGTCAGAATAACTCGAACCCCCCATGCCTAAGAAGTTTACCAGCCTACTCCACCTAGCCAAAAACTTGCGGATATCATATTTTATGACCCATATATTTTTTTTTTAAATTAAAATGAAAAAAATCATGTTCATTATCTACTCGTACATAATTATTTATCAGACGTTGTTACGGTAAATTGTTTAAACAGTTCCTGATTTATTTTTTAAAATATTTAGATAATTTTTTAAATTAATAGTTATTGATAAAAATTCCACATACCAATACCAATTCCCGTGTATTTATGAAGGGAAAATATGGCCAAATATTGCGTTTAAAAAATCTAAAAGTTGTGGTATACAATTTTTTTTTTTTTTTTTTTTACACTACGTTTCGACACAACATTGAGATCAGGTCTTCTGGATGGCTTAATGGGCTTGAAATAAAGCTGTCAATTTGATCCATAATCATGCAAAAATTAATGTTCATTATCGCTCATTTAAAAAAAATTGAATTAGTGCTATTTTTATAGCACTTAGTTTTATCATTTTGTGAAATATAATAGAAGGCAGAAAAAAGACAAAATAACTGATTGTACAATTGAATCTGATTTATTTATTTTTGGTGCACTTTTGAAACTATTTAGGATGGGGATTAATTAAGCAAATATTAATTTGTTTTATAATTAATATTTATTTGGTTTTTATTACAGGTAAATAAAGGATAGATTTCTGGTTAATGTGGTGGATTAGAGTCCAGCTCTCGGTCAAATCACCTGACCCCTCTTGCGGCCAGTACTTAAGGTTAGATTTACAATTTTCTATCATTATTTTATAATTATTACTAGCTAAACGTGCCACTCTTTCCTCGGGCTTAGTGTAATATTAACTTTTAGGGAAGTAAATACCTGTGTTCCGGTGGAATGTATCCAAAAAAATCATTAGACACTATTTTTGACTGTCGCATAAGGAAGGGTAATAAATCTTCGATGGCATTTTTTAAATTTTTCCAATTTATACGATTTAAAAGATTTAGGATTTTAGGAAAAATCCTATTCTAACCTCCCATAGGACAGAACGATTTGATTTGCTTTGGTTATTTCAAAACTCATCCGATATGCGAACCTAAAACGCAAAATCCAGTTTAAAAGGACATATAACCTAGCACAAAAATATGTAATAAATCTCTAACATGCTCAAAAAAAAAAAAAAAAAAAGAAAAAAAAAAAAGAAACATCCCTTCTATCTAGGCTTCTCAAAAAGATTCTGAAACATTTTTTAATTTATACTGATGGATTAAAATCTGGAAACTTGAGGGCTCCCTCTTTTATAAACCGCGATTCAGCCTAGACATGCAAATTACATTATTCTCGGTATAAACCTCTGAAATCTTTGCTGCCGTCCTCGTTCTGTGCATGTAACTATAATTCAGTAGTAATTCAGTATCATCATAATTTCAGTTCCATTTTGAGCATAAATGCACCCTTATGCTCTATATATGGGACAAATAAATTTAATTTAATAATTGCCGAACAAAATATAATTAAATAATATAAATAATAAAAAATATAATTAAAAATATCATTTTTTTTAATCTATAGCACTGCACCAGCTAATAGGCAAAAATATTTTGTACATTCAAATTTTTTTTTTGTGTGTAGTTGATCATCAAAGTTCTAATTAGGGGATTTATATAAAAAATAAGCGCTATTATTAAAATACTAAACAGAAGAATATGATTGGGAATCTGTTAGGGGGGTACCGCTCAAAGCTAACTCATGATGGATTGAGTGTATCGATTCAACTATTTCTGTTCTCACGAATGCCTTTTCTGTTTATCTGTAAATTCCCTCCCAGGTCTTGTAGATTGTGGTCTCCGGGGCATGCACGTCCGGTTTTTGTTTCAATTCAAATGATAGCGATCTAATGATTGTCAGCAAAATGTTTCTTGCACCATGAAATTGCACTATGGTGACCATGGTTTGCAGCAACGCACACAGGGGTATTTGGCCCTAAAAGCTGGCCAAAACCCATTTTTTGAAGTTTGAAATTTCTGGTAAATAATGACTTGAAGTTGAAGTAGAGGACCTGTGGGATCATGCAACAAGATTCTTATCTCTTCCAGGCCCTTAATCCGGTGGCTATTCTAATTCCTGACCTTATCCTTTAACTCCTCTGTGCTCATAAGTATTGGTCTACAAAATATATTAATTTTCTTTGTTCTTACTGAAGTATTGGCGTTATCATATGATGGATAGTTCGAGGAAAGGTTTGTACTTGTTATTCAGATAGTTATAATTTTTTTGTATTCAATACTAGTATCAATATCTTTTTTAGAGCTAAAAATTAAAATTTGAAGGTTAAAAAGTTATACTTCTGGGCATTTCTGGGCAACGAAATATTTTTTATAATAATGTATAATTATCATTGATTATGTTTCTTGAAAAAAATTTTGCGAATAGCTGCGATTCGGAGACTTATAATTTTTTATTACTAAAATGTCAATTTCATTAAATAATAAAAAAAATTCAATTTTGCTATATTTTCATTTATTTATTCTTTAGGATCTTCTGGAATAATAATAATAACTAGAAGGGAATTATTTGACATATTTTTAAAGTCGAAAGCCGAAAGCATTAGCTTTAAAATAAAAATAAGGAATTTTTGTAGTCTTTTCTCATTGGGAAATATTGCCTAGCTAATAGCCTAGAGCAGGTGGAACAGCTAAAACATAAATGATTAATTTTGAGGCATGATTTCTAAGTAAGATGGAATGCTTCTTCAAGAAAAAGAAATGTTTTTGAAACAGCAACAAGAAATGGCTAAGTAGGACGATATCAATTAAAAGCTCAACATCTGGTGGACGCTCTGAAAAATCGTTTGTTACTTTAAAATTTACAATGGATACGGAGAAACTTTATCAATGGTATGCTATGACACCATCTGTTCACAAAATTTTAAGGGATGGTTTTGAAGTGATAAAAACCCTCTGCTTCATATTGGTCTTTTATCTGAGGAAGCAGCAGAAACCCGAAATAAGCATATATAGAAAATAAGACCAGAAAATTTTCCGGGGCAAATCTGGGGAGTGCAATCTGGATGTGATTAATAGATTAATATTGACATCAGATCCAGTAATCACAGGTATGAGAAGTTCAAGAAAAAAGGTATCAGGTTTTGTAAGGAAACTTTAGAAATGTTGTCTCCCCCAACCAACTTAACTGATAGTGGTGATTCCGAAATTTCATTAAGTGACGAGTAAAGTGAATAATGAATAATTAAATTTAATATGCATTTATAAGAATGGTTGGTGCGTTTCTTCCTGGGATATAAGTTGCGTTTCGAAGAGATATTAAACAATTCTTAATGAATTAGGAAAACAAATTTATTTTCTTTATCACCATCACTTTTTATATTCACCTATTTTACACTATTTTTATTTTTTTAAATTAATAGTAATAGATAAATGATAATAAATCTTGAATTAGTTACAAGCATATTTCATGGGTGCAATGCATAAAGAGAAAATAATATGAACATAAATTGTAAACCCATGGATGCCTATTTCATAGTCGGTGGAGTTATGTAAAAATTTATTTTATGAAAATTTTGAGTATTTTTTTAACTGCTAAGAAAACATTTTAATGTCTATTACAAATATAGAAGCCATTTTGAGGACTTTTGAATTAATAAAATGGAAGGAAATAGTTTTGGCCAGCTTTTCGGGTCAAATACCCCTGTGTGCAACGTGAGGTTTGGGCGACCCCCTCCAGGCTGTCTGTGCTCCCGCAAGCAACACAAAGGTCTCATTAGGCCGAATGCGCAAACCGAAAAAAAAAAAAAAAAAAAAAAAAAAGACCTACTGTAGCATCGTCCAATTATCCTTACTGGCATAAATGGTTAAACAAACAAACAACAACAACTTCATGGGCATAAAAGATTGCTGGTCTAGAAATCCGTCACCAACATAAAAATTTACTCATAAACAAGAATAAAAATACTAATACTTCACTGTTTTTTACAAAAAGGAGTCATCAATTTGAAGACGGTGCTCGTCCTTTCAGACATAAAAACTACTTTTTAAGGGTTTCACTGCCTTTCAAACCTCTCTGTTTGAACATTTGTATTTTTATTATAACCTTTTAATTGAGTTCTTTATTTCTCTATTTAGATTCCTCTTTTTTTTTTTTTTTTTCTATAGCTTTATTATTCTCTAAAATATTTGCTTTCACATCTGGCTGGTTACAACTAAGACAGTCTTTCGTTTAAATTTTCTATTGAGTGAGGTGAATTGATTCCTTTGTGTCAGAACTTCCAAATAGTTTTCTTTTCGGTTATGATATCTTTTGTCAGTAATGAAAGGCTTGAAAAGAAGACCTTTTTTCACTTGAATGATCACTCCTTAAGGTTCAATAATTGAAGAGAGAATATTTTTTCCTTGAAAACTATTTTTTTCAGCTGATTGCTTTTTATTCAATTTTTTTTTCACGTTTTTCATAGACCTTTCGGGATATGCTATACCACCTTCAGGATACATTTACTTAATCCTTGCTATCCGGATTCAATACCATACCATAATATCTTTTTATGAAATTAAATTTTATAAAACTATCGTATTTTCTATTACTGGTTTCTTTATGACTGCACTTATTGCAAAAATATACAAATGATTTTAATCTAATCCTTCATGACGGTAAAGCTTAGTTCAAAATAATAACGAAGAAATAAGGAAATAATTGGAAAAGAAGTCGGTTGATCAAAAATCGAACAACAAAAGAAATTTAATGTACACATGGATTGATTAGTATGCTGTTTTACTAGAAACTCTATAAAGTATGGCTGCACTATTTCTCAATAAATCATTTCTCTCCTGTAGTTTTACTAGCAATCACAATTATTTTTTTTGTAAATATGTAATTTAATTAATGTAGGGCTCACATTATTTTGCACTTACAATCTATTCGATTGGGACATCAGACCTATTAAAGTTATTTTTCATTTTGTTTCATAAAGGAACGGTAAAGTTGTAGTCCATTGAGCTGCTCTGCTCAAGATCCCAAATTCGAATCTGGCTTGGCAGTATATTTTCAATACAGTAGAACTTCCATTATCCGGGGTAATGATGGGTATGGGGGTCCACGGATAATCGAAAACCCCGGATAATAGAATTAAAACATTTTATTGACTTAATGTGATAGAAAAAAAGGTTAAAAAAACACTTGTAAGGTATAATCACTTTTATTAACAAACGAACGTTATATACACATTAAATTATAATATTAAAAAAAAAAAATCTGGTGCGTGCGCGCAACACACAACTTTCACTTACCAACTTACTTAGATTAGAAATTAATGCGTTTTGTTAATTGCCGCTTATCAAATGAACAGAACAGTTTAATTATAACGCATTGGTTTTTCATTAAAGGCGTACGGCGCATGCGTGAGCTCAAGGTGTTTTATGAGTTGACGGAATATTTTTCTTTTTTTCTCCTGTATATGTTTACTTGATTCTCTTCTTTTATCATATTTAGCCGTTTCTTATTTTTAAGCGTGATGAGAGACAGTTAATTTCCCAATATAAACTAAAACAAAGGTACTTTATAGAAAAACAAAAAAAGCCCCTTCCCCATTTAAGCCCCCTCAGAACATTTTAATAATGATAAAGCTTACCTGATATTAAGTAACACCTAATTTTCATTAAACATGACGAATTTGATAAAAATCGTTAAAGCCGTTTTTGAGATCATCGAAAAAGAGGTAAAAATTAGAAAAAAAATTATGAAATAAAGTACCTTCTCCGTTGGACCAATTTTGATGAAATGTAGGCTATCACATCTTTGGCATATACATACATCAAATACGCAGTTTGATGAAAATCGTTAAAGCCTTTTTTGAGTAAATAAAAAAAACACGTGAAAATGATACAAAATTTATTAAGTAAAGTCCTCCCTCCGGTTGTTCAGTTTTGATGAAATTTTTACAGTCATATCTCGGGAATATAAATAGATCAAATACTCAGTTTAATCAAAATCGTTAAAACCGTTTTTGAGTAAATAAAAAAAACACGTGAAAATGATACAAAATTTATTAAGTAAAGTCCCCCCTCCGGTTGATCAATTTTGATGAAATTTTTACAGTCATATCTCGGGAATATAAATAGATCAAATACTCAGTTTAATCAAAATCGTTAGAGCCGTTTTTGAGAAAATCGAAAAAAACGTAAACAGTTATTAAATAAAGTACCCCCTCCCTTTGACCAATTTCGATGAAATTTTTGCTGTCACATCGCGGGCATATACATACACTAAATACCCAATTTCAGGTTCGCACGGTTTATAGTTTTTGAGCTAGTCTGTTCACACACACACACACACACACAGACACACACACACACACACACACACACAGACCATTTCGGTCTGTTAATGGACCATTCGCGGGACTTGGTTAATTGGACTCAGGGGACCCCAAGACGTGTATTTCCGTTGAAAACCGGAAGTCGAAAATTTTCACGATCTCAATACTTCCACTTACTATATATTTCATATATAGGTAAGTGAAAGTAAAAAAAAAGTAAATGTATGTTTTTATATATTATGGGCCGACGACGATACGAAGTCGAAAATGTCTTTTTTCTTCTTCAAAATATCCCGTACAGTTAGTTCGCCGATTCCTAGTTCAGCGAATAATTTTTTAACACTTTCACCCTTTTCCAATCTGTTTATAATAGTTAATTTCTCTTTAAGCGTTAAAACGACACGTTTTCTTTTTTCCGACATTCGGCTACTTCCTATGTATTTAAATCGAGACTTAATCACAACTGACAATATTTTGTTTTGTAGCCAAACAGGCCAGAGTAGGAATTTCCTGGAAAGACTTGAAAACAATACCGCTCCTAGATTATGAAAAGGAGTATTAGATACCGGAAACATCTCGTAATACAATACTGGCTTTCTGTGTTTTTCCATTTATTGTTTTATTTCATAATAGATAGTTAACCATTGCGTAATCGTTAAATATTTACGTATAATTTTTTTTTAAATATTATACATACAAAATAAATGGCATAAAAATTAACAAAAACTTATTAATAGAGATGAGAGATGGTCAACTGTTCTTCAATTACGATAGGTTAAATAATGGTCAGGATTTTCAGTTTACAATGATATTTATTATGGTAAGCCAACGTTTCGATCCAGCTTGTGGATCTTCATCAGGGCTAAAAGAAAACGTCTACATCATCGTCTACATCTAAATTAGCAGAACATGCCATTGCCCACAACCATTCCTTCGACTTTGAGAACCCCTCCATATTAGCGACTGTATCTAACCACGACAAACGTCTCCTCTCAGAATCCATTTTCATCCATCTAGAAACTAATAACCCGGTAAATCACAAAACAGATAAAGAGATAATTTCATCCACTTATTCTAACATCTTCCGCATCCTCAAATCCTAGTTTTGATTTCATAGGTACCTGCAATTATCTCTGTACCTCTTATACCATTATTATTTTTTGTATTGTATGCTTCTTTCTATATATTTTTCCAAATTTGTATGCATTGTTACATTATGTGTTATCTCTTTTTTATGTTATTATTCAGTCCAGACTTAACTATTTGTATACAGTACCATATATTTTGTTAGTTTTTAAATATTTTGTTCACTCAGTTGTCATGTGCTTCACTTCAAAAGCGTTGGATTTCCCCGCCATAAACCTTTGAAGTCGGCAAACCTACCCCCTACCACTACCTCTCACCTTATTTTTACCTTTAGTCTTAGTATCCACCTGGACTCAGTAGGTAAATATCAGATTCTATTTTATTTTGTTAACCAGCCTCTTATTTTAATATTTATGTATACCATCTTTTATATTATTATCAGTTCTGTAATGTATCCATTTATTGTCACCCTCTAGCATAGGTACTCATATATTTGTTTTCTTTTAGCCCTGATGAAGATCCACAAGCTGGATCGAAACGTTGGCTTACCATAATAAATATCATTGTAAACTGAAAATCCTG
Organism: Aelia acuminata; assembly: GCA_911387785.2. NCBI lineage: Eukaryota > Metazoa > Arthropoda > Insecta > Hemiptera > Pentatomidae > Aelia > Aelia acuminata. The sequence continues at coordinate 15,504,772 of OU426982.1, forward strand.
ACCATTATTTAACCTATCGTAAAAACTTATTAAAAAAAAAAAAAATGGCTCCTCGGCATCCCGGTTAATCGAGGCTGGGATAATGGAAGTCCTACTGTATTCTGTCACATAATACAGTAACCCCTCTATAAAGTGGGTACACTTGATTGAAAAATTATGGGAGAAACCTGGCGGTTGAGTGTGATCACGTTCAAATCACCTCCTTGCACCAAGAAACTACTTCCTTACACACTACTTCATGGGTTGTAGTGCTACAGGTTTTTTTTTCATTTTATTTCATAAATACAAACTATTTACTCTACAGTTATCAGAAATTTCATTTAATTTATAATTTCGACGTCCTGGCTGACCAGGTAACAGGAAAGAGGAAAGAGAATAGATGAGTGGGTAAGGGTGATGTAGCGTTGAAGAGTGGAATGTTTGATATTTGTCATCTACATATGTAAGATTTCACTGTCGATGCATGTCATTGTGGTGTGCATGATTCGAAATAAACCAAGGTGCATTTGTGATTTTTCTGAGAATTTCGGATTTTGAAATTTGTATTTTGTTTTTGTGGGTGTGTTTCGCGGAACCCCAAAGTTCTGTTGCGTATGTCCAAATAGATCTTAAAATAGTAGTGTAAATTAGTCGCTTGTTTCTTAAGGTGAGTGACGATCTGAAGTCCCGAAGATGTGAAAGTTGATTTCCAAGTACCGTCTGTTGAGTTCCAGTTTTTAAAATTTGGTGTTTATGTTCCAAGTGAGTTAAGACCGAGGTATCGTACGAAATTCTTTGAAGGAACGGAGTCGTTGTTCATTGTCACAGGTGAGCAAGTAGATTTTCTTAGAGAAAAACTGACGTGACTTGACTTGGTGAATCAATTTTGATTCTCCATTTTCCGAACCATTTTCATAGTTCAAAAAGATGGCTTTGAAGGGCGAAGGATACGATAGTAGGACTTTGATGTGATGAAAGGATAGCTGCGTCATAAGCGAAACTAACGATGGTGGTGCGAGGGTGTTCAGGTATAACTGATGCGTAGCCAGAATAGAGAAGAGGAATTAAAACACTACCTTGTGATACACCCGCAAGTTGAAGAAAGAAGGAGGAAAGAGAAGAGTCAACAGAAACACAGAACTGAATCTACAGTGGCAAAGAGACCTCTCGCTATAGGAAATTATAATGCATCAAGAAAATCAATGTCAAAAAGAAAAGTGACCAAATTTGCCTAAGATTGATAGATTTGCCTAAGTAAAAACATTTTCTGCTTTAAAAATGATAATGCTAGGATTTTCTTGTTAAAATCCCTCTGGTGTTATCAACACCAAGTTAATGTTGTTTTTTTTACTTTCAGTTACCTATATATGAAATATGTAGTAAGTGGAAGTATTGCGATCGTGAAAAATTTCGACTTCCGGTATTCAACGGAAATACAAGTTTTGGGATCCCCTGAGTCCAAATGACCAAGTCCCGCGAAATGGTCTGTGTGTGTGTGTGTGTGTGTGAAGAGACTAGCTCAAAAACTATAAACCGTGCGAACCTGAAATATAATATTTAGTTTAGGTATATGCCCGCGATGTGGCAGCAAAAATTTCATCAAAATTGCTCAAAGGGAGGGGGTACTTTATTTAATAACTTTTTAAGTTTCTTTCGATTTTCTCAAAAATGGCTCTAACGATTTTGATTAAACTGAGTATTTGATCTATTTATATGCCCGAGATATGACTGTAAAAATTTCATCAAAATTGATCAACCGAAGCGGGGACTTTACTTAATAGATTTTTTATCATTTTCACGTGTTTTTTTTTATTTACTCAAAAGAGGCTATAACGATTTTGATCAAACTGGGTATTTGATGTATGTATATGCCAAAGATGTGATAGCCAATATTTCATCAAAATTGGTCAAACGTTGCGGGCACTTTATTTCATAATTTTTTTTCCAATTTTTAACTTTTTTTCCATTATCTCAAAAACGGCTTTAACGATTTTTATCAAATTCGCCATTCTTAATGAAAATTAGGTGTTTCTTTAGTATTAGGTAAGCTTTATCATTATTAAAATGTTCTGAGGGGGCTTTTTTTTGGGGGGGGGGTTGGGGCCTTTTTTGTTTGTTTGTTTTCTATAAAGTACCTTTGTTTTAGTTTTTATGGAGAAATTAACTGTCTCTTGTTACACCTAAAAATAATAAATAGCTAAATATGAGATATGATAAAAATAAAAAAAAAACATAAAGAGGAGAAAAAAAGGAATATATTCAGTCAACTCATTAAAGTCGTTGAGCCCACGCATGCGGAGTACGCCTTTATTGACAGACCATTGTTCATAATTAAAGCCGTTCTGTTCATTTGAGAAGTGGCAATAAACAAAACGCATTAATTTCTAATCTAAGTAAGTTGGTAAGTGAAAGTTGTGTGTTGCGCGCACGCACCAGATTTTTTTTGTTGAGATTTCGGTCTTTTGATATATACAAAAAGACTTATATTTATTTATTTTTTTGATGGAGAATATAGGATATGCTTTAGTGGGCACTTTGGGAATAAAGGAGGGTTTAGCAGGTCCTCGTTGCCCTATGCAGATTGGATGATGATAGCAATCCTTCCCTGTCATCAATATTAATACCATAAGCCCACACTTCCACCCCCTTCCCTCCAGTCAAGATTGTTTCACCTCTTATCGGATATTGTTTAACATAATCAACGAAATAGAATAATACAAGGGTTTCAATCATATTAGATCATTTCAATCTAGTTGTAGTAGGGGAGAGCGGGGTTGGTTGGCAACAGTTTTCACTTTTTTGATTGTTGAGTCGTTCCTGTTAATAAAATCCCGAAAGGGCTGATACCATTGTAAACTCCAAGTATTAGACTATTTCAAGTATTTTTTTCACCACACAATAATTAATACTAAAATCATACAAAATTGAACAATTCGTCAATCCAGAGTATGCCAATTAACCCCCTATGTGGGGCTGGTTGGCCTAGAAGGTGGAGTTGTATAGCCATCTCATTCAAATCCTGCCTGACACATATTATTGTTATTAAAAGCTGCTCTATTTTGAATCGGTTTTAAACAGCTTTTAAGGGAAAATTGAATGAAAATAGAAGAAGATAGAAGTTAAGACTGTCGTCAATTTCTGCATAAGAAAAATTGCTCCCTTCCTCCTCGCTGAAACTAAAGACAATTGGACAATTTACCTTGCTTTTTTGAATTGCTACTGCGCCAACAAACCCCAATTGAAAAGAGCCAACTAACCTCACAGGGGAGAACAATCAAACAAGAAACTGGTTAGTCGAAAGGTTATATTATTCAAAGCAGTTTGGGGCTATGTGAACAGAATCGGAGTCAAATGCTTTGCCATGTCTTTAAACCAAATTTACTGAAAATATAAAAATTTACTAACGTTTTAAAATCAACCAATGAAGCACACTCTTCTCTACACTGTTAGCATCGGATTGAAAACTCAGGAAAAGACCCCCGAGGTCGAGCGGGTCACATGGTACAATGGTGGGGCCTTCACAACAGGTGTGACGGAAACTATAAGCCAATGGGCAACCTACCCCCTATGCCAACTAACCCCGCTCTCCCCTACCTTGTTTTATAATAATAGAGACCACAATAATCAGTCAGATAGTGTGGTTTTTATGCCAGATAAAAGTTTATAAAAGTAGTCCGTTTCAAATAACGTCCTTTTTATAGACAGCTAAATTAAATCCAGCTTTTTTTTTAAACAAGGCAACTGAATATCGCATATACCGGAAAAATTCAAAACTATAAAACTTTCCTTCGAAAATTTGTCAATGGTCTGTAAGGGATTCTGATAGGTTTCACTCAATAAATAACTCGCATTACAAAGAAAAAAATAAACCTTTAATAAATAAATAAAACAACTATTTACAAAAAAACTTTGCTGAACTAAAAAATAACTAATAAAAATAATATTTACAAAACTAAATCTACAAAAACTACTCTACCAAACTTAAACAAAAATATCTGTGCAAAGCAAAACTTAAGAGGAAGCAAACATGCATAGAGGAAAGAAACAAAATAATAATTGAAGGGGTCGGGGCAAAATGTGCCAAGCAACATTTTTAACAAAAATAAACTATAGCTGCATTCGGCTGTATATTACGTAGGACTTTATGTCTATGATGGAAAGGCCACCTAAATATGACTATAGAGGCTCGATATGGTCATATTTAGGTGGGATTTCTATGATAGACATATAGCCCTACGTAATATACAGCAGACTGCAGCTAAAATTTATTTTTGTTAAAAATGTTGCTTGGCACTATTTTGCCCCGACCCCGTCAATTGACTACTTGCAAGCAGCTGGACATTAATAATTGAATGGATCCGCCGATAAACGTTCTAAGCGACAAAATTGCCGAAGTGGCACTTTTGGGTGAATGTATTAAAATGTATAATAGTACGTCATAGTATGATCTAGTACTCCATTATGTCATTTTACATGTGTACATAACAAATCACTTGAGAAAAAAAATTCACCTACAGAACTAACAATAACTTTAGACTATGATTTTATTTCACTGATTACTCAACAATGCATATTTGTCACTTAGAACGTTTTTCGGCGGATCCATTCAATTACAATATTTCATTGATTAATGCACATTACAAAAGCTAATAGCATGCAGTGGTAAAGTAACCTATCTCTACTATTCCCTGGCCAGACAGCATTCCAAAGAGGTAGGACAGCCCCTATTGGCCAAAGAGCCATTACAGGTCTAACTTTATAATTTTTATTTCTCAATTCGATATAGTTAACGCAACATCCTCTGCGCATGATTATGGAAAAACGTTAAGTACATAAAGAATTTTTATTAGTTTTAGGATTTACAGTTAATCGTAATGTAATCTGTTAGTGGTCTGGTTGTGTAAATTATATGATAAAAGAGAATAATTAAAACTTCGAAGAAACGAATATAATATTGGGTTGTTTCACATGAAATGTCCCATTTTATAATTTTTGAAAAACATAGAGGATTTTGCGGGTCTCTGTTGTTTACTTCCAAAAGTTTACATATTATAATTAAGCAGTTACTAATCCTCTATTTTTCTTTTATAAAAAAATTAGCTTCCCAATCGATTACACACTTTTTAGTATACCTCCAAATATGAACAAGGAAACTCGCGATTTTCGTGTAATATTTTTTATAAGTTTAAACTCGGCCATTCGGTAGCTGAGGCTGCTAGATACATCTGTAAGGCGTATAGTATGGTGGTGGTCCATGGCTGGTATCATACATTATTCCTTTTTGCCTAGAGGTGAGACCATTACCTCTACAGCCTACTGCAATGAAATTGCCCAAATGCACGCAATATTATTGAAAAAACAACCTGGATTGGTAAATCGGAAGGTTCCCATACTCCTATACGACAACGCTAGACCCCACTTTTCAAAACTTACCGTGCATAAATTGAAAGAATTAGGGTAAGAAGTTCTTCCGCACCCACCATATTATACCGACTTGTCTCCAACAGACTTATCACCTGTTCAGGAATTATTACTTATAACTTCAACTTCAACAACTTCGTCAGAGGAAATTTTTTTGAAAATGATCTCAGTCAATCAAAGCTCAGAATTTTTCAGTTCCAGGTTAAAAAAGTTGTTGTCAGGTTGGGAAAAATGTGTGAAAAAAGAAGGTAAATTCTTCGAATAAAATTTTGTTGTTTTCATATTGTATTTTTACTAAAATCCCTTTACCTTGAAATCAACCCAATAGAATACAAAAATAACTTTATTCTGGGACTAACTCCCTTCAGAATAACAGATGTCTACATGTTTAAATGTTGATATTCTGGCCGCCATATTATCCCTCCAAGGGACTAGCATGTCCATATGATCACACCAAACCTACCCCCACTCTTCCCTGCCTTCCCACCCTTATTTTCTTGACTTCTACCTCTGCATCCCTTTTCTATAAGATACCAGTGTTGATTTGTGATCAAAACTGTGACGATTGACGCATCTTTTACTTCAGAAGAAAATTTTGAAATCTGACGAATTTCGAAAATTTTCGTAATAATTATTTTTAACGGGTAAGATTGTAAAGTTATAATCTATATAGTCTTATCATGCTATAGTTTGAGATTCATTAGAAAATAATAATCCTAATGGTTTTTATATGGCCGTAAGTATGAGTGTGATCATATGATTATGCTAGGCTTTTACCCACGACAATTTTTTTTAAATTGTTAATCCAAAAAAATTTTCATTTTTTTTTTAAACAAGCTAATATTTATTAATTAATAACTGTTTTTAACAGTTTTTTTTTAGATAAGCTATTATCTTCATTAATTAAATTAATTATTGTTTGCAAAATGTATATAGATTTTAAATCTAAGTAATTCTCTTAATCTCTTGGTTTCTAAAATATATCAACCATTATCTTACAAGTCTACCCTTTAAGGTAGAGATAAAACAGTTTACAGGTAGCAGTAGAATTGTCCTTTTACTGTTTGCTCTAGGGTCGCACCGCCAGATGTGGCGGTCTCTCTTTTGCCATTCAAGTCGCGAGCAGATAGGGCTGAATCAGCGAGTCCTGGCAGACATACGATATGACAGAGTCGACCATTTCGTGGTTGAAGGAAATCGTCGCCGATGTGCCTTCGAATCATGTAAGAGGACTTTGCGCACCCAGTGTGAAAAGTGCGGTGAAGGCTTGTGCACCACATGTTTTGCCGGGTTTCACAAAAAATAATTATAATTTATTTTTGTTAACCAATTATTGTAATTATAAATTAAAATATAGTATAAAATATGTAGTAAAGGTGCCATTAACAGAGGTACTAAAGTTGATAGGTCGTTCGTTTAGGAATAAAGGAGGAAAATTGGCTAGAAATTTTAGCTAGTTTGTAACTCCGAATAATAAGTAAACAATAGAACTAATATTATCCGAAAATATTTTTTTGGATTCAGTTTCTGGTTTGGCCCAATTGTCAGGTATTGAATCCGAGAATATTAACTGTCAGCTCAAAGGATAAAGTGGAGATTGACATCAGGATATCAATAATGCTGCTGTATGTATTTTTTTTTTTTTTTTTTTATAATTAAGAAGGAAAATAAAAAATCAGCCAATGGATTCGTATGAATGTTAAAATTTTAAATATCTACAGAGGAAATGAAAATATGAATAAAGAAGGAATATTGGAATTTATTCAAGACCTTATCTATAGCTCTTGATTTGAAATTCATACCGCATAAAATATTTTATTCATAGACCTTGCCGTTATTAAAAAGCTGCAGTGATCCGATTGTAGAAATATTGGTTACTTGGTCGTTAAACAAATAATTATTGACGTAATCCATTAATATTTTTGTCTTATTCTAAATAATGAAGTTATGAACACAGAGAACTTATATTTATTATGCAATTTGATATTTGGTCTGAGCAATGCAGTCATGGGTGACTCCCCCCCCCCCCCCCACTCCACCAAATGAAGAGGTTTTATCAATTCATTAAATATTATAGCAACACGAAATTTATTTTATTCAATACTTGTGTACTTAAGTTGATTTTGAACTGTATTTTTCCAATCAAAAAAATTGGGAGCTTGTTGCCTACATTCCTTGTATTCTCAAAAGAATTTGAGAATGCTTTTGAATGTAAAGGTGACGATTTCTAAACTATGACCAAAAGTATGTAACTGTAACCTAACCTAACTCTAAAATCAAGCTTACTTTTGGCTATACGCGTTTGGAATTTCCTATTTTTGAATTTGAAATTGTTTTTATTGTATTTCTATTGTTTTTTTTTTAAGATTGTATTTCTTTAAAATATACGCGTTTTTTCTTTCAGTTCTCGAAGTTTCCTAACACAATCAAACGGGGTAACTTTGTACAGTTCGGGGTAACTTTATACACCGGCCTTGAATGTGTTTCAAAACCATCTACCAACCAAACAATAGGAAGTTTTGATCTGAATTTTTGTTTTGATTATTGTAATCTCTATGTATTTTTAGTTAAATAGCGATTACAATAATCAAAACGAAATTGACATCAAAACTTCATATTGTTTGGTTGCTAGATGGTTTTGAAACACATTCAAGGTCGGTGTACAAAGTTACCCAGTTTGATTGTACCTCAACACATTTTTCACTACCTCACTCACCCTTCACTCCCTCACTTTGAATTTGTTTTCATAATTTATTAAAAGGAACAATTAAACGTTCTACAGTCTGGCTACTATTTAAAAAGTGAAGATAATATGCCACTGAGTACGTATGAATTTTTCGGCCCGAAATTATGACATTTAAATAATAAAATTTTAGGAAGTGAAATCTACCCATATAATGACCCATATAATAGGTAAATAAAGAAGAAAAAAATTATTTTTAGTTGTTAATTACTGAGGTTTTTTGTATTTTTTCTGTAGCAATGCCAGTATAATATCATTGCATTTGAGCGCCTACTCTTTGCATAGACCAAGTAACTAGAGAAGTAAATTCGGAGCAAACAATCTGAATTTCTGGAAAGGCTGGCTGCTGGAGGAAGGGGCGAATGGAAGTAGCCAAATCAAACATCGAGTGGCTAAGTGCTGCGGTCCTCCCCAAGCCTCCCAGCACTTTCCTGATTTACTTCCTTTCAGCATTTCCTTTCCAAGAAGGGACTGCAAAAACATTTCTTGATCATACTAAATGAACGAAAACAAATATTAATAAATATCTTAAATTTAGGTCATCTTTTAAAACCGTCATTTCTCATTTGTATTGGAATATAATTGAAATCATATATTTTGTAATAAAATGTTATTAACACGTTAACTGCGACGAGGGGTCATTTGACCCCATGCGGTGGCTTCCTTTACTGCGAGCCATTAAACGTGTACTTGTCGTTAACTGCGATGCTTTTCACGCATCCTGTTTTAATATTTTTGAGATTTTTTATTTTTTTTTTTTATAATGCACTACTTAATACTACTTATATATCGAAAAAAAATGTAAGGGGTCACTTGACCCCTTGTCGCATTATAGTTTAAATGTTTTCCTTAATGCGGCAAGGGGTCAAATGACCCCTTGGTCTTTTAATGCTCATTACACTTCATCTTACTATTGTTTTAGCATATTATATCAAATATTAATGAATATGTAAATAAAAAATATTTTTTCTATTTCCGTAAATGTTTGAAAGCGGTGAAAGCGACAGTAATTTACCGTGAATCACATTTATCTAAGGGTGAATCACAGATTCACCTTCCTTTCTATCTACTTACTATTGTTGACACCTGAGCTCTCGTTTATTTGTCTCGATTTAATAAATAATTTCGATATGTATTCACGTGGTAAGAAACTTGCCGATTTAGCCCTTTCACAGCGGAATTCAACTTCAAGTGAAGATGAAGGAACTAGTTCAAGTTTTGAAGATAGTTATGATTCATATAAGGAAGAAATGTTCGGGCTGTTATGAAAAGCTAAGAACAGCTATGAGCAGTGGAGAAGCCCAAAAAAAGGTGAAGAAGGTCTGGACATACTGTGAAGACTGTGCCAACAACCGTCTCTTTGCTTGCAGTGCTTCAATGATAAACATTAAAATGTAGTTTTCACGTCATTTTTTTTTTAACAATTTAATTTGTAATATTTTGGTTTATTTTATTAAATACACAAAAGTTACACCTATGTTCATTTATTTATAATAAAAACATACGTTTGGTTTTATTTTTGATATCTGAATTATTACTTTCATGAATTATATATGCTGACAATTAAGTAAATTAAAACCATATAGCAAACATTTTATGATTGAACGTAAAAGGAAAGAAAAAAATTACTGTTAGTATAACACAGATGTTGTGGAAAAAATAAGTAATAAAAAAATATATTCAGAAGCAACAGAATTCAACCCTGCTTCTGTTACGAATTCTTGTACGTCAGGTATTTGTAAAAAAAATGGATTTCACTTTAAAACATTCATCAATGTTTACAGAGAGTTAATTTTAATGTCTAAGGGACAAGGGGTCAATCAGCCCCTTGACGCAGTTTAGCGGTGTGGTAGCATGGGGTCATTCGACCCCTCGTCGCAGTTAACGAAAATCCCAGTTTATTTTTAGGTGTCTCGCTTTTCCACATGAAATCATGACTCAGGACAAAAAAACGAATTATGTCCATACACAATAAAAATGAATCGTTCGTTTGAGAAACCCACATGTCAAAAAATTCAAATTATTGGTAAAGTTAAAAAAACGTTTCTACTTTTGAATTAAAAGATTTTCTCAACTTAAATCATTTTCTCCGACACATATTCCTACTTAGAATTTTTCAAGATTTTATAAATCTACGTTTCAAAGCATATATTTTGGAAATCACAGTATAAAATACTTACAAGCTTACAAATACCCTCCAAAAAATGAAAAATAACTGAAAGTATAAATATAGGAGGATAAAAAGGGCAAGTTCGATATTTATGGTTCTTCAATCAAATCTTCCATAGGTTCTTTGGCAGAGACAGGTCAACAAAACTTTTACGCCAATACGTACTTACTGCTTTGGTTAAAGGAAGATATTTTTCAATGTCCTGGATTTGTCGAATTTCTCCTGACAATGATTATTTGAATGGTCTATAAAAGCCGATGAATCAGATGTCTCGGCATGAAAGGACTTCAGAAATAAAATAAAACGAATATTTTTTTTTTTGATCTGTCGGGTTCCTCAACCGATTCAAATATCACGTTTCTGATGAAGGGGCTCACGAATCCCGAAAAATCAAATGATATTGTTTGTTTGTTTGTTTAACGTCCCTTTTATGTTACTAAGACTAATCTGACGATGCTACAGTGGGAGCCCTAAATTTTGCCAGGATAAGTAGGATAGGGATCTTTAACAAGTACCTGACATCGTTAATGGGATTTTTTAATCCCATTAAAAAATGCTACCGCCACCGCGGGACGCGAACCCGCGACCTTTTTTTTCTGTGTATACCACTTAAAAACTAAAGGATTTTCATTACTCATTTAAATGACATAATTCAGTTTATAAGATGCTCGTATTAATATCATATGAATATTAGTGAAACCGTCTAGTTTATTGTCTAATAGTATTTTCCTATTCTTAGAAGTATTAAGTATGTTATAAAATATGCAATAATTCCATTTACCAATGGTTAGTATACCTAAAGATATTAAAAGACAGAAAAAATCAACTGGCAATATTTATGCCTATAAGGTCCCTGAGTTATTGAATACTTCAACAGAACTTTATGAAAGAGAATACCTATGGATTAATGAGGGCCTTCTCGGAACAGAATTTTCTCAAACGGAATAAATTCAATGAGAAGGGAATAAACGAGTGTAATCTGCCGGGGCCGGATTTTCATGTAAAATGAAAAGCTCAATATTACACCATACATTCGTAATAATAAATACTCTAATATGTTTGAGAAAAAAGGTGAAATATGTAAAAACAATAATCTTAAATCAATATTAATTATTGATATGAATATTTTATATTAATCTAATCTTAATTTGTGGGTGACCACCATTTTTAAATTATTTTTAAATAATTTATTTTTTGAATAGAAAATAAATCTCATGTATGAAAATAAATCGCATGTCACGCGGGAGACCCGGGTTCGACTCGCGGCGGAGACAAATCTTTTCTCTTCAAAAAATAAATTATTTAAAATTAATATGAATAAAACAATTTTGTAAAAAAGTGAAAATTCACATCTTCCCCTTCTGTCTGTTCACATGTTTTCAAATTCCAAAAAAATATTCTAAACATTTTTGAAAAATAACTGTGGACCTTTTAAGAATATCGATTGGAAAATAACCAAAGACCAGAGTAATTCAGTGGAAGCGATTAAGAGTAACTAAATTGAAATTATATACATATATATATATATATATATATATATATATATATATATATATATATATATATATATATATATATATATACGGTATTTCAAATCTACAGATATAATTAAAATTACATATATAGTCCTTTTAAGGCATTAGGCATACTCTGTCTAAGACTTGATAACTTCTGTAATTGTGCTTTTCTCAGTATTGGGGGCGATAAGAAGGGCTTTTGATTACTAAGTTAGGCCTATAATAATTCAACATATTATTTAGATATACGTACAAATTCAATAATTAATCTATGCCCAATTACACACATGATATACAATGATTAAATATAATCATACTTATTAATCAATTATATAATATCTTATTATACTTATCACTATATCATATAATAAAAGTTATAGCCCTTGTTATAATAATTTATATCTATCCTTTATATAATAATGATACATAATTCATATATAGATCACCACAATTTAAACACACATAAATCCGGGACCAATTAACACGTTAGGTACGGTGGCGTGTTTTATGAATTGAACGGTATCGGTCCCAGGGGTCTGACTGCTGAACGGATGAGCCCCAGACGATATCGGGCTTTGGGGTTCGATGGGAAAGCTTTGACGAAAGCGTTATCTTTTGACTAAAAAATGATTTAAATGAGCGTTTCAAGGGCATTATCTCTTGGTAAGGATTGGAACTAGACGTAATATGCGCAGGGTAGGCCGATACAGGATTTACACCATACTTCATCGAAAATCAGAGCTCGGAATCGGATTCTAAAAAACAACAGAATTTCAGCTGTTAGCAACATTTTCTGCACTAAAATGCAATAATTTGATTTAAAAACGACTAAATTGAGTGTTTGAAGTTTACGGACTTACGGACATTTTCATGAGAAAATCGGAAGTTAAGAGGGGAATGTAAGACATCGGACCCCCGGGAATAAAAATTCTTTTTATTGTCAGAAGATAATTTTTCAATTTGTATTACAATAATTCTTCCAATAATAATAGATAATACAAGTTTAATCTTAATGGTGTACCTTAGAACTTTTAAATCTTACTTTATAATAAAAATAAGTTCCTTTTGCTAATAATTTTCAATTTCTCAGTTAAGATTATACGCTCAAGGGTAAATTTTTTACATCACGTCATTACCAAGTAACCACCCCCGGATCGTATCCTCTTTTCTGCTTCGTTATCTTCAAGGGCACCAGAAAACAGAATACTTGAGACTTATCATGCAAATAACCCGAGCTCAAGGCTCTCCATCCCCGCCGGCGAAACAAGCCCTTTTGAAGTTTCTAAATATGACTTATTCATCAGGCTTTGAAAGGGTTCGATAAAACAAAAATCTTTAGAGCTCGAGTTCAGTTATTTATCTATATTTATAAACTAGCTGTATGTCCCGGTTTCACCCGGGGAATTTCATTTTTCTAATGAAACGGTCGATTTCGTAAAAAAAAACCTCGTAAAGCGCGATCATTACGATTTTTATTAGGATAAAGAATATCAGCTGAAGATCGGCTGAAGTTATGCAATTTTAATATGGACAGGTGTTCGCACCTGGTATGAAAGAACCACTGAGCGAAATTTGGAGAACTTAGGATAAACGGTATGGAATTCTATAAAGAAAAAACAAACAAACTGGAAAATTGCCCTGCAGTTTCACCTTCTCGCAAATCGGCTTGCCTAAGCCAAGGCGGGCCTCGTATTCCTGGGCAGAATCAGTTCTGCCTGTCTAAGCCTCTGTTGTTCAATCCTATTTTGATGTTCGTCAAGAGTTTCAGCTGCTCGTATTTAACGTTGTTTTTTGCTTTTGAGCTCACTACTTCTATTGAAGCTCGCTTCTTAGGAGGCATTTTTAAAAAATAAATTCACCATACATGTAAATAAACGTATTGTAATGTTAAAAAAAAAACATATGGTTTAAAAATCCCAGAAATCGACGCCTGCCACGACGGGCGATGCTGGGACGCACTTACTGGGCCTTGTTGGCCTCTTCAAAATCTATAAAATGATTTTTTAGGCCGATTTTTTAGGCCGACTCAAACGGTCTATTTCGTAAAAAAAACCATTGTAAAGCGAGATCATGACGAATTTTATAACAATAATGAATATATCCAGAGATTGGCTGAAGTTATGCAATTTTAATATGGACAGGTGTTCGCACCTGGTATCAAAGAACCACTGAGCGAAATTTGGAGAATTTAGGACAAACGGGAGGGATTTTTATAAGAGCAAACAGAAATTTATCTTTATTTCCCGGTTTCATCCGGGGAATTTCGTTTTTCTAATGTAAAAAACAATGTAAAGCGAGATCATTACGATTTTTATAACAATAAAGAATATCAGCTGAAGATCGGCTGAGGTTAATATAGACAGGCGTTCGCACCTGGTATGGATTTCAATAAAGAACAATCAGAATTTCATCTTTATTTACATAGATAATAGCTGCAAATCCCGGTTTCACCCGGGAATTTCATTTTTCTAATGAAACGGTGGATTTCTTAAAGAACCATTGTAAAGCGAGATCATTACGATTTTTACAACAACAAAGAATATCAGCTGAAGATCGGCTAAAGTTATGCAATTTAAATATGGACAGGTGTTCGCACGTGGTATGAAAGAACCACTGAGCGAAATTTGGGGAATTTAGGACAAACGGTATGGATTTCTATAAAGAACAAACAAACAAACAAATAAACAAACAGAATTTCATCTTTATTTATATAAATAAGTTAGAGTTGAAATGTTTTACATATCAATTGTGTACGTAAACTATATTTATGTGATCTATAGCTTGCTGAAATGAATCGTTATACAGCCCAGCCAGGCTCTCATTGTATGGCCACTAACACCAAAGAATATAAATATATCTAAAAGAAAAAAAAAATCGCTCAAACCTATCGAATCCAATATAATTAAATTAAAAGCCGGTAGGCGCCGCTGATCCTTCGAAAGAGTAAAGATAACTTTCTTCCAGGACCGGAGTAGTCAAACAAGGGATGATGCAAATTATAAAGGAGTAAAAAACCACCCTCCGGGGATCTGGTTAAGGGGATTGCCTTAGGATAAGGGACGAAAAAGAAAAAAAAAAAAAGAAAAGCCAAGGCACAATAAATCCTTTGATAAAACTGTCACGTTTCCTCTCCAATAATAAAATTAACTATTCCTTCTCCCTTCTTTCGACGATGTAACAAGGGGAATCATCGTAGTATCCGAACAATCATCTGCGACTGTGGGTGTAGAAAAACCATTATCGTGCTGAATTATAATCAAGTTATAATTTAATTTTTCTGAATTTTAAATGCGACAAGTTAGCAGTGGACTAAGACTACAACCCTGTCGGATCCCTATCGTTATTTCAATTTCTCGAGAAGTGCAGTTGGCAAATCTGTCCACATTTCGTGTTTTCTTGTAAAGACTTTCAACCCCCTGGATATGAACTTGATCGATCCCTTTCTCTCTTAAAGCTTCGAAGATGTCCGTCCCGCTTCTTTACTCGATCAAAGGCTTTTGTGAGGTCCACAAAGCATACCGACATTTCCTTTTCTTTTTCTAAAACTTTTTCAGAAGACCTGTCTAATAGCAAAGATAAGGTCTTGGGTGCTCCTGTTTTCACGGAAACCGTATTGTTCCTCTTCGAGTAAGCCTTCGATTCTTCTTCTAATCCTCTTTTCTAGGATCTTAGAATAGATTTTACTAGGAACGCTTAGGGGAGAAATCCCCCCCACAGGTATCTCCTCTTTTAAATATTGGGATTATAAAGGCTACTTCTGATTCTTTTGGCATCTTCTTTTCCTTCTATATGAGGTTTAGAAGGTGCAGCATAATCTCTTTTCCTTTGGGTCCCATGTATTTCAGCATTTCAGGAGTTATTTCGTCACTTCCTGCTGATTTCCCAAGCTTCATGCTCTCCAGCGTTTCTTCCAGTTCATCCTTATGGATATAATCATCCTCTTCCTAGGGCACTTCCTCTCTTTGCTCTTCATTCTCTTGGGGTGACTGTCCATTTCCCTCAATCAGTTCCTGGAAGTATTCCCTCCATCTTTCCACTATCTCATAATTCTGCCTGAGAATTTTTCCCTCCTTGTCTTTGACAAACTTGAGAGTTGGCGCTCTTTCCTTCCTTAATCCTCTCAGCACACGGTAAAATAACTTCTGATTTTGGTCGATAATATAATACGACATACTAGCTTTATATATCTGGGTGTTCCTTTTAGTTGCGTTGGCAAGTTCAGGCAGGCAGCAGACCACTTTGTCAGTCCTGGTAACAAGGCCTTGGGTAAGGTTAAAGACATCCTTATAAAGGGAAAGTCAAGATCTTGGGACACATCCGTGAAGCATTTTAACTCCGTCGGCCAATGCACTTTACTCGGCGGAATCATGGCCACTGTGTCACATAGAGAAGGTGGAAGGCCTCCATATCAAATATATAAAAAGTATTTACCATCTACCAATTAATACTCCAAACCACTTCGTTAGGCTCGAGTTCGGTGGGCAAGACATGAGGTTAGCTATCTTGAAACGTACTTTAAACTGGTGGATCAATATCAAGTCTATGGATGTCGATGCCCAGGAGAGAAGGGGCTGTGAGATGATTATTAAGAAAACTAACTTCCACCCAGAGACCCTGAAAGATGCCTGGTTTTCGCCGCTCCACAATATTATGAGCACACTGGGAATGACGGAAGTGTTTCAGGAATCCACTCTCACCTGTAAGAATAAGAAAGAGATAATTGAGAGCTGTAAGAATCACCTTCTCTCGGTAGATATCGAAAGAGCCTTGAACTCTGAGAACAACCCTCTATTCCGGCGGCTGAGTTCCCTTGGTGTTGGTGAGGAGTATGGAAGATACTCGAATTTCCCGAAGCTTCGAATACTCGAAGGGAAGCTTCGATGTGGGAATAGAAAAGAAGAGAGATCTTATCCAGCTTAGACTGACGTCCTACAGAGAGATTCGACTATTCTTGAACGGCACAGCTTACAAGCTGAATACCCAGGTCAACTGTAGTGTGTGTAACCTGCAAAGACCGGAGACGTTGACTCACCTTATCTTCGAGTGCCCTGTCTACCAGGTTCTAAGAAGAACAGCTAATTTGCCTACTTAACCCTCAAGAAGGACATTTATTATCAAATATTTTTTATTATCTAACTGGGGCCTTGAGGATTAGGGCATTTATTATTTTTGAATAGATTTCGATTTAAGTACTTTTGTTCATTATTGTTAAAATGTAATGTTTATTTTAAACTAGGAAGAAAAACGTTGTTTTATTTATTATTATTATTTTATTTTTATTTATATCCCTGGGCCACCAGACCCCTGTAATTGTTATTCTTACAAATACAGTAATTTTGATTTTGATTGAAATATGACATATTTAATTTTATATTAAATATAACAAATTTATAATTAAGTTACTTAATTGCTCGAAAGAGATGAAAAAATTACGAAAATACTTTTGTCCACCTAGATCCTACTAAGCGAAACACCGTGCGCCGTACCCATTATTTTAGCTGGATGGTCCCTACTGTAATTGCGGATTCATTTATTACCCCAATTTGCGATATAACGTGAAACAAAAATAAACAACATATAATTGAAAAGAGTTTTAGTCTCGTTTTTGGAACAAACTGTTCCAGTACATGTTCGTGACTGTTCGATACTTTCTACGATTATCTGGGACATTCTAAATTGTTCTGATTCAGAGTAAATATAAGGCGCCAAAGACTTGAGAGTTAGTCTTGCTGTGAAGCTCGAATCATATGATTATTTATTGTATTGAGTGTTATTGTATCGTTGCAAGTTGATATTTATTGTAACCTTGTCTAACATTGTGAAGTGTTATTTTCTTCTTATAAAAATTATTTGAACCCACATAAGTGTTATGATATTAATATCTTTTTAATTTTTTGAGATATTTTTATTTCTGTTTCTGTCCTAAATTTTGCCTATCCAGGTATAATTAGGACAGGGATCTTTAACGAGTACCTCACATCGCACAGGCTCTGGAAGAAATAAGGCTTAAATTAAGAATCTTGTAAATACTTAAATAAAATCTGTTTGTTTTAAATAATAAAAAAATACGAAAATAATGCTGTGACATCTTGAGAATAGATATGTATTAGTAATTCCAGTTTCGCATGGCCACAAATTTTTCAGAGGTTTTAGACCATTTCTTGAAACTTGATTATTTCTCAAGGGGCGACTAAACCTGTATTTCTGTAGGAACCCGAATTCGTAACTTTTGAATGTCGCTATACTTGTCCTTTTTTAGTCCTAAATTACAACCCCAATTATTTTTTGTGAATAATGTCTTTCATCTCTAGTTTTAAAGCAAAGATTGTGTATTTTTCTTAATCCTTTAAGCTAACTCAATGTTCGATTCATCAACTTAAAATAACACGTTCAGTGCGGACGGGTAAAAATGTTGGCCACCCACAAATGCGTCATTGAAAAGTTTCCTACTCTTTGGACATCTACAAATAAATGACAGCCGCAGGCCGTGTCTTCATCCATATTTTGATACATGACGTAGAATTAAATATTTAACTTACCCTTTTTACCTTATTAGAAACTTTTTTCTGCTTTTTGCGATAATTTTGATGGTCAGCGAAGGATTTGAATTTTTTTAAGTATAAATAAAGATGGGTGAGTAAGAATCATCATTAAATGACCACACAGAACAATCGAAATTTACTATACAGGAAAATAAGAAAAAAAAAAAGTAAACTGAAAAGGTGTTTTGTTATTTAAAGAGGTTGGGAATATGTGATTCACAGATAAAACACGAGGCTTAATGACTTCGTGCCGGACTGCAGCCCAAATATCACTCTCTAGGCCGGCACGGGGTCGTAAAACCCCGTGCAATTTTCCACGATATACGACGTTTCCATTGGCTTTGAAATGCAGAAACATACTTTTATCAATTATATTTAAAAGTGTAAAGAAAAAACATTCAAAGTGTTTTTTTTTTTCAGAGTTTACTTCAAAACCCACCCGTTACTGGCAGATAGTTAGGCAGAGGGTCATTTGAACCCGTGACGCATTGAACGTGATATTTAATCTCCCTCCATGAATAAGAAAAAATTTAAAAAAATAATAATAATAAATATTTTAAGGTTAAATTCTCATTATATAAGTGCCTTGCACAATCTTCTTTTATTGGAGCAATTGCTACGAGAGAGCAAGGAGCTAGCCATTTAGATAAGAACGTTAGCTTTTACCGCTGGGAGCTGAGCAAACGATACGCCACTAGAATTTTAAAGAACTAACTATGATTCTTAAAATGGCTAATTATAAAAAAAAAATCTTAACACTATTACAGGTTGAAATAATTTTTATTATACGAAAAATTATATCTCACAATTGCAAACGAACATTATCAACTCAAATTATTAAGGTTACAAAAGCATAAACTTGTAACGGCACAGTAACACACAAGTACCCATATGATACGATCATTAGATCAAGACTAACTCTCCAGTCCATCGCTAATTATGTTTAATCTGAATTAGAACATTCTAGATGGTTCCCGAATAGCTTAGATTCTAGAACAATCACGAACAGGTTTCAACTAAAAGTCTAGAACTCTTTTCAATCATATGTTTTTTATTTTTTTCAAGTTACAATATTTATAATTAGAAGATGTATAGATATAATTATTAAAGGGTTATTTTGATTTCGTATTTTGTGCATTTGACCTTTAAGGTACTGTAGTGTTCCTGTAAATGTTTAATAAAAAAATTATGTGTTATACTGGGTGTCCCAGACCTAGTGTAAAAAAAATGGGTAATACTGCATGCTAAACGGGGTAGAATGGCGCAAAAACGAATTTCCTATCTCAATCTGTTGAGGAGATAGAATTTTTTTTGTTTTTATTTTTAAAATCTTACTTTTTTCGGGAAAATGACAATTTTTTCTATTTTGGTTTAGCCTAGAAACAAAAACGATGATATTTTCTTAATCAGGATTAAATTTTCTAAAAGATGAGATGGATTTGGTTAATAAAATTTCTGTAGGACTTTTAACGCGCTAAACACAAAAAATGTATTAAAACTTAAATTTTTAATAGTTTTTGAAAATTTCTCACTCCCCACTGGAGCACCGTAGAAACTGTCAAATTTTATAAAAACTGCGGAATTTAGTTAACTTTTTAGTAATGTAACCCATGATACAATTGCACTTCTCCTTCTGAGTCTAAAAGAAGTTTTTCTTATGAAAAACACGCTAGAGAATGTCACTGCTGGGGCAATGAGGAAGCGCGCTAGAGCCGGCATCCTAAGTAATGGATGCCAAACTTCCCATGAGTTAGAGTTAGTTTTACTTTTTTAAGATTAGAAAGAACAATGTATGAATTCTAAATAATATAAAAAGGGTAATAATAATCTAAACTTAAAAAAAAAAACTCCTTAGTTTAAATTTAAAAAATACATTCTTTCAAATAATTAAACTTTTTTCTTCTTTTCTACTAAAATTTGAAAAAAATGTTGAAGATAAAAAATAATATTATTTTTGTAGAACCATATCAAAATGGATTATTGCAGCGCGTGTTCAAAATTTCCTCCATTACTTTGGATGCAGGCTTATATTCAACATTTTTTATGTAGGATTTTTTTTTTTTTAATTTTAAATTATTATTACCCTTATATTACTATACTATACTATACTGTATACTATACTATATTATTTAGAATTCATAAATTGTTCTTTCTAGTCTTAAAAAAGTAAAACTATCTCTAACTCATGGGATATTCGGCATCCATTGATTATCCAATTATCCAATGATATCCAAAAATAAAAACAAAAAAAAATTCTATCTCCTCAACAGATTGAGATAGGAAACTCGTTTTGGCGCCATTCTACCCCGTTTAGCATGCAGTATTACCCAATTTTTTTTTACACTAGGTCTGGGACACCCAGTATAATAAAAATAATGTATATTATAAACTTAATTTAAATTTCTATTAGCTAAAAATTATGTACACGAGAGCTTTTTTACTCTTACATCATAGTTTACACATTTATTTTTATCTTTGAAATATAGCTGATACGTATATACATGCACATATATACATCCAACTCCTTATAAATATGTAAAAACAATAAAAAAAATCTGATGCGATGCGCGCAACACACAACTTTCACTTACCAACTTACTTTGATTAGAAATTTACGTGCTTCGTTAAATGCCATTTCTCCTAGTCACACATTTTGCCCACATACATTTACTTATTTTTATTTGTATTTGCTCTTTAAAGTACACTAATTTTTTTTTTTATTAAATAAAAGTTTTTATATTAATTTAATCATTATTGTGGATAACCATCTATTTTTTAAATTATTTTAAATAATTTATTTTTAAAATAATAAATTTAAATAGGTGGTTACCCACAATAATGGTTAAAATATTTTAAAAATTGACGAACGTCAAGAGAATGATTCAAAATTGGACAAAAATTGCGAGATCGTGGGAGAGGTGTCAGTGAAGAGGAAGAATTTGGCACCGTTTGAAAGCGACTCCGTGGTGCAATGGATAAGCATACCGCGCATGTCACGCGGAAGACCCGGGTTCGATTCCCGGCGGAGCCAAATCTTTTCTCTTCAAAAATAAATTATTTAAAATAATTTAAAAAATAGGTGGTTATCCAAAATAATGGTTAAATTAATATAAAATAATTTGAAAAGTGTCGAACGTCAAGAGATGCCCAAAATTGGACAAAAATTGTCAATCTCCCGTAAATACTCGCAAAACTTGCGAGATCATGGGAGATGTGTCAATGAAGAGGAAGGACTTGGCACCGTTTGGAAGTGACTCCGTGGTGTAATGGTTAGCATACCGCGCATGTCACGAGGAAGACCCGGGTTCGATTCCCGGCGGAGCCAAATCTTTTCTCTTCAAAAATAAATGTTTTAAAAGTTTTTACTTGTGATGATTCGGCAATGCAAGCATAATACTCGAAGTCGTCTGATTTTATAATTCCCTATGTAGTTGTTAAAAACTTCATATCTGTCATTAAAGACGTACTGTGCACGAGAATATTTTGCTTTTTTTCTCCTGTAAATATCTCCTTGATTTTTTTTTCATATTTCATATTTTGCAATATCTTATTTTTAGTTGAAACGAGAGACAGATAATTTCTCCATATAAAAAAAAACAAAGGTGTTTTATAGGTAAACAAAAATGTCCTCTTCCCCATTCAAGCCATCTCAGAACACTTAATTAATTTAATAATAAAAAAAAGCTTAACTAATATTAGAGAATACTTGATTCTCATTAAACATGACAAGTTTTATCAAAATCATTAGAGCCGATTTTGAGAAAATCGAAAAAAGCCGAAAAAGTTTTGAAATAAAGTACCCCCTCTGTTGGACCAATTTTGATGACATTTTTGCTGTCATTTCGCGGGCATATACATATACCCAATTTCAGGTTTATGGTTACTGAGCTACGTATGGTTTATAGTTACTGAGCTAGTTTGTTCACACACCCGCACACACAGACTGATCACTTCGCGGGACTTGGTTATTTGGACTTAGGGTACTCCAAAACGTGTATTTTCGTTGAAAACCGGAAGTCGAAAATTTTCACGATTTAAATACTTTCCCTCTATATATATTTCATATAGTTCAATAGGTAAGTGAAAGTTAAAATATTGGCGATGTAGTAAATCCTATTATCGACGCATTCAATTATTCATTCGATTCCTTTATTATTGTCTGGTAATTCATAAAAATGGTATAATAATAAAATATAAATTTTCAATCACTTTTATGAGATTTATATCTTTTATCGAGCTCACGAAGGAAGTAACTTGATGAATCGTTCATTAGGTTTATGTTCCACTGAGTTATCAGGTATATAAAGCCTATCTTGTATGCCTCTCATATACCTCTCTAAGCGTACCTATCTCATATTGATATACTCGAAACCCTCATAAACCATTGATTAAATTAATTATAACAGTAAACTCGTCATTTATAGCAGACCTTTAAAATAAAATAAAATTTATTTTCCTATATTAAATAAATATTAAAATTTAATCTAGATTGTTCTTACTTTATTCATTTTTTTCTAAAATACTAAAATTAAGAAAAAAATTCATCGAACATCAACAAAATTCGAATGCTTTCTTTTTCATATTATCTTGTTAAAATGCTTTCGTATTTAATTTATTCATTTCAATGTTAAACAAATCCGTACGTTCAGTCTCAAAAATTAATATTAAAAAATGATCATATTTGTTATGTAGAATCTTGTCAGATTATTTTTTAATGCACTGTGTGATGTGATGAATGTGGACAAAATGTCCGAAACGTCCACCACTTTGTAAAAAATAAAAACAATTCAAATGTTATTTTTCTTTAATTTGTTTGCAGAGTTTTAAATCCAAACATTAAAAAAATAATAATAAAATGACAAATAATTAGCAAAAAACGGAGATTTTTTAGTTTTTGTATTTATTTAATTTAATTTATTTAGTTTTTGTATAAAACAAAAAGTTCTAAGAAGACAATCCGAGCAAGGAGCTCAGAGAAAACAATGAGAGTCGTTCGTCTCTAATAAATTAGATTCATCAAAAGTTTTAATTTTGTCACTTACCTCTTGTTGAGAAAATTAAACTTCTACGCCATTTAAAAGTTGGACAAAGAATATAATTGATTAAGCGATTTTGGTAATTTAATTTGGTAACAAAAACATCAATCTAGACAACTTCATTGCTTGAAAAAATTGTTTGTTAATTTTGATGTAAAGTTTTAACGCCTGTATTATAAGTTGCAAAAAGAGAGTGTAAGTCCTAGAAAGCATTAGCTTTAGATAAATCCTTTTAAAATAGAGCGTAAAAATATTTTACAGATTCTCAACAGGTAGTAAGAGTAAAAATCAAAAGCTACTAATTACGAGTATTAGAGGAGGGTTTATCACAATGGATAAAGCTAACACTTACAAAATCTAATTAAAACATAATAAAAATAAATAAATACAAAATACTAATGTAAACCTGTTGATTTATTTTTTTAATGTTATTTTATAGACTTATTAAAAATTAGAGGTCTATTTTACATAAAAACTTAAGTTTTTTTCTTGTATTCTTTTTAAATATACAACTTTGTTTGATAGTACTTGATAGTTACTTTCTGTCTCAGTCGAGTTTTATAAGTTTTTTAGTAATAAGATTACTTAAGTTTTTAAGGATCATACTAAATCCTACATTTAAAAAAATAATTTAGTGAACAATTGTGTTGGAAGAGACTATTAGAAATATAGTTATAGAAAATAAGGCCTCAAAGTCTCGTATTATTTCCAAAACTCACTTAATCATGCCGATACAAGCCAACTTTTCGCCTATTCGGGCATCTTCAGGGCTACAAACGTTCTACATGCAAGATAGAAACAGACTGATAGAATCAGTGTGGATGTGTGAACAGACTAGCTAAAAAACGATAAACCGCATGAAACTGAAATATGCTTTTTGAGGATGGTATATGCCCCTGATAAGACCGCATAAGTTTCTTCAAAATCGAAATTAAAAAAAATTAGATTCGTCATGTTTAACGAGAATCAAATATTCTTTAATATCAGGAAGGTTTTATCATCCTATAAATGTCCTGAGGGGGCTTGAATAGCGAAGGAAATTAAGTGTCTTTCATTATGCCTTGTAATGGCTAAATATTTAGCATGATGAAATTGGACTCACATATACAGTGGAAATAAAGAAAGGTGTTTCTACAAGATGAAAATTTCAATTTGCGTTACATACAGAGAACATTTTTCGTCACATCGAGGGCATATACATACATCAAATACCGAGTTTAATCAAAATCGCTTGAGCCGTTTTTGAGAAAAAAGAAAAAAACGTAAAACTTAGACAAAATTCCTTAATTGATGAACCCCCTCCGTTTGACAAATTTTGTCTGTCACATCGATGGCATATACATACAACAAATACCGAATTTAATCAAAATCGTTAGAGCCGTTTTTTGAGAAAATCGAAAAAACCGTAAAACTTAGACAAAATTCTTTAAATAAAGTACCTCCTCCCTTTGACCACTTTTGATGAAATTTTGACTGTCCCATCGAGCGCATATACATACACCAATTTAAGTTTCGTACCGTTTATAGTTTTTGAGCTAGTCTGTTCACACACACACACACACACAGAACATTTCGCAGAACTTCGTTATTTGGACACAGGGGACCCCAAAACGTGTATTTCCTTTGAAAACCGGAAGTCGAAATTTTTCACGGTCGCAATACTTTCTCTTACTGTATATTTCGTATATAGGTAAGTGAAAGTAAAAATTGGTAACTATTCGTCACATTTAATGTTTTCTCCTTTAATCTCTATCAGCGTTTGAGCAGTTGACTGTATAGTCATGGTAATGGTCTCATTGGATTCAAAAGCTTAGATAATATCGTATACAATGTATAATAACATGACCTTACTTACTTAAAAAAGTAAATTTCATAGTTTTTTCACCCTCTCCTGAAATGATATTTTCTCATATAGGGTCTTTTTATATTAGCTGACTCCAGCACATTTCGATTATTACAACTAATATAAACTTACGTCCAAAGCTGAAGCGATTTTATTGACTTGATACTATAAAAAGAATTAAATTAAACTTATAACTTCAGCACTGCTGGAATTTTCACTCGATTGTTTTTCAAGCTAATAGCTATAGATTTATTTATGGATGTCAAATATCGTCTGAAACTAGTTAATTATTCTAGAACAGACTAGCTGGAACTATGAAACTTGGCTGAGAATTAGTGAGAAATTTAATTAGAGTAGATGAAATGATTTCTCTTCCAACTGAGCTCGAACGAAGTTAATAAACATTGTGGGTGTAAAAGACGAAGCATTGTGAATAATGATGAAATATTTCTCAAATATATGAAAAAAAAAATACCGTAGGACATCTTGTTTTTATATTTATGCTTATTAAATTTGGCATAAAATCGATTAAATAAAAATTTGAGGCAACAGGCTGAATTGTAAGGACACGAGTGAAACTACTATCGCTCCAATGAGGTTGATCTGATAGTCTGAAGAGACTAAAAAATAAATTATATCTAGTAAAATAAAAGCCCTCTTAATAATAATTATCAAATCGAACAGATTAGAACTTATGATTCGATAAGTAAAAATACCATTTTAGAGATCATGTTAACTGGTATTATTTTAAGAGAATATATAAAGTTTTATTATCCTTATATATAGGGGAAGAGCAGGGTTGGTTGGCCATTGGCTTATAGTTTCCGTCACACGTGTTGTGAAGGCCCCATCATTGTACCAACTGACCCGCTCGACCTCGGCTGTCTTGGCCTGAGTTTTCAATATGATCCTAACAGAGTAGAGAAGAGCGTGCTTTATTGATTGATTTTACAACATGTAAGAAAATTTTTATATTTTCAGTTAATTTGGTTTAAAGGGATGGCAAAACATTTGACTCCGATTCTGTTCACATAGCTCCAAACTCCTTTGAAAAACCTAACCTTTCGATTAACCAGTTTCTTGTTTGATTGTTCTTCCCTGGCCTGGCAGCCATCTTTCATATGATATCTCCTGTGGGGTTAGTTGGCTCTCTTCAACTGGGTTTGGTTTGCGCAGTAGCAATTCACAAAAGCAAGGTAAACATAAACAAAGCATGAAACTACCAATTGTTTTTAGTTTCAGCAAGGAGGATGAGAGCAATTTTTCTTATCTAGAAAGTGACGACAGTCTAAACTTCTATATCCTTTATTGTCATTCTATTTTCCCTTAAAAGCTGTTAAAAAACGATTCAAAATTATTATACCATGATAGTTCAGCTTTTAATAACAATAATATGTGTCAGGCAGTACTTGAATGAGATGGCTAAACAACTCCATCTTCTAGGCCAACCTGCCCCACACAGGGGGTTAATTGGCATACTCTGGATTGACGAATTCTTCAATTTTCTATGATCTTAGTATTAAATATTGTGTTGAAAAAAATACTTGAAGTACTGTAATACTTGGAGTTTACAGTGGTATCAGCCATATTGGGATTATATTAACAGGAACGACTCAACAATTAAAAAAGTGAAAACTGTTGCCAACCAACCCCGCTCTCCCCTATGTATATACAACAAAAGCACGTTGTATTCTAAATGTTAATCGAAGACCATACAACACTTGACCTTCCCTATTGTGCACCGCTTCCTCAATATCCGACATGCTCTCCCCCATCCCATATTTGGACAACATCCCTTCAACATCTGTTGTCCACTTATTATTCTGTGTTCTATTTAACATTCATCGTCCTTACTTACAATGGAATAGTATTACTTTTCTCTTTCATTATTAACTTGATATGTTAAGATTTCCATAAACTAGCTGACCCTTGCGAAGCATTCGCACTCTAACCTACTTAAATCCTACTTAATTAAAGTACTTACACACAGTATATTTAGCATCGTGTTTAGTGCGACATGGGCATAGGCATTGGCGTCACCAGCTCCAAATTAATGGGGGGGGGGGCGAATCTATATTCTCATAGAAAGGTCTAAATTCGAGAGACTAAAAGTTGAAATAACAACGTATAAAAACAACTGGTGCTTCTAATTCCTCCTCAAACGATATATTTTTAAGGTATTTAGAAAACTTGCCAATTTATGCCACACGTAGTTGGCTCCTTTCAAAATATTGGTGGGTGGGAGGGGGGGACGCGCGACCCCTGTCCCTTCAGCAGTGACGCCCATGGGCATAGGTGAGGGTTGAAGAAAAAAATAGATGTTGTGATGTGACCCACACATATTTAATTCTATTGTAGTAAGAGAGCTATTATATAAATATTATGTATATTAATTATTATTACATTATATTATATGAGGGCTATTATAATAGGGTGTATAAAAAAAAATGACCGTTTCGTCAAATGCATGAATTCCAAGGACTGTAAAGACGTTAATCCTATTTATTGTTAATCCTATTGTCCAACAAGTCCTGTACTCTTTAGAATGTTAATCCAACTTTATTTATCAACACTGGACTTACGCAATAATACCTCAGTTCACAAGTTTTTGCTGGAGAAGCAACTTGACGGTGTCTTACGAAATTCTTGTTATTTTGAGACATTATTGGAAAAAATCGTGTTCTGCCGCTGAAGCGGCTCGGGAAATCAAATTCAACGGGAAATCGAAGGGAATTCAAATTGAAGGAGAAGGTCTCCTTGACGAGCGTACCACGCGGCGTTGGTTCCAAAAATTTCACAGTGGAGATACGACCTTAGAACGGAAGAAGGGGTCAGGGCGACCTATGAAGGTGTAATCCATCATGAATTCGTACCTTATGGAACTACAATTAACTCCGACCTCTATTGCATACAGTTAGATAGAGTATATGCAAAACTGTCGCAACTTTATCCAGCTTTGGTCAATCGAAAAGGAGTTCTGTTACAGCAAGATAACGCCCGGCCGCATACTTCCCGTCAGACCAATGAAAAATTAAAAAATCTTGATGGGATCGAACTTCTTCCTCACCCACCATATAGCCCAGACCTTGCTCCATCAGATTTTTATTTGTTTCGGTCAATGGCCCACTTCTTGAAAGGGAAAAAATTTGATACCTTTGAAGAAGTCGAAACAGCGATGCAGGAATTCTTCGATAACCATCCTAAAGAGTGGTACCAGCAGGGGATCATGCAACTGGCGGAAAGATGGCAAGCAGCATTAGATAACAATGGGTTATATTTTGAATACTAATTTTATTGTAAAGTATAAAAAATATATATATTAATTTTTTGTCTAAAACGGTCATTTTTTTTTATACACTCTATTAGAAACAGTGTGTATGTAGATTCATTGGTGGGGGTGTCATCGTAGCTGCTACCAAAATAAACTGTTTAATGTTCGCGGATGACTTAGCACTTATTGCAAATAATCGCTCAACTTTACAATATATGATAAATAGGTTACAGTTATACTGCGATAATTGGAATTTAAGGCTCAATATCGATAAAACGAAGATTATGGTATTTCGAAAAGGTGGAAAACTCTCTATAAAAGATAGTTGGACGTTTGGCGACCGGAAAATAGGAATTGTAAAAAAGGTACAAATATCTAGGAGTAACAGTTTTTTTGAGTAACAGACTGCTACCATTTTGTAGGTGTATGCCCAATTTTAAATGAGTTCAGGATGAGATACTTTGGGAAAATAGATTTGGCTTATAATGAAATCTTAAATTTACTGAATGGAAAACAGTGCGACAACCTCTATCTATACCTAAGAACGGCTGGGAACTATAGAAGGCAGTTAATAAAAGAATATAACTCCTAGAATGATAATAAAAGAGAATGTATATAGATTTTGATTGGCGTACATGTATGTATGTAAGTGTGTAGCGATATAGATATGTTAATATCTAGATATATGTGTGATAATGTGTAGATATGTGTGTATGCGTGGATATATGTAAATGTGTGTATATGTAGATAAGTTTCAGTTACCAGCATTGTTATTTATTATTGTGACTCAGTCAGTTGTATTATTATTTGTAATCTGTTGAGACCCTATAGCTAAGATTACTGTTTTCTTTTATTTATATATTTCTGTTGGCCGCCTCACCAGCAGACGAGAGGTGACCCATGCTGTAATCATGTTTGTTTACATATGTTTGTATATTGTTCGTTCAAATAAACATGTTTATCTATCTATCTATCTATCAGTGTGTATGTAGATATTAATGAGAATGATTATATATTATTTTAATTTAGGTGCCCAAATAGATAATTGAATATTTGAGTTTACATAATAAGTTAAGTAATAATATAGGGCCAAACTTTGTACTCTAAGCCCTCCTTATCACCCTAGTACTGAGAATACCCACTCCAAAAGTCAGTTAAAGATGAAGCCTTGAGCTATGTAGTCGCGCTTTGCTGTACCCCGCTTGTACCCCACTTCCTTAAAGGCTTGTATAGATATATTAGCTATACTCATTATAAATGTATATATGCATATATAGTATTTCATATAATAAATAGCTTCCACTTCTGCAAACTCTGCTTATACTTGCAATATTTCCACTTAACTAAGATCTACGGACCTTACTAAGAACACACTATAATTAATTAAAATCAGGGACATATATAGAACTAGGTAGCAAGGCGTGGTTTTTTGAAATTGGTAACAAAGTTAGTTTTTTTGAAAAATTATTGCTATCACAAATATATAGCAATTGGTACCAGAGTGGGTCTAAAAAAGAAATATAGTATTTATATATAGAAATAAAAAATTATAATAGTGAATTTTTTGTCGCTCGTATCTATAAATTTATTAGTGACATATTGGGGCTAGATTATTTGTATTAAGTACTAGCTGTATACCCCGATTTCACCCGGAGAATTTCAATTTTTAAATCTATAAAATCTATAAACAAAGACTGTTATAGACTCAAACGGTCGATTTTGTAAAAACCAATGTAAAGCGAGATCAAAACGATTATTATAACAATAAAGAATATACCCAGAGATCGGCTGAAGTTATGCAATTTTAATATGGACAGGGGTTCGCACCTGGTCTGAAAGAACCACCGAGCGAAATTTGGAGAATTTAGGACAAACGGTATGGATTCCTATTAAGAACGAACAGAATTTCACCTTTATATGCTTAGATTATGGCTGTATATCTCGGTTCCACACGGGGAATTTAATTTTTTTAAAGAAACGGTCGATTTCGTAAAAAAAAAAATTGTGAAGTGAGATCATTATGATTTTTATAACAATAAAGAAGATCAGCTGAAGATCGGCTGAAGTTATGCAATTTTAATATGAACTGGTGTTCGCACCTGGTCTGAAAAAACCAATGAGCGAAATTTGGAGAATAAAGATTGTCAGCTGAAGATCGGCTGAAGTTATGCAATTTTAATGTGGACAGGTGTTCGCACCTGGTATCAAAGAACTACTGAGCGAAATTTGGAGAATAAAGATTATCAGCTGCAGCTCGGCTGAAGTTATGCAATTTTAATGTGGACAGGTGCCCGCACCTGGTATCAAAGAATCACTGAGCGAAATTTGGAGAATTTAGGACAAACGGTATGGATTTCTATAAAGAACAAATAAACAAACAAACAAACAGAATTTCAACTTTATTTATATAGATTTGGGCATTTAATTGAAAATTAAAATTAATTGAAATCAGGGACATGTTTAGCAACGTGTTTAAAATGATTATTTATTTGTTAAAAATCCAAAATTCTTTTCCTATGTTACCAGGTTATAAGACGGAATACTTAACCACATATATCGGTTTCGCGGAAAGCGAGTGCGCTAGTTCTATACTCGCAAACGACATTAATCGAAAAAATGTATCTGATTGAAAACGTTCTCCGTGAAAATCTGAAAAGATTGACACCATTTAGAAATCTCTACGAATATTTTCTCGCAAAAACCTCGGTTTTGCGCTTCTGACTCGCATTCGAAGGCGGGATGAGTGATTTGTATATTTTTCTATGTAAGGGTTAAGGAAAGCTTTAAAATGATCCCTCATACATGAAATTTGATGAAGTATTAACGAGGTTATGGCGTACCGATAAAAACAAGGCCTTGAGAAATAATAAATATGACAGGCCACTTAAACTTTTTTTCTAAACACAAATACAGCAAAACACGAAAAATTTTTGCTTGTTATCTATTCTGCCTTCGTTTACAAAATTGGGTAAAAACCAATGATGTTTTAAGCGAAAGTCAGGCAGGGTTTAGAAAAGGATATAGTTGTATAGACAATATATTTAATTTAATAAATATAGCTCAAATAATAACAAATAAAAAAAGAGGTAAACTGTATTGTTTCTTTGTTGATTATAAAGCGGCATTTGATTCACCAGAAAGAGAAACATTATTTTACAAACTATACTCAATGGGAATCTCTAGTCAAATGATCAAAGTTTTGAAAAGCTTGTATACCAACACAGAGTCATCAGTCTGGACAAAGGAGGGTCTGACAAAGGGTATCAAAACTAGAACAGGGCTGAAACAGGGATGTTTACTGTCACCTATACTTTTCTCACTCCTAATAAATGATTTGGAAGAAAATATAGGAGGAGGTCTTACAATTGGTGGTAAGAGAATTAACTGTTTATGTTATGCAGACGATATAGTTTTGATTGCTGAAAATAAGTTGGTTTTGCAGAACATGATAAACAAACTGTACAAGTACTCCACGATGTTAAATTTGGAAATCAATCTGAACAAATCTAAGGTAATGGTATTTCGCAAAGGCGGACGGTTGTCGAAACAAGATAATTGGCATTATAATAAAGAAAAAATAGAAGTTGTAAACTACTATAAATATTTAGGAATTGGACTGACACCCCAACTCTCCTTTGAGAAACATTTCGATGAAAAATTAAGAGCCTCCAAATTTGCAATTTCATCAACATGGAAAAACCTTCTTAATAATAAAAATATACCACTCGATGCAAAATTTAAAGTATTTAATTCTGTAGTAAGAACGGTGATATGTTACGGGGCACAGATCTGGGGTTATAAAACGATTATACAGGTTGAAAAAATAAATAAATATTTCATAAAAAGATTATATTCACTACCACCTAATTGTCCGGACTATATAATATATCTTGAGACCGGAATTGAACAATTATATATTTATACTTTTAATATGCATATGACATACATAACAAAAATACTGAAATTTGAAGAAAATCGTTTACCCAAAATATTAACAAAATATGTTATACAAAAAAAGTTGTCTTGGTATAAGGATTTACTAGCACATTGCAACGCATACAGCATAACAAAACCAGAAACCATTTATTTTTGCAGTAAAAGTAAAGAAAGTCTTTTAAATAACCTAAACTTAGATTTTAAAAATAAACAAATAACAATCGCCAAAAGCGCCACATTTCATAAAATATACAGAAATTTAAACTATGACTTAGCAGAAGGGCATTATATAACTAATCAAAATAAGCTGTATTTTATAAGTAAAATTATGAAAGTCAGGGGTGAAATGTTAATGTTAAATTATAGCAGAAATAGAACAATTGAACAATTTAAATGTACTATATGCCAATTAGACGAAGATGAAGATATCTTTCATTTTTTAGCTATCTGTCCGACCCTAGCAAAGTATAGGAAACAATGGCTAGGCAAAAATAAATTAAACCTCGGCGAAACATTAGAATATTTAAATGGGAAATGTTGGGAATCATTATTTAGATATGTTGTAGATGCTGAGAAAGGCAGGAATAATACATTAATAGAAGGTAATAAACAAACTGTTTACATTGTATAACTCTGTTTACAGCATAGGCTTAAAATGTTTGTCCGTAGGATGTCCCATAACCATATCACAATCTTATAATGTGTAAACTGAACCTACTCAACTTATATATTATGTACAATTAGCATTTTATTTTTTTTTTTTTTTACAGCGTTTAAACAAAGCATTAATTTTAAGTTGTTAAACCGCACACCCGGCTGATGGTCCATAGAGACCAAGTCTAATGTGTATTAAAATTGTATATAACCGTCTTTTGTTGTATATAGAAAAATATTATTTTATATTTATATATGTAAATATCTATAAATTGTGAGAAATAAACACATCTATCTATCTATCTATCTACTCGCAAACGACATTAATCGAAAAAATGTATCTGATTGAAAACGTTCTCCGTGAAAATCTGAAAAGATTGACACCATTTAGAAATCTCTACGAATATTTTCTCGCAAAAACCTCGGTTTTGCGCTTCTGACTCGCATTCGAAGGCGGGATGAGTGATTTGTATATTTTTCTATGTAAGGGTTAAGGAAAGCTTTAAAATGATCCCTCATACATGAAATTTGATGAAGTATTAACGAGGTTATGGCGTACCGATAAAAACAAGGCCTTGAGAAATAATAAATATGACAGGCCACTTAAACTTTTTTTTTAAACACAAATACAGCAAAACACGAAAAATTTTTGCTTGTTATCTATTCTGTCAGACTGATTACTTATTAAAAGATAATCCGAATAATTATGTAATCTATAGGCGTTGTTGACCCTTGGGTCACGCCTATACGCAATAACAAACAAACATAAGCCGAATAACGCTTTTGGATGAATAAATGATGATAACAGAGGTACTCAGACCTAAAATTTTATAATTAGACTTATTATGTGGCCACATGATAGTTTAAAATTGATGTTGGAGGGATTTTATTAAGAAGTAGTTTATTGAGTAGAAATACTTTATTGAGAAGTAGTGCTGCTCTACTTTATAGGATTGCTAGTGACACAGATACGAATCAATCCATGAGAGCATTAAATTGTTGTTGTTCTATTTTTGGTTAACTGTCTACTTTTACATTTATTTTGTTTTTTTCTTTTTTCTTATTTTCAAATTAGCACTAATGTTGGGTTAAAAATATTTTGCCTCTTTGCAATAAGCGCAGTCTTAAATAAACAAATATTAATGTAAATTCGATTATAGAACTTATATACTTTTTAAATATTTTTATAAGAAGAGAAAAGTTAGGCCTTGGCAGGGATTCGAACCTGGATTTCCTTATTACTTGTAAGGTGTCTTTCCACTTGACCAGGATAATAAACCGGTCAAGTCAATCCTTTCTTTCCACTTACCTCTTATTAGGGGAAGTGGTCAATTTTTGTCCAATTTCCTCAGGTCTCTGGAAATTGATTAATGTTAATTTCTTAAAATTATTAATTGAATTATTATGTTAACATGAAATTTTATTTTAAATAATTTATTTTTGAAGAGAAAAGATTTGGCTCCGCCGGGAATCGAACCCGGGTCTTCCGGGTGACATGCGCGGTATGCTATCCATTACACCACGGAGTCGCTTCCAAACGGTGCCAAATCCTTCCTCTTCACTGACACCTCTCCCACGATCTCGCAGGTTTTGCGAGTATTTACGAGAGATGGACAATTTTTGTCCAATTTTGGGCATCTTCTTGACGTTCGTCAATTTTTTAAATTATTTTATATTAATTAACCATCATTGTGGGTGACCAACTATTTTTTAAATTATTTTAAATAATTTATTTTTAAAGAGATCGTGGGATAGGTGTCAATGAAGAGGAAGGGTTTGGCACCGTTTGGAAGCGACTCCGTGGTGTAATGGATAGCATACCGCGCATGTGGAAGACCCGGGTTCGATTCCCGGCGGAGCCAAATCTTTTCTCTTCAAAAATAGATTATTTAAAATAATTTAAAAAATAGGTGGTCACCCACAATGATGGTTAAATTAATATGAAATTTTATTATTATAATATTTACTTATTTTTTATAAGAAGAGAAAAGATTGGGCTTGTTCGGGATTCTAACCCTGATTTCCTTATCACTAGTAAGGCACTCTAGCCACTTGAGCCACCAGGCACATATCCCGGCCAAAACTATTTTTATAAGTGTTCACTGGCCTCTTTCCCACCGATCTCGCAATTTTCGCGAATTATACAGGAGAGCGGTCCAATTTCCTGTTTTTGTCCAAATTCCTGAGGTATCTTGACTGATGTCAATTTCTTAAAATTATTATTTCAATTATTTCTCTTTCAAGATAATATCTAATTTTCATGAGGTCAGCGAAGAGAAAGAATTACCTGGACCAGGATATGTGCCTGGTGGCTCCAGTGGTAAGAGCGAATACTACCTACTTTTCTCTTTTTATAAAACATATTTAAAAATTATATAAAAAAAAAAAATTATTATAAAAAATGCATATTATTATGACAGAGAAACAGTTGAATGAGAACGTAGTTACGATATAGATGATGGCGTATATATGTCAAAGGAGTCTATAATGACACCTAGATCTTCTAGGAAGCACCCTGTTGATTTCGATTGTAATAAGTGAGGTTCAAACCATGTTTATATAAAATGTTTATAGATATTATACATCTTAGCTCGTTCATGCATCATGACATGTACACAATGTAAAGGGAAAAAATAGAGTAAGAAGAAATAGAAGCAGCATACGCAAAAAAAAAAAAAAAAAAAAAAAAACGTCACCACGGGTAGGGTATAAAATGGCCTGAGAGGCCTTAATATAATGCAAATTAGGCAATTCCGAAACAAACTGTAATGATAAGCCTTACATCTAAATGCTTTGCGGTCGGGAAGAACTGTCTCGGGTTAGCCCGTATTTT
The DNA here is from genome assembly GCA_911387785.2 of Aelia acuminata. NCBI lineage: Eukaryota > Metazoa > Arthropoda > Insecta > Hemiptera > Pentatomidae > Aelia > Aelia acuminata. The sequence goes on from OU426982.1 coordinate 15,540,717, forward strand.
TTTGCCCTTATTTGAAAAAAAATAAAGAACGGGGAACCCCTGTTACCTTATATTTTTATTTTTTTGGCACAAAATTTTAATTCTTGCCAGTCAATAAAGTTATTACAATGAACAAATGTTTAAGGTTGTTTGCTATTCAAATATTGATGTATTGCTATGTATTGTGGATGCTGTCATGATTGGAAAAGTAAATTAAATTAATAATTTAATATCAAAATATGTAAAGTACTGTATATGCTCAACCGGGTGGTCAGTTTTACCTGAAGGCGGCTAGGTCTTGGAAATACCACCTTGTAAGTTATTGGGGCCATAAACCTTCTGTTAGAAATTCAAAATAAGCAAAGCTTAGGACCGACAATGCTGCCGACAAACTCCTAGGGAAATACCTAAGAAGATTGTTAAAGAAATTTGTGGCCATAAACCCTGGTTTTACCCCGGCAAAGAGGCCGCTGGGAAACACGGTGAATATAGAAAGGAAGGGAAATTTTAGGCAGCCAGCCAATCAGACGAAGTCTGGAACCAACCAGCCAGCCAATCAGACGAAGTCTGGAACCAACCAGCCAGCCAATCAGAAGAAGTCTGAAGAGAGTGGGGGAAAGAGGACTTATACGGTGAAGAAGGAGGCTCGAGGAGTCGAGTGGAGAGTTGGATAGAAGGGTTCAGTTCGGGTGGAGAGGGAGTTCGGAGATGGACAGGGGTCGGGGGAGTGTGCCAAGAGGGCGAGAGTGGAACGAGAAGGGCAGAGGACCAGATAGGCAGGAGCGGAGAGTCCAGATTTCCGAGAGAGACCGAGATGGCAGGGACTGATCCAGCAGACAGGCCAGAGACAACACCAGAGAGTGCCCACCAGATAAGGTTAATACATATACAGTACTAGTTGTAATATTGTGTGGTTAGTATTTATTAAAATAATGTTAAATTGCCAGTCAGCATCCATTAACTAATTTGTGCTAGTAAAATATGTTTATATGATATATTAAAGGGGGTATAAATGATTTACATTATTGGTCAATAAAATTAAAGATATAGTCCAATTTAGATTTGTTTATTTATTATCATTTACCCTATGCCACAGGTTTATTAGAATAATATGGAATTGGTAAACACGTCACCTTTGGAAAAGTATCCAATTTACATTAAGGCGAATTAAGTACATTAATTACAATATCAATTAGATACATGCCGTTTCTGGTAACCCCCACCCGCCTTAGAAAAGCGGGAGTCCAGAAACGTAGCAATTAAAATGGCATCCCTTGTGGGGACGTACTTACCAATTTGTTTATATCATTAGATGACGTTTCTTGTTAAATTATTCAAAGTGGCATAAGGGTGAATATTATAAGGTTTGATGATTTCTTTAATTTAACTAAAAATTCTCCAGAATTTCGCTTTAAATCTTTGCTTCGTTTTCTCGTGTTCTCTTGCCTTAGTGTTAAAGTAGTGATGTGTGTCCTTATACTTCTTGTTGTACGGTCTTATAATAAGTGGCTTGTTTTTTGTGTTATATTTAATCAGTGCTTGCGTTTAACCCTACCGCGGAGGTTTCAATAGATATTAAAGGGATAATATACGCGCACGACATTTTGATATGGCTTCGAGGGTAGAAAAGGAGGAACTACCACAGCCGAATACGGGGTTGGCTGAAGGAATAGCGATCCCACATCCAGAAGCAACTCAGCCACAGACCAGGGAGAAAACAGAAGAAAATGGCCTCAGCCCAGAAGTAACGTTAATATGGCAGCTAATAAAAGAGATGCAGAAAAATCAAGAAGATAGACATAAAGAGCTAAAGGGAATAATAGAAGAGCATAATAAACACCTAAAGGAAATAAATGACGCTCTACACACAACGAATCCGAAGTTGGAACCGTCTGCAAAACGGTTTACTAAACCTGATGAGGATACACTGAAACCATCCCTAGCTGAAAGTGAGGATATGAATGAGAGGGCAGAAGATGATGCCCATGTCCATAAAACAGAGAACAATTATATTAATGAACCCCATGCGGCCAATTGTATGGAAACTGGACCGAACGAGGTTACTGCTCTGGAAAATGTCGAAATTATAAGTAACGAATCTCCGATGGAAGGAACGGTTCCTAATGTTCAATCAGAAAGTGGTGACATTGAGATTAATTCCGACGGGCAAGATACGGTTACCTTTGTGGAAGAGGAAACGAAGAATCTTCAAAAAGAAACCATTCAAGAGAATTTACCAATCCCTCAATCTCAGGTAGAAACTCTTGAGTCTTGCCAAGTACGTGAGGAAGTTGATATGACCCATGAAAAGGTTGAAGATGAAGAGAAGGACCAACCTATGGCGATAGAAAATGAAGATGTATTAAGCCTCCTAGAATTTATAAAATTAATAAACCCTGATAAGCCACCTCCAGGAGATCACTTAAACTCATTAGGTATATTTATGGCGAAATCCCCGTTAAAATACCAAAATGGTCATAACAGTTTCGAAACAAATATTTATTTTAGGGATTCGCGAACTGAGCCTATCACCTTCCTATTTCTACATTATGACTTTTATATGAATTATTTGGTCTTAAACCATGTAAAGAAGAAGCGCATACGGTTTTATAATAAGACACGGTAGTCTTTATCCCAGTCCAGGGGATAAAAAGGGTTTCCATCTAGCGTCCCTTCCGTTGACGAGCTAAAGGGTCCTGGCGAAGCCGTCGTCAGGCCAACCCTTTCTGGATCAATGTAAATAATTTTTGTAAATATAATTGTAAATATTTTTATGTAAATAAGTTTTTTTTTTAATTTAGGTTTAGGATCTTAACTACATACAGTTCAATTAAGTGGATCTCAGACTAAATTCACTAGATTCAAATTAAGATAATAAAAATTGAAATTTATTTTACCAATCCCGATTTGATTAATTAAAGCAAAATGCAATATACGGTAAATTACCTATCAATGAGAAAATTAAAATGTTTTAGTTTGAATTGGTTTAAGCCACCTTTTCCACCGGAAAACCGGTAATAATCATTAATCTAAAACTTGCCTCAATTGTTTAGTCGCTATGAGCCACCCCCAATAATAACATTTAAATAACTTGGATCAAGTTTGCATTTTATATATCCTAATTGGATTATTGTGAGCAATTATTATACTTTTTTACTTTGGAGTAGACAGAGGTCCTCCATCACCCCTGAAGTCGGGTTATTGTATTAATTGTGTCTAGTAGGGAAAAACCCTCAATGTGGAGCAGCCGTAGAGCCTCCAGGTATCCCTAAGATTATTTTTGAGAAGATACAGAAATCATCAAGTACGCCCAGAATACTGAGGCAACATTTTTATTGATCCATTTGTAAAACCTTTTATTATAATATAATTGATAGGGCTCATAATGTATTTGATCCGAACATCCGGATAGGAAAATTAAAAATCTTATGTGGCCATAAATAGGAACTAGATTCGGTATCAGAGATAGAAATATTTTAAATAAGGGAAAACACTTATAGAATCTATTAAAATTTTAAAACTTGTAATTAATATGACCAAGCAAAACTTATTAATTAATAACTGATAAATAAAAATTGTGATTTGAATACACTGTTCGTTTGCCAGAGTCATGATAAAAATTGTAATGTTGTAATATAGTAATTATCTGAGAACTGAGATTCATTTAATAGAATGTGTAAATACTTAATCCTGGATTGTGACATAAAAAAACTCAAGATGGTACTAGGGCAACCGATTTTTGTGAAAGTAGGAGGTTCGCCGTTGTTTTCGTCAGCGTGCTATTAAGAAAGGAAATAAAAATACCGAATTAGACGTTATAATAATTAACCCTGAAAATAATTGAAATTAAACATTTATTTAAAATATAAAGATTCCTAACAATAATGATTTTTAAAACTAGAATGGGAAAAAATCCCAAAGAGTAGAATCCTTTTTATTTTCTGAAAAATGCTTGCCACACAATAAAATGATACTGTATAAACATTATGCTTCTTGTTTTTGTTGTTTGTGAATTAAGAAGTTTTTCAGGATGTGAAATAAAGACAGAAGAACTCTGATCGCTACGTAAGTTATCTAGTAATTGTCTATGAAAAATTTATATATGAAAAAAAAAAATATCGAAAAGCTACTAATTTGTAACTATTGTAATATGAGAGGGTAATTGCATGGAAGATCACAAGTTTTGTTATATTCTGCAACCATTCTGTAATTGTGAAATTTAGTTTTGAAGGTTGAGTCAAAATATTTTTAAATAGTAAACAAAAAACTTATATTGAGAATTGTTTTATTTTAGTTTTTGTTTTGTAAATTGTAGCAATTGTAAATTTATTATCGTATCTTGTTTTACTAAAGGGTTTTGTTCATTTTTGTAATTATTTTATTCGATGCGGAACAGTTAACTTTGTGCTTATATTATTATTATTGTTTTATATTATACTACTTTGCGGCCCTAAACTGATTATATTAAAAATGTTTTTGAAAGCATGTTAAAAGAAAAATCAATAAACATACGTTTATTAATTTTTCTTTCCCTTGACACTAGGAGAATGCTATGTATTGTGGATGCTGTCATGATTGGAAAAGTAAATTAAATTAATAATTTAATATCAAAATATGTAAAGTACTGTATATGCTCAACCGGGTGGTCAGTTTTACCTGAAGGCGGCTAGGTCTTGGAAATACCACCTTGTAAGTTATTGGGGCCATAAACCTTCTGTTAGAAATTCAAAATAAGCAAAGCTTAGGACCGACAATGCTGCCGACAAACTCCTAGGGAAATACCTAAGAAGATTGTTAAAGAAATTTGTGGCCATAAACCCTGGTTTTACCCCGGCAAAGAGGCCGCTGGGAAACACGGTGAATATAGAAAGGAAGGGAAATTTTAGGCAGCCAGCCAATCAGACGAAGTCTGGAACCAACCAGCCAGCCAATCAGACGAAGTCTGGAACCAACCAGCCAGCCAATCAGAAGAAGTCTGAAGAGAGTGGGGGAAAGAGGACTTATACGGTGAAGAAGGAGGCTCGAGGAGTCGAGTGGAGAGTTGGATAGAAGGGTTCAGTTCGGGTGGAGAGGGAGTTCGGAGATGGACAGGGGTCGGGGGAGTGTGCCAAGAGGGCGAGAGTGGAACGAGAAGGGCAGAGGACCAGATAGGCAGGAGCGGAGAGTCCAGATTTCCGAGAGAGACCGAGATGGCAGGGACTGATCCAGCAGACAGGCCAGAGACAACACCAGAGAGTGCCCACCAGATAAGGTTAATACATATACAGTACTAGTTGTAATATTGTGTGGTTAGTATTTATTAAAATAATGTTAAATTGCCAGTCAGCATCCATTAACTAATTTGTGCTAGTAAAATATGTTTATATGATATATTAAAGGGGGTATAAATGATTTACATTATTGGTCAATAAAATTAAAGATATAGTCCAATTTAGATTTGTTTATTTATTATCATTTACCCTATGCCACAGGTTTATTAGAATAATATGGAATTGGTAAACACGTCACCTTTGGAAAAGTATCCAATTTACATTAAGGCGAATTAAGTACATTAATTACAATATCAATTAGATACATGCCGTTTCTGGTAACCCCCACCCGCCTTAGAAAAGCGGGAGTCCAGAAACGTAGCAGTATCGGGTACGAGGAATGCTGATACACAGCAGTAGCTCTCGTCTGGCTTGTGTCATGTTCCCTCACTTGTTAACGAAAGGTATCTCACATCCAATACATTGTTCATTTCTTATTTATTAGCTTGTCAGCTGATGTCATATCTCTTATCAGTAATTTCCGTGTCAGTTTATTTTTTTTTTCAAAAAATAATTTCCAAAAGCACTGTTATTGTTGATTTAGGACGTGGAAACGATATAACTAAATAAAAAAAATCTGGTGCGTGCGCGCAACACACAACTTTCACTTACCAACTTACTTAGATAAGAAATTGACGTGTTTTGTTAAATATCATTTCCCAAAGTCACACATTTTTCTACATTCATATCTTATTTTTATTAATCGTTAAAGGCGTTTTTGAGTAAATAAAAAAAACCGTGAAAATTATACAAAATTTATTAAGTAATGTCCCCCCTTCGGTTGATCAATTTTGGTGAAATGTTGGCTATCACATATTTGGCATATACATACATCAAATACCCAGTTTGGTCACAATTGTGAAAGCCGTTTTTGAGTAAATAAAAAAAACACGTAAAAACGATACAAAATTTATTAAGTAAAGTGCCCCCTGCGGTTGATAAATTTTGATGAAATTTTTACAGACATATCTCTGGCAAATTAATAGATCAAATACCAACTTTAATCAAAATCGTTAAAGCCGTTTTTGACAAAATCAAAAAAACACGTGAAAATGTTAAAAAAATTATTAAGTAAAGTCCCCCCTCCACCTAATTAATTTTGATGAAATTTTTACAGTCATATCTCGGGCATATAAATACATCAAATACCCAGTTTGATCAAAATCGTTAAAGCCGATATAGAGTAAATAAAAAAAAACACGTGAAAATGTTACAAAATTATTAAGTAAAGTCCCCCCTCCGGTTAATCAATTTTGATGAAATTTTTACAGTCATATCTCGGGCATATTAATACATCAAATACTCAGTTTAATCAAAATCGTTAGAGCCGTTTTTGAGAAAATCGAAAAAAACCTAAAAAGTTATTAAGTAAAGTACCCCCTCCCTTTAAGTAATTTTGATGAAATTTATGCTGTCACATCGCGGGCATATACCTACACTAAATACCCAATTTCAGGATCGCACGGTTTATAGTTTTTGAGCTAGTCTGTTCACATACACACACACACACACACACACACAGACCATTTCGCGGGACTTGGTCATTTCGACTCAGGGGACCCCAAAACGTGTATTTCCGTTGAAAAACGGAAGTCGAAATTTTTCACGATCGCAATACTTCCACTTACTATATATTTCATATATTGGTAAGTGAAAGTAACACTTACTATATATTTCATATATTGGTAAGTGAAAGTAAAAACATTGATAAATGTCGGTAAAGGAGTAAGGCTAGAAGTAATATGGAAAAACAAAATATATGGTTAGCTGTAGAAATGGTGACGATTTTGGCAACATTTAAACAGAAGAGGAAATATTTGAAGCCGTTGAGAAATTTAGATATTTAGGATCTACAATGACAAGGAAAAACGAAATTGAAGAGGAAATTAATGCTAATCTAGGATGGGAGATTCTTGTTATTTTTCGGTTGCGAAATTACTTAGCTCACATTTTTCGGTTGCGAAATTACTTAGCTCACTCCTTATGTTTCGGGATTTAAAAATTAGAATTTAGAAATCTATAATTCTTTTGACGGTTCTTTACGGAAGTGAAACAATACCGCTTACAGTAAGGGATGAGCAATGCCTTAAGATGTTTGAAAATAAAGTACTGCTTAGAAGATTTGGGCTAAAGAAGGGTGATTCAACAGGAGAATGTAGAATGCTACACAATGCAAAAACATTTCCAGTAAACGTAATCGAAGTTACAGCCTCTCGTCGCACAGAGGGAAAATTTTGTCATTTAGCGGCCAAAAATCTATAACTCCTGACCGAATGACGATAATCGAATAATTCTTTTTTCATTAATGAGCTTGGGATTCCCTTCATCAGTGAGAATAAAAAAAATAAAAATAACATCCCTCAAAGTATCTAAAATTAATTTTTATATGAATCATTTCTTCACTTAAATTTAAATAAATAAGCTTATTAGGTGCAGGGTTATACATGAAGACTGAAATGAGTCAGTATTATTATCTATTGAGCTTTCTGCTTATATACATATCTTTTTCAGACATTTGCTCCTTTTGAAAGATTTTAAAATAATTATTGTCTAAATAAGAAAAAATCCAAACATTTAAATTAAAAATACCCTATTTTTTAGAAATTTTAACGGAATAAAATATTTTCATATAATTCAACGAGAAGTATATTTTATGATTTAGTCCAATTCGAGGCCGATTATATAATAAAGGTTCAACTATAGGGATTTAAATCTTAAAATCGATATATCGCCGATCGATCTCATTTGATCGATCTAATTCTATTATGGTATTTTAGCACCCTTCACCCTCTACCACTGTGAAAAAAATCAGAACCAACTATTGCCAATAATAGAAGGTATATCAATTTAAATAATTTCTTTTCATAAATTACATACTTAACGTGGATGAAATTAAAAAGCACTTTTATCCAATAATTTTACAGCTATTCTTCTTATTTATAAAATATGTTTGGTGGAATAATATAAAAAGTAAAGCTGAATAGAAAAAAAATAATAATATCAGAGAGATGAGCATAGATTTTGCTTAAAATAAATTCAATTTTTTTCCCTATTAATAATAACTTCTATTAATAATAACTATTAATAATAATAAAATAAGAATAATAACTTCTATTATTGGCAAAGTTGGTTCTGATTTTTTTCACAGTGGTAGAGGGCGAAGGGTGCTAAAATACCATAATAAAATTAGATCGATCAAATGCGGCGATATATCGATTTTAAGATTTAAATCCCTATATTAAATCCTTTATTATATAATCAGCCTCGAATTGGACTAAATCGTAAAATATACTTCTCGTTGAATTATACGAAAATATTTTATACCGTTAAAATTTCTAAAAAATAAGGTCCTTTTAATTTAATCGTTTAGATTTTTTCTTATTTAGACAATAATTATTTTAAAATCTTCCAAAAGGAGCAAATGCCTGAAAAAGATTTGTATATAAGCAGAAAGCTCAATAGATAATAATACTGACTCATTTCAGTCTTCATGTATAACCCTGCACCTAATAAGCTTATTTATTTAAATTTAAGTGAAGGAATGATTCATATAAAAATTAATTTGAAATACTTTGAGGGATTTTATTTTTATTTTTTTTATTCTCACTGATGAAGGGAATCCCAAGCTCATTAATGAAAAAAGAATTATTCGATTATCGTCATTCGGTCAGGAGTTATAGATTTTTGGCCGCTAAATGACAAAATTTTCCCACTGTGCGTCGGTTAAAATAGGCATACAAAATTGCAAGTGTTAGTTGCGAACGAATGCCTAAAATATTGATAAACGCTTTGCCAAGTGGAGATCGTCCGAGGGGAAGGTGGGAGGATTCGGTGTGGGCTGATCTGTGGGGAGTTGAGATTAGATGTGGGAAGGTGAATGGAGCTGTGTAGGGAGAGATTGGTATAGTCGGCATCGGGCATACAGGCTCGGGACCTCCATTTTACGTCCTATCCGAGGGACGGCATAGTTAAAGACTTTCGTGGTCTTTAATATTGTACGTTTCTATGCTATATAAATGATTTGATGGTTTTTTACTCCCTTTAAAAACCCTAGGGCCACCGCGGGACGCTTACTCGTGAACTTAATTTTCAATTTATTTTGAAAGAAGTATTATTTATTGAGATGGCTTTACTCGATACTCAATATATGCAATTAACATTAATTTATTGTTACGAGTGTATGTGTGTGTGTGTGTGTGTGATTGGTCAAAGACGTTAGGAGCCACAGCTCAGAAAAACAAAAGCCGCTTCAACAGGCTGTCAGTTGTTGAACCTCCCCGGACGATTACACATCACTTATCCCTCAACATCCTTATAAAACATTTTCAGCTTGCGAAACTTTCTCGTTCAACCAGGGTGTTCATTTATGCAGTGTCATCACATTATGCAGATATTTCAGAAGACGGATCCAAGAGGAATTCTCAATGACAATATTATTTATTGTCAGGACATTTAGATGGACGCTTGTAGTAAAATAATTTCTCTCCAACAAAATTAAAAAATCCTTCTCATCCAGTTTCCCACACATAAGCCTAGTATTAAAAAATAACAATAAATTAAAAAATCTGTATACCAAACTCAAAGACCCAGTACCACTCCTAGACAAGTGTAAGGTAGTTTATCGTATCCAGTGCTCCACGCTTAATTGCAACAGTTGCTATATCGGTGAAACCAATTTATTTAAAAAACGAATTTATCAACATAAATAAAGTATTTCCACTAATTCATCTATGTCTAAATTAGCAGAACATGCCATTGCCCACAACCATTCCTTCGACTTTGAGAATCCCTCCATATTAGCTACTGTACCTAACCATGATAAACGACTCCTCTCAGAATCCATTTTCATCCATCTGTAAAAAAATAACCCTGTAAATCACAAAACAGATAAAGAGATAATTTCATCCACTTATTCTAACATCTTCCGCATCCTCAAATCCTAGTTTTGATTTCATAGGTACCTGCAATTATCTCTGTATCTCTTGTACTATTATTATCTTTTTGTATTGTATAACTTCTTCCTGTATATTTTTCAATTTTTTATGCATCGTTACATTATGTATTATCTCATTTTTATGTTATTATTGAGTCCAACCATAACTATTTGTATACAGTACCATCAATGTTGTTAGTTTTTAATATTTTTTGTTCACTTAGTTGTCATGTGCCTCTCACTTTAAAAGCGTTGGATTTCCCCGCCATAAACTTTTGAAGTCGGCAAAGTAACCCCTTCCACTTCCTCTCACCTTATTTTTACCTTTAGTCTTAGTATCCACCTGGACTCAGTAGGTAAATATCAGATTCTATTTTATCTTGTTAACCAGCGACTTGTTTTAATATTCATGTATACACCATCTGTTATATTATTATTAGTTCTGTAATGTATCCATTTATTGTCACCCTCTAGCATAGATACTCATATATTAGTTTTCTTTTAGCCCTGATGAAGATCCACAAGTTGGATCGAAACGTTGGCTTACCATAATAAAATCATTGTAAACTGAAAATCCTGACTATCATTTAACCTATCGTAAAATAATTTCAATATTATTTTTTAGTAATGTCTGAACTTTAAATTTTGTTCAATCTTTACATTTAAATAAAATTCTCTTAAAATTAGAGTTTATTTACAATATTTTATTATTAAAACCTAACTTGCCTGAACAAAGGTAGAAGATATATTTAGCTTGTAGGCCTAAAAGCAGCATACATTAGCCGCGGTGAGGAGAGGTCGCTCGCAATCTAATCTACAACGAGGGCGGGTCCTTATCCAAATTTATGGCCGATAACTCAGCCGATATTTCCTCCGGCCTATGTTCTTGTCTTCCGCTGCGGCTAATTGTTAATGGGACAATATACCACAGTCTTCAGCCCTGTTCTTAGCAACGTTAGCCAGTTTTTGTAGTGTAACCACTGTCACCGGCTAAGAGGGATAAATCACAGCAATATCTTTTAAGAGCATTGAACCGAACTGGCATCGACAGCTCAAAACACTTCATCAAGGAGTTTGTTATTAGTGGAGTTGTTATTATTGGAAAATTTTTAATGAAGTCTAAGTATATTCACTAAAATGGTGGTTAACACTTTCTCCTATAATCTATAATAGCGTTTGACTAGTTGAATGTACCCACATTGGAATGGTCTCGTTGGATTCAAAAGCTTAGACACTACGACATCTCTCTATATATAAGAGGCTTTGTCCTGACTGACAGAATCAACGCTGAGCAAAAACTACTAATGATAGAAACTTGAAGTTCGGAATTTAGGTTTTAAACGCGATGTAGGTAACTACTAAGAAAGGAATTTCAAAAATGTAACCCCCAAGGGGTTTAAATGGCGAAATTGTCGTTTAACTCTAACGGACACCTATTTTTGCACTTCGAGAAAAAAATATCTAATTTGGACTCATTTTAAAGATCTTGCTATGACGAGTTTAACTCAAAAGCCCCTACGGGGCGTCGAAAACCATGTTTTAAAGCCGAAAAACGAAGCGTTCACAATGAGTAAGAATTTTTAGTTTCGGCGGTTTTAGTGAACTCTCTGCGTTGCGCGTCTCCCTCCCTTCTACCGAGCCGACAGCTTCCCCCTGCATCATACCACTTATCGGAAACTCCGATCCCTGTTATGTTGTTAATATATATTGGTAAAAAAGTTAAACTTAGCATGTAGGACTAAAAAACAACATACATATTATTGGAAAAATTTAAATGAAGCATATATTCACTGAAATGGTTGTCAACACTTTTTGGTTTAATTGTTGGTGTGATTTAGCGGAAAGTTTTCGTCTAGGTTCGATAGCTCTGTGGACAATTTTCATGAACAAGTGGACAAAAAGGTAAACTTAGCATGTAGGACTAAAAAAAAAATATACATATTATTGGAAAAATTTAAATGAAGCATATATTCACTAAAATGGTGGTCAACACATTTTGGTTTAAGTGTTGGTGTGATTTAGCGGAAAGTTTTCGTATAGGTTCGATAGCTCTGTGGACAATTTTCAATTGTGAAGGGAGCAGTTGAAGATTTTGCGGTAGGAAATGCGCCACCATAGACAGCTTGGTGAACTTGAAACTATGAGCTCCAATAGATTTCCCTTTTATGATGAATTGGATCACAACATTAAGTTATTTAGATTCAGGGATGGTTGTTCGTGGGATTTCACAGGAAACGAGTTAAGGTTGAGGTTCAAACTTAGAGGCGAGCTGCTATAGTTGAACTATATTCCTTGGCTGTATTGGGCGAATGCGAATTGTTCTCTCTGCAACATCTCGAAAAAAGAGGACTTTTTCCCTTTTTGGCCGAACGTTCAGCTCTCGGTGAAATCTCAGTAAAACTAAAATCGAGAGAGTCTGTGAGCATGCCTTTGCAAAATACCTTTCTGATTTCACTTCTGAATGCCCCTTCTAAAATTGAGTGCTGTGAATGTTTTTCGTCGTGTGTAGACTCATCGATATAATGTCGGCTAGATTCATATAATATACCTAATGTTGACAGGTTCCTTATAATTTATTTTACATTTATTTAAAATTGACTCAAATTCATTTATTTATTTTTTTTTCACTTATCATTTCTTCTTGGTTTATTCAATCAATTTTCAACACAGTATTTTAATGAATTAAATTTATTTATTTTAATTAAAATTTTGATTGCATCTTACGCTGACGATACAGCATTTTTAACAGTACGCCATGACCCATTGAATACACAGATCCACTTACTTCAACTACAAAAATAATACACTCTCTGAAAAATTAAATTAAATCATGACAAATCACAACACATAACTTTCACACTCAGAAGAGATAGGGTAACTGCACCAATTACTGACACTTTAAGGAAAATTTCATGATTTTTCATCAATTCCTCACTTATTTGTTGACCGATCCTTAAAATTCAAAGTTCTTCTGTTAGGCCAATATCTCTTGTTTTCATTTCGTTCATCAAATAATTAAAAATGATGAATTAATCTATTCTTTTACTTAAAATTCGAATGGATGTTTTTTCTCCTATTACTGACATGCATGCACCAATTACTGACGGTATAAGGAACCAATTACTGACACCCTGATCAAACATTGAATAATTTTATTTCCTACTTTAAAATTAGTATCTAACATGGGGAGGCTACGGACGTGGGGTCACCGATAACAATGAAACTTTTTTTCGAGTTTCTATATCCAAAAATATTAGATACGTGTCCGAGGGTTCTTGCCAATGGGCCTTCTGAGCCGAGAAAAAAAATTTCTTAGGTACGAAAATAGCCAAAAATTGCATCAACAAAGTTGCCGCTGCTCAAAGCTCCTTCAACCAATTTCAATGAAATTTTCAGGGATGTCAGAGTATTGAAAAATATTAGACAGTTGTATAGGGGATTGGCGAAATTAGCCTCTGGAAGCCCAGAATAAATCATTCAATATTGTGGTATATTCGTGCTCTCTGGGTAACGTTAAAAATCAATTCCATTACTTTGTAAATTGAATAAATTAAGTTTTTCAGCTTTTTACGTCAAAAACTAAATATTTGTATTTAAATATTATTAAAGATATGGTGCTTGTGAATCATAAAAATTCTAATTGATTTCTTCCAAAAATTTACGTATTAACTGCAGTTTAAGACTCATTTATTTCGTAAATTGCAAGAAGAATCCAAACGATATAGTGTTTGTTTCAAGAAGAAACAATGAGTGAGGCGGAACTTGCCGCTTGTCCGAACGAAGTCGTAGCAACCCAAGCGGCGGCTATGGACTGCAACGAGGACGTCGAAGCGGTCAATGCGAGAACTGCCTGGGAGGTAGTAACGGGCCGGAAGAGGAACATTGCTGCCGACCGGGATCCAAGGAAGCAGAAGAGGACCGAATTTGAGGTACCGTTAAATAATAGTTTTCAGTCTCTAGAAAATACAATTGACGAATCCTCAACTTCTAATGCACCAAGTCAAGTGAAAACTAGTAATCCTCAACCTAACCTGAAACCACCGCCGATATTTATTAGTAATGTAGCAAATTATGGGGCTTTGGTCTCATACTTACATGTACATTCCAGCCCTAATTCGTTTACCCTCAAAAGCACATCAAAGGGAGTAACTGTTTATCCCCACACCCCTAACGATTACAGAAAGCTAGTCACCTGCCTCAGGAACTGTGGAGCTGAATTTCACACTTACCAGCTTCCAGAGGACAAAAATCCACGCGTAGTAATTAAGGATTTACATCACAGTACGCCCATCGAAGAAATTAGGCACGATCTACAAAAATATGGGTATGAAGCAGTGAATATCACAAACGCAATCTCACGGTTCAAACGACCTCTCCCAATGTTTTTTGTTGATATTAGTAAAGCTACGTTTAATGAAAAAATATTCGATATAAATACTTTATTTTATACTAAAATTAAAATTGAGGAACCTCGAAGGAAGAGAAATATACCACAATGTTTAAGGTGCCAACAATACGGTCACACTCGGTCCTATTGCAACTATTCACCACGCTGTGTAAGATGTGGGCAAGGGCACGAAACCGCCTCTTGTAATAAACCAAGAGAAACCCCAGCGAAATGTGCCAACTGCCAAGGCGATCATCCCGCCAATTATCGTGGATGTCAAATGCTTAAAGACCTTAGAGCCCAGAAGAAACTGAGAAGTCGTCTTCACCAACGGGAATCTGGGACTTCGCCCGCTTCATTCAACCCAAAAGATTTCCCAATCCTAAAAGCACCTGAAAAGGGGAACATTCAATCCCAGCAAGATAAGGAACCACAGCAACAGCCACCTGCCCATCAGTGGAAGCCATCTCACCGGCAAAATCAGGCGCAGTCTCAACGATCAGCTCAACAGTCTGAAGAATCGCCACTTCATATACAACCTTCGCCTGGCTTTCGACAAGATATTGCCCAGCAGTCAACTTCAGCCGATTATTATATCCCAGCCCAACTATCCCAGGTGTTGAACGGTCTTAACACCCTCATCCAGCCTCTTTTTAGTCTCCTTCAACAGCTCACGCAGCTAACTCAAAGCCTATGCCCTCCAAATGGCCCCTAATCAGCTAACTGTAGGCTCTCTGTCAATCCTTCTGTGGAACGCTAACGGACTAACCCAACATAAAACCGAATTGGACATATATTTACACGAAAAACGTATAGACATAGCACTGATAACAGAAACGCACCTTACACCACGTACTAGATTTGGAATTTCTGACTACATGACATACAGAACAGATCACCCAGACAACACAGCTCATGGCGGTACAGCGATACTGATAAAGACATCACTCTCACATAACCCATTGTACTTACCAACTACACCTGACATTCAAACTACAGGCATACTACTACACACAAAACATCATACAATAACCATAGCTTCGGTGTATTGTCCTCCTAGATACGTACTAACACCTTCGATGTTTTGCAACTATTTTCGGAGCCTAGGAAGATGCTTTATAGTAGGCGGTGATTTCAATGCTAAGCATCAATGTTGGGGGTCACGGCTTTGCACACCTAGAGGAAGAAACTTGAAGGCTGCTATCCACGAACTTTCATTAGACACCATATCACCTGACACACCTACTTATTGGCCAACTTCACAACGGAAAACTCCAGACCTACTAGACTTTTTCATTACTAAAGGACTACGGACCATACCTTACACAATAAATTCGAACTCGGATCTTTGCTCTGATCATTCCCCAGTACAGCTGGTTATTCTTGATGAGCCCAACAACGCACTAAGACCACCAAAGCTAATCAACGGAACAATTGATTGGGATGCTTATAGAGCATTTCTAGATTCCGCACTTTCAGTTCCAGGCTCTATTAAAACTGCAGAGGAATTAGAAGAGGCTGTGGAAACATTCACTAAAAGTGTCCAAAAGGCCGCTTGGTCGTCAACAATATCAAGGGCATCAAGTGAAAATCACCTACCCAAATACCCACAGTATGTAAGGGACTTGATCAGAGCAAAGAGAAGAGCTCGTAAGGTGTGGCAGACTAACAGACTACCATCAGACAGAAAAATTTTTAACAAACTGAATAATGAACTCAAACGACAAATCAAAAAAATAAACAAGACAAACTATGATACTTACTTAACAAACTTATCGATGGACGATGGGAGTTTGTGGAAGCATACTAAGAATTTGTTAAAGCATCGAGAGGTGTCAGTACCCCTGCGAAAAGAAGATGGTTCGTGGGCAGTGTCGGATAGGGAAAAGTCTGAACTGTTTGCTGATCACCTTTCCACAGTATTTACTCCACTCACGGACTTCACAAACATAGAACATGAATCTATTGTACTTGACACTCTGGAAATCTCTTTACAATTGACACCACCCCCTCCTTCTTTTACTCCCTCACAAGTAGCTCACCACATCAGACACCTCCCCAAAAGAAAAGCCCCCGGTTATGACTTAATAACAGCCGAGGTGCTCCAACAAATGCCTAGGAAAGCTCTAGTGTTCCTTACTACAATATACAACTGTATACTCAGGACTACTAAATTCCCCATTTAATGGAAATATTCTCTCATCAAAATGATTCACAAAAAAGAAAAAGACTTATACAATTCATCATCATACCGACCAATCAGTCTTCTTCCCATTTGTTCTAAACTTTTCGAAAAATTACTATACAAAAGATTAGTTGACATACTGACAGAAAACAATATAATACCAGACCATCAATTCGGTTTTCGTTCTTCCCATTCTACAATACAACAATTACACAGAGTTACTGACTACATTGCTGGAGCACTAGAGCAAAAACAATACGCAACTGGTGTATTTCTGGACGTCGCCCAAGCATTTGATAAAGTCTGGCACCAGGGGCTTCTCTTCAAACTTAAAACCATACTACCCCACACATACTATCTTATACTCCAATCCTACCTCTCCGACAGATTCTTCTCTATCCGGCAAGGGTCAGAGATTTCTTCAATCCGACCAATCTTAGCAGGAGTTCCGCAGGGATCAATACTGGCTCCGTTACTTTACATCATATATACTCACGATATACCTACCAACGCTAAAATTTTGACTGCAACTTACGCTGACGATACAGCAATTTTATCAAGACATCATAACCCTAGACTTGCCTCATTGAATATACAGAACCACTTACTTCAATTACAAAAATGGTACTCACTCTGGAAAATGAAATTAAATCACGATAAATCACAACACATAACTTTCACACTCAGACGAGATACTTGCCCCCCAGTTTTCATCGGCGACGACCAAATTCCACAGACAGACACTGTACGTTACCTTGGACTTCTGTTCGACAGAAGGATGACTTGGGGCCCGCATGTCAAAATGAAGAAAAAGACACTGAACATACGTTTAAAAATACTTTACTCACTTTTTTCTAAATCTTCTAAATTGAAAATCAGACAAAAACTGAATACATACACCTACTTACTTAAACCCATTTGGACATACGCCTCACAAATTTTCGGCTCAGCTAAAAAGACGCACTTACAAAAATTGCAAACTTTCCAATCAAAAATTTTGAGACTAATTACGGACGCTCCCAGATACGTAAGTAACCAAACTCTACATACAGACTTACAACAACCGACTATCCAACAACACATACGAACGCTTTACTCACGCTTTTTTGTTAAATTGGAAGGACACAACAACAGATTGATTAACCGCATGGCCACAGCTGACATGCCTGTTAGAAGGCGGCTAAAGAGAAGCTGGATGAGAGACCTCCTCACCTGAATTAGTATCAAGCCCGGAAAGAGGTGCTGCTGAGCACCTTCCTTTCCTCATGTCTTAATGCCATACGTTTTAATGCGTTGCTGCGGACCACGAATTCGCTGATTGTCGCCGATCGCTGACAGGTGCGAATCAACGTATGAAGAGAAAAAAAAAAAAAAAAAAAAAAAAAAAAAAAATATTATTAAATATTTAACAGGAAATATTTTTCATGAAAAAGCATTTTTTGCTTAGAATGAAGAAAAATTTTCAATAAAAAAAAAAATTCCTATTTGAAATATGTTCCAGTTTTTATGTAAAAAGCACAATTTCTTAGTTACTTAAAAAAATGTTTAAGATAATTTTGCGAAAAATTGAATTCGAAAGTTTGAATTTTGAATCTGAAAGTATTTCCATTGTTGTTTTCCCTTGCCCAAAGAATTAAGGAATTATTTTATGATTGAAAACGTTTGGTAAAAATTAAGAATAATAAATCTTTGGAAGACGACAACTGTTTTTATTGAATTAAGGGATTGCAGTTATAAACACAGTATGAACTTCTAAATACAAAAAACAGCATATTGTCAACCATGTGAGGTTTATTTTTTTCGACAAGTAAAAAACTTCATTAAAAAAATACGAAATTGCCCTGAAATATTGAGTGATGGTCGTCAGGAAATTAGTTCAAGGGAAGATGCTCTGAAAATTCATTCCTTAATTCATCACCAATTATCATCTCCATTATTTGTTGACATGGTAAAATATGCTTGGTTTGCATCCAAGTTAATTCCAATGAGAGCAATATTTGAAAATGTCAATCAAATATGTTTTCCTGATGGAATGAAAAAGGAAGGAAACTGCAACTGCAAAGGTGTACCTTTTATTAAATGCTCTCATTGCCGAAAAACTTATGTTTTAGCTGTTTTTTTGATAAATATCACCCTTACGAGAGTGGGGTGCAAACGCATATTTTTAATTTCCTAGTTAGTATTTTAGGATAATTTGGTATTTTATAATGTTTATGTAGTCCAGGAAAAGTCTGAAACATTTTCCTGACAAAAATATGTTTTTGGACAAAAAAGATTTTAATTTTAATTTTTCAAAAATTTATCACATTAAATTTAAATATAGGTAATACTATTTTACGAGCATAAATTTTTTGGTGACAAGCTCTTCAATCCAAGCAAGGAAAATTTGTTATGAAAATTATTCCCTATTAAATATTTATAATATATAAATATAAATTTAGAAGATAAAAAAAAAGAAAAAAAAAACTTCGTCTCAAAATAATTTGTTTTTAAATATAAATATTTAGTTTTTGAAGTAAGAAGCTGAAAAAAACGTAGTTTATTCAATTTACAAAGTAATGGAATTGATTTTTAACGTTACCGAGATCGCGAATATAACACAAAATTGAATGATTTATTCTGGGTTTCGCCTCTAGACTCTAATTTCGCCAATCCCCTATACACGTGTCTAATATTTTTTAATACTCTGACATGCCTGAAAATTTCATTGAAATTGGTTGAAGGAGCCTTGAGCAGCGGCAACTTTGTTGATGCAATTTTTGGCTATTTTCGTTCCTAAGAATATTTTTTTCTCGGCTCAGAAGGCCCATTGGCAAGAACCTTCGGACACGTATCTAATATTTTTGAATATAGAAACTCGAAAAAAAGTTTCATTGTAATCGGTGACCCCACGTCCGTAGCCTCCCCTTGTAAGTATATTATAATATAATTTTCATAACTTAATCTACCCTTTACCGTATATCGGTATTTGGGCACCTACAAACAGAGCGTTTCTCTATCCTCAACCAGCTGCCTTCTCCTCCTCGAATCCATTCCACTCCTGTTAAAGGCTTTTTTAATTCCTTCCCAGTTCTTTCTTGGTCTTGTCCGTGGCGGCCTGCTGTTCACTCTCACCTAGTGAGCAATTAGGTCTTCGGCCATTCGTTAGTTCTCTTCAATTTTTCCTTTGCAGATCTCAGGGACAAGTTTGCTTTTATGGTTGTATTTCTTACACGACCCCGTCTGGTTTTCCCCTCCATTTTTCTTAGATTTGGCTCTTGTGCTCAGATATGAGGGTTCAAGACTCCCTTGCATCGTTCAGAATCGGGAGGAATGTGTTCTTTGAGACAGTTGGGGACACATCAATATCATCTTCTTCATTATCATTACCCATTGCAGTGAAAGTTTTTCAAAGTCATTAATCTTTATTGGGTAAATAAATTAATTTTAAATGCTTGAGCATCACTTTTATTTCAAAAACTAAAAGGAAAATCATTATCAACTTAATGCTACAATCACAGGTCATAGAAACTCACATTAACCTTTTCGTAATCAGAAATCAAAAATTGTATTTGTGTAAGAACCCAGTAAGTAACTGTGATTATATAACAATGTTTTTAATGCAAGTACAGTACTGTCCAAGTGTCCCCTAGTTTAAATCGGCGTCATACAAATTCCTCAGACAGAAAATGTACGCTACCTTGGATCTACGCTGGCCTTGAAGACCCTAGGTTGTTCTCTTCTCCTTAGGATTATACATTAGGAGCGTTGGACTGGAGAGTTTGAATTTCTGTGTTACGAAGTGATAATTTTTATATCCTGTTTAAATATTTGTGTTCTCATAATTTGTGTGGCATTGAAAATTGTTATCTCTCTTTAAATAAAAATCCACGTAAGTGTTACAATAATAATTTTTTTTTTGTATCATCGTATTATACATTATTTTTATTTTTTTGGTATGAATGTATTAGCTAGCTATAAGAATAAGTAATAAAAATTCCGATATTTGCCTTAATTAAACTATAATCAGCGTCGAAGCTATCAAGCTTTAAAATGATTATGGAAAAAAAAATCAGGTTCAACAATCAAAGCCGAAAGGTACTCGCCTGGAACCCCTGGAGAAAACAAATGAGATCCTGATCACATCTGTTCCAAATGGACGGAGCGGGTTGTTATCATGGAAGGCCGCCGCTGTGACAGCTCGATATGACGCAGGTGGGGGCTAACTCTTTAGCAAGCTTAGGATCAAGGGACTGTGAAATTGTCTTCCTCAGCCTTCTTTCAGCATTGTCTTCTTATATTATTTTAATCTAGAAGATCCGAAGAAAATCCGAATCTAAAATATTAAAAAATTGAAAAAAAAAAAAAAATTCAAATCCGTTGTTCTAATCAAAACTTAAAAAAATATTTAGAACTGCAGATTAGAATATGAGTAGGTATGTAAATAAATAACTATTAAACCTCTTAACAATAATAATAAAAATTATAATAAAGTAAATTTATTATTTCTTCACTTTTTACAAAAATTTGCACAAGCATGAAATGGCCATCCGACTGCTGGAGTGACTCACAAAAGTGATCAAAGAAAGTAACAAAAAAAATTACAAATGCTCAAAAACAATGACATATATAAACACAATGAGAAAATTATGATCAGTCAGCATAGTACATAATTATTATCGTGTACGTCTTGGAGGCGTATCATTACCAACAATGTTTGAATATTGTCACTACCACAATGGGAGTCCTAAATTTTTCCTATGCAGGTTTAATTAGGATAGGGATCTTTAACGAGTACCTGACATCGTACAGGCTCGGGACCCCCATTTTACGTCCTATCCGAGGGACGGCCTGGCTAAGGATTTTTTACTCCCATTAAAAAATCCTAGGGCCACCGCTGGTCGCGAACCCACGACCTTCAGTGTTGTGGGTTGCCACGCTAACCACTACACCACAGGTGACCCCTTTACTTTCATAGCGTTCTTCTTCTTTTCTTCGTTCTTAATTTTCATAAGTTCTTCTTCTTCTTTGATCCCTGTGAGAACTCCGAGCCAGGGACAAGATACTAGCGGCAACGGCTCCGAATATCAATATTGTATGATGTAATACATAACATATATTATAACACGAGCAGATCCTACCAAAATAAGAAAGAACTCCAAATTTTATCCAATTCCAGTTTCCAGTTTGAGAATTATAGTCATTTAAACTTTTGAGATAATTGAAGTTCCGGTGACGACTTGAGCTCAAAACCAATTCGTATGTATTAAGATTTTCCTATGTGGAATGGGTATTAATTGAACTGGAGAGAGATTTTTGCTCATGGCATTTTTCGATGACTGTTTTACAACTTGAAAAAAATATAATTTTATATGTTTTAGAATTTTTTTTTCCATGATGAAAAATAATCTCTGTAATATTTATGGTATCATCCGATTCTGTATGAAATGCGGAATTAATGAATAAATTTTGAAAGCTTCAGTTCAATTAATACCCATTCTACATAGGAAAGTCTTAATACATACGAATTGGTTTTGAGCTCAAATCGTCATCGGAACTTCACTTATCTCAAAAGTTCAAATGACTATAATTCTCAAACTACTTGTTGGAATTGGATAAAATTTAGCGTTCTTTCTTATTTCGGTATGTACTTAATACCTACAAATTTTTATCAAAATCTAAGAGGAGGAGGTCAAATTTTAAACTTCGACTGGATGATTTGACGTGGAATGGCCCAAGGGTTAAAGTTTTTATTTATTACATTTTAAACTTGACCATAATGTGTTAATGAATGACACATGTAAAAGAGACTAATAAAGAATAAAATTGGAACAGGGTTTAGTGCAATCGCAATAGACAGCAAAAATGTACAAAATTAATCTTTTGATATAATACATATTAATTAAATTCAGAATATAACACATGATGATATGAGATATCGAATCAGAAGGTTATAATAATAGGTGCACAATGTTTTTTATTAACCTGTATTTTGCTAAAACATATAGATACGATGTTTTCCCTGCAGGTGAAAAGACGAATTGGAAAAAAAAAACGGATTTTCCAATTCCAAGCCGGAAAAAAATAGATTTATGCTTACCCACCCTAAATATCAATGGAAATAAAGTGTTGTGTCAATAAATCAACTTACACCGCCATCTATTGGAAATTTATAGAACTTAAAAATAATCACACTCTTATTGTAGTATAATGTGCATTTAACTTGCAATAAAAGAAATATTGTGGCCAATAATCGAAATAAATAACTATCCTATCTTTTAAGTTGGACAAAATTATACACAATAAGCCAAATTTCATCAAAATCGGTTGAGTAGTTTCTAATTTTACCTCTGACAAACATCGGAACACGATATTTTCATATATATAAAGATTTACTTTAAGTGATTTGAATTATAATACATAGTATTATTATATTACAAAGGGGTAATTATTTGTCTAATAATTAATTATATGTACCTTGTTGGAGGCCAAGCTGGCAGGTGCAGAGACATTGCAAGTGTTGCCTAGTCAGGATATTGCAGACCTATATATAGCTCTCGGGATTCACACCTGAGCAGTCCACGGTTTATTTATCCAATAGCTGAATAAATTTACCTATAGCATTTTCCAAAATTTATAACAATTTGTTTTATGACCCACGCTTTGCGAGGCAAAGAACGTGGGTCTTAGTAAAGTTTATTTAGGGCTGGTGAATAATGTGGATGATCTGTGTTAATGTGGACTGTATTTAAATTGGTTGTACAAAAACACTCTTGGTTTAGCCGAATAGGGTGCAATAATGTTAGTGGGTTATTAATGAATTTGGCTGGATATAGTTTTAAATTATTTTTTGGCTTGAATTTTGTGCATGGTACCTGTGGAAAGTGCTGACTGGTGCTCCTCCTCTCATTCTATGGTTTTATGGGAATTTTTCTGCGGGCTGTGATTGGTTGGTGGTTAGTCTTCCATTTTTCCCTGGTGGCCAGTGATCCCCTGGCTAACTACTCCATTCTATGGAATGAACAGCTTCTTCATATGAACTTTAAGTACTCCCTAGGCCTAGGAGTTCACGTTCTCTTTGGATTAAGTCCTGAACTTTCCTGTTCTTTGCTTGCCAGGCTGACAAAGGAGTTCTGTCATTCACCAAGAGATGGCGCCACTGGAGACACTGACTATTGCACCTGTGTTCAGAAGGGTGTTCTGAACACAATTAACTCTTAACTACTCACGTCGGGTCATATTGACCCGTACCAAGTTTCATTTCATTCTATTTACAACTTTTTGGCATTGAATGATCAACAAACTTTGACATATCCTTTGTTTTGGATCCAGTTAGATCTTCTCAGTGTCTGAAAAATAAGGGAGGTGTTTATTTTATCTAAATCGATATTTTGATCCGAGGTGAGTAGTTGTGTAAGCCATTTTTTGTGTGTCCGATGCGAGGACTAAATTTGTATAAAACCACTCATTTCTTACCTGTTTTAACTGCAAAGGTTGTTCGTAGAAATTTTTTTGAATTTAAATCAAAAGAGACTATTTTAATAATAGTAATGTTAACGAGCTCCTTTATTTTAGTACTTCACTTCAGACCTATAATTCAACATGTTATACATATTTTAAAACTTTCATTTATTGTATACATAATTAAATATATATTTTCAAGCCTTCTCCTATTGTTTAAAACTAATATCTTACACCCTAAGGTTGTTTAATTTTTCTTTGTGTTCTGGGTCATATTGACCCGAGGTGAGTAGGTAAGTAACATTTATTCGGGTGAGTAGTTAAGGGTTAAAGAAGGTATAATAAGAAAACCATATTATAATACCTTCAAAATAATAATAACAATAACAAATTCCTTAACGTTCTGAGCGTTGTTTGCTCTGAATCGAATCTCCTTTATTTTAAAAAAATATGATTGATAATTTTCTTGATAAATAAAAATACGAGAAAGTTATTATTAATCAAAAATCAAAAAGTCCGGGAAACGTCTCCAATATTGTTAGAACTCGTGGAATCAGTTAATTATTTTTTATTAAAATCGATGACGCACTGACACTGAAATCTTCTTGTGAAAAAATGTATATTAAAAATTATTTTGATACGATTTCTTCGAAATCATATTTATGAAACGAAAATTAAATCTGTTATTGTGAACTGCCACGTGCCAAGCTGCGCGTCAACAATTCTTTTCCTTTATAGGATATAAAATTTCTTTCTAAGAAAATAAAATGTTTGATATTTGATCAATTTAGTTGTTATTTTGATTATTTGTGGTTGGTATTTTTTTTTAATTTTTGTATAAAATATTTTTTAAAAATATATTTACTGAAATATGTTTCATGAATAATTACAACATAAATCCTCAAACCTGTAAGAAGGATGTCGAAACGTGGTATTTTAAAAGACTGCTGACCCCTCAAGTGTTAATCCGTAGCAGTATATATATATATATATATATATATATATATATATATATATATAGCTCCGCCGTTCCTGGACAATCACCGTTCATAGCCAATAGATTGCTTGGCAACATGATCGCTATGTCATCCTACAAGTCATATCTTTTCGAGAGATTTTACTCCGTTCAACAGGGATCAGAAATTTCATCAATTCCTCCAGACCTAGCGAGAGTACGTCAAGGTTCAATGTTGACTCCTCTCCTCTATTGGTAAGAAGTCATGTTGAACTACATTTCACCATAGTGGGTACAATTCATATAATTTCTGGAAAATTTTCTCTTAGGCACTTATACCCTTTTGCATTTTCATGCTTCATTTTACAATCCTAACCTATTCCAAAGCTATTTATATAAACAATGTTATTATGTGTAATGATGTTTTTTAGGAATAAATTTACTCATTTCCCTTAACTTTAATTTAGTATTAATAGTCTAACGAGTAAGCCACAGAAAACTGTAACCGGGTTTAGCTAGTTGTATTTATCTCTCGTTTATTTATCAATGCTCCAATTAACAAATTAATTAAAAAACTAACTGTTTTAATCAAACATAACCATAATTACTAATCAATAACGTACTATATCTTATCGTAGTAAACAACATAATTTATATATTCGTCATAAAACACTATTTATTAAATAGACCACCAAAACAACTTCAGTGATTGAAACACCTCAAATTATATTTATATATAAATTTATCAAAGTTAGGGGCGAGGAGTTTTGATATATTCTAAGCACAAACTGACCTAATAAGATTTGTGTCATTGAAACACGTACAGTTATCGATGTCCACACAGAGAGACTTAATTTTGAATTTTTACTTATTGTTTTGAAGTTTTTTTATAGGAAGTTATATCTTTCGATTCCAATGGTATTGTAACGTGAAAAAAAAAAAAAAAAAAAAAAACCAAATTGAAAACAGTTCTAGACTACTTTGCTTGGCAACATGATCGCTAACAAGTTAATCTCTTCTTACCTGTAAGAACTATAAAAATATTTTCATAGATAAATATTTAATTACCATATATTTTTTAATTCAATCGCTCATCCTTCTCGGGAACCCTTGCTGTTTCCTTCATTGCAGGGTCTTACAGGGAACACCACGACTATGTGATTGTAGTGATATTTATTTCATTGTATTCATCATGGAAACAAACAAAAAAATAATTGAAAAGAGCTCTAGAATTTTTGTTGGAACAGTTGGAACAAACTGTTCTAGTACATGATTGTGACTGTTGGAGAATCTTCTATGGTTGTCGGAAACCTTCTAGATTGTTTTAATTCTGACTAAATATAAGGAGGGTTAGACTGGAGAGTTAGTCTTGCTCTGAAGCTTGAATCATATGGTTATTTTTGTGTTACTGTATCGTTAAATGTTATTACTTTATGCAGAATTGTTAATGATTATGTTTTTTATTATTGTCTGACATTTTGAATTATTACTTTTCTTATATAAAAATTATTCAAACCGATAAGTGTTACTATATGTAATTTCTAAAACTGAACCAGCCCCGTTTTTTGTTCGTTTTTTTGTTTATCCATCTTACGGCGAACCAAACTTTATTATATCATTTGAAAGCTTGTTTGCTTAACGCCCCTTTAAACAGACGATGGAAGTGTAAAGTGGGAGTCCTAAATTTCGCCTATCCAGGTATAATTAGGATAGTGATCTTTAACCAATACCTGACATCGTACAGGCTCGCAATATCGATTTTACGTCCTGTGGACAGCATTTAGTCTCTTTAAAAAAAACTAGAGCAAATACGGGACGCGAACCCGTTAGCATTGTAAGCTACTATGCTAACCACTATACAAAAGGTGACCTCGTCTGTTCGGTATTTTTATTTTATTTTATTCCAATCAAAGATAATCCTTTTTTTTATTTTTGGTTTTTAAATTTATATTTCAATTTGAATTTGCAATTGGGTTATCAGTGGCATCAAGATGGCATTTGGAAGGGTTTAGAATTCCGGGGTCAGCCATTTTTTTGCGCACTTGCTTCATTCATGTCGAACAGTAAGCATCATCGTGTCTGTGATCTCCAATTAGAGTCCGCCGATGGTTTGGTTTGTACCTCTCGGGTATCAAATTCTTACAATTTTCTTCCTCCTGGGTATGAAATTTATAATCATTTTGAAGTTTTCTCTTCAACCATCATTGTTTGCCGCTGACCGCAAAATTCAAGAAGGACGAGCAACAGGTGAAAATTTCCTTCATCCTAAATCCTCATTTCACCCTTGCCCGAAATTCCGAATCAGCGTACAGCGAAAGCTTGGTAAGTTGCATTAAAGACTTATTCATTGTTTTTATTTTAAAGTTCATTTAATTGTTTTAATTGCTTTTCCGAGCTCACCAGAGCGAAATAATTTTATTATCCCCTTTTTTACGTTGGTGATATTAATCAGATTAATTGTATCTTTTCCCCTTTTTTATTTTCACTAAATTTGTCGTACATCGTCATTTGAAAGCTCATTCATGTCTACAGTTTATGCATTCTTGAAAACTCTATGATGAACATTTGATTGCACTTATTTCCGCTAACAAAAATTGCAAGACCATAAATATTATCAGGCACCTAGTGTTACTTATATCGAAACCTACGTAACCAATCTTAATAAAAATTTAGTGCTCTTCTGAATAGGAAAAAACTAAAAATTTATATCTCTTTCTAATTATTTTCTACAAGAGATAAATAAAGATACAAGTGGTAGCTGAAAAACACCAAAACAATCTGGAAGGTTTGGTAAGAAAGTTAATATACAATTGCTAATATTCTTTCGCCTTTACTTATTCGAAAAACCCTGTTATCTAATCGCATAAGCATTACATCTCACAATCTCAGATAGGAAGGACTGCCTTCAAGCACGGTTAGATCAATAACAAGATTCGTAATTAATTAATCCTTTGATAGAGCACCGTAGTTCAAAGTCTAATATACGCTCCTCTGTGACCGGAAACAATATCCATGGTTAAATCAAAAGCTTTTACCTTACCAATGTTAATATAATATAATATATTATATTTAAAATGTACTTATTACTATTTCGAACCTTTGGCATTATCACCATTCCATTTTGGAAAAAATTAATGAAAATTTATACCGTAAATGTGACATTGTTTTAGTAAATCACGGATATCTAGTTAAAAATTGATATTTAATTTCAATATCTCAATTTTCAATGAACGGAAAGCCGGAGATAAAATATATATATTTTTTCTCTCTGAAATGCATCGTTTAATTCAATTGATTGTGTAAATTCTAACGAACCGTTTTATCCTGATTAATCCGATCAAATTACGGTACAACTTTTTTTTTCGAGTGTTGAGTGTGTAGTCATGTTTATAGTATATTTATTCATTATAGCGAAATAAAAAAAAACAAAATGTAAATGATATTTATGATGAAGTGGAAGGAAAGAGGAAAAAGAAGTGCTCTGCATGTAGAATATATTGTAAAAATGTCATTTTAATTTATGACAAAATGAGAAATAAAAAAAATAGACAGGCATAATAAATTATATATGATGAAAAACCTGTACAGCTAAAACCCAAGTGTTGGGTTCATTACTGTGCAAGGAAATACAGCTTCTTAGTATGCGGTTGTACAAGGAGGTGATTTGACCGTGATCACTCACAACCGACAGGTTTCCCTCCTAATTTTTCAATTAACCCTTAACTATTCACCCGAATAAATGTTACTTACATACTCACCTCGGGTCAATATGACCCAGAACACAAAAAAATATTTAAATAACCTTAGGGTGTAAGATATTAGTTTTAAACAACAGGAGAGGGCTTGAAAATATATATTTATTTATGTATACAATAAATGAAAGTTTTAAAATATGAATAATGCTTTGAATTATAGGTCTGAAATGAAGTTATAAAATAATGGAACTCCTTAACATTACTATTATTAACATAATTTCTTTTGATTTAAAATTCAAAAATTTGTCTACAAACAACCTTTAAAGTTAAAACAAATAAGAAATGAGTAGTTTTTACAAATTCAATCCCTGCATTGGACACAAAAAAATGGCTTGCACAACTACTCATTCGGGCCAAAATGGTATTACCTTACCAATGAGTAACCCTTCCCATATACATACAATAAAATTATCACAAATTAGTTAGTTTTTGCAATAATTATAACTACTGTTTTCGCTTAGCTTCTACTTCTTTGTAGAAACTATCAAGTAGGGATTTTACCGAAACCAAAAGCATCATTATATTTGACTCACCCGAATAAATCCATCTATTTAGGCTTAGGAAAACACCAGCACTCGGGACCGGACATCGTCTTTAGCTTTTTACATAACCTATTTTCCGTATATACACTCGACTACGATTAGCCTATTTTTTTTAGTCAATATCGCATAATTATTTGTATGTTGTGATATGGTATCGACATATTTAAGGAGGGGGGGTGCAAAACTCGTTCGTTCCACACGAACACGTTTTTCATGAAACTCAAAAAACTTACCACGTCTTGTAGAGTGGGCAAAAAAAAAAAAAAAAAAGAAATGCCTTCGAAATTTAAAGCTACTCTGTGGAAGTGAGCTTGGAATGAAAATTATTATAACCACAATTTATTATGCTAGTATGGTGCTGAGTGATGACGGCGTATTTCCTTCATCGAGGTTCACATTATATATATATATATATATATATATATATATATATATATAATACATATTTATATATCGTCACGGTAGTGGCAACACCGGATATCTCATTTTTTTTAAACTTTACGGGAGAGCAATAAAACTATTTTTTACGCCACTAGTGCAACATTTTTAGTTTTTTACGTTTTTATTATGACGATATAGAATCCTTTTATCAGAGAAAACTTTTAGGTGTTGACTAATTTGAAAATCGACAAAAATTCTTGAGATAACCTTTGTTGTGGTATGCAGGCTTTAGATAGCCGGTGTTGTGTTGTAAAATTTCTTCTTACAAAACCATGTAAAAGTCAAATTACTGACTTCGCAATTTTAAATTGCTGACTGAACTTAATTTTTTTTTCAACTTATCTCCTATCTAAATTACTAGAAACAGGAAAATAACAAAATAATAATGAAATCCGAAAGTTATATTAGGTAGGTGATTACATAGAAAATTAAAAGCATAAACATGAATTGTAATAAAATAAGATTATTATCTTATTTTACATATAGTAAAATATAGATTAAATAGTATTTTTTTTTTTTTAAACAAGAGAATCAGTCTTTTCGTTGTTGTGAATTTATTCCAGTATTTTTTTCTTCAAAGGTTTAGGCTGTATATATATATACACAATGTACATTTGTATATAGTTATTGTGTGAATGAGTCCTTACAGCTCTAATATCAATGTCTTTTATTGTGGCCGTTCTGCTATAATTCTGCCGATAAATAAAAAAAAAAGACTTTTTTGTTGGAATAGTTACAAATTGTTCTAGTGCCCGTTCGTGAATCTTCTAGACTTTTCGGAAACCTAGACTGTTCCTCATTATTGCAGAAAGTAGAGAAGCCTTGTACGATGCACTACAGCTGTGGGAGGAAGCTCTAAGTCGGAAAGGCATGACCATAAACCCGAACAAAACAAAGTATATGGTTGTGTCCAAGAGTGGCTCAAGGGAAGAAGAGACTGTGGCTTGTAGAGATATAAATTTGGAACAAGTAGACGAATACCAATACTTAGGAGTCAAAATCCGTAATGACGGCAGGTTGAACTCCGAATTAAATCAGCGCATAAGAAAAGCAACTAACATCTATTACAAACTCCGAAACGTCATTATCGGAAAGAGAGAAGTGGAGCTGAAGACAAAGATGACTATATACAAGCAAGTCTTCATCCCTACGCTGACCTATGCAGCTGAAAGCTGGCCTAGCACCAATAAATATGAGCCGTATACAGGCCACAGAAATGAAATTCCTGAGAAAGGCTATGGGTAAGACAAGATAGGACCGTGTGAGAAACCCTAGAATAAGAGAAGAAACAGGACAGGAACCTCCATTAAACATCATTCATAGAAAAGAATTGAGGTGGTTTGGCCATGTGCAAAGAATGCCAGTCAATAGATTACCCAAACAAGTGTGGGAATCAAGAACAGAAGGGAAAAGACAACGCGGAAGACCAAGAAATAAGTGGGAGGATCTTATAACAGAGTTGGCCAGGAAAAGAGGACTCACGTTAGGTGAGCTTAGGAAGTTAGCAACTGATAGAGAAATATTCAGAAGATGGCTACAGGCTGCCCCGACACCGTAAGGTACAAGGGTTGGATAAAGAAGAAGAAGAAGTAATTAATAACTTTCCGGTTAAAGTAGAAGCAGACGGGAAACTAAATCAAAGTAAAGGGATTATTTGGTGCCCCGAACTAAATCATTGTATAATTGAGGAAATAAAGGATGAATTAAAACCACAAAATATAGCCGATGTTAAAAGATTAACGTAATATAAAAAATAATGAAAAACACCGCGAGCCGCGACCGTCATTTATCCCCAAAAGCGAAATATCCTATGAATAGTTTTTACGATTTGTTTATGTCCTTGTATGTTAAAAACTGAAAATTATTTACATTGTCTCCGTAGCGGAGCCCTCGAGTTTGAAGACATATTTTAAATTGCTCCGCTCCGGAGACCTCGAGTGCAAAGGGTTAAATATAAATTTTCCGTTTTAAATTTGAATTTTCAGGAATTATTAATAATATTATAGTGTGAAACAAAACAATATGGTTTCAGTTTGTTACATTGAAAGAGTTCTGGACTTGTTGTTGGAACGGTTACTAACTGTTCAAATACCTGTTCTTGATTATTAGAAAATCTTCTGCGCTTCTCGATTAACTTCCTGAAAGTTCGATTTCAGACTTATA
This sequence comes from Aelia acuminata, assembly GCA_911387785.2. NCBI lineage: Eukaryota > Metazoa > Arthropoda > Insecta > Hemiptera > Pentatomidae > Aelia > Aelia acuminata. The sequence goes on from OU426982.1 coordinate 15,572,806, forward strand.
AAACTAAGAAGTAGCAATGGACTGGAGCTTGCTATTGCTCTGTAGATCGAATCATATGATTACTTTTGTGTTACCGTATCGTTACAAGTTGATACTCTTTGTGACCTTGTTGATTATTTGAATTTTATTGTTTGTCTCACATTATGTCTAATAAAAAATATTTAAACCCACATTAATATTTAAATAGGATTTTTTAAAATAAGATTTAATTAGGCATTACTAAGGACTGATTCCTTTAACTTCAACTAGTTTAACGACTAAATCAGGTTATATAAAAAATACAAACAACATTTAGACAGAAATCTTTAACATTTTATTTTCCACGTTCAAGGTAGCACTTTGCAGCTAATGGTGTTGGTGGAGGATTATCTCGTGCTGATGGTAGTGCTTGCTGTTGTGGTGCTGAGTGCTGGTTGGGTAGTGGCCCCCATAATGCCCGCTCTCACTAGCTGTAGAGTAACTGTAGTGATGTGAGCTGGGTTCCTGGTACAGCGGCAGTCCGTCCTTGGTAACTTTGGCGCTGAAGCCACTGTGTTTGTCGGCTGTGTAGTGGACCTCTCGGACGGACCCGTCGGCCTCCTTCAGCTTGTAATATCCTCTGACGTAGTCCCCGTCCCTCGACTCCGCTTGGCTCTTTATGTCGTGGGTGTGCGGATCGTGGACGCTGTATTCGAACTTGTAATGAGGATGGGAGTCCTGAGAAAACAAATATATCAATATAGCTGAGAGTGGGGAACAGTGAGACGTAGTTAACTGTGAGACAGCTCATAAACCAATTGCAAGGACCCAGTTAGTGTAGGATTTGCTGTAGTGCAGAATATTAGTCAAATCAGCTTTTCCATGAAAGAAACAAACATTATCATACGTTTGTAACTATTTCTGTTTCATTTTGTTTTCGAGGAAAGTAAACTTTTTTTTTGTGATTTGCTTTCTCGTTAACAGTATGGGTACTATTGTACCTTTCACCGAATTTATGTTAATGTCCTTTATTCACCTACTAAAACTCTTTGTATTGACCTTTAAACGGCCAAAGATTGTTCACTTCAGAAACAGAAATTAATAATGAAAGAGGGCAATTGAGTGAGTAAAACGGGAACAGTGAGGCAGCCTACGAAGCCACTTCAACTGTTATACAGGAAATTTTACTGCCGAATCTCTAGAAGGAAGGAGTACCTTTAAAGGACCTGGGCATCAACAGTAGTTATTTTCATTAAAATATAATATATAATTTGTTCATTACATCACCTAATTTTATATAAGTTCTACTTCATTTATTGTCACTACGTGATTTGGTAATTAATCTCAAATTCTCGTTGCACGTATTGGTCCCTAAATAAAAGAAATAAAAATAATATCAGGTAAATTTTGTCATTATTTAAATGTTCTGAGAGGGCTCGAAGGGGGAAGGGCCTTTTTTTTTTCCTATAAAGTACCTTTGTATTTGTTTATATGGAGAAATTATCTGTCTCTCGTTTCCCCTAAAAATAAGAAAGGGCTAAATAGGAAATATGAAAAAAATCAAGTAAACACATACTGGAGAAAAAAAGAAAAATATTCCGTCAACTCATAAAACGCGTTGAGCCCACGCATGCGGAATACGCCTTTAATGACAGGACATAGTTTTTAATTAAAGCCGTTCGGTTCATTTAATGGAAATGATCTGTTTCATGGTAACTAAATGAAATTTTCAAGAATTAAATGGAAAATTATAAAATCATACGACTTAAAGTATTATGCTTGCATTGCCGAATTATCCCAAAAAGGAACTTTTATTTAATAATAAAAAAAATTAGTGTACTTCAGAGAGCAAATAAAAACAAAAATAAGAAACGAATGTGGAAAAATATGTGATTTTTAGAAATGGCAATAAAAAAAAAATCTGGTGCGTGCGCGCAACACACAACTTTCACTTACCAACTTACTTAGAATAGAAATTGACGTGTTTTGCTAAACATCATTTCCCAAAGTCACACATTTTTCTACATTCATATCTTATTTTTGTTAATCGTTAAAGCCGTTTTTGAGTAAATAAAAAAAAACCCGAGAAAATGATACAAAATTTATTATGTAAAGTCCCCCCTCCCGTAGATCAATTTTGATGAAATTTTTACAGTCATATCTCGGGCATATAAATACATCAAATACTCAGTTTGATCAAAATCGTTAAAACCGTTTTTGAGTAAATAAAAAAAACACGTGAAAATGATACAAAATTTATTAAGTAAAGTCCCCCCTCCGGTTGATCAATTGTGATGAAATGTTGGTTATCACATCTTTGGCATATAAATACATCAAATACTCAGTTTGATCAAAATCGTTAAAACCGTTTTTGAGTAAATAAAAAAAACACGTGAAAATGATACAAAATTTATTAAGTAAAGTCCCCCCTCCGGTTGATCAATTGTGATGAAATGTTGGTTATCACATCTTTGGCATATAAATACATCAAATGCCAAGTTTGATCAAAATCGTTACAACCGTTTTTGAGTAAATAAAAAAAACATGTGAAATTGATACAAAATTTATTAAGTAAAGTCCTCCCTCCGGTTGATCAATTTTGATGAAATTTTTACAGTCATATTTCAGGCATATAAATAGATCAAATACTCAGTTTAATCAAAATCGTTAGAGCCGTTTTTGAGAAAATCGAAAAAAACTTAAAAAGTTATTATATAAAGTACCCCCTCCCTTTGAGCAATTATGATGAAATCGCTGTCACATCGCGGGCTTATACATACTCTAAATACCCAATTTCAGGTTCGCACGGTTATTAGTTTTTGAGCTAGTCTGTTCACACACACAGACCATTTCGCGGGACTTGGTTATTTTGACTCAGGGGACCCCAAAACGTGTATTTCCGTTGAAAACCGGAAGTCGAAAATTTTCACGATCGCAATACTTCCACTTACTATATATTTCATATATAGGTAAGTGAAAGCAAAAAACACGTAAATCTAAGTAAGTTGGTAAGTGAAAATTGTGTGTTGCGCGCATCGCACCAGATTTCTATGTTAATTATCAGGAGAATATTTTGTAATATCTTTTATTACTATATTTAGTTTTGATATGGTGCCTCACTGTTCCCCGGCCAATGTCTTAGTGTTCCCTGCAGTGGGGTACACTCAAACAAAAACCTTCTAGTGGTTTTATGAAAATAAATATTTTCGTGTGTAACGTTTTCAGATTTCATTTGTAGTAAGATGCACTACATAAATTTCAGAACTCCAGCTATGGTTTTTTTATTATTTTTGCAAATCACAAAAAACTGGGTCATTGTTCCCTACTCTCCCTTACGTGATATGTTTAATATTTTAGTTAGTTTTGCAACAATAAGAGTAACTTATCTAATTTATTACTTACGTAATGTTCTTCCCCATGATAGGAGCTATTGGCGAGGGACAGGAGAGTAGATACGATAGCTCCGAAGAGTAATAGCGTCTGTAATCATTAATAATAATTATTATTAATATATATTTGTATATTATTTACATTGATATATAGCATATATATAGAGCATACCTTGTTGGATATCATACTGCAGGTAGCTGGATTCTTTGTGAATAATGCCTTGAAAGGACCTGCAGGCCTATATATCGTAAATCGCAAAGGATGTACACATGACTAGCCTCGACTGTGTTGAAACATCAGTTCTTAATTAGAGCTTTTCGTCTTAGTGAAACCTTACCGAAAGATCGAGCCTTGCTATGAGTCAACTTTTTAATCGAGAAATTCATCAGCTTAAATCCAAAAATTGATAGTCTAAGGTAAAAATTAAGAAGCCAAATAAAAAACACTTTGACCTTGCATAGACGGTTATGCAAAGTTCCGGATTTGAAATATTACTCTAAAAGTAATTTTACTCGTTTTCAAAATATTTATGCGTATAGTTATCTATACGAAAGGATGATTAACTGTCAGGATTTTCAGTCAAAACATTTTTTATTTGGAAAGCCAACGTTTCGATCCCTATATGTGGATCTTCGTCAGAGCTGAAATAAAGACAAATATATGAGCGATATGTAAAATATCTATCTATACTGGAAGATGATAATTAATTGTTTATCATTTAATTATTAAATATAGATAGTAACAAAAAGAAAAAAAAATAATGGAAACCAAATCCAACTGATGTTATATTTACACGACATGGTTATTTTAGAAATCTCATAATTATACAAAAAATGGTAAAATTATACACGAATATTGGAATAAGTAGCTCTTTGAGTCCAGAATAGGTACCTCAGCTGTATAGCTCTGGACAAGGTAAATATCAGAATTGGGGTCACCTGTGGTGTAGTGGTTAGCATTGCAAATTACAATACTAAAGGTCGCGAGTTCGCGTCCCACGGTGGCCCTAGAATTTTTTAATGGGAGTGAAAAATCCTTGGCTATGCCGTCCCTGGGATATGACGTAGGTCCAGAGCCTGTACGATGTCAGGTATTCGTTATTTTAGTTATACGTGGATAGGCAAAATTTAGGACTCCCACTGTAGCATCGTCCGATTAGCCTTAGTAGCATAAAAGGGACGTTAAACGAACAAACAAAGATGCAAATTCTAATTTTCATATTTATTGTTACTATCTTTTATATTACGGTCAGATTTCTAATGTACCCATGTCAAGAAAACATACCATCAACTAGATTTTATTACTTCTTATTTTGTTACTGTCTGTAATTAATCTTATCTTCTAGCAATGATACTTGTCGTGTCGCTCATATACTTGTCATCAATTCACCCCTGATGAAGATCCATATGTTTGAATCGTAATATTTGTTCTCCAAATATAAAAAAAAATTACTGAAAATCCTGACAATTAATCATCCTTTCCCTTTTTTTGTACAGAAGTACGAATTTCGAATACAAGGTTACTCCTGTCATTGTAGAATAGAATCGAGAGTAGAATACTTTATGTTCAGTCAGCCGTTTATTGGCACTGAGTACAGTAGCGTAAAAATATGTCCTTTTTTATTGTTTTAAGAGAAACTCGTAAGTTTAACAATTAAAGCAAGGAAATGCATAAGGGTCTAAGTGCCTTCGCAAATTTTTACAGAAATGATGTGACTTATACCCTCTAGGGTCAACTACGGTCGGCGCTTACACCGATGCCATCTTTTAAACGTTCAATGAACTACTTTCTAACAAAAAAAAATTTCTTATACCCATTTCTGAAGAATGGCTTTGGCACATATAACAATTAGGGGTCTTTTGTACAATAAGCTTACACTTTTCAAGAACTAGTAAGGGTCTGGCCACACATGTCCGCACCGGATCCGGACCGTAGCAATAATATAGGTTATGTTCAGAATATTTTTAATTTAACTTACATATTACCTTTAGTTATGCCTAAAGTGGCCTGTGTCTGACATCTGTGGCCTCAACTTTAGGCATAACTAAAGATAATATGTAAGTTAAATTAAAAATATTCTGAACATAACCTATATTATTGCTACGGTGCGGATCCGGTGCGGACATGTGTGGCCGGACCTTAACAGTTACTCATTTTATTATTATTGTTATATTTTTTCTTAGAAAACATGTGTTACTTTACTAAACTCTAGGTTATGCTTACAAAACAAGATAAATGCTTGTTTATAAAAAAGAAAATAACTTTATTTAATAATGAACAAAAGAAATCATGCTGAAGGTGGCCAATATTCAAACATTGAATGCAATATTTTATGAAATAGGTCTTCCTTCTCATATCTTCTTCTCCACGCAAATTCACACAAATATGAATCCAATAATGCCCTACTTGTTCCGCATTCGATCTTGTTCCTTCGCTTCAAACTAGCCCACAAAGACTCAATTCTCTGTGTGTGGGCTCCAGTAATGGGATCTACAAAATTTTCACTATGATTTACTGGATAGTGCTTATATCGCATTCCATAATAATAAATAATAAATTTTCATTTTATGAAGTCTGGAGCACTTTTTCTCAGAATGGATTAATCCCTTCTTCTGAAGAAACCGGACTGAAACTTTCTCATTAGATATTAACGGGCTTAACTTAAGCAAATTCATTGTTAGTGTTTTTCATGTAAATCTGATAAAGGAATGCGTTTAAATACAGAATTAGGTTAGAGGTGAATCATATGTTCCAAATAATAATAAAATGAGTAACTGTTACTAGTTCTTGAAAAGTGTATGCTTATTGTACAAAAGACCCACAATTTGGCAAAAATAATGCATTTCCAGGCTTCAATTTTGACTTTCACTTACCTATATATTAAATATATAGTAAGGAAAGTATTGCGACCATGAAAAATTTCGACTTCCGGTTTTCAACGGAAATAAACGTTTTGGAGTACCCTGATTCCAAATAACAAGTCCCGCGAAATTGTCTGTGTGTATGTGAACAGACTAGCTCAAAAACTATAAGCCGTACAAAACTGAAATAGGGTATTTGGTGTATGTATATGCTCACGATGTGACAGCGAAAATTTCATCAAAATTGGTCAAACGGAGGGAGTACTATACGTAATAAATTTTGTCCCATTTTCTCGTGTTTTTTTTTTTTTTTTTTTTTACTCAAAAACGGCTTTAATAAATCGAAGAGTATTGAGAACTTCCAAGTTTTGCAATACAGATACTCTATAACTTATGGAGGTGAACAAATGTAAGCATATAAATGTGGAAAAATGTGTGAAGTTGAGGAATGCGTTTACATATTATCAAAACAAGTCAATTTCTAATCAAAGTTAGTTATTTTTTTATTTACTCAAAAACGGCCTTAACGATTTCGATCAAACTTGGTATTTAATGTATGTATATTTGACTGCCAAAATTTTATTAACCGTATTATGAAAATGAAAACTTTTATTTATTAATAAAAAGATTAATTTTACTTAAGAGAGTAAATAGGTGATGCTCAAATTTTTGAAGCATCGCAGGTGTGTAAAAATATGGTATAAGATAATAGTCTATAATTAATATAGGTATATTTTAGTCTAGAAACTTTTGTTCCATAAATAAATTAGCAATAATGAATCGAAAAGTGCTGAGAACTACCAAATTTTGCTATTACTATTATAAATGCTGCTACTGCTTATGGAGATATACAAATATAAGTATATACTTAAATGTAGAAAAATGTGTGAGGTTGAGGAATGGCGTTTACATATCATCGAAACACGTCGATATCTAATCTAAGTAAGTTCGTAAGTGAAAGTTGTGTGTTGCGCGCATAGCACCAGATTTGTAATAGACAGTTCGTTTCGAAGCAGTATTAAACTTAGGCTCCTTATATTTTTTATTTTGATTTATTTTGCCTGCTGCCAGTTGATTTTGTGAAGTAAAATCTCATTATCCTACTTAAGAATAAACTTTGAACTGCTGAAAGTTTAAGGCTTATTTTTTATGATTGGTGTTATTGATAAGCTCTGACGACTATTGTTTATATTCCCTTGTAATGTTGTACATAATATTTCGAGCATTCAATTTCGCTATTGAGTGAGAGTTAAGTTAAAAGAAAATTAAGATATATCAATGTTAATAGATTAAATTATATCAGAATTTTAATATTGTCGTTAATTATATTTGATTTGTTTGTTATCTTTTATAGTTGTTAGTTCATGAAATTAAATCGTATGTTAAATTATTTATTTAAATCTTATTATTTTAATCTTTTTTTTTATTTCTTATATCGTGCTCATGTTACTATACCTCGAACATAACAAGATCGTAAATACAATTATCTTTTTATTTTGTAAACATTTCTACATTTAGGCGGATTTATGCCCCTCGTCAGATGTGATAACACAATAAACTCGATGAATATTCATAGGTCATCAATGGCTGGACATGTAGGTAGGTATTTCTAAGTGATTAGTCGCACATAACCGAAGCAGACAATCGGGCACTGGGTTACCAGATCTATTACCCAACAGACCAAGTTAACCACAGATATATAATCTATCTGTTATTTACTTAACAACAAATGTTGCTCGAGCTAGTTAAGTGGCATATCAGTGTTCATTGAAACATTATGAATGCTGAATTCTATTTATTCAGGATGGAAGAACTTTTAAGTAAACTATTTAGACTTAAGTTAAATGAGGAGGAGAATAAGTAGTCATTCCTCGCTCAACCAAAAAGCCGGCACCTCAATGCCAACAGTGCAAAACACTTCTATCTGTGAGGCACTTGTTAGAGGAGTGCCCAGTTTATAAAAGAAAAAAATGCTAAATATGGTAATTCCACGGTCTCTCGCCAGAGCGTTAGGTAAAAATCCGTGATGATAATCATAGCTTTTCTTCGCCCTTTATAAATACGTGAAAAATTCCGACTTCCGGTTTTCAACGGAAATACATGTTTTAGGGTCCCCCGAGTCCAATTAAACATGTCCCACGAAATGGTCTGTATGTGTGTGTGTGTTTGTGTGTGTGTCTGTGTGTGTGAACAGACTAGCTCAAAAACTATAAACCGTGCAAACCTGAAATTAGGTATTTAATGTGTGTATATGCCCGCGATGTGACAGCGAGAATTTCATCAAAATTGATCAACCGGAGGGGGGACTTTACTTCATAAATTTTGTATCATTTTTACGTGTTTTTTTTTATTTACTCAAAAGCGGATCTAACGATTTTGATCAAACTGGGTATTTGATGTATGTATATGCCAATAATGCGATAGCCAACATTTCATCAAAATTGATCGAACGGAAGGGTTACTTTATTTCACAAATTTTTTTCCAATTTTTAAGTTGTTTTCAATTTTCTCAAAAACGGCTTTAATGATTTTGATCAAATTCGTCATGTTTAATGAAAATCAAGTCTTCTTTTATATAAGGTAAGCTTTATTATTATTAAAATGTTATGAGGGATTTTTTTGGGGGGTTTGGTGCTTTTTTTGTTTGTTTGTTTCCTATAAAGTACCTTTGTTTTTGTTTATATGGAGAAATTAACTGGCTCTGGTTATGCCTAAAAATAAGAAATGGCTAAATATGAAATATGATAAAAATAAAGAAAACATAAAGAGGAGAAAAAAAGAAAAATATTCAGTCAACCCATAAAACTCGTTAAGCTCACGCATGCGGAGTACGCCTTTAAGGACAGACCATTGTTCATAATTGAAGCTGTTCTGTTCATTTGAGAAGTGGCAATTAACAAAACGCATTAATTTCTAATCTAAGTAAGTTGGTAAGTGAAAGTTGTGTGTTGCGCGCACGCACCAGATTTTTTTATTGTTGAGTCGTTCCTGTAAATATAACCCCAATGGGGCTGATACCACTGTAAACTCCAAGTATTAGAGTACTTTAAGTATTTTTTTCACAATATAATATTGAATACTAAGATCATAGAAAATTGAAGAATTCGTCAATCCAGAGTATGCCAATTAACCCCCTATGTGGGTCAGGTTGGCCAAGAAGGGGGGTTGTTTAGTCATCTCATTCAAGTACTGCCTGTCACATATTATTGTTATTAAAAATTGCACTATAATGGTAAAATAATTTTGAATCGGTTTTTAACAGCTTTTAAGGGAAAATATAATGACAATAGAAGAAGATAGAAGTTTAGACTGTCGTCACTTTCTGCAATGGAAAAATTGCTCTCCTCTTCCTCGCTGGAACTAAAGACAATTGGTAGTTTCACCTTTGATTATGTTTACCTTGCTTTTGTGAATTGCTAGTGCGCCAAAAAACCCCAGTCGAAGAGAGCCAACTAACCCCATAAGAGTGATCATATGAAAGATGACTGCCAGGACAGGGGAGAACAATCAAACTAGAAACTGGTTAGACGAAAGGTTAGGTTTTTCAAAGGAGTTTGGGGCTATGTGAACAGAATCGGAGTCAAATGTTTTTCCATGCCTTTAAACCCACTTTACTGAAAATATAAACATTTACTTACATGTTGTAAAATCAATCAACGAAGCACACTCTTAACTACACTGTAAGCATCGGATTGAAAACTCAGGAAAAGACTCCGGAGGTCGAGCGGATCACATGGTGCAATGGTGGGGCCTTAACAACAGCTGTGACGGAAACTATAAGCCAATGGTCAACCTACCCCCTATGCCAACCAACCCTGTTCTCCCCTATCATATTTCATTTTTTTTATAAAATTTTTAATGAATTAAGACCGTTCGTTCATCACAAGATAACAACCCCATCTAAAAAATAAATCTCGATCCATATTTTGTGTAATATAGTTATGTAAACCAAGGTTTACTGATTAACAGATTTGATAATAAAGATAATTAAATTTATTAGGCATTTAATTATAACCCAGTATTCTTGCAGGATAGGGTTAAAATCATTCAAAAAATTAAAAGTCATAAATAAGACCTGCGTTATATCAAGTTGGATCAAGTTGGATCCTAAAGCAGACCGATTTAAACACTTCGGATCGGCAGAAACATGAGTTAATGACCAATGGATGAAATTAGAAAAAGGTTTTTGCAAGGACAATTAAGGAACTATATATGCTTAACACGATGACTGCCAACTACGAGATAACTCGTAGATAGCGTTTTTTGCTAGGACGCCGATTACGAGTTATACCATATTGTGTTTTATTAGTGTAACTATACGATTAAACTCGTAGTATATCAATGCTAATATGGATAGATGGCTTCTGGGAAGAGAACAAAAAGTAAAAGTATATTTTTATTGTTTGAGAAACTTTTTAAAACATTTTACAAACAATGTGCTGGCTTCTCTTTACAGGTCTTACAAAAATAATGCGTTTCTAAGCGTTTTTTGGCTTAGGTACATATACGACATGGTTGGACGTTGTTTTTTTTTTTTTTTTTTTTTTTTTCATTACATTGCAGACACTCTATATAATGGAGCTGTTGCAAACTTATTTTTTTATTTTTTTTGTAATTATATAGTTCGCACTGATGAAAAAATAAATAATTTTTTAATGGCCTGATCAGTCATATGAAGATGAAGTCAAAATACAAATTTTAAATTAATACTTCAAGTGGTATTTTTCAGTCTATCATTTTGACCCGGATATGCTCAAAAAAGAGAAAAGTAAAGGAAATTGTTAATTTGTGTATTGATTTTTTTTTTATTGAACAATGCTACGAGGTCGAACAAATTGAATATCGTTATGCAATAATTTATTCATTGGGCACATATAAAATCGACACCATAACCGAAGCTGTTCAGTTTTCAAATATGACAGGTATGAAAGCTGTCTTCCTATTCGTCGGGTTGGCAGTATCCGCAACCAGTTCCAAAGAGATTGACTTAAACAATTTAGTGGACGAAAACATCTCAAGGATTGGAAATTTGATGCGAAAATTGAACTTGCAGAGCAAGGATCTGGAATTATCAGGTTATGCTAATTTAGATGACAAGGTAATAAAAATCCACAAGGGTAAGTTTTTATTTATAGTAGTTATTCTTACAATGCTAAAATATCTGGTGCGATGCGCGCAACACACAACTTTTACTTAATAACTTACTTTGATTAGAAGTTTAGGTTTTTTTTATGTTAGGCATGGGGAAGGATAACACCCAGCAGTACCTCTTCCCTGGCTTGTTTCAGGTAACCTGGATTTTTAACGAAGGAGATCTCTCATCCAGCGCCTTTTTAATCTCCTAGGTATGGGTTTATCAGCTGTTGCCATGCCTCTAATCAGGGAATTGAAATGACCGTGTAAGTGTGAACGGAAACGTTTGTAAAGTGTCTTTATATGTTGGTCTACTGTTTGCATTTGTAAGTCAGTATGTATGGTAATGTTGTTCACGTACCATGGTGCTTTAACTATGAGTCTTAATATTTTTGATTGAAAGGTCTGAATTCTTTGTAAGTGGGTCTTTTTGGCTGTACCGTATATCTGTGAAGAATAAGTACATATTGGTTTCAGTAAGTATAAATATGTATTTAATTTTTGTCGTCGTCATAGTTTTGAGGTTTTAGAAAAAAGGGTGAGTCGTTTGTTAAGGGTTTTACGTTTCATATTAACATGCGGGCCCCAGGTCATCCTTCTGTCAAGCGTAAGACCAAGGTAATGTACGGTGTCAGTTTGAGAAATTTGGATATTGTCTATATAAATAGGAGGGCAGGTATTTTTTCGAAGAGTGAACGTTGTGTGTTTTGATTTTTCATGATTTAGCCGAATTTTCCATAATTTACACCGGTCGTTTACTTTATGTAGATGTTGTTGTAAAGTTAGTGAGGCATGGATAGGATCTTGATGTTTAGTGAGAATTGTTGTATCATCAGCATAAGGTGTTTTGTTAAATGCCATTTCTCAAAGTCACACATTTTTCCACATTCATTTACTGTTTTTTGCTCTTTAAAGTACACTATTTTTTTTTATTATTAAATAAAAGTATTTACTTGTGATAATTCGGCAATGCAAGCATAACACTCCACGTCGTCTGATTTTACAATTCACTATGTAGGTAGTTGTTGAAAACTTAATTTAGTTACCATGAAACAAATAATTTCCATTGAATAAACAGAACGTCCTTGACTATAAGAAATCGTCTGTCATTAAAGGCGTAGTGCACATGCGTGGGCTCTCTTTTATGAGTTGTCCGAATATGTGTCTTCTTTCTCGTTTATCTGTTTACTCGATTTTTTTCATATTTCATATTTAGCCATTTCTTATTTTTAGGCATAACGAGAGACAGTTATTTTCTCCATAAAAACAATAACAAAGGTACTTTATAGGAAAGCAAAAAAGTCCTCTTCCCCATTTGATTCCCACGCAGAACTTTTAATTATGATAAAACTTACCTGATATTAAAGAGAACTGGACGAATTTGATCAAAATCATTAAAGCCGTTTTCGAGATAATCGAAAAAAAGGCAAACATTGGAAAACAAGTTATGAAATAATAATAATTCTAAGTTATGAAACCCTCCGTTTGATCAATTTTTATGAAGTTTTGACTTTCAAATCGCGGGCATATACATACATTAAATACCGAGTTTAATCAAAATCGTTAGAGCCCTTTTTGAGAACATCGAAAACAACGTAAAAAGTTATGAAATAAAGTACCCCCTTCGTTTGACCAATTTCGGTAAAAAAATTTCTGGCAAATCACGGGCATATTCATATACCAAATACCCAATTTCAGGTTCGTACGGTTTATAGTTTTTGAGCTAGTCTGGTCACACACACACAGACCATTTCGCGGGACATGGTTATTTGGACTCGGGGACCCCAATACGTGTATTTCCGTTGAACACCAGAAGTAGAAAGTTTTCACGATCGCTATACTTTCCCTTACTATACATTTCATAAATATAGGTAAGTGAAAGTAGAAAATGTTCCTGGGCTAATATTTAGTAAAAGAATGACGAGGTCCACTAGACAAAATAAAAAGACAGAATCTTAAAAGCGACTAAAAATAAAATGAAATAATCAGAATTGGAAATAAAATAGAACCTAAATATTTAAACCTACTCATATATATATATATATATATATAAATCTATAACGTTCAATATTCTTATGTAGAAAGATAAAAACCTACCTACTTAGTCCTTTGGACAGGCAAATGACTGATTTTCGGATCAGACATAGAGAGAGAATATTTTCTATCAACTATTTTAAGACTTATGACAACAGAAACGTAAATTAAAAGATATATATATGTTTAGAGCTGTGTGATGGTCAACCGTTTTCTTTAGGGTAGGATGATAAATTATCAGGGTTTTCAGTCTCAAGTTTTATTTTTGGATAGCCTACGTTTCGATCGAGAGTCTCGGTATTACTCTGTAAATAAGGCCTGATGAAGATCCACATGTTTGAATCGAAACGTAGGATCTCCAAATAAAAAACTTTAGACTGAAAATCCTGATAATTCATCATCCTACAAAAAAAAAATCTGCATGACGACTCACACAAGCGAACTATCAAGCAAACTTTAATCGGCTGTCGGAACCTTTCGCAGGCACTAAGGGTCTGAAACAGGGCTGCAGCATGGCGCCCACCCTTTTCAAGATTTACCTCCAAGCGACTGTAAGGCAGTGGTATGGCCGGTGTGGAGATGTGGGGCCATTCATCGACGATGACCAACTGATCTCCCTATTTTTTGCGGATGACCAGGTCGTATTTGCGCGGATGAAGGTTTATCTTGAATTGAATTGAAATGATGATGTGCTCACTGTGGGACTGCTATGAGTCTATGGGGCTTAAAATAAACTTCGGAAAGACTGAGTACATGGCTATTTGCGCTGACAATGACGGTGATCTTCTCGTTGACTCTGAGAAATGTAAAAAGGTAGACGTTTTCAAGTATCTGGGATCTTACCTCGACTCCTCAGGATCCTCAGAAACAGATGTACGGAAAAAAGTGGAGCAAGCTCGAAAAGCTACACGCATGCTGCACCCGGTTCTGTGGAACGGAACAATTACCAAGGAAAATAAGCGAAGGATCTTCCATGCCATCGTCGAGCCCATCCTAACGTATGCATCTGAAACCTGGACCATGGCATCCCAGCTTTACTCAAGGGTTCAAGCTGTGGAGATGGACTTTTGGAGGAGATGCCTAAAGGTAACAAGGATGGACAGGATTAGTAATGACGTCGTTCGGGACAGGATGGAGGTCCCCTTGTCTGTCAACCACAGAATCGGACAGCGAAGGCTAAGATGGTATGGCCATGTAAGAAGAATGTCCAGTGAGCGATGGCCGAGACGAGTCTTAGAATGGCAGCCGCCAGGAAGACGGAGAAGAGGACGACCCAGAAAAAAATGGATTTGTGAAGTAGAAGAGGAAATGGCGGGCCGAGGCCTTGAGGATGGAGACTGGCTGGACCGCGATCTCTGGTGCTCAGCCCTGGTGTAAAAAGACAACCCGCGTTGGAACGCCTATAAAAGTAAAAAGTAAAGTTAAACAATAACTTTTTCGCTCTGGGTTTTGATCATAAAAGTTTTTATTATAGAAAAAGAGTTTGTTTACTAATACTGATTCCTCATTAAACATGACGAATTTGATCAAAATCGTTAAAGCTATTTAAAAAAAAATCGAAAAAAACTTAAAAATGGGAAAACAAGTTATGAAATAAAGTGCCCCCATCGGTTGACATTTTCGATGAAAAATTTGTAGCCATATCTCGGGCATAAGGTTAAGTACTAAGTTTTATCAAAATCGTTAGAGTCGTTTTTGAGAAAAACGTAAAAAGTTATTAAATAAAGTACCCGCGCGGTTTCGCGGGACTTGGTTATAAATAAATTATTTTCTTTGACTAAAATCTTTTTATGAATAAGTTTCAGAATAACTTTTTGAAATGAACTTTTACCGAAAAAGTTATTTGGATAAAAGGTTTAAGATAACTTATTCAAAAAGTTTCCCTAATGAATAAGTTAATGTTCAATAAAAACTTTAAGTAGGGAAAGAAAAAAATATAAGTTTAACTTAAACTTTTTTTAAAATAAAAGTTAACTTATAATTTCCACTCCTGGTAAATTTTAATTTCCAAAAAAAAAAAAATTAAATAAAAGACACCACCATGGCTGATAATACTAGTTAAGAAGCAACTAAAAAGAAGCTGGATGAGGTACTCGTACATCCCATTATAAGGATTCATATTCATAAATACGGAAATATTCCGATGGATAAAATATAATAATATTAATATGTTGGTTTTCCCGACACCACAACATAGAATTGTTTACATTTTTTAATTTATCAGAGTTATTGGGCGTTTTATATCCATCAATAGATTCGCTTTCTTGTCGCTACAGCTTCATATGCGCCTGTTAATTATATAAAAATATTTTGTAAACATTTTTAAAAGAAGGGCCGGGATAGCCAAGCGTTTTGGAGTACGGCCTTATTTAGACTCCTTATATTACCAGTTAAAAATGTTTTTACAGCATGAACATCTTATCGTCTAAAAACAAGGTAGTTTTGGTGAAACAACATAATTATAATCTTGTCTCACTTGTAAAATACAACTATCGTGATATAAAGGGAAAAAAATCATTAATAAGACGTTCATTGATCAACCCGGGAAAGGTAGCGTTCGTCTTATCGACAAAAAGACCGCACATTTCTGTTAATTACAGATGAACAACCAAACCTAGCTGGCCCACCTTCCGGGAGTTCTATCTCCACCTAGTTCTAGAACAGATCCTGTTGGAAGAAGGTCGGTCGATTTAGCTAAGTCAAACATTCAATTTATTTTTCTGAAGTAACGACGTCTGCTAGACGAAGCGCTACCTCCTCATTTGTAACTTTGTGTGAATCTTGTAAACGAAGTGCTAACTAATGTTCGTCTTGAAAGCTGATTCTATCTGTAGGTGGAAGATTTATGGACTAGTTGGACCTCGAGAAACGTGTCGATTTTGTCCTTGGCAGAAGAGAAGAATGTCAAAATCTTATTGTATTTGTGGAAAGTGCATTTGTGGAGAGCATAGAGTCAAATTATGTCCTGGCTGTGACTTATATATTATCAATAATTAATGAGAAAATTTATTAGCTATAAGTCCAATGTATTTTTTTTCTATTATTTGTAACTCATTGTTCCTGGTTAGTTGGTAGAGTAGTTTATTCCTATCGATATGCTTTCGTAGTTTATTTATTCTATTTACTGTTTCATTATTTCTTTGGCAATTTTGCTTCTGTGATATTTTCTTAATGGTTTTTTGTATTAAATAATTATTCTTTCCAATAAATCATACATTAAAAATCAAAGTGTTTTGCGTATATTGAACCTTAACTTTTAGTAAGTAAATTACACCATTCTTAGTTTCTTATCAATAAAAGTAAAAAAAAATGTAAATGTAAATAAGGTCTGTTTTAAAGTATTATAAATACTGCATTTAAATGATGATTAGGCATCCCTGAAACGATGATAAGGTCTCATCGACGAAGCGCTAACTAAATCAACCCTAGGCGCTACCTTTCCCGGGATAAGATGATTTTTAGAGAAAATCATCTTAGATTTTAGATCTTACGCAATTATTTACCTAGAGCTGTTCCGATTTCTCTAAAATCACCTTAGTGCTTTGATATGTATAACGGTAATTTAAATATAAATTATAAAAAAAAATATTATCACAAAGAAGAAATGGTTGGGGAAGCGGTGAAAATATATAGCACTAGTATGTAAGAATCACATATTTTATTTTTGCCTATTTTTTATTCTTCTTTTTTTTTTTATCAAATATTAGTGTTTTTTTATTTTCCTCCATTTCCTCTTCACCATATCTTCGGTCAACTATCTTCCACCATCAAGATTTCACAAACTAGGGGCAGACAACCTGAAAACAACCATCAACTTTGACTTCATAGATCCAAATATCGTAGACATTTAGAATAGACCTACTACAAGTCCAGTTGTTACATCTCAACACTAATCTCTAATTTCTCTATCTTCAGCTTCAACTTCGACTTCAAACCAATTACCTTTCACTTTTATCATATGTTATATCTCATCCCATCCAATCTAATTTTTCATTTTTCAAATCAACCTTTCCTAGTCATAAATAACTTATGTAATCTTCATAAACGCCTGGCACATACTTTAGAACAACGTCTATTTCTCCTCAAATGCCGCTCTAATTCTATTTTTCCAAAATTCACTTTAATCATATTACCGTACATTCTACTCAGAACTCAAAAATGTACAAACTATCGCTTAAATTTAAAAAATCCCTTTTGAACATAAAAATTCGCGAAATTAAGCAAACCAACTCTTAACTAAATAAAAAAAAAAAAAAAGCAAAAATAAAATATACTAGCTGACCAGTGCGAAGCATTCGCACTCTTTTTTTTTAGAATTTAGAAAACTTTTTATTGATATTATTACATTCTGTCTCATACGAGACATTGGTAATAGTGCTAATTTAGCACATTCATACATTATTTACAAAAAATATAAATATACAAAGAAATAAAAATAAAAGCTCAAGTAAAGAAAAAAAAAAAAACATCTTAATCACATTCATACACTATTTACAATCAGGCTGGAGAACCCGGAGGCAGGCTTTTCCCTCTGCGGAGGAGGGAAAAGCAAGCCTCAAGAGGTTCCCGCGCTTCCCTCTCAGCCGCATCACTGGTATTAAGCCAGTGGAGGCTAAACGAGGGCGCAAAAGCCACAAGCACACCTGACTTGAGCGAAGAATCTGGCCATTGCCAGAACTCCGGTATGTACATATTTACAAAAGGCCACGTGGCCACTGCCGCCTTAACCTTCTAGGAAGGTTGTAAGGATGAGTGGAGCTAGATAGGGATTGAGCGGTAGGATTAGGATGATGGGTAAGGTTACTGTGAAACTTGGATTCGCACTCTAACCTACTAAAATCCCACTCAAGTACACACCGTATACTTAGTATCCGTATAGTGCGTATTTAGTGCGTCATGGGAATTGAAGTAAATAATAGATGTCTTTAAATTGTAAATTATTTATTTTTTGAAACATACTCGTAAGTTTATGGTATTTATATAGTACGAGCAGACCCGGCCACGCGTTGCTGTGGCTCAGTAGTTATATCCTAATATTTTTAAACAAATACAGTAATACCAATATTCATTGATAAAGATGAAAACCTTTCAGCTAATCAAAATCCAACGTGATTGAGAATAGAGCATTACACCATTTAAAAGTATTTGGTAAAGCATATAGGAAAGTTAAAGTTTTTATTTTTTACATCTCATATTTCAATGTAGTTTGATTAAAAAGGAGATGATTGTGTTTACGACTCACAGAGCTGCTAACACTATCGCCCTTTTTTTATGGATCGGTATAAACTAACTCGAAATGGCTATATTTTTCCACTAATTTTAAAAAGGATGACTGAAGTAAGTTTTGATAACCTCAGCCATTGATCTACTGATTATTGGCCTAACACTACTTCAACTTGGTATTGTTAGTTTAACAACGGGTTTAATTTTGCTCAGGGTCATGCCAATCTTGGTTAACGCGTCATATATGTCCTTTTGATAGGCGTTTTTCTCAATTTCTTAGAGACCTCGATTTCCCAACCCTTCGGCTAATAAGTGTTCGGTAGGAGGGTGATGTGTTGAAGTTTTTAATTTAGCAATATATTTGAGTGATAGTAAATCTCTTCTTAAAGAGGTTTTTACATAATACAATTAAGAATTTTTATTTATTCAAGTACTAATTTGTTCAAAATGTTTTGGGTTAACCTGTTTTTTTTTATGTTTTTTTTAACACAAACCAAAGATTTGATGGTTTCCACATACGTGAGCAGGCGATACCCATTTCCCACGTGAGTTATGCCATTTCCCAAGGTAAAAACACGGATTTTCAAAGTCCAAGTGGACATTGCCCTTGGGATTTGTTTATGGTCATGGCAAAAGCCAAACGAATAGGATATTGAAGCCTTTTAAATTTTATTGAAAATTCTGTCGGTTCCTGGGGAATAGGTGGCAACAGGGCGATATCTCCTGTAAACCTTCCAGGCAACATTTTTCCTTCAATAACATTGCCTGTGATCCTTTTAATGACCAAACGTATACCGTTGCACAATTGAGGTGGATTTAAGTTACGAAGAAGAATGATCAGTGAGCCAATCTTTAACTGGAGATTGTTTGGGTGTATATCCAGGGAATTAAAAAATTCAGATGGGAAAATTACGGCATCGTTTACATCTAGAACATTGTCAATTGATTTTGGAAGTTTATTTCATCGAAATCAACATTTTTTGCTGCCAAAATAGCACGACTACCCAGCCACTTATAGTCCAAATAATTGTTCAAAATATCAGGAAAGACACTTTATATTTCGTAGACAGTTCATTTTTCCTCTCTACAACAGTTCAGAAATTTTCTGGTAATTTGATAAATTTTGAATTTCGATGCAGCTCTATTTCACCGTTTCCAATATAGAGCAATTCTTTAAAAAATATATCTGCCGATGGATTATTTTGCAGTAGTACTCTCATATTTATGGCGGATAAATCTGAAACTTGAGGTTACCCAAATAACAATTATTCCTGTTCAGTAGAGATGTAATAATCATTAAATGTAAAATTTAAAAAATGCCGCGATTTGTAATCCTTTCTTAATCAACAATCATTTAAAGATAAGTAAATATCATTTCCAATAATAGCCTACTTTAAATTAAAGAAAGGATTAAAATCTTCGCTAACATTTCTTAAATTTTACATTTAAAGATAATTACAACTTAGGAAGTAACAGCCTCTATTCGATTGGGATTAAATTTTCTCATCTTTAAATTATTGTTGATAAAGGAGGAATTACAAATCTTCACTGACATTTTTTAAATTTTACATTTTAGATCTCGGGACAAAAATGATAAAAAGGTTTGGTAAAATAAAAAAACACTGTATTTAAATAATAATAACAAAACGAATAATGAAAATAAAGAAACTTCTGTTAAATAAATTAACTGAAAATGTAATATTAAAGTCTTAATTATGCAGTTCTTTAGCAAAGTATCCCACAACACCTAATCAAAACACTCAGGGAGTTTTTACGACTGGTTACCCGCAGTGTAGCAACCTTACTAATTTTCACTAATTTTTGGCAACACTGACTCCCCAAGTAAGGTTTCTATTAGGTTACACCTATGACAGTAGGTGCTGTTACAACATTTATAGAGTATTATTTCAAATAATAGCCTAATTTAAATTATTAAAATGTATTTACTTTACTAAAAGTTTATATCAGGGTGGGCCAAAGCAAAGCGTTTCAGCGCTTAGCTAGTAATTTAATTTAAATACAAATAAAAAAGGAAAAGGAAGAAAAAGTACCTACTTATTTGAGAATTTATTGTAACCTTTTCTTGATTTATTTATTCTTTAATGAAAATTAACAATAAATACAAATTTGTATTTGTCAAATTTGTCTGTGGAAAATAATAATATAGGAAAAATAACTGCACTCACATAACGCAATACAAAATTATAATAATGATTACCTGTATTACAATAGCATGCTTATAAACAAAAACATTATGAAATCGACATATGACGCCATGTTAATAAATCGTAAGACGACCTACTGTATTTGCAATAATTCGCTATATAAGAATTATTTTGATCACTAATCAAGTTAAAAACTATCCGGTCCGTTAAGTTGGCCAAAACTATAGACATTGAGCCAAATTTCATTAGAATCGGTTGAGTAGTTTCTGAGAAATAGAGAGACAAACATCGCGACACGAGATTTTTATATATATAAGGATAAACGTGTATACAGGGCTTTCGGTTTTGCGGAAAGCGAGTGCGCTGATTCTATTGACTGAAATCGCATGTTTTTGCTTGTGAATAAAAAGCGACGGCGACAATCGGAAAAGTGTATATTACCAAAAATGTTCGTCTCCACAAACTAAAAAAATTAAACCTTTGAAAAAGCCCTGCGACCATTTTTAAATTTTCGATTAGAATTGCAGTTTTTCGCTTACAGCTCGCAGACGAAGGGTTTCATCGAAAACAGAAAATTTATCGAAAATGTTCTCCTTGAAAACCTGAAACGTTTGAGACCATTAAGAAACTTCTACGACCATTTTGATTTTTAAGAACCACGGTTTTACGCTTATAACTCAGAATCGAAGGCAAAATGATTTGTATATTTTTCCGGGTGTAGCGGTTAAAAAAAGCTTTAAAATGATGCCTTAATCATGAAATTTGATGAAGTATTAAGGAAGTTATGGCGCGCCTTAACCGAACAAACAAATTAATTTGAATTTATTTTATATTTTCTCTCTCAGGCATAAAAAAAAAAAAAAAAAAAAAAAAAAAAAATCCCATTGAATAAATGAAAAATTAGTCAGCTGTCTAGTAAACAATAATTATGTAAATAAATAATAACCTAATAAGAAAAAGACATTTAGAAATTTTTTAAAAACGTGCTTAGTAACCAAAACTAAACAAATCCGAATTATTTTGAAAAGAGTTAAGTAAAAAGAACAGAGTTTACATTTCCTATAAAATTTGAGTAAATAACAAAAAAACAAAAACAATAATTATACATTTTTTTTTTTTTTATGGCTACTTTTGATCATTAAAATATTTGAGTGCACCTTACACAGTAAAATTTGTTGTAAATATAATACAACCCTAGTCATTAAAATTATATTATTTACATTGAATCCTATGGTCAGTGGTAAACATAAACTTATCTGTGGTGATCATTATCCGGTTCAAAATATTTAAATAAAAGTTAAGTATCTGTAAAAGAAAAAAAAAAAAAACTCACTTTGCATAAGAACCAGTTTGTTAAAAAATGTTGAATAGGTGGGTTAATCCGTATCCTGAAATGTGCTCATGAGCCAATGTAGAGTTAGATCTTGCCAGGTTTGTTTGAACTGATTCTAGCTCCCTACATAACATTTTACTATTAAGTAGTTACTATTGATTGATAAATCCTTCTCCGGGTTACTTATGGATTACTGAAGCCATCCAATGTCAGACTGGTCTAACTCAAAATATCAGTTCTTTAAGTCTATTTCAGGAATCATCTTCCGATTTCCCTCTATTATCTCTGTGCGAAACCGCGTATGATCATGAAACATTTCAATTATCAGATAAAATAAGCAACGGATATTAAAGGAAGGGAAAATTAAAAACTTTATTTTTTTTTAAAACATTCTTTATTGGACGGGCCACATTTAAATAAACAATTTATCATTCACCATTAAACCCCAGTCACGCATCACCGTTGTGGTACGCTGACCAACTACGCCACCTGAGCGCGTATTCAAGCCCTGTCAACCTTCTCTCTTTACTACCCTACATTCCATGGCGTACCGCAAAAAAAAAAAAAAAAAAAAAAGGCTTTGAGAAATAATATATTATGATTTTTCGATATTAGTGCTATTTTTCCGACAGCACCCCCCCCCCAACCCCTGTCAGCTATCTTCCACCATTATAAATATTATCATACACTGTTATAATATGTAAAATTATATTTCAATGCACACTTATATTATGTTTATATTTTTTATAGTACTCTTTCTCTCAAATAACTATCATGGGTTTCGACTATTGGCGGAGAACTGGCGATTGCAAACTTATCAAAGAAGAAAAGAATTGGAATTATAAACTCAATGTTGGATCTGCTTTCCTCGTAATCGTAATACCCGGGCTGAGTTTCAACGACGAAGAAATGTCAGCTGTCTTCAGGGTGAGGAACAACTCACTGTACGTATCGTTCGATCAAACAAAAGGCACTGGAAACGTCAGTGTGAAGGATTTGGCGGTGACGAGCTTGAGCCAGGTCGAGTTTTGGTCTTCCAGTCCGAAATATGAAGGAGCTGACGTAGAAAATATATTCGATAATGCCCGAAAATTCCTTAATGACTTACTTCATGATAACAAAATACTATGGAATATTATGGGAAAGGAACTGTGGAGCATGCTCGTTGAGAACTATCCTAAGGGAATCTTTAATGAACTGTGAACTGTTAAATAATTAAAAAAAATCATTATATATATGTATAAAGATAAGCCAGGAGGCCAAGCTATGTTAAGCTTAATTCCTGGGACAAACAATGTAAACATTGTAATACTATAAAAGGAGGATTACCCACTCAATACAGTTCAGTTTATGTTCAGTTACGGAGGCGTTCTTATTCCAGAACCTTTTCCATTTTTTTTAAGTTTTATCTTTAACACGATTTAACTTATATATATCATATATATGTAAGTTTGCTACAGTGTGATAACACCCTTGCAACCTTCGTTTTGTTTAGGTTTAAGTTGGCTACAGTGTGATAACACATAACACTGTTGCAACCTTCGTTTTGTAGAGTGCTTAATGTTGGGTTACCTGTATGGAGTGTTAAGAGTTATTATAACTTTATAGTTTCTTACTAGTTTATGGACGTGCAATTGAATTTGTAAGATTGTTTTAATGTGATTTATTCTTTGTCTGCACAAAAGTATAAAATACATTTATTATAATAAAACATTGAGAACATAAAGTATGAAAATAATATAACATAGATAGCATAAGGTTACCTGCACAAAAGAATTCAATTGCACGTCCATAAACTAGTAAGAAACTATAAAGTTATAAAAAGTTTTAAAACTCAGGTAACCCAACATTAAGCACTCTACAAAACGAAAGTTGCAACAGTGTTGAATTGAATTAAATTAAATGAAGAACTCTAATATGAGTTCTTGAGGTTTGGCCAATAATAAATAACTATATTATGGCGATGTTTCGACACTATATTTTTCTCATAATCATGCTCTACTATGAACAACCAGGACGGAATACCATTACATGCGTTCCATAGGCAAAATTTTACACTAAAGTTAACAGGATTGTAACGTTAAACAGAAATAAATAAAATGTGTGGTTTTGAATAGTTTTCGACCTTTTCTAAGAACGAATTAACCGTTGGAACAAGCTGTCATGGTACAAGTTTGTGACTACGATGCTCGAGTACCATCTACGCTGGCCCAGAAGGTTCGAGGCTGGTCTTCTTACCACTAAAAATAAGGAGCGATGTACTGGAGAGTTTTCTTGTTCTGAAGCTCAAGTCATATGGTTATTTCTTTCTTTGAAACTGATAATTTTTGTAACCTGTTTAAATATTTGAGTTCTCACAATTTGTGTGACATTCAAAATTTTTCCTTAAATAAAAATTGTTCAACACACTTAAGTATATAACAATATTAACCCTTTAAGCGCTAAGCACTCGGAACGAGAGTTGCATTGTGACGATGAGCGGGTCTGCAGGCATTTCACTCCCCACGCTAAGGCCTGCAGGCCACTCTCCGCCGCTGACTGCTTCAACTCCTCATAACCTTCACCGACTATTTATTAATGTTTTATTTATTTTTTATGATTCTATTATAACTTTATCATTATTTCAATAAATTAAGATGCTAGAATACCGAGAGCAATAAGAGATTATATGACATAAGAAGGTAATAATGAAGAACAATAATATAATAATGTTTAATAATAAGAACAATAATATATATATACTAGCTATATATCCCGGTTTCACCCGGAGAATTTCATTTTTTGAATCTATAAACTGAGACTTTTATCGACTCAAATGGTCGATTTTGTGAAAACCAATGTAAAGCGAGATCAAAACGATTATTATAACAATAAAGAATATACCCTGAGATCGGCTGAAGTTATGCAATTTTAATATGGACAGGTGTTCGCACCTGGTCTGAAAGAACCTCTGAGCAAAACTTGGAGAATTTAGGACAAACGGTAGGGATTTCTATACAGAACAAATAGAATTTCATCTTTATATACATAGATTATAGCTGTATATCCCGGTTTCACGCGGGGAATTTCATTTTTCTAAAGAAACGGTCGATTTTGTAAAAAAAAAAAACATTGTAAAGTGAGATCATTATGATTTTTATAACTATAAAGAATACCAGCTGAAGATCGTCTGAAGTTATGCAATTTTAATACGGACAGGTGTTCGCACCTGGTATCAAAGAAACACTGAACAAAATTTGGAGAATTTAGGACAAACGGTATGGATTTCTATAAGGAACAAACAGAATTTCATCTTTATATACATAGAATAAAGCTGTATATCCCGGTTTATCACGGGGAATTTCATTTTTCTAAAGAAGCGGTCATTTTTGTAATAAAAAACATTGTAAAGTGAGATCATTATGATTTTTATAACTATAAAGAATATCAGCTGAAGATCGGCTGAAGTTATGCAATTTTAATATGGACAGGTGTTCGCACCTGGTATCAAAGAAACACTGAGCAAAATTTGGAGAATTTAGGACAAACTGTATGGATTTCTATAAAGAACAAATAAACAAACAAACAAACAGAATTTCAACTTTATTTATATAGATAATAATATATATATTATTATATATTATATATATAATATATATAATAATAAGAACAATAATATAATAATGTTTATACTTTATATACTTTTTTTTTTAATTTAATAAATTTTTAATCAATAATATTTTTTTAATTAATAAATAATAATATAATAGCGAAATAGAACAGTGAATATCCGAAGAATTGAGGTCGCCCTGACCCGCTTAAGAATCGTCGGCGCTCACGCATTCCCACCTTTTCACTAAAGAACCACCCCCGTCTTGTCAATTTTGCCAGTCAACTCTTTCGGTCAAGCATGTTTTTGAACAATGCTCTCACTTTGTGCCGTTAATCAGAAAAATCGGATTAGCCCCAAATTCGACAGCTTGTCTTGGTGATAACGAAGCCCCAGTAACATTAATGTTGAGATTTCTAAAAGAGAACCGGCTGATTTCTAAGTTATAAAACTCTTTATAATCATTCATAACTATTTTTTTTTAATACAACATACTTATATTACTTTATCATTAATTTGTTTTTCATTACTTTACTTTTTGTTTGTTTATTTCTGCCTATTTCTTAAGTCTACGAATAAATGTAATCTATAAGCGCTGATGACCTGAGGGTTTTACGCCTCTAAGCCATAACAAACAAACAAACAACAGTGAATATCAACAAAAAACACAGAGGACTATCTTTCAGAGCGTCTAGAACTGGAATGAATATTGGCAAAATATGTCCTTCAGACCCTTGACGGTAGCCGAGGGAGGGATAAGGGACAGAAAAAAAAAATTAGCAGGTAAAAAGGGGTGAGCCGGGCTTCCCCGAACGGCCGACCCAGATGACAGGCAGCTACCGGGCCGACACAAATATTTCCGCAATAGAGATACTCGTGTAGCCTATCGGTCTGTTTATTAAGTCTCCGTGGATTCGCTGGGATGTGCCTCAGTCACGACAACTTATCTCTTGTGAAGCTAAGGACGGTAAATAAGTGAAAACCAATTGCGAGATATCTCGTCATTTGCGTGTGGGGAACGGCAGCCTTTGACGAGTTATCTCGTCATTACCGTGTGGGGACCGACTTTGTTTCGCAAGATATCTCGTATGGAGCCATGAAAGGGTTAATGTATAAAATACATAGGTTGCATGACTATATATGATTCCAATCATAAATATGTATGAATATACTTACAATGTTGCATATAAACCAGATACATGTATAGAAACAAACTAACTACATTATTCAAATGTACAAAGGCAAGTTCAGGACTGTAAAGGAATAGGGAAGTAAAATATTATTCCATTTTTTTCATGGTAACGCATGATTATGAGAACAATATAGTCTTGCAACTTCGCCATATTATTTACTGAACCTCCAGAGACCCATTAAATCATACTATATATATAGTACTAGCATTCCCCGTCGCGGCTTTGGCCGCGAGCCTTTAAAATCAATTCTGGGATCATTATCTTGGCATTGATTTTATATAATATGTTAATATTAACAACATAACAGGGATCGGAGCTTCCGGTAGGTGGAATGTTGGAGGGGGAAGCTGCCGGCTCGGTAGAAGAGAGGGTGTCGCGCAATGGAGAGAGTTCACTAAAACCGTCGAAACAAAAAATTGCTTACTCGTTGTGAACGCTTCATTTTTCGGCTTTAAAACATGGTTTTCGACGCCCCGAAGTTCGAGTTAAACTCGTCGTATCAAGATCTTTAAAATGAGTCCAAATTAGATATTTTTTTTCGAAGTACAAAAATAGGTGTCTGTTACAGTTAAAAGACAATTTCGCCATTTAAACCACTTAGGGGTTACATTTTTGAAATTCCTCTCTTAGCGGTTACCTAAAATCTAAATTCCGAACTTCAAGTTTCTATCATTAGTACTTTTTGCTCTGCACTGATTCTATCAGTCAGAAAAAAGCCTCTTATATATATGGAGAAGATCGAAATAAACACGCACCATCCCCAATCATGGGAATCACAGTGTGCATAATTTGATTACCACTAATATTTAAATAATCAATAGCCATATTTTATGTAAATGTCTATTTTAATAATATTGTAACGTTAAATCGATATTCAAATAAAAAACATATGGTTTAAATCTCAAAAATAGATTTCCGTTAGAGTTAAACGACAATTTCGCCACTTAAACCCCTTAGGGTTTACATTTTTGAAATTCTTTTCTTAGTGGTTACCTACATCGCGTTTGAAATCTAAATTCCGAACTTCAAGTTTCTATCATTAGTAGTTTTTGCTCTGCGTTGATTCTGTCAGTCAGGACAAAGCCGCTTATATATATATAGAGATATCCAAATCTAAAACTTTGTCCCACTTTTTAGTGTAGATGGTAAGATATATTATTTTTCATTAGTTCAAAAGGTTATAATATTACTCTTTTAAAAATTGCAATATCGTTAATCATAACAAACAATAATTCCTTCCTCAGCACCAACCCCACCTCCTCTTCCTCTTTTCCTTAACGACCATCCAATCCTAGTTGTGTAAACATATCAATAGTTTCGATAATATCGGACATAAAACTGTCGATACTATCGATAGTCTGAGATGAAGATCGATGGGGGGGGGGTAATAAAGTTGAATTTTTCATTTGGAACGATAAGAGCTATAATGCACATTTCCATTTGCACTTTTTTTCATTCCTTTTTTATCAGGGAATAAGATGAACGTTATTTTTAATAGAGGATGAGTTCCATTAAACCTTGAAATATTTTTAATCATGTTCAAGCTTGGTCGTAACTGCAAGAAATAAAAACTTTATCAAAAGGTCAAAAAAACTGTATTAAGAGGAAAACTATACTAACCAACTTGTACTACCCGCGGAGTAGTTGATATGGCTTGACAAAATTTGGAACGCATTCACGAATGTTTTTTTTTTTTTTTTTTTTAAGAAAAAAACATTGTTGGTGCCATTTGCTAAGACATACCTTGGAACATACATACTTCAAAAAAATATTCTCAGGTAGTTGATTTATAGAGGTTGAAAATATTTTGTTACAAGAACTGCGTTTTTTTTTCTATGCCATTAACCAAATAATTATTAAGTCAAGTGGCAGGCAGGCAATCAGTTGTGTTTGTATATTATTCCATCAAGCTGGAAGGCATGTACGATAAAACCATTCAATTTTTCAGTCTTATATTTTTTGCGTGAAGTTAATATTTTTTTCATCATACTGCATCAAAAACATGTGTTTTCAATAATCGGTTTAAGTCCGTAAAGTAGTACTTTTCGGGCCTAGCTCAGAAAAATCTTTTTGGTGCACTAACCTTACCTGCTGCTAATATCTGAAGGCTCATGGGGAAAAACCACGTTAGTCCAATCTAGTCCATTCTGAGAAAAATAAAATTTAAAGTTGTAGTCATCTTCATCCATTTTCCGAAAGTTGAAATCAGTTTCAAAAAACATATTCCTCTAACCCAGATAATTGTTTACCACTGTACAAAATTTCCAAAACCAAATAGTAGCTTGAATGCCAATGAAATAACAAAACATCACCAAACTGCTCATTGTTGGCGGGAAAAACCACTGTAGTCCATTGCTTATTTGTTCGTGACCCGTAAATCATTACTACTTTTTTGAGTAAACAAACAAAACTATTTGCTAATAGTAATAAATTTGTTTCTCTATTCCGTCTAATTTTTGTGAGATCGATAGTTATGTTAACCGCATTTTTAAATGTTAAACCCCATCCCAGTGTTAATTAAACTTTAATTAATGAACCAGACTCGAGTTTCATTAATGCAATGAATTGATGCAAAAGCCTTCAAACAAACTTATATATCTCTGTATAGATAATTACTGTTCTCATCTTTGACTGTAACTTTATAAACATAAGAAGATTTATTTTGTATAGATACCGCAGAATTTGTTCTGGGACGACCACTTTGGATTGGAATAACAGTTATGAGACCGCTAAGGAAGGCGTTTTGATCATCTCCAGACGACATATTATTAAAAATTAGATAATATTTTGTTTTTTGCAGATAAAGGAACGTTTTCAAAACACTTAAATCGTTTACAAAAACAATGTTTACCTGACTCGTGAGTTGAAAGTCTGAGTTTTATATGACATCAGAAATTCGTCTGTGTTTTTTCTTTTTTTTTGTTAATTGTGTTTACTTGAATTCATTTTCACTGGAACTTAAGTCACTGTTCATTTACTCTCAACCACAGACAAACACCACAGAAATGGACTACTGTTAATCTTTCCCCGACATTTAGGACTTCAGCTGTTTTTCCCCCTTGTATCGATTTTAAACTATAGAGTTTATGTAGACTATCGTTTTTTTTCTCGACTGTAACAAGTATGAAAAGAAAGTACTCTTCCTATACTATCAGATGGCACTACTTGTTTCAAATCAACTAAAAGTGGACTATCGTGGTTTTTCCCCCTGACCCTTCATATATTAATAAACATGAGTTTGAAGGAGGTTACTTCTAGCTAGCTATACTGTGCTTCATTCTAATATAAGTAGTATGTTTGAAGTGCAAAATAATATGGATATACCAGAAGATGTATTAGAAAAAGCCCAAGAAGGTTTTAATATAGTGAATAATCAGAATATTACTATTAATATTAATGTAAATATATTAGTAGGGGAGAGCGGGGTTGGTTGGCATAGGGGGGGGGTAGGTTGGCTATTGGCTTATAATTTCCGTCACACCTGTTGTGAAGGCCCCACCATTGTACCATGTGACCCGCTCGACATCGGGAGTCTAGTCCTGTTTCAATCCGATGCTAACAGTGTAGAGAAGAGTGTGCTTCATTGATTGATTTTACAACATGTAAGTAAATTTTTATGTGTTCAGTAAATTTGGTTTAAAGGAATGGCAAAACATTTGACTCCGATTCTGTTTACATAACCCCAAATTCCTTTGAAAAACCTAACCTTTCGACTAATCAGTTTCTTGTTTGATTGTTCTCCCCTGTCCTGGCAGCCATTTTTCATATTATCTCTCCTATGGGGTTAGTTGGCTCTATTCAACTGGGGTTTGTTGGAGCAATAGAAATTCACAAAAGCAAGATAAACATAAACAACGGTGAAACTACCAATTGTCATTAGTTCCAGCGAGGAAGATGAGAGCAATTTTTCTTATGCAGAAAGTGACGACAGTCTAAACTTCTATCTTCTTCTATAGTCATTCTATTTTCCCTTAAAAGCGGGTTAAAACCGGTTCAAAATTATTATACTATTATAGTGCAGCTTTTAATAACAATAATATGTGTCAGGCAGTACTTGAATGAGATGGCTAAACAACCCTACCTTCTAGGCCAACCTGCCCCACATAGGGGGTTAATTGGCATACTCTGGATTGACGAATTCTCCAATTTTATATGATCTTAGTATTAAATAGTATGTGGTGAAAAAAATACTTGAAGTACTCTAATACTTGGAGTTTACAGTGGTACCAGCCCTATTTGGATTATATTAACAGGAACGACTCAACAAGCAAAAAGGTGAAAACTGTTGCCAACCAACCCCGCTCTCCCCTACTTTTCTTCTATTATAGGTTAATAAACAGATTTAAAAAAAAAAAAAAAAAAAAAAAAAAAGGTGCCAATTTAATTTCTTACATTTTATCGAGTTGTTAGTGAAATATAACAGTGTTTTAATGTACCTTCTCAAGTATGTGCAGTATGATGAAAACTATCGTTGATAACACGTACCAAAAGTTTGTTTTCGGAGCTTGGTCTAATTTCCACGCTCGGGTACGCCTCGCGCGTTAAACTAGGCCTCGCACCGAAAAAAACCACTTTTGGTACTAGTGATAAAAATAACTATTTTTATAGAGTAGAAAATCAATGTTTGTTAGAAAAATAAGTAAAATTACAAAGTCAATTTTTTTTTATTATTCGTTTCCATGAATTATACAGCACATGGCTGCTTAGAGGAAGAGGCTATCACTTTATCATTTAAAAAAATGTTTTCGATAGTACTATCGATATTTAAATAAACTATCGATAGCCTAAATAGCTTAAAACTATCTATAGTATCGATAGTTTTACATCAGTACCCAATCCACTTTACTTTCTTATATCTTTACTTTATTATATTCTTAATCTTAATTAGAAGGTATTATAATTGACCAATCCCTATCCTTGAAATTCCATATTTCACCCGATTTGGAGTATTTTAGTGTGGTTTAAGGAGGTATTTAGTTTGCCTTTGAGCACAGATTAAAAAATATTGAACTGCAGTCTAACGTTCGTCTTCGGTCTCTCAAGGAAGACTCACGTGTCCCATCTTTATGGCGAATTTTTTTTAATTTTTTTTTTTCACGTTCGCGAGATTTCCTCGGCTCCTTCCTTCCTACATCCTAAGCCTCCAACAATATAAGTCTTATGTTCACTTTCAGGAAACAAGTTCACCCCTTTCCGACCTTTATACCCCTTCTCACAGAACCAAACCATTCTGAACGATCCTTTCTCGCTCGCTCCACAACACTATGGGATTCTCTCCTATCCACAATCCGCCATGCTCCTCCTCAGTCCTCTCTTCAATTATAAATTAAGTTTTGGCGAAACGACAAAAATAAACCTTTACATATGCTACACTCATACACAGAGCATTGACCATAACCGAACCCATAAAAGTTCCAAAAAAAATAGAAAACTCCGGACAGCCCTCCAAAAGAACGGATACTCAGACCATTGCCGTCATCCCCTACGTAAAAGGTTCCTCGGAAAAAATAGCCAGAACACTTACAAAAAACGACATCAAAACAATTTTCACCACAGACAGGAAAATTGGACAGACCCTACCCAATCCAAAGGACAATCTTGGATTCAACAAAGCTGGACTTTACAGTATCCCTTGCTCATGCGGAAAACAATATATAGGACAGACAGGAAGAAACATCACCACACGACTGAAAGAACATATTACCTACCTCAGTTAAGAAAATCAGCCACAGTAGAACACTTTCACAATACACAACATACTATAGACTTCGAAGATACCAAAGCCATAGTTAGGATTGACAACTACCACCGTAGATCCATCAGGGAGGCTTTAGAATAAAACAAAGAAAATAAAACAATCAAATAATATAAACAAAGAAGACGAATACAGACTTAGCAAAAACTGCTAGCAAAAACTGGTAACCTGCACTAAAAAACATTAGACCACACAACGTATCTCAGAGAGCTGATGACATCCCCTACCCCTCCACCTGACCACACCACCTCGGGCGCTAGCCAATGGGAACACAGACTTCGCCCCCGACAGAAGATTATAAGTTAGTGATCCCATTCTCCACTCTCATTCTTGTATTGGCCCTGAAGAAGCCCACAGCATGATGGGTGAAAGCTTGTTCGTGAAAAAATCTGTTACATGGTCAAACCCTGAAGAGCATGTAAAATGCATATAATTATTTATATATATATTAATACGATTCCCTTCCCTCTCTCACAATACCTTACCTTACAAATAATAATTTTCTTTAGCTTGGCTGCGTGTCCTAGGTAGTGGTCCCTCTTGGAATACACTTACATATAATTATAATAATTATCAAATATTATTTATAAGAGGTAAGTCTCGCATTAATATTAAAATGATTATAAACCAAATTATTATTTGTCATCAGGAATGAATGATATAGGAGAAGAAAATTAAGTTACCATAAAATAATTTATTCATTAATAGTATTGACACTGAAATAGAGTAGCTGTATTGATCTTGAGCTATCTCTAATATTGATACGAAAATTAATTATTTAAATTTAAGTACTTATTCAAATGGTTCTAAGAAAAGCAATGTTATACAATTATTAAAGCGCTTTTAGTTAAATTAACTGTGACTATTATAAAACATATTATATTGACCTCATGAAATAAAATAAATAAGTCGTTCTGCAGAATTATATTTATTATACTTGCTATTGGCGATATTTGTGATACTGATGATAGGCTCTGCAACTTGGATTCTTCTAGTAGATCATAGATGAAGACTCCCGGTGAGATGTCGAGATGTCAAGTTGGGATGTTAATGGGCCTGATATACGAGACAGAATGTCCTTAGTTTCTCCTCCCACTCTCGACCTGTCCTTCCCTTTTGAGGCGACATCTTGTGGCCAAAACCTGCAAATATATCTTTATCTCCCTTAGATATGATAACTCTATCTCTCTTCTATACATCCGCTGGAGCATAGGATGTTACTTACTGGCAGGTGGCTACCGGATTTCTACTAATTCCCTTTGTCTTCCCTTTTTGAATCTTGAGTCATCAGATCCTCACTTATTTATTATTAAAAATATTTCTTAATTTACCTTTTAATAAATTTTAACCGGGCCATACTTGTTTCACGTATACTCTTACCCTATTGCATTTCTGCAAAATAAGATTTTAAATTAACCCTCGGTGTGAGGAATATTTTTTTAACCGTTATTGCTTATGTCATACCCTTTCATATGTATTTTATTTACTTAACGTAAACTTAACGCTAAGATTGCTTAATTTTTACTTAGCCTTCATCGAAATGAGGCGTTGCTAGTAATCAATGGAACTGATTAATTTACATGAGTTAATGGATCCATTACGAGAGCTCAAGGCCCCAAGGCCCTCCTCCGCAGAGTGAGGAATTACATCAGCCTCATTACTGTTAATAAACTTACTTATTACTGTAAGGGAAAAACAAAACACCTGATGAACAATAAACTTATTTTATATGCAACGCAGAAGGAATACAACATTGAAAGGTAATGAATTTGTTGATGATATACTTGGCCTGCATCTATGCGCTGCCGTTTCTTCTTGGTTCGAGGCTATTCAAAAGAGTAAAACAAGAACTTTAATATCAATTTCCCATTAAATTCAATTTTTGAATTATACCTTTATTCCACAAATTTAAGGTTAAATAAAACATCTAATTATACAAAAAGTTTATGTAAGGTGAGTAATATAACAGGATGCTGTTATTGGAATATCACATGAACCTTTTCCGTGTGAAACCCTGGCTCATTGGCAAGTAGGGCCCCCTAAATTGTCGTTGAAGAAACGAGAATTTGAAACTTCGTGGCGTTGATTGATGACTCTGAGTGTCGTCGGTGGAGCACTGTACGCTCTCGGTCTCTGATACTCTCTGACAAGTACTGATGACCTCAGTACTTTTTCATACCTTTTTATTTCATACAGAAAAAGTAAATATGTCGAGGATGAATTTAAATTTGAAAAATGAAGTATTAACTAAGAAGCATTAATAGCAGTAATTAACAATACAACAAAGAATTGTTGATTTTTTATTAATTTTAAATATTCAACGCTTCCATGTATCAAGTTGGAGGCCAGATGGGACAAAGCAGCTTGAAATAGGTAACCAACGCTAAGCAACGTCGTGTTTGGTTAGTACTTCGATGGGTGACCGGCAGCCGAAGAAAGCCAGGCGGTCTCTTCATCCGGTCCGGTCAAGCCTTCCCCCGTGATGCCCGTCAGCCTATATGCCAGACTTACACCGATCACGTATAGGTGTGATAAAACTTCCCCGTGTATATTATCTTGAATCGCGGTGTAGTTTTCCAGGATTTCAATGACCGCCCGGAGGTTAGGTACAGACGACAATAAGCTTCAGGTAAATATATATAGATGCTCAGGGCCTTCTGAGTCTGATCTGCCTTAATCCTTGGACCAAGAAAAGTTTGTCACTGTTCTTGAATCCCAGAGAGCTGACGCCATCGGTGGGAAGGACACTGCCAGATTGGCCCCAAAGGGATAGGCTATTATGAACAGAAGAATTCATCAATTTGTAACGAAACTGCTACACAAACTTAAAAAAATATGATTTTTTTTTTTTTTTTGTTACAATAATATACGTAAATAAGCTTTGCGACCGAAAAAAATATCGGGAGGACTTTTTTTGTATAATAAATATTTATAGTCAATATCTGGAACCATATAAAATATTCCTACAATAAAAAAATTACCTCCATTTTTTTTATCCAACAAATAAAAGAAGAAAAAGTTAATTCGACAACGATTATATTATACAGGAATATTCGGAAGAATATTAAGAAGATTGATTAATGACGCAGATCAGAAAATTCTATCTGTTGTTGAAAATATGATGGAGTGATGTTCCAACCATCTAAAATTATACAAATGCGAACCTATATTTGCAACTGAATAAAATAAACATTTAATGTTTTAACGTTTAGCGTGTTCTTTTTAATTCCCCGCGGCTGGGAATGCAGCCCTCCTTGTCGTGGATGTCTCCTTTGACGGCCCAGCTATGGCAGGAATCTCGACTTGCAAAAAGGGCAAATGTCAGAGCACAACTCGGTTTTTTGGCTCTACTTGTCTTTGCACCAGCTCTTCTAGAGAATAAATACGTTAGAAAAGGCAACTGTAGACAATGGATGAATTAATGAAAAAAAAAAAAATTCTAGGGAAAATGTCCTGTTAGGATAATTGCAATGTCTCCTTATCAAGTATGTACATTTGCCTCACTAATCTGAACTTTTTTTGTAATGAAAAAAAAATTTCTGCATGGTATTGTAACACTAAGTAGCTTTAAATAATTTTTATTAACGAAAAATTATTACTCACAATGTGAGACAAACATAAAATCACAAATAATTACAAAAAGTATCAACTTGTAACCATACAGTAACACAAAAATAACCATACGAATCTAGCTACAGAGCAATACTAACTCTCCAGTCCATCGCTCCTTATATTTAGTCTGAATCATAACAGTCTAGAAGTTTCCAGACAAGCGTAGATGGTTCTGGAACAGTCACGAACAAGTACTAGAGCAGTTTGTTCCAACTCTTCCAACAATAAGTCTAGAACTCTTTTCAATAATATGTTTTGTGTTTGTTCCAAGTTACGCTTAATTAATATTAATAATATTGTATATTACTTACCTGCTTAAAGAAAGTAAAATTTAAATAATCCTCATCAATATATCAATATTCACTCTATAGTGGTCGTGTTCTGATACCCACTGAAATTAAAAATTATTGTTTGATGTGTCTATCAACTCAAAAATATTGAACATTATGTTGTTCAGGCAAGTTAGTTTTTAATAATAAAAACCTTTCGCTTCCCTGATGAAGAAAGTATGGCCGGTGCTCAATGCTCTTAGTTTTGTTGGTTAATGTATTAAAAAGTTATATAATAAAAAGAATAAGATGAAAGATATTTAACATAAAGTTTACCTTTGCAATTTAGAAAATAATAATAGAATAAAAAAAAAGGAGAACAAAATAATATGAATGAAAGGAAATAAAGAAAATTCTCTAATATTTTAGAGCTTGAACAATAATTTATTAAATACAAATAATTTATTATATAAGAATGAAACTTAAATGATTGAATGAAAATGAAATACAACTTATAAACTATTATAGACAAAAATATGCTTTAATCGAATGGCCATTGATGAACTATAGAGTAGAGTAATAAACAAATGATTAATAACTATAATACAAAGATATATATTATAACTGAATTCAGCAATTTGATTTAATGTTAAAAGGTAAAGTTCAGTGTTCAGAAAATGTTATTTAAATTTGAAGATTAAACACAATGTAATGTTCATACATTATTAAAAAAATAATGATGGAAGTATTTTACTTTAAAGGTCCATCCCGCTGGGAACTTAATCTTCCTCTTCGCTCGTCTTCTAAAATAATGTCTGCAAATGTGCACAATACACAACTGAACACCCTGGGTGAACGAGAATGTATTAAATGTTTTTAAAGAATGTTTTAAGCGTGAGGAGTAATAAGTACTCGGCTGGCGAGAATCCACAGCTGACTGACTTGAAGCGTCTTTTGTTTGTCTCAGAGCGTCTTCGACCAATCAAAAACGCCCACGCACATTACACTAAACTAATGCTAATTAAATACTTAATAGCGATTGGTATGATATTCAATGTTAACTTTGATTAATAAATTAACGACAATATATATAAATTACTTAATTTACAACTTATTAATTATTGAATTTATTTATTTAAAAGACGTTTCGGCTCTTTTGAGCCATCTTCAGTTCAGCAAAACAGGTAGAC
Organism: Aelia acuminata; assembly: GCA_911387785.2. Taxonomy (NCBI): domain Eukaryota; kingdom Metazoa; phylum Arthropoda; class Insecta; order Hemiptera; family Pentatomidae; genus Aelia; species Aelia acuminata. The sequence goes on from OU426982.1 coordinate 15,610,511, forward strand.
AAAAAGGTAGCAAACAGGTAGACAATTCATTTGAAGTCACACAGGGCAGATACAACTCTCAATCAATGTTCCCTAACCCCAAGACACCCAAAACCTATTTTTGGGTGTCTTGGGGTTAGGGAACATTGATTGAGAGTTGTATCTGCCCTGTGTGACTTCAAATGAATTGTCTACCTGTTTGCTACCTTTTTGTCTACCTGTTTTGCTGAACTGAAGATGGCTCAAAAGAGCCGAAACGTCTTTTAAATAAAAAACTTTATTGTTGAGACTAATTTGGTCCCCTTCTGATAACCTGTTGAAAAATACAGTCTCAAGAACTTAATATCTTATAAGTATTGAATTTAGAATTAATTTAAAAATGCTGAACTAAAAATTAAACTAAAGAATTATATAAAATGAAAAATGGGTTCCCTGAACATATGTAATTAGCATTTTGCTAATTTCAAGCATTCTGGCAATGGCAAATTGAAGCTGAATATGTTAGAACTACAATAGTATTTTAGTCAAGCTAAATTTATTTTAAGCAAAATCTATACACTTCTCTCTGATATTATTTTTTTTTTCCCTATTGAGCTTTACTTTTTATATTAATGCACCAAACACATTTTATAAATAAGAAGAATGGCTGTAAAATTATTGGATAAAAATGCATTTTAATTTCATCCAGGTTAACTATGTAATTTATGAAAAGAAAGTATCAATATTGATATAATTTCTATTATTGGCAATAGTTGGTTCAGATTTTTTCCATACTGGTAGAGGGTGAAGGGGGCTAAAATACCATAGTAGAATTCGATCGATCGGCGATATATCGATTTTAAGATTTAAACCCCTATATTTGAACTTTCAATATATTTTCGGCCTCGAATCAGACTAAATCATAAAATCACAAAAATGTACAACAACATTTCCAGTTCCAACTGTTTAAAAAAAGAATCTATAACTCTTTTAAATCACATGTTTTGTATGTTCTGAATCAGAACAGTCTTAAAAGGTTCCAGACAAACGTTGATGGTTCTTTAACAGGGCAATTCCACGTCAATTCAACACAGGCTTGAGCCTCACCATTTCAGATTTTCTTGAAATTTGGTATATGTGTACTACATGTATTTACTAGAACAATTGTGAAATATTACTGAGATATGTCAACCCGTTTTTGGATTATTGGTCTCTAAAGCCCTCAGAAATAATTCCAGAAACAGAAAAAATCATGATTAAAAATAGCTGTAGATGTTCCAATTCCAAATTTGACTAGGACTGTGTGATTGGTGTCGTTTAACAGCGCATTCCATGCCGTTTCACATGATATACAACAATGTATAGGTTGGTACTAAAGAAATTTTCTTAAAACTAAATGTAAAATTTTAATTCCAATTTTCTCCAAAAGGGCATTTTTTAAATTTTTTTTCAAAAATAGGTAGTATGATATCTATTTGTATAACAAAATATAAAAGTGGGATGAAAATTTCTTCATCACTAAAAAAATTAAAAAGTAGTGATAACATTCCATAAATCTAGCAGTTATTATTAAAAATAGCTGCAGATGTTTTCCAAATTTGACTAGGACTATGAGATTGGTGACTTTTAACAGCGCATTCCATGACATTCCATGACAAGACGAAATGTTGTATGATACACAGCAATGTATAGGTTGGTACTAAAGAAATTTTCTTAAATCCAAGTTTAAAATTTTAATTTCAATTTTCTCAAAAAGGGCATCTTTTAAAATTTTTATATTTTTTGTAAATAATAGGTAGTAGTATATCTATTCATACAAAAAAATATAAAAGTGGGATGAAAATTTCTTCATTACTAAAAAAATAGAGAACTAGTGATAATGTTCAATAAATCTAGCTTTTTATGATTAAAAATAGATGTAGATGTTTTCCAAATTTGACTAGGAATATGAGATTGGTGTTGCTTAACAGCGCATTCCATGCCGTTTCTTATGATACAGAACAATGTATAGGTATAGGCAGTATGGCCTATTTTTTTTTAAAAATACATAATTTTTTTTTAAAATGCCCTTTTTGAGAAAATTGAAATTAAAATTTTGAACTCTGTTTTAAGAAAGTTTCTTTAGTACCAACCTATACATTGCTGTATATCATATGAAATGGCATGGAATGAGCTGTTATAAAACACCAATCTCATAATCCTAGCCCAATTTGGAAAACACCTGCAACTATTTTTAATCATAAAATGCTAGATTTATGAAATTTTATCACTACTTTTTAATTTTTATAGTGATGAAGAAATTTTCATCCGACTTTTATATTTTGCTGTATGAATAGATATCAGATTACGTATTTTTGAAAAAAATATAAAATTTTTAAAAAATGCCCTTTTTGATAAAATTGGAATTAAAATTTTACATTTAGTTTTAAGAAAATTTCTTTAGTACCAATCTATACATTGTCGTATATCATATGAAACGGCGGCATGGAATGCGCTGCTAAACGACACCAATAACACAGTCCTAGTAAAATTTGGAAAACATCTACAGCTATTTTTATTCATGATTTTTTCTGTTTCTGGATCTATTTTTGAGGGCTTTAGAGACCAATAATTCATAAACGGGTAGACATATCTCAGTAATACTTCACAATTGTTCTAGTAAATACAAGTAGTACACATATTCCAAATTTCAAGAAAATCTGAAACGGTGAGGTCCAAAATGATATATTTTTGCGTTGATTTCACTTTGAATTGCCCGAACACCAAGAACATATACTAGAACAGTCATAAACATGAACTAGAACAGTTTGTTCCAACTGTACCGACAAAAAGTGTTCAACTCTTTTAAATGAAATGTTTTGTGTATCAGGTTACAGTATAAACCCCAAATCATAAGCTTATCATCTATTCTGAACATTTATTCTACTTTTATATTCATTCATCAAAAATGTTTTTTGTGATATGAAGCTGGTTTGATAATGGAAAGCAGAATAAGACAGTAAGAGAACATTGCGCCGAATGTTGTATCATAGAAAATATTATCAAGAAAAAATATTATTAACGTCGTCCAAAAAACTTGCTCTTATCGTATACTTAATTCCGTGCCATCAGGATCATATTCTGTTACCTTATAATTTTTTCTTCACTAACCTTATGAAGCCACTGATGGCGTTGGGAGACCGAGGGGAGTTGAAAAAATGTTCACATTTTTTTACATACCCCAAATCCTATTGATAGAAACCTTATGATATTAACACCAATCGATAGGGCATTCTTTAGACTTGCGAATGGCAAACATAAAGAAATTGTAAGCGTGAAATATTTTCGTAAAAAACTCACTTAACCGTAACAAATCAACTTTTTCAACTTCCCCATACCGAGGCGAGATGAAACAGGAGTCCAGGAGAATTGAAACATGTAATTTTTAAAAATTATTAAGGTCTGTGAAATAAAAATGATGATATAATTTAAAGGTATTTATTAAAATTAAACTTTTGAAGTACAAAACAAACTTTTTATTAATATTTTGTGCAGATATATCAGTTAAGTAGGTACCTACAGGTCTAATACAAATAATCAACTCCTAAAGTAGTTAAAAGAACGTTATGGTTCCTATTCTTAACATTATTTAAAATAAAACTGAGATAAACAAATGGTTTTAAATTATAAATCTTTGAAATAAAATAATTATTAACTTTTAGCCGTTTTTTAAGTATTAAAATCAGTTTTGATCAATATTTCTTCAAATATTTATGTTACAATAATCTCACAAATGTCAAAAATAAAAATATTATGATACTAAAAAGGGTAAATCTGACAAGCAGTAGTGGCAAACATAAAGTTCCCCACCAGTGCAAGTTTCATGAGCCCCGTTGTTGTATTCTAGACATTGCACCCATTTTTATTTGGTTCTGATAGGTGCTATAGTAACCGATGTTCCCCTCTCTGCGGAACTCTTGCCACTCACTGGTTTTTGTCCTCGTCGGTCAAAACGAGGTGAGTTGAAACAGCCTGTTTCAAATCTCCTCGGTACTAAAAATCCTCCCAATTTTTAATCAATCCACAATCAAGAAGCAACTACTCAGAAATCAATTGTACCATAGATAATAATTCTTTTATTAATGAGCTTTCGAAACATATATAACTTAAGCCAAAATACAAAACCCTTATGATAATATAGGCATCATAAAAAAACGTTAAAAACCTACTTTTCACGATTTTTGTCACCTGGCACGCAGAACTCCATAACCGCGCGACTTACGCCACTGACGCGAACTGACATTTCAGCGGGTGGAGGAAAGTGATTTATAAGCGAAGTTGCCAAATCGCTAGCGATTATAAGTTCCGAGAAATCGCTACTGTTTCAACTCCCCTACTTATGGGTTGATGTCACAGATATTACCGTATAAACTAAACATACATTGGGTAATAATTTACCATTAACCTGATAACTATAATAGAGGTTTAGAGAGTTTATTTACATTTAGACGTTGCCTACAGGCACTAAAAGATGATTCTGGAATCAATAGAGTTAGCAATAATAAAGATTAATATAGGCCTGCTAATTTCTGGTATAATTTTCACTTGCTTACATTTTTACTCATGGGCGTAAGGTATTATTATATTAGTTTTTAAGTTTCAGTATAAAAACAAGATTATCTTTTTTATAAATCGGGGGTTTAGGTTTCACCCCGCATATACTCGTATATCATATAAGCGCAAATATCACTTCATGATTACTTGTATCAGAATCTTTTTTTTTTAGTAGTAGTAACTACTACTAATACAGTAGTATATATGTAACTAATACAGAGTAACAACTATTGTTTGACTATTTTTCAACTGTTGTTTAACTAAGGAAGGACCAGATGCAGATATTGCTTACCTTCACTTATGAAAAATTTAGTTGAGAATAATCCTGAAAATTCTTTTTTTTTAAGTGAATAAGAAAAAATTCTGAGAGTAATCCTAGAAGTAAGATAACGTACGAGATGTTCATAATTATTAAAAAATCTGGTGCGTGCGCGCAACACATTACTTTCACTTACCAACTCAGATTAGAAATTAGGTGTTTTGTTAATTTCCACTTCTCAAAGTTACACATTTTTCCGAATTCATTACTTATTTTTTGTTTTCATTCGCTCTATAAAAAAACATTAATTTCTTTTATTATTAAAGTCGTCTGATTCTATAATTCTCTATCTAGGTCCATGTTGAAAATTTCATTTAGTTACCATGAAACAAATAATTTCCATTAAATGAACAGAACGGCTTTAATTATGAACAATGGCCTGTGATTAAAGGCGTACTCCACATGCGTGGGCTCAAAGTGTTTCATGAGTTGACTGAATATTTTTCTTTTTTTCTCCTCTACCTATAGGTTTACTTGATTTTTATCATATCTCATATTTAGCCATTTCTTATTTTCAGGCGTAACGAGAGACAGTTAATTTCTCCATATAAACAAAAACAAAAGTACCTATTTTATAGGAAACAAAAAAAAACAAACAAACAAAAAAGGCCCCTTCCCCATTTAAGCCCCATCAGAACATTTTAATAATGATAAAGCTTTCATGATATTAAAGAACAACTAATTTTCATTAAACATGACGAATTTGATGAAAATCGTTAAAGCCATTTTTGAAATAATCGAAAAAAAGGTAAAAATTAGAAAAAAGTTATGAAATAAAGTGCCCCCTCCGTTTGACCAATTTTTATGAAATGTTGGCTATCACATCTTTGGCATAACACAAATACCCAGTTTGATCAAAATCGTAACAGCCGTTTTTGAGTAAATAAAAAAAACACGTGAAAATGATACAAAATTTATTAAGTAAAGTCCCCCCTCCGGTGGATCAATTTCGACGAAATGTTAGCTATCACATCATTGGCATATACATACATCAAATACCCAGTTTGATCAAAATCGTTACAGCCGTTTTTGAGTAAATAAAAAAAAACTTTTTTTTTTATGATACAAAATTTAATAATTTAAGGTCCCCCCTCCGGTTCATCAATTTTGATGAAATTTCGCATTCATATCTCAGACCTATTAATACATTAAATACTGAGTTTCACAACAATCGTTAGAACCGTTTTTGAGAGAATCGAAAAAAACTTAAAAAGTTATTAAATAAAGTACCCCCTCCCTTTGAGCAATTTTGGTGAAATTTTTGCTGTCACATCGCGGGCATATACATACTCTAAATACCCAATTTCAGGTTCACTCAGTTTATAGTTTTTGAGCTAGTCTGTTTACACTCACACAGACCATTTCACGGGACTTGGTTATTTGTGGACTCAGGGGACCCCAAAACGTGTATTTCCGTTGAAAACCGGAAGTCGAAATTTTTCACCATCGGAATACTTTCCCTTACTATAAATTTCATATATAGGTAAGTGAAAGTAAAAAACATATACAAGTGATGTAGTCTGGAGGTTTTTCACATTTCTACCTTATTGAGATACTGTAACTAACCTGATTTAAATGAAGGAAAATATAGTAAAAGCAACGTAAAATAAATAAGATATGAGATGATTTTCTATAATTCAAATTATGAAGAAAATATATAATATGTGCATAAAGTACAAAATATTATGACGTGAAAAAAAAAAAAAAAAAAAAAGTAAAAGAAAGATTGAAGGATTGAAAAGAGTTCTAGACTTTTTGTTGTAACGAACTGTTCTAGTACATTTTCATGACTGTTCGAGCATAATCTTTGCTTGCCAGGAACCGTCTAGACTGTTCTAATTCAGTCTAAATATAAGAAACTATGGATTGGTGAATTAGCCCTGTTCTGAAGCTCGAATCGTATGGTTACTTTTGTGTAACTATATCGTTAGAAGTAGATACATTTTGTAACCTTGTTGATTATTTTATTTTTTATTGTTTGTCAGACATTTTGTGTTATTATTTTCGTTTAGAGAAAATTATTTAAAAGTGATGTATATTTCCGTTAAACAAAGAAGAATTGTCTTCCATTATCGATAAAGACAAAATACAGAACTGTATAACAACCGTAGGAGGCTAAATCACAAGCTGTAATTGATAGAAGCTCTTGGACTGTGAAGTTGCCGAGCCAAGTTTTTACGGCGCTTATAACTTTCTTAGGACGGGAGGAACTTCTCTCACCCTTGTCCATTTAGTATCTTAGCCAGTTGTTGTAAGCGAGGAGTTGTCCGGTAGCTTGTAAACAGAGAAAAGGCTCAAAATCTTTTCAATTTAGAAATATCCTACCACTACATTGCATATAAGAACTCACAATGCTGATAAAATATATTTTTACATTCACTTACCTATATATGAAATATATAGTAAGTGGAAGTATTGCGATCGTGAAAATTTTCGACTTCCGGTTTTCAACGGAAATAGACGTTTTGGGGTCCCCTGAGTCAAAATAACCAAGTCCCGCGAAATGGTCTGTGTGTGTGTGTGTGTCTGTGTGTGTGTGTGAACAGACTAGCTCAAAAACTATAAACCGTGCGAACCTGAAATTGGATATTTAGAGTATGTATAAGCCCGCCATGTGACAGCAAAAATTTTATCAAATTTGCTCAAAGGGAGGGGGTACTTTATTTAATAACTTTTTAAGTTTTTTTCGATTTTCTCAAAAACGGCTCTAACGATTTTGATTAAACTGAGTATTTGATCTATTTATATGCCTGAAACATGACTGTAAAAATTTCACCAAAATTGATCAACCGGAGGGGGAACTTTACTTAATAATTTTTGTATCATTTTCACATGCTTTTTTAATTTAATCAAAAACGGTTTTAACGATTTTGATCAAACTTGGTATTTGATGTATTTATATGCCAAAGATGTGATAACCAACATTTCATCACAATTGATCAACCGGAGGGGGGACTTTACTTAATAAATTTTGTATCATTTTCACGTGTTCTTTTTATTTACTCAAAAACGGTTTTAACGATTTTGATCAAACTTGGTATTTGATGTATTGATATGCCCGAGATATGACTGTAAAAATTTCATCAAAATTGATTTACGGGAGGGGACTTTACTGTATAAATTTTGTATCATTTTCACGGGTTTTTTTTATTTACTCAAAAACGGCTTTAACGATTAACAAAAATAAGATATGAATGTAGAAAAATGTGTGACTTTGGGAAATGATATTTAGCAAAACACGTCAATTTCTAATCTAAGTAAGTTAGTAAGTGAAAGTTGTGTGTTGAGCGCACGCACCAGATTTTTAAGTTTTATTTATCACTTGCTGTATATACCGGTTTCACCAGGGGAATTTAATTTGTCTATTAAATGTGGAAAAGGACTCATTGTTCTGCCTTAAAACGTAGACCCCGGTTCGTTCGGGAGGAACGGCCTTACCGGGCCTTGTTGGCCTCTTCGAAATCTATAAAATGAGACTTTTTTCGACTCAAACGGTCTATTTCGTAAAAAACCAATGTGAAGCGAGACCATAACGATTTTTGTAACAATAAAGAATATACCCAGAGATCGGCTGAAGTTATACCGTTTTAATACAACGTTTTAACTCAATGTCCAAGACCCGTCAAAAATAAAACAGATGTATTACTACCTAATTAATTGCCTGAGATTAAGATCATTCATCATCAACGAATAATATAGTATTATTTTGTAACAATTCATAAACAATTGTAGATAATAAGTTATTAGACAATATATCAATAAACACGATGCATTGAACCGATTACTGAGTGTAAACAATAATATCCACCTGCCATCCAATCTATGTATATACAAAACAAATGATACTGCTACCACCATTAAATGTATATATACTTCGCTAAAGCGATTATAATTTTTAATTACAAAATAAAATATCAAAAGAACTATTTAATGAGGGTTCATTTTAAATTTTATTACTATTTTTCTTTTGTTTAAAATCACTAATTATTCTTTATTTGTTTATTATCTCGTTCGAACTTTATTTTAAATTGTATTCATAATAGTGAAAGTTTAGTAGAAATTAGTTAATAGTGAAATTTTGTATGTAACTAAATTAATAATTTTTTTTCAAACTTTGTAAATCTATATTAATTAATATGTACCTACATTTAGCCCAGCCAGGCTACATTTGTATGGTGATGTCCCCCAAAGACAAATAAATATATCTATCTATCTATCTACCGTTTTAATATGGACGGGTGTTCGCGGCTGGTATGAAAGAACCACTGAGCGAAATTTGGAAAATCTAGGACATACGGTATGGATTTCTATAAAGAACAAACAAACAAAAAAACATAATTTCATCTTTATTTATATAGATTTCAGGACTAAGTTCAATAGAAAATAATATTTATTAAAAATTTTACAACATTAGTATATTGTATTTAACAATTCAACTCGAAATGCTTCCCCATTGTCAGATCACGATGAGAGGCAACGTGGACACTCCCACTACTGGATCTCAAAGAGTCTCAAGTGGCATGAGGATTCGCAGAAGAAGGATAAGCCATTTTGTTATCCAACGCCTCAGTTGATAACGGGGTCGTGGAACATCGTGCCCCTGGAGTTCGAAATCAGATAGGAATGTATTATATCACTTATATGGGATTAAATAATTTTTATTAAACGAAAATAATGATTTACAATGCTCAAGGAAAAATATAAACTAAAATTACAAGAGGTTTACAAAAATTATCAACTTGTAACGACACTTTTAACACAAACCTAACCACTCCTAACCACCCCTAACCACATGATCGATGATATGACTTACCATGACCATGATCGATGATATGACCATATCTTCAGAGCAAGACTAAATCTATGGTACAGTGCTCCACATATTGAGTCTGGAAGATTCTAATCCAGCGTAGAAGGCAATCTAACAGTCACGAACATGTACTAGAACAGTTTGTTTCTCCTGTTCAAACAATAGTCTAGAACTATTTTAAATCAATTTTTTTGTGTTTTCTTTTAAGTTACAGTATACATATTTCATTTACGGAAAGAAGTATATTGTAATACACGAAAAATTTCGTTTGTGTTGTGTCCTTGGTACAGAAAAAGGATGTTTATGACGATGGGATTTATCTCGATCTATTTTTAAGCTTCAAATATAAAACTATATTCTATTGACAGAGAAATTTATAAAAAGGTGAATTCAAATCTGTATATAAATCAGTGATTTCATGACCAGACAAGAGACTATTTACCCTTGTCAAAATGCCCAGAGATACAAGACAAGGAGATCGATGAAGGAGACGAAGGCCGAAACTAAACAATCCTGAGGCCGTTATCTAGATTACAGAGGCACAATTAACTCAGCCTCTGATAGTGCCCTTTATAGCCCATTTATTATCACCCTATTCTGCCCTCTCTACGGGCTATCTCTTGTCAGCCCTTATTTGTATTTCTTACACTCTTATAATACATATTTTCTTTGGATCGAAAATATTTCTACACAAAAGAGGTGTTTAATTTATAGTAATTCATTACTAAAAAAGGCTACATGATGAGCTGAAAATAATTATAAAAACTTAATAAGAGATAGTAAGATAAAATATCTGATGAAACAACAACCTAAATTTCCGATGGGAAAGACATCATTCCCAAGAATACTTAGAGTACTTAGAGAGTGGGTGAAGTTCTTAGCATGGCAACCTACAATACTAAGGATCGCGGATTCGAGAACCGCGATGGCCCTTGGATTTTTTAATAGAAGTAAAAAATTCCTTGGCTATGCCGTCCTTCCTATAAGACTGAGGTCCCGAGCCTGTACGATGTTATGTTACTCGTCAAAGATCCCTATCCTAATTATGCCAAAAACAGATAGACAAAATTTAGCACCCTCACTCTAACATGGTTTGATTAGCCACACTTGCATAAATAAGTAAACAAATAAACAAAGTAAGATAACACGTGAAAGAATTGTTTGTTAATAATCTAAGCACATATTAGCAATATGTACCCACAAATAATTGTTATTTCCGTAGAAATGTTTCTACAATTATTTTTTTTCTCCAAACCATCTCTATATATATAAGATACTTTGTCTTGACTGGCAGAATCAACGCAGAGCAGAAACTACTAATGATAAAAACTTGAAGTTCGGAATTTACATTTTAAACGCGATGTAGTTAACCACTAAGAAAGGAATTTCAAAAATGTAAACCCTAAGGGGTTTAAATGGCGAAATTGTCGTTTAACTCTAACGGACAACTATTTTTGCATTTCGAGAAGAAATATCTAATTTGGACTCATTTTAAAGATCTTGATACGACGAGTTTAACTCGAAAGCCCCTTCGGTACGTCGAAAACCATGTTTTAAAGCCCGGAAATGAAGCGTTCACGTCGAGTAAGCAATTTATTGTTTCAGCGGTTTTACTGAACTCTCTCCATTGGGCGTCTCCCTCTCTTCTACCGAGCCGGCAGCTTCCCCCTCCAACATTCCACCTACCGGAAGCTCCGATTCTACTACACAAAATTTTAAAGGCTCGCGGGCAAAGCCGCGACGGGGAATACTAGTATTACATATGCTGTAACACTCATGTGGGTTTAAATATTCTTTACTAAACGAAAATAATAATTCACAGTGTGTGACAAACAATAAAAAATAAAAAGGTTACAAAAAGTATCAACATGTGACAATACGAGTATAGTAACACAAAAAAGTAACCATATGAATCGAGCTTCGAAACAATATTAACTCGCCAGTCCATCACTCCTTATATTTGGTCTGAATGAGAACATTCCAGCGCAGATCATGTACTGAAACAGTTTTTTCCCACTGTTCCGACAAAAGTATAGAACTATTTTCAGTTGTTGTTTTTTTCACGTTAAATTATATATAAAATTTTATTTACAACTGACACTCGTCGAAAAGCAATTAATAAAGGAGTAATGAAGGGATCAATAATCGGACACTAAGGTCATAATTTCTTTCATGAATATTCCATAACTTTCTAAAACTTAAGTCCATAGGGTTTTCAGAAACTAAAAGTAAGATTTAATCGTTGCCTCATTTTTAGATTTAACCCTGAAATGGATACAGGGGTAATAGGTTACCACAGACAATATTAATTTCGCCAAAACTTTTGTTATTATGTTGGTAGTGCTAGGCGGGCTAGGTATTCTTCCATGAGGTTATAAGCTTACAAATAAACTCAGTCTCATTTTTCCAGTTTGAAGGCATGAAAAAGGTACTTTGGGGTAACCAAATACCCCTGTATACATGTATGATTGTAAAATAAATTTAGTATATTATTTCTTTTGTAGTTGTAGCGAGCAAAACAATAATAAATTCAGTAGATCCTGACTTCGAAAATAACATTCAACAAAAAGATTGAATGTATAAACGAAAAAAACCGAAAATTCCACGGAGGGTGGGGTCGATACTTTTGACCAAGTGGTATATAATTATTCAGTAGCTTGTCGAACCAAAATATGGCCACTGAGATATTTTTATGGTATGCTTGAACAAATGGAATTAAGTCATATTTATTGTTTAACTTAGCCCAAACCAAGAATAGGCCGGTTAGAAAAACGTTTCTGAAAGCACTTGGCTTACAATTAGCTCGCCCACATATGCTCAGTCATTTATCGAAAAATTTGTCTTCGGAACTTTAGAATGACATTGAAAGCATCTTGAAATTGAATAAGAAAACTGCTGAACAAAGACCACCACCTAAAAAATCGAAATCATCAAGATGTGTCATGTGTAGCAGGAGTCAAGACAAAAAAATTCTGTAAAAAATGAAATTTGCCAGTTAGTAATGATCATAGAGTGGATATTTGTTTAATTTGTAACAAACAATATTTATATAAATGTAGAAATTTAAAACGTATAATTAAATTAAATTATAATTTACCATTTGATTATGTGAGTTTTTTTAATTTGGGGTAATGAGTTACCCCACGTATACCTAGACGTATGTTAAGTTCATGTATCCATTTGAGGGTTAATCTTCTGTAAGTGAGAGAGTACAATAAAAACTTCGATCAAACTAAATCTATATAAATAAAGATGAAATTCTGTTTGTGTGTTTGTTTATTTGTTTATTTGTTCGTTATAGAAATCCGTACCGTTTGTCCTAAATTCTCCAAATTTCGCTCAGTGGTTCTTTGATACCAGGGGCGAAGACCTGTCCATATTAAAATTGCATAACTTCAGCCGATCTTCAGCTGATATTCTTTATTCTCCAAATTTCGCTCAGTGGTTCTTTCAGACCAGGTGCGAACACCTGTCAATATTAAAAATGCATAACTTCAGCCGATCTTCAGCTGATATTCTTTATTGTTATAAAAATCATAATTTTACAATCATACTTTACAATGTTTTTTTTTTTTTTTACGAAATCGACCGTTTCTTTAGAGAAATGAAATATCCCGTGCGAAACCGGTATATACAGCTATAATCTATGTATGTAAAGATGAAATTCTGTTTGTTCTTTATAGAAATCCGTACCGTTTGTCCTAAATTCTCAGTGGTTCTTTCAGACCAGGTGCGAACACCTGTCAATATTAAAAATGCATAACTTCAGCCGATCTTCAGCTGATATTCTTTATTGTTATAAAAATCATAATTTTACAATCATACTTTACAATGTTTTTTTTTTTTTTTTTTACGAAATCGACCGTTTCTTTAGAAAAATGAAATTCCCCGTGCGAAAACGGTATATACAGCTATAATCTATGTATGTAAAGATGAAATTCTGTTTGTTCTTTATAGAAATCCATACCGTTTGTCCTAAATTCTCAGTGGTTCTTTCAGACCAGATGCGAACACCTGTCCATATTAAAATCGCACTACTTCAGCCGATCTCTGGATATATTCCTTATCGTTATAATAATGGTTTTGATCTCGCTTTGCATTGGTTTTTACAAAATCGATCGTTTGAGTCGATAAAAGTCTCAGTTTATAGATTTTATTGATTTAAAATATGAAATTCTCCGGGTGAAACCGGTATATACAGCTAGTTACAAATATAAAATTGTTTTCAAATCCTTTTACTTCCACTAAATAATGGATTAAATATCTTCAACGCAAGTAGAGAATTAAAATGTGTATTGAGACTCGATTTTGAGTTGATATGCAAAACAGCAGCCATTACAATAAACTTTTTAGCTTTCCAACGAGATAAACTGGTTGTAACTTTTTTTTTCATCTAAGTTTCTCCCCCGAAAAACACGAGCTATTTGCTTTTAGACTTGAAGTGATAGGAACAAGGAGATAGGAAAGTATATTTTAAAACTTAATAGAACAAGCCCTAAAATCCCCGAGACGACAATCTCCTAAAAAGTATTAACTTATGCAGGACCTGGGAGCGGCGTCTAATTCTCTAGTCGTCGGGACTGTTCCCATTCCCGGAGGGGTTAGTGTCGCTGCAGTGCTTTCCTGTCTACACTGTCTGCATTCTTTAGAGGACATTGTTTTGCCTGGATTTGAAAATAAAAAGAACTTAAAATAATCTAACACTTATGGCGGTTTAAATAATTTTTATAACAAAAAAATAAACAAAATAACATAAGAAACATAAAACATAAAAAAATAGTAAAATATATAAATATATAAATAATGTAAATTTTAGGTTTTAAATTTTATTTTATATTGTATTTCATATACCAGGTGTGTAAATATGAAATCGGAATTCGCCAATAATATGAGTTAGTAGTCAATATAATCTTCTAACTAATCCGTCAGTGGTGTTATCTGCTTTGCCTACATGTAATAAAGAGATCCAATTGATACCAACATCAGTTTCATTCTATAACCGTGTTTTTAGTGACGTTGAACATGTCGACTTTTGTGCCAACAAATCAAGATTTCCGGACAGCATTTATTTTCCGTTTCCTTCTGAAAAAAATTAGAGCATTATCACATAGGATGCTTGTTGAAGCTTATGGGGAGCATGCCCTAGGTAAATCTCAATGTTTCGATTGGTTCAAAAAATTTAAAGATGGATTTCAAAAAAAACTTTGAAAACGCTGATTCGGAAGCGTTTGTTGGACAATTATTACATGTGACACCGTCTCCATTTGTTTGAAAGGCATGGAAAAGATCCAGAAGGTCGGAAAATGGGTACCTCACCAACTGAATGACAGGCAGCAGGGAGCTCGAAAAACATCATGGCAAATGCTGCTCACCAGGTACAGAAAAAAAGTCATTTCTTCATCAAATTGTGACTGGTGATGAAAAGTGAATTTACTTCGAGAATCCTAAGCGTAAAAACCCTGGGTAACTCCTGGTGAACCATCGGCATCGCTTGGGGAGGAAGAAAATGCTCTGTGTCTGGTGTAATCAGATGGGTGTTACCTACTATGAGCTGCTGAAACCTGGGGAAACTGTTAATACGGAACGCTACCTAGAACAGATGATAAATTTGAATAAAGATTTGCGCCAAAAAGTCCCAAATATCAAGAAAGGACACACAAAGTGATCTTGCTCCATGACAATGCCCCATCACATTCGGCTAAACGGACCAAGGAAACGATCCAAGTGTTTGGTTGGTAAATTCTTCCGCATGTGGCTTATTCTCCAGATTTGGCCCCATCCGATTACCACCTATTTGCATCGATGGGACACGAACTAGCTGAGCAGCGCTTCACTTCTTATGAAAATGTACGAAATTGGTTAAGTGATTGGTTTGGCTCAGAAGAGGAAGCATTATTTTGGCGGGGAATCCACAAATTGCCTGAATGATGGGAAAAATGCATGGATAGCGAAGGACAGTACTTCGAATAAAAAAGTATGTATCATTTTTACACAATCAACTCTTATTTGCTATTTGAAAAATTCCGGTTTCATATTTACACACCTGGTATACTTCTGATAAAATTCGACTTTATACTTTTGAAAATTCCAAATATCACAATTATTACATTTAATTTTTTTTTTTCTTTGCCATCATTATACATTTTTTAGTTCGGAAAACGTATTTACAATTTTATTTCTATCAATAAAGACCCAAATTTTCTTTTATTTTGTTCTTAAGTATGTCTCTTTTATTTGAGGTTTAGCACTCAAATGTTCATATACTAATAAATAATTGTTTTAATTAATATAAAGTTTTAAGAATATTAAAAAAAAAATTAAATATACAATTTTCACCTTTTTAACATCATATAGAAGTGTCAGAAATACAGCATTAAGGCTATGCTTTGTCTCCAATTTCCAAAAAACTGGAAAGATTATTCAAAGGCAACACTCCTTCATCTAAATAAAAGTTTTGATAATTTTCTTATCTTGGCTTTGGGCTCAGTTCAGATAAATAAAAAAATTCATCGCCATTTAACTTAATATAATGCATCATTCAAATTAAAACTGACAAATCTTTAACATATCCGGTAATATCAGATGAATTACAGTCATCGTTAGTTAAAGGAAATTCATTATTATCATCCACAATATTTTCTTATCTTCTGACCAACCCGTGGATAGCCTTGTTTTGCACCTTAAACTTTAAAGCTCAGTTTCCGGTAAGTCTTGCTAAGTAAGCTGCCATCAAAGCACTCTGTTATCAAAACACCCTGAGACATCGACTGTACACGTGGTACAGGCGATTCTCTGGCACATGATGCAAATATCTCTAATGTTTTACTTTTATGGGTTTGAAATATCTGGCGCCCATCTCTTCTTATTCAGACGAGATATAAAAAGCGTAGGACTGGTGAGTTAGGCTTATCTGTAGCTTGAATCATATGGTTATTTTTGTGTTACTGTTGATAACTTTTGTATACATACATGTTGATACTTGATGTAAACATGATGATGATACATGAACATAATGATACATGTTGATACTTGATGTAAACATGATGATGATACATGAACATAATGATACATGTTGATTATTTGAATTTTTATTGTTTGTCAGACATTGTGAATTATAATTTTCGTTTATTATTAAAAATTAAAAATTATTTAAACCTACATAAATATTACAGTATTAGGGTCATTATCTGAAAATGTGTAAATCGTACGTCCGGCCCATTTTCAACCATTCAAATGAGAGCTAATTACTAGAAAAAATAGGAAATATTTCACTCCTTTTGTTGTTCTATGGAGGCTATTTTTTAGCTCCAAACTAAATTTATAATTGGCTAAAAACAATTAAAAGTAATTGTTTTTTCACTCCCTCACCTTGTCCGACTCCCAGGCTAGCTACTTTAAAAATTCGTATTCTTTCAACAATTGAGTGTTTGATTAAATTGATTAATCGGTTAAGTCAGTTATTACTTCAAGATTCCATAAAAAAATAAGTGGTGTCATTTATTGTCACCAATAACAATAAAAACAATTAAAAAGGTATGTCCAGACGTTTTTACTTCACTCCCTTACATCAAGTGTTGGATGGTCTGAGCGTTGAGAGGAACACAGCTCAAAGCCCGGGGTGGAAAGAATCGGTTCTGGGAAGACCCTAGGATCGTTTTGACTGCCAACCAAGGGCTGCGATCGCTTGCCTCCGCTGTGAGATTTATGATATTAAGGGAAATCTACGCTGTGGTCAATAGCTATTTCACTACCTCACTTCTTACAGTGATTAAAAAATAATAAAGACTTTGAAAACTTCATTCCCTCATACTTCACTCCCTCACTTTTTCCAAAAATTTCTTAAATGAGGGATCGAATGCCTCAATTCTTTGAATTCTCAAAAGATTTTAAGAATGCTTTTGAATGTAAAGGTGAAGATTCCTAAACTATGACCAAAAGTACGTAACTGTAACCTAACCTAACTCTAATATTAGGCTTACTTTTGGCTATACGCGTTTGGAATTTTATATTTTTGAATTTGAAATTGTTTTTATTGTTTTTCTATTGTTTTTTAAGATTGTATTTCTTTAAAATATACGCGTTTTTGCTTTTCAAAGTTTACTACTACCTTAACACATTTTTCACTACCGTTCACTCCCTCAATTTGAAAATGTTTTCATAATTTTTTAAAAGAACAATTAAAGGTTCTCCTGTCTGGCTACTATTTAAAAAGTGAAGGTAATATACCACTGAGAACGTATGATTTTTTTTCGGCCCGAAATTATAACTTTTAAATAATGAAATTTTAGCAAGTGAAATCTACGCATCTTCAGATAATGACCCATTAATATAAAATATGTTATATATATCGCACAATGACTTATTGGACTTAAGTACCCTCCATTTTCGAAAAAAAAATTATATATTTCAACTAACTTAAGGGTTTTTGCATAAATTTTATTAAGTATTCGAAAATTGTACTTCAACAACCACTTTTTTACCTCAATTATTAAATAAAAAATCTGAAAAAATTATTACTTGGCAGAAAAACGTAAATTAAATGTAAATTGAATTTCATTTAGTAGTTAATAGTTTCAAAAAACATTTGCTATTTATTTTTGCTAAAAGATAGATGAGTTACTTAGTGCATTCCAACTGAGGAATTTACTGAAATATATATCCCGACATTATCTATGAGTTGTTTTCTTGAATTTCCATATACATAAGAGAGCTTAGCCAGAGAGACTGGCCCAATCAATATTAGTTAGAGTTAGTTAACAGGTTAATAAACCAATGAGCACTGTATAAGAAGAAGATATGAGAGATACTCTAATATAAAAGAAATTTATTGACTAACGTAAGCAGGGTTTAACTAAATTTAACTTAAAAATAACAAAATAAACTTACAAAACTGAATTTTTTTATAATTACCACCATTTATATAAAACAAAATATTATCCAAATTTTCTGAAATGTACCTAAATTTCTTTTAGTTACAACGATGCGATGCATTTATTGCCATTTAAAAGGGTACCAAAATATGCACTTTATTCATATGAAACTCAGGCATACGAATAATTAAAAGATTATTTTATAGTTATGGGTTTGCAGTAAATTACCAGAGTCAAAATTATAAATTATGACAAAAATTTATATTATCTCTCTATATATAAGAGGCTTTGTCCCGACTGACAGAATCAACGCAGAGCAAAAATTACTAATGATAGAAACTTGAAGTTCGGAATTTAGATTTTAAACACGATGTAGGTAACCACTAAGTAAGGAATTTCACAAATATAACCCCTAAGGGGCTTAAATGGCGAAATTGTCGTTTAACTCTAACGGAAATCTATTTTTGAGATTTTAAACCATATGTTTTTTATTTGAATATCGATTTAACGTTACAATATTATTAATATAGACATTCACATAAAATATGGCTACTGATTATTTAAATATTGGTGGTAATCAAATTATGCACACTGTGATTCCCATGATTGGGGATGGTGCGTGTTTATTTCGATCTCTTCTCCATATATATAAGAGGCTTTGTCCTGACTGACAGAATCAACGCAAAAACTACTTATGATAGAAACTTGAAGTTCGGAATTTAGATTTTAAAAGCGATGTAGGTAACCACTAAGAAAGGAATTTCAAAAATGTAACCCCTGAGGGGTTAACTCTAACGCACATCTATTTTCGAACTTCGAGAAAATATATCTAATTTGGACTCATTTTAAAGAATTTGATACGACGAGTTTAACTCGAATGCCCCTATTGGCCGTCGAAAACCATGTTTTACAGCCAAAAAATGAAGCATTCACGACGAGTAAGTCATTTTTTGTTTCGGCGGTTTTAGTGAACTCTCTCCATTTCGCGTCTCCCCCTCTTCTACCGAGCCGGCAGCTTCCCCCTCCAACATACCACCTACCGGAAGCTCAGATTCTACTAAATCTCCTTAACATCAGTTAACATATTATATTAGATCAATACCAAGATAATGATCACAGAATTGATTTTAAAGGCTCGCGGCCAAAGCCGCGACGGGGAATGCTAGTATTATAATAAAGTAAAACACATTGTTCATGTGTTCTAGGCTTTTAATATCTAAAACCCTCATCAGGGATAATTCATCAGAGCCCGCATTTATATATTTGTCGAGATATCTCGTTCTATAGGTCTCAACATATAAATATTCTAGGAAAAAATGCTCTAGAGCTTTGGTATATTTAAGATATTTAATATATACATATGAGGCCGGGATGGCCAAGTGGACGAGGGCGCTTGCAATAGGTAATCAAAGTTAAGCAATGTCCATCGTGGTTAGTACTTGGATGGGTGACCGCTCCATGCGGGTGACCGCCCACCAATGAACGCAGTCCAAGTCTACCCCCACCCCCGGGTATGTGAGGCCCGTCAGCCTATTGGAAGCGACTCACACCGACTGGGCGTAGGAGTGATGAACCTTCCCCGTGTATCTCATCGAGAATCGTGGTGTGTTTTCCAGGATGTCAATAACCGCTCGGAGGTTTGGTTCAAGGACGGTATGCTTCGGGGAAAGAAATATAGGTCCTCGGGGCCTGCTGACTCTGAGCTACGATAATCCCTGAAAACCTAGACCAGTTTGTCACTGTCCTTGAACCCGAGAGGCCTATTGCGCCAACGAAAAAAAAAAACATATATATATATATATATATATATATATATATTTATACATATATATTTATGATGTCATGGACTTAAAAGAATCTAATTCTTAAAACTTAATTCGAGAAGAGTCTTCAAGTTTTTTGTGAATTTACAAAAAAGGAAATATAATGAGGATAAGGTTATGGTTTCACAGCAATTCTATTCATTGCTGAGGTGAGTAAATAAGGGGTTGGAGGTGAGGTGTGAGCCAGTGTTTTCCTTCACAAAGTGGGTTTTGGTGTGGAGGGCTTTTCTTTCAGTCTATTTACCACTTCTTTCCGCCTCCCTCGTTCAACTTTATCGCCCCCTGCTCCTAACGCCCTTCCCATTTCACCCATCTCCTGTCCTGTTAGTTTTAATTCATTTTAATTCTCTCTTTTTTTTTTTTTGTTCTTTAGCCTTTATGTTTACTTTCAATTACCTTTATATGAAATATTTCGACTTCCGGTTTTCGACTGAAACACACATTTTGGGGTACCCTGAGTCCAAATAACTAAGTCCCGCAAAATGGTCTGTGTGAACAAACTAGTTCAAAAACTATAAACCGTACGAATCGGGTATTTGGTATATGTGTGTGGCAGCCAAAATTTCATCAATAAACTTAATAAATGTTTTCTCACTATCAGGTGTTTTTTTTTATTTACTCAAAAATGGCTTTAACGATTTTTATAAAACTTGGTATTTGATGGTATTTGGTATTTGGTTCTAAAAGTTGGCCAAAACCCATGTTTTGAAATTTGAAATTTCTGGTAAATAATGACTGGAAGTTTAAGTAGAGGAACTTTTGGATCATGCAAGATGATTTCTATCTCTTCCAGGCCCTTAATCCGGTGGCTATTCTAATTCAAATCTGACCTTATCCGTTAACTGGTCTGTGCTCTTAAGTATTGGTCTACAAAATATATTAATTTTCTTTGTTCTTACTGAAGTATCGGCATTATCATATGATGGATTGTTCGAGGCCAGGTTTGTACTTGTTATCCAGATAGTTATAATTTTTTTTATTCAATACTAGTATCAATATCTTTTTATTTTTTGGTAGGTATATTTTAGAGCTAAAAATTAAATTTGAAGATTAAAAAGTTATACTTCTGGGCATTTCTGGGCAACGAAATATTTTTTATGATAATGTATAATTATCATAGATTATGTTTCTTGAAAAAAATTCTGCGAATAGCGGCGACTGGGAGACTAAAATGTCATTTTCATTAAATAATAAAAAAAGTTCAATTTTGTTATATTTTTATTTATTCGTATTTTAGGATCTTCTGGAAGAATAACTGTAACCTGAATGGAATTATTTGACGTATTTTTAAAGTCAAAACATTAGCTTTTAAAAAAAAGAAGGAATTTTTGGTGTCTTTTTTCATTGGGAAATATTGTAATAACCTAGAGCATGTGAAAGAGCTAAAACAAAATTATCCATTTTGAGGCATGATTTCCAAGTGAGATAGAATGCTTCTTCAAAGAAAAGAAATGTTTTTAAAACAGCAACAAGAAATGGCTAAGTGGGGCGATATCAATCAAAAGCTCAAGATCTGGTGGACGCTCTGAAAAATCATTTGTTACTTTAAAATTTACTTCGGATACGGAGAAACTTTATCAATGGTATGCTATGACACCATCTGTTCACAAAATGTTAAGGGATGGTTTTGAAGTGTTAAAAAGCTCTCTGCTTCATATTGGTCTTTTATCTGAGGAAGCAGCAGAAACCCGAAATAACCATTTCCGGGTTTATAGAGAAAATAAGATCAGAAAATTTTCCTGGACAGAGTGCAATCTGGATGTAATTAATAGATTAATATTGATATCAGATCCAGTTATCACAGGTATGAGTAGTTAAAAAAAAAAAAAGGTATCAGGTTTTGTAAAGAAACTTTAAAAATGTTGTCTCCCCCAACCAACTTAACCGATTGTGGTTAGTAAGGTTGGTGCGTTTCTTCCTGGGGTATAAGTTGTGTTTCGAAGAGGTATTAAACAATTCTTAATGAATTAGGAAAACACATTTCTTTTCTTTATCACCTATTTTCATTTTTTTAAATAATAGTAATAGATAAGTGATAATAAATCTTTAATTAGTTACACGCATATTTCGTGGGAGCAATGCATAAAGAGAAAATAATGTGAACATAAATTGTAAGCCCATGGATGCCTATTTCACAGTCGGTGGGAGTGATGTAAAAATTTATTTTATGAAAATTCTCTCCTTTATTTTTTTAACTGCTAAGAAAACATTTTTAATGTCTATTACAAATATAGAAGCCATTTTGAGGACTTTTGAATTAATAAAATCGAAGGAAATAGTTTTGGCCAGCTATTCGGGTCAAATACCCCCCTGTGCGACGGCGGACCATTTTTGACGCGCCCGACGGAGGGTTAAGAAAAGAAGTTACTTTTTATTATTTCGAGGAATAGGAGAGAAGAATCTGCCAGGACTTCTTAAGATGGCTTTACAGTGTATGATCTTTAACCTCGAACGGCCTGTCTCTAACGATGTTTTGCGAATCTTAATAACACACGAGCTGGAAGAAGTACTGAGGTACTTTACCCGTTCGCCTGCGTGTTCCGGGATAGCGCTAGTGTCATTTTTGTGTTAGTTAAGGATAGGATTCTAGATCTTCTTTCAGCATTTTTCTGACTTTTCTTTCATCCATAATAAGTTAGAGCAAAAGACAGAATAGGCGCTAGTTATAAGTCAGTCGTCATTGTAACGAAAATTATTGTATTAAGGTGCGTTCAGACATTGTTCGCATGACTTCACGTTTCAGTGTAAATAGCTGTTCGTGGTATGACAAGGTTCGGGTGAGGTTCGCACAGTGTAAAGGCACCTTTAGAACATATCGAGAGCACAATGTTGCAAAGATTCAGTGTCTGTTGTGCAGCCGTGAGGATCGAATGAGATATGTAGAGCTATCAAAGCAGCTGCTGCCGGAACTTTTCAAGACAAAAGTAAGTCCAAAGCTTTAGTGGTATGATATGATATTATATTAAACACGAGGTTATAACTAAATAAATAATGTATTATTTACCTGTATGTGTTTGTTTAACGTCCCTTTATGCTACTAAGGCTAATCGGACAATGCTACAATGGGAGTCCTAAATTTTGCCTATCCAGGTATACTTATGATAGGGATCTTTAACGAGTACCTGACGTCGTACAGGCTCGGGACCTCCATTTTACCTCCTATTCGATGGACGGCATAACCAAGGATTTTTTACTCCAATTAAAAAATCCTAGGGCCACCACGGGACGCGAACCCGCGACCTTTGGTACAGTATATTGCCATGCTATCTACTACCACAGGTGATCCCATTTACCTGTATAAATAAGTATCTATGAGCGGCCTCTAGCTCTCATAAAAATAGTTGCCTAAAAACTGAATTAAAATATCATCCCTTTTGACTCTGTGTTATAAATAAAGCTGACCCCAGGTAGGACCCTGCCAATTTCACGGAGTGTCGCTTTGCCTATATAGTGCCCCCCCTGGTCAGTATATTTTCTCCTTTATCTCCCTCGTCCTTCTTCCTCTGTGTTCCCCGCTATCAAGTGTCTGTGATAGGCCTCGTCTATTGGCAGCTACTATAATATATATGAATTGATTTTACTCAGACATATAAATAATTCAATTTTAAATTATTTTAATTTTCCCAAATTTATTAATTTACATGCCGTCAATTGGGGTGAATTTGTCATCTGGGGGGGGGGGGCTTTGCCCAGTTTTGAAAAAACAGTTTCGCGCCTCTATAGTAAATAACTTAAAGGTCGTTTGAGGCGCTGCAGCCACTAAAACATTCATCCTCAATGTCTACGAGCTATTCTATAGTTAGCAAGTCGTTCCTGATAAGTGTTATCAGGCTATTCTTAGTTAATTATGGTTTTTGGAGTATAAACCATTTTGAACTACTAAAGAACCATCTTCCATATGTTAAAATTAAAGATAAATTTTGCGTAGCACCTACCTGTCTAAGTAGTTATTTTTATGAATATTCATATATCAAATCCCCGATACTTCAAAAACCGGAGTCTTAGCAGGTAGTAAGCACTACGAATACTTTCTCTTTTTTATTTGTATTTCAACGTAATAGTTAGCTAATTTCGTACTTAAGGAGTTTGTTTCATGCTAAGTATGATGCTAGTTTGTTTTATGCTAATATAATTAGCTGTTTCATTTGTGAAGTGCGTTTTCCATGAAAATTTGAGCTCTTCAAAATAAGATTTTGAATAAGATTTGAATCACCTAAGTTGTTTGATTTGAAAATTATAAAGTTTAATTATCCAGGGATGGTCTAAGAAAAAATAAATGTTGCCAAACAAAATAAAATGCCCTCTGATGGGCGAGAAAATAAAATGAAACTTCTAATTGCTGATAAAAAATAAATATATGAATAAATAAATGTCTTGGCTTGCAATGAAGATAGAATAAAAATAAATACAAAATAGTTCGAACACAAAAAAATCAGTGACTATGTTTGACTTGACTGAATTTTGACTTGTTTACTCACGGCATCGACGAGCTGGACGGCGATGACTTACTCTGTATAATTTTCTTGATTCGGTGATTGGGTGCACACAGATATTGAAAGTCTCTGGCCGTAATTGAAAATAAAAAATCTTAACCTCCTTACTTTACTTGATTCTGGAGTAGGCCTATGGCGACTGCAGAATCAAGTAAATAAGATTTTGAAGATTTTTCCACGAAAACAAAGTGAGATTCATCACTTAATATTATTAGTAAATGTCCCCCAACCTGTTAATTGTTATTCGAGTGGGCAATGTCACCCCACGTTTTACAGGAAAATTGGGGTGACTTTGCCCACCTTATATTTAAAGTGTTACATTGCAATTTTTACAATGAGTTTTTTACTTTCTCATCTTTCAGATAGAGAAATTTACCACCTTTTATTTATCGCTTTGTTATACAAAGAAAACATCTGGTGGGCAAACATCTGATTCCACTTCTGGAGGTGACTTTGCCCACCCATATTTTATTTTTTAAGGTACAAATATAAAATTAATAAATATAAAAGGTACAAATTTTATCTAGGATATCAGAAAATGGGTTTTGTGAAAATTATCAACTTGAATTTTAAAATTGGGCAAAGTCACCCCAATTGACAGTATGAAATTTCACCAACAGGCAAATTGCCCAATTACAGGTGACAATCAATATCAAATCATAATAAGAATTCCCTAAGAATGAGAAAAAAAATAAATAAATCAAATTAAAGAAAATAAATCCGGTACGATGCGCGCAAAACACAACCTTCACTTAGGAACTTACATAGATTAGAAATCGACGGGTTTCGATAATAAGTAAACGCTACACTTTTCTACATTTATATGCTTATATTTGTGTTATATATTATATTCTATACTATCAATTTATTAGTGCTTATTTATTTTTTTAAGGGATCAAATTTCACCAACAGTCGAGTTTTTTTTACTGCTTGGTTGTTTTTTACAGCGATTTGCTTTCTGTAACTATATCGTGAACATGAATCGATAGGAGGTGTATTTACGACTACTAGTAAAGTTTGTCTCTTATGCGTTTCTGGAAATCAAGAACAATTAGTGTTCCTCTAAAATCACTTTATATTGCCTTCAGAAATGTATTATGGAACTAAAGTTTCTAAACTAAAATATAATTAATTGAACATTATCTTATACCATATTTTTTCACACCTTAAGTGCTTTAAAGAATTTGAGCATCACATATTTACTCTCTAAAGTAAAATAATTTTTTTTATAGGATAGGATAGGGATTTTAGGGCGATAAATATCGCGATTATTACGCCCAGTTTTTTTATAGTTAAATAAAAGTTTTTAGTTTCATCAATAATAATAAGGGATATGATTGGGTGGCGGGATGGCCGAGTGGCTAAACGCGTTAGAAAATACGCGTTGCCACTGACAACCGGGCAGATGATTTGAGAACCAGAAGATAGCAAATTCAAAACCCAGAGCCAGGGGAAATTTAATAATACTCGGCATTAATCCCCCACCCTCTCCCCTGGCCCGGGGGGAACCCCGTATAGCCTAAACGGCGAGGAAGGAAAAAAAAATACGGGATATGAAATCTTGGCTGTCACATGTTTGGCATATACATACATCAAATACCAAGTTTCATCAAAATAATTATAGCCGTTTTTGAGAAAATCGAAAAAAACCTAAAACATAGACATCATTTTTTATATAAAGTACCCTCTCGGTTTCACCAATTTTGATGAAATTTTTACATACACCAAATACCCAATTTCAGGTTTTTACGGTTTATAGTTTTTGAGCTAGTCTGTTCACATACATACATACAGACACACAGACACACACACACACACACACACACACACACACACACACACACACACACACACACACACACACACACACACACACACACACACACACACACACAGACCATTTCGTGGGACTTGGTTATTTGGACTCAGGGGACCCCAGATCGTGTATTTCCGTTGAAAACCGAGGTCGAATTCGTTCACAATCGCAATACTTTTCCTTACTATATATTTCATATATAGGTTAGTGAAAGTAAAAAAATCCAACCAAATAAACAAGCCAGGGAAGAGGTAGTACAGGTAGTACAATACCCATTCTTTCCCATGCCTCACATGACATTATATAATTAGCAAAAATATCCATCAAATCAGCTTATGCTCAATATTTTTTTAAATATAGCTATAAAGTGGTATATCTAGAAAATACTTTTACAAATAGTACTTGTACTACCTTTATCATTATTGTATTTAAAAAATAAAAATCTTGTAAAACAAAGATTTTAAGCTAATTAATAAGTATCCATGCCTCTAATTATAATTTTTTTTTCTAACAAATGACTATAAACTACATTTTACGACTGCCAACCTTAATTTAACTGATTTCTATTGTTAAAATGCTGCCATAATATACTGTTGCGGCCCGTGGAGAAAAATAACGCGCCCATAGAGAGCAATCCGCCCATTGTTTGGCGCGGGACTGGCGGCCGGCTGAGATCAAAAGTATTCCCGGTATTATAACCTGCTGGTTTGTTCTAGATGTTCTTCCCAAAGACTTATAAATAGCGGCTTTGACAAGCCTCAAACAGTTATATGTAAACACCCGTCGAGGTCAGTTCGAAGTGATAAGTTTCATTTTGATAAGTTATTGTTATAAGAGCGTATGTTGTAGAGGACTCTAGTTCTTGACCATTTATTGTAAGTAATTAGTGTCTATTTAATCATTGTATTCTTTATTTAATAATAAGGTAGTGGACACAATTGTAAATATTAGGCTAATAAATTGTAGTTATTAGAGCTAGTTCTTTATTTTACTGTACCCGTAGCCCGCAACAATATGGAATTATTGTTATGATTATTATTAAAAAAATAAAAAAAGGGTTACTAAATATCTCGAATTCGATCAGAATGTAACCATATATATTTAATTTTTTTTATTGCTGTAAAATACCTTATTTTATAAAATAGAGGACATGAAAATAGGTATGTTTCCTTGGTTTGACAATATTACCTATAGTGAAGGGCAAAATTAACTTCAAACTAATTAATGGATTATTCATTGCACTAACTTAAGTGAATGACATTGATTCAAGTTAATAATAGTATAACCAACATTAGTCGGGAAGTTGGACTGGAATCTTAAGTTATGAAGGTGTGTCGATCCGCGCCGTTTATATTGAGTGATACAGACCCGCAATGTTGATCCGCCTTGCGGTAACCTTAGTCTGCATCATCAATTTTACAAGGCGTCGGAATTTATAAGTATATTCGTTGGAAAATGAAACACATAATATCACATTTAGAAATTTCAGAACGTAAAGTATTTTAATATTTAATGACAAATGCCAGAAAACACTGGAACAAAGTTGACAAGGAGCTGTATATGGGCTAACCTGGAATAAGTGGTTCTTCAAAAGTTAAAGTTAAAAGTTGGTGCCGATGGGTATCGACCTCACTCATGTTTGACATTTCAATATTTTTACTACCGTTACGTCTTATAATTTTTGGTTTAAATATTTGAGAATGTGGAAAAAATTAACATTAATTATTACTTTAATTAATGTCTCGCAAATGTCAGCAAGGTGCTGACAATCAGCGAATGAGATGGTTATAGTTGGAAATGACATGTCAGGCATGAGGAGGGAAAGCACCCAGCAGCATCCACTTCCTGGCTTGAGTCAATTACCTCGGCTGTCTAAGGAAGCAGATCTCTCATCTTCTCGGGTGATCTTGTGATAATTCGTAACAATTTTGATTGAAAAGTTTTTATAGGTGAGTCTTTTTAGAAATGACGAATATCTGTGGGGATATGTCCATCTGGGCTTGAGTAAGAAAGAGTACGTATTCTTTTTTTTCTTTTTTTTTGACTTTAATAATTGATTTGCACCTGTCAGCAAGGTACTGACAATCAGCGAATGAGATGACGGTAGTGGGAAATAATGACATGTCAGGCATGAGGAGGGAAAGCATACAACAGCACCCCCTTCCTGGCTTTATTCAAGTACCTTGGCTGTCTAAGAGAGCAGATCTCTCATCCAGCGCCTTTTTAGTCTCCTAGTATCCATGCATACGTCAGCCATATTACTGACTAGACTATTAAGGTGTCCGTTTAAATTAGTAAAAAATCGTTTGTATGGCGTCGTTATGCGCTGGTCGACTGTTGGTATATGGAGGTCTGTATGTAAAGTTTTGTTAGTCACGTATCAAGGTGATTTTGTGATAAGTCGTAACAATTTTGATTGAAAAGTTTGAAGTTTTTGTTTTTTGGACTTTTTAGCAATGCCGAATATCTGTGAGGAATATGTCCATATGGGCTTGAGTAAGTAAGTGTACGTATTTAGTTTTTGTTTCAGTTTTGATGATTTAGAAAGTAGCGGGTAGAGAAGTTTGAGTCTTTTGTCTAGAGTACTTTTTTCATTTTGAAATGTGGGCCCCATGTCATCCTTCAGTCGAAAAGGAGTCCTAGATAGTGTACTGAGTCCTCTATGGAATTTGGTTGTTATCAATATGAACGGGGGGGAAGGGCAGGTTTGTTTTCTAAGAGTGAATGTGATTTGTTTTGATTTGTCATGATTGAGTTTAAATTTCCATAATTGAAACCAGTTGTGTAATTTTTGTAAGTGATGTTGTAATGTCAAAGAAGCCTGTGTTCCATTCTGATGTTTCGTCATAATGGCTGTATCATCAGCGTAAATTGCAGTCAATGCCTCGTTGTTAATAGGTATGTCGCGCGTATATATGATGTAGAGTAAAGGTGCTAGTATTGAGTCTTGGGGGAACTCCCGCCAAGATTGGATAAATTGAAGAAATTTCCGAACCCTGCCGGACGGAGAAAAATCTATCGAAGAGACTGTAGGATCAGATAATAAGTGTACGGTATAAGGGTCTTGAGTTTAAAGAGAAGACCCTGGTGCAAGACTTTGTCAAGCGTTTGAGCAACGTCCAAAAATACTCCGGTTGCATATAGTTTTTGTTCTAGAGCTGACCAGACGTCCGGCTTTTGAAGGATAAGTCCTCCTTTTTAAGCTTTTTCATCCGGTCATTTTTTGGCATTTTGTTAATGTAGTAAAATCTCCGCCATTTATCAAGATTAGAATTTAAAAATTAAGACTTTTAATATACGTCTCTTTTAAGTATAACCGCATAAAGAATAGACAGAAAATAAAATAAACTTAGTTATTTTCTATTATAACGTTTTCATAACTTTTTTCACTGACAGGTTAACATTCTTTATCAAAAAGTTTTATTTTTTTACTTAATATTTAATTATAATTATACTAAATCAGAAGTGTAATATTTCTTTTTAAAACGTTTATTTCATCAAAACTTTGAATTATTAAGTTAAAATAGTTATAGCATATACCAAAAATCTGCTGAGTTATGTATTTTTTCTCTTTTTTTTAACAATGTCCCACAAAAGAAATGTCCTCCATTTCGTGAATTAGATCTGGTTACCCTGATTGAGATCCACATGTCAAAATAAAAAGAAATATTCTTGACAAAACACAGAAAATAATCTTGTCTCTTTTTCCCAGATCATTAAAACTGAAAATTAGAAAAAAATAAATTCTGTAATGTAGGTTTAAGTAATTATTATTGATGTAGAATTATAACATAGAAATAACAAAACATACATAGGGTAAACCATGCAGCTATTGACACTCAGTAAAGTTATTGAAACCCCCACTTTAACTTAAAGAAATAAGTGAACAAGTCCTAAATTTATTTCAAGATATACATGAATCTAATATTTGATGGGTCCTCTAAGTCATCTATGTAGTAAGACTTTAAAAAACTAACAATAAGGAAGATTTCACAATTAAATCTAAAGGGTGTCAATAACTAGTTTTTGCCCTTTTTACAATAAATATTGCCATATGGTAAAACTATTGTATTTTTGACCAAAAAACCTCATGAGTCTGTATAAGGATAGATAAAGAGGAGCTATAGGAAGTTTCAATTTGATCCCTTCATAAAAAGTTTTTTTTTTTATTTCACCACAAAAATGTGTACAGTTAAGGGTGTTAACTGTACGGGTTACCCTACGCTTTATACACATTTTCATTATAAATAACACGGACATAACGACATACTGATCAATGATATAGCCGTAGCTGACATGACCATTACAAGGAGACTGAAAAGAAACTGGATGCGAGAACTTCTCTCCTTAAATAAGGAATATTCCAGAGGAAACGGTGATACTGGCCATTTTATTTCCTTATTCCAAAAATGTCTTTTTCACAAGCGATAGAAATCATATTTGTTGATTGTTTGATTTGCTTGTTGATTGTTGCATATTTGTTGTGAACAAAAAAAAAAAAGGATAGAAAAAATCTATCTTGTCCAATATGTTTTCTGTAGTAACGTTGTATATATAAATACAGCTTATATACATATAAGTATTGAATATAAATGGTTATATTCTGATCGAATTTAAGGGATTCAATAACCCTTAGCCTACTTAATATCACCTTAGCGTTCACAAGTAATTGAACAAAAACAGAGTGTTTTCTTCAGCTCTTAAGGAAAAGACCTGCTTAATTGAATTTATAGCAAAATTGTTATATCCAATAATTTATAATTTAAATTATTACTTATGTTCAACAAATTATATATTCAAATTATTAGATAGTTGTATTAATCTATATAAATAAAGTTGAAATTCTGTTTGTTTGTTCTTTATAGAAATCCATACCGTTTGTCCTAAATTCTCCAAATTTCGCTCAGTGGTTCTTTGATACCAGGTGCGAACACCTGTCCATATTAAAATTGCATAACTTCAGCCAATCTCTTGGTATATTCTTTATTGTTAAAAAATTCGTCATGATCTCGCTTTACAATGTTTTTTTTTACGAAATCGACCGTTTAAGTCGAAAAAACGGCCTAAAAAATCATTTTATAGATTTTGAAGAGGCCAACAAGGCCCGGTAAGACCGTCCCTTGGTAGGCGTCGAGTTCTGGGATTTTTAAACCATATGTTTTTTGTTTTTTTTTAACATCACAATAGGTTTATTTACATGTATGGTGAACTTATTTTTTATAAATGCCTCCTAAGAAGCGAGCTTCAATAGGAGTAGTGAGCTCAAAAGCTTAAAAACAACATCAAATACGAACATCAAAATAGGATTGAACAACAGAGGCTTAGACAGGCAGAATCGAGGGAAACTGAGTCTGCCCAGGAATACGAGGCCCGCTTTGCGCCACAAAGGCTTAGGCAAGCCGATTTGCGAGAAGCTGAAACTGCAGGCCAATATTTTTGTTTGTTTGTTTGTTTTTTGTAGAAATCCATACCGTTTATCCTAAATTCTCCAAATTTCGCCAGTAGTTTTTTCATACCAGGTGCAAACACCTGTCCATATTAAAATTGCATAACTTCAGCCGATCTTCAGCCGATAGTCTTTATTGTTATAGAAATCGTAATGAACTCACTTTACAATGGTTTTTTACGAAATCAACCGTTTCATTAGAAAAATGAAATTCCCCGATCAAACCGGGTTATACAGCTTAAAGATGAATTTCTGTTAGTTTGTTTTTTCTTAATAAAAATCCATACCATTTGTCCTAAATTCCCCAAATTTCGCTCAGTGGATCTTTCTTACTAGGTGCGAACACCTGCCCATATTAAAATCTCATAACTTCAGCCAGTCTCTGGGTATATTCTTTATTGTTATAAAAATCGTTATGATTCACTTTAAATTTGTTCACGTTTATTAGAAAAATTAAATTCCCAGGGTGAAACCGGGATATACAGCTAGTTTTATAATAAAATTATTAGGTATTTCTATTAATTCGTTTCTATCGTTGCCTCCCCTGATTCCCTGCACATTGTGCGTAGTAGTTCTAAATATGATTTAGTTCTTAAAGGACTTGTCCCGGACCAAAAAAATAAAGAATAATAGTGTAACGTGATCAATAAAGAAATATTGAATCAATATTTGTCCTTCCAATGGACAAGAATTTACCTATATCGTGCTCATAGGAAACAGGGCCAAAGAATATCCAAGTCGATATCAAACAAATGGTGGAAAAAGCTTGAAAAACTCCTCCCAACTCCGTGTCTTTGTTTGGTTTTTTTTTTTAATATTTAGCTGTGTGGACCATTTATCTGGAAAATTTCCTAAAAGAAATCTGTGATGCTTTCAGAACAATTAAGGAGATTAGAGAGATTTAGAATCGTGAGTTAAGAATATTCTGCTTTAATATATTTAAGAAGCAAAGACAACACTGGATAAGAATCAGTCTTCGTTAATAATATCTAAAACTTTATAAATATTTCAATTTCTGAAGTAGATACTTTATAATTTATAATTAAAATTTTAACAGACTGAACAATCAACTCAAAAGAGAAATCAGAAAATTCAACCGAACAATCTATGACACGTACATTACTAGCCTCTCGACAGACGATGGAAGCTTGTGGTAGCATACCAAAAAGTTGTTAAAGCATCGAGAGGGGTCAGCACCCCTTCGAAGAGATGATGATTCTTGGGCCGTGTCGGACGAGGAAAAATCCGAACTCTTCGCCAATCATCTTTCTTCTGCATTTCAACCATTTACTGACTTCACAAACCTACATCATGAGAAACTAGCACTTAACACCCTAGACATTCCACTCCAAATAACACTTCCACCATCTTCATTCACACCTTCTCAGGTTGCACTACAAACAAAACAATTACCTAAAAGAAAAGCCCCTGGCTATGACTACATTACAGCCCAGGCTCTCCAGCAAATGCCCAAAAAAGCTCTAGTGTTTCTAACAACAATTTACAACTGCATACTGAGAACATCGAAATTCCCGTTACAATGGAAATACTCAATCATTAAAATGATCCACAAACCAAATTAAGATATATACATTCCATCGTCCTACAGACCAATCAGCCTTCTTTCTATATGTTCAAAAGTATTTTAAAAATTGATGTACAAAAGACTTGTTGACTTTTTGACAGACCAAAACTTAATACCTGATCATCAATTCGGTTTTCGCACATTCCATTCAACAACACCTCAATTACTCAGAGTTACTGACTACATTTCTGAAGCACTAGAGCAAAAACTATATGCATCTGGTGTACTTTTGGATGTAGCTCAGGCATTCGACAAAGTCTGGCACCAGGGTCTTCTCTTTAAACTCAAGACCATATTACCGCACACTTACTACCTCATTCTTCAATCCTATCTTTCCGACAGATTTTTCTCTGTTCGGCAGGGGTTAGGAATTTCATCAATTCGTCCAGTCCTAGCGGGAGTACCTCAGGGTTCAATACTGGCTCCGCTTCTCTTCATTATATACACACACGACATACCCGTAAGCAATGATACACTGACCGCTACTTATACTGACGATACAACAATTCTCACGAAACATCAAGATCCTATATATGCCTCACTAACTTTACAACAACATCTACATAAAGTAAACGACTGGTGTAAATTATGGAAAATTCGGCTAAATCGTGAAAAATCAAAACACTTAACGTTCACTCTTCGAAAAAATACCTGCCCTCCAATTTATATAGACAACGTCCAAATTTTTCAAACTGACACCGTACATTACCTTAGTCTTACTCTTGACAGAAGGATGACCTGGGGCCCGCATGTTAAGATAAAACGAAAAACCCTTAACAAACGACTTACCCTACTTTACTCCCTTTTTTCTAAAACCTCAAAACTAGGACTACGACAAAAATTAAATACATATTTATACTTACTGAAACCAACATGGACTTACTCTTCACAGATATACGGTACAGCCAGAAAGGCCCACTTACAACGAATTTAGACCTTTCAATCAAAAATATTAAGAGTCATAGTTAAAGCACCATTACAATTGCAAACAGTAGACCAACATATAAAGACACTCTACAAACGTTTCCATACACACTTACACGGTCATTTCATTCAACTGATTAGAGGCATGGCAACAGTTGATATGCCCATACCTAGGAGATTAAAAAGGCGCTGGATGAGAGATCTCCTTCGTTAAAAATCCTCCTCCGTTAAAATTACCTGAAACAAGCTAGACAAGAGGTACTGCTGGGTGCTATCCTTCCCCATGCCTAACATGCCCTTATTCAAATTAGCACACCTCACATTTGCTGATTGTTGATGTTTATTGACAGGCGCAAATTAAAATTATGAAGCCAAAAAAAAAAAAAAAAAAAAAAAAAATTTAGGAGATCTAATTTGACACATCTGAATTGGTCAACAATGCAGTATTGAGAATTATTATATTTCAGCTGAGTATTTTATATTAGCACATTTATCTATATCATTTTTTTTTCTCTTGATCTTCGCCTGTGCCCAACAGGGTCATTGGCGATGCGTTCAGTTATAGTAAGATATTTCTTTTCGGTATTTAAACAGAATAGCTATTTTGTCTTTATCATCTTTTAACAGCTCACTCAATGTTCTTTCCATTTTAAGCTTCTATCTGAGTTCTTTGTATTGTGAACAATGAAGTAAAAAGGTTTTTCACCGTTTGGGGTTCTTTATTACATTCTTGGCATGTGGGTGCTCCAAGTCTTCGGAGAAGGTATCCGTGTGTGAACTCGCAGTGGCCAATTCTGATACGACATTATACGACTTCTTCTCTTCTCGAGATTCTCGAGCTTGTGGTCCTCTTTTGGCACTCCAGTTTTATTTAAGATAATTTGGACTGTTCAGTCTTCCACCTCAACTCTCAAATTCCGTTCTGATTTTTCTTCAGTTGGTGTAACCAGTCCTCTTTTGTGACCTTTTAGTATTGTTACTTCTACATTCCCGGTTACTTCTATACTAGCTATATTTGCTGCCTGATCGGCTTCCTCGTTTCCCTTAATTCCTTTGAGGGATGGTATCCAGATGAATATTATTTTTTCTCCTATCAGCTCAAGCTCCCATTACATATTGATGATCTCTCGAATAATAGAGCTACTTGGGTTCCGAATGTCGATCGCCGCTAAGACTCTTAGGGAGTCCGTTATGATTGCCGCTTTGTTCATACCTGTTTCCGCTATCCAATGAAGGGTTTTTTTATAATTGCTGTAGCCTCTCCAGTGAAGAAAGAGCATGCCCCTGGTAAGTTATAAAAGAATCGATTTTGGAGAGTGTGAACCGCGCAGTTTTCCATTTTGGAGGCGTCAGGAGCTGCAGGAACGACTTTTGTATAACTAAAGGGCATTCATTTGAGTATTTCTTCATTGATAAATCAATCATCGGTCTTTTTTTCTCCCATCCTGGCATTGTTAAATTTGGTAAGGGTCTAATGTTCAGGTCTAGGTTTGTGTGTAGTAGAAAGTTGTTTACCGTTACTTTGAAATTTTTGCCTCTAAGATTACTATTCTAGCATTTATAGACGGTTGGAATACAAGAATTTGCGAAGATTTGCCAATTATGTACGAAATCTCTTATTGATATGATTCAACGAAAATGTACCTACATATGGAACTTATATATACAGAAAATTTTCCGTTTTACATAGGAAAAAAAAGAGTGTATTAAAAGTTTACAAAAAAAAATAAAATATATATAGATGAGATTTTTGAGTGATTCTAAAATAATATATCCCGACTCCATAAAAAATATGTGCATATATATTTCTCCAAAATATTTTAATATATTAGATTTTCTTATTTCAAACTGTTAATCAATATATATGCAAAAACATTGTAATTGGTACATGTCTGAACTAGTTGAAAATCAGCAAATTTAAAAATAGTCGAAAATCAGCAATACAGTAGTATGTTACATTTGGCACAACGGAAGGTAATGCCCAGCCGTCTTATTCGGGTTTTAATACAGGGCAGGACGTGTCCTCCCATCCAGCTTCTTTTCCATTGCCTCGTGTAAGGCATATTAGAGAAAACCCGAATACATTGTTCATATGTGTTGGTCGATAGTTCATTGTTGTTCATCAAAATGCGGGGTTGTGTTAGAAACTTATCAAAGTGCGGTTTTTATCAGTCTTACTGGCACGAATTTACAAATGAATAAAAAATAATAATTAAAATTTACTAAAATAACTTAGTAATTGATTGTAAGAATGTACCGAGTTTCGGTTTTATGTAATATGGTAGGTACTACATACAAAGAACAGGCTCACCTTGGAATTGGGCGTCAAGGGAAAGGAAATTATTAAAAAATACAATGATAAAGGGTTATGTAGGAAGGGGGGTTGGATTAGTTAGCTTATTAGCCTGTCAAGAAGAGTCGCTATGTTTACAATCTAAATATATTCCTTGAATACATTATGTGGGGGGGGGGGGGGGTTCAATATCCCCCCCCGACTGATATGTGTCAGGGATCCTTACAATATGCCCCACCCGTCCGCTCAAATTGAATGCCTTGTCGTATATTGGCAGATCCATCCCGATATTATTCCACAAAATGCAAAGTTATTTATAAGCAATTTATTGGATTTCATAGTTCATGTTCTTTTTTGGGGGAATATTTCCATAAATATGATACAGCAACGTCAGTATGGGTTTAAACGAAATTTGTTAACATGAAATTATTACTAAAAAAATTGTCACAAACAATTAAACTCAAACTAGTAAAACATTACAAATATTAACAACATTACAAAATAGTAATTATCAGTGACAGAACAATGACTTAAAAGTGACTGCAAGCTCCGGGGTTCAACTTTAAGGTGTGATTTCATTTCTTCAACATATTAATTAAACTACATTAATAATAAATAATTAATTCATCAACATATTCAAGTATGTATAATGTAATTTAAATTGATTATTTATTTGTTAAAACTCCAAAATCACATGTTTTGCTTGTAACTCGCAAATGGCGGCGACAATCGGATGTATATAATCAAAAATCTCGACAAACTGAAAAAATGACACCTTCGAAAAAGCCCTGTGGCCATTTTCGTTGAGA
This sequence comes from Aelia acuminata, assembly GCA_911387785.2. Classification (NCBI taxonomy): domain Eukaryota; kingdom Metazoa; phylum Arthropoda; class Insecta; order Hemiptera; family Pentatomidae; genus Aelia; species Aelia acuminata. The sequence continues at coordinate 15,648,250 of OU426982.1, forward strand.
ATTGCAGTTTTTCGGTTACAACTCGCAAACGAAGGGGTTAATCGAAAAAATTTATATGACCAAAAATGCTCTCCTTGAAAACCTGAAAAGATTGACACCATTTTGAAACGATAATTTTGATTTTCTCGCAAAAAAACGCGGTTTTGCGCGTATAAATCGTAATCGAAAGCGAAATGTGTTTTGTATATTTTTATATTTATTAAAAATTTGAATGTTTTTCAGGTGTAGCGGTTAAGGAAAGCTTTAAAATGATGCCTCATTAAGGCATTAAATAATTAAAGATTATTTTAATTATTTATTATTGTACATCCTCCCTTGCCTTTGAGGCAATACGGATTTTGCAGCAATGAGATGTTTCGCACACGCAAAACACCTCACTGCCGCATGTTAACAATTATATACAAATCTGACGTTTGTCTGTGCCAAGTTTCCTGTTCTCATTTTTCCTTCACTCCTCGTACTTAGTCCGGTGGTCTTCCTGGGACTGCTCCAGTTCTTCTTCCCAAGGCAAAGTGGGAGCGACCAATAATGTCCTTCCACCCGTACACAAAGGATTTGAAGTACGGGTAGTTCTCCTCACTCATCAGCAGAGGAAGATCGCTCTCCGCCAGAACATACAGCCCTGTCTCTCTCTGCAGTTTTGCTCTCAGTGCCTCATAGGCGGTGCAAGCCAGTAAAATGTGCTCTGCTGTCTCCGGTACCCTACAACTTGGGCATAGGGGATCGATGTCCTTACCATATTCTACCAGTTTTGCACGGAACCCCCCATGCCCCGTGAGGAATTGTGAGACCCAGTAGTCCGGTATGACCCAGGAGGCATCTAGCCTTGAGGTAATGGAAGGAAAATACTTCCTTAAGGTTGCCCCCTTTAAAGTATCAACCCATCTCCGACTCCAATTGGCTAATGTGTTCTGCCTCATTATTGTCGTCCACCTCCGTGGGTCTTCGCCGATCCTCTCTCGAAGATTTACCGGCAGATCTACCAGGCCTTCTCTCTTCATCTTGTACCGGAGGTAATCTTCACGCAAAAGGAGATCGATGGGAATGACACCCGCTAAGACATGCACCGCCTCATGAGACATTGAACTTTCTTCCAATCTTTATGCCAAGGTAAGTCACAACCTCACTTGGACGTATCCTCTCCCCTTTTATAACAACAGTAATAGGGTAGGCCCTATCGGTTTTACCCCTCAATAGGATGGACTGGGTCTTGGCAGCGGCCATCCTCAACTTCTTCCTCTCGCACCATCTACCTATTATGTTGGCACACCGTTCAGCTTCATTTTTTAGCATGGCTCTGCTATCTGAAGCCACTACAACGGCGAGGTCATCGACATATGCCGTGGCGGGGAACCGCTCCTCTTCCAGCACACCCAGCAACTCGTCGAAGACCAATTTCCACAGGGCAGGGCCGAGGACAGAACCCTGTGGGCAACCTCTTTCTACATCGGCTTCTACCTCAAAGAAGCTTCCTTTTAGCTTCAATTTACGGTCCTGGAGGTAGCTTCTTAAAAGGGCAAACAAGTTGCTGGGAGCTTCATATTTGTGCAACTGCTGAAGTACGCTCGGCCACCACACGCTATCAAAGGCGGAGGATATATCAAACAGGAGAAGCATTACATACTTCTCCGCCTTCTCTTCATCGTCGCGGCGTACTCTCAGCAGGGCATCTGCGGTTCCCCTGCCTTTTGCGCATCCATATTGCCGTGGATGACTCGCCCTTAAAAAGACTGGCCGTAGGCTCATCATTATTAGGTTCTCTAGCACCTTGCTCAAAATAGGGAGGAGACATATTGGCCTGTAAGACTTTGCTAATTGCTTGTCCTTGTCCCCTCCCTTGTAAAGGAGCCTGATCTCTGAAGTTTTCCATAGTTAAGGAAAGTATCCCCTGTCTAGGCATTCATTGAACAAGGTTAAAAGACCTCCTTCAATAAAGGGGATACTGTTTTTAAGGATAGCAGCGTCGATCGAGTCTAATCCTGGAGCACGACCAGTCTTTTGCCTGTCCACGGCAATACGGAGGTCCCATAAGTCCCATGGTGGGCACAAGTCTGTGCCGGGTGGGTATACCGTGGTGCGTCTTATGAATGCTTGCTCTTCATTATCTTGGGATGGGTCATCCCTGGGGTAAGTATCTGCAATAAACATCTTCATGGTCTCTTCCAGAGTGGTTGCCTGGTCAGAACCGCGTTTCAATGATGCCATCACCTGCCGTGGAGTCAACTTACCCAGGGCCACTCTATATGGGATACCCCAGGGGTTCTTTGACGACTCTTCAACGATGAATTCATCCCAAGACTTCCGCTTTCGTAGTCGCACCTCGTTTCGGTATGCCCTGGCCTTAGACTTGTACTCGTCACGAAGTATGGCACGCCTCTCATCGCATCTACACCTCTGATACGATCGCCGAGCCTTGTAGAGCTCTCTCTCTAGCAAAGTTAAGGCCGGCGACCACCATGGGACGGGACGAGCTCTCGCCTTCCGGTGCTGGAGGGATTCTTCAGCGGCATCACGAATAACACTTGTGATCCTGGACACCATGTGATTCAGGTCGTTTGCCTGATCCGTCTCTGCCGCTTCCCATTCTTCATCGATCAATTTTCCCTCCAGCGTTGAACGGAAAACTGTCCAATCCTTCCTTCGAGTTTTGTAACCCTTAAATATGTCGTGAGAACTCTCCACGTTTTCGGTAAGTCTAAAGACTAACGATTGGTGGTCGGAACTCGTCTCAGATCGGAGGGTCCAATCGATGATGCGGTTTGCAAGCGTCGGTGAGACTAGCGTCACATCAATCCAACATCACCGAGTTTAAGGCCTCTCCGGTTTGTTCGATTGGACCCCCAGACCGTGTTCCAGGAGTTTGTATCTGAGCAAATAATCACGTTCCTGGTGCAAGCCGTGATCATTTCCAAGGCGGATATGTCATTGTCAATATCATTTCCATCAGCGAGGTACGATGAGACGAGTGTAAACGCTACACTACCCCACTTGATATGACAGGCTACACAATCCGCCGTGGTATATTGCCTCAGATCCATCACATCGAGGTTAGGGTTATTAACCACTATGGCAGCCCTGGGCCTCCCCACTCCACTGCTCAGGGATATAACCCTCGACGTGAGGCCAAACCCCACCACCTGGTTCCCACGACAGCTCGGTTCCTGGACCGCCATTACATCGTATCGCTGGGAGAGATGACGGAGTTCATCTGCCACGATACGTCGGCGGCCCATGTTGAGCTGAAGGATGGTCAGTTTATTCATAAAATGTTCTATTTACTACTTCCTGGGACCACTTAACGTGCACAGGGCACTCCCGACTTCCTGCCTTATGCTTCCTTTGGCTAGGTGCGACATTTGCCCGTTCACAGTTTACACAGGACGGGCCTGTCAGATCCTTTTTTCTGGGACATTCTTTCACTAAGTGGCCTCCTCCAGTCCCACACCAAATGCATACTACGGCTTCCGCCTGACACGTGGCCTTTGTGTGGCCATAGCCCTGACATTTCATGCACCGGGGGGCGTCTGGGTAGTCCCTAAAGGTCATCGACCACCATCCTCCATCCAAGCTCCCCGTTTCCAGCAAGAGGAAACGAACCGTGGGGTGTACTTCTAATACCCAATTCTTGCTGAACCCGTTCCTTGACACAGAGGAAAATAGTGGTCGAATATCATCAATCACCAGAGGCATATTGGCTGATTTCGCGTTTATCTTTCCCCAAAGAAACCTTGCTAGGTCTTCTGAGCTCCATGCATGCGGAACTCCCCTAACCTCCAACTTGGGTTTTTTTTTTCAAAGCTAACTTAGCCTGTAATCCTTTTTCTCTTAGCTCTTGCCAACCAATAACTTTTGTAGCGTCCGTTTTCTCTTCTATTCGGACTAAAACAGATCCTGCCTTGGTCGCACGAACTACTGCAGCTTTCACGCCTATGTCTGAAGGGGAGGGTAACCTACTGATGATTTCGACCGGGCTCTGGCCCGCCCCACTGATAGTTATGTAAGTAGGCTTCGGTGTAATGGCCGGTTTAGATGGGAGAGCCTTAACTATATCAGCCATGGTCCTAGCCTTGCATTGTAATTGGGCAGCTCCTGAAGTGGCATCTTCAACTGGTGGCTCATTTCTTTTTTTCTGCCCCTCAGTTGTCTTTTTGCTAGCAGCTTTCAATTTTCTTTTCGCTCGCTTGCTTAGGACCTTTTCAAACTGCTCGGTAGGATTTCCCTCTGGTCCTGTTTTTTCTATAGCTGTTTGCGCTGGTTCAGATGCACTAGAGGGTCCAGCCTCGGCCTCTAGGCTGTTACTTGGAGAACCCACAACTGCTATCGGTATCGTATTTTCTTTCACAATTTGTTTTATCATATCCTGCACACAACTGGAAGAAATTGTTTCTAAAACAGCCTTCCTGACGAGAGCAGTGATGTCTTCACTTCTATTAGCTTCTTCAATAGTTTCAACTATATCTACAAGTTTTTTTACACTATTATTAACTTGGTTTCTTATATATACATTAACCCTTCCGTCACTGTTACACAATAAGGTGCGCAGGTTCTCCTGTATACGCCTAGCTTCAGGAAGTAGGCTACAACCCCCAGCACTTTCTGCCTCCCCTGATGAGCCTCCTCTAGCTCTTTCAACAGAACGCCTGGGTGTTTTAAGGCATGACCTTCTACTGACCCCTCCTCCATTAACTCAGCAACCGTTTGTTGCATATTTTACTAAGTTTGGGTATTTGATAATGTTATCAAACACCTATAACCTTCCGATGTTAGTAACTTAAATTTACACACCTTTATCAATAAACTTGGGGTTTATTGATAAACCTTGTTTAAAAAATAGTCTACTGGAAAATGTACCTAGCAAAGCCTCTAAACTTATGCCTAGGACAATTACTGTACAACTGTTAAAAAATGCCTGATAAATTAAAAATTAATTCAACACAATATAAATGTCCAATAGAATTACCTCACCTGAATTATCAATAATTCAGACTGTTCTGCAGCTTGCTCTTACCACTCAAGCTAGTTAGTCTTTGTCCTCACCTAACCTTCCTAAGTGATTCACTATTTACACTTATAAAACACGAATTTACATATTAACTAATTAAACTAAACAACGAATAACGAAACAAACAAATAAACATAACAGATAAACAAAATTAAACAATACAAGACAATTAAGATACAAGGCAAGCAGAGACACTTTTACACTGTAAACAGCACGTAACCTCCAATTAAAGATTATTTAATCTTGTTTATGTAAAGTGGAAGTATTGCGATCGTGAAAAATTTCGACTTCCGGTTTTCAACGGAAATACACGTTTTGGCGTCCCCTGAGTCCAAATGACCAAGTCCCGCGAAATGGTCTGTGTGTGTGTGTGAACAGACTAGCTCAAAAACTATAGGCCGTACAAAACTGAAATTGGGTATTTAGTGTACGTATATGCCCGCGATGTGACAGCAAAAATTTCATCAAAATTGCTCAAAGGGAGGGGGTACTTTATTTAATAACTTTTTACTTCTTTTCGATTTTCTCAAAAACGGCTCTAACGATTTTGATTAAACTGAGCATTTGATCTATTTATATGCCCGAGATATGACTGTGAAAATTTCATCAAAATTGATCAACCGGAGAGGGGACTGTACTTAATAAATTTTGTATCACTTTCACGTGGTTTTTTATTTACTCAAAAACGGCTTTAACGATTTTGATCAAACTGGGTATTTGATGTATGTATACGCCAAAGATATGATAGCCAACATTTTATCAAAATTGGTCAAACGGAGCGGGCACTTTATTTCATATATTTTTTACCAATTTTTACCTTTTTTTCGATTATCTCAAAAACGGCTTTAACGATTTTTATCAAATTCGTCATGTTTAATGAAAATTAGGTGCTCTTTAATATCAGGTAAGCTTTACTATTATTAAAATGTTCTGAGGGGACTTTTTTTTTGGGGGGGTTGGGGCCTTTTTTGGTTGTTTGCTTCCTATAAAGTACCCTTGTTTTTGTTTATAAGGAGAAATTAACAGTCTCTCGTTACGCGTAAAAATAAGAAATGGCTAAATATGAGATATGATAAAAATAAAGAAAACATAAAGAGGAGAAAAAAAGAAAAATATTCAGTCAACTCATAAAACTCGTTGAGCCCACCCATGCGGAGTACGCCTTTAATGACAGACCATTGTTCATAATTAAAGCCGCTCTGTTCATTTGAGAAGTGGCAATTAACAAAACGCATTAATTTCTAATCTAAGTAAGTTGGTAAGTGAAAGTAGTGTGTTGCGCGCACGCACCAGATTTTTAGTCTTATACTTGTAGACTGGTCTTAAATACGTAATGTATGGGTCGCTTTTAACAAATAATTGGTGGAAAGTATCTTCATTTGTTGCGGCTCGAGATATCTTCCTGGAATGTTGGGATGTTCCCTTTACTGCTTATAATTTTTGTTCCTACTCTCCATGAGCCTCTTCTGAGGGGAACCGATAAAAAGAGTTGCGTGCTCAATCATGTGTGCTCCATGTAAAAGAATGTTTTGGACGGTCGATGGGAAATAGTACCAGGGGTACCGAGTCACTGCCATCTCAGCCGTTTCCGCTGTATACTTGCGACATGCTGCAGTATCAATCGGGTACAGAGAGCAAATCACATCTAGTACTATTTTTAATCTCATAATTAATTCTTCATTTATCCCGGTAATCTGCGCGGTTAATGTAGGATTTTCAAAATACTTGAAACAATAACAGCATCAAACTTAAATAAATGTACCGCCTCAATTTTCATGGGTGAGAGCTCTAGTGCAAAGGATCACCATACATTATAAGTAAACTGTGGAACTTCAAACAACCTACTTAAGTTCTACTTTTTTCCATTATTTAAAATACTTTTTTTACTTTAGTACTTTAGAATTAAAATGAAAATAACGTGTGATTTATTTTATTTTAATTTTAAGTCTGTCCCCATCCCTAAGAGACCCATAGGAGGATTTTTCATTACTAATAGTTCCTCCCCAAGGTCATCCGCCCTCTCCACGCGAAAGGTTTAAATCCTTGTAAATACCAAAGTTGGCCGAAGTTGGCTATGAAAATTTTACCACTGTTCCTCTACTACCTACACTTACATATTAAACCATTGCGACCATAACGCATCATAACGCAAACTTTTTACAAACCAACAAAGTCAAAAAATTATAGTTATTTCGGCAACGATTTCAAAAATTAATTTCTTCTCCAACTATTGGTATTATTTAAACATGTTTTACCCATAACAGTGCACATATAGATGACACACTCCTGAAGTATTGGGGAATATTTTATTGTAAATCTTATACAGAGTAGAAAAAAAAATTTATGTTGGTAGAAAAGTACGATTTTTTCAACCATTAAAAAGTTCAATTTTACTGGTACACACACGTTTTAATTTTGAACTAGTTAAAAAAATGTATTCTTACCATTGTTCTACAAGTATATAAGTATTCGAAAACTAAGAAAAAATTATGTTTGGGCGACTTTCATTTATGGGTTTTTTCCCTGGTTGAACCACTGCGTGGCGTAGCTACCGACAAAAAAAAACAAACTCTTTGAGAAATAATATGTATGAAGATTGTTCCAAATACAAAAGTTTGGTACATTATTGGTATGATTGGTGTATCATTATCATTGCTACATTATTGTTAACTATTATGTTGCTACTATCGTATCCGCCGATCGTCGCCGATTGCTGACAGATGCTATAAAGATTTAAACAACAGACAAACCAGGTTGTTATTTATTTTAGGCTATTTGTAGAATTGTTGTCCACTAAGGGGGGTGGGAGTGGGGTTAATATTTGAAGGCGACAGTTTAAATAATAGGAGGGTACCCGCCAGCAGATAGCGGCCCGGAGCCGCGAGCCGATTAAATGTTTAAATAGTTCCCCTGTCGCCGGTGGCTGGTTCAAAGCTAAACATTTTCTATTTACTCTCACCCTCTCGTCAGCTCTATTTGCTCTTAAACTAACGGCATACGTTAACATCTGCAAATATTGATTTCATTCCCGCTTATGCCTGCTATTAGTTATTTGCCTACATATCGTGTGGTCTCAAGGTTATGGAGCAAACCTTAAAGGTGTTTGTATTAGCATTTTTAAATTTAAATATTATGTTCTTCAAGTTATGAGAAGACTTGTGTCTTGGTAGATGAGCCAATATTGCTAACCCTCCGTCGCACAGTGGGACGAATCGCCAATCTAGGTGGAAATAATTCTGGAAGTGACTTATTTCATGTTAATGTTTGTAGAAAATTAAATTTAAGCGTGAATTAATAAATAAAAGTCAAAATAATGTTTTTTGACAAAGTTTTCATAAAAAAAAAAAATATAATTATAATATTAAGACAAAATAAATTTATTCAGATAAATTTTAAGTAATAAAGCAATTGTATTCATATTTATTTATTAAAATTTCTATCATCCAAAAAGAAAACAAAAGATATTAACTATAAAATAACGTAAAATACATTTAAAAAAAAAATATATTAAATTGTAAAATCGAACTGTAAAAAGTAGAAAATATCCGAATACTTTTTCATTCCAAATCATCTAAATATGAAGGATCTGAATCCAGGTTAGATTCATTTCAGAATCCACCATCACCCTAATGTTTCGACATCTATAGGTTGCAGCAAGAAAAGTACATCTCTTGGTATTGCGTTTCTGGATTTTCGTGGGGTATCCCTAAAGGTATTGATGAGAGGATCTGATGTCAACAGTAGCATATTCATGATGGTATCCCTGTTTGTAGATACCCGTGAGTTCTTACGTGTATGAAACTCTCTAAAGCCTGATAAATCTTTATTTCTGGCTTCTTGAGCTTCTTCAGAAAGGATACCAAAAGCTAGTAGACAATATTTTATAATTTCAACGCCATGAATTAACATTTTATGCATTGTCGCCGGCATATGATACCATGGATATAAGCGAATGTATAATTGCCCCATTTCAGTTGTGAAATCATTTAAATTTTGCACATCAATATTGTACCCAGATGAAATTGCGGATAAAAGTATGTAAAATTGATTAATAATATTTTCATCTAAACCTGTAATAGGGGAACTCAAGACAGAATTTTCAAAGAAACGTCTGGCAGAATTTGTAGAACCAAACGTTGCGGTCTATCGACGCACACAGGGGTATTTGGCCCTAAAAGCTGGCCAAAACCCATTTTTTGAAGTTTGAAATTTCTGGTAAATAATGACTCGAAGGTGAAGTAGAGGACCTGTGGGATCATGCAACATGATTCTTATCTCTTCCAGGCCCTTAATCCGGCGGCTATTCTAATTCAAAGATGACCTTATCCTTTAACTCGTCTGTGCTCATAAGTATTGTTCTACAAAATATATTAATTTTCTTTGTTCTTAGTGAAGTATCGGCGTTATCATATGATGGATAGTTCGAGGCAAGGTTTGTACTTGTTATTCACATATTTATAATTTTTTTGTATTCAATACTAGTATCAATATCTTTTTGTTTTTTTGGTAGGTATATTTTAGAGCTAAAAATTAAATTTGAAGGTTAAAAAGTTATACTTCTGGGCATTTCTGGGCAACGAAATATTTTTTATGATAATGTATAATTATCGTTGATTATGTTTTTTGAAAAAAATTCTGCGAATATCTGCGATTCGGAGACTAATAATTTTTTATTACTAAGATGTCAATTTCATTAAATAATAAAAAAAATTCAATTTCGTTATATTTTCATTTATTTATATTTTAAGATCTTCTGAAATAATAATAATAACTAGAAGGGAATTATTTGACATATTTTTAAAGTCGAAAGCATTAGCTTTAAAAAAAAATAAGGAATTTTCGTAGTCTTTTCTCATTGGGAAATATTGCCTAGCTAATAGCCTAGAGCAGGTGAAACAGCTCAAACATAAATGATTAATTTTGAGGCATGATTTCTAAGTAAGATGGAATGCTTCTTCAAGGAAAAGAAATGTTTTTGAAACAGCAACAAGAAATGGCTAAGTGGGACGATATCAATTAAAAGCTCAAGATCTGGTGGACGCTCTGAAAAATCATTTGTTACTTTAAAATTTACAACGGATTTATCAATGGTATGCTATGACACCATCTGTTCACAAAATTTTAAGAGATGGTTTTGAAGTGATAAAAAGCCCTCTACTTCATATTGGTCTTTTATCTGAGGAAGCAGCAGAAACTCGAAATAACCATTTCCGGGTTTATAGAGAAAATAAGACCAGAAAATTTTACCGGATAGAGTGCAATCTGGATGTAATTAATAGATTAATATTGACATCAGATCCAGTTATCACAGGTATGAGAAGTTCAAGAAAAAAGGTATCAGGTTTTGTAAGGAAACTTTAGAAATGTTGTCTCCCCCAACCAACTTAACCGATAGTGGTGATTCCGAAAGTTCATTAAGTGACGAGGAAAGTGAATAATGAATAATTAAATTTAATATGCATTTTTAAGAAAGGTTGGTGCGTTTCTTCCTGGGATATAAGTTGTGTTTCGAAGAGGTATTAAACAATTCTTAATGAATTAGGAAAACACCTTGTTTTTCTTTATCACCATAACTTTTTATATTCACCTATTTTACACTATTTTCATTTTTTTTAAATAATAGTAATAGATAAATGATAATAAATCTTTAATTAGTTACAAGCATATTTGATGGGTGCAATGCATAAAGAGAAAATAATATGAACATAAATTGTAAACCCAGGGATGCCTATTTCACAGTCGGTGGATTTATGTAAAAATTAATTTTATGGAAATTTTCTCCTTAGAGTATTTTTTTTAACTGCTAAAAAAGCATTTTTAATGTCTATTACAAATATAGAAGCCATTTTGAGGACTTTTGAATTAATAAAATGGAAGGAAATAGTTCTGGCCAGCTTTTCGGGTCAAATACCCCTGTGTGCGACGATCAAACCCATTTTTTCTTTAAATTCGTTCTGAATGTCTGTTTTCCTTTTTCCTACACCAATTTTATCTTCTTCACTCCTTTCAGCCCACTTTTTAATATTTAGTCTGTACCTAATAATCAAAAAATATTCGAATATTCTGATCCACACGTGTAAACTTGAAAGACGGAAACGGTAATTTTTTTTTCGTTGCAATTTAGAGATAAAATGCCTGGTAGAACATTCACCAACGATTTAAGATTTGCTCCACAAATATAGTAGGTTTAGCTTGATTTTTCATTCATGAGAGCACTGCACACTCTACTATCAACCATTGTGAGCAAAAATATACATTCAACCGTATATTATATATAGTACCTTATTCCTCAAAAGGGAAAGATCCATTTCAGAAAAATCTTGCTATTTTCTTTTAATCGTTGTACTTATGGTCAAATAATCTCGTTTTTTCATAGCTTCGGAGATTTCCGTAATATATTCCAATGAAACTGGTATACTACATATCTATAACGTTCATTTGCATCTCTCTAATGCCTCAAAATAATTAAAAAAGAGGCTCTCAACACAAACAGATTTACACCTTTAAGAAAACCGTACACCTTTATTAGCAGGTATTAGCAGTTCATAATTAGTACTTTATTTCTGTATAGTGTGGACTATATTCTGCATAAATATCTCGGTGTAGATCGGTGTAGATTTTTAGTAATCCCATTTTTTATTAGAAAAAAATATAGGTTATCGACTATTGAAAATAAAGGAGGCTGCTCTGTACTATATCCATATTTAAAGAACCATCAACTTATATAAACTTAATTTCTGAATCGTCTTCCATTGCCTAGCATAAATTTTTTTCAAAAAAACACGATCCACTCAACGATATAATTGGTTTTACAATATAATTTGGAAATAAGCTGACTAAGCATTAAGAGGGAACTAACGTATTCAAACCCCCGTAGTTCTGTTAATATTTGCTTCAAGCGATTAATAATTTGAAAATGACCTAGCTAGACTGTTGTTTTCAAGAGACGGACATGATTTTTTCATTTCGTTGATGTTAACTATTTCCGCCTAGATTGGCGATTCGTCCCACTGTGCGTCGGGCGCGTCAAGAATGTTACGCTGTCGGGCGCGTGTATCTCAGAGATCTTCTAACCATAATCATCATAAAACATTATTTCATTTAACTAAACTTAAACGTTATGTGTTTCATTCGAATCCTTAAGAATGGAAAGCGTTAGTTTTAAAAAAATAAGTATAAAATAGTCTTGTATTCCATTACGAAAAGTAGAAAAATACGACACCGGACGCGTGTATCGCTCAGATAATAGGCTTTACAGTAATTCAGATATGATATAAAGTAAGAATAATGTATTATGTATATTTTAATTGTTACATAGAGACACTAAATCAATAAATAAAAAAGGGAAATATGGAATTGAAAAAAATTATGTCAACGGGCGCGTTGTATCAAGCAGATTAAAAATAATGGCAAGTAAATCACAGAACACTATCCATTGAAATTGCACTACTAAACTTTACAGAAGGACCTGTGAAACAAATAACTGGGAGCACAACGCCACCACCCTCAGGCAGTTGAGTGAATATTTTTCTCTAAAACGTGTATCTCACAGATAACGTGCCCGACGGAGGGTTAGGGCGGATTCACACTATCGCTCCGCTCCCGCTCCACTCCCGGTCCGCTCAAATATTCTAAAGAGAAATAGACAGAGAATTCCACTATCGGCACCGCTCCGGTCTCGCTCCACTCCCGGTCCGCTCTCGCTCTACCCCATTCACACTAGCGCTCCGCTCCCGCTCCGCTCCAGGTCCGGTCTCACTGGCAATATATTCTACAGAGGAATAGAGAGAGGTTAATCACAATATTGGCACAGGCCCGGCCTCGCTCCGCTCCCGCTCCACTCCCGCTCCACTCTCGCTCCACTCTCGCTCCACTCTCGCTCCACTCCCGCTCCACTCTCCTAAAGTCTTTTCATATTCACATTATATAATTTTACACCGTTCACGATTGAAGCCATTAATAATCGAAGCCGTCTATATTTGGATTTTAATTAATAATTAACTTTCAGTTATTAAAGTATTTATTTATTCATCAATTTTACGGCCAAGAAAGTTCAAATTTAAAAAAAAAAAATATATATATATATATATATATATATATATATATATATATATATATAATTATAAATTAATTTAATTAATGGTGAAGAAATAATTTAAATTTTTTTCCCGAATGTATTAGAATACGCTTGAAATGATAAAAAAAAAAAAAAAATCACCAACAATACGCGCGGTTTTTCGACGTGAAAAATTCATATTATGTTTGAGATATATTTTGCTATGAATTAATGTACTCGTAAAAAATGGTCACCGATTTATTTATTGACTACCATTGGTACATACTCATTGCTATTATAAAATAACGTTTAATTTGAAACGAATAAAAATGCAGTAGCATTTGCCGATTTCAACTTGAAATTTTCAAGCGTATTCGAATACATTCCGAAAAAAATTTAAATTATTTCTTCACCATTAATTAAATTAATTTATAATTATTATTATTAATTATCATTGTGTTGCAATATATTCTTCTTATTATATTTTTTGATAATATTATCTTCTTCATCAAGAAAAGTACACTTACCAGCTATTTCTACAAACGAAAAATTGATTTTTTTTTGGCCGTAAAATTGAAGAATAAATTAATACTTAAATAACTGAAAGTTAATCATTAATTAAAATCCGAATACAGACAACTTCGATTATTAATGGCTTTAATAGCTTAAACCTTTCAAAATTGAACGATGTAAAATTATATAGTGTGAATACGGTAAGACATTAGGAGAGCGGACCGGGAGTGGAGCGGGAGCGGAGCGCTAGTGTGAATGGGGTAGAGCGAGAGTGGACCGGGAGCGGACCGGGAGCGGAGCGAGAGTGGAGCGGATAGTGTGAATAGGCCCTTAACCTACTGGCGGGCGCGTCCTTGGGTGTTACATGTCCGGGCGCGTGCCGCACTGATTGCGGCATGTCAAAATTCCAGGTTTTATATTGAAATATTTTCTTGGGTAGATGGAAAATGATTATTAGTCGACAGAAGCTAATTTATTTAAACATGTTACTATATAACTAATTAATATAAAATATTGCTATAGATAGCCACCTTTTTTTTAAATACAATTGGAATAATACTTTTTAATGATTAATTATCAATATAACAAAGCATAAAACGAAGAACATAGAATGTAATAATGAAAAAACGAAGGAATCACAAAATTTTCAAATATGTAACATAATTTGGTTGGTTAAAAAAAATTATCAGTCCTCTGAAATCTAGAGTCCATCGTCTTCTTCTTCCTCAGTCTTCTCAGTACTTGCACTACAGGATTGACATATAGTTTCCTGAATAGAATGCTTCTTGCATACTTGACACATTTCTTGCATTTGATGGTAGTATTGTTCCAATTATGGCGGCCACAGAGATTACATGGTCTATTTCTTCTGCTTGCAGAGGATCAGCTTCTTCTTGGTTCCCGTGGTTCTTTCTTGGAATATAATAATACAAAGTAGTACATCATAAGTAATTAGTAATTTTACTTACATGTCAGTTGCTGAAATAACGGATGAGGAAGAGTGTAGATGAGGGTTTGGAAGATACTGAAAATAAGTTTGGAGACCGGGCGCAAGCAGAACTGTTTTCGGCATCTACGAACTCACTAATTGAGAATTCTATTGTCACCGAAAGATAAAAGATAAATTTCTCGCACTTGAACAAACATGAAATCAATTGGTAGTACTAGGATTACATCAAATTCTGAAGAATTCCGTCCATTGCTTACCCACTGAAATTCAAGGAAACCGAGCTTGCCGCACTGAGTGCGGCTACGCGCCCGCCGATAGGTTAAAATCTTCTCTACCCTTTTCCGTTCTTCCCTCTGCCTGGCCACTCTTCCCCGGGTAACACCACCACACTGAGTTTTCATCTTATCACTTAATGCCTTATTAACCTTCATCCTCGCGCGCGCGCGGTAGTTTACCGTCACATATTAAAAATATGATGCAGGTTTTATAAGGCAAGTCAGAGGTGGCAGGGAGGGGCATGTCTTCTCTAATTTAATCTGATCACTCACCGCAGAGACAAGAATCAACATGTTCTGGTAACTGTCATTTCTCTTTTAGGGCGGATTCACACTATCGCTCCGCTCCCGGTCCGCTCAAATATTCTAAAGAGAAATAGAGAGAGAATTCCACTATCGGTACCGCTCCGTTCTCGCTCAACTCCCGCTCCGCTCTCGCTCTACCCCATTCACACTATCGCTCCGCTCCCGCTCCACTCCCGGTCCGCTCAAATATTCTAAAGAGAAATAGAGAGAGAATTCCACTATCGGTACCGCTCCGGTCTCGCTCCACTCCCGGTCCGCTCTCACTCTACCCCATTCACACTATCGCTCCGCTCCCGGTCCGGTCTCACTGGCAAAATATTCTAAAGAGGAATAGAAAGAGGGTAATCACAATATTGGCACAGGTCCGGCCTCGCTCCGCTCCCGCTCCACTCCCGCTCCACTCTCCTAAAGTCTTTTCATATTCACATTATATAATTTTACACCGTTCACGATTGAAGCCATAAATAATCGAAGCCGTCTGTATTTGGATTTTAATTAATAATTAACTTTCAGTTATTAAAGTATTTATTTATTCATAAATTTTACGGCCAAAAAAGTTCAACTTTAAAAAAAAATATATATATATAATTATAAATTAATTTAATTAATGGTGAAGAAATAATTTAAATTTTTCCCCGAATGTATTCGAATACGCTTGAAATGATTAAAAAGAAAAATCACCAACAATACGCGCGGTTTTTCGACGAGAAAAATTCATGTTATGTTTGAGATATATTTTACTATGAATTAATGTACTCATAAAAAACGGTCACCGATTTATTTATTGACTACATACTCATTGCTATTATAAAATAACGTTCAATTTGAAACGAATAAAAATGCAGTATATTATGAAAAATGTCAGATCATTAACAAAAAATATATTAAAGCAAAAACTAATTAAAATATTAATCAGGAAAAGAAGAGAACACAATCGGTAAATTGCAGCATTTACCGATTTCAACTTGAAATTTTCAAGCGTATTCGAATACATTCCGAAAAAAATTTAAATTATTTCTTCACCATTAATTAAATTAATTTATAATAATTATTAATAATTATCATTGTGTTGCAATATATTCTTCTTATGATATTTTTTGATAATATTATCTTCTTCATCAAGAAAAGTACACTTACCAGCTATTTATACAAACGAAAAATTGATTTTTTGTTGGCCTTAAAATTGAAGAATAAATGAATACTTAAATAACTGAAAGTTAATCATTAATTAAAATCCGAATACAGACAACTTCGATTATTAATGGCTTTAATAGCTTAAACCTTTCAAAAGTGAACGGTGTAAAATTATATAGTGTGAATATGGTAAGACATTAGGAGAGCGGACCGGGAGTGGAGCGGGAGCGGAGCGATAGTGTGAATGGGGTAGAGCGAGAGCGGACCGGGAGCGAAACCGATAGTGTGAATAGGCCCTTAGTGTTTTAAATCTGAAAGTGCCGGGGGTCGGTAGATTACCCTCGCGCGCCCCTTTACGTATCTTTCTTATCTCTAGCCATCCGAGCGAAATGAAGTTTAAAAAATAAATGATTTTAATGTAAATATCTTTATTTGATATAATAAATGCTTTTTTTTATAATTTTATTGACCCCCATTCTTACCATGATCATAGGAGACATTATTATTTTTATTTTCTTAAATTGTTTGTTCATACATAAAATGTGTAAGATACAGAAGAAACTGATAATTTATTCATTTAATTATTTTTCTCCTATTTTATTACCTTACAAAGATTGTGATTTTCTGTTCCAAGTTTTTGTGATGCTAAATTTTCTCTTCCTAAAAATACGACTTGAAATGAAGTTTATATGAAGAGTCCACGGAAGAAAGGGGGAGAGTCAATTTTTTCCGAATTTTAGTTATATACATATAATTGTTCGTCTAGATGAGTAGAATATGTTGGTGAAAGAAATAGTCAGAAAAAATGACAGTGGTTGGTTACAAGCGATGGAAAGAACCACGTACTCGGAAGAAAGGGGGAATGTCCACGCGGAAAAACCTAGAATAGGGGAGAGTCATGTTAGAAGTTATGTGGATTGGGTATTAATATCACCATTTCATCAATAAAACAGGGAAGAAAGGGGGAGCGTCCAGGACTATCCCCTTTTCTTTTACGTTTAAATTGTTTTGTTTTTTTTACTGAAACATTTTTTTTTTTTAGAGCGTGATATGTCTGTTTCGGGAAAATTTATTACTTTGGCACGCAAAACAGAAAGGAAAAGGACATATAAAAAAATTGAAGAAAAATGATAAAAGATACGTAAGTAATTAAAGATCCAAACCTAAAAACTCGATTTTCTCGGAAAGCACTCCAAATAACATCCCCCCTTTCTTCCGTGGACTCTTCATATGTATTAAGACAGCAAGTTAAATATTTATTTTCTAACTTTTAAAGTTTTTGTTGCTTACTTTTGTTCATCAATGTCATAAATATATAGTTTTGTGGCAAATAATATTTGCAGTTTACATGTTTCATTAATATTTATAAAACATGTAAAAAACGGAGTTTGAATTTTATTCAAGTCTTATCTGCTTTAAATTACATTCATTTATAGGTCAATGTATGTTTCAAAAATGAATATGCAGAAATTTGAATATTTCTTGGCAAAGAGTTGAGGCAAAAAGGCGTAAAACTGGTGATGCGGTAAATTACCATCATGCGCTTGCTTACGCTACGTTTGGAGGTGCGCCCGGAAGAAGGTTAAAACAATAGTCCCCTCTCCTAGCAATTCAATCAAATTCCACGCAATTTTAACGAACAATTAATAATACGAATAGGATCGCTACCTAATTGATTCATAACGAAACAACAGATTAACCGCAAGACAGACGACGGATTATCCGATAAAAAATATATTGCAAATGACCAATTGGTTCCATTCTATAATTTTTCAACGGAATATCCGAAAAAAACGGATTATCCGACGACGGATTTAACGATAACCACTTTATTAAATTTTCTAAAACTTCTTAACGATTGAGAATATTTTTTTACACTAACCAGATAGCCAAGTCTATTTTTTGGAAAAAATATCTTTATTGTATTTTAAAAAATCTGGTGCTTGCGCGCAACACACAACTTTCACTTAAAACTCACTGTTTTGTTTATTGCCACTTCTCAAAGTCACACATTTTTCCGCATTCATTTCTTATTTTCGTTTTTATTTTCTCTACAAAAACCGATAATTTTTTTATTATTAAATAAAAGTTTTTACTTGTGATACTTCGGCAATGCAAGCATAATACTCCAAGTCGTCTGATTTTATAATTCTCTACGTAGTTGTTGAAAAGTTTATTTAGTTACCATGAAACAAATAATTTCCATTAAATAAACAGAAAACTTTAATTATGAACAATGCGTGTACTCCGCATGCATGGGCTCAACGTGTTTTATGAGTTGACGAAATATTTTTCTTTTTTTTTGTTCTCTATAGGTGTACTTGATTCTTTTCATATTTCATATTTAGACATTTCTTATTTTTAGGCGTAACGAGAGACAGTTAATTTCTCCATATAAACAAAAACAAGGTACTTTATAGGAAACAAACAAACAAAAAAGGCCCCAACCCCCCCCCCCCCCCCCCCCAAAAAAAGCCCCCTCAGAACATTTTAATAATGATAAAGCTTACCTGATATTAAAGAACTCATAATTTTCATTAAACATGACAAATTTGATAAAAATTGTTAAAGCCGTTCTTGAGATCATCGAAAAAAGGTAAAAATTGGTAAAAAATTATGAAATAAAGTGCCCGCTCCGGTTGATCAATTTTGATGTAATGTTGGCTATCGCATCTTTGGCATATACATACATCAAATACCCAGTTTGATCAAAATCGTTAAAACCGTTTTTAAGTAAATAAAAAAAAAAACACGTGAAAGTGATACAAAATTTACTAAGTGAAGTCCTCCCTCCGGTTGATCAATTTTGATGAAATTTTTACAGTCATATCTCGGGCATATACATACACTAAATACCCAATTTCAGGTTCGCACAGTTTATAGTTTTTGAGCTGGTCTGTTCACACACACACACACACACACACACACACACACAGACCATTTCGCGGGACTACGCGGGTTAATTGGACTCAGGACTAAATACAAAACGTGTATTTCCGTTGAAAACCGGAATTCGAAATTTTTCACGATCGCAATACTTCCACTTACTATATATTTCATATATAGGTAAGTGAAAGTAAAAATATGTCATCATATTATGCATATATTATTTCTTAAAGCCTTTTTTTTTTGTCGGTACGCCATAACTTCCTTAATAATTCATCAAATTTCATAAATGAGGCATCATTTAAAGCTTTACTTAACCCCTACACCGGAAAAATATACTAATCACTCATTTCGCCTTCCATTACGAGTTATAAGACCGGGTTTTTTGCGAGAAACTCAAAATGGTCGAAAAAGGTTTCTAAATGGTATCAATCTTTTCAAGTTTTCAGAGAGAGAACATTTTCGGTCATATTCATTTTTTCGATTAACCCATTCGCTTGCGAGTTGTAAGCGAAAAACTGCAATTCTCAGTGAAAATGGTCGCAGGGCTTTTTCGAAGGTTTCATTTTTTTTCAGTTTGTCGAGAAGAACATTTTTGGTTCTATAGGGGAGAGCGGGGTTGGTTGGCATACAGGGTAGGTTGGCCATTGGCTTATAGTTTCTGTCACACCTGTATTGAAGGCCCCACCATTGTACCATGTGACCCGCTCGACCTCGGGAGTCTTGTCCTGAGTTGTCAATCCGATGCTAACAGTGTAGATAAGAGTGTGCTTCATTGATTGATTTTACAACATGTAAGTAAATTTTTATATTTTCAGTAAAGTTGGTTTAAAGGCATGGAAAAACATTTGACTCCGATTCTGTTCACATAGCCCCAAACTCCTTTGAAAAACCTAACCTTTCGACTAACACGATTTTTGTTTGATTGTTCTCTCCTGTCCTGGCAGCCATCTTTCATATGATCTCTCCTGTGGGGTTAGTTGGCTCTCTTCAACTTTTTTTTTGGCGCAGTAGCAATTTACAAAAGCAAGGTAAACATAATCAAAGGTGAAACTACCAATTGTCTTTAGTTCCAGCGAGGAAGATGAGAGCAATTTTTCTTATGCAAAAAGTGACGACAGTCTAAACTTTTATCATCTTCTATTGTCATGCTATTTTCCCTTAAAAGCTGTTAAAAACCGATTCAAAATTATTATACCATTATAGTGCAGCTTTTAATAACAATAATATGTGTCAGGCAGTACTTGAATGAGATTGCTCAATAACCCCACCTTCTTGGCCAACCTGCCCCACTTAGGGGGTTAATTGGCATACTCTGAATTGACGAGTACTTCAATTTTCTATGATCTCAGTATTAAATATTATGTGGTGAAAAAATACTTGAAGTACTCTAATACTTGGAGTTTATAGTGGTATCAGCTTCATAGGGATTATATTAACAGGAACGACTCAACAATCAAAAAAGTGAAAACTGTGGCCAACCAACCCCGCTCTCCCCTACACTTTTCCGATTGACGGCAACGTTTACGAGTCATATGCAAAAACATGCGATTTCAGTCAATAGAATCAGCGCTCTCGCTTACCGCGAAACCGATATGTGTATTTAAGTATTCCGTCTTATATTCTGAAAACAAAGGAGAGGAATTTCGGCGTTTCAAAAAATAAATAATGTACAATTTAAACACATCTATTCTTTACTTCAACCCTCACTCATGCTCATGACGCACTATACGTTACTAAATATACGGTGAGTACTTGAGTGGGATTAAAGAACGTTAGAGTGTGAGGGTCAGCTAGTACAGATTTATTTTCCCCCAAAAAAAATGTAGATATTTCCTATTCAACTTATGTATATTAGCATGTTAAAGTTAAGAATTATTTAAAGTTAATATTTCCGGCATACTGCGACAGCCTGTGGTACAGAATTCATTCACAGGCTGGGACTCCATTTATAAGTGGAGGCCTATCGGTGTGGACTAATGGCGCTTTCCCGGGCTGTTAAATATTCCCTCGGTGCTGGCTGATCGAAAATTCCATGGGAATACATCAGCCTAGCCTGTCACACAATATGGATGGCTGGATGGAGAAACTTACTCGCTCTAATATTGTGATCACCCTGGATATCACCAACAAACCTTTATCAATATTCTCTGAAAATATTTATTTATACATTTGTACGTTTTTTAGAATATTTCTTGAAGGAAAGGTAAAATAAACAAGTTGATTATACGTGGCATTTATGACAACACTGGTAAAATCCTTTTCTTTCTTTTTTAAATCATTTTGTTTATATTTATGACTGTCCATATTGAAAGCCAAGCAACTATTGGAGCAATAAAAATCATATAGCTAAATCGAACGAAGTTGTTTGTTGTTTGAACGTTCCTTTATGCCACTAAGGCTAATCGGGCGATGATAGGGTGGGAGTCTTAAATTTTGTCTATCCAGCTATAATTAGGATAAGGATCATTAACGAGTATCTGAAATCGTACAGGCTAGGAACCTACAGTTTAGTGATATCCTAGGGACAGAATAGCCAAGTATTTTTTACTCCTTTTAAACAATCCTAGGGCGCGGGACGCAAGTTAACTAATAATTCTCAAGTCTAATAATTATTTTTATTAGTCTTTGTTATAAACAAAAACATTAGAGAATGGTCCCAGGTCATCATTTCCGCCTTAACCATCCCTAAGGTCCAGTTCCCACGTCTACTTGCATTGGGTTATGTCACCCACATGGTTTACACCACCTTAGGGCCTTCTGCCAGTGGTCCAGCCCAACCCTTTTTCCTAGAACACTTGCCCCTGCTGCATCCTTCCTCAGATTTATGGGTCCTAATTTATCTTTATTTATGATATCATAAATATGGCTAATTTATTGTATCATTTATATGGCTCATTTATGGTATCATTTATCTTGATGTCCAACGGCCGCCCCCCGCAAGCATACCAGAAGACACGGACAAAGATTTTACCCCCTCTCCTCACAAAATTTCTTCATCCCTACCTCTGCTCTTTAGATATATAAGGGCCTGTGAACTTAGTAATAAGCAATTCTAGTTAGTATACTCTAAGTAAAGTACTAAATAAAAGTCTTTTTATTAAGCTTCACTGTTGTCAGTTCATTGATTCGCACACCCACAGCTTTTGTTTTGTAGTTTGCTATGCTAACCACTACACAACAGGCGACCCCTATTCTATTCTACCTGGCGCTAAAACTATGGATGGGTCTTGGTCTCCTCAATGAGCCGTCGCCATTCGGCCCGATTTTGTGCTGCCGCTCTCCAATTCCTGATCCTTATCCCGGCATTGGTCGCTAGACCAAATTTAACATGGATGGTCGCACGTGAGAATTTCTCTGACACAGAATTTTTTTTTTTTTGTCTCTCACAACAATCAATACTTTTTTTTCCATTTCATTCATACGTTAGTTTAAATTTTAACAATAAACCTGCACTTATAAAAGGGTCAATTATTAGTACAAATTATGAAATCTTGAAAAAAAAAAATTTTATTACGAGGATAAAACAACTTGGTCGTGTCTTGGGGCTGCCGACATGTCCTCCATCTTTGCAATTCTTTTGACATTTTTAAGTCCATTGCTAAATTTTGGACATTACATCCTGTTATTTGGTATGGTTTTATCAGTTTGAATGCAAGTGCCTTCCAAATAATAAATAATTTGGCTGTTTATCACCCCAATGTTCATTAGCGGAAAGAAAATTGATTTTTGATCAATTATCTTATTTTTGATTTATAATATGATTTTAGGAGGTCTACCACATCTACTCCCCTTTCAGTTTGTAAAAAGTAACTAATTCTGACTGTCTGCACGTTTTTAGCGACATTGTCGTCCACATCTTCTATGTTTTACTCAGGTTGTACCATCCAAACGTAATTTTCTAAAACAGAAAAAAATATGGCAGATATGGAGAGTATATAGTATGTTACAACCACTACTTTACCAAAGAGAAGGAAAAGAGAAAAGAAAAAAAAAAAACTTACCTAATAATGATTCAGCTTCTTCAAATCTTCCTGAGGATATCGTCTTCTTCCATTCGTGCAACGTGGCCGGCCCAAATTAGTCTCCCTAGCTTGATGAACCTGACCACATCTATGTCTCCGTAAAGGTCATAAAGCTCTCTGTTCCTTCTAATCCTCCATCTTCGTCCCTCGCTTTTCGACATGGTCCAGGATTGGGAAGCATGTGTAAGAACAGGACGTATTAGAGTTTTTTATATGACCAATTTAGTTTTGAAATGGATCTGCTGCGTAAAATTTTAAGCAGAGCAAAATACGCCCTATTTGCCGCCCCTAATCTCTTTCTTATCTCAGCAGAGACATCATTTGCTTGTGTGTTACCTACTACAGGCGTCCCCCTAATTAATAATTCAGTTACTAACCGGTATTTATAATCATCTCAATATTGATAAAAAAACCTAGCGGTTAAAAATCAAAGCAATTTTCGGATCCTAACACCTAAAGTACCAAAATTTAACCTTGGGAAAAGGTTTTTACAAAACATCGTAACCTAACTATATTCATTTTATAGGAGAGACGACACTTTGAGCTCTTTTACTAATTTGAGGTAAAGTAAATAACGTTTTACATTTAACTTACTCATAAATGTAATATGTCCAGGTTGTTACAGCAAATTTATGTTATCACTAGGAGGAAAATGCTCCAAAAATTCCATTTAATCTCAGTCTAAAAGTTTTAATATAAAAATTTAATAAAATGACATTCTCAATAATGAGAGGTCGTTTTTATCCTCTTCGAAAAAGCTTAAATTCTGATTACCCAATCTCCCTTCTTCTGAAGCGTTAATAAATTATTTTAAACCAATCTGTTGCACAACCTAAACACTGCAATGTATAAATAAAACTTATTTGGGCATTATTATGTTTTAGTGATTTTATGCTGATAATTTTCAAGTTCTCGATTTTCAAGATTTGCGGGCAGGAAAATGATAAATGGGCTTATTACACATTAAAATAAATTATTTTTTTTTTTAGATTAACCCTAAGATTCCTCGAAGAGAACTCCTAGAGCCCACCTATATTTGTACACCATATCTTGCACCTAAATTATAAAAAAAAATTTTTAAAAAATTATTAGTTGTCAGAAAAACATTTAAGATTAATGTAAACGTGAATTGAATTTTTTTTCTTTAACATTTCATATCCAGAACAAATAGTTTAGAGAAAAAAAAAATCGCTTGTTGTCTTGCGGATATAATTTAAAATTATTAATCTACAATTTTATAAAGATATTTATAATAAACTTCAAACAATTAATGTTTTTTTCTCTTTAATCTACCTAAACTCACTGTTTTCGAAAGCGTAAATTAGTTGAATACCTTATATATTATGAATGATGAATTTTATAAAATATGAAAATTACATTTCTGATTATCAAGAAAAAAGGACTTTCATTTTCCTCTATATTTTTTTTTTATATCCAAATTTTTATAAGTAAGTATAGATAGTAATCTCATGAAATAAATCAAAAAAAAAATTATTTAGAAATAATTATCAATAAAAAGAAAGCTATGAGCTTGTAGAGTACCTTAAAGTCAGATAGCGTAGAGTGGGCAACAGTGAGGCGCAGTTAACTGTGAGACAGCTCAGAAACCAATTGCAAGGACCCAGTTAGTGTAGGATTTGTTTTAGTGTAGAATATTAGTCAAATAAGCTTGTCTAGTAACGAAACCAACAGTATCATACGTTTGTAACTATTTTTTCACCTACTACGATGTAATCACCTGTTTTACACACCTAATTTGCGGTCCGAAAGCTACACTTCGCCGCCCTAGGGCCGAAAATGAATATTTCGCCCTAGGGCCGCAAAATCAGCTGTTTATTATTTTAATTCATTCATTTCATTATATACATTACATAAGTTTGTTTTGCTCGTATTATTGTTTAGTTATTTAGTAATTATGGCTAATAATATATCAGAATCTATAAATAGAAGAGCAAAAGAAATCATAGCAGATTTGTTACCAGCAAAATCAAAAGATAGGTATGACGAAGAGTATACAAAGTTTTTGAACTGGTTAAAAATTGAAAATGTAAAACCTGTAGATGTGAATGATGAAGTATTACTACTAAGACATACGAAGACACCGTCATCTCTCTTTATTAACTTACATAATAACATAACGTAAAACAATCCATACATTAAACATTCATCATGTCCCCATAACAACAAGATAACCTTCTAACAAAGAAGTACACTTAACCAAAAGAAAATCTTGTTTTTGATTAATGTTATATCGTATTAATATTTATTGTAGTATGGTGAAAAATAGCGTTCGTGCCTCGGGCCAAAGTGCTTTTGCAGGCCCTCGAACTTTTCATGACCTCGACTACGTCTCGGTCAAAAAATATCTCGGGCCGGCAAACGCCCACTTTCGGCCCTTGGTACGAAATATACTATTGTCTCATTTTGTTTTCGAAGCAAGTAAACTTTTTTTTTTGACGTGTTTTCTCGTTGACATTGTGGGTACTATTGTTCATTTCACCGAATTTCTGTTAATGCCTTTTATTCACCAACTAATACTCTTTGCATCAACCTTTAAACGGCAAATGATTGTTCAAATCGGAAACAGAAATTAGTAATGAAAGATGGCAAGGCCTTTTGGGGAAGAGTGAGAAGGTAACAGTGAGACAGCCTACCTTTTAGTTTTATATAGAAAATAAAAATAATATTATCTAATCCCAAGAAGGAAGGAATACCTTCAAAGAAACAGGACATCAACAGTATTTATTTTCATTAAAATATAACATATAATTTTTTTATTACATCACCTAATTTTATCAAAATTCTACTTTTTTTATTCCGTGATTTAGTTATGCTGACACTTTATCGCCTGATAGAGTGATATATCAGTACGAGCGCTGCAGTGCCTGTGGCCTGTAGACTGATATATCAGTTCCGCCCGCTTCAGCGTTAGGCTGAAACTGCTGACCTTATTTCTTTTGATTTCTTAACTCTTTCTATTTTACTATTGCACTAGGATAAAACCCCCAGTAGTCAGAACCGTGAGAGATGTTTTTGTGGCTTTTCAAAACAAAAATTGAATTTTTATTCTTCGCTTTCGGATTTATCGTATCATTATTTAGGAATGCAACATTCATAAATCGTAGGTAACAACTCGTAAAAAAAATATAGTAGGTATATAATTTAAAAATATTATAAAATAAACGGATATATAAAACATTTAATATATCAAGTCTAAAAATTATAAATAAGTATGTCTACGTTCTTACATGTATTTTTTTAATTTCATGAGCACTAGAGGAGCATGGTGAGCAGACAAAATAGTCATCATTTCCTTATTCATATTTAGGACGGGTGCAGGACACATGAAAATTATTTTTACATAATTGCCATTCGCGTTTCTCCAACCCAGTTTCCATCTCGTCCGGTATTTCCCAGTGACGAGGTTCATGGTTTCCTCACAAATTTACGATGGTTGTAAACTAATTGAAATAGGGATCTTTTCGGATTTTCCAAATTAATTTTACCTGCACCTTATTCCTTAGTCAAATAGGACGAATTCTTTGGTCTGTTTTCTGCCTTAAAAACTATTCAGGCCACCGGGCACGGCAGCCGGTCTAAAGTCTCATGCCACAGGGACCGCAATACACTACCACTGCTCAGACGATAAAGGGTTTATATCGAATTCTCGTTGTTAGTATTGGTCCCTAAATTAAAAAATCTGGTGCGTGCTCGCAACACACAACTTTCACTTACCAACTTACTTAGATTAGAAATTAATGCGTTTTGTTAATTGCCACTTCTCAAAAAAGGCGTACTGTCATTAAAGGCGTACTCAGCATGCGTGGGCTTAACGAGTTTTATGAGTTGACTGAATATTTTTATTTTTTTCTCCTCTATATGTTTTCTTTATTTTTATCATATCTCATATTTAGCCATTTCTTATTTTTAGGCGTAACGAGAGAGTTCATTTCTCCATATAAACAAAAACAAAGGTACCTACTTTATAGGAAACAAAAAACAAACAAACATAAAAGGCCCCTTACCCATTTAAGCCCCCTCAGAACATTTTAATAACGATAAAGCTTACCTGATATTAAAGAACACCTAATTTTCATTAAACATGATCAATTTGATAAAAATCGTTAAAGCCGTTTTTGAGATCATCGAAAAAAAGGTAAAAATTGAAAAAAAAATTATGAAATAAAGTGCCCCCTCCGGTTGATCAATTTTGATGTAATGTTGGCTATGGCATCTTTGGCATATACATACATCAAATACCCAGTTTGATCAAAATCGTTAAAACCGTTTTTGGGTAAATAAAAAAAAACACTTGAAAATGATACAAAATTTATTAAGTAAAGTCCCCCCTCCGGTTGCTCAATTTTGATGATATTTGTACAGTCATATCTCGGGCTATCATCTATATGGGGGGTGGGGTCATATCTATATTTATATAGATCAAATACTCAGTTTAATCAAAATCGTTAGAGCCGTTTTTGAGAAAATCGAAAAAAACTTAAAAAGTTATTAAATAAACTACCCCCTCCCTTTGAGCAATTTCGATGAAATTTTTGCTGTCACATCCCGGGCATATACATACACTAAATACCCAATTTCAGGCTCGCACGGTTTGTAGTTTTTGAGCTAGTCTGTTCACACACACACACACACACACACACACACACACACACACACACACACACACACCATTTCGCGGGACTTGGTTAATTGGACTCAGGGCCTAAAACATGTATTTCCGTTGAAAACCGGAAGTCGAAATTTTTCACGATCGCAATACTTCCACTTAATATATATTTCATATATAGGTAAGTGAAAGTAAAAAACAAAAATAATTATATCTAGTGATACTAATCTTGTCAACGACTCTTCATAATGACTACTTCAAAGAAGTCATATACTCTTTATATTATCATGATAATATTTTGTAATGAAATGTTATTATCTTTTTTTATTGATAATTTTATTAAAATATTTAGTTTTGATATGGTGTCTCACTGTTCCCCGAGTAATGTCTCAGTGTTCCCTGCACGTTTTCAGATTTCACATCTACTGAACAAAGGTCCATTGTAGTAAGATGCACTATATAAATTTCAGAGCTCTATCTATAGCTTTTCAGCTATTATTTTTATTTTTGGCAGTTTGAAAAAAAAAACCGTCTCATTGTATCCCCACGTTTCCCCTGGTAATCCTAGGATCAAGACCCGATTATAAACTTAAATAATAATTATCACTGTTTGAGGAGGAATTATTTTCTACTTAAAGTACGATGGTTGGATAATACTAGATGATAAATATCCATGGGTAATGGATATATCCATTAAGGAATAAATAAATAAATATCCAAGGAAGGAATCCAAAGAATAAATATCCATGATATGAAAGATATGATAAAGACCAATGTGATAAAGCAATTGGGTTACTGCAAAAATTATTGCCTCTATTGTTCAGAAAGTCTAATTTAAATCTAATAAATAGGAAATTAATATATTATTTATATATAAGACCCGTTCTGCTCTATGCATGCCCAATTTGGTCAAATACGTGTGCAACTATCTACTCAAAGTTACAAGTAGTACACAACAAATGCTTGAGATTTATAGGGTCCTTTCCTAGACGTACGCCAATTACGCAAATGCACGTCCTAAAACTAGCAACGGATTTCTTTAATCCATCTCACAATAGCCCACACGAGCATATCAGATCAATAGTTAGTTATTCATATGAAATCTCATGTTGCAAAAAACACAAGCACAAACGACTGAAACATGTGGTGCTTTAACATTATAATTTTTGATCTAATGTAAACCATATTCATTTTTAATTTTAATTCAAAATGTTATTTTATTTTTGTTTTAATCATCAAGTTTACTACAAGTTTATTAATCTAATTGTAAATTTTTATATATTTTGATTAAATTGTAATAACGTCCACAGTCATCTTATACTTATTAATTTAAGATTGTTTTATTTTACCTCTGTCAAGAATATGGGTTTTTTTACCTATTGTAATAAGCTTGCTTAATTTTAATGTATGGGTGATTCTAAAATTATGGTGTTATATGTGTCACAACGTGATAAATCGACAACCGACTAAAGGATTTTTAATTTTTTTTTTTTCCTATTTATTATCTCATTGGTAAAGAACAATGCTGTCTTATTTTCAAACGTCTAAAGACAGGATAACATTCACTAAAATCTACAACAATAATCATTTTGTCACTACCTAGCCTGTCTCAAACTAGCGGTCATGTACTTTGAAAAAAAATTAAACCCTTTTCCGTCACAATTATTCTAAGAAATGAGGCACCAATCTTATCAGCAAACTTTAAGGATACAAAATAAAATTGAGCTAGGTCTCCAAATGGTACAGGCAAAGTACCATAACAGCTTTTCCCTCTGTCACACAGTTGCGAGGTCACTCCCTAGCTAGTTTTGTTTATGCCCACCAATCCCTCAGAAAAGGAAATTTCGTGCTGAGATTATATGCGGTATAATATACTTAGTTATGAACCCGACAATACGTCGAATCATACCATTTTTCCTAAACTTACATCAGTTCCTTTCAGGACATGGAGGAAGTTGTAAAGCTAAAAAATATTTTTATAGTGATTCACTCTCTATACCTTATTAAGATTATGATAGTAAACTACAAAGAAACACAACAGCTTTTCCCTCTGTCCTGCATTTGTGAGGTCACTCCCAAGCTAGTTTTGTTTATGCCCACCAATCCCTAAGAAAAGGAAATTGAAAACTATATATATATACTTTTTGATTACAATTTTATAGAGCTTTCGAATCTCTTCACAGCCATAACCTCCTTTTAGTAAATTCTGTTCTAGTTTTGTCAAAATTGATGATAACTGGCCGATTTGTCCCTTCCTAGCCTAATACTGATTTTGTTTTAGCTAGGGAGTGACAATGTTGGTCAGGGAGAGACTTGTGATTAAATTTGTAACTTGGTTATGTTGATTAATAATCATTGTGTGTTCAGAAAGTTAGTTTAGATTAAGTATGCATATGTTAAAGCATCAAACCGCCAAATAAACTTTTAAGTTTCAGTAGTTAATTTTTAGTTCTTTAACTGTTTTGATGGTAGTGATGGAACTCATTATACTTACATAAGAATGACTTTAGATGAGACGAGACTTTAAAATTTAGAAAATTGTCCTTTCAAATATTTAAATTAATGCAATCATGTCATATGTTACATTTTGTCACTCACTAGAACATTACTTTCTTTGAAAATCATTATCTCGAAAACTATGAATACAAATATAAGTGTGTGCACACTTCACACCATTGGTAGGGAGCAAGTGACCATGCCATCTGCAACCGGAAACATAAGGAAAGATTTCTTTGAAATTCCAAAAAAATTACCACCATATACCACCAAAATTTTAGAATCACCTATATAACAAAAGGTAAATTTGTAAGTTAAAAAAGCAAACACTTGTAAAACTTATATTTATACTAGCTAGGGTGCCCGGCTTCGCTCCGGTAGTAGTGTGGCAGTTTTAATAACAGAAAAACTTTAAAATTAAAGAAAATATAGAACAAAATTAGCACTTTCTTGAAAATTTTAACATTAAATCAATATTAAGATTCGAGATCTGCAGTGTCCGCCCAAATAAGGAACCCTATATACTTTATAGGGTGTTAAAAATGGGGGATGAACACTTCATTTTGCTGCAACTTTGTCGAGCCATGCATCGTTTTTGATGGTTTCTGTGATTATGAATCCTATAAGCCTATTCCAAGCAGTCAGCAGATAATAAGTTATTAGATTATTAGTTAAAAAAACTATATTTGGAGTACAACTTAAGCGCCGACTGCTGTGATGGTCCCATTAGATCCAGAAGTTTAGAAAATACCGAAGATTCATAGAAACATTTTTTGTAAGACCTTTCTTCCAGTTCAACCTCCCTTAATATATCCCCCCCACCCTAATTTGGCCGAACTCTGCACTTCTCCAATCTTACTACTGTTACTAAGTGAAAACCAAAATATCATGTGGGCACAATTTTTTCATCATATTTCTTTTTATCCTGAACTATGAGCGGTGATAAACTCTTATTGAAAAAATTGTATTATTGGAGTCAATTCATCATTTTGTCAACTGGAATGCTCATCATATGTACATACATAGTAATAAAACCATTTTTCATAATTACATACAATAAGAACACTTCAAACTTGTTATTTTCGGTTTATAATCAGTCTATTCAGCTCTTCTTTTTTGTTTTATGTCTGTTTTTATTCGCTCACTCATATTGCATTAAATTTACTTAAGTATGTGTTAGATATTGATTAAATGTAATGTGTTTATCAATTAATCTTCTTATGAGAAAATTAATTTTGTAAGTATCCAGTCGGTTTTCCAATTGATTGCAGATATGTAAAATCATTAATTTATTTTAAAAGAAAAGGTGAAACTAATTATTTTCGCTTGATTTTTAAGTAATTAAAAAAGAACAACTGACAAAATATATAACCTTTACAAATATAACGGAATGAATGAACAATAAACATTGAGTGAAACACACCCTAGCGCTTCCTGGTGGTCTGCAGCTCGAACTAAATTTTTCATTCATAAACTCGTATGTCATCCTCAGGTAGGCTAATTACATGTTGCGAGAGGCTTAAAATTCCAGTCCTTTTCTCATCAATTTCACACCCTTAAGAGAACAACAGAAACCTTCTTCACCATTATGGGTTATATAGCAACACGCTGACATAACTTCCTTAATCCCACATGGAGTCGTTTTTGAGCCTCTTCGGCACGCACATTGTACATTTTGCTTTATAATATATATTGATTATTTTGTTAATAAAAGTAATTTTATCTATCTATGATAAATATTGCTGACAGTATTAGATAAAATATTACTAAAAAATCGACTTAAAAAAAAATATATAAAATGACGAATAGCAAAGTAAGAATCGATAGAAGGATCCACTATGGAGGGAGAGTATTGCTTTTGTTAGCAAGTTAGCCGGCGCTAGTTAACAATGGCTCTGTATTCAGAGCACACACATGCACACCCCAACTCCGGGCGAAGCAATAAACCAGATCGGGCTCCAACCCACGACTTACTGTATCAAGTTTCCAACCTAATAATTCATTCCTCAAACAAACCAAACAACTTCAAGTTGAAATCGTCGAAACTGCTAATATATCATGTCTGAATTGAAATCTATCTTGGCTTGTTTAATATTTCCATACCACATTATGAGCGAATAATTTGTTTCAGTATTACAAACATCCCAAAAAATTTGTATTAAAAAAAATACTTGCCCTCCAATTTATATCAAAAACATCCAAATTCCTATCAATGCTTTGGTAGACTTTTAACTATGGACACCAGAAAACAAGACCACACATATAATTGGATATCACAAGTTAGGAGAATAGCTTCCATGAACAATACACTGGAGTTCTTTACAGATCTATCAAACCGAAACCAATTGTTATCAAACAAAAGTATAATTATGGAAAAAGTAAAAAATAACGTCTTGTCTACAGACATAAACCGGGCAATGACCTCCACCCAAAACCCCGTCTACAGAAGCATCTGCAACTTCACATATCCTCAACCAGAAGAATATATGAGATGGAAATGGTTGGGGGTGCGGTCAAATGAAAACACTATATGTGAAATAACATATATATAGTGCCGACGTTTCGACCCGATATTCAGGTCTTCTTCAGGGCTAAATATAAAACAAGATAGCAACCAATAAATATGAAGAAAAGAAAAATAACAAATAAATAAAATAATGAGTAATATATGTATCTATATACATATATATGCATGAAAAAATGAAAAAGAGTAAATAATTGTATAATAGAATAATATAATTTTTTTTTTTTTTTTTTTTTTTTAATAATTTTTGTGTGTGGTACAAAAGAATATGAATAAAATTTTTGGATTTTAAGTAATACAATTGTAAAATATGGAAAGCTATACAAATCAAAAATATGTCTATAATATACTAAAGAATAACAATATTAAATGGGATACGGAATAGATATAACGAGGAAGCGGAAGGAATATGTGCGAAGTGAAAATAGGAAAAGATGGGTAAAAGTCTAAAGATATATGTAGTATATAATAGAAAAGGAGGTAGTAATAAAAATAGAAAAAGAGATGGGTAGAAGTCCAAAAATATATTTAACAAGAAATAAAACGTACCTGTCGAGTGAACTGTCGGTGATCGACTGCCATCGGAAAAAGGAGGGGGTTATGTTTGTTTACCAAACCATCCGGTGTAACTGCCGAGTGCTTTAACGTATTTTAAATTATAGCGAAATTTATTTTTAATATTAAGGAGTAATGATTAAATAGCGATTGAATGAAATTGTTAGAATATTAGTATATAATTTAATTAATCAAGGAAAAAAATATATATTAATTATTATTAATATAATTAATTAAGAAAAAAATTATGGATTTTTTAAAATTTGAAAAATTTGGGAATAGGTTGAAGATAATTTTTGTTTGTCTGTTTTTAAATTTACGGGATTTTTTCAAGATTAATGTAGAAACTTTCCATAATAAGTCGTTTGTCGTGATTGGGAACAGTGGCAAGTATGGATGTTTTTTCAAAATCAAATGTGTGGTTAAGGGATAAGGAGTGTTCTGAGAGTTTTGATGCATTGTAGTTATGAGAGGAAACAGAATATTTGTGTTGTGTGATTCGGTCTTTGAGGAGATTTTTGGTTTCTCCAATGTAACAGGAATTACAATTTGGTGCAGAGCAAGGAATGTGATAAACAATTTGAGAGCGGTGTGAAGGAGGGATGGGGTCTTTGAGAGGAGTGTAGAGTTTTGAAAGTGTGTTGTGTGATTTGAAGGCTAGGCATAAATTAGGGTTATGACCTGGGGATGACCCAGAAGAATATATGTCATTCAGTTTAAATATCCAAAAACATAGAGCCATAAGTCAATTGAGAATCGCAAGCGCTGAATACCTGCATATTCCTTTACAAAATAAACGCCAAGTCTTCAAGCTTAGTGACCCTTGTAAACTCTGCCAGAAACCTATCGAAGAAACCCTAAAGGGGTTACCCCCCCATTTTCTCTTGCGCTGCTCTTTTTGTAATCGATACAGGGAACATTTCCTAAAGATGTATACAAATGTAAATGACGAACTATCTTCATTGGAAAACATCTTGAATTACAAAAGTACAAAAAAAATCAGACATGTATTCCTGTTCCTCATATCTGTCTTCAATATTCTCCAATCTACCTCAGGTTAGCCGGCTCGATACTTCTTGATGAGGCCTCATGTTGTAACGTTAAATTCAAACGATAATATTAATAAGAAAAAAAAAAGATAAACTTTTCTTATGAATCAAGTAAGTAGTAAATCTATGTATCTTATATTTATTATTTGAATATTATTTATAAAAATTTATTCTGTTGGATGTGTGTATATATTTATATTTAGTTATAAGCTGTAAATTTCTGAATATTTATGTGTTATAAATATTTATTTAAAGTGAAACGATATCTTAATGCCTGTGTTGCATTGATTCATATAATGTTTTATTATCATAAATAAGATTTATTGTGACGCCTTACCGGACAATTTCAAGAAAATTCTATAGAAAAATCTATTCTATTCTACTCTATTCTACATCCAAATTCCTCAAACAGACACAGTACAGTACCTCGGACTAACCTTAAGGATGACATAGGGCCCCCACGTTAAAATAAAAAAATAAAAAACTCTGGATAAACGACTGATACTAATTTACCCACTTTATATGAACCTTGGAGCAACCATTGACATATCCTAAATCGATGGAAAAGGCTACAAAAAATCTCAGTCTATAAGTTTAACGTAATGTTCTTTATAATGTGTTGTCGGTTTTATCCTCATTATCTCATATATCAATAATTACGCTGATAATTTAAGACTTGGCCTGGGGAAAAAGTGATGTGATGTGAAATCACAAAATAAAACAGCTTCTAAGATTCCGAGACTAATTACTTCAAAGTATTCGTCGCCTTTTAGATTCCTCTCTCATCCTTGCAGTCTTTGATTAATGATGTTTAGGTCTGCCTGGTGGGCTAGAGATGAGGCTTAAAAGATTAATGAACAGTTTCTTCTTTTCCAATGTTTTAGCGATTGTCGTCTGCTCGAAAATGATGGTGATTGTGAACATAAATAGTTTGAGGTAATATTGATTTTAATTACGGTTAAACGAAGATCAATAAGTCTACCACATTTTCTTTAACAACGCATACATTTCTGCGAGCCATCTTCAGCATGGTAATTATTCGTTAAATTTAGTCTGTTCGTCATCAATATATAGATAGCTAGGACTAACCGAAACATAGTCACATTTTTTATAATAATCACTGCCCTGTGTTAATTCTATTTTTCTACAAATAAACAGAGAATTTATAAAAAATACGTCAATCCAGTTTTAAAACATTTGCCTTCGAAAATTACCGGTTTTCCTACTGACATATTATATTTTACATATTTAGTCAAAAGTGCATATCAATCCTTAGCTTAATATTTGTGATGTACACCACATAACTGTGTAAACATCGTAAGCTCTGAATGTACGATTCTTACCTTTGATTTTTTCCATACAGAAATCCAAGCGGTAAGTTTAATGTCGCCTGAAATACAACGTGTCAAATGAGGTTATGAAGCTGACTCACCTTAAGATTACTAAATTAAGGATAAGCTACTGTCGGGATAGTTCACAAACCCTACTAATTTTCATCACATTGACATATTATCCTTAGCTAATCAAAATGTTTACCTATTTTATTGAGTCTACCCAGATTTTATAATTTTGTTTTAAAAATTAGATGCCCTATAACCTTAATCCTTCAACCATGCAATTTTTAAAATTATAAAGGAAACAATTAAGTTAGCTAAAAAAATAAAAAAAAATAAAAGCCAACAAATTTCTGGATATGCCACTGCTATGAGAAAAAAAAAGATCTTAAAGGTAGAAGCAATTTGAAGATGTGTAATAGAAGTTCATTGTAAGCAAATTCTATCTTAGCAAATTGAATGTTTATTATTGATGGCTAAATAATTTATTATTAAAAAATATGTAAATGGCTATAAGAATATTTTAGGTTGGAAGATGGTTATTGAGCCTAATGGAGGTCCCTGCCTTTTCATTCATCATCCAAACGGGACCTCTGGCCCATAAATTATATAATTTTTTTTTCTCCGTCAGAGGCTCTGAAAAGAAAAGTACATATATTTTTTACTTTTGAACCTAATTTTTAACTCTCACTTACAATAAATATTAAAAATATGGCATGCTGAGAAGGTAAAGGAAACAGATGACTATTTGTTTGACGAAGTACCTACAGAGTATTCCTCATAAGAGTTGTGCCCGCAGATTCCAACTACTACAACATTTACTGAACAAACGCTCCAAACTTTCAATTCTCTACAAAAGATTAATGCACATGATAATAATAAGACCTCTCTGCACTTACGGAGTTGAACTTTGGGGTTCTACCAAAACATCGAATTCCTCTCGCATCCAATCCCTACTATCAAAAATCCTTAGTTAAATCCTGAATGCTCCTTATTTCGTCCCAAATAAAATTATCCATGAATCCATGAAGATCTTAAGATATGGCCAGATCCAGTTACCAGACCTTTCACAGTAAACTCTTTACACATCCCACCCCTCTTATCTCAAACCCTGCTATCCCAGACAATCCTCCGTGACGTCTGAAAAGAAGATGGCCTAGAGACCTTCTAAACTAAAACAACATTCGAGTGCTACCAGTGGGTAGTTTCTCCACACGCCTTTTCATGTTATTAATGTACTAATGTCAAATTTACTTATTGTATAGTATAGTATATACAGTTATAAATTTCAATAAATAAATTATATAAATAATAATACTCGTTTATGATGTTATATTAATATCAAAACTATGTGCATCTGGTGTATTTTTACTTTCACTTACCTATATATGAAATATATAGTAAGTGGAAGTATTGCGATCGTGAAAAATTTCGACTTCCGGTTTTCAACGGAAATACACGTTTTGGGGTCCCCTGAGTCGAAATAACCACGTCCCGCGATATGGTCTGTGTGTGTGTGTGTGTGTGTGTGCGCGTGTGTGTGTGTGTGTGTGTGTGTGTGTGTGTGTGTGTGTGTGTGTGTGTTTGTGTGTATGTGAACAGAATAGCTCAAAAACTATAAACCGTGCGAACCTGAAATTTGGTATTTAGTGTATGTATATGCCCACGATGTAACAGCGAAAATTTCATCGAAATTGGTCAAAAGGAAGGGGGTACTTTACTTAAAAAGTAAAGTAAAGTGGTTATTTCCTATAAAGTATCTTTGTATGTGTTTATAAGGAGAAGTTATCTGTCTCTCGTTTCGCATAAAAATAAGAAATGGCTAAATATGAGATATGATAAAAATCAAGTAAACATAGAGAGGAGAAAAAAAGAAAAATATTCAGTCAACTCATAAAACACGTTGAGCCCACGCATGCGGAGTACGCCTTTAATGACAGACCATTGTTTACAATCAAAGCCGTTCTGTTCATTTAATGGAAATTATTTGTTTCATAGTAACTAAATTAAATATTCAACAATTAAATAGAGAATTATAAAATCAGACGACTTGGAGTAGTATGCTGGCATTGCCGAATTTTTACAAGTAAATACTTTTAATCAATAATAAAAAAAATTTGTATTTTTTTTTTTGAGCGAATGAAAACAAAAATAGGAAATGAATGAGGAAAAATGTGTAACTTTAGGTAGTGGCAATTAACAAAACACATTAATTTCTAATGTAAGTAAGTTTGTAAGTGAAAGTCGTGTGTTGCGCGCATGCACCAGGTTTTTTTTTGTCGCTGAGGCGTTCGGCAAAATCCAGCAACATGGTTGTATGATCTAACTGTCATTTTGAAAAATGATTAAGTTTCAATCAATTTGGTAGCTATGAAAAAATGTGGACTGTATTAGGTTAAAAATAATAAAAATGAATACATGTGAGAAAAAATGGTGTTTAATGGATAAATGGATGAGTTACAGAATTTAGGCAATATACATAAATTAAAGATCAACCTGACAAATATAGTTTTTGGATCAATGTGCTCTGG
The DNA here is from genome assembly GCA_911387785.2 of Aelia acuminata. Classification (NCBI taxonomy): domain Eukaryota; kingdom Metazoa; phylum Arthropoda; class Insecta; order Hemiptera; family Pentatomidae; genus Aelia; species Aelia acuminata. Next base: position 15,686,512 of record OU426982.1, read on the forward strand.
TGGGCAGGCAGCATGCTTTTTCCTTTCTTGATTGCGGTGTTTCCTCTTCTCTTCCGCTCCGCCCCACTTCTCAGCTCAGGGAGCTCTTAGTTCTACTCCATTATAATACTCTTTATAGCACTTGGAGAGAAAAGAATGTCCGGCTCAAGTTCAACTTAATACGAACAGGAATATGGATTGGAAAAAGATGGCGACTCACTGTCGATTGTTTTGTTCGATTTGTCGATCTTTCTTATGAAACGCGAACAATGGTCTTCTGTTTAAACTCAAGACCATATTACCGTACACCTACTATCTCATCCTCCAATCATAACTTTTCGATACATTTTATTCCGTTCAGAATATAATCAGAAATTTCTTCAATTCTCCCAGTCCTAGTGGGATTACCTCAAGGTTCAATACTGGCTTCTGTTATCTATTAGTAAGAAGTCACGTTATAACTACATTTCACCTTAGTGGATACAAGTCATATAATTTCTGGAAAATTTTCTCTAAGGCACTTATACCCTTTTGCATTTTCATGCTTCATTTTATAATTATAGGGGAGAGCGGGGTTGGTTGGCATATGGGGTATGTTGGCCATTGGCTTATAGTCTCCATCACACCTATTGTGAAGACCCCACCATTGAACCATGTGACCCGCTCGACCTCGGGAGTCTTGTCCTGAGTTTTCAATCCGATGCTAACAGTGTAGAGAAGAGTGTGCTTCTTTGATTGATTTTACAACATGTAAGAAAATTTTTATACTTTCAGTAAATTTGGTTTAAAGGCATGACACAACATAAGACTCCGATTCTGTTCACATAGCCACAAATTCCTTTGAAAAACCTAACCTTTCGACCAACCAGTTTCTTGTTTGATTGTTCTCCCCTGTCCTGGCAGCCATCTTTCATATGATCTCTCCTATGGGGTTAGTTGGCTCTCTTCAAATGGGGTTTGTTTGCGCAGTAGCAATTTACAAAAACAAGGAAAACATAAACAAGAGGTGAAACTACCAATTTTCTATAGTCCCAGCATGGAGGATGAGAGCAAAGTTTCTTATGCAGAAAGTGATGACAGTCTAAACTTCTATCTCCTATTATTGTCAATCTGTTTTCCCTTAAAAGCTGTTAAAAACCAGTTCATAATTACTATACCATTATAGTGCAGCTTTTAATAACAATAATATCTGTCAGGCAGTAGGTACTTAAATGAGATGGCTAAAGAACCCCACCTTCTAGGCCAACCTGCCCCACATAGGGGGTTAATTGGCATACTCTGGATTGACGAATTCTTCAATTTTCTATGATCTTAGTATTGAATATTATGTGGTGAAAAAAAAAACTTGAAGTACTCTAATACTTGGAGTTTACAGTGGTATCAGCCCTATTAGGATTATATTAACAGGAACGACTCAACAATAAAAAAAGTGAAAACTGTTGCCAACCAACCCCGCTCTCCCCTACCTTATTCCACAGCTATTTACCTAAACAAGGTTTTTATGTGAAATGATGTTTTTGGGTAAATCTGGCAAGAATAAATTTAATTATTTCCCTAAACTTAAATTAATATTAATACTCTAATGAGTAATCCACAGCAAACTGCAGCCGGGTTTAGCTAGTAGTATTTATCTCTCATTTATTTTCTCCAATTAGCAATGCTCCAATTAACAAATTAATTAAAAAAAATATTGTTTTAATCGAATATAACCATAATTACTAATCAATAACGTACTCTATCTTATCGTAGTACATAACATAATTTATATATCCATCATAAAACACTATTAATTAAATAGACCACCAAAACAACTTCAGTGGTTGAAATACCTAAAATAATATATGGTATATAAATAAATTCATCAAAGTTAGGGGCGAGGAGTTTTGATATATTCTAAGCACGAACTGACCTAATACGATTTGTGTTATTGAAACACGTGCAGTTATCGATGTCCACACAAAAGGACTTAATTTTGAATGTTTACTTATTGTTTTGAAGTTTATTTATAGGAATTTATACCTTTCGAATCTAATGATATTGTAACGTGAAAAAAGAAACATAATTGAAAAGAGTTCTAGACTACTTTGCTTGGCAACATGATCGCTAACAAGTTAATCTATTCTTACCTGTAAGAACTATAACGAAAAAAGCTACGGTTATCATCACCCATGAATTCTTTAATAAAACTAGTGAGTTCCTTGACGATCTTCGGATTTTCACATAATGCTCCGACGAGAAATCGAGGAATTCCTGATTTAGCAGACTGTTCGACTGATTTCGACAGACATTCGAAATTATCAATAACAAACAAACTTACTATTTACAAAGTACTAATATGACCAGTATGGACACACGGGATTGAACTATGGGGTTCTGCAAAACCCTCAAACATCCAAAGAATTCAGTCATTCCAGTCCAAGGTATTGAGGAAAATAGCAGACGCAGCATACTATGTGACAAATGACTTACTGCACAAGGACCTGAATATTCCAACAGTTATCGATACAGCCACACAATACTACAAAAACTTCCACCAAAGACTAACTTTTAACACGAACCCCTTAGCACAGACACTAACATCAAACATAAACCCTTACATTCCACCCCGACGACTTTTGAGGCGGTGGCCGAGAGATATGCTAACTTAGTATATAGTATGTTAGCAATTCATCCAATAGGAATTCAACAAATTTGCTTATTGCTAATTTGCAGATTGCAAATCACACAAAATGACATAATAATATTTGTACATAATAATAATAATAATAAACTGGGCATTCCTATTATTATATTTATAGTAATTATTAAGTGCCTAATAGGCGAGTAATGACCACTTCTCCTCTTTCTTATCATTTAACGTAAGTCTCAATAGTTTACTTAAAAGTTCTTTCATCCTGAATAAACAGAATTCAGCATTCATAATGTTTCAATGAACACTGATATACCACTTAACTAGCTCGAGTGACATTTGTTATTAAGTAAATAACAGATAGATTATATATCTGTGGTTAACTTGGTCTGTTGGGTAATAGATCTGGTAACCCAGTGCCCGATTGTCTGCTTCGGTTATGAGCGACTAATCACTTAGAAATACCTACCTACATGTTCAGCCATTGATGACCTATGAATATTCATCGAGTTTATTGCGTTATCACATCTGACAAGGGGCGTAAATCCGCGTAAATGTAGAAATATTTACACAATAAACAGATAATTGTATTTATGAACTTATTATCGTTGAGGTGTAGTAACATGAGCACGATATAAGAAATCAAAAAGAAGATTAAAATAATAATTCAAGAATACACACGATTTAATTTCATGAACTAAGAACTATAAGGATAACAAACAAATCAAATATAATTACCGACAATATTAAAATTCTGAAATAATTTAATCAATTAACTTTGATAAATCTTAATTTTCTTTTAACTTAACTCTCACTCAAGAACGAAATTGAATACACGAAATATGTACAACATTGAAGGGTATAAAAACAATAGTTGTCAAAGCTTATCAATAACACCAATCATAAAAATAAGCCTAAAGCTTTCAGCAGTTCAAAGTTAATTCTTAAATAGGATAATGAGATTTTACTTCACAAAATCAACTGGCAGCAGGCAAAATAACTCAGGAACCAAAATAACATAAATTCTGCGGTTTAAAATAATAAGAAAAAAATTGAGCTATATATTTTTACACGGTTTCTTAAATTAAACTTTAAACTTTTTTTAAACTAAATTAAAATTAAACTATGATTGAACCAAAACCAACTTAATTTAGAAAGTAAGGTTGCCTTGGCGTCTCCGGCTTGGAGAGCGTGTGGAACCGGCAGAACCATCTTCAATCATTACATCGCTGTTGAAAATAATGAATTATTGTATTATGATAAAATTAAAAAGGCATAACAAAAAGTAACATATGCTAGGCGAAAAACATTAAATATATTGGTAAAGACAATATTATTTAAAAAAATCAAAAATGTAACTAAAAAAATAAAAAAATATAAGGAATCTTAGTTTAATGAAGCGTTGAAATGCATAAGGGTATAAGTGTCAAAAAAATAAAAATAGTTTTTTTTTTTTGCCAAATTGTTACATGTGCCAAAGCCATTCTTCAGAAATGGGTATAAGTAATTTTTTGTTGTTAGAAAGTTGTTTGGTCTCCAGCCCCACCTTTAAAATGATGGTGTAGGTCCCTGGAGACCATACTTTTTTATATGATAAATGAAATATGAGTGGACTGTATATGGTTTATAAAATGAAAGGTAAATTACTTTAATGAGCATATTTATTACAATTTTAGCATTTGTTAACTCACTAGAGATGAGTTCCTGGCAAAAAAATGGGGGGGGTTGTATCTTTCTTCATTTTGAGTGCCTCCGTCCGTCCGGAGCTTTGAGGGGCCTCCGTCGCCGCCTTCTCTCTTCTACTCCTGCATATCAGCGACGATTTTCTTTTTTACCCTTTTCTCTTCTCACCCCTGTCGCACTTGTACCGGAGTTTTCTTGCTCTGGGTAAAGTTCAAGCCCGCAGTGTTGCCACGGCATTTTAGCCCCGCACACCCGTACAAGTGAGGGGGGTTTAACATAAAATTTATGTTGGGCTCTGGGTCCCCAACATGCCCCCCACGTAAATTTTCCCTGGCTAAGGGAAACATTTATCTTTTCTACAATGTACCTATTACAATGCATTAAATGTAAATACATATGACCTTTTAGACACAATGCATCATGCTAAATAACCCGATTATCATGCAAATGGGTAAATAAAGAAGTGATCATGAAGATCAAGAATGAAATTTAAAAAAAAACATGGCCTCAACAAATTAAGGAAACGTGGTCTGAACAACATTCTAAAGAAAACTAACAAAAGTGAAACCTGCTGGGAAAACCGAAATTAGTGCAAAGAAAATAAATAATATAAAGCTTAAGATTGAAATTAAGAAAAAGGATACATGACCTCATGTACAGGTTACATGAAAAGAAAAAAAAAAACAAAAAAAAAAAAACAGAATACTAACCAAAATATGATGAAGAATCTGGAGGAAACAAAAGCGCAAGCCCGGATACTGATCTTTTAAGGACAGTGCCTGTGGACTTCCGATACGGCTCAGAGGATTTTCTGTGATTTGGAGAACTTTGGTCGAGGCTCATGAGTCTTCGGACCCCTATTGCTCCATTTTCTCCGATGGATTTTGCCTCGAGGTGATCCGGAAGCCTGACAACATAACTTCCATTCACATTCCTTCCATGATCCGTTTGAGGTATGATGCTCCGCTCGCCCTGGGGGCCATTGGGATTTTCGACATGAACATCTGGCTCCTCCATTCCGCAGAATCGCTTGCCAAGTTGTTCCAATTCCGATGGTTCGTTGGAGCTGAAAACAGAAAAGCAAACAGGGCTCTCATCGGGAACCTTTCCCATAACGACATACCCAAAATCAGTGGGAAGCAGATAAATTCCTTTATACTGTGTCTGATGAGGGACGCCAGTGATGAAAGCAGGGAAGAGGTCTCCACCGATGAGAACATCAACCGAGCCAGGATTTCCGAATGATGGGTCTGCGAGTTTCTCAATGGAAAGCTCCTCTACTATGTTCTGACGCACTGGCATTGCAGGGGCCTGCGTAATGCGATCAACGATTAATGCGTCAGTCGCAAACTCCTTGCCACGACCCGATATGGAACACGTTAAAATTCCAGATGGTCGGTCTAGCACGGCTCCTCCAAGTCCTGAAACTGCGACGGACGCCCGCTTGACATTACCTCCGATCTTTCGAGCCAATCTCGAAGTAATAAAGGAAAAATGACTTGCTGAGTCCAGAAGCGCACGGCATTCAACTGGTTTTCCGCTCGGCGACTTAATCTTGATTCTTGCTGTACCCAAAATGACACTAGACGACGCTCTTGCCTGTCCACTCCCGCTAGTGTGATAAGCTGAACCTTCTTCTTCTGAAGCTACAATGCATGTGGACACTACAGGTATAACGGTTAAAGTGTCGTCATGAAGCAGGCTATGATGTTTTTTTCCACAGAATTTGCAAGAGTATTTTGAGGGGCAAGATTTGGCCCAATGACCGACAAGAACCGACGAGGCAATTCATGCAACCTTTCCAGCGCTGTACAAACTCAATCCGTTCTTTTCTTGAGCAGTCGTTGAACCTCAAGCATCTATGCAGCGCATGGTGTTCCTTGCAAAAGGGGCATTGGTGCCTTTCATCGGTAGAATTCCTGGTTTTCAATGAGGGGGGTCGACTCCGTGATGTGCTTAGTGAGATGTTGTACTTTGAGGAGCTAGGTCGTGGAACACCCCTACTGGCTTGTTTCTTTTCAACAAAATCAGATTTCCCGATGGGCTTTTCATCTGAACATAATCGATGTGCGGTAATTCGGTTTCTTATGTAATCGAATATGTTCGCAGTGCTTGGGAATTTTAATTCGAGATGAGCCAGCTCAAACTCCTGACGAGTGGTAGGGTCTAGTCCTCGCAATGCAATTAAGGCAAGGAGGAAATCAGTCGATTCCCTCAGATGGAGACTCTTGAAGGCTTCAATGTTATCCGCCACTCCGGTCAGAAAGTCCCTATACGCTTCGAATGACGGCTTGGCACTCCTTGGCTTGAAGTCGAGAGCCTGATGAATGTAATGAGACGCCAACACCCTTGGATTGTCATAACGTTTAATGACAGCATTCCAAGCCAGATCGTACGAATCGGCTGTGACTGACACTTTGGATATAAGTGTGGCTGCCTCTCCTTTTAAAGCTTCCCTTAGATAATTGAACTTTTCCACATTTGAGATGGAGTGCTCTTCGTGGACGAGAGAGACGAAGGTGTCGCGGAAGTTCGACCACTTCAGTAGGTCGCCATCAAATTGAGGGATCCTTATTCTCGGCAGGTGAGAGGAGCGTTGAAAGGAGCTGGAATGGAGAATGGAGGCGTCAAGAGGTGGGGGCGCTTCCCGCTTTTCAAGACGGTTAAACGCTATTCTTGCGGCCATCATTTCCCATTCGACTTGCTCGTAGAATTCTTGATCTTCCTTTGTAGGGAACTAGTCATCTTCCTTGGCCTTAATATAGATTTCCTCAATGGACTCCCAAAGCTCCCTGAATCTCTCCCATGCCCCTTGGGCATCCTCAAACAAAACACGGAAGAATTCCGTTTCATCTGGCGATTCGTGGACCTTCTGGCTAGCTTGTGAAGCTTTCCTTATAGTTCTGGCCCGTGAATTCAAGTTCCGTTTCGCAGTGCGAACAGCGGTGTTTTCAGTAGGAAGTGAAGTTATTTCCATAACTTTTTGGGGGCTCTGGGTCCCCAACAAAAGTAGTTCATTGAACGTTTAAAAGATGGCATCGGTGTAAGCGCCTACCGTAGTTCACACTATTGAGTATTAAGTCATGTCATTTCTGGAAAAATTTCTAAGGCCCTTATACCCTTATGCATTTCCTCCCTTTTATTGTTGCCAAACTTACGAGTTTCTCTTAAAACAATGAAAAAGGACTTATTGTTATAGTACGGTAGGTACCAATAAACGTAAAATATTCTATGTTGGATTCTATTCTACAAAGGTAGGAGTAACTTTGTATTTAAAATTCTTACATAGTACTTCTGTACAAAAAACAAGAGAAAGGATAATTTTCAGTCATTTTTTTTTTGAGATCCTGCGTTTCGATTCAAACATTCGGATCTTCATCAGGGATGAATTGATGACTAGTATATGAGCGGCATGACAAGTATCATTGCTACAAGATAAGATTAATCAACAGACAGTAGCAATAAGAAGTAACCAAATCCAGCTGGTGGTATGTTTTCTTGGCATGGGTACTTTAGAAATCTGATAATTATATAAAAGATAGTAAAAATAAATATGAAAATTAGAATAAGTAGCTCGTCAACATATTTGTACGTCTGATATTTGTTTCTTTGTTTGTTCGTTTAAAGTCCCTTTTATGCTACTAAGGCTAATCGGACGATGCTACAGTGGGAGTCCTAAATTTTGCCTATCCAGGTATAATTAGAATAGGGATCTTTAACGAATACTTGACATCTGGGCTCGGGACCTCCATTTAACCTCATATCCGAGAGTCGGCATGGGCAAGGATTTTTCACTCCCATTAAAAAATCCTAGGGCCACCGTGGGACGCGAACTCGCGACCTTTAGTATTGTAGTTTGCAATGCTAACCACTACACCACAGGTGACCCCAATTCTGATATTTAACTCGCTAAGTCCAGAGCAATACAGCTGAGGTATCTATTCTGGACTCAAAGAGCTACTTATTCCAATATTCGTGTATAATTTTACCATTTTTTGTATAATTATGAGATTTCTAAAGTAACCATGTCGTGTAAACATACCTTCAGTTGGATTTGGTTTCCATTATTTTTTTTCTTATATAATTACTTCTATAATTAATAATTAGGTAGGTACATGATGACCAATTAATTATCATCTTCCAGCATAGATATTTTACATGTCGCTTATATATTTGTCTTTATTTTAGCTCTGACGAAGATGCACATTTTTGGATCGAAACGTTGGCTTTCCAAATAAAAAATGTTTTAACTGAAAATCCTGACGGTTAATCATCCTTTCGTATAGATAACTACACGAATAAATATTTTGACAACGAGTAAATCCGGAACTTTGCATAACCGACTATGCTAGCTCAAAGTATTTTTAACTTGGCTTCTCAATTTTTACCTTGGACTTAAAATTTTTGGATTTAAGCTGATGAATTTCTCAATTAAAAAATTGACTCACAGTAAGGTCTGACCTTTCGGTAAGGTTTCACTAAGACGAAAAGCTCTAATTAAGAACTGATGTTTCAACACAGTCGAGGCTAGTCATGTGTACATCCTTTGCGATTTACGATATATAGGCCTGCAGGTCCTGTCAAGGCATTATTCACAAAGAATCCAGCTACCTGCAGTATGATATCCAACAAGGTATGCTCTATATATATGCTATATATCAATATAAATAATATACAAATATATTAATAATAATTATTATTAATGATTACAGACGCTATTACTCTTCGGAGCTGTCGTATCTACTCTCCTATCCCTCGCCAATAGCTCCTATCATGAGGAAGAACATTACGTAAGTAATAAATTAGATACGTTACCCTTATTGTTGAAAGACTAACTAAAATATTAAACATATCATGTATGGAAGAGTGGGGAACAATGAGACGGTTTTTTGCAATTTGAAAAAATAATAGAAAAAAATTAGTAGGAGTTCTGAAATTTATATAGTACATCTTCCTACAAATGAAATCTGAAAACGTTGGACACAAAAATATTTATTTTTATAAAACCAATAGAAGGTTTTTGTCTCAGTGTACCCCCACATGGTTTTGGGAACAGTGATACACCACATTAAAACTAAATATTGTAATAAAAGATAATAATATTTTATTACAAAATATTATCCTGATGATTAACATAAAAAATATATGACTTCATTGAGGTAGTCATTATGAAGAGTCGTTGACAAGATAAGTATCACTAGATATAATTAATTTTTTTTTTTTTTTTAATTTAGGCTCTAATACTTACAACGAGAATTCGAGATTACATTGCTAAATCACGTATTGACAATAAATAAAATAGAATTTTGATAATATTAGGTGATGTATTGAAAGAATTATATATTATACTAGCATTCCCCGTCGCGGCTTTGCCCGCGAGCCTTTAAAACAATTCTGTGATCATTATCTTGGCATTGATTTAATATGATATGCTAACTGATGTTAAGGAGACAGTAGAATCGGAGCTTCCGGTAGGTGGAACGTTAGAGGGGGAAGCTGCCGGCTCGGTAGAAGAGAGGGAGACGCGCAATGGAGAGAGTTCACTAAAACCGCCGAAACAAAAAATTGCTTACTCGTCGTGAACGCTTCATTTTTCGGCTTTAAAACATGGTTTTCGACGCCCCGTAGGAGCTTTCGAGTTAAACTCGTCGTATCAAGATCTTTAAAATGAATCCAAATTAGATATTTTTCCTCGAAGTGCATAAATAGGTGTCCGTTAGAGTTAAACGACAATTTCGCCATTTAAAACCCTTAGGGGTTACATTTTTGAAATTCCTTTCTTAGCGGTTACCAACATCGCGTTTAAAATCTAAATTCCTAACTTCAAGTTTCTGTCATTAGTAGTTTTTGCTCTGCGTTGATTCTGTCAGTCAGGGCAAAGCCTCTTATATATAGAGAGAGATTTTAATGGAAATAACTACTGTTGATGGTCTGTTCTGTTAAAGGTATTCCTCCCTTCTTGGGATTAGGAAATATTATTTTAATTTCCTATATAACAGTTAATGTTTCTTCGTAGGCTGTCTCACTGCTCCCGTTTTACTCTTTTACTTGCCGTCTTTCATTACGAATTTCAGTTTCCAAGCTGGTGAATAAAAGATATTAACAGAAATTCGGTGAAATGAACAATAGTACTCACACTGTCAACGAGAATAAAGTTTAAGAAGAATAAAAAAAAGTTTACTTGCCTCGAAAACAAAATGAGACAAAAATAGTCACAAACGAATGATAATGTTGTTTTTTTTCCTTGAAAAGCTTATTTGACTAATTTTCTACACTACCATAAATGTTACACTAACTGGATCCTTGCAATTGGTTTATGAGCTAACTGTCTCACACCTTCGTGCGTCTCACTGTTCCCCACTCTCCCCTATATTGATATATTTTTTTTTCTCAGGACTCCCATCCTCATTACAAGTTCGAATACAGCGTCCACGATCCGCACACCCACGACATAAAGAGCCAAGCGGAGTCGAGGGACGGGGACTACGTCAGAGGATATTACAAGCTGAAGGAGGCCGACGGGTCCGTCCGAGAGGTCCACTACACAGCCGACAAACACAGTGGCTTCAGCGCCAAAGTTACCAAGGACGGACTGCCGTTATACCAGGAACCCAGCTCACATCACTACAGTTACTCTACAGCTAGTGAGAGCGGGCATTATGGGGGCCACTACCCAACCAGCACTCAACACCACAACAGCAAGCACTACCATCAGCACGAGGTCATTCTCCACCACCACCATTAGCTGTAATTTGCTACGTTGAACGTAGGATAATAAAATATAAACATTTTCTGTCTAAATCTAGTTTTTACTTTTGATATTACCTGATATAGTCGATAAACTAGTTGAAGTTAAAGGAATCAATCCCTAGTATTGTCTTATTAAATGTTATTTCTTATTAAAAAAAAAAAAAAGACAAACAACAATTGTCACCCCCCCCCCCCTGGATCCGCCCTTGGTACTTAATCGAAACCTAACTTTCTGAACTGACACTGATTAGTAATGAACGTAACCAAGTTTTTAATTTCATCAAATGTCTCTCCCTGACCAAGATTGTCACTCCCTAGCTAGAAACGAAATCAGTATTAGGCTAGGGAGATACAGGCTAGGGCGGGACAAATGGGCTATTTATCATTAATTTTGGCAAAACTCTGACAAATATTTCTTAAAGGAGGTTATGGCTGTGTAGAGATTCGAAGGCTCTATAAAACTATGATAAAAAATATACATATCTTGTTTACCATCATCATATTAATAACGTATAGGGAGGGACTCACCATAAAAATATTTTTCAGTTTTACACCTTCCTCCACGTCCTGAAAGCAGCTGAGGGAACTTAGGGAAAAATTATATGAATCAACGTATAGTGAGGTTTATAACAAGGGTACCCCTATTTTCTCAACTCGAAATTTCCTTTTCTGAGGGGATTGGTGGGTGTATGAAAAACTAGCTAGGGAGTGACCTCACAACTGTGTGACAAAGGGAAAAACTGTTGTGGTACTTAGCCTGTACCCTTTGGAATCCTGGCTCAATTTTATTTTGCATCCTGAAAGTATGCTGATAAGATTAGTGCCAGATTATTTAGAATTATTGTGATGGAAAAGTGTTTAATTATTTTTCAAAGTGCATGACCTACACTTTGTGACAGGCTAAGCAGAGACAAAAAGAGCATTTAATTGATTTTATGGAGTGTTATCCTGTATTTAGGCACTTGAAAATGAGATAGCTGTATTCATAACCAATGAGGTAATAATTAGGAAAAAAAAATTGAAATATCCTTCAGGCGGTTCTTGATATATCACGTTGTGACACAAATACCACCATAATTTTAGAATCACCCATATGCATTTTAGATATAATATATTATATTTTATTAACAATGGTAAGGTAAAAGCTTTTGATTTAACCATGGGTTTTGTTTCCGGTCACAGAAGAGCGTATATTAGACTTTGAACTACGGTGCTCTATCAAAGGACTAATTAATTACAAATCTAACCGTGCTTGAAGGCAGTCCTTCCAATCTGAGATTGAGAGATGTAATGCTTATGCGATAAGGTAACAGGGTTTTCTGAATAAGTGTAGGCAAAAGAATATTAGTAATTGTATATTAACGGTTTTGGTGTTTTTCAGCTACCAGTTGTATCTTTATTTATCTCTTGTAGAAAATAATTAAAAAGATAAATACATTTTTAGTTTTTTCCTATTTAGAAGAGCACTAAATTTTTATTAAGATTGGTTACGTAGGTTTCGATATAAGTAACACTATGTGCCTGATAATATTTATCGTCTTGCAATTTTTGTTGGCGAAAAAAAGTGAAATCAAATGTCCATCATAGAGTTTTTAAGAATGCATAAACTGTAGACATGAATAAGCTTTCAAATGACGAGGTCACCTTTTGTATAGTAGTTAGCAATAGTAGTTTACAATGCTAACGGGTTCGCGTCCCGTGTTGGCTCTAGGTTTTTTAAAGAAAATAAAAATCATTCGCAATGCTGTCTATAGGACGTAAAATCGATGTTGCGAGCCTGTACGATGTGAGGTACTCGTTAAAGATCACTATCCTAATTGTACCTGGATAGGCGAAATTTAGGACTCCCACTGTAACATCGTCCGTTTAACCTTAGTAGCGTGAATAAACGTTAAACAAACAAGCTTTCATATGATATAAAGTTCGGTTCGCCCTAAGATGGATAAAAAAAAACCTAACCAAAAATGGGGCTTGCTCAGTTTTAAAAATCACATATTGTAACGCTATCGTGGGTTTGAATAATTTTTATTTAAGAAAAATAATAATTCAAAATGTCAGACAATAATAAAAACTAAATTATTAACAATGCTACATAATGTATCAACTTGTAACGATACAGTAACACAAAAATAACCATATGATTCAAGTTTCAGAGCAAGACTAACTCTCCATTCCATCCCTCCTTATATTTAGTCTGAATTGGAACAATCTAGAAGGTTCAAGACAACCATAGGCGATTCTCGAACAGTCACAAACATGTACTAGAACAATTTGTTCCAACAGTTCCAACAAAAATTCTAGAGTTCTTTTAAATTATTTTTTTGTTTTTTCGCATGATGAATAAAATGAAATAAATATCACTACAATCACTTAGTCGTGGGGTTCCCAGCAGGACTCTGCAATGAAGGAAACAGCAAGAGTTCCCGAGAAGGATAAGCGATTGAAGTAAAAAATATATGATAATTAAATATTTATCTATGAAAATATTTTTATAGTTCTTACAGATAAGAAGAGCCAAGCAAACTAGAGGCAAGAACAGCGACTGTCCAGAAACGGTGGAGCTGTATATATACATGTATATATATATATATATATATATATATATATATATATATATATATATATATATATATAAATTTAAAAAAAAAAACGGTGTCACTTTCTTATATTGTATCTGTTAGTTATTAATGAAATATAAAAGTGTTTTAATATACTGAAGTATGAGCATTATGATAAATTGTCCATAACATGTAACAAAAGTGTGTTTTCAGTGCTTGGTCTAATTTCCGACAGAGTTAAACTAGACCACGAACTGTAAACAACCACTTTAGGTACCTACTATTGATGAAAACAACTGTTATAATTTACCACATTTTTGATATTTTTGGTTGTATTGTACTGATTTAAATTTTTTTTAAAAAAATAGAGAGTATTTGTATTTCAGAAAAGAACGCGGGATGTTAGAACCCACGGTAGGGGGTGATGTAGTAGGGAGAGTGAGAGCCTTAAGATTTGTATCAGGTTACAGCGAGCGACTGTGAAGCAAGAATAATAAGACAGGGGATAATAAGTTAGAGGATCAAGTCCCGGGGCTTACTAGCAGACATAAAGTTATATAAATTACCTACAAACAGGACAAACTGCTCTATTCCGAATTATTCCGGGCTATTAAAATTCATCCTAGCATAAAATACAGCAGCAACCTAATTCCAGAGCTTTGTATTAACAATTTTCACCCGAGGCTCAAAGTTATCTTTATGACTTGAAAATTCATATTACATTACCGTTGAGTATTTTAACAAGCACTTTCTCAAACATTTTTTTTTTTCTGATAGTTTGATTCATTGTCAGGATTTTCAGTTAAAAATTTTACAAAATGCTTTAAAAAACTGATAGTTATATAAAAGAAGCTAAGCATTATACATGAATAGGAATATTTATTTGAAATGCTGTTCAGGCAAGTTAGGTTTTAATAATAAAAACCTTTCGCTTCCCTGATGAAGAAAGTATGGCCGGTGCTCACTGCTCTTAGTTTTTGTGATTAATGTATTAAAAGTTTTATATAATAAAAGAATAAGATGAAAGATATTTAACATAAAGTTTACCTGTGTAATTTAGAAAATAATAGCATAATAAAAAAGGAGAACAAAATAATATGAATGAAAGGAAATAAAGAAAATTCTCTGATATTTAAAGCTTAAACTATAATTTATTAAATAGAAATAATTTATTAAACAAGAATGAAACTAAAATGATTGAATTAAAATGAAACACAACTTATAAACTATTATAGACAAAAATATGTTTTAATCGAATGGCCATTTACGAACTATAGAGTAGAGTAATAAACAAATGATTAATAACTATAATACAAAGATATATATAATAACTGAATGTTAAAAGGTAAAGTTTAATGTTCAGAAAATATTATTTAAATTTGAAGATTAAACACAATGTAATGTTTATACATAATTAAAAAAAATAATGATGGAAGTATTTTACTTTAAAGGTCCATCCCGCTGGGAACTTAACCTTCCTCTTCGCTCTACTTCTAAAATAATGTTTGCAAATTTGCACAATACACAACTGAACACCCTGGGTGAACGAGAATGTAATAAATGTTTTTAAAGAATGTTTTAAGCGTGAGGTGTAATGCGTACTCGGCTGACGAGAATCAACAGCTGACTGACTTGGTGAAGCGTCTTTTGGTTGTCTCAGAGCGTCTTCGACCAATCAAAAACGCCCACGCACATTACACTAAACTAATGCTAATTAAATACTTAATAGCGATTGGTATGATATTCAATGTTAAATTTGATTAATAATTTAACGACAATATATTAATTACTTAATTTACAACTTATTAATTATTGAATTTAGAATTAATTTAAAAATGCTGAACTAAAAATTAAACTAAAGAATTATATAAAATGACAAATGGGTTCTCTGAACAAATGCTTACCATATTTTAAATAATTACAGTACCAGTCAAAAGTTTAGACTCACTTGTATTTAATTCACAATCTTCAAGTTTAAAAATCTGGTGCGTGCGCGCAACACACAACTTTCACTTACCAACTTACTTAGATTAGAAATTGACGTGTTTTGCTAATTATCATTTCCTAAAGTCACACATTTTTCTACATTCATATCTTATTTTTGTTAATCGTTAAAGCCGTTTTTGAGTAAATAAAAAAAACCCGTGAAAATGATACAAAATTTATTAAGTAAAGTCCCCCCTCTCGTAGATCAATTTTGATGAAATTTTTACAGTCATATCTCGGGCATATAAATACATCAAATACTAAGTTTGATCAAAATCGTTAAAACCGTTTTTGAGTAAATAAAAAAAACACGTGAAAATGATACAAAATTTATTAAGTAAAGTCCCCCCTCCCGTAAATCAATGTTGGTGAAATTTTTACAGTCATATCTCGGGCATATAAATACATCAAATACCAAGTTTGATCAAAATCGTTAAAACCGTTTTTGAGTAAATAAAAAAAAACACGTGAAAATGATACAAAATTTATTAAGTAAAGTCCCCCCTCCGGTTAATCAATTTTGATGAAATTTTTACAGTCATATCTCGGGCATATAAATACATCAAATACCAAGTTTGATCAAAATCGTTAAAACCGTTTTTGAGTAAATAAAAAAAACACGTGAAAATAATACAAAATTTATTAAGTAAAGTCCCCCCTCCGGTTAATCAATTTTGATGAAATTTTTACAGTCATATTTCGGGCATATAAATAGATTAAATACTCAGTTTAATCAAAATCGTTAGAGCCGTTTTTGAGAAAATCGAAAAAAACGTAAAAAGTTATTAAATAAAGTACCCCCTCCCGTTGAGCAATTTCGATGAAATGTTTGCTGTCACATCGCGGGCATATACCTACACTAAATACCCTATTTCAGGTTTCCACGGTTTATAGTTTTTGAGCTAGTCTGTTCACATACACACACACACACACACACAGACCATTTCGCGGGACTTGGTTATTTCGACTCAGGGGGTCCCAAAACGTGTATTTCCGTTGAAAATCGGAAGTCGAAAATTTTCACGATCGCAATACTTCCACTTACTATATATTTCATATATAGGTAAGTGAAAGTAAAAAAATTATTGTAACTCAAGAGTAACATTTAAAAATTATATGATTGTTTCGAAATACAATCTATATAAATAAAGATGAAATTCTGTTTGTTTGTTTGTTTGTTCTTTATATGAATCCATACCATTTGTCCTGAATTCTCCAAATTTCGCTCATTGGTTCTTTCATACCAGGTGCGAACACCTGTCTATATTAAAATTGCATAACTTCAGCCAATCTCTGGGTATATTCTTTATTGTTATAAAAATCGTTATGATATCGCTCTACATTAGAGTTTTACGAAATCATCCGTTGGAGTTGAAAAAAATCTCATTTCTGTCCTAACGAGCTTTTCTTGACCCACGGCTTTTCTCATTGTTTTCCAAATTCGCTGGGTGAAACCGGGATATACAGCTTGTTGTAAATAAATTAAAAATAAAATTATAGTTGTTATGTTGTTCATAATAAAATAAAATTTTATAAAACATTTTCAAAATAAAATGTTGTTATTTACTTATTTTACAAAATCTAAGTGGGTTTAAACTTTTGACTGATACTGTATAATAATGATTACGATACATGAATATTCATATTCATGTACAATGCTTACTGTCTGTTATATAATTATCAGGTTTTTAAAGTATTCATTTAATTGTCACCCTCTAGCATAGTCCCTCATGTATTTTCTTCTTTTAGCCCTGATGAAGATCCACAAGTTGGACCGAAACGTTGGCTTTTCAAAATAAAAAAAAATTTTTAACTCAAAATTCTGACTATGAATTTCAACCTATCACAAAGATAACTTTTGACTATTTCTTACCTCTATTTTTTTTTCTATTTAATAAATAATAAGAAATCATGCATGATAAATTATTAATCGTGTAAATTAAATTATGTAAATGTATATGGTCAACTGATCTATAAGTAAAAGCCATATTTTTATTATTTTATTTTATTTTTTTAAACTTCCTATAAATCCTCTTTATCTATCCTCATAAAGACTCATGAGGTTTTTTTGGGTCAAAAGTTCAATAGTTTTACAATATGGCAATATTTATTGTTAAAAGTGCCAAATTTAGTTATTGGCACCCTGTAGATTTATTTGTGAAATCTTCCCTATGGTTAGTTTGTTAAAGTCTTACTTCATTGATGACCCTTCAAACATTAGACTCATGTATATCTTGTAATAAAATTAGGACTTGTTTACCTATTTCTTTAATTTAAAGTTATGGTGCCAATAACTGTACTGAGTGCCAATAACTGTATGGTTTACCCTACTATGTATATCTGAAAGTAATGATTTTTTTTTTTTAAATATTTTTTTACTTGCAGTACTTAATACATTTGCTTTTGAAAAAATCAATGATTAATGCAAATATAAAATAAAAGAGAAAAGATTAAAAATACCTAATTTAAAAAAAATTGGTCACCCACAAATTAAGATTAGATTAATATAATATTACTAGAATAGTATAATTCATTTCATTTTCTGCCGTATATTAATTCGGAGTATGGATTTTATAAGTCCCAATGACTCATACTGTAACATGAGCTGGCCTAAACGTATTCAAATGACCAGCTGTCGTACCCGCATTGCCCTCAAGTACTGATTAATTATACTAATTACGGAAGATCTAATCGCTTTATTAGATTACGTTGAACCGCAACGTGGACTTGGTCAAACGGCCGATGCAGCAGCAGTTGTCAACTTATACACAGTTGACTCATAAATGTCCTAGAATCAGCTAAATGCTAGTACATGTACCAAGTATGTGTGATCCATAATCACCACTAAAATGTCGTGAAATAATCCTGAAAAACTAATCGTATTTACTGACACTGCTTAATCGCATCATGAAGCTACAGACGAATGGAATAAAAAAAAATCTGGTGCGTGCGCGCAACACACAACTTTCACTTACCAACTTACTTAGATTAGAAATTAATACGTTGTGTTAATGCCACTTCTCAAAGTTACACATTTTTCCACATTCATTTCTTATTTTTGTTTTTATTTGCTCTATAAAAAAAACTAATTTCTTTTATTATTAAATAAAAGTTTTTACTTGCGATAATTCGGCAATGCAAGCATAATACACCAAGTCGTCTGATTTTATAATTCTCTATGTACTTGTTGAAAATTTCATTTAGTTAACATGAAACAAATAATTTTCATTAAATGAACAGAACGGCTTTAATTATGAACAATGGTCTGTCATTAAAGGCGTAATCCGCATACGCTCAACGAGTTTTATGAGTTGACTGAATATTTTTACTTTTTTTCTCCTCTTTATGTTTTCTTTATTTTTATAATATCTCATATTTAGCCATTTCATATTTTTTAAACGTAACGAGAGACAGTTAATTTCTCCATATAAACTAAAACAAAGGTACTTTATTAAGGAACAAACAAAAAAGTGCCAACCCCCCCCTCCAAAAAAAAGCCCCCTCAGAACATTTTAATAATGATAAAGCTTACCTGATATTAAAGAACACCTAACTTTCATTTAACATGACGAATTTGATAAAAATCGTTAAAGCCTTTTTTGAGTAAATAAAAAAACACGTGAAAATGATACAAAATTTATTAAGTAAAGTCCCCACCCCCGGCTGATCAATTTTGATGTAATGTTGGCTATCGCATCTTTGGCATCCACATACATCAAATACCCAGTTTGATCAAAATCGTTAAAGCAGTTTTTAAATAAATTAAAAAAAACACGTGAAAATGATATAAAATTTATTAAGTAAAGTGCCCCCTCCGGTTGATCAATTTTGATAAAAATTGTACAGTCATATCTCGGGCATATTAATACATCAAATACTTAGTTTAATCAAAATCGTTAGAGCCATTTTTGAGAAAAACGAAAGAACGTAAAAAGTTTTTAAATAAAGTACCCCCTCCCTTTGACCAATTTCGATGAAATTTTTGCCGTCACATTGCGGGCATATACATACACTAAATACCAAATTTCAAGTTCGCACGGTTTATAGTTTTTGTGCTAGTCTGTTCGCATACACACAAACACCCACACACACACTTGGACTTGGTTATTTCGACTCAGGGGACCCCAAAACCTGCATTTCCGTTGAAAGCCGGAAGTCGAAATTTTTCACGATCGCAATACTTTCACTTACTATATATTTCATATTCAAGGTAAGTGAAAGTAAAAACAGACATAACAAATTTAAATAAGTATTAAATATATATCTTTTCAAACAAGTAATTGTAGAATTGTTTTATTTGAAGTTCTTAAAGAATTTCGTCCATTTTACCCGTTTATACCCTCTGTCTATTTTGATTTTTTGTTTTTATTTTATATTTCTTACTTGTCTGCTGATTAGTCATGTTTCATGCCATAACTGAATATCAGTGTAAACGAAAATTCGATTGGTTAAAAATGTTTAAATTTTTGGGGATCGGAAATTTTCTAAACCTTGTTTGACCAGCAGCTAAGCGAGTCATTTCTTCCTTTAATAAATCATAAATCCCCTTCGACAATATAAACTAAAACTGAAAAAAAAACTAGACAGCTAAACTTAAATACCTCACAGATATTCGGCATAGCTAAAAAGACTCATTTCAAATGTTTCAATCAAAATTGTTACGACTAATTACAAAGTCACCATGGTATGTGACTAACAAAACTATACATGCAGACCAGTAATTAAAAATATAAAAGTAAGCAATAAAAACAGCTCTTTTCTCTGATTCCAAAGGAAATGGTACGACATCTTTTATTGCAGATCTTTGCCGAGCATTAACATAGAGCATATATATCTATAGAAATAAAGATGAAATTCTGTTTGTTTGTTCTATGTAGAAATCCATACCGTTTTTCCTAAATTATCCGAATTTCGCTCAGTGGTTCTTTCATACCTGGTATGAACCCCTGTCCATATTAAAATTGCATAACATTACCAATCTCAGGGTATGTTATTTATTGTTATAAAAATCGTTATGATCTCGCTTTAGATTGGGTTTTTTCGAAACCCCGACTGTTTGAGTCGAAACATGTTATAGTTTTTGAAGATGCCAACAAGGCCCGGTAAGGCTCTGGAACGGACCGTGGTCCACATTTTAATTTGAACGATGAGTCCTTTTCGAGTTATTGGCCGATGAGTTTGGCTCTCTTCTGTCCTAACGAACTTTTCTTGACACGCGCTTTTCTCATTGTTTTTTACGACTGTATTTCTTCTTTGTTCTGTGATATTTGTTACCTGATTGATTTACGGAAACGACCCTGACTGTTTATATGGTCAATTGAAAACTACCACATCCTAGCTCATCCCCTTCTGCCCTTACGGCTTTCCATGCCTCGAATCCCCATTGTTTCCAGTGATATGCGCTTTGATTTCAAAAGAGTATAATTCCTAGCCCAGTTCGGGTCGCATTTGCGATGACTATATAAATAAAGCTCTAAGGCAATCATATCATATAATCATTAGCGGATCCAGGGGGGGGGGGGGGCTGGGGGGGCTGCAGCCCCTCCCTTAGGAAAATTTTTCGTCATTAAAAGATAGAATTCGACTTTTCTTAATGTAAGGAAGCAAGTTAAAGAACAAATAATGTGCAGAACAAGTATAATTTTTGTTGTGGGAAAGGAACATAAATGTAAAAAAGCTGATTAGCAGATCCAAATGAAGGGCTGGGCGGCTGCAGCTTTAGGACTGCAGCCCCCCCCCCCCATTTACGATCGGTTGGATCCGCCCATGCATATAATATATTATTTCTCAAAGCCTTTTTTTTCGGTGCGCCATAACTTCCTTAATTCTTCAAAAAATTTCATGAATAAGGCATCATTGTAAAGCTTTCCTTAACCGTTACACCGGAAAAATATACAAATCTCTCATTTCGCGTTCGATTGTGAGTTATAAGCGCAAAACCGCGGTTCGAGAAAATCATAATGGTCCTAGAGGTTTCTAAATGGTATCAATCTTTTCAAGCTCCCAAGGAGAACATTTTCGGTCATCTACAATTTTTCGCTTAAACCCTTCGTTTGGGAATCACAAGCAAAAACATTAAGTTATGACAAAGATTTTTTTGTCGGTACGCCATAACTTCCTTAATACTTCATCAAATTTCATGAATGAAGCATCATTTTAAAGCTTTCCTTAACCACTACAACGGAAAAATAGACAAATCACTCATTTTGCGGTTGCTTGTTATAAGCGCAAAACCGCGGTTTTGGGAAGAAAATCAAAATGAAGAGGTTCCTAAATGGTGTCAATGTTTTCAGGTATTCAAGGAAAACAGTTTCGGTCATAAACATTTTTTCGATTAAACTTTTCGTTTGCGATTTTTAAGCGAAAATGGTCGCAGGGCTCTTTCGAAGGTGTAATTTTTTTCAGTTTGCCGATACGAACATTTTTGGTTATATGCGCTTTTCCGATACTGCCGTCGTTTGTGAGTCTCAAGCAAAAACATAAAATTTCAGTCAATAGAATCGTATTTTTTACTAGCTTTTCGCGAAACCGATGCGTGTATTTAAGTATGTGGCATTTTCCAAGTTGCGCTCGTTCAGTGACATCTATGCCTGTATAAAACAAACCCACCAGCAAACAATCAAAGATGTCCATATCCTAACTTTAAAAATAGTGTTTAAAGAGGTCCTGTATACACGTAAACACCATGTAAATACCTCAAACTTATGTTTCAAAAATAAATAATTTACAATTTAAACACATCTATTCTTTACTTCTATACCTATGCTCATTACGCCTTAAATACTCACTGTAGGGTACTAAATACTTCGGTGTGTACTTCAATTAAGTGGGATCTATGTAGGCTAGAGTATGAATGCTTCGCACGGGGTCAGCTAGTAGGTATGTAATAATTTTAAATTTTATGATTTTCATTTATATACTTACATATACATGTATATATACTCAAAAACATACATCACTGTACATGTGAATATACACATATTTTAATCAATTCGATGATATCAACTATCATCAAATTGATCAAAAACTGTAAATAGGTTAGAACAAATTCTGTTCTTATATATTTACAGTTTTTTGTAACATATTCCTTAAAATATAGTTACATATATGTATATGTGCATATTTGGCTTTATTTTTTTTTTTAACAAGAAAATCCGTTCCCTTCGCATAATATAAATAAGACGACCTAAACAATCATTATTGATGAGTGTTGTAAATAATCTTTCTGGCTGTGATGTATTGGTTTAAAGTGATAATAACAGCCGTACGTAGACCTGATTTTTACTTTCATCTACCTATATATGAAATATATAGTAAGTGAAAGTATTGCGATCGTGAAAAATTTCGACTTCCGGTTTTCAACGGAAATACACGTTTTGGGGTCCCCTCAGTCCAAATGACCAAGTCCCGCGAAATGGTCTGTGTGTGTGTGTGTGTGTGTGTGAACAGACTAGCTCAAAAACTATAAGCCGTGCGAATCTGAAATTGGGTATTTAGTGTATGTATATGCCCGCGATGTGACAGCAAAAATTTCATCAAAATTGCTCAAAGGGACGGGATACTTTATTTAATAACTTTTTAAGTTTTTTTCGATTTTCTCAAAAACGGCTCTAACGATTTTGATTAAACTGAGTATTTGATCGATTTATATGCCCGAAATATGACTGTAAAAATTTCATCAAAATTGATCAACCGGAGGGAGGACTTTAATTTATAAATTTTGTATAATTTTCACGTGTTTTTTTTAGTTACTCAAAAACGGTTTTGACGATTTTGATCAAACTGGGTATTTGATGTATGTGGATGCCAAAGATGCGATAGCCAACATTACATCAAAATTGATCAGCCGGGGGTGGGGACTTTACTTAATAAATTTTGTATCATTTTCACGTGTTTTTTTATTTACTCAAAAAAGGCTTTAACGATTTTTATCAAATTCGTCATGTTAAATGAAAATTAGGAATACTTTAATATCAGGTAAGCTTTATCATGTTAAAATGAGGGGGCTTTTTTTTGGGGGGGGGTTGGCACTTTTTTGTTTGTTCCTTAATAAAGTACCTTTGTTTTAGTTTATATGGAGAAGTTAACTGTTTCTCGTTACGCCTAAAAATAAGAAATGGCTAAATATGAGATATTATAAAAATAAAGAAAACATAAAGAGGAGAAAAAAAGTAAAAATATTCAGTCAACTCATAAAACTCGTTGAGCGCATGCGGAGTACGCCTTTAATGACAGACCATTGTTCATAATTAAAGCCATTGTTCATTTGAGAAGTGGCAATTAACAAAACGCATTAATTTCTAATCTAAGTAAGTTTGTAAGTGAAAGTTGTGTGTTGCGCGCACGCACCAGATTTTTTTTTTTTTTTTTTCGTGCAAAGTTTTGTAGAAATGATTTATCGGACGAGTGATGATAGATTTAGAGACAGGGGAAAGTAGAAGTTGAGGGGCGTATCTTTGCTCATATATAACTCAGCCTGGAGCAAGTTCACGAGTCGACTTCACTAGCGGCGATGAATAATTTGAGCAGCTCTTCCGTGGCCAAGTCCCGACTAATAGAGTGCCCTTGAAAAATATAAAGCAGTTAGTAGTCAACTGTTTTAATAAGAGAGAGCACTCAGGGGAGCGGCTTTTGAAGAGTGTTCTCAGATCTCTTCATAACTGCGTCTGATTAAGTAGTTGACTTAACATTTAGTCGATGGACCAGCAAACTTTCCATCTAGGGTAACTTAATATAAGAATAAATCTACCGCAATGCTGCCATACTTCAAAGAAGAGGACTGAAGCCCTCTCGTTCCAATAAATATTATACGCTTGAGTGCTTAAGTTTCTGGCCACCCTCGACCATTATAATTCAGTTATTAACGATTTCTATCTCTTTCCGACTTTGAAAAACCTTAAAAATTACAAAACTGTTTTGAATTATAAACCAATACCTTTCAAATCCAACATTCCAAATTGTCTTCTTTACGACAAAAAAAAAAACAAAAAACATTTTTATATCAATATTTCTCTCACTAATAAAATGACCCAAATTCGGAAAGATTTGCATGTTTTAATATTATTAAGTAAAATAATATTTTATTATTTAATATTAAGAGGTAAATTCTATTTCTTTTCTTCTTCTTCTTCTTTATCCATATCTCCTTCGTGCTGTTAAGCGTGGAGTTGATTTTACCCATCTTCTGTAAGCATCCCTATCTTGCGCCATTCTTTTAATTCCAGTTAAGGACGAGCCGCGTTCGCTCCTAGAGTGGAATGTCGGCTCTAGCGCGCATCCTCATTGCCCCAGCAGTGACATCTCTAGCGTGTTTCTCATCAGAAAAACTTCTTTTAGACTCAAAAGGTGAAGTGCAATTGTATCATGGGTTTCACCATTAAAAAGCTAACTAAATTCCGCAGTGTTTAGGAACTTTGACAGCTTCTACGGTGCTCCAGTGTGGAGTAAGGAATTTTCAAAAACTGTTAAAAATTTAAGTTTTAATAAATGTTTTGTGTTTAGCGCCATAAAAGTCCCACTGAAACTGGAGTTGAAATACCTAACTCATCTTATATGAAATTTAATGCTGATTAAGAAAATATCATTGTTTTTGTTTCTACGCTAAACTGAAGTAGAGAAAACTGCCATTTTTTAGAAAAAAGTAAGATTTAAAAAAAAAAAAAAAAAAAAATTCTATCTCCTCAACTAAATGAGATAGGAAACTCATTTCAGCGCCATTCTACCCCGTTTAGCATGCAGTATTACCCAATTTTTTTCTTTTTACACTAGGTCTGGGACACCCAGTTTACTGGCTGTATGTGTTTCTCGGCCTGCCAACTGGTCGCTGCCCCCTTATTTCTTTTCATATTTACAAAATAAATAAATTTACCAAAAGCTTGGGATAAGCCCATCAGCTCGACTGATTGAACTTTTTATATAAATTATATCTAATTATATAAATTCCTGGATTTATATCAAAAAGTCGAAAAAATGTAAAAAGTTATGAAATAAAGTACCCCCTCTGTTTGACCAATTTTGATAAAATTTTTGCTGTCACATCTCGAACATATACATACGATTATACTAAATACCCAATTTCAGAATCGTACTGTTTATACTTTTTGAGGTAGTCTGTGAACAGACCGGTTTTGTCCATTTAATAGAAGATTAACTTCACTTTCAAACAGTATGTTCTTTCCAAACCGGTCTCTTCTGAATTCTATGAGAATTGGACAGATTGCTAGAAAATGTAAAACATCTTCTGGTTCTCGAAGGTTCCAGCTGGTTCATCAAAGTAGCACTGATATCTTGGCTTCTAGGTTTTCTATTGAGGCTAACAACATCGGTCCTCGTCTTCAACAACGTGCTGATCATGTGTAGGCTGATATCATCGCTGATATAGGAAAGCTGGTCTGCTTCAAAATTCAGCGTTTTGTAGGGTGAATGAAATTGTGCCTTCGCTAGTCTCTCATGGAATAAATTCTTTTCAGACTTTTTTTTTTGTTTTGGCATTACGGTCTATTCATAACCAAAGCCTCCTCCATTATCCTGCTCCATTCCACTATGTCTGAGGCTTTGGCACACCATCGTAGCATATTAAACTGCTGAAGATCAGCCTCCACGTCATCCAGCCATCTTTTGCGAGGTCTACCTCTCTTCCTTTATCCTCCCGGATGACCATAAACCATTTACCTAGGCAATCTCGACGAAGGCATCCTTTCCACGTGTCCCAACCAGCCCAATCTTTTTTTCATTATTACGTTAACGATGTCTGGGTCCGAAAATAATTCTTTTAATTCTGAGTTCTTTCCTATCCTTTACCCATCGATATCTCTTATGGGCCCAAACATTTTCCTCGGAACTCTTCTTTCCCATGTTCTCACTCGCTCCAGTAAGCACCCAGGTTTCACATCAGTATGCCACTATTGGTCTGATTATAGTTTTGTAAAGCTGTATCTTTGCGCTTCTGGGAAGATGTTTGAGCTGAAGGGCTTTAAACATGGCATAAAGGCACTTGTTACCAGCAGCGATTCTAGCCTTTATGTCTTCCACTGTATCATTATTTCTCGTAATGATTCCTCCCAGGTACTTAAAGGACCTGCATGCTGGAAAGTTGTGGTCTCCTAACTTCACCTCATTTCCCATGAAAGCACCATCTCTATTGGTCATTAGGTACTTAGTTTTTCCCTCATTAATGACCAGACCCAGCTCCTCCAATGCTCCAGCTAATGATCTTGCATTGATCTTGCAGAGATTACAACGTCATCGGCGTAGGCCATATGTTGGGTTAATCTGTTGTATATGTTCCCTCCTGGCTTACTTCTTATTTTCTAATAGCGTGTTCTAATGCCGGGTTAAAAAGTACTGGGGAAAGAGGGTCTCCTTGACGTAGGCCAATTTTCACTTCAAACTCATTGCTGGTGTACGGGTGAACTTTGATTCTGCACTTCGTGCCTGAAGTTTTTTTGGCGAAAGCAATTCATTTAGTGCCTCCAGCAGTTGTTTCCTATCGATGGTGTCATAAGCCTGTTTAAAGTCTATGAGTAAATGATGAAGAGTTAGGTTATAATCAGACTTCGCTATGGTCAACACAATATCATCCACGGTCTTTTTTCTTCGTATCTCGGGTGTTATATTATTATATTACCCTTCCAGATTTGCACCTGCCCTGTGGCGCATCAATCAAAAGTGACCCTTCAGTTTTCGCTTTACGTTTCTTGTTAATTTGAAGAGTTTTGTATCTGTTGCTGCAGAAGATCTCTTGGCCAAAAACGTCGCAGACTTGGAAGCTTTTCGGGTAACAAGTAGGAGAGAAGATAACGAAATAGAGTGCTAGCGCGCAATGAGACGCAGACGACGCAGAGCAGAGAAGAGCAGTTTTTGTGAATATTGTATTAGGAATGATTCGCTTATATTGGGACGCAGAGCAGGGCAGCGCAGTTTCCTACCTACATCACTTATCACAAAAACTGCTCTGCGTCACCTGCGTCCCAATGGGCGCCTTACCTAAAGTTTGAAGAGTTACGTATTATCCGTATGTCCAATCAGATCTTAGAATATTTGTCTACATTAGTCACTTGTTTCTCAAGTCGAGTGATGGTCTGTAGCCCAGGCAATTTGAAAAATGCTTGTACCTTCTGGTGAATTATTATTTTTTTTTTTTTTCTAAATAGATATTTAAGTGAGTGTTTTGTCTAAGTCCTAGGTATCGTACGATATTCTTTAGAGGTATTTTTTTGTTATTGATTATCAAGAGTAGACAAACAAATTTTTTTTAAAAAAACTTACGTTGCTTGATTTATTTATTATTTATTTTTAAGTGTCATTTATTTCGATATCAATTTTCGAACCACTTTTCGAGTCCAGATGTTTTTAAATTAAACGATAAACATTTTTCCATTTTAATATAAAATAATCTGGTGGGATGGGCGCAACACACAACTTTTACTTACCAACTTACTTAGATTAGAAATCGACGTGTTTTCGCAAATTTGTTAATATTGTAATTCGCAACTTCACACATTTTTGTTTGTTTACATAAGGTATAGAGTTTTATATTTTTTATCGAAAAACTTGGAAGTTCTCAGTACTTTTCGATTCATTATTGTTTATTTATTTTTTTAAGGGGTCTAAAAAAAATCCTGATTTCATCAACATTTTTTTAAGGGGTCTAAAAAAAATCCTGATTTCATCAACATTTTTTCAAGGGGCCTAAAAAAAATCCCGATTTCATCAACATTTTTTAAGGGGTCTAAAAAAAATCCTTATTTCATCAACAGTCAATTTTTCTTTTTTTTTTTTTTCTGCTTGCTTGTATACCACTTCGAGTTGCTTTTTGTACATAATCGTGTAGGTGAATCGATAGAAGTTGTGTGTACGTCTCGTAGTAAAGATTGTAGCTTTCTGGAAACCCAGAACAATTACTGTTCCTCTAAAATCAATTTATATTACATTCAGAAATCAATTACTAAGCAAAGTTTTGAACTAAAATATAATTAATTAAAGATTATCTTTATTTTTTAACACCGTAAATTGCTTGAAATAATTTGAGCATCACGTATTAACTGTCTAAAAATTTTTATTGTTAAATAACTGTAAAATATATCCATTGAAAACCGGAAGTCGATGTTTTTCACGATCGCAATAGTTTCCCTTACTGTAAATTCCATATATAGGTAAATGAAATCTTTGGCTGTTGACAAGAGCAGCATGCACCATTTTTATTAAGTCTTTAAAAAGTCAAGGCTGTACTGTTCAGTATTTCTTTATGACATCTTTATATGCTATTAAAAGTTATGTGTGGTCATTAAAATGTATCGTTAAGTATATTCTTCTACTGTAACTTAGTAGTACTAATATCAGAATGTTTATTTATTTTTTTTTTTTTTTGTTCCTCCCCTTCCTCCCCTCTTAGGCTATATGGGGTTTCCCGGGCCAGAGGAGAGGGTGGGGGACTGATGCCGAGTATTATTAAATGTCACCTGGCTCCGGGTTTTGAACTTGGTATCTTCGGGTTCCCAATCATACGTTGCCATGATTGCCACTCGGCCATCCATTACAATAAGAATGTTGGCTCTTGAAGCTTATATATTAAGGAAGATAGTTTGGGAGGGCAGAAAGTTATCTAGACTGATAAGACTACAGAGGGACGAGCCCCCAACGAACATTTCAAATAATTACGGGTGAGATATGAGGGGTGAACCCTGATTAGGGGCGAGGTGGCGGGATCAGGTAGGTGGTTAATTATCCCCCGCACACCTGCAAATGGGATCACCTGATTTACAACCCTTACTCCACCTTCTAATCACTCCCTCCATGCTTCATCCCTGCTTCCTTTATCATTAATGCTAGCCTCTATTACCTCTAATACCGAACGCTTTTCCTTACACAGATATACCCTGATTTTATATAATTTATTTTTTATTTTTTAACTTGTACCACACATAATCCTTGGAGGATTATCTGCTCAGAACTTTAAAGGGAAACATTATCCATCGGGGAAAAAATTGTTCAATGAGTTTCAATTGCTCAATTGATTAAAAAATACCAATACCAAATAATTGATTAAAATTACCCACTTTACTTAAGCTATAGGTGCCCCCCCCCCCCCGGCATAACTACACTACTGCTAATTGTAATAAAAGCTCTCTCAGCTCTCTCTCGCTGTTTTTCGAATTTTTTTACAGCATTTGCAGAAATATTGCATTGCAACAAAGTCATATATAAAAAATATGATTTTTAAATTGTAAATTTAACCCTAGAATAGTCCCCGCTTGGTAGTTACAAGAATGGTCTAATGGTTGACAGATGTAATCTTCAGAATTATTTTTTATTGACATCTTATAATTTTATTCTTTTTTTCACTGCTAAAATGTCTTATGACTATTTAGGCGATTCGCCAGTTTCTTCGTGGAGATTATTGTCTTCATGTATAGCCAAGATCAGAAAAACTACTCAATAATTTTTCCAAAATTTGTTCCAGCACTGGAGAAATTATTTTCAAAGAAATTCAGATATTTCAATAAGGAGCTTTTTGGTGGTTCCACCAATCTCAGAACAACTTGTGATCGTTTGATCAGATGACATCGAATGTCCCAAAATTTATGACATAGCGTTCAGTGTGTGTCTCTGAAGTCCGCTGAGGTCCTGGCTCCTGTGCAAGGTCTGGCGACGGAAATGCAATAAAATTCCTCGATAATAATGACAATTAAAACCTTACAAGAAAAGCGGGTGAGGCCACTATGCAATTATTATATAAAAGAGAAAAAAATTTAAGCATAGCAGTCTTATTATTTCAATTAATGATTCGAGACAGAAAGTGTTCCCACTCCATACAGTTTTGAGGACAGTTGTGAGGCAGCGATTGTTTGCAATGGTTTTGGGTTTTTTCGTTTTCACCAACACGATGTAGGTAAATATTAGGGTCAGTGACCAAGATCGTTTTTTGAGAGTGATAAACAAAAATAATGCATGAAATGACCCCATACATACCTAATATGCTTTCATTTTTAACGAATTGTCATTAATTAACTAAAAACCAGCGATTCGGGATTTGAACTCGTGCTGTTTTACTTTCACTTACCTATATATGAAATCATTGTTAGTGGAAGTATTGCGATCGTGAAAATTTTCGACTTCCGGTTTTCAACGGAAATACACGTTTTGGGGTCCCCTGGGTCCAAATTACCAAGTCCCGCGAAATGGTCTGGGTGTGTGTGTGAACCGACTAGCTCAAAAACTATAAACCGTGCGAACCTGAAATTGGGTATTTAGTATATGTATATACCCGCGATGTGACAGCGAAAATTTCATCAAAATTTCTCAAAGGGAGTGGGTACTTTATTTAATAACTTTTTTTGTTTTTTTCGATTTTCTCAAAAACGGCTCTAACGATTTTGATTAAACTGAGTATTTGATGTATTAATATGCCCGAGATATGACTGTAAAAATTTCATCAAAATTGATCAACCTGAGGAGGGACTTTAGTTAATAAATTTTGTATCATTTTCACGTGTTTTTTTTATTTACTCAAAAACAGTTTTAACGATTTTGATCAAACTGGGTATTTAATGTATGTATATGCCAAAGATATGATAGCAAACATTATATCAAAATTGATCAACCGGAGGGGGGAATTTATTTCATAAATTTTGTTTCATTTTCACGTGTTTTCTTTATTCACTCAAAAAAGGCTTCAACGATTTCGATCAAACTGGGTATTTGATGTATGTATATGCTAAAGGTGTGATAGCCAACATTTCATCAAAATTGGTCAAACGGAGGGGGCACTTTATTTCATATTTTGTTTCCAATTTTAACCTTTTTTTCGATGATCTCAAAAACGGTTTTAACGATTTTTATCAAACTCGCCATGTTTAATGAAAATTAGATGTTATTTAATATCAGGAGGGCTTTATCATTATTAAAATGTTCTGAGGGGGCTTAATTGGGGTAAGGGCTTTTATTGTTTGTTTGTTTCCTATAAAGTACCTTTGTTTTTCTTTATATGGAGAAATTAACTGTCCCTTGTTACGCCTAAAAAGAAGAAATGGTTAAATATGAGATATGATAAAATTAACAAAACGCATTAATTTCTAATCTAAGTAAGTTGGTAAGTGAATGTTGTGTGTTGTGAGCACGCACCACATTTTTTACACTGTGATTTTCGAGAGGCTACACGCTAACTTACCACGCTTTAACCCACACGGCCAACGGCACCCTAAGGAA
This sequence comes from Aelia acuminata, assembly GCA_911387785.2. Taxonomy (NCBI): domain Eukaryota; kingdom Metazoa; phylum Arthropoda; class Insecta; order Hemiptera; family Pentatomidae; genus Aelia; species Aelia acuminata. The sequence continues at coordinate 15,718,303 of OU426982.1, forward strand.
AAAATATATTGACTAAGAAGTTAAGTATAGGCATTATCTAAAGCAACTATTTTTAACTTATAATTTCAGCTAATGTTATTACTTTCCCTCTATCAATTTAATTCAATCCATGCCCGTCGGTGATAAATTACAAGCTTATTCCCGGTAAGGTTCAACTTCGTAAAGATAATCAAACTTTGAAACGGGTTTAACCTGAATGTTGGAATAACTGACAGCCACTTATTCATCGTAACTGTTCAATTTATTAATTTTTTTTTTTTTTGTTTCCTTATACAGAATTTTGAAGATTTAGGGGTGAATATAATAATTTTTTATGATTTTTTTTTTTTTTATGGGACCATTTCAAATGCAATATTTACAATTATTGCATTATGTATACATAATACAATCCTTTTGTAAGTTTAGAAATGATTGTAGATGCCCTAAAAGGTTTCTTACCTGTATTAGGGTCACCCTCACATGAAGCAAAAACAAAATAGCCATAGTCCGTGTTAATGAAGTTTTAAGTTTGATTTAATATAATGATATAGGGTAAATGACTAGCTATGGACACCCTACCAGTTATGAACACCCTTAATTTATATTGACAACAATAAGGAACAGGTAAACTTAAAACAGAAGAATTTGGTCTGATTGTTGAGTTCCATTGTTGCACCCTCCTCTACTCTCTTCCTCCTTTTTTATTTCCAATCTACAGCTCAGTATAGTGACAAGTGTGACAGGAGTCAACATTATTGTGAAAAGTCGGGGGATTTCCTTAGTAGCAGCCTTTCTTAATAATTTATTTGTTAAGAGTATTGCTCTTAACTGATTAATTATTTTAAAACTTTAAAGTTATGTACATATTCTAGATACTTTTTTTTATGAAGTGACAGTTTATTATTATTGTTTAAAAATGTTCAAAGAAATTTAAATTAGTGTGACCATTACCGGTTAGGGAGGAAGTCATATAACTAATTATGGACACCCATGTCCATTAGTAATAATTATTTTTATTTAAAGATTTTTTTTGGAAAATGTTGCATTTTCCTGTCTGAAGGTTTTGCAATATTCTAAAATTTAACCAGACATTAATTACCAGTTATAGTCATGAGTGTCCTAATTAGAAATAACTATGTCTTAACTAGTTATGGACATGCCTTTATAAGTAATGGTCACATAAAAAATGGATTACACAAAAGTCTTGAAAGATTCTTAGAAGTGAAATTACTTAAGTAGGTGAATGTAAGATGCTAAATAATAAAATATATAAATATATAGATTTATTATTATTACTTTTTTTTTATTTTTAAAATTTTAGATTAATAAATGGGTTTAAAAAAAATTGGGGTCGGGATGGTCAAGTGGACAAAGGCGCTTGCAATAGGTAATAAAAGTTAAGCAACGTCTAGCGTGTTTAGTACATGGATGGGTGACCGCTCCATTCGGGTGACCACCCGCCAATGAACGCCACGCAGTCCAAGGTTACCCACACCACCGGGTATGTTAGGCCCGTCAGTCTGCTTGACGCGACTCACACCGACCGGGTGTTGGAGTGATGTACCTTCCCCGTGTATCCCATCGAGAATCGTGATGTGTTTTTCCAGGATATCAGTAACCGCCCGGAGGTTTGGTACAAGGACGGCATGCTTCAGGGAAAGAAATATAGGTCCTCGGGGCCTGCTGACTCTGAGCTACCATAATACTTGGACATAGACCAGTTTGTCACTGTCATTGAACCCGAGAGAGCTGACGTCATCGGTGGGAAGGACACTGCCAAATTTGCTCCAATGGGATTATGGAGCTACCGCCAGTCTGCCCCTGCACCATGGTGGCGATGGCTTGCCGCAACGTTTGGTTTGGGCTACCCCTTCCAGGCTGTCTGTGCTCCCGTAAGCAACACAAATGTATGTAAGAAGACCACACCGCGCGGCCAAAGGTCTCATTAGGCCTAATGCGCCAACCAAAAAAAAAAAAAAAATGGGTTTAAAACTTGCGGTATATATCCATGGGATCCTAATGCTATAGACTATGAAAGGTGTTTAGCTAGAGGGATCCAGGAAAAGAACATCTCAGAAGTAACAGGTAGTAGCAAAAAAACTCTATCAAGAATGGAATTCGAAGAATTTGTTGGAGATGAACTTTTAATAAAACTTCAACAAGATGATGTGCTTCAACAGTGCATAACAATGTTTGAAAACAATTTGGCAACATTTTAGAAATGAAACTGACAATGAAGTGATGATTATTGAAGAAGAAAGAGGAAATTTCAATAAAGAATCTAAAAATAATATTACTCCGCAAGGATTTAGCCTTGTCACTGAAACTCTAAACTCTCAACAGTCACTCACAGAATCTAAAAATGATGTAGAAACTTCGAATAAATCCAGCATGGTAAGCGAAATCCCGAATTCACGAGAGCGACATGTTTCTAAAAGATTGTTTGATGAAGATACGGAAAAAACTTCCCCACTTACTACAACATTATTTTGGCCGGAATCGCCAAAAAGAAAAGGGAAACGCAACATTGCGAGATTCCCTTATTTCGTTTCTTCTGCTAGATGTCAGACATTTTCTGATAAACAAGAAGAAAGGAAAAAAGAAGAAAATTAAAAAAAACGAGAAGAGAAAGATTGAACGGGCACTAAAGAAGAATATAAAGGCCGAAACTAATAAAAGTAAAAAAAAAAGCACTCTTTGTGACCGATTATTTCACAAAAAATGCATACCCAAAAGTTATACAGACAATTTACCAGATAGTGAAGATGAGAGTGAATTTGTGTGCCCGTCCTGCTTTCAGCTCAATGATGAAAGTGATAATGATAGTAATATTTTTGCAGCTACTTAAAAACTAAATGAATCAGAAAACAAAATTTATTTAAATTTATCAGAAAACTGTTCAATTTCATTATGTTTATATTATTATGTAAATTAAAAGTATTATTGTTTATCATATTTTGCAAAACCAGGAGCTTTTAAAGGAACATAAAGGTAAGTTGAGGGGTGCCCTTAACTAGTTTTCAAGGTGTCCATAACTAATAGAGGTGTCCATAGCTCATCAAGCTGACAACCTAAAATTTAAAAAAAATATAAAAAATTGAAATTTCACTCTGTGGTGAAGGAGAGAACAGATAATTAATCAGTAATCAGTGAAGAACAAAAATTAATTATTAAAACAATTAAAAAATAATAACTAACCCTTTAGGTGTTGACCGAAAGAAAAAACTTTCCTTAAGGGTGTCCATAACTGGTGTCAAAAATTTTTTGGCAGATCAAAATAAACAAAATCTTTTGTATAAAGATATATTGTTTTAGGGCAGAATAAAATGATTGTTTTCGTGGGTAATTTCTTTATATAATCGGGATGGCGACCAGAATTCTTTGTAGGTGTTTACGTAGCTACGTAATATACTCTAATGGACATTTTTCTGAGATTGGTGGAACCACCAATAAGCTCCTTATTGAAATATCTGAATTTCTTTGAAAATAATTTCTCCAGTGCTGGAACAAATTTTGGAAAAATTATTGAGTAGTTTTTCTGATCTTGGCTATACATGAAGACAATAATCTCAACGAAGAAACTGGCGAATCGCCTAAATAGTCATAAGACATTTTAGCAGTAAAAAAAAGAATAAAAATTACATGATGCATTCCACACTAGTCGCTTTTGCTTTGCGGGCATGGTATTTCAGAATTTTTCGGCGTTGTTGAAATAATAAGCAATTATGAGCTTAAAAATATTAAAAACGTACTATAATATTATTCACTTATTCCTTTTATGAGCAAGACAAAAATGTATTAAACAGTCTTTTATGAGATATGAATTGATTGATGGAGATATGAAATCTCCATATCCTACTATCGATAAATTTTTTTCTTATTAAGTGATCATAAATGGTTTGGTAGTTTTTAAAAAATTAACAATATCCTCCACCTTCTTATTCCCATCCTCTTCAAAATATCCTCCACCTGGTCCAGCCACCTAGGGGAAGAAACGATGCTACATGTGTTTAAAGGAAGCCAACTCAAAACGACAGAAGTACAATTATATATATATCAAAAAGTAAGCAAACCTGTGGACTTTGTAAACAGAATTTCTGCAATAAACATTCGGAAAAAAAAATTCTATGCAACCCTGTAGAAATAGTTTTTATTTGTTTATATGTAATAAAATACTGAAAATATTTTTTTTCTTATCTTCTGTTATTTAAAGATCAGCAAATAGATACATTTTTATTTTAATTAAAAAAAAAAAAATAATCTTATATACCATTTTAGGAATGTAAATGAAATAAAGATATACCTTAAATAAACAATGACATTTAGTAGTGAAGTTTGAGTAAAATATGGCCATCAATAGGTCATAAAAATGTGAGGCTTCCCGGATCCCCCCTTGGCCAAATTAAGGCGAAAAACCTTTTCAACCGCCTTCGAATTTCAGGTAAAAGAGAACAATCAATTTCCGTGAAACAGATAACCTAGAATTGCCGATTGAGAATCAACCATCGACCTTATTCCACGGTAAAATTAATGTTATAGATTATAATTATAAATCTTTAATATTAAATAAGTTGCGCCATATTTTACACGAAATCTCTATCAATATAGACCTTATTAATATGCTAGAGGTGAATTAGACTGGCTTTAACTGAATTACTTAATATTCGCCTCGGGTAATTAACTATTAGCAAACTGCCATCGGTCCCACAGCAACTAACTTGTTCAAACAACTTCCCTCAAGAGGTGCAGAGTTAAATCCGCCTACCAATAAATATAATTTTCTGTGACAGTTCAAGCAAATATCTAAAAACATATTTCTTATTGAATGAAAAGGACACTCGTAAAAAAAATATAAATAAATACATCGTAAAAACCATTGTTAATTTTTTAAATACTACCAAACCATTCATGATCACTTAATAAGAAGAAAATTTATCGATAGTTGGATATGGAGATTTCATATCTCCATCAATTAATTCATATCTCATAACAGACTGTTAATACATTCTTGTATCTTGCTCATAAAAGGAATAAGTGAATTATGGTACGTTTTTAGTATTTTTAATCTCATAATTGCTTATTATTTCAACAACGCCTAAAAAATCTGAAATACAATGCCCGCAAAGCGAATGAGACTAGTGTGGAATGTATCATACTGACAATGCTGACAGGGCGCTTTTTTCACATGCATACTCTGTATCCATTTATTTTTGTTTTGCTTAAGAGTATTAATCGACACAGCTTTCAAATGTAAAATATTGTAACGTTAATCGTTATATTAAAAAAAAACATATAGTTTAAAATCCCATACATTTTGCTGGAACAAATTAGCTGCCGGAACAAACCGTCAGAGCACGTATATGGGACTAGATTTTTCGAGCTCAATCCAGAACCTTCCTGGCCAGTCCTTTTACGACTATATAAAAGGAGCGAGTGACTAGACGAGTTAGTATTAGTCAGTCTTAGTCTATGTCTTGACTGTGAAGCTCAAGCCATATGATTTGTGTGCTATAAAGTTATATCTTTGTAATTTGCTCGAATATTTATGTTGTTATAATTCGTGTGGCATTGATGATTCATTTTATATTTTTGTTGAATAAATATTTAATAACCCACAATATTTTAATTGCAACCGAAAATTTCTAAACTCTTTTTTGCTAAATAATTGAACGTTTTTTCTTACGATCAATGAATGCTAGAGATTTTTTTGTTCCCTACAAAAATTGATTCGCACCTGTCGGCAACCTGCGACATTCAGCGAATGTGATGGATGGAAAGGTGCTGCTGTGCATGTAATTAGTGTTGAAATATTGAAAAGTTTGTGAGTGCGTCTTTTTAGCTGAGCAGAAAAGCTGTGAGGCGTATGTCCAAAAGGCTTTAAGTAAACAGATATCTGTATTCAGTTTTGATCTAATTTTCAATTTAGAAGATTTTGAAAAAAATAGTAAAGTATTTTTAAACGTATTTTGAGGATCTTTTTTTTTTTTTTTTTCCAATTTTGATATGTGGCCCCAAGTCATCCTTCTGTCGAACAGCAGTCCAAGGTAACGTAAAGTAACGTAAAGTTTCTGTCTGAGGAATCTGGTTGTCGCCGATATAAACTGGGGGAACAGTTATACCGTCTGAGAGATTTAGTTTTTAAAGATTTAACCTTAAAGAATATATTAAGTTCTTAAATGATAGATGTATTTATTTATGTGAATTTATAGAAAATTTATATTGTGGTAAAAAAAAAAATCTCCACTAAAGGCTATACCTGAGATAGTTGTTTCTCATCAATGTTTGGTAAATTCTGACCCGTATTTATTTCTTGATATTTTTAACTCATTTCACGTAAATTATAAAATATCATTTAGATAGAAAAGGTGGTTTTCCCTTTTAACAGTGGATCTTGAAATTTCAAATATGTCTAAATAAGTAAGGAACAAGTCAAATATGCTGATTTTATTTTGCAATTTGTATGCTTAACGAGGTCAGATTTTATTTGTATTTATCTAATCTATTTAGATTACTAGACAGAATTCAAAATTATCCCTAGCTAACAAACTAACTTTGTATAAAGTTCTTTTAAAACCGATATGGACTTACGGTGTAGAACTGTGGGGTTCTGCCTAGAAAAAATGCAGTCCTTTCAGTCGAAAGTGTTTAGAAAAATAGAAGACGCGCCATATTATGTCAGCAACGGTATTATACATTCATTCAAACAATTTTCGTAACAACCAAAGACGACTACATTAACTTCCACCAAAGACTGACCTATAACAATAAACCACTGACAGACATTTAAAAAAAATTAAACAACCCTTACAACCCACCCCGTCGACTTCGAAGGCGGTGGCCAAGAGACCATCTAAATTAATTACTAATCCTGCACCAGAACGCTGTCGAAGCAGCCCACAAACTTTGCTTATTGCAAAGCAATTTTGCAGATTGCAAATTTTAAATCTTGTTAAATTAATTGTATTTAATTTTTTTTTTTTTACTTTTATTATTAATTCGCACCTGTCAGCAAAGTGCGGACAATCAGTGAATGAGATTTAGAAAGCAATGGATATAGAAGTTTAATACTTTTGTCAAGAGTTCTTTTTTTCATATTTACATGTGGGCCCCATGTCATCCTTCTGTCGAAAGTGAGTCCCAGATAGTGAACTGTGTCCTTCTGTGGAATTTAGTTACTATCAATATAAACGAGGGGGCAGGTATGTTTTCTAAGCGTAAATGTGATGTGTTTTAATTTGTCATGATTGAGTCTAATTTTTCATAGTTGAAACCAGTTGTGTAATCTGTGTAAATGATGTAATGTCAAAGAATTCTGTGTTGCATCCTGATATTTAGTGATAATAGGTGTATCATCAGTGTAAGCGTAATAAATAAAAAAATAAATAATAAAAAATGTTCTAATATATATATATATAACTCCATTTGTAAATATTCGCCTGTCAAAAACTTACTGACGATCAGCAGATTTGATGGTCTTTCTACAAGATGTACAATGACATGTCACAATGTACAATGACAAACAATTGCACTGTATTCTTCGTATGGGTTCCAAGTCACTGCGGAATAGTTGGCAATGAATTAGCGGATCAGGCTGCCAAAAAAGCTATAACAGATGGTACTCCTTATCGAGGGGTTCTAGCAGCGGACTTTTTATCCCTCAACAAGCAAAAAATAAAAAAAAGTTGGGAAAACAGGTGGTTGAACTTAGCTGAAAATAAATTACATGAAATTAAAAGAGAAGTGATCCCATGGAAGTCCTCTAATAGGAGTAAGCGCAGAGAGGAAGTAATCTTGACGCGTCTTCGCATAGGTCATACGCGCTTGACACATGGATATTTAATGGCTCGCGAAGACCCTACCGACTGTCAGGCTTGTGGCTGTCCGCTGACAGTGAAGCATTTTTTGACGGAATGCAGGGCATACGAAGAATACAGAGCACTTTTATGGTAGACATACCAAACGATCTATACAGTATACTGCAAGACAACGTAACAGACAAACTGTACGACTTTCTAAAATTAACAGAATTATATCATAAGATATAAACAGAAATTTGAAGTAAAGGGCGATGATGACCCTAGTGGTTGACGCCCTTATTAAAAATAAAAAAAAAAAAAAAAAAATGACATGTCGATGGGAATGGACTAGCAAACAGCGTAAAAATTAATAATTCCTAAAATACCATATTATCCTTGGTCGGAGCGGACCTTATTAAACGAGAATGAACTCGGAAAAATTAATTTTTTTTTTCACTCCATACTCTTATGTGCACCTGTCACAAATAAAAGCGACAATCAGTGAATCAGATGAAAACTGCTGTATGGTGGCATTTTAAGGCATGAAGGAAGACAGTGCCCAGCAGCACATCATCCCGGTCTTGTTTCAGGATACGAGGTCTCTCATCCAACTCCTTTTTAGTCGCCTCATAAAAGGCATGTCAGTCGTGACCATGTCAATAATAAGTCTATTGCTATGTCCGTGTGATTTAATACGGAAGCCAGAATAGAGAGTCCTTATTTGTTCGTCGATAGTTGGTAGTTGTAAGTCTGTATGTAGAATTTTGTTACTAACGTACAAAGGTGCTTTATAAACTTTTGGTTTGCAAGGTTTGTACATTTTGTGAGTGTCTTTTTTGCTGATCCATAGAATTGTGAGCTTCTGTCTGATTTTCAATTTGGATGATTTGGAAAATAATGAGTACAGTATTTTCAGTCGTTTATTTAATGTCTGTCTTTTCATCTTGACATGAGGGCCCCAAGTCATCCTTCTGTCAAATATTAATCCAAGGTTAAAAAATAATAAAATTCGAGCGTAATCATAGCTAAAATATTATGCTCACCATTATCAATAAAAGTTGAGAAACATCCAACAATAATGGGGTGCGTTGGTATTTCCTATATTTATATGCTTGTCATGTGACAGCAAAGATGTCATCAAAATTCAATAAATGGAGGGGGCGATTTATTCAATACAATTTATCAAATTTTTACGTTATTTTCAAAAACTGCTCTAAAGATTAGGATTAAAAAATAGGGAAGGTGTAATCTTAATAAAATTATTTTAATTTTGTTTGTAATTTATATAATTACTTTTGGGTTTGATTTTGTTAATTTTTTTTCCGTTTTTAGATATCTGATTTAATTTTGTCCAAATTAAGGATATTGGCTTTCCAAGCATTTTCCAATCGGAAACTGACGTTCGCTGAAATCCCTCATAAGTTGAGTTGACTTTTGGATCCTTTTATTCTGTGACCATGCAAGTGAATATGAATGTGATATATTGTACAGTTCTCATAAAATGGTTTTTCCATGAATGAAAAAAAAAAAAAACTCTTTCAACTCAGATTTCCTCGTTGGTTGAAAATATATATATACTTTTTTTTTATAAGGAAAACCCTATATTATTTTGTTATATTCTATATGTACACACGAAGGGTAGAATTCGCAATAAAAAGTCATATTTAGCTTTGCTATCCCTCATTGAACTTTGACAGTATTTTTTGTAACAATATTGAATAAACTTCATTTTAGTCACTCAATAAATGAAGGGCATATCAATTTTGTTATAATGGTGAAAGATCTGTTATCCTTAAATAGTAATTGCAGAGATCGACATGACATCAAACGGAGGGGGCAATTTATCAATTGTTGATGAAATTAGTTCCCTAAAAAAAAAGGAATAAGCAATAATTAATCGAAAAGTACTTAGAACTTTCAAGTTTTGCAATACAGATACTCAATTACGTATGGTGATATACAAATACAACCATAAAAATTTGGAAAAATGTGTGAAGTAGAGGAATGGCGTTTACATATTATCGAAACCCGTCGATTTCTAATCTAAGTAAGTTCGTAAGTGAAAGTTGTGTGTTACGCGCATCGCACCAGATTTTTTTTGTTTTGGTTCATTCACCACCATTCCGACCCGTCGATATATTTTGTTGTAATTGAATGGTGAGGTCAGTCTATGATCTGCATGTATTTATTTTTAACTAGATATAAATAAATAAATTTATTTTAACCATAACTTTTCCAAGTCACATTCCTACTTCTGAACATCCTGAAGATTGTAACTGTTCCAAAAAAAGGTCTAGAACGCTTCAATAATATATATTTTTTTTGTTATTGTTTCACGTTATAATATTTGTGAAATTATTTAAAATTCAGATAACAACTCCTTCAAAACTATCTTCTTTTCTATGAATTCACAGTTGTTTCAAAAATGAAAGGTTTCTTTTTTCCTTTCCAATAAACTCCATTAAATTTTCAGGCAGATTCTTCTCTATCCGGCGGCAGGGCTCAGAGATTTCCTCAATCCGACCAATCTTAGTAGGAGTTTCTCAGGGATCAATACTGGCTCCGTTACTTTACATCATATACACTCACGATATACCTCTAAAATTTCGACAGCAACTTAGGCTGAAGATACAGCAATTTTAACAATACCCCAAGACCCCAGACTTGCCTGATTGAATTTACAACACCTCTTACTACATTACCAAAAATGATACTCACTCTGGAAAATTAAATTAAATCATGACAAATCACAACACATAACTTTCACACTCAGACGAGGTACGTGTCAAGTTTAAATCGGCAACAACATATACCGCAGACAGAAACTTGGACTTTTGTTCGACAGAAGGATAACTTGGGCCCACATTTAAAAATGAAAAAAAGACACTGAACATACGCTTAAAAATACTTTACTCTCTTTTTTCCAAATTTTCTAAATTAAAAATTAGACAGAAATTGAATACACTGTACGATAATTTTAGTAAAAATAAAAAGAAGGGAAAAATACAATTAATCTGATTAATATTAAAACGGGATAAAAAATTATTAATTATCTGGTGAGCTCGGAAAAGCAATTAAAACAATTAAATGAACTGTAAAATAAAAAAAATGAAATAAGTCTTTAATGCAAATTACCAAGCTTTCGCTGTACGCTGATTCGGAATTTCGGGGAAGGGTGAAATGAGGATAATCGGGTAAAAGACATTGAAGGATTGTTTTAGGATGAAGGAAATTTTCACCTGTTGCTCGTCCTTCTTGAATTTTGCGGCCAGCGGCGAACAATGAAGGTTGAAGAGAAAACTTCAAAATAATCATAAATTTCATACCCAAGAGGTAGAAAATTGTAAGAATTTGATACCCTAGAGGTACAAACCAAACCATCGGCGGACTCTAATTGGAGATCACAAACACGATGATGCTTACTGTTCAACATCAAGAAAGCAAGTGCGCAAAAAAATGGCTGACTCCGGAATTCTAAACCCTTCCAAATGCCATCTTGATGCCACTGATAACCCAATTGTTGGCCCAGCGATTGCTATCTCCGGTGACCGTTTAGGCGGCAAAATCAACTTGAAATATAAATTTAAAATCCAAAAATAAAAGAAGAAATTATCTGTGATGAAATAAAATCAAAATACCGAACATACACCTACTTAATTACTCATTATTACACATACGCCTCACAGTTTTTCGGCTTGGCTATAAAGGCAGACTTACAAAAAATTACAAACTTTGCAATCCAAAATTTTAAGACTAATAACGGACGCTCCTAGCAACCAACAATCTAACAACACATACAAACTCTTTATTCACGTTTCATTGTTCAATTACTCGAACATAACAACAGTATAATTAACGACATGGCCACTAATGAAGTGCCCTTTAGAAGGCGGCTAAAAAGAAGCTGGATGAGAGACCTCCTCTCCTTATTTAGTGTGAAATCTACAAAGAGGTGCTGCTGGGCACTTTCCTTCCTCATTCCTACAATGCCAGTAATCCTTATTTATTTTATATGATCACATTCGCTGATTGTCCCTGATGGTTGACAGGTGCGTATAACAGTATGAAGATTAAAAAAAAAAATAAAAAAATTCCAGAAAAAAATGTTATTATTATTATTTTTTAAGTAAAGATAAAAATAAGGATTGTATTTAAGGATGAATTATTAGCCTCCTTTAGAAAAATCCGTGACTTGTGTAAACGTCCCTCGACCTAGGAGGGGAGACTTGGGGGGGAGCAGATGGTTTCTTTTTATTGTCCTCCTTGCGCAGTAATGGGACCGCTGAAGAACTTCTTGCTCCTCATTTATCTCTTCTTCTGTCTCTTTATGTTTGGCCTGGTACAGATCGATTCCTTCATTAGGCCAGACAAAAGGAATAGATTTTTAGAAGCATCTTCTCTAGAAAAACACGATATTTACAATAAAAATTAGTTTTAAAAAATGCTTCAATAAATTATTCGTATAATGATCTCTATATACAAATATATAAAAATCTCGTATCCCGATGTTTGTCTGAGGTAAAATCAGAAACTACTCAACCGATTTTGATGAAAATTGGCTCATCGTGTGTAGTTTTGTCCAACTTAAAAGATAGGATAGTTTTTATCTCGATTATTGGCCTCATTATTGCAATTATTTTTTTTTTGTCTTTAAACATTAAATGCACCTGTCAGCGGTCTGCGACAATCAGCGAATTCGATGGCTGCAGCATCGCAATGATATGTAAGGCATGTATGGCATGAAGGAACGAAAGTGCCCAGCAGCACCTCTTTCCGGGCTTGAATCTAATTCAGGAGGGGAGGTCTCTCATCCAGCTACTTTTTAGCCGCCTTCGAATGGGTAATTCAACCGTGGCCATGTCATGTATTAATCTGCTGTTACTTCCTTCCAATTTTACAAAAAAACGTGAGTAAAGCGTTCGTTTTTGTTGTTGGATAGTCGGTTGTTGTAAGTCTGTATGTAGTGTTTGGTTACTTACGTACCTGGGAGCGTCCGTAATTAGTCTTAAAATTTTGGATTGAAAAGTTTGTAATTTTTGTAAGTGTGCCTTTTTAGCTGAGCCGAAAATCTGTGAGGCGTATGTCCAAATGGATTGAAGTAAGTAGGTGTACATATGTATTAAGTTTTTGTCTAATATTCAATTTAGAAGATTTGGAAAAAGGAAGTAAAGAATTTTTAAGCGTATGTTCAAGGTCTTTTTTTTCATTTTGACATGTGGGCCCCAAGTCATCCTTCTGTCGAAGAGAATTCCGAGGTAACGTACAGTTTCTGTCTGTGGAATTTGGTCGTCGCCAATGTAAACTGGTGGGCATGTATCTCGTCTGAGTGTGAAAGTTGTGTTTTGCAAATTAAATGCTCATTATACTACGATTGATTGTGATTATTTGTAAGTTCTATAAATTTTCAACAGATGGCGGTATGATTGATTTATTGAGACAACACTTTATTTCCTTTGATATTTAGGATGGGTAAGCATATATCTACTTTTTCCGGCTTGGGCTAGAAAAATCCGTGTTTTTCCTATTTTTGTCGCCTTTCACGTATGGGGAAAATATCGTGTCTATTTGTTTTAGCAAAAGACAGGTTAACCGAAACCATTGTGCACCTATTAGTATAATCTCCTGATACGATATCTAATATCATCATGTGTTATATTCTGAATTTGGTACATTTTTGCTGTCTATTTTTATTGTACTAAACCCTGTTCCAATTATATTTTTTATGAATTCCTCTTCCATGTTTTATTCATTAACACACTATAGTCAAATATAAGATGTAAAAAATAAAACTTTAAGCCATCTAAATTCTTTACCAAACAATTTTAAATTTGGCGCAAAGTTCTATTTTAAATATCGTAGGTTTTTAGATTAGCTGAAACGTTTTTATCTTTATCAGTGAATTTTGATTTGACTATAAAAAAGAATAGGATATAACTAATTCAAGGAATTTCAGCTACTGAGCCACAGCAACGCATGGCAGGGTCTGCTCCTCTGTTTATATATCATATAAAAGTATTTTAAAAACTGTTGTAGGTTCACTTGTTTGTTTTTTTAACGTAACCTTATGCCACTAAGGCTAATCGGAGAATCCTAGGCTGGGAGTCCTAAATTTTGCCTACCCAGGTATAATTAGGATAGGGATCTTTAACGAGTACCTGACATCGTACAGGCTAGTGACCTTTATTTTATGTCATATCTCATATATCAAAAAATCCTAGTGCCACCTCGGGATGGCCTATATTTAATTATTATTATTATTATTATTTAAATGAACAGCTAGTCTTAATTCTTTATTAATATATTCAAAATAAAGCAGCCCTAGAATGTTCAAAACTGTTTTTAATTTTTATGTTTTTCGATTTTTGCATTGTGCAGACAATATTTAAATTTTAACATTGCTTCATGAAGCTTCTTACAAATGGGATTCAATAATCTATATAAATAAAGATGAAATTCTGTTTGTTTGTTTATTTGTTCTTTATAGAAATCCATACCGTTTGTGCTTAATTCTCCAAATTTTGCTCAGTGGTTCTTTGATACCAGGTGCGAACACCTGTTCATATGAAAATTGCACAACATCAGCCGATCTTCAGCTGATATTCTTTATTCTCCAAATTTCGCTCAGTGGTTCTTTCAGACCAGGTGCGAACATCTGTCCATATTAAAATTGCATAACTTCAGCCGATCTTCAGCTAATATTCTTTATTCTCTAAATTTCGCTCAGTGGTTCATTCAGACCAGGTGCGAACACTTGTTCATATAAAAATTGCACATCAGCCAATCTTCAGCTGATATCCTTTATTGTTATAAAAATCTTAATGATCTCACTTTACGATGTTTTTTTACGAAATCGACCGTTTCTTTAGAAAAATGAAATTCCCCGTGTGAAACCGGGATATACAACTATAATGTGTATATAAAGATGAAATTCTGTTTGTTCTTTGTAGAAATCCATATCGTTTGTCCTAAATTCTCCAAATTTCGCTCAGTGATTCTTTCATACCAGGCGTGAATGTCCATATTAAAATTGCATAACTTCAGCCGATCTCTGGGTATATTCTTTATTGTTATAATAATCGTTTTGATCTCGCTTTACATTGAGTCGATAAAAGTCTCAGTTTATAAATATTATAGATTTAGAAAATGAAATTCTCCGGGTGAAACCGGGATATACAGCTAGTTAAATATATTTTTGCTAAATAACCCACAACGTCGAAACTATTGAAAATAAAAATATTTCTATTTTTTATTTTCCTAAGGCTATCAGTGCAGGGAACGAAAGCGTGAAGGAACCGCAGTGTTATACCGAATTTCAGATATTGGGCAAGTGCTTGGAAGATCGTAGAAACGCGGGGTCGTTGAGTATAGGGAATGTCCGCTGGTGTTTCGGTTGTTATCGGAACAGGAGAGAAGGTTGCTATATATATATACAGTACAATCTTGATAATCCGACACATATGGGACCAGACAACCGCCGGATTATCAATAAATTCCGGATTACCGGGAGTAAAATAAAAAAAGTAATATAACGTATTATTTTTACTATAATATAATATTTATATTGTTAAATTTATACTTCTAAAACAAAATACTATCTATATATGAAGAAGACGTTCATATTTAATAAAAACGACTGGAAAAAATAAACAAATATGTATTTTGAAAAGTAATCATTAATACTTTTTTTTTATTTTTTGCCTTAAACATTTTATTGAGAACGCACGCTTGCAACCTTTTGAGCACTTACCATTTTGTGCAGACATTAAATACGTTGAATGCGTCGTTGTTGGTTACAGTATGGTGAGTTGAAACATCCTGGTTCTCCCGTTGACCGAATTTTGCTGAGGATTTAGTTGTCAGATAGGGATTAAAAATTTTCTTCGTTTGAGCTTTAAAGCCTTTCTTTGATGTCCTAATTTGATAGGGTAACGTTCAATTCACATTTGTTGGAAAATTCTGAAGACAATTTTAGAGTTGAGCTTGTGTTATCTTTGTCAGAATCGTCAATCACGTCTTTAGAGTTCAAACAAGGGGTGTATTGGCCAGATCTTTTTCCATGAACACTGGATGGTATCACTTTTCATTGTGCAATAAATTGAACACGACGTCTTTAATGTTTGTTTTTTCAAAAAGTGAATGATTCCAACCGGTTGTTTTATTATTTCCGAATGTGGTGATTTTTTGGAATTAATTTTTATTTGCTGGATTACATTTTGATGCATGGGCTGCAAGAGTTTTCGTGTTTGGGTGCATGTAAAGGACTTGAATTTGATGGACATGCGGTCAAGTTCCTCTCCTTTTGGGTGTCCTTCATAGCGCTGAATTACTGAACATGCCGGAGTAACCAACCGCCGGAGTATCAAGATTCTACAGTATATATATATATATTATTTGAAGGGGAAACAATTTTATCCTTTCTTTTATTTGAAATAAGAATGTAGAATAAATATTTAGTCGAAGGATAAATGACGCTTGTTTCGATTTTTTATTATTTCATAACCTGACACTCACTGATGTCTCCTATCGTCTTGTCGGTACCTATTTAGAAAAATCTAAATACCATATAATAATACCTTTCAACGTCTGTAACAAACTCATTTAGATGATTTTATTACACACATTTTTTTTTTTTTTCATAAATTAGGATTATGGGTTATCAGGATTTTCAGTCAAATTTTCTCTATTTGGAGAGGCTACGTTTCGGTCCAATCATGTGGATCTTTGTCAGAGCTAAATGAAGACAAAATGTTTTCCCCCTTATTCCCTAGGTAAATATCAAATTCTATTTTATCAAGTCTCTCGGCTACTAATTCAAATATTCATATTTAGAATGTTGTTATATTTTATACAATAAATAGATTTCATAAGTACCCCTGTCATGTAAACATACCATCAGTTGGAATTTGTTTTCATTACTTTGTTACTTCTTATTGTTAATATCCATAATTTAGTTAATATCTATAAAAGTATTTCATTTCAGTAATTTCATTGACATATTTTCATAATTTATATATATTTTATATATTTCATAATTCATATATATTTTCATAATTTCATTGACAGTATTTCAATTCAGTAATTTCAAAGTAAGTTCATTGAAGAGGAGATAACTATTTAATGTTATTAAAAAAAAAAAAAAAAAAAAAAAAACCCAACAGGCGTGAGAATACTGAGTTAGTATGAAGATCTCTCGGGGGATGTGTTTGGATTTATTGATATGATTTAATTAGCCTTGGCTAGACCAGGTATTATATATTTTAACAATCATAGTAAAAAATGTTTCTTGTGAAATGGCTATAAATTATATGCATTGGTATTTTGAAAACTAAACATCCTATGTTTTTCCGCTCAGAAAAAAAAATATATATTTATTATTGTTTGTTTAACGTCCCTTTATAGTATGGGAGAGCGGGGTTGGTTGGTAACAGTAGAAAATTGAAGAATTCGTCAATCCAGAGTATGTCAATTAACCCCCTATGTGGGGCAGGTTGGCCTAGAAGGTGGAGTTTTTTAGCCATCTCATTCAAGTACTGCCTGACACATATTATTGTTTTTAAAAGCTGCACTAACTAACTAACTAACTCCCTGGCGCTACAGGCCAGCATGACCCTTGGCCTCCTGAGTTATTCTCCTCCACTTCTCTCTGTCCTGCGCTTCTCTTTTCCAATTTTGAACTCCGAGCTTCTTCGCGTCTCTTTCCACTTCATCCTTCCACCTACTTCTCGGTCTTCCCCTTTTTCTTTTTCCACTGAATTGGGCCTCTAATATTTTCTTCTGTGCGCGTTCATCCTCCATTCTGGCCACATGTCCTGCCCATCTCAGCCAGCTTGCCTTTATGCAATTAACAATGTTTTTATTTTCTAATATTGTCTCAATTGCTTTGTTATTCTTAATTCTCCATTCACCGTTAAGTCTTGTAGCACCACAAATCCTTCTTATTATTTTCCTTTCAAATACCATAAGTTTACGGCAGTCTTCCTGTGACAAACACCAGGTTTCTGCTCCATAGGTGACTACTGGTCTAATAAGAGTTTTATATAGTTTCAACTTAGTTGCTTTTGATAGCAGTTGAGACCTGAGAAGTTTAATGTTTGCATAATAGGCTCTATTACCAGCCATTATCCTGCTATTAATTTCTTGGCTGATTATGTTTTCGTTATTTAAGGCGGACCCGAGATATGCAAATGTGGACACATTTTCAAACTTAAAATTCCTGAAATGAAAGTCGCTGCAGGATCTTCTGTTCGCTGCTGAGGATAATTTCAGATATTTTGTTTTGCTTTCATTAACCACAAGCCCTACTTTTTTTCCATTTTCAAATATTATTTCAGAAGCCTCTCTAAGTGCATTTTCACTTCTGGCAACAATCACTATGTCATCAGCATAGGCACAGATTTGCCATGTCCTATCAGCGATAGTGCCTTTTTTAGCTGTATCTTTAACAGCATCGTGAAGAGCTATGTAGAACAGCGTCGCAGACAAGGCGTCTCCCTGGCGAACTCCAGATTGCACCCTGAACAATTCACCAACTTTATTTCCTATCACAACTCTGGATGATGTGTTTTCCATTGTCATGCTAATTAAATTTACTAACTTAAGTGGCACCCCACTGTTTAAAAGCACTTTTAACAAAGTCGACCTCTTGATGCTATCAAATGCCTGCTTGTAGTCTACAAATAATAAATGCAGATCAATATCATATTCGTAGAATTTTTCCATCATCTGTCTTATTAGAAAAATTTGATCCGTGGTACCTCTTCCTGGTCTAAAGCCACATTGGTAATCTTCTAAAATTTCCTCAGCATATTTTCGCAGTTTTTTCAATATTAAACTAGAAAGGAGTTTATAGAGGACTCCCAGTAGGGTTATTCCTCTATAATTTGCGCTATCATCCTTACTGCCTTTTTTAAATATAGGGCATATCAGTCCTATCCTCCAATCATCCGGCATCTTTTCCTCTCTCCATATATCGCAGATCAACTCATGAATGAAGGATTTCATTTTAGTGCTGCTTCCTTTAATTAATTCTGCTACTATCCTGTCTTCACCGGGGGCTTTATAACTCTTCAAATCCATGATGGCAAATTCAATATCCTCTCGGTCAGGTTCAACAATTAGCGGCTGTGGTTGCCAAGCACGAGACTCTTCCTCAATTTCATCAACCTGTTCCTCCAGTCCAACATTCAGCAGCTCCGAGAAGTGCTCCGTCCACCTGTTCATCACTTCTCTCTC
Source organism: Aelia acuminata (assembly GCA_911387785.2). NCBI lineage: Eukaryota > Metazoa > Arthropoda > Insecta > Hemiptera > Pentatomidae > Aelia > Aelia acuminata. The sequence goes on from OU426982.1 coordinate 15,737,310, forward strand.
CCCTTCCAAAGCCTCTCCTGTTTTACTTTTACAATTATCAAGCTTAGGTTGGTACTTCTTTCTAAACCAGTTAATTCCCTTGTAAAATTTTCTGCTCTCATGTACACTGTTTAACGTTTCTATGTTTTCAAGTCTCTTATTAATCATTTTCCTCTTTTCCTCTCTACAAATCCTCTTCGCTTCCCTTCTTCTCATACTATAAATCTCCTGGTTTTGTCTTGTGTATCTCTGTAACATCTTCTGCCTGGCTTGATTTTTCGCTTCAATAGCTCTGGCGCTTGTTTCATTGTACCATTCCTCGTTTCTTCCTATCCTACTCTCTCCCAGTATCTCCTCTGCTGCCCTGTTTATAGCCTCCTTTACAATTTTCCATTTCTTCTCGATTGGTACACTTTCCTTAATTTCCCCTTCTGTTGTATTTTGGTCTCTCATCTTCCTCTACATCTCCCTATCCATCATATCTTGAAATTTCTTAACTTCATCCTCTATCTTTAATTTTTCAGTGTTCCATTTTGTGCGCTTAATTGTCCCTGTTTTTGCCACCCTCGCTATTCTTTGCCTTAATTTAGCCCTGACCAAATAGTGGTCCGAATCGCAATTAGGGCCTCTCATACTTCTCACATCTATGATGTTTGATGCATGTCTTGTAGATATCAAAATATGATCTATCTGGTTGACAACATCCCTTCCAGGTGCCTTCCAAGTGCCTTTGTGTATCTTCTTATTATAAAAGCTGCACTATAATAGTATAATAATTTTGAATCGGTTTTTAACAGCTTTTAAGGGAATAGAAGAAGATAGAAGATTAGACTGTCGTAACATGCATAGGAAATATTGCTCTCATCCTCCTCGCTGGAACTAAAGACATTTTGTAGTTTCACCTTTGTTTATGTTTACCTTGCTTTTTTGAATTGCTAACAAATCCCAGTTGAAGAGAGCCAACTAACCCCACAGGAGAGATAATATGAAAGAACTGGTTATTCGAAAGGTTAGGTTTTTCAAAGGAGTTTGGGGCTACCTATGTGGACAGAATCGGAGTCAAATGTTTTGCCATCCCTTTAAACCAAATTTACTGTAAATATAAAAATTTACTTACATGTTGTAAAATCAATCAATGAAGCCCGCTCTTCTCTACAGTGTTAACATCGGATTGAAAACTCAGGACAATACTCCCGAGGTCGAGCGGGTCACATGGTACAATGGTGGGGCCTTCACAACAGGTGTGACGGAAACTATAAGCCAATGGCCAACCTACCCCCTATGCCAACTAACCACGCTCTCCCCTACTAATCGGACGATGCTGCGGTGGTCCTACATTTTTCTTATACAGGTATAATTAGGATAGGGATCTTTAACGGAGTTTGAAGGATCGTACTGGACGGGGACCTCCATTTTACGTCCTACCCGAGGGACGGTATAGCTAAGGATTTTTACTCCCTTTAAAAAATCCTAGTGACACCACGAGACGCGAACTTGCGACCTTTAGGCAGCGCAGTATCCCATCTGCCACACGTATTACAAAAACTGCTCTGCTCTGTGTCGCGAGGGTCTCAATGTGGACCTAGCTTTAGTATTACAGGTAGCTTATAAAAAGTTATTTTATAGTTTCCTTCACACAGCTTATAGGAAAATAGTTATTTTTTCTATAATTTTTTTTAAAATAGATTATTTTTTTTAGATATTTTTCAAAAATGATTCGTTTTTGTTTGTTTACCCCTTCGGTTTAGATTACCAAACTTATTTCCTTTATCGAAGAATATAAAAGATGGAGAATACTGTTGGGCCCGGGTTCCACACGGATCGGGTTTCAGGTCGCCTGTGCAAACCTTTCTTGTTTAGGCTTTACAGGCTCGATTGTCCGCTTTAGATTCTCTCAAGCTCCTTAGGTTCCAAGCTTATTATGTTTTCAATTCCAGCCATTTTAAATAAGATTGAAATGTGCTCAGATTCTTGGAGGGCTAGGACGGCTTAATTATTAGTTATTTTATAAGAAAATAAATGAAAATAACACGGAAGATGTAATGCTAATGTTTCATTGCTAAATTATTATTTTATAATCTTCAAAAGTTAAATTAATGTTTAATTGAATCAATAAAACTAACAAATCCAATATTAATCATTGCGGACAAATATATTTTTAGGTTCAAACCTGTAGAACTAGGCATTGAGCACAATAGACTTTGCTCAGACTTTTATGAAATGAGGTACTTAGGATTCATGTAGACTAAAAAAAAAATATCTCAAACGAGTTTCAAAATATATCTGTGTAAACTCATTGAAGAACGTACTATTTTGACCTGTCGCATCATTTGTAAGTTAATATTGCAGCTCTTCAAGGCAAGATAGAGAGTTAAAATTGATGTCATTTTAAAGCTGAATCGAAGACCTTCGTTATGACACACAATTCAACAGAGGTTAAGAGATATTTGTTTTTCAAAATTTGATTCAAATTTTAAAATTTGAATTTCTCAAAAACCGTATTTTTTAAAAATCAGAAAAAAATTCAGTAGAGTTGAAAAGGTTGCCATTATTAGGTGTTATAAAAATTATGATGGGACAGCAATGGTTTCTTGCATAACCCATTTCATACCAACTTCTCAAAAATTAATATTTCAGGTTTAAACTCAGTACGCAATCAAATTAGCCCATTAGTAGTGTACGTGCTAAGTATCAACCCAAAAACATCGCCTGGGGGGGTTTTGCCCCCCGCCCCAAAATTGGGGCAGTGGGAACGGAAGGGTACATGTCCATTATAAATTAAAAATCATTTTTTAAAATTACTTGTATTCACAAACTACTAAAAGAACTTTATAATTTACATAATAAAGCACATTTGGATAACATGAAGTAATATCTAAGAGACAAAACTAGGAATGAAAAATTTCAAAGCAATTTGCATGACAACCAACATTACATTTTTTACAACTGATTTGTTGTACAATGCTTGATTTGGTTTGGACTTGAAATTATTATATGACCATGTCCCTCTAGCCTAACATCATTAGGAACTCCCTTCGAAACGCTGGTATGAAGCCCCGGTCGTTTGGTTGATGCTGGTTTTCTGCATTGCATTTTTTTGATTGGATGATGACTCAGAATTTTGAAATATTTTCATCCAGCATCATTACTGGGCCACAAAAAAAAAAGTTGGTCAATAAGTATCTTCTTTTTTTTGCAGAAATCCACCTATTGGCCAGCTGGACGGGTTCGATGCCATGCTGAGTGGAAGATATAGTCACCACATTGTTGTCGTTTACTGGTATTTCTGACACTATGTCATGAATTACAGGCCCTCAAATTATGGTTCACACTGAACTTCCTGATATGGTTCGCAATAAACTACTGCACTACACCTTGTACCCAAATCCAATGGGTTTTTCATGGATGTGTTGCTTTGCCCCAAGCCGACCGAAATAAGGCATCATTGCCTCATCGATGGCCAATTCAGGATCATATTTATAAAAGTTCAGACAGTTAACAATTAGGTGGATATCTGGCCCCTCTGTGTACACTGTTTCTCTAAATGCCTCATCACTATGTTATTAGCGAAAGAGCTCCTTCAATGGTGAATATTCTCAAAAATAAAGTAAAATAAGAATGTTTAGATAAACGTACCCGGCCGATCCCACTGCCCCAAAAAATGGGCACCCAATAAAACCTGAGATAAATCCCCTAAATTACAAATGTTTGATATATTGGGTATTATTAATCATAATTACATACATTGTAAAGTATATTATAGTAAGAAAACTAATACACAATAATCACAGCTCTTGAAAAAAAATATTTACTTTTTATTGCAATCCATGCTCATAATCCTTTGTTTAGAGTCTGGTGGAAGGTTGCAAAGCTGTTGCATGCTTATATATGAGTGTTAGACACATTTAATTTATATCAATAATTTGTGATCGTTGGTTGAGTGCTAAATATACAGAGTGATAAATTAAAACATCAACACCACGAATGTTAAATTGTTTTACGAGGATTTATACCGCATATAGACGTATAATAATTTACCTCAAACCGAGCACACGCCAGATGTCTCAGCACCCCAGTGTGAGTAGACCAGTATTTATATAGAAACTTTATTCCCCTAATACACCACCGCATCAAAATAGATAATATTACCATAGCCATTTCTAAAAATATTGCAATAGATAATAAATACCCTGTTTAACCTTAGTGTGAGATGAGAACCTCCATGCTGTGCAAGTTACGTCATCACTACGCACACACTAACTGTAATTTACTTCAAACACGTAACTTTGCGCACAATCGAAGAGTAACAGGTCCCTATCTCGCCTGCTTGGGTACTGGCCGGCCCTTATCTGCGTCTACGAGAGCCCAGCGCCGCTAATCCGTTTGGCTTATTGTAAACATCCATCTCCTCCCAGGCTTTCTTTTAATTTCTTTTAATCTTTAATCATTAAAATTTAATTAAATAAATTCTTTAATTAAATATAATATTATTAATTTATTCATTAACAATAGTAACAGTAAACATGGATGCTGGATTAGAATCACCGTCGCTAAATGATATTTTCAATATGCTCCAATCAATCCACGAAGAGGTGCAGCGAAGTAACGCTGAGGCAAAAATATATAAAGAAGAACTAGAGAGAACTAAGGAGAGGGTCCAGGCATTAGAAGACGGGCAGAATGTAATAATAAGCGAGCTCCAGAGCCTCGCCAAAGTTTGTGAAGAAACTGACTATATAAAGCGGAAAAATAATATTATTCTTCACAACTTAGAGGAAAAACCTGGCGAAACCTTTAGTTCAATATTAGATGAATTTATAAAGCTTGCCGCCGAAAAGATGCACATCATAGTCACAAAAAGTGAAATTGATTATATTACCCGTTTAGGGCGTCAAACCAGGAATTCTCCTCGTCCTGTGTTGGTCAGATTCGTCACTATCTGGAGAAAATATGAATTTCTTGAGGCCAATAAGAAGTTAAAAGATTATGAAATAAACTTGTCAGAAGATGTTCCTCTGAAGGTGAGAAGAAGACGCCGAGAGCTTATACCATTTTTGCAGGAAGCGAGAGACCATAATAAAAAAGCAGTTTTAAGGCGCGATAAATTAATAATAGATGGAGTGGTTTACTCTCTAGAGCGGCTCAAGCAGCATGGTGTGCCATGGCTAAGGGTGGAAGACCAACCTGGGACTTACAGTGTTTTAGGAGTTGAAGATCTGAGTCATAAGGATACCCGAAGTCCTGCTAAGAGGAAATTTAAAACAACTTCTAAAAAGATGGAAGTCTCCGAGAAAACCTTAGCGACTCTACAAAAGTTTGCCTCTCGGCCAAGGCTTTCCTCTCTCGATAGTTCTATCGTTCGGAGTCCGCCAAACAAGATGGTGATCAAATAGAATTCGCTTACTCTGGATGGTACTACGGCAACAACACGGAACGAAAATGGTCTCAATATTCTTACATGGAACATAGCCGGTTTTCAAAGGCTATATCAAGCTGATTTTGATTCTGATTCACTAAAGATTTTGGAAAGTGTGCATCTGTTCTGTTTTCTTGAAACCTGGGCTATGCAATATACAAAAGGCCCTCCATTCTTTTTAAAAAATTATGATTTATTTTATGCTAAAGCTAATAAAGAAAAATCTCTTGGGCGTGCGAGTTCTGGAATCGCTATTTTTTATAAAAAGAATTTATTTACAGATATTAAATTATTGAGTGAATCAAATTTGTGGCTTTTTGTAGGCTTTACCTGGAAGTCGTCACGCTTTGTCTTAGGGACGTCCTATTGGTCACCGGCAGCGGACATCGAAGTTTGTACAGACCTTTTCCGTGACCAGCTTGCTTTCATATTGGAAGAAAATAAAGACGCTGCATTAATAGTAACCGGAGACTTCAACTGTAGAATTGGCAAAACAGAACCATCTGAAGAAGCTGTCTTCGACTGCACTGAATTGAGGTTTCCACGGCTCTCTTGTGATTTAATTGTTAATAAAAGAGGAAACTATCTGATTGGACTTCTAGAAGAATTCAATCTTGAAATATGCAATGGCCGTACTAACTCCGACAACTGTGGAAACTTCACATTTATCTCTCACATGGGAATGAGTGTTATTGATCTTGTTTTAGCCAATCACGTAGCTCTGCCCTTGGTCGAAGACCTTGAAGTTGTTAGCCTGTCGGATTTATTTGACCACAAAGGAATATTTTTGAAATTGAATTGTAGGAGCGTCGTTGAGAAGAAAAAAGGCGCTTTGGAGGACAAAAACACGTTTCATTTTCGAACCGCTGAATTCATTAAATGGGACCGTGAAACACAGCCTATCTTTGCTGACTTGCTATCTAAAAGTGAGAAAATATATTACTATAGCGAGGATCCCAGAGATTTGTACGTTAATTTTTGCTCTGCAATTTTAACCATATCAGCTGATTGTCAGATTCTGCATAAACCCATGACTTCTATAAAACCATCTAGTAATAAGATTTGGTTTAATGAAGAATGTAAGGAATCTCGTAGAAACGTAAAAGAATTATACAAGAAGTTAAGGAAAAGTGGGTACTTGAGAGAAGCATTCCTGGAGTACAGAATTGCGAAGAAAAATTATTGTAAGCTATTAAAACGGATCCGAAAGTCACATCAAGACCAAGTTATTTCGCTTCTTTCGGAAGTGAGGAACTCTGAACAATTTTGGAAAACTGTCAAGAAACTGAAGGGAACGGGTTATCAGGAAAGCCCGATAGGTGTAAACACATGGTGCAATTATCTGCAGTCGTTGTATTCCAATAAGTCCTCGACGTGTCCCAGTAATTATTTCATTGATGTTGGCCATCCTTACTTAGATGCAGACATAACAATAGAAGAGCTAAAGTTCTGCATAGCTAAAAGCAAAAATGGGAAAACTCCGGGTCTCGATGGAATCCCTTACGAGGTTTTCAAGAGCCTCACCCCCGAGTGGACTCATTACATTTTAAATTTGATGAACCAAGTTTTGAGAACGGAGAAGGTGCCCTACGAATGGTCCAAGGGAGCCCTGAGTATGCTCTTCAAGAGAGGGGATCGGCTCGATCCCTCCAACTATCGTGGTATTGCTCTCTTTAACACTTGCACAAAGCTATTTACTTCGATCCTGGGAGAGAGAATTAAAGTATGGACCGAGGAGTGTAACCTAATACCCAGGGAACAATCAGGCTTTCGTAAAGGACGATCTTGTACATACAATCTATATACGCTATCATGTATTATTTCATTATATGTCAAAATAAAGAAGCAGGACCTATATGTTATCTTTATCGACTTGCACAAAGCCTTTGACACGGTTGATCACGGTCTCTTGTGGGAGAAATTGTATAAATTTGGTTTAAGCGGTAAAATTATAAGGATTTTGAAGAATATTTATCGCTGCGCTGAGTTTTGCCCTAAAATCGACAGGAAAATAATTTTTTTTGACGTCCTTATTCAAACCGGAGTTTTGCAGGGGGAATCATTATCACCATCTTTATTCTCACTTTTTCTGGCGGATATAATTACCGAACTTAAGGCTGAGGGACTCCAAGGTGTTCATATTGACAATGACTATGACATCATGGGCCTTCTTTTCGCAGATGATTTTATTTTGTTCGGCGATTCCAGGACGGATGTTCAGGCTAAGCTAAACGTACTTTCCGCTTACTGCATCAGAAATAAGCTTAAAATTAATTCTGGCAAAACAAAAGCCGTAATTTTAGATCAAGCCCCAGATTCAAGAAGAGACCTTCACTTCGTCTGGAAAGCGATGAAATTGATTACGTGAATAGCGTCGCCTACCTTGGCGTTCCCTTTAGCTGCACCGGGAAGTTCAGGCAGGCGGCTGATCATTTCGTTAGCCGCGGCACTAAAGCTCTGGGTAAGGTGAAAGAGATTTTGGCTCGAGGAAAGGCGACATCCTGGGGAACTTCGGTCAAGCTGTTCGATGCCATTGTTGCTGCAACAGCTTTATACTCTTCAGAAGTTTGGGCTTTGAATTATCTGGAAAAGGTTGATGTGCTTCAGGTCAAATTCATCAAAGGTATATTTCATCTTCCTCGCACAACTCCGAACCATTTTGTAAGGGTGGAATCTGGGTCTGTCTCTTTAAAGGTTGCAATCTTAAAGAGAACATTGAGCTGGTGGATTACTCTTCAATCAATGAAGCCAGACGAACTTCCAAAGAAATGCTACGACGTCATACTCAGGAGAACCAATTTCCAACCAGAGAAGCTTGACGACTCATGGTTTGCACCTCTTCATAGCATCCTGAGTAATCTTGGCTATGTGGATATTTATCGACGCGCGAGCTACAACTGGTTAATTAAAGAGAAAAAAGAAATTCTCGAGAGATGGAGTAACCACCTTCTTTCTGAAGATGTGAATCGCATTTTTAATTCAAATTATAACCCCTTTTACCGTCAGTTGAGTACATTAGGTGTCGGCGAGGAGTACATCATGACTCAAGCACCTATAATTTGGAAGAGAGCCCTCATGCAGCTCAGGTTGTCCAAGGAGAGCGATCTGCGGTTCTACCTTCACGGCATCGCTTACAATATTAACACGCAGCAGACGTGCACTATATGCAACCAGCGGAAGCCAGAGACGCTCGCTCACATCTTCCTGGAATGTCCTACATACAAGCCCTTGCGCTCTCACTACCTCAGTGACATCAGCACTTCTTTGATCTCTTCGAGTTTAGAAGAACAATTAATCAGGATACTAACACCAACAAGTTATGGGGAGATAAAAAATGTTTATTTTTATATCATACAGATGTTGAGAATTAGGTCGTTTGTGTCATGGGAATGAAGTATGGCTGTGAGATGGGGTTAGTAAGAAAGGAAATGGAGAATGAGGGGGAAAAGAAAAAAAGAGTAGAAACTAAGAAAAATGGAGCTAAATTAATGAGGGGAGGAATGAAAGAAGTGAAGAGGGAAACTGGAGAACAGAAGTATTGTTAATTTATATTTTATAATTTATATGTTTTATATAAGTATTTCCGATATTAGAATATTAATGTTTTATGGAATGTATATTGATTTTTCTCTTTTGATTTATGTATACATAACCATTTAGTCAAAATATGAATTTATACCTTGAATTATTATCAAATGTGAATTATGCAAGCAATGATTTTTAATTTAAACTGTAATTGAAGATTGGTGAAATACTTCTTCCAAATTTCTTTTATTAAAAATTTATAATATATACATTAATTTGCCGACGTTTCGGACTATTCGTCCCTCTTCAGGGCAAATTTCTTCTGCCAATAACTAGTAATCCTTACACCTGACAATTTATGGTGGCTAGGTCCATCTATTTCTATATTACAATTATATCCCATTACCTAAGTAAATTGGTCATTTTATATAAAATTATATATATATTCACATGACTACCACTTTTTTCTACAATATTCTTATCACACTCTGATAAGAACTATGAGTGTGATAAGAATATTGTAGAAAAAAGTGGTAGTCATGTGAATATATATATAATTTTATATAAAATGACCAATTTACTTAGGTAATGGGATATAATTGTAATATAGAAATAGATGGACCTAGCCACCATAAATTGTCAGGTGTAAGGATTACTAGTTATTGGCAGAAGAAATTTGCCCTGAAGAGGGACGAATAGTCCGAAACGTCGGCAAATTAATGTATATATTATAAATTTTTAATAAAAGAAATTTGGAAGAAGTATTTCACCAATCTTCAATTACAATATTTAGATCTTCCAGCACATATAGTGTATTTAAAATTACATAGTTAATTTAAACTATGTATTTACAATGTAACCAGACCCCTGTAATTGTTGAAAAAAAAAAAACAACAACAAAATACAGTACTTTATCTATCTATCTAATCCTTTGTTTAGTGGAAAACTATAAATAACATAAGGAATTTTATACTGTGGCATTCACAACAATCAATACTCTGTGGTCCCAATATTGTGTGAAACCAGTTTTGAATGCAAAAAATCGTTTACATTAAACTTAAAGCATGATTATATCACTGCCCCATTTTTGGGGCAGTGGGATAAAACGGGTTAAAATAATTATTAAAACGTGTGAGTTTTCCTTGTGGATGGAAAAAACCATTAGCTATTAAGCTTCTAATAAAATGAAATACCTGATCAGTGAAAAGAAAAAAATACAAATGTATACGAAACGCTTGATTACAGAACAAACAGAAAAGACAAAAATAAAACAGGATGTATAAAATAAAAAAAAAAAATAATACGATTAACCAAGAAAAAAGTGACAGCGAAAATAAAAAAGTAAGCGTTCATCTTTAGATATCTAGATGTCTGAACAGATAATTCCCCGAACCTTAGAGATATTTACACTGAAACTGAACAGAGTGGAGGCGAGCGAATAATGATAATGTCTGACTGCATCTATGCACAATAATACAACAATATTTATTACAAGACGGCTGACTTGGAACAAATATTGTTCCGGCGGCTGTTTTAAATTTTGTTCTAACTTATTATCGATAAAAGCAACATCAGAAAAATGCTAAAAGAAGGTCTAGAAGCTTATGTTCACTAACTCAAAAGCGAGACAAGCGCTATTCCCGAACACATAGGCCAACAAATAAAGTATCTACACTGATCAGAAGTACAGTGTTCGGGACATGTGTTGAGGGAGAGTTCGGCGAAGTTTAAAGGCACCAGCCCTCTACAAATCACCTTTCTTTTCTCACTTCTGAATGCCCAATCTAAAATAGAGTGCGTAGGCTGGTGAATTTTGTTCTTTCAGTGAAGACCCATCGATATAAAGTCCCTAATCCAACATAGGAAGGATATATAATTAACTTAACGTTGACATTTTTCATGTAATTTATTTTGAATTGAAGTATTTTCCTAATTTCCTCTTCATTTTTTTTTTTCAAAATCGAATATAGGATAAGAATTTTTTTAATTTCTGCCATCGTTCTTATAATCAACATCTTTTTTTTTTTAGATGATTTCTTATTTATATTTATCACTTCGACATTAAATGTGTACAGTAGAACCACCTTTATCCATGGTAATGATGGGTATGGGGGTCCACGGATAATCGAAAACCCCGGATAATCTAATATCGAAAAACATTTTATTGACTTAATGTGATAGAAAAGAAGGTTAATTAAAAAACAAGCCAAAAAACTCTGCAGAAAATCACTTTTATCAACAAAAGAACGTTTTAACAAACAATAAACGAACTCTTTCAGAGTATTTTTGAACGAACTACTGATAGGCAGCTTTATCTACGACTTTTAATGTAGAATTCTTCATTATTTTCCGAGGACACGATGTTTGGGCTGACGACGCACACAGGGCTATTTGGCCCTAAAAGTTGGCCAAAACCCATTTTTTGAAATTTGAAATTTCTGGTAAATAATGACTCGAAGTTCAAGTAGAGGACCTGTTGGATCATGCAAGATGATTTTTATCTCTTCCAGGCCCTTAATCCGGCGGCTATTCTAATTCAAATCTGACCTTATCATTTAACTCGTCTGTGCTCATAAGTATTGGTCAACAAAATATATTAATTTTCTTTGTTTTTACTGAAGTATCGTCATTATCATATGATGGATTGTTGAGGCCAGGTTTGTACTTGTTATCCAGACAGTTATAATTTTTTTGCATTCAATACTAGTATCAATATCTTTTTGTTTTTTGGTAGGTATATTTTAGAGCTGAAAATTAAATTTGAAGGTTAAAAAGTTATACTTCTGGGCATTTCTGGGCAACGAAATATTTTTTATGATAATGTATAATTATCGTAGATTATGTTTGTTGAAAAAAATTCTGCGAATAGCTGCGGTTGGGAGACTTATAATTTTTTATTACTAAAATGTCAATTTCATTAAATAATAAAAAAAATTCAATTTTGTTATATTTTCATTTATTTGTATTTTAGGATCTTCTGGAAGAATAACTGTAACCTGAATGGAATTAAAATTTTAAGTCAAAACATTAGCTTTTTAAAAAAAAGAAGGAATTTTTGGTGTCTTTTCTCATTGGGAAATATTGTAATAACCTAGAGCATGTGAAAGAGCTAAAACAAAATTATCCATTTTGACATGATTTCCAAGTGAGACAGAATGCTTCTTCAAGGAAAAGAAATGTTTTTGAAACAGCAACAAGAAATGGCTTAGTGGGACGATATCAATCAAAAGCTCAAGATCTGGTGGACGCTCTGAAAAATCATTTGTTACTTTAAAATCTACTACGGATACGGAGAAACTTTATCAATGGTATACTATGACACCATCTGTTCACAAAATTTTAAGGGAGGATTTTGAAGTTATAAAAAGCTCTCTGCTTCATATTGGTCTTTATCTGAGGAAGCAGCAGAAGCCCGAAATAACCATTTCGTTTATAGAGAAAATAAGACCAGAAAATTTTCCTGGACAGAGTGCAATCTGGATGTAATTAATAGATTAATATTGACATCAGATCCAGTTATCACAGGCATGAGAAGTTCAAGAAAAAAGACATCAGGTTTTGTAAGGAAACTTTAGAAATGTTTTCTCCCCCAACCAACTTAACCAATTGTGGTTATTCCGAAAGTTCAATAAGTGACGAGGAAAGTGAATATCGAATAATTAAATTTAATATGCATTTTTAAGAAAGGTTGGTGCGTTTCTTCCTAGGATATAAGCTGTGTTTCGAAGAGGCATTAAACAATTCTTAATGAATTAGGAAAACACATCTTTTTTCTTTATCACCATAACTCTTTATATTCACCTATTTTATACAATTTTCATTTTTTTAATATAATAGTAATAGATAAATGATAATAAATCTTTAATTAGTTACAAGCATAATTCATGGGTGCAATGCATAAAGAGAAAATAATATGAACATAAATTGTAAACCCATGGATGCCTATTTCACAGTCGGTGGAGTTATGTAAAAATTTATTTTATGAAAATAACCGGAAACATCTCATCATACGATACCAGCTAGCCGTGGTTTTCCATTTATTATTTTATTTCATAATTTCTAAGAACAATAGATAATTAACCATTGTCCACTAATATTATGTATTCATTTTTTAAAATAAATATTACAAATACAAAATAAATGGCGTAAAAATTAAAGCTTATTAAAAAAAAAAAAAAATTGGCTCCTCGGAACTCCGGTTAGTAGGATCCCCGGTTGATAGAGTCCTGGATAATGGGGGCCCTACTGTATTTATAAAAATTAAAATTTACTATTGTTTTTGTTATATTTCTTTCTTTACTACATTCTTACTTTGGGGTAAAAAAAAAAAAGAAGAAGAAAATATTGAGATTCGATTCATCGCTATATGTTGAGGTACAGCTTCGGAGGGAGTATTACTACCCTATTTCTACAGATCATACATTCCACATCTCAGTCAGGATATATTGGTTAGGTTCCCTGCGAATATAAAATACGACATTTCAAAAAGGTTCTGATTCCTACAGATCCTCTAAATCGCGAAACCACCTCGATCAAATTCCTCAGTAGTTTAGTAAATTTAGTACTTCACGCTAATCCCTAACTTACAAAGAAATTCTGTATGATATATTTCCTGAAAATTAATTGTGAGGACATACAGCAAGCTGAAACGATTGATTTTTACTTTTAAGGAAAAGTGATTATCTTCTTAAAATAATATTAAAAAATTTAAAACATAAGTCTTGTAAAAATTATTTATTTAATTTTGCTTATTTCCTCCTTTAAACCTTTCCTCCTTTCTAATCCCAGCTCTTCGTCTTTCCCTTGGTTAGATTTTTCCCTATGACCCTTTCCTCTTCCTCCTCACCCAATCCCCCCAAACCAGGCATATTTAAAAAAAAATGCAATCATGATTATGACTAATAATAAAAAATGTGCATAATGATTGTAATCATCATTCACAAATCATTCTGTAGCGCGGAATCATTAATCATGAATTGTATTAATTGCTGGTCGTGGAGTATTCATGAATATAATGTATTCAACAATCATGAATGAACATTATTCATTATTACTCATTACTCATCACTAATGCGAATTCACTAATCATGAATACAGATCATTCAGTAATCATGAATAATATAAATTCATTAATCATGATTACAAAAAACTTACAATTCTGAGTCTTACTAATCATGAGTGATGATTGAAAATTGGTTTGCTCTTCCCGTTCTTGTTAATAGACCTTTATTAATACCAATTGGAATCAGGGTCTAATTCCACTGCTCAGGACTTGTCCTCGCTCATTAGGACAACTTTTAATTCAGAAATTCATCCTCGGCTTTAAATTTAAATGAATTGGTGAATATTGTTATTCATGATCGATGAATATTGGGTATTCATGATTGATGAATATTATATTATTCCTAGCTCATGAATATATTTTATTCATGAATAACTGAATTTATCAGTGCTCATTAATCATGAATAACTGAATACCAGTTATTCATTATTCATTTCAAATGAATATCATTGACACTCAATAATCATTAAAAATACTCCGTACTGATTATGAATAATGGTTAATCATTATTCATTTGTTTTATGATTACCAATTATTCATATTCATTAATCATTATTCAGATTACAATTTGCCCAACTCTGCCTCAAACCTTCCTTACCTATCCGTCCCTCCATCTAGCAGAAGTAGTCAACTGAAATTCATAATCCAAATATCCATACATCTGAGCACCAGAGTCGGACGATAATGACCTAAATGTTCGATTTTTCCTCAAATAAATAAAACCTAGCTTGTGATTTCCCAAAGTTTAATGGGCAGAAGCCAATGAAGTGTGATACAAAAGATGAATTGCTCTTTCAGATGAGCTTATATTAAAATTATGCAATGGAGAAACTGGAGCGAATGCGAAATACTGGAGGGAACAAGTCCCGAAAGAGAAGAGAAAATGATAATAAAGTTTCTGGATGTGCTCTCCCTCAACTTACCAAGCCCTGGACATTTAAATAATAACATTTCCAAGGGTCCCGTGAGAATAGAGGGAAATAAGACTTAGTGTTTCTTTTATTTATTATTATTCTTTTCTTTTTACATTTTTTAACCGTAATACTTCTACTTCGGGTTCTCTTATTATACCACAGCAAGTCTTAATATTAAATGCTTTCTTATGATAAGAAAGCTACTCATTGTATTGCATTATGGATATAAACAACTTGTATGTACTTGAAAGAATTCTATTTACAAAATGTTTTTGTAGTGTATTACAAAATATTTTTACTTTCACTTATCTATATATGAAATATATAGTAAGTGGAAGTATTGCGATCGTGAAATATTTCGACTTCCGGTTTTCAACGGAAATACACGTTTTGGGGTCCCCTGAGTCCAATTAACCAGGTCCCGCGAAATGGTCTGTGTGTCTGTGTGTGTGTGTGTCTGTGTGTGTGTGTGTGTGATAACTTTTTAAGTTTTTTTCGATTTTCTCAAAAACGGCTCTAACGATTTTGATTAAACTAAGTATTTGATTTATATTTATGCCCTAGATATGACTGTAAAAATTTCATCAAAATTGATCAACCAGAGGGGGGACTTTACTGAATAAATTTTGTTTCATTTTCACGTTTTTTTTTTTATTTACTCAAAAACGGTTTTAACGATTTTTATCAAACTGGGTATTTGATGTATGTATATGCCAAAGATGCGATAGCCAACATTACATCACAATTGATCAACCGGAGGGGGGGACTTTACTTCACAAATTTTGTATCATTTTCACGTGTTTTTTTTTATTTACTCAAAAAAGGCTTTAACTATTTTGATCAAACTGTATGATGTATATGCCAAAGATGTGATAGCTAACATTTCATCAAAATTGGTCAAACGGAGCGGGCACTTTATTTCATAATTTTTTTTCCAATTTTTACCTTTTTTTCGATGATCTCAAAAACGGCTTTAACGATTTTTATCAAATTCGTCATGTTTAATGAAAATTAGGTGTTCTTTAATATCAGGTAAGCTTTATCATTATTAAAATGTTCTGAGGGAGCTTTTTTTTGGGGGGGGGGCCTTTTTTGTTTGTTTGTTTCCTATAAAGTACCTTTGTTTTTGTTTATATGGAGCAATTAACTGTCTCTCTTTACGCCTAAAAATAAGAAATGGCTAAATATGAGATATGATAAAAAAAAAAGAAAACATAAAGAAGAGAAAAAAAGAAAAATATTCAGTCAACTCATAAAACTCGTTGAGCCCACGCAAGCGGAGTACGCCTTTAATGACAGATCATTGCTCATAATTAAAGCCGTTCTTTTCATTTGAGAAGTGGCAATTAACAAAACGCATTAATTTCTAATCTAAGTAAGTTGGTAAGTGAAAGTTGTGTGTTGCGCGCACGCACCAGATATTTTTTTTAATTGCTTCGGCTAGTAACACTCCACATCTAATTTAATAATAATATTGTAACAACTTGTGGGTTGAAATTTTTATTGAACGAAAATAACATTTTACAATGCCACGCAAAGTAAGAAAACATATAATTGAATAGGTTACAAAAATTATCACTTTGTAACAAAAAAAATAACCGTATTACTTGAGGTTCAGGACAACAACTAACTTCCTAGTCCATCGCTACTTATATTTAGTCGTAAGAAGAACAGACGGGAAGGATCTAGGCCAGCGTAGATGGTACTCGAACATCGTAGTCACAAACATGTACTATCACAGTTTGTTCCAACTTTTAGTTCGTTCTAACAACATGTCTAGAACTATTCTAAATCATATGTTTTGTGTTTCATTTCACGGTATGATATTACATATACCAATATAAAAAAAAAAAAAACAAAAAAAAAAACATGAATTTTGGGTTCAATACTGTCCTAGAAAGCACTGTTCTAGAAGTCCTACAAGGAGATGATTTTACTGCGATCATGCTCAACAACAAGGTTAATTAAATTATGGAGACTTAACCTTCCAGCGGGCGCGCGGGCGGCAATTGGCCGCATTTTTACAAAATATTGAATTACGTGTCGATAAGCCAGCGCAGCCCAACGAGACCCACCGGTATTCCTAAATTAACACTTTAGACAAGAGATAGCGCGTCGGTATTAAAATTTGTCAGCGAAATGTCTTTATGAGTCAGTTCCAAAGAAAAGCACCTCTGGTCAGGGCGGTCAGATTGCCGCCGCGCGCCTCTTCGTGAACTATTTTTTCCTGTCATCCAACCAAAATATAATAATATATCTTTTTCAATTACATCGCACATTCACTGTAATATTATGAATGGCCATTGTTAATTTCAGATAGTTTTTTGTTTATAATTTTTTTCTGAAAAATCAAACAAAAATTCTAATAAATTACAAAAATTGTTTTGTTTTTTTATATTAGTTGTGTGAATACTATTGTATTATTTCCTATGCTTACCTTGTTTTTTACTTTCACTTACCTATATATGAATAATAATGAAATATATAGTAAGTGGAAGTATTGCGATCGTGAAAATTTTCGACTTCCGGTTTTTAACGGAAATACACGTTTTGTGGTCCCCTGAGTCAAAATAACCAAGTCCCCGGTAAGACCGTCCCTTGTTTGGCGTCGAGTTCTGGGATTTTTAAACCATATGTTTTTTGTTTTTTTTTAAATTACAATACGTTTATTTACATGTATGGTGAATTTATTTTTTATAAATGCCTCCTAAGAAGCGAGCTTCAATAGGAGTAGTGAGCTCAAAAGCTAAAAACAACGTCAAATACGAGCAGCTGAAACTCTCGACGAACATCAAATTAGGATTGAACAACAGAGGCTTAGACAGGCAGAATCGCGGGAAACTGAGTCTGCCCAGGAATACGAGGCCCGCCTTGCGCCACAAAGGCTTAGGCAAGCCGATTTGCGAGAAGCTGAAACTGCAGGCCAATATTTCTGTTTGTTTGTTTGTTCTTTATAGAAATCCATACCGTTTATCCTAAATTCTCCAAATTTCGCCAGTGGTTCTTTCATACCAGGTGCGAACACCTGTCCATATTAAAATTGCATAACTTCAGCCGATCTTCAGCTGATAGTCTTTATTGTTATAGAAATCGTAATGAACTCACTTTACAATGTTTTTTTACGAAATCAACCGTTTCATTAGAAAAATTAAATTTCCCGGGTGAAACCGGGGAACATACAGCTAGTATACTATAATTTAATGGTGTCTTCCTAATTTATCTGTTGAAAAAACAGCGAAGAACACACATTTATAAACATGGAAAGTGAACGAACTCGGAGGTGGCCAAATAGTCGCCGCGCGCCCGCTGGAAGGTTAATATAGGCTGGGTTTGCCCAAGGATGGTCTCACGGCAACCGAGATGATTTTTGACAGAATTTTAAATATATCCTGCTAAGCGAGATTCGGAATCGGGATCTTGAGTACTGCAGCTCATTGCCTTAACAATAAAATCATAACAGAATTTTTAGTTTAAAGTAAACACGTGAAATAAAAAGAACAAAATTAATGCTCTGCCTTACACTTTGATGAAGAGCTCTTATGATTTTGAATATTGATTTTCATTGATTATCATTGAGCTGAATCAATGTTAATCAAGTATTCTGTAATATCAGTTAGGTTTCATCGACATAGAAATGTTCTGAGTGGGTTTAAATTGTGAAGGTAATTTTTTTTTTCTATAAAATACCTACCTTTGATTTTTTTCATATGGAGAAATTAACTGTCTTCCATTATGCATTAAATAAGAGATGCATAAATATGACTCACAGTGGTCCAACCTGGGAAAAAACCTCATAAATGAAAGTAGCCCAAACCTAATTTTTTCTCGGTTTTCGAATACTTGAATAGTTGTAGAACAATGGAAAGAATATATTTTTTTAACTAGTTCAACATTAAAATGTGTGTGTACCAGTAAAATTGGACTTCTGAATCATTGAAAAAATCGTACTTTTCTACCAACATTAAAAAAAAAATTTCAACTCTGTATAAGATTAACAATAAAATATTCCCCAATACATCAGGAGTGTGTCATCTATATGTGCACTGTTATGGACTAAACATTTTTAAATAATATCAATAGTAAGAGAAGAAATTAATTTTCGAAATCGTTGCTGAAATAAGTATGATGTTTTGACTTTTTTGGTTTATAAAACGCTTGCGTTACGGTCGCAATGGTTTAATATGTAACTGTAGGTAGTAGGGGAACTGTGGTAAAATTTTCAGCGCCAACTTCGGCCAACTTTGGGATTTATAAGGATTTAAACCTTTCGTAATGGTGCGAGTGGCAAATGCGGATGACCTTGGTCCCATTAGGGCCTATTCACACTATCCGCTCCACTCTCGCTCCGCTCCCGGTCCGCTCCCGGTCCACTCTCGCTCTACCCCATTCACACTAGCGCTCCGCTCCCGCTCCACTCCCGGTCCGCTCTCCTAATGTCTTACCATATTCACACTATATAATTTTACACCGTTCAATTTTGAAAGGTTTAAGCTATTAAAGCCATTAATAATCGAAGTTGTCTGTATTCGGATTTTAATTAATGATTAACTTTCAGTTATTTAAGTATTAATTTATTCTTCAATTTTACGGCCAAAAAAAAATCAATTTTTCGTTTGTAGAAATAGCTGGTAAGTGTACTTTTCTTGATGAAGAAGATAATATTATCAAAAAATATAATAAGAAGAATATATTGCAACACAATGATAATTAATAATAATAATTATAAATTAATTTAATTAATGGTGAAGAAATAATTTAAATTTTTTTCGGAATGTATTCGAATACGCTTGAAAATTTCAAGTTGAATTCAGCAAATGCTACAAATTTACCGATTGTGTTCTCTTCTTTTCCTGATTAATATTTTAATTATTTTTTGCTTTAATATATTTTTTCGTTAATGCTGACATTTTTCATAATATACTGCATATAGTTTCAAATTAAACGTTATTTTATAATAGCAATGAGTATGTAGTCAATAAATAAATCGATGACCATTTTTTACGAGTACATTAATTCATAGCAAAATATATCTCAAACATAACATGAATTTTTCACGTCGAAAAACAGCGCGTATTGTTGGTGATTTTTTTTTTTTTTTTTTTTATCATTTCAAGCGTATTCTAATACATTCGGAAAAAAAATTTAAATTATTTCTTCACCATTAATTAAATTAATTTATAATTATATATATATATATATATATATATATATATATATATATATATATATATATATATATATATATATGTATATATATATATATATATACATATATATATATATTTTTTTTTTAAATTTGAACTTTTTTGGCCGTAAAATTGATGAATAAATAAATACTTTAATAACTGAAAGTTAATTATTAATTAAAATCCAAATACAGACGGCTTCGATTATTACTGGCTTCAATAGTGAACGGTGTAAAATTATATAATGTGAATATGAAAAGACTTTAGGAGAGTGGAGCGGGAGTGGAGCGAGAGTGGAGCGAGAGTGGAGCGGGAGTGGAGCGAGAGTGGAGCGGGAGCGGAGCGAGGCCGGACCTGTGCCAATATTGTGATTAACCTCTCTCTATTCCTCTGTAGAATATTTGGCCAGTGAGACCGGACATGGAGCGGAGCGGGAGCGGAGCGCAAGTGTGAATGGGGTAGAGCGAGAGCGGACCGGGAGTGGAGCGAGACCGGAGCGGTGTCGATAGTGGAATTCTCTGTCTATTTCTCCTTAGAATATTTGAGCGGACCGGGAGTGGAGCGGGAGCGGAGCGATAGTGTGAATCCGCCCTTAGAATCCGACACAGAAAGCATCGATTGTTTAACACCAGGGCACTTCTTAATCGGCAGGCCACTCACTGCTTTACCTGAAGAGAACATTCTCTCCAAAACGACCATTCTCCAACGCTGGAAGCTCATTCAACAGAAGGCACAGCATTTCCGGACACGTTGGCGAATGGAATATCTTAATGCCCTACAACAAAGGAAAAAGTGGACCAAAACGCCAAGAAACGTTAGAGTGGGAGAGTTGGTGATTATCAAAGAGCCTAACTGCCCCATGAAAACATGGCCATTAGCGAGAATCGTGGAAACGCATGCTGGAAGAGACGGAGTTGTAAGAGTCGTCACCCTCAAGACAGTAAAGGGTACATACAAACGTCCAGTAGTAAAAATAGTCCCATTGACTCCAGTTATTGAAAACACTGATCAACTGATCAAAAATTTGGTGGGCGGTATGTTGACGCAACATTCAATTGTCTTTTTTTTAATTTAAGAAAAAGAATTATCTTTATTATTTATGATTAAATTAAAATGCCCCATTTGTGTTTATAAAAAACCGTTCAACATTGTTTGTTGATTACGGGCATATGCAATACGTACGTAATACCTAAGATGCCCTTATCGGCCTGAGCCGAGTCAGTGTTGCCAGGCAACTGCAGATGAAAGCATCTCCACGCTCCAGGAGCACACATTTTTGTTGGCGAAGTCCATGACTTTGAAAAGCAGTCCCTTTTCGCATCACCATCGTGACATCGGACATAATTTTCGCCCCAAGGGCCATTAGAGGACATTTCACAGATAAGAAATTTTTTGTGTTTAAATATTTTTCTTTATTTTGTTAATCGTCATTACGGAAAATATCTTTTAATTTAAACAGTCTCTTTATTTTGATGTTTGTTTCTTTGTTTCACTTTAGAAGGTTCCTTTTATTTTGTTTTCATTAATAATTATTTTCGTTTGTTTCTCTTCAACATATTAAACCATTAGAAAATTATTTTATTCATTTATTTTTTGTCTATTACCTTAACTGTATCAGTTCAAGTGTTTGTATTTTAATTTGCTTATTCCAAAGAATAACCTTTAATTTTAATTATAGTCATATTCATACCAGAGCCTTTTGTTTTTTTTATTTTTTTTATTTTAGGAGGAACTATTAGTTAAGAAAAATCCTCCTGTAGGTCTCTAAGGGAAGGGGACTGATTTACAATTAAAATAAAATAAATCACACGTTATTTTCATTTTATTTCTAAAATATTAAAATAAAATTATTTTAATTTTAATTTTAAAACACTAAAAAAAAAATGTTTTATTTTGTATTTTAAATAATCAAATAAACTACAACTACAAGTAGGTTGTTTGAAGTTGCACAGTTTGCTTATATTGTCTGGTGATCCTTTGCACTAGAGCTCTCACCCCTGAAAATTGAGGCGGTACATTTATTTCACTTTGATACTGTAATTGTTGCAAGTTTTTTAAAAATCCTTCACTAACCGCGCATATTCCAGGGATAAATGAAGAATTAATTATGAGATTAAAAACAGTACTAGATGTGAATTTGCTCTCTGTACTCGACTGATTCTGCAGCATTTCGCAAGTACGCAGTGGAAACGGCTGAGATGGCAGTGACTCGGTACCCCTGGTACTATCTCCCATCGATCCTCCGCAAAATTCTTTTCCATGGAGCAGACATGATTGAGTACGCAGCTCTTTTTATCGGTTCCCTGTCAGAAGAGACTCATGGAGAGTAGGAACAAAAATTATAAGCAGTACAGGAAACATCATTCCAGGAAGATATCTCAAGTCGCAACAAATGAAGATGTTTTCCACCAATTATTTGTAACAAGCAACCTGTACATTACGGATTTAAGACCAGCATACAAGTATAAAAAGAAAAAAGAGCTAACCGAGGGAGCATACAATTTACTTTTAAATAATTACATCCTATTTGTATTATTGTACATACAAATTTTAAATAAAAAAAATTATCTATACAATTTTTTTCATTTTTATTTTCCACATCAAATTTTAACTTGATCTGATGCTCTGATTTCGTTGATATTGATTTCATTAGATTCGGCACCTCGAAAAACATATTAGACCACCAAGCACGAATTTTTTATATTTTTGACTTTTTGACCTGAAATTTGGACTTGATCTGGTGGTCCCATTGCCCTGATTTTGGTTTCATTAGATTCGGCACCTCAAAAAATCAATACACGGGAGGTTCCATGCCGCTAACAAAGTTAATATAATAGATATTAGGTTTTTTCCCATTTTCTGCTTTTTTGGACCACTGTGTGACGTATGAAAAAAATCGAATAAAAATATGCAGGATAAAAAAACAAAAACAGTTTGACAGCTCATAATAAACGTACATTTCCTTGCTAAATGAAAGTTTTTCTTATTAGAACCTTTCATCAATACTTGAACTTTCAATCAAACTGACATTTACTTTAACTAGTGTCTTTATTCTTCATCGGTTTGAAGTCGAACGTTATTTTCTCTTTTTTTCCTTATTGATGCTCGGAATCAGTGAAGATAAAGTTTATCACACTTTTCCACTTGAGTTTGGTTGGTGGACTTAAATATCTTAGCAGCTCTAATAGCATTGTCTACTAGTGTTACAAGTTTCTAGTTTCCTTTATATTATTCAACACAAACTTAGACAGACCGAAGGAGAGAGAAAGCCTGATTTCAGCTAATGATAAGCTTTTTTATTACTATTCTATCTCCTATAACTTGTTCTAAGCTTATTCGTTTCGTATTTTTACCTTATTTCATTAATATCTGCGATTTTAACATTCAGATAAGCAAAATTTTATGTTGTTATGTAATCATTGATTATCTGTTAGATAATTAATTTATAATTTTTAAACTATTTAATTAGAAGATAAAAGATTGACCACGGCCGGAAACCGAACCCAGGTCCTCTGCAGCGCTCTTTCCACTGAGCTAACCGAGGGGCCGTTCCCAACCGTGTTCGAATCATTTATCTCCCAATTAAATAGTTTAAGCACAATTTTAATTTTTTTTCTTTTTTTTTTTAATGGAGTTATATCGTTGACCGTAGAAAAAAAGGTTGTGGGTTAGGTCAAATAAAATAACACTTTGTGTGCAACATGTAGTGTTGATTACAAATAGTTAGTTAAGAGGCGACGTTTAAATATACAATTCTTAAGCTTTTCCTCAATCTCCTTTAAATAATTTTTGTTGTTTAATTTTTAATTAAGAGATACATAAAAATAAAAAACTTATTTATTAAATTTCGCTGTTTAGTTATCTCTTAGTAATATGATCAAGTGTTTCGTGGACAATACTAAAATACTATATACTAAATATACTCAAATACAATACTAAAAAGCATGTTTTTTAACATATGGATAAAAATATAATATTGTAACACTCAACAAGTATTTATTAATATTGGGGCTTAACAAATATTTATTTAACAAAAATATGCAACTACCAATGACAACGAATTAATAGGTACAACTCAAATATTCGAGCAGGTTACAAAAATGATAACGTTATAGCACACTAATCATATGACTTGAGCTTCACAGTCAAGACACATACTAAGACTCTTCAGTCAATTGCTCCTTATATATAGTTGTAAGGAGGGTCTGAAACGTTATCTAATGTCGTGGAACGTCCTAGATGGGGCTCGAAAAATGTAGACCCAAACAGTTCGCTCCAACCGCTTAGTTTGTTCCAACAAACGGTTTGGGATTTCAAACCATATCTTTTTTATTTAAAGATTTAACGTTACAATATTTTAAAATTTATTAAAATAAAGATGAAGTTCTGTTTGTTTTTTTGTTTGTTATTTATAGAAATTCCCCAAATATCGCTCAGTAGTTCTTTTATACCAGGTGCGAACACCTGTCCATATTAAAATTACATAACTTAAGCCTATCTCCAGCTAATATTCTTTGTTGTTATAAAAATCGTAATGATCTCAATGTTTTTTTTTACGAAATCGACCTTTTCATTAGAAAAATGAAATTCCCCGGATGAAACCGGGATATGCAACTGTAATCTGTGTAAATAAAAATGAAATTCTTTTTGTTCTTTATAGAAATCCATACCGTTTGTCTTAAATTCTCCAAATTTCGCTCAGTGGTTAGATACTAGGTGAGAACACCTGTTCATATTAAAATTACATAACTTCAGCTGATCTCTGGATATATTCTTTATTGTTTTGATCTCGCTTTACATTGGTGTTTGCGAAATCGACCGTTTGAGTCGATAAAAGTCTCACTTTATAGATTTAAAAAATGAAATTCTCTGGGTGAAACCGGTATATATAGCTACCTAATATGATATAAAATATAATATTTTATAAATGTTATTTTTATATTTTAAAAATTTAATATTTTAATAATTGTTCTAGCCTCTTTGTTACAAGTGTTCAGTGGTTGCAATTTATTTTAGTATAATTCCAGCGATTATTTCAATATCTGACCTAAGGCCGGAGTTGATTAAATCTAAGGTGATAAAATTCAATCACACAACTCTTCAGGACTAAATTTAATTAATTGATTTTAAATTTAATAGGTAGATATTTAGATTGAATAATTAACACTCTACTGTATAAAAATATTTATTTGTGTACATTGTAAATATATTATTGTGTACGTGCATTGTCGGATTAACGTCTAGAGCTATTTTAGTGAACATTTCAAGATTATGATTCTAACCTACAAATATTAACCTTCCTATCTTGTACATATATATTTCAAGTTTCCTTTTAGAAATTCAAATGTCGATACTTATCTCATTTTATACAAAGCATGTTTGGGAA
Organism: Aelia acuminata; assembly: GCA_911387785.2. Taxonomy (NCBI): domain Eukaryota; kingdom Metazoa; phylum Arthropoda; class Insecta; order Hemiptera; family Pentatomidae; genus Aelia; species Aelia acuminata. The sequence continues at coordinate 15,762,778 of OU426982.1, forward strand.
AAGTGGATGGAGGTAATCCATTAGGCACGTAGGTGCTGGTCATGAAACAGAAGGGTAGATACGTGTTGCATTCTTTTGATAAAATATTGTGACACAGCATGAGTTACATGATTGCTTATGTCAAAGATAATCCAGAGCTCACATTCCTAGATTGAAAAGGCAATGTTATTGAGTCCTGATTAACTTTTATGATAATTTTCTGTAGTGATCTAAATACTTAGACTTTTTGCAAATAAACTATTTTATTCCTATTTATGACCAGGCATTAGTCCTGAGAAAAAAAAATCTTCAAAATTATAAATCGTTTTGTCTGAACTTTGAAAAAATGTAAAAACGTGGGAATGGAGTTCGGAACAGAAAGTCTTCTCCAAACTCTAGGAGTGGGAAATTTTCTATTTCTTACCACTACACACACCCCTTAAAAATACTTTTCAATAATCAAAAATACTTCAAAATTCTATAAATCATTTCCTCCATTTTCTGTTGTTGTTTTTTTTTTTTTACATCATCGTCTCACCAAAAAAATCTGGTGCTGTACGCGCATCATACAACTTTCCCTTAATCCCCCTACTTTTTTTAATAAAAATAGAAATTTTTTTGATAATGGCATACTTAAGTGCTACCAAGGAGCGAAATTTATTTTATTTATCAAAGAAAATAGTTTATCTTATTTAAAAGTGGAGTCAGTAAGCTCATACAGTGGTGTACCAAGAATGAAGTTGGCCCCATTTACTTCCTCTTGAAACAAGTCGTCGCCACATTTCGCATGCGCGTTAACAATGAGCAGTCATTATTAAAGCGGTACTACGCATGATCGTGATTTAAGTGCTTGTTGGAACATCCCTTTGATTCATAACATTACTATGTACTTCATCTACAGTTAAATGAAATTAAAAAAAAAAAAATACTGAACACCTAATACACACAAAAATTACAGTTTGTTGTTTGTTTGTTTGTTTAACGTCACTTAAAAGCCCTAAATTTTGCATATCCAGCCAGGTATAATTAGGATAGGGATCTTTAACGAGTACCTGACATCGTACAGGCATGAGACCTCCATTTTACGTGCTATCCGAGGGACGGTATGGCTAAGGATTTTATACTCTCATTAAAAAATCCTTGGGCAACCCTTGGGCGGGTACTGTTTGATTTTATAACAATTTTCTTGATTTTATTGCTGTACAAAAACAAATGTTAAATCATCTTTCTAATCATATATCATACATTTTTGGGCAAAAGGGGTTAAGTCATAAAAAATGTTTTTTGTCTCTTCTTAAAATTCATAATTGACTATAATTTATTCGTTATTCATTATTTATTACAGTCTCTGTTGAAAGAATATAGTTTCATTTATTACTCTGGAATAAATAAATACAATCAGAAAGAATTTATAATGATATTCAATAGCTTGGTAAATCGTTGTTTAAGCTTCACATTTCATGACAGCCCCTTTTGGCCAAACACCACTGATACGTTAGCGTATTAAAATTAATTTTTTTTTTTTAATCTAGGCACCAACCACTTGGGTCTTCATTAATGGATCAAATTAATTTATTTTAATCTAATTTAAATGTAATGAAATCATCGAATTAATTTTGATACATTGTACTATCTATGAATAAATCATCATCATAGCAAAATTATATCGCAGAGCTCACAGTGAATATTTTTCATTTGAGTTGAAAATGAAAACCACTAATAGAAAAAAAAAAAAAAAAAAAAAAAAACGGCACAGTCTGTAAAACGGGTGTCGAAACAGGTGTTGCACAGGTGCCATCTGCAACGGTCATATTTACCATATCATACCATACCATACCGTTTTATATATTGAAAAAGACTGTTCCGTGGATAAGATTGGACTCTCGATGAAACGTGCATTTTTACTTTCACTTACCTATATATGAAATATATAGTAAGTGGAAGTATTGCGATCGTGAAAAATTTCGACTTCCGGTTTTCAACGGAAATACACGTTTTGGGGACCCCTGAGTCCAAATGACCAAGTCCCGCGAAATGGTCTGTGTGTGTGTGTGTCTGTGTGTCTGTGTGTCTGTGTGTGTGAACAGACTATCTCAAAAACTATAAACCGTGCGAACCTGAAATTGGGTATTTAGAGTATGTATATGCTTGCGATGTGACAGCAAAAATTTCATCAAATTTGCTCAAAGGGAGGGGGTACTTTATTTAATAACTTTTAAGTTTTTTTCGATTTTCTCAAAAACGGCTCTAACGATTTTGATTAAACTGAGTATTTGATCTATTGATATGCCCGAGATATGACTGTAAAAATTTCATCAAAATTGATAACCGGAGGGGGGACTTTACTTTATAAATTTTGTATCATTTCCACGTGTTTTTTTTATTTACTCAATAACGGTTTTAACGATTTTGATCAAACTTGGTATTTGATGTATTTATATGCCCGAGATATGACTGTAAAAATTTCATCAAAATTGATCAACAGGAGGGGGGACTTTACTTAATAAATTTTGTCCAATTTTTACCTTTTTGATCGATTATCTCAAAAACGGCTTTAACGATTTTTATCAAATTCGTTATGTTTAATGAAAATTAGTTGTTATTTAATATCAGGTAAGCTTTATCATTATTAAAATGTTCTGAGGGGGCTTAAATGGGGAAGGGGCTTTTTTTGTTTTTCTATAAAGTACCTTTGTTTTAGTTTATATTGGGAAATTATCTGTCTCTCATCACGCTTAAAAATAAGAAACGGCTAAATATGATATATGAAGAAAATCAAGTAAACATATACAGGAGAAAAAAAGAAAAATATTCCGTCAACTCATAAAACACCTTGAGCTCACGCATGCGCCGTACGCCTTTAATGACAAACCAATGCGTTATAATTAAACTGTTCTGTTCATTTGAGAAGTGGCAATTAACAAAACGCATTAATTTCTAATCTAAGTAAGTTGGTAAGTGAAAGTTGTGTGTTGCGCGCACGCACCAGATTTTTTTAATTAGATGATATATTTGATTAATCCTCATTTATTTCTGTAACAAATTTTCGGATTATATTAGATTAAGATTTTATTTGGACGGTCAACGGAAGGTTTTTACTATTTTTTTTTTTACTAAATTATTGTAAGTAAACGCCTATACGTTTTATAAGTTCTAAAAAGGAATTCTAAGTTGGTTTAATTGTTGAGTGAATGAAGGGCATTCTTCTATAATGAGTTAGGGTCTTTTCTACAATAAGGCTGTCATTTACTTTTTATAATCAAATGATTACTTTAAACAGTTAATCATTCTTCTTTTAAAAATAAATGAAACCATATGGCACCTACGAACTCTTTTAAATGGATTATTCCCTGTGTAAAATGGATAAAGAGATGAATTTTATTGAATTAAGTTCGTTGAGTAAAGAAGAAGAAAATGTATTACATTTTTTCAAGATAAAGGTGACTCACCTAAATTTAAACACACATCTATGGCACAATATGAAATTGAACTTTAAAAAAAAAAAAAAGTGGTCTTGCAATATGAGAAGTTGCAGAACTTCAAAAGGTTTATTATCAAATACGTGGTTTGAACAATCAAGACTACCTCTAAGTAAGGCTCTTTTATTTATATATTCACGGGCAAAGGAATACACAACAACGATGTGTATTTGTGCGAGTTTTTATGGAGACAGAGGCACAGTGAAAAAAACTTATTTCACCCAATATTAGAAGAAATGGCTGCTTTCTTTCCAGTTTAGCTTGATTTTTTTTTTCATTGTTTTTTATTGATTTAAAATAAATATTTCATTAACCCGTATTAATGTCTATCTGGTCATGTGTTAATTAAAGCGATCACTTTTAAAGTAATCATTTGTTGATGAAAAGTAACTGTTCAAAAATTGACTGGCAGCCTTAATGTTGAAAAGAATCAATCATGTGTTATACTGTCAGCGGGAATTGACAGTCTTCACATTAAGGTTGCGGTTCTTTTGTAATGTATTTTATATTTTATTTATAGCCGAAAAACTCTCTTGATAGTTAAATATAAAAATTTTAATTGCATTCTAAACCAATTATCATTAAATCAAAGCATATTTTCTTGTATAATAGCTAGTAAGGTTGTATTATAGTTTTATTCAATAAATTACTTTTTAAGCTCGAAAATATTGGATAATTTTCTCTCTGGTCCTTTCAATAATATTTCCCTTTTAGTTAATTATGCTAATCTTTTTCTACATTTCAAAAGTAAACTTTATGAAAAATACCTTTTATTTTTTTCCTTTAGATTAACCCTTTGCACTCGAGTTCTCCGGAGCGGAGCCATTGAAAATTTGACTTCAAACTCGAGGGCTCCGCTACGGAGACAATGCAAATAATTTTCAGTTTTTAACATATAAGGACATAAACAAATCGTAAAAAATATTTATAGGATATTTCGCTTTTAGTGATAAACTAGCTAGGGTGCCCGGCTTCGCTCCGGTAGTTGTGTGGTAGTTTTAATACCAGAAAACTTTAAAATTAAAGGAAATATAGAACAAAATTAGCACCTTTGATTTGGTTTGAAAATTTGGTTGTAACTTGGTATCGCCATTTTGTTTTGTTTAATTTTATTTATATACCAGCACATCTGCTGATTGTTAATGTTTGTATTTAACAGGTGCGGCTTAAATAATAAAAGTGAAAAAAAAAAAACTTGGTATCAATATACTGCAGACTTGAGATCTGCAGAGTCTGCCCAAATATGGAACCCTGTATAATTTACAGGGGGTTGAAAATGTTAAATGAACAATTAATTTTGCTGCATCTTTGTCGCGTTATGCATCGTTTTGATGGTTTCTGTGATTCTGAATCCTATAAGCCCATTCCAAGTAGTCAGAAGATAATAAGTTATTAGATTATTGTGGAAAAATCTGGTATCTCAGTTAAAAAAATTATATTTCGAGTAAAACTTAATCACTGACTACTATGATGGTCCTATTTGATCAAGAAGTATAGAAACTACCGAAGATTCATAGAAACTTTTTTTTAAGACCTTTCTTCCATTTCAACCTCTCTTAAGATGTCCCCCCGTAATTTGGACGGTTTCTGCATATCTCGAATCTTACTACTATTATAAAGTGCATACCAAAATTTCTTGAAGGCACAATTTGTTCATCATATTTCTTTTTATCTTTAACTATGAGGAATAATAAAATCTTTAATGCTGTAATTGTAGTTAGTCAACTGGAATGCTCATCATACGTAGTAACCAAACCAACTTCTTTTTCATAAATACAATAAGAACACTTTAAACTTTTTATTTTCGATTTATATTTAGTCAATTCATATCTTTTTTTATGTCTAATTTTATTCGCTCACTGTACTACGAAGAAATCTTCTTATGAGAAAACTAATTTTTTAAGGAATCCAGTTGGTTTTCTAATTGATTGCTGAGATGTAAAGTACTTATTTTATTTTGAAACGCAAACTAATTATTTTCTCTTAATTTTTAGTAATTTAAAAAAACAGCTGAAAAAATATAGAACGATTACATACGAATGAATGGACAATACTCATTGAGTGAAACGCACCCTTGCGCTTCCTGGTAGCCTGGAGCTCGAACTAAATTTTTCATTCATAAACTCGTATCTCAGTCACAGGTAGGCTAATTACATGGTGCGAGAGGCTTAAAATTCCAGTCCTTGTCTCTTCAATTTTACACTCTTAAGAGAAAAACGGAAACCTTCTTCTCCGTTAGGGGTCAGATGGCTAAACGAAGACATAACTTCCTTAATCCTACGTGGAGTCGTTTTTGAGCCTTTTCGGCACGCACATTGTACACTTTGCTTTATAATATATATTGATGACAGCCGCGGCTCACGGTGTTTTTCATTATTTTTATAGTGTGTTAATCTGTTAAAACACCGGCTATATTTTGTGGTTTTAATTCATCATTTATTTCCTAAATTGTACAAATATTCGGGACACCAAATAACACCTTTACTTTGATTTAGTTTCCCATGTGCTTCTACTTTACCGGAAAGTTATTAAGTAGATTTTCACATTTTAGGAGCTTTTCTGAATGGATATCTGAAAAAAACTTCAACTAAAAGGGTTCCATCTCGTAACTTTTTAACTGTTTTTACTTCTCCAATTAGATTTTTTATGCTTTTATATATAAGGAACGGCGAAACCTTTGTGAAATCTAAGGGATTTCCATCGTTATTCGCTCCGGTTCTCTTTATTTTATAATAAAATTACAAAAAATGTATAAAATTAAAAAAAAAAATTAAATAATCATAAAATTATAAATTTTTTTTTTTTTGTAACTGCGTGTTCTTGAAGCTTCACAAATACATATAACCTAAATTTCATTACAATTCCTTACTTGGTTCTAAAATTTTACTGTATAATATTACGTTTTCAGGGTGTACGTTTTCGCGAATAAGTTGCGTCGAGTTGCCGGTTGGTGAAGTCCGAAACGGCTCTGAGTGCAAAGGGTATCAACATTTACAAAACAAACAAAACTAAAAAATACTTTTCATCGTAAGGAAAGCTAAAGGTTTTTATTACTAAATTCTAACTTGCCTGAATATTGTCCTTATAAATCTTCTTAGTGAGGAATGGAATTTCCTTCTTAGACAATTAAATTTTGAATTGAAAAATAAGAAAGGATGATGAAATGGAAACATTCAAGTCATAATACGGAAAACAGAAAAATAAAAACGGAAAAAAAAACCCAAATTCATCAAGGAAATTCCAAGGAGGTAGAACAATGAATAATTGAGTTGCGGAAGTCGAGTTTAAGATTCTTCTCGAAAATGGCTCATTTCTCCCTCTGCGCTAAGCTAAATTAAACATTGGCTTTTCCTCAATGAAATAACCATCCATTAGTGAAGTCTTCTCTGTATTTGTTTTCTCCAACGCTAGCGAATGTTTTATTATTCATTTATCGATTTCTACAATAGAATCTATCATAAATATTTTTTTAATTTTATTAAATAATGGCAGAGATTGGACAATGATGAATTTGCGATCCGCAAATTACTTTACAATGAGCAAATTTATTTGACTGCTCCATGAGCGTTCCTTGTGGAAATAACAAATTAGCTCAGCAAGTCTCTTGGCCACCGCCTGCGTAGTCGTGGTGGACTCTACGGCTAGTTTGAGCATCTCAACACGTTCATGCCAGCGTGTACCACCGCTGGCTCAAACCATAATGCCTCCTCGGCAAAATGATTAGATCTCTAAAACTTTGACTGCCGAAAAAGAATACCTGAGAGTCACGCTCTCCTTCCGACACAATTTTAATATCTAATTCTCTGAAAAGAGAATACTTACTCGATTTCAGGCGACATGGCAGCCAAAGTGTTGAGAAAATAAAAATAATGAAAACTTAACATAAATACATTTATTTTTATATTTTACATCACATTATATTATATACTTACTAGCATTCCCCGTCGCGGCTTTGCCCGCTAGCCTTTAAAATCAATTCTGTGATCATTATCTTGGCATTGATTAAATATAATATGTTAATATTAACAAAATAACAGGAATCGGAGCTTCCGGTAGGTGGGATGTTGGAGGGGGAAGCTGCCGGCTCTGTAGAAGAGAGAGTGTCGCGCATTGGAGAGAGTTCACTAAAACCGTCGAAACAAAAAATGCTTACTCGTCGTGAACGCTTCATTTTTCGGCTTTGAAAAATAGATATAGTTTTCGGCGCCCCGTAGTGCTTTCGAGTTAAACTCGTCGTATCAAGAAGATCTTAAAAATGAGTCAAAATTAGATATTTTTTCTCGAAGTACAAGAATAGGTGTCCGTTAGAGTTAAACGACAATTTTGCCATTTAAACCCCTTAGGGGTTACATTTTTGATCTTCCTTTCTTAGCGGTTACCTAAAATCTAAATTCCGAACTTCAAGTTTTTATCATTAGTAGTTTTTGCTCTGCATTGATTCTATCAGTCAGGACAAAGCCTCTTACATATATGGAGAAGAGATCGAAATAAAGACGCACTATCCCCAATGATGGGAATCACAGTGTGCATAATTTGATTACCACTAATATTTAAATAATCAGTAGCCATATTTTATGTGAATGTCTATTTTACTAATATTGTAACGTTAAATCGATATTCAAATAAAAAACATATGGTTTAAAATCTCAAAAATAGATTTCCGTTAGAGTTAAACGACAATTTCGCCATTTAAGCCCCTCAGGGGTTACATTTTTGAAATTCCTTTCTTAGTGGTTACCTACATCGCGTATAAAATCTAAATTCCGAACTTCAAGTTTCTATCATTAGTAGTTTTTGCTCTGCGTTGATTCTGTCAGTCAGGACAAAGCTTCTTATATATATAGAGATAAATGTGTGAACATTTATTTTTTAATGACAATTATAATTAATATCGTATTATAAACATAACTAGTAGAATAGTATTTTTATTGTTAATTTTATACTATAATAAAATTAGTTAATTGCAATTAGTTGGATTGCAAATACTGCATAATGCCCTGGAATAGCTCCCGTCCGAAAAGCATTAACTCAACCGCCAATGGGCGAGGAGCTTGAATTATAGTCCCGGCGTGAACTTGTTAAATGTTCCGTCAGTCCTTGTGTAATATATCATTTATAATAACCATAAATTAACATAAATAATTTTTGAAAAATTAAAAAAAAAAAAACGTTTCAACACGTTGGGAAAAAAAAAGCACTTAAGACAAAACTCTGTGCCCTGAACACTTATGCTCTTTTTAGGCTTCTGACCATCTTCCAGTAACTCAGAAACTTAGAATCTGAAGATTTCTTATCAAAAACACTTTGAAAATAAAGAAATAATAAATATTAAATTGAGATTTAAAATAAAATAAAATTTAATTTAAGTCTTATAATAAAGATGGTACTCTATCCGAAATGGGGAGAGGCGTAATGGTTTTTACGGGCTGTAAACTTCCCAAGTCACATTAACCCTCACCTTTGAAGTTTAAACTAATCTGGAAAGTCCCTACAGGAAAAGATTGCCTTTCGTTTAACTTGATAAATTAAATTAAGGCGTTGTTGGATGGTTGACTGACAGTGTAGGGATCCTAAGGAAAGATTCGAGGGCTCCGATTTTCCAAGTCCAAACAACCAATCTTATCCTCAAACAACATTTTTTAAAAATTGGACTTAATATTTTTTAAAAATGTTAAATTGTTTGTGAAATTTAAACCTCACCATTTCCGATTTTCTTGAAATTTGGTATATGTATAGTACTTGTATCTGCTAGAACAATCTATATAAATAAAGTTGAAATTCTGTTTGTTTGTTTGTTTATTTGTTCTTTATAGAAATCCATACCGTTTGTCCTAAATTCTCCAAATTCTCAGTGGTTCTTTGATACCAGGTGCGAACGCCTGTCCATATTAAAATTGCGTAACTTCAGCCGATCTTCAGCTGATATTCTTTATTGTTATAAAAATCATAATGATCTCACTTTACAATGTTTTTTTACGAAATCGACCGTTTCTTTAGAAAAATGAAATTCCCCGTGATAAACCGGGATATACATCTATAATCTATGTATATAAAGATCAAATTCCGTTTGTTCTTTATAGAAATCCATTCCGTTTGTCCTAAATTCTCCAAATTTCGCTCAGTGGTTCTTTCAGACCAGGTGCGAACACCTGTTCATATTAAAATTGCATAACATCAGCAGATCTTCAGCTGATATTCTTTATTTTTATAAAAATCATAATAATCTCACTTTACAATATTTTTTCTTTTTACGAAATCGACCGTTTCTTTAGAAAAATGAAATTCCGCGTGGACCCGGGATATACAGCTATAATCTATGCATATAAAGGTGAAATTCTGTTTGTTCTTTAAAGAAATCCATACCATTTGTCCTGAATTCTCCAAATTTCGCTCAGTGGTTCTTTCAGACCAGGTGCGAACACCTGTTCATATTAAAATTGCATAACATCAGCAGATCTTCAGCTGATATTCTTTATTGTTATAAAAATGATAATGATCTTACTTTACAATGTTTTTTTTTTACGAAATCAACCGTTTCTTTAGAAAAATGAAATTCCCCGTGTGAATCCGGGATATACAGCTATAATCTGTATATTCTTCTGGGTATATTCTTTATTGTTATAATAATCGTTTTGATATAGCTTTACATTGGTTTTTACAAAATCGACCGTTTGAGTCGATAAAAGTCTCAGTTTATAGATTTAAAATTGGAATTTTCCGGGTGAAACCGGGATATACAGCTAGTTGTGAAATATTACTGAGATATTTCAACCCGTTTTTGAATTATTGGTCTCCAAAGACATCGAAAATAGGTCTAGAAGCAGAAAAAATCATGATTAAAAATAGCTGTAGTTGTTTTCCATATTTGACCAGAACTATGAGATTGGTGTCGTTTAACGGCGCATTATAAGCTATATTCTATTTTAGTACGTGTGCCAGACCCCCCACCGTACATCCCCTCCCCCCCCCCCCACATCCGTATAAATTGCATATCGTTGTGTTCCTTGTGATAAAAGATTAAGAAAAAGCCAATGTTCCCAGAAAAAAAAGTGGCCGCACTAACCCAAAATTCCGTTCAAACATGGCGGAAAGACGAATTTTATTTTAGTTAGTTTTTTGATTACTGATATTCACCATTATGCTTAATTTCGCCACAACTGGTCTTTTATTAAAGCTAGATAGTTCTAGATTGAATAAATAAACAAACGTTCTAAAATAATTAGTCTTGATAACATAAAATACCTTTAAATGAAATTTTTTCAAGTCACTCGCGTAAAAGTTAAAATTCCAATGTAATTTGTTAATTAACGGCCATCGTTAACGAAAAACGCCCTCAAATAAAACATCTGAAGCAATTATTCTTCTTTAAAAATCAGTGGTCAAATTTCAATATATATCAACTAGTTTAATACAAAACGGACCTTAACGGCGAAAAGGCGCCAGTGACTCGGGCGCATCCAGTCCTCTGCCACATGGTTCAGTTCTCATACAAGATATAATTACAGCGGGTTTAGGATATTATTTTGAATGTATAATCGAACCTATATAACTGCAAGTTTTTAATTGACAGAAATAATTAATATAACCTTTTTTTTTTTTTTTAATAAATGCATATGTGCAAAGTATTGATTATTTACAGATTTAAAACCAATCAAAATAAAAAGTTCTGTTTGTTCGTTGATATGTGTAGAAATTATTCATAACACAATTTAATAGCTCACAACAATTAATGAATTAACAGTAACACGAAGTATATATATATATATATATATATATATATATATATATATATATATATATATATAAACCATAAACCAATTAAAACATGTAAGTATTCATGCATCCAATGGTCTATAATCCACGAAGTTGTGGCCTTTTTCGGTTTCTGGCATATAACTACAGATCAAAAAGTTTACTTTCTCTTTTTTTCGAAAAAAAGGGTATACTAATACAAATAAAATGAAATATTTTAAATTGAAATCGGATTAGTTATTAAGCCAAATTCGAACATCAAAGATCGGTAATTTTTTTACGGTAGAAACTCATGTTCCAACGCCTATAACTCGACAATATGTACTCTAAATGAAAAATGTTACAGATAAAAGTTTTAGAACAATAAATTTAGCATATAACAAGCCCATTTATTTTTAATTAACTTATGACTAAGTAGAGATACAAATGAAAACGTGAAAGTATTCGTAGCGCTTAATCCCTTCTGTTTGTGAAGCCTAAGGGGATATGATAAAATAATCACACAACTAACTATTTAGGTGGGCTTATTTTATGCTAAATTTAATGTTTTAAAACTTTTATCTGTAACATTTTAAAGGTATTTTATGTTATCAAGACTAATTATTTTAGAACGTTTGTTAATTTATTCTGAATCTAGAACAATCTAGCTTTAATAAAAGACCAGTTATGGCGAAATTAAGCATAATGGTGAATGTCAGTAATCAAAAAACTAGTTAAAATAAAATTCGTCATTCCGCCATGTTTGAACGCCATTTTGGGAACATTTGCTTTTTCTTAATCTTTTATCACAAGTAACACAACGATATGCAATTTATAGGGAAGTGGAGGGGGGGGTTCACGGTAGGGGGTCTGGCCCGCCGTGTATTTAATTTGATATACACAAATGTATAGTTTGGTACTAAAGAAATTTTCTTAAAACAAAGTTTAACTTTTAATTTAAATGTTTCTCAAAAATGGCATTTTTTTTATTTTTATATATATATATTTTTTAAATAGGTCATACTGCCTATAACCATACATTGTTCTATATCATATGAAACGGCATGGAATGAGCTGTTAAAGGACACCAATCTCATAGTCCTAGTCTAATTCGCAAAACATCTACAGCTATTTTCAATCGTAAAATGCTATATTTATGAAATTTTATCACTATTTTTCAATTTCCTCAGTAATGAAGAAATTTTCATTACACTTATATATTTTGTTGTATGAATAGATATACTACTACCTATTTTTTAAAAAATATAAAAATTCTAAAAGATGACCTTTTCGAGATAATTGAAATTAAAATTTTAAACTAGGTTTTAAGAAAATTTCTTTAGTACCAACCTATACATTGTTGTATATCATTGAAATGGCATGGAACGCGCTGTCAAACGACACCGATCTCATAGTTCCAAATTTTTTCAAATTTGGAAAACATCTACAGTTATTTTTAATCATGATTTTTTCTGTATCTGAACCTATTTTTGAGGGCTTTAGAGACCAATAATTCAAAAACGGGTAGAGTTATCTCAGTAATATTTCACAATTGTTCTAGTATATACAAGTAGTACACATATACCAAATTTCAAGAAAATCTGAAATGGTGAGGCTCAAGCCTGTGTTGAATTGACATGGAATGACCCAATTACTTCTAATCAATAATTTAAATGTATTAAATATATTCCTGAAAAAATTTAATTCAATAACTGGTATTTAGTTATTCATTATTCATTTCAAATGAATACCATAAACAGTCAATAATCATTAAAAATACCCCGTACTGATTATGAATAATGGTTATTCATTTTTCATTTGTTTTATGATTACCAATTATTCATATTCACAAATCCTTATTCTGATTACAATTTGCCCAACTCTGCTTTGTTGTCAGTAACTATGAAATCGAACCATAATGATCTTACTTGTGGAGTTCCTCAAGGAGCTGTTTATCACCACTTATTTTCCTAGTACTAATAAACTGCAGAAATAATAGTTATATAGGACCAATAAGCTGCATTTGAAGGTGATGTAGCCGTTAAAAGTTGAAGTATAAATTCAAAGAAAGCATTGGAATAGGTAAAACGGTTGGCCAGAATATAGGAATATTCATAAAAAATTTAAATATAAAGGGGTATCCTTAAAGGATTTTTTCTAATACAAAAAAGAAAAAAGAAACTTCATGATGAGTTATATTATTTATCGAACAACCTGACATATCAAGCATATTCATTGCTGCAGGCATATAAATTGAACACTGACCAAGAAACAGTTCTTCCATTCACAATATTGAACCTAATACCATTAATGGGTTCTAATGGTAAAGGTTTATGTACATTGACAGAGACTTTAATTTTAATACAGAAGTTTTTATAGAGAAATTAAGGCAGTTAAATTTAAAACAAATAGGCTCTATAATTTAATTATCACTACCAGTAAGTAATTACTGTTAAAGCTCCTCCTCAACCATGACTACTTGGCCATCTTCTATGGTTCATTATTATTTGAGCACATCTGCTAAAGAACCAGGAAGAGATTGTAATGTTCCCAAACTGGATTCACGTGGACAATTGAAAGTTCAAATATAGGCAAAAGACGAGACAGTAACAGATATACGAAGCTCTCAAGCTAAAAAACATCTATCTTCTTACTAAGTGACAAGAATAATTTATGATATGTACAAAAATTTGGCAAAACCAATTTTTAATGGCATACGAACGTCCTAAAAACTCGCAACAGTTGTAATAGATTAATTTTAATTTAAGAATATATGAGAAATATGGTTGAGCAACAACTCAAGCCCAACAACTCAATCCAGGTTCATAATATTTTTAGGTAACTAAACAACACAAACATGACAGAATTTTCGAATTCACATTCACAATTCACATTTTCTCTTAACATTAAGTATGTATTATTATTCATAAATATTTTTAATGTTCGGTTTTAGGTGGTAAACTATATACTATCTCTTTTTTCATGAGCTTAGGAGTTGCATCACAATTTATGTATATGTATGTATTATTCATGTCACTTGAAAAGTTATACACACTACCATCGATCACAGTGAAAATAATTCTGCGTGCTATTCCCTAAGTACCATCCATGGTCGACTCGCACTTAACTTGGGATCAGATTTGCAATTACTTAGTCCATATTGTCGTGCTGAGATTCAATTATTACTGACGAGTCCTTTATGAAAATAACATTTAGTATCTGAAAAAATAGAGTGAAAGACGGAGTTTTATTTTCTCTCAAAAATTTGATATTTGCATCAATCAGACGCAACGGTACTGTAGTTGTCGACATGAGTAATGATCACTAATTTTGATTATGGGTTAACCGTACGAATTGTCTTATATTCTTCTTAACTTCATCCGAACAATCAGATAAATTATTTTCATGCACTATTCTATCAAATAAACCATTGTTTCTGGTGCTTGGTTCAGTACTGCGCCAGACTTTGTACAGTAAAGAATTGGTTTTGAAATCTAAAACCACAATATCACCATAAGGAGCAGCCAGAAGCAGATAAACTAGATATCAAAGTAAATAAGGAGAAATATACCATTTATCGTTAAAGTATGGAAAAACTGTTATTTTACGTTTTTAGAAACTCGTTTCCAAAGTTTAAAAAATGATGAAAATTTCTTATTTAATATAAAACAATGTTCGTTTAACTTCTTAAGTTAGTTTAAGATCTTACCCATTTTTGCACTTTTGGTCAAGATTAGTCAATGAACAATTCACTTATGACTGGCACTTTAACCCAGGTGAAAAGAGGAATTAAAATGTTTAAGTCATAAGACTGCAATAGCCAAAGTAAATATATACTAACCGAATCAGTTTTATACTTTGCATTTTTATCAACGATTCAAGTTAATCCTTAGCTTTGAGCCATTGTTTTTATATCGAAATTTCTATGTTTTCTTTCTTTTCTGAGATTCTAAATTTTATTTTAACCCTAAAAAAGAATATTTCCAAACTTAATTTTTCTTATTTTTGAACACTGCTCGTGACACTGTGCGCCGAGGACATATACTAACTCTCAAAACACTCTAAATTACAAGAGAGCTGTAAAAGGGTTACTGAGCAAACAAGAAATGATCGAAACTGAAGATAAATCAGTGGTTGCGAAAAATAAATAAATACATGTTTTTTTAAACTGGTTCTCCCCCAATATTATACCTGAGGTTCAATAATTTTGAAACAAACAAAATAAAAAAACATGGTTTAAAAGTCCTAGATCTTTTGTTGGAACAAACTATCATAGCACGTGTTTGTGACTATGACGTTCGCGTACCATTCACGCCGTTCCATATAATTATCTCTGTGTTACAAAGTGATAATTTTTGTAACATTCTTAATTATTTGTCTCAATATTTGTGTTCTCATAATTTAACCCTAGGATGGCCAAGGTTTTTCACTATCTTAATTTGGCCAAGGAAGGGGGGGGGTAGGCTCTGGGAGCCCGCACATTTTTATGACCTATTGATGGCCATATTTTACTCACCCTTCCTTACAAAATGTTATTGTTTGTTTGAGGAATGTCTCAAGTGTTAGGGAGTATAAAAATTGACGGAGTGTTAGGCAGTATAAAAATTGCCAATTAGATCGAAAGAGTAATAAGGACTAATTAAATCGAAATATTAAAAAAAAAAAAAAAATCGAGCGTAGCCACGGTTCCAAGGGTAGAAGCTAATTATCGGTGATGGAAATTGGATGAGGCCAAAAATAGGGGGTAGGTGCGGGAATAATATTAAAAATTCGGTGTAACCGCTCTTACCCACCCCCTTAACCCTATTTTCTGGCTTGAGTTATCATACCTAGAAAGCATACAAATTGAACGAGAATGGAGTGTCTACGTACCTGTAAGCTAATATCAGTCTCTGGTGAAAAATATAACAGTGAGTACAGAAGAGAACGGAGTGTTAGGCAGTATAAAAATTGCCAATTAGATCGAAAGAGTAATAAGGACTAATTAAATCGAAATATTAAAAAAAAAAAAAAAAAAATCGAGCGTAGCCACGGCTCCAAGGGTAGAAGCTAATTATCGGTGATGGAAATTGGATGAGGCCAAAAATATGGGGTAGGTGCAGGATGTATGGGATCTTCGTGCTGCCGTGGACAAGCAAAAGACTGGTCGGGCCCCTGGTTTAGACGCAATTGATGCGGCAATTCTTAAGAAAAGTATCCCCTACATAGAAGAAAAGTTGTTGGCTATATTCAACGCTTGCCTGGAAAGGGGTTACTTTCCAAGGGAAAATTTCCGACATCAGGCTCCTTTACAAGGGAGGGGACAAGGACAAACAGCTAGCCAAGTCTTACAGGCCTATATGTCTCCTCCCTATAATGAGCAAGGTACTGGAGAACTTAATAATGATGAGCTTACGGCCAGTCTTGACACGGGCGAGTCATCCACGGCAGTACGGATCAACCAAAGAAAGGGGAACTGCAGATGCTCTGCTGAGAGTGCGCCGTGACGTTGAAGAGAGGGCGGAGAAGTATGTCATCCTCCTCCTATTTGATATTTCTTCCGCCTTCGATAGTATTTGGTGGCCGAGCGTGCTGCAGCAGTTGCAAAAGTATGAGGCTCCCAGCAACTTATATGAAATTTTGAGAAGCTACTTGAAAGACCGGACATTGAAATTAAGGGGTAACTTCTTTGAAGTAGAAGGCTCTATGGAAAGAGGTTGCCCGCAAGGATCCGTCCTTGGTCCTGATATGTGGAAGTTAGTATTCGACGAGTTGCTGGGAGTGCTGGAAGATGAGCAGTTCCCCTCCACTGCCTACGTCGACGATCTGGCCGTCGTGGTCGCCTCGAACAGCAGAGCCAGATTAAAAACCGAAACTGAGCGGTGCGCCAACCTTGTGCGGCGCTGGTGCGATAAGAAGAAGTTAACTATGGCCGCTGCCAAGACTCAGGCCATTCTCTTGCGGGGGACGATAGATAGGGCTCACCCTATAAGTATTGTTATAGAAGATTCAAGGATACGTCCAAGTGAGGTAGTCACATACCTAGGGATTAGAATAGGCAAGAATTTCGGTATGACGCCTCACTTGGACTATTTGAAAAGTAGGGTGGGCCTTGCTCTTAATGGACTCAGCCGTATCGGGGGCGCCTTCTGGGGCCTCAGATACCCAACTACACTTACTATTTACAAAGGAGTGGTTTTGGGTATACTGAGGTACGCGTCCCCAGCATGGTACAGAAGTCTCTCGCAGAGACAGCGGTGCAAATTGGCGTCTGTTCAGCGGATGGCTCTGCTACGGGTCACCAGATCTTACCGGACAGTGTCTCACGAGGCGGTGCAGGTCTTGGCAGGAGGAATTCCTCTCGACCTCCTGCTAAGAGAAGATTTTTACAGATATCTTGTTAAAAGACAAGGCTTGGCGGATCTACCAGAAAACATCCGAGTGAGAATAGCAGATGAGCCCAGCAAATGGAAGAGGATCCTGCGGGAGGATACACTAGAGGAATGGAACCGACGGTGGACGACCTCTCAAAAGGGGACTACCTTGAGAAAATACTTCCCCACTGTCGGATCACGATTAGAAGCAGCTTGGATCCTCCCGGACTATTGGATCTCACAGATTCTCACGGGGCATGGGGGTTTCCGAGCGAAGCTCGCAGACCACGGTATAAATATCAATCTCCTGTGCCCAAGTTGCGGAGTGCCGGAGACCGCCGAGCATATCGTACTTTCTTGTACCGCCTGTGAGGCACTGAGGGCCAAGCTAATGAGGGAGACAGGACTCTACGCTATGACGGAGAGCGATCTCCCTCAGCTCGTCACGGAGGACAGCCTCATGAGGACATCCTCATTTTAAGTCCTTCATCTACGGGTGGAAGGAAGTCCTTGGACCAGCCCACTTCACTCTGGGAAGAAGAGGAGTTGCACGTGGGAGACCACAGGAATGAGGCTCAATTGAAGAGAGACTAAAGAAACGAAGAAATGAACTATTGTTTCTATTGCAGCGGTGGGTTGTTAGGTATGCCTACCACCCCACAACTGCAAACGCCCGTATTGCCTTAAAGGCAGGGGAGGGTTGTTAAATAAATAAATAAATATAAATAGTCATTAAATAAATATAAATAGTTTGAGGAATGTCTTTATTTCATTTAATTTCTTAACCCAGCATTCTAGCGTCCAACTTTAACATGGATGGTCGCACGTGAGAATTTCTCTCACAACAATCACTACTTTTTTTTTCATTTTAATCACACGTTAGTTTAACTTTTAACAATAAAGCTGTACTTACAAAAGGGTCAATTATTAGTACAAATTATGAAATCTTGAAAAAACTTTTTTATTAAGAGGATAAAAAAACTATAATCATTCAAAACTACTGTTTAACATTTTTTAAAAAAAGTAAAAAAATTAAATGCATATAGAAACTGTATAATCGTAAAGCCAAATTAATACTACAAGCATTTAGTTTAATTAACAATAGTGATTATAATGTTCAATTAGAAATACAATGTACATTGGAACTTCCAAGTTCGAATATAAAGTAGACAGAAACTTCTACTAGAAAACTATTCTTTAGTGTAGTCATTGAGTCATTTTTCCCTCTTAAAGAAAACATTTGACAACACTGACAGTCGCGCGTGAGAGAATCTCTCATGAGATCGGATTGAGCGGAGTAGAAGGAAGCTGGAGCAGATATAAGGCTTGGTATTGGAGCGGGGAGAGTTCAGGGAGGGCCGTGAGACTGTGAACTACAGATAGTAAGGAGGGGAGGTTTTCAGAAGCACCAAGAGCCGTTTCCCGCCAAAAAAAAACAAAATATGTGAGATAAATACTCACGCAGCGACCAATGACGGGTTAAAATTGATTATAATATGGTTTCTTTCAAGTTAATAAATAATAATAATATTTTTTATAATAATATGTTTTCTTTCAAGTTCAAAAATAAAAAAAGAAAGTATGTATTTGCTTACCTTTAAAAATTTTTAAATAACAGATGATAAGAGGCTATAAAGTAACTTTTTTTCTATATATTGTGACATATAAACAAATAAAAACTATTATATTTCTATGTTGTATATGGTGCATACAATTTTTTTCCGAATGTTTATTGCAAATGTTCCTTTTACAAATTCCACAGTTTTGCTTACTTTTTGATTCACTGTTTTACTTCTGTCGTTTTGAGTTGGCTTCCTTTATACATATGTAGCATCGTTTCTCCCCCAATTGCATACTTGTGTTCGTTTGATCAGATGACAGGGAATGTCCCAAATTTTATGACATAGCATTCGGTGTGTGTCTCTGAAGTCCGCTGAGGTTTTGGCTCCTTTCTTGAACTCAGGGCTTTTCAAGTGAGACAGCAACCTCATAAAAAAATAATTCTTGTCTGTCCGACTTATTTTGTTTCCACGTTGGCTGTCTCATTGTAACGATTTATATCCATTGAGCATGCACACCACTCCTCAGTTTCCCTCGGACTTAGCCAACGGGGGGATCCCGCAAGTCTGTTCGGCCCTTGAAATGTATTAACTACGGCATAAAAAAAAAAAATGTAAATTATTTTTTTCAAAAAAAATTAAATTAAAAATTTAGAGAATAATAAAATAATTATTATCTCAAAAGCATTGCCGGTAGCCGCCTCATCAATCGATCAATGAATACTGAAATGCACTGACTCACTAAGTGCCCTCAAAGCCCTCCACAATGTTTTCTCGCGTAACCCTCTTGTTCAGGATATCCACCATACTCTTAAACAATTGGAAGAAGCATCTAAAAAGATCACATTTTTCTGGGTTCCTAGTCACTCTGGGATCACAGGAAACGAGGAAGTAGATATAACAGCGACAGAAGCTCATGCACTAGAAGAAATAACAAGCTGCTATATCTCTCCATCCGATCTGTTCAAGCCGATATATGGAAAGATTCAAAGCGAATGGCAACAATCCTGGACCGCGCTGGAAAATAATAAACTGAGAAAGATAAAACCGACCGCAGTTTCATAATCTGCACTAGTTTTCTGTCAAACACAATTTTTTTTTAAAATATTTAAATACCATATTTGGTTGGGGAGATTTCGGCGTTTAAAAATCTTGAAGGCTCCAGGAATCCCCCCACCCCCCCCCTTGGCCATCCTAGGGTTAAGTGACATAGGATATTTTTATTTTCATTAAATAAAAATTGTTAACCCACCTAAGTGTTACAATATTATTGAAAGTTCCATCGTTTATTTTAGTTTGGTATTAACTTCTTCTGATTTCCAAGATCTTATTATACATTGAAAACGTCAGTTAATTGGTGTAACTGCTAACAGTTGTACTTAGTTGTGCTGTGGAAGCTACCCAATCATATCGGATATAGCAGAGGACTTGGAAACATGAGATAGGATTGAGAGAGCATTAACAGAGCCGGGACCTACAGTTGCCGGAATTAGATAGTTATCAGATAAATAGCACCCCCCCCCCTTCCAATTCCATCTGAGTCTTCTCAAGATATTTAAAGGGATCACATTGCACTTCTCACTAATTGAAAAGGAATCCATGCTTTCGTCTTCAATAAATCCTAGCTACATATAAGTGTTCCATGTAGTCCATCCAATCCAAGGGAGTGATTGTAATTGGAATTCACGGGACTCGATTCTGTTTCCGTCTTAGTCGGAATCTAACTCTCTCAGACTTTAAATATAATAAGGACTTTAATATATATATATATATATATATATATATATATATATATATATATATATATATATATATATATATATATATATATGGGTGATTCTCATTTTAGGGCCAAGTTTTAGTCCATTACAACTTTAACCCCTTAACGGGCACATTTCGCTGTTATAGTTAGAAGCAAATTGGTATTGTATATAATTCCCAGGGGACCTCAAATGACCAGTTTTGAAATCATTTTGAAAAAAAAAATGTTTGTCGGAAGTTATGGGTGATTGCCTGTCTAGAGGCTTGTGCGCACACAGGGTATGCAAAATGCAAACCCGCAATGCTGCAAGGCGCACAGTGGTTGAAAATCGACTATTTTCGGAAAAAAAAACCTTGTCAAACCCGATCTGTGAGCCGCAAAAAAATAAAGTAGATATTATCATAACCACGATTGAATTTCCTATAAAATGTATAGGTTCGAGCCCCGCTTAACCGGCTATTCGGATTAACCGGCAGTGTAAGGAAAATAGAAAAAAAATTATACATCAATTTTCGACTCGAAATCGGCTAGTTTAAACACTTTTGCTGTTTTATGCTAGTAATATCATTGATAGTACTTGCAATATAATTTTATTTCATGAAAACACTCAAGTTAGGTAAAAACAAAAAAAAAAAAAATCATACATAGGAAATATCAATTATTTTGTCGTTATGTTTTAATTCTTAACTATTAAATTTATATCATATTAAAATATAAGATTGGGATCATCCGACTTTAATATAATTTTGATAGGAGATGGTGGGATTGACTGTTCAATGTAGGTTTAATAACTGCAACTCTATCTGTGAAAATATAGTTCCCTTATTCACGCTAAATAAGAGCTGAACCTTTTTTTTAATACCAATCTTCTAAAAACAAATGGATGCTTAAAAATTAAAAGTGCCTTTAAGTTATCGGAGGTCATGTTAATAAACTTATTACTAATAATTTCCAAATTCATTCTAAAATCATGGTAGGTGAAAACGTTGATTCATAAAAATGCGAGTTGTAAAAATTATTATAGTGCTATAAATTTTCCGTTGAAAAATAAACCTTTTCAATGATCGATTTTCAAAGAGTCCTAACAACTTTAAAAATCAGAATATATCCGAATAAATTGATGGAATGTGTCAGGTAACTATTCTATTAATTAATATTGAAAAGAAAAAGAATATTCCAATACCTTCAAAAAATGGGTTTTTTCCGCCTTTCAACCACTGTGCGGCGCCTTGTGTAAAGGGCGGCGGCGGTTGAGACCTCTTCCATCCTCACTTCTCGCTTCCCAAAAGAAACCCCCTGTCCTATTCAGCAATTATATGGCGAAAAGTGAAAATACACTTATATGCAATAGGTTGTAAAACCAACAAAACCTTTTTCCAGTAAGTTCCACGCGCGTTTTATACTCGATAGGAAATTATCGAAATAAAGCATATATCCCCTGTTCTCGTATGACGCTTATATCGACGTTGGCAAAATTTGACGGACCAGCTGGAGGTTGATCAAATTTATATTTTCTTAATTTCCTTTGGTTTAAGAACTTTTTTTTTTCCAACAAAGTATAGATACATCGAAATTGTCGCTATCAGATGTCCACGTGTCCATTGGGACAGCGGAATCCTGAATCAGCTTAGGCGACGGTGGCATTTCGATATAGTAAGAACTCCGGCCAGTAATGGGGGTATTTAGTGCCGGATCAAGTATCTCGGCGGCAAATAAAGGGGAAAGAGCTACAAAATAATTCGTTTTTAGGAATAATATAGAGTTATTGATGCAAAGTAGAATTAGTTCCATTTTAGATCAATGAAAAACCATTGAAAAAAAAATCAAACTTTTTTCGTCTAAAATTTTAAAACTTATTAGTCAATAACAAGTATGCGACAAAAAGATCTAAATGAAAATCAGTTTAAATAGCATTAGTAATGTATATGTAAACGATTACTTTATAATGTTATAGAGAGTGATTGAGGAACACGATACGCAAACATTCACAAGCACTTCTAGAAAGGCGACCGCCATTACAGGTACCTGGGACGCTCAGGAGGCCCGAATTCGACACTTTTCGGGATTTCTCGGCCCCCGAAGGCCAGAGACCTTCGGTATCTCATCTTGAAACTCCTGAAGTCTAACGGAAACCATAGGAACTATTGCCACGGTCTTCCCGCCCGGTTTGAATACTCGTATTTCTGAGTTCAGGCCTCCAGAGAGGCCTGAGACCGTTAAAGGGTTAATTCAAGCTTAACCTGATTTTTTTTCCATTGCTATAAGATGATGGTTCAAAATTCAAAAAAGTCAAAAATTCTTTAAACAAAGTACCCCCTCCATTTGACCTATTTTGATGAAATTTTTGCTGTCACATCGCGGTATATACATACACCAAATACCCAATTTCCGGTCTGTGCGGTTAATAGTTTTTGAGCTTGTCTGTTCACACACACACACACACACATAGACCATTTCGCGGGACTTGGTTAAGGGGACCCCACTCAGGGGACCCCAAAACGTGTTTCCGTTGAAAACCGGAAGTCAAAATTTTTCACGATCGCAATGCTTTCCTTACTATATACTCGTGTGTATATATATATATATATATATATATATATATATATATATATATATATATATAGGTAAGCAAAGTAAAAAAAAATTAAAAATTTAGAAAATAATATAATATAACTAAATATTCTTACTATGAAAACATAAATGTTTCAGTTTTTATATAGGGCTACCTAAGTGAGAAAAAAAAAATCTGAAAATTTTGAAGTTTTAACCTTCTCTAAAATTACATAGTTAATTTCTCGGCAGCGTCAACGTAAATGTTGTTCGAAGTGCTGGCCTCTCGCTGCAATACACGCATCACATTGCGTACTCACAGATCGCACTGCATCTAAACATTGTTCTGCGGTGAGCTGGTTGCAAGCCATTCTGATGCGCTCGATGAGATGATCCCTAGTGCGGACGGGCTCTTGATATACATTTCCTTTCACGTATCCCCATACGAAGAAATATAGTGGAGTGAGGTCCGGAGACCGTGGAGGCCAAGGCACCTGCCCACCTCGTCCTATCCAGCGACCTGGGTAGTTTATGTCCAACCGGTCTCGCACGGCCATTCCGTAATGTGCAGGACAACCATCGAGTTGAAACCAGTTCTCAAGCCTTCTTTCCCAAGGGATATCTTCCAAAAGTGCCCGTAAATCATTCTCGAGGAATAGATAATAACTTTCAGCATTATGTCGAGCAGGTAAAAATACGGGACCTATTATACCATTATTACAAAGACCGACCCGCACGTTTGCAGAAAACTCATGCTGGTAGTGAAATTCTCTAACATGGCGGGGATTTTCATGTGCCCAAAGGTGATTATTTATTTGATTGTATATGTCGCACGTGTAAAAGTCGCTTTGTCCGTCCAGGTTACTTTCGAACTTAAGTTTACATCGCTTTGCAATTGTTCTTTGTACCAATAAAAAAAATTTAATCGGCGGGGATAATCAGCGGGTATTAAATTTTGTACCTTATGTACATGGTAAACATGCCTGCGGTCAACCATTAATGTACGCCAAATGGTTACCCTTGGTATGTCAAGAACTGAAGCAGCTTTCCGGACGCTTGTACCAGGGTTGGTACTGAAGTGCCGAAGTATCCTCTCCCTCCGCCTCAGGTCGGCTTCCATCAGAGCCTGCATACGGTTTCCACCACGATTACATGAGAGGGACCCAGTCTCTCGAAGCCTTCTGAAAGTGCTGGTAAGCAAGCATTATACTCCAAGCCGTCTGATTTTATAATTCTCTATGTAGTTGTTGAAAACTTCATATAGTTCCCGTGAAACAAATAATTTCCATAAAATGAACAGAACATCTTTAAGTATATAGCATTGGTCTGTCATTGAAGGCGTACTGCACATGCGTGAGCTCAACGTATTTTATGATTTGGCGGAAATTTTTCTTTTTTCTCCTGTATATGTTTACATGATGTTTTTCATATTTCATATTTAGCCATTTCTTATTTATAGGTGAAACGAGAGACAGATAATATCTCCACATAAACAAAAACAAAGGTAAAGATGTCACGCGGGAGACCCGGGTTCGACTCCCGGCGGAGCCAAATCTTTTCTCTTCAAAAAATTCACCCACAAATAAAGATTAGATTAATATATAATAATTTAAAATTGACGTATGTCTATAAATACCAAAAATTGGACAAAATTTGTCCACCTCCCACTACTACTCGCAAAAATTGCGAGATAGAGAGAGTAGGTATCAGTGAAGAGGAAGGATTAGCTCTACATGGGGCCGAGCTCTGTGGTGCAGTGGTTAGCATCCGCGCATGTCACGCGGGAGACCCGGGTTCGACTCCCGGCGAAGCCAAATCTTTTCTCTCCAAAAAATAAATTATGGAAAAATAATTTAAAAATGGTGGTCACCCACAAATTAAGATTAGATTAAAAACAAAGGTACTTTATAGGAAAACAAAAAAGGCCCCTTCCTAATTTATACCCCCTCAGAACATTTTAATAATGATAAAGCTTACCTGAAATTAAACAATACTTGATTCTCATAAAACATGACGAGTTTAATCAAAATCCTTAAAGCTATACTATAGAGAGACTCGAAAAAAACGTAAAAATGAGAAAAAAGTTATGAAATAAAGTGCCCCCTCCGGTTGATCAATTTCGATGAAATTTTTGCTGTCATATCTCGGGCACATAAATACATCAAATACCAAGTTTTACCAAAATCGTTTGGGGGGTTTTGAGAAAATCGAAAAAAACGGAAAAAGTTATGATAAAGTACCACTTCCGTTTGACTAATTTTGATGACATTTTTGCTGTCACCTCACGGGCATATACATGTACCAAATACCCAATTTCAGGTTCGTACGGTTTATAGTTATTGAGCTAGTCTGTTCACACACACATACACACACACACACACACACACACACACACACACACACACACACACACACACACACACACACACACACACACACACACACACACAAACACACACACACACACACACACACACACACACACACACACACACACACACAGATCATTTCGCAAGAATTGGTTATTTGGACTCAGAGAACCCCAAAACGTGTAATTCCGTTGAAAACCGGAAGTCGATATTTTTCACGATCCCAATACTTTCCCTTACTATATATAGGTAATTATATATTTTTCTTTTCTTTCTTATAGGTCAGTCAAAGTAAAAATTAAAAAAGTGAGGCTTAAACAAAGAATCACAAAAATACTTGACTAATTGTCTGTCATGTTCATAAATTGTTATTTCTAGCTATTCTTTTTCCTTTTTTAGCCGACTCTTTTAGTCTCAAGTCTTTAATTTTTCATTGCAAACAAGTTTATAATGTTGACGTAGTTTTCCTCTGTCTTTATAATTCTGTTAACAATTAGTGATTCTATGGTGTCCACACTACCACATCTCTTCAAACCCTTTTCCTACTTTTTTAACGCTTCCTATAAACATAAAATTATTTCTGAGAAGAAAAAAAAAAAAGGAAGAACAAATTTGAACATGCACTGGTGCCAGATTTATTTAAAACAAGTTAACAAATCAATTTCAAAATATACACATAACAAAGATAAATACATTCATAGGGACAATCATATTTCACAATTACTGAATATACATCAAATAAAAATAATTACAGTCAATCATAAATGCAACAGACACATTTTTTTTTTTCCCCCAACATTCATACATTCATACAAAATAATTTAATTCTATAATATATTTGGACCTGACAAGAAGAAAACCACTAATTTTATATTATTACCTTTGTACTTACAATAACTAGCATTAATTCGGTTTAGTGTGGCAATCAAAACGATTACTGTACATAATTATATAAATACAATTATATAAAATATATATACAATACACTTATGTCAGTAATATAATACCATATATTACTAATATAATTAGAAGTTCTCTTAAAATGACTTTGAATATTGCCAAAATATTGTTTGTTTTTTTAACCAAAGTAACTAAATTTTGACAAAAAATAAAACTAGTGGAATCGTCATAATTAAATGCTTGTTAAAATAAATCGAAGTAGTAAGTACGAAAAGTAGGGTGGGCCTTGCTCTTAATGGACTCAGCCGTATCGGGGGCGCCTTCTGGGGCCTCAGATACCCAACTACACTTACTATTTACAAAGGAGTGGTTTTGGGTATACTGAGGTACGCGTCCCCAGCATGGTACAGAAGTCTCTCGCAGAGACAGCGGTGCAAATTGGCGTCTGTTCAGCGGATGGCTCTGCTACGGGTCACCAGATCTTACCGGACAGTGTCTCACGAGGCGGTGCAGGTCTTGGCAGGAGGAATTCCTCTCGACCTCCTGCTAAGAGAAGATTTTTACAGATATCTTGTTAAAAGACAAGGCTTGGCGGATCTACCAGAAAACATCCGAGTGAGAATAGCAGATGAGCCCAGCAAATGGAAGAGGATCCTGCGGGAGGATACACTAGAGGAATGGAACCGACGGTGGACGACCTCTCAAAAGGGGACTACCTTGAGAAAATACTTCCCCACTGTCGGATCACGATTAGAAGCAGCTTGGATCCTCCCGGACTATTGGATCTCACAGATTCTCACGGGGCATGGGGGTTTCCGAGCGAAGCTCGCAGACCACGGTATAAATATCAATCTCCTGTGCCCAAGTTGCGGAGTGCCGGAGACCGCCGAGCATATCGTACTTTCTTGTACCGCCTGTGAGGCACTGAGGGCCAAGCTAATGAGGGAGACAGGACTCTACGCTATGACGGAGAGCGATCTCCCTCAGCTCGTCACGGAGGACAGCCTCATGAGGACATCCTCATTTTAAGTCCTTCATCTACGGGTGGAAGGAAGTCCTTGGACCAGCCCACTTCACTCTGGGAAGAAGAGGAGTTGCACGTGGGAGACCACAGGAATGAGGCTCAATTGAAGAGAGACTAAAGAAACGAAGAAATGAACTATTGTTTCTATTGCAGCGGTGGGTTGTTAGGTATGCCTACCACCCCACAACTGCAAACGCCCGTATTGCCTTAAAGGCAGGGGAGGGTTGTTAAATAAATAAATAAATATAAATAGTCATTAAATAAATATAAATAGTTTGAGGAATGTCTTTATTTCATTTAATTTCTTAACCCAGCATTCTAGCGTCCAACTTTAACATGGATGGTCGCACGTGAGAATTTCTCTCACAACAATCACTACTTTTTTTTTCATTTTAATCACACGTTAGTTTAACTTTTAACAATAAAGCTGTACTTACAAAAGGGTCAATTATTAGTACAAATTATGAAATCTTGAAAAAACTTTTTTATTAAGAGGATAAAAAAACTATAATCATTCAAAACTACTGTTTAACATTTTTTAAAAAAAGTAAAAAAATTAAATGCATATAGAAACTGTATAATCGTAAAGCCAAATTAATACTACAAGCATTTAGTTTAATTAACAATAGTGATTATAATGTTCAATTAGAAATACAATGTACATTGGAACTTCCAAGTTCGAATATAAAGTAGACAGAAACTTCTACTAGAAAACTATTCTTTAGTGTAGTCATTGAGTCATTTTTCCCTCTTAAAGAAAACATTTGACAACACTGACAGTCGCGCGTGAGAGAATCTCTCATGAGATCGGATTGAGCGGAGTAGAAGGAAGCTGGAGCAGATATAAGGCTTGGTATTGGAGCGGGGAGAGTTCAGGGAGGGCCGTGAGACTGTGAACTACAGATAGTAAGGAGGGGAGGTTTTCAGAAGCACCAAGAGCCGTTTCCCGCCAAAAAAAAACAAAATATGTGAGATAAATACTCACGCAGCGACCAATGACGGGTTAAAATTGATTATAATATGGTTTCTTTCAAGTTAATAAATAATAATAATATTTTTTATAATAATATGTTTTCTTTCAAGTTCAAAAATAAAAAAAGAAAGTATGTATTTGCTTACCTTTAAAATTTTTTAAATAACAGATGATAAGAGGCTATAAAGTAACTTTTTTTCTATATATTGTGACATATAAACAAATAAAAACTATTATATTTCTATGTTGTATATGGTGCATACAATTTTTTTCCGAATGTTTATTGCAAATGTTCCTTTTACAAATTCCACAGTTTTGCTTACTTTTTGATTCACTGTTTTACTTCTGTCGTTTTGAGTTGGCTTCCTTTATACATATGTAGCATCGTTTCTCCCCCAATTGCATACTTGTGTTCGTTTGATCAGATGACAGGGAATGTCCCAAATTTTATGACATAGCATTCGGTGTGTGTCTCTGAAGTCCGCTGAGGTTTTGGCTCCTTTCTTGAACTCAGGGCTTTTCAAGTGAGACAGCAACCTCATAAAAAAATAATTCTTGTCTGTCCGACTTATTTTGTTTCCACGTTGGCTGTCTCATTGTAACGATTTATATCCATTGAGCATGCACACCACTCCTCAGTTTCCCTCGGACTTAGCCAACGGGGGGATCCCGCAAGTCTGTTCGGCCCTTGAAATGTATTAACTACGGCATAAAAAAAAAAAATGTAAATTATTTTTTTCAAAAAAAATTAAATTAAAAATTTAGAGAATAATAAAATAATTATTATCTCAAAAGCATTGCCGGTAGCCGCCTCATCAATCGATCAATGAATACTGAAATGCACTGACTCACTAAGTGCCCTCAAAGCCCTCCACAATGTTTTCTCGCGTAACCCTCTTGTTCAGGATATCCACCATACTCTTAAACAATTGGAAGAAGCATCTAAAAAGATCACATTTTTCTGGGTTCCTAGTCACTCTGGGATCACAGGAAACGAGGAAGTAGATATAACAGCGACAGAAGCTCATGCACTAGAAGAAATAACAAGCTGCTATATCTCTCCATCCGATCTGTTCAAGCCGATATATGGAAAGATTCAAAGCGAATGGCAACAATCCTGGACCGCGCTGGAAAATAATAAACTGAGAAAGATAAAACCGACCGCAGTTTCATAATCTGCACTAGTTTTCTGTCAAACACAATTTTTTTTTAAAATATTTAAATACCATATTTGGTTGGGGAGATTTCGGCGTTTAAAAATCTTGAAGGCTCCAGGAATCCCCCCACCCCCCCCCTTGGCCATCCTAGGGTTAAGTGACATAGGATATTTTTATTTTCATTAAATAAAAATTGTTAACCCACCTAAGTGTTACAATATTATTGAAAGTTCCATCGTTTATTTTAGTTTGGTATTAACTTCTTCTGATTTCCAAGATCTTATTATACATTGAAAACGTCAGTTAATTGGTGTAACTGCTAACAGTTGTACTTAGTTGTGCTGTGGAAGCTACCCAATCATATCGGATATAGCAGAGGACTTGGAAACATGAGATAGGATTGAGAGAGCATTAACAGAGCCGGGACCTACAGTTGCCGGAATTAGATAGTTATCAGATAAATAGCACCCCCCCCCCTTCCAATTCCATCTGAGTCTTCTCAAGATATTTAAAGGGATCACATTGCACTTCTCACTAATTGAAAAGGAATCCATGCTTTCGTCTTCAATAAATCCTAGCTACATATAAGTGTTCCATGTAGTCCATCCAATCCAAGGGAGTGATTGTAATTGGAATTCACGGGACTCGATTCTGTTTCCGTCTTAGTCGGAATCTAACTCTCTCAGACTTTAAATATAATAAGGACTTTAATATATATATATATATATATATATATATATATATATATATATATATGGGTGATTCTCATTTTAGGGCCAAGTTTTAGTCCATTACAACTTTAACCCCTTAACGGGCACATTTCGCTGTTATAGTTAGAAGCAAATTGGTATTGTATATAATTCCCAGGGGACCTCAAATGACCAGTTTTGAAATCATTTTGAAAAAAAAAATGTTTGTCGGAAGTTATGGGTGATTGCCTGTCTAGAGGCTTGTGCGCACACAGGGTATGCAAAATGCAAACCCGCAATGCTGCAAGGCGCACAGTGGTTGAAAATCGACTATTTTCGGAAAAAAAAACCTTGTCAAACCCGATCTGTGAGCCGCAAAAAAATAAAGTAGATATTATCATAACCACGATTGAATTTCCTATAAAATGTATAGGTTCGAGCCCCGCTTAACCGGCTATTCGGATTAACCGGCAGTGTAAGGAAAATAGAAAAAAAATTATACATCAATTTTCGACTCGAAATCGGCTAGTTTAAACACTTTTGCTGTTTTATGCTAGTAATATCATTGATAGTACTTGCAATATAATTTTATTTCATGAAAACACTCAAGTTAGGTAAAAACAAAAAAAAAAAAAATCATACATAGGAAATATCAATTATTTTGTCGTTATGTTTTAATTCTTAACTATTAAATTTATATCATATTAAAATATAAGATTGGGATCATCCGACTTTAATATAATTTTGATAGGAGATGGTGGGATTGACTGTTCAATGTAGGTTTAATAACTGCAACTCTATCTGTGAAAATATAGTTCCCTTATTCACGCTAAATAAGAGCTGAACCTTTTTTTTAATACCAATCTTCTAAAAACAAATGGATGCTTAAAAATTAAAAGTGCCTTTAAGTTATCGGAGGTCATGTTAATAAACTTATTACTAATAATTTCCAAATTCATTCTAAAATCATGGTAGGTGAAAACGTTGATTCATAAAAATGCGAGTTGTAAAAATTATTATAGTGCTATAAATTTTCCGTTGAAAAATAAACCTTTTCAATGATCGATTTTCAAAGAGTCCTAACAACTTTAAAAATCAGAATATATCCGAATAAATTGATGGAATGTGTCAGGTAACTATTCTATTAATTAATATTGAAAAGAAAAAGAATATTCCAATACCTTCAAAAAATGGGTTTTTTCCGCCTTTCAACCACTGTGCGGCGCCTTGTGTAAAGGGCGGCGGCGGTTGAGACCTCTTCCATCCTCACTTCTCGCTTCCCAAAAGAAACCCCCTGTCCTATTCAGCAATTATATGGCGAAAAGTGAAAATACACTTATATGCAATAGGTTGTAAAACCAACAAAACCTTTTTCCAGTAAGTTCCACGCGCGTTTTATACTCGATAGGAAATTATCGAAATAAAGCATATATCCCCTGTTCTCGTATGACGCTTATATCGACGTTGGCAAAATTTGACGGACCAGCTGGAGGTTGATCAAATTTATATTTTCTTAATTTCCTTTGGTTTAAGAACTTTTTTTTTTCCAACAAAGTATAGATACATCGAAATTGTCGCTATCAGATGTCCACGTGTCCATTGGGACAGCGGAATCCTGAATCAGCTTAGGCGACGGTGGCATTTCGATATAGTAAGAACTCCGGCCAGTAATGGGGGTATTTAGTGCCGGATCAAGTATCTCGGCGGCAAATAAAGGGGAAAGAGCTACAAAATAATTCGTTTTTAGGAATAATATAGAGTTATTGATGCAAAGTAGAATTAGTTCCATTT
The DNA here is from genome assembly GCA_911387785.2 of Aelia acuminata. Classification (NCBI taxonomy): domain Eukaryota; kingdom Metazoa; phylum Arthropoda; class Insecta; order Hemiptera; family Pentatomidae; genus Aelia; species Aelia acuminata. The sequence goes on from OU426982.1 coordinate 15,795,094, forward strand.
TAGATCAATGAAAAACCATTGAAAAAAAAATCAAACTTTTTTCGTCTAAAATTTTAAAACTTATTAGTCAATAACAAGTATGCGACAAAAAGATCTAAATGAAAATCAGTTTAAATAGCATTAGTAATGTATATGTAAACGATTACTTTATAATGTTATAGAGAGTGATTGAGGAACACGATACGCAAACATTCACAAGCACTTCTAGAAAGGCGACCGCCATTACAGGTACCTGGGACGCTCAGGAGGCCCGAATTCGACACTTTTCGGGATTTCTCGGCCCCCGAAGGCCAGAGACCTTCGGTATCTCATCTTGAAACTCCTGAAGTCTAACGGAAACCATAGGAACTATTGCCACGGTCTTCCCGCCCGGTTTGAATACTCGTATTTCTGAGTTCAGGCCTCCAGAGAGGCCTGAGACCGTTAAAGGGTTAATTCAAGCTTAACCTGATTTTTTTTCCATTGCTATAAGATGATGGTATATTTCTTCATAAAAAAAAATAATTTAAAAAAAAAAAAATCTGGTGCGATGCACGCAACACACAACTTTCACTTACCAACTTACTTAGATTATAAATTGACATGTTTTTCTAATTTCCATAAATAATATAAAAAAGATTACTCGATTTTGATTAAAAATGATTAATTTAATCAAAATTATTATAGCCGTTTTTGAGATATTCGAAAAAAATGTAAAAATTGGAAAAAAAGTTATGAAATAAAGAGCCCCCAGGGTTTGACCAATTTTGATGAAATTTTGACTGTCACATCGCGGGCATATATATACACCAAATACCGAGTTTGGTCAAAATCGTTAAAGCCGTTTTTGAGTAAACAAAAAACACGTGATAATGAGACAACATTTATTAGGTAAAGTCCCTCTCCGTTTAACTAATTTTGATGAAATTTCGGCTGTCCGTTCCTGGTCATATACATGCATAGAATAAAATAGAGAATAGAATAGAAAAGTCCTTTATTTAAAAAACAAAAAAGTATTTACGAAACTATATACATATCTAAGGACAAATTTTGACATGACTTACGCCGTCTGCCAGGAGTCCTGAAAATAATAATACATTCATAGAGAATAAAGAAAATATTTACAATCTTAAGAGTATTCAGATAACAATAATCTTCTGTATCTTATTGCTTCTTTAACATAAAAGTAAATGTCATTTAGTTTATTTTTGTTAAACAATACTATTAACTCTTCTTTATCGATCAATATTTTTCCAAAATATTTCAACCTGATGTAATTAAAAATTGGGCATACTCCAATAAAATGCACCATGTCTTCTATTTCATTTTTGTTACAAATGACACAAAAATAACTTACTCCATCTACCCATGGTTTGTAATTTAGGTCTAACAGTTCTCCTTTTACTTTAAATATTATTTTTATTAAATCTAAACTTTTAACGTCACTTATGTACGATATTGAACTGGGTAATAAATCTTTATAGAGTATATGATAGTCAGATTGTTGGGCTGCGGCTAAACAATCACTTTTAAACTGCTCTTGAAAGAGACCGATGATTTTATTAGTTTGTTTCTGTCACCTCTCAACTGAAATAAAACAGGGGTCTAAATCAGTACCAAGGCGATAAGCTAGTGCAATCCACTCAGCGAACCACGAACATTTACTTTTTACTATTTCATTTGCAATTATTTTAGGAAATCTATAGTCCGGCAAACAAAATATTTTTAAAATATATTTAAAAAGCATTTTAAGAGTAGTGATGAAAATGGGGTCTAATTGCGTCTCTAAGTAAATTTGATAGTTTGGTGTATTGTTGGGAAGCGAAAATATTTTTTTAATAAAGAATTTCAACACCCTTTCAATTTCCTCAAACTTATAGTAGCCCCATATCTTGCTTCCATAAACCAAGTTTAATCAGAATCGTTAGGGCCGATTTTGAGAAAATCGAAAAAACCCTAAGAAGTAGACAAAATTCTTTAAATAAAGTACCCCCTCCATTTGACCTATTTTGATGAAATTTTTGCTGTCACATCGCGGTATATACATACACCAAATACCCAATTTCCGGTCTGTGCGGTTAATAGTTTTTGAGCTTGTCTGTTCACACACACACACACACACATAGACCATTTCGCGGGACTTGGTTAAGGGGACCCCACTCAGGGGACCCCAAAACGTGTTTCCGTTGAAAACCGGAAGTCAAAATTTTTCACGATCGCAATGCTTTCCTTACTATATACTCGTGTGTATATATATATATATATATATATATATATATATATATATATATATATATATATATAGGTAAGCAAAGTAAAAAAAAATTAAAAATTTAGAAAATAATATAATATAACTAAATATTCTTACTATGAAAACATAAATGTTTCAGTTTTTATATAGGGCTACCTAAGTGAGAAAAAAAAAATCTGAAAATTTTGAAGTTTTAACCTTCTCTAAAATTACATAGTTAATTTCTCGGCAGCGTCAACGTAAATGTTGTTCGAAGTGCTGGCCTCTCGCTGCAATACACGCATCACATTGCGTACTCACAGATCGCACTGCATCTAAACATTGTTCTGCGGTGAGCTGGTTGCAAGCCATTCTGATGCGCTCGATGAGATGATCCCTAGTGCGGACGGGCTCTTGATATACATTTCCTTTCACGTATCCCCATACGAAGAAATATAGTGGAGTGAGGTCCGGAGACCGTGGAGGCCAAGGCACCTGCCCACCTCGTCCTATCCAGCGACCTGGGTAGTTTATGTCCAACCGGTCTCGCACGGCCATTCCGTAATGTGCAGGACAACCATCGAGTTGAAACCAGTTCTCAAGCCTTCTTTCCCAAGGGATATCTTCCAAAAGTGCCCGTAAATCATTCTCGAGGAATAGATAATAACTTTCAGCATTATGTCGAGCAGGTAAAAATACGGGACCTATTATACCATTATTACAAAGACCGACCCGCACGTTTGCAGAAAACTCATGCTGGTAGTGAAATTCTCTAACATGGCGGGGATTTTCATGTGCCCAAAGGTGATTATTTATTTGATTGTATATGTCGCACGTGTAAAAGTCGCTTTGTCCGTCCAGGTTACTTTCGAACTTAAGTTTACATCGCTTTGCAATTGTTCTTTGTACCAATAAAAAAAATTTAATCGGCGGGGATAATCAGCGGGTATTAAATTTTGTACCTTATGTACATGGTAAACATGCCTGCGGTCAACCATTAATGTACGCCAAATGGTTACCCTTGGTATGTCAAGAACTGAAGCAGCTTTCCGGACGCTTGTACCAGGGTTGGTACTGAAGTGCCGAAGTATCCTCTCCCTCCGCCTCAGGTCGGCTTCCATCAGAGCCTGCATACGGTTTCCACCACGATTACATGAGAGGGACCCAGTCTCTCGAAGCCTTCTGAAAGTGCTGGTAAGCAAGCATTATACTCCAAGCCGTCTGATTTTATAATTCTCTATGTAGTTGTTGAAAACTTCATATAGTTCCCGTGAAACAAATAATTTCCATAAAATGAACAGAACATCTTTAAGTATATAGCATTGGTCTGTCATTGAAGGCGTACTGCACATGCGTGAGCTCAACGTATTTTATGATTTGGCGGAAATTTTTCTTTTTTCTCCTGTATATGTTTACATGATGTTTTTCATATTTCATATTTAGCCATTTCTTATTTATAGGTGAAACGAGAGACAGATAATATCTCCACATAAACAAAAACAAAGGTAAAGATGTCACGCGGGAGACCCGGGTTCGACTCCCGGCGGAGCCAAATCTTTTCTCTTCAAAAAATTCACCCACAAATAAAGATTAGATTAATATATAATAATTTAAAATTGACGTATGTCTATAAATACCAAAAATTGGACAAAATTTGTCCACCTCCCACTACTACTCGCAAAAATTGCGAGATAGAGAGAGTAGGTATCAGTGAAGAGGAAGGATTAGCTCTACATGGGGCCGAGCTCTGTGGTGCAGTGGTTAGCATCCGCGCATGTCACGCGGGAGACCCGGGTTCGACTCCCGGCGAAGCCAAATCTTTTCTCTCCAAAAAATAAATTATGGAAAAATAATTTAAAAATGGTGGTCACCCACAAATTAAGATTAGATTAAAAACAAAGGTACTTTATAGGAAAACAAAAAAGGCCCCTTCCTAATTTATACCCCCTCAGAACATTTTAATAATGATAAAGCTTACCTGAAATTAAACAATACTTGATTCTCATAAAACATGACGAGTTTAATCAAAATCCTTAAAGCTATACTATAGAGAGACTCGAAAAAAACGTAAAAATGAGAAAAAAGTTATGAAATAAAGTGCCCCCTCCGGTTGATCAATTTCGATGAAATTTTTGCTGTCATATCTCGGGCACATAAATACATCAAATACCAAGTTTTACCAAAATCGTTTGGGGGGTTTTGAGAAAATCGAAAAAAACGGAAAAAGTTATGATAAAGTACCACTTCCGTTTGACTAATTTTGATGACATTTTTGCTGTCACCTCACGGGCATATACATGTACCAAATACCCAATTTCAGGTTCGTACGGTTTATAGTTATTGAGCTAGTCTGTTCACACACACATACACACACACACACACACACACACACACACACACACACACACACACACACACACACACACACACACAAACACACACACACACACACACACACACACACACAGATCATTTCGCAAGAATTGGTTATTTGGACTCAGAGAACCCCAAAACGTGTAATTCCGTTGAAAACCGGAAGTCGATATTTTTCACGATCCCAATACTTTCCCTTACTATATATAGGTAATTATATATTTTTCTTTTCTTTCTTATAGGTCAGTCAAAGTAAAAATTAAAAAAGTGAGGCTTAAACAAAGAATCACAAAAATACTTGACTAATTGTCTGTCATGTTCATAAATTGTTATTTCTAGCTATTCTTTTTCCTTTTTTAGCCGACTCTTTTAGTCTCAAGTCTTTAATTTTTCATTGCAAACAAGTTTATAATGTTGACGTAGTTTTCCTCTGTCTTTATAATTCTGTTAACAATTAGTGATTCTATGGTGTCCACACTACCACATCTCTTCAAACCCTTTTCCTACTTTTTTAACGCTTCCTATAAACATAAAATTATTTCTGAGAAGAAAAAAAAAAAAGGAAGAACAAATTTGAACATGCACTGGTGCCAGATTTATTTAAAACAAGTTAACAAATCAATTTCAAAATATACACATAACAAAGATAAATACATTCATAGGGACAATCATATTTCACAATTACTGAATATACATCAAATAAAAATAATTACAGTCAATCATAAATGCAACAGACACATTTTTTTTTTTCCCCCAACATTCATACATTCATACAAAATAATTTAATTCTATAATATATTTGGACCTGACAAGAAGAAAACCACTAATTTTATTTAATCTAATCTTAATTTGTGGCTGACCACCATTTTTAAATTGTTTTTAAATAATTTATTTTTTGAAGAGAAAAGATTTGGCTCCGCCGGGAGTCGAACCCGGGTCTCCTGCGTTACATGCGAGGATCAGTGAAGAGGAAGGATTTGCTCTGCCTTGAGCCGAGCTCTGTGGTGTAGCGGTTAGCATCCTCGCATGTAACGCAGGAGACCCGGGTTCGACTCCCGGCGGAGCCAAATCTTTTCTCTTCAAAAAATAAATTATTTAAAACACTAATTTTATATTATTACCTTTGTACTTACAATAACTAGCATTAATTCGGTTTAGTGTGGCAATCAAAACGATTACTGTACATAATTATATAAATACAATTATATAAAATATATATACAATACACTTATGTCAGTAATATAATACCATATATTACTAATATAATTAGAAGTTCTCTTAAAATGACTTTGAATATTGCCAAAATATTGTTTGTTTTTTTAACCAAAGTAACTAAATTTTGACAAAAAATAAAACTAGTGGAATCGTCATAATTAAATGCTTGTTAAAATAAATCGAAAAAAGATTATACACAATCACCAATGGAATAGTTATGGACGTTAAATCAGTTGTAAGAAAATAAATTAATTCATTCAAACATTTTTTGTAAGCATGAAGAACAATCATCAATAATGAACCAGTACATTCCGAGGTAAGACTGTTTTTTATAATTTAAGTCTTCAATACAACTCATCATTATGTACAATAAACATGTTCTTAATGATGAATTGAGTACAAATTGTAACGTGAAACAGAAAACATATGATTGGAAAGAGTTCTAGAATTTTCGTTGGAACAAACTGTTCCAGTACCTGTGACGTTCGAGAGACTTCTACGCTATTCTGGAACCTTCTAGACTGTTTTAATTCAGACTAAATATTAGGAGCGATGTACTGGAGGGTTAGTCTTGCTCTGAAGCTCGAATTATTTGGTTATTTTTGTGTTACTGTATCGTTACAAGTTGATACTTTTTGTAACCTTATTAACTTATTGTTAATTATTTCAGTTTTTATTTTTGTTTGACATTGTTAATAATTGTTTTTGTATAGTAAAAATATTTATAAAACACATAAAGTGAAAACAAGTGCGCATAAAGTGTTACAATATGTTATTTTTATTTTTACTATTTATTTAAAAAAATCAATTTTAAATCATTTTATTGTATTATAAGCAATAAAGGTCAGGCCACACATGTCCGCACCGCATCCGCACCGCAGCACGGATCTGATTCATTTACGAAGGATAGATAGTAACGCACGCGGATGCGGATGCGGCGCGGACATGTGTGGCCTGACCTTTACACAATTAATAAAGATACAGTCAGTGCAGAAAGTATTCGAACAGTCTGGGTAATATGTAATTTTAATCGTTTTTATAGGTTATATTCAGAATATTTTTAATTTAACTTAAATATTACCTTTAGTTATGCCTTAAGGTCAGGCCACACATGTCCGCACCGCATCCGCATCCGCATCCGCGTATGTGAACGGTTACTATCTATCCATCGTAAATTAATCAGATCCGTGCTGCGGTGCGGACATGTGTGGTCTGACCTTAAAATATACATTTGACAATTGTTATTTAATATTATCCTTAAATTTATGTAATCCGAATTCAGAGAACCCCTAATTTTTATATCATATATAAATTCATATGCTGAGACCTTCTTATAAGCGGATATTGTTATATTCTTTATTTTTTCTAATGAATGCGTAGTTAACCTTAAAATAACATAAAAACATTTCTGGTATTGATTTCTTTTAACGAACCAAAATCACAAATTGTCGAAATAGGTTTGAAAAACGTTCCGGCATTTAAAAAGATGAGACAGCTCTAGATTCACAAAATCTTGAAATATTAAAAAAAATATATATTTAAAAAGTTAAATTGGTACATTTATTTTATTTTACACGACAATTTTTATTTTATTTTTTTTTTGTTGCAAGAGAATACAAAATTATACTTCATTCATTTTTATCATTCTAATATCATCCTAAATGATTAATATAATAAATTCTACACATATTAAGGTCTGGTCACTCATAACCACAGCACGGGCGTGAATCGGATCTGGGCATGTGTGACCGGTTACTATTTATCCTTCGTATTTGAATCAGATCCGACTCACGGCCGTGCTGCGGTTATGTGTGACCAGACCTTCATTATTTTCACTCGTGACTTAAACTAGGCATATTTTTGAAACCGACTAAAATTCGTCTGGTGTCTCAGACACTTTTTATTAATTTGTATCCTTTTTATTATGTTTAATAATCATCTTTATAAGATTTTTAATTGATTATAATGAATGTTTACATCTAAAAGTATTGATTAATTTATGATTAAAAAAAGGGAGGTAACTCGTAACCGTTGTCGATTAAAATTTAAATTAATTTTTGAATATATAAAAAAAAATTAAACTTTTAATATAAAGCTCTCAAGAAAAACATAAAATAGTAAAAATGTATCAATGAGTATATGTTAAAATCGCGTAAATATACATATTTTTCTTCAGAAGTGAAAGCATCGCGTTCACTTGATCATTAAAATTGGCAAAAACAATTGCAGAAAATTTTGCCAATAATGAACGAAAAATTGTTTGTTCCACGAAAATGTGGCATTTTTCCATGGTCGCTATGTCATTTTCGATACATACATTTAGCTTACACAAGGCCTAAAATTTATAAGTTATATGAAATGCCAGTGAAGAGATATGTTATTGTACAAATGCAAATGTGGCCCGGTCAAACGAAACGTAACTAATCTTAATGAAATGTGCAGTGAAAGTATCTGTGATTTTGCAAATCACAACAAATTCGTTCGATTTTTAAAAATGCTACCATTCCATGAATTAGTGAAACAAATGTAACTCGTTATCAGAAGAGATGCATATTTTATGATTATAAACAAATTGCACTACTGATAAGAGAAAATATGGTCTGTAACATCAATTTGTGATGCTGGATCATTAAAACATAATGATATATTAAAATTTCGATTGCTGGAATGGCGAAAGGAAAGAAGCCAACTAAGCATTTCCTGGACAGATTTCTGTTAATTTATATTTACAAAAGTACATATTTGATAAGAAAAACGGGGTTACCTTTTGTGTAGTGGTTAGCATAGCATCCTACAATATTAAAGGTCGCGGGTTCGCGTCCCTAGGTGGCTCCAGGATTTTCAGTGGGAGTAAAAAATCCTTGGCTTTGATAGGACATAAAACATCATTTTGTGAGGCTGGATCATTAAACCATAATGATATATTAAAATTTCGAATGCTGGAATGGCAAATGGAAAGAAGCCAATTAAGCATTTCCAGGACAGATTTTTTGTTAATTTATATTTACAAAAGTACATATTTGATAAGAAAAACGGGTTTACCTTTTGTGTAGTGGTTAGCATAGAAACCTACAATACTAAAAGTCGCGGGTTCGTTTCCCGAAGTGGCCCCAGGATTTTTCAATGGGAGTGAAAAATCCTTGGCTATGATAGAACATAAAATATAATTTTGTGGGGCTGGATCATTAAAACATAATGATATATTAAAATTTCGAATGCTGGAATGGCGAATGGAAAGAAGCCAATTAAGCATTTCCTGGACAGATTTTTTGTTAATTTATATTTACAAAATTACATATTTAAAGAGAAAAAAAGTTTCTTTTGTGTAGTGGTTAGCATAGCAACCTAAAATACTAAGGGTCGTGGGTTCGCGTCCCAAGGTGGCCCGAGGATTTTTCAATGGGAGTAAAAAATCCTTGGCAATGATAGGACATAAAATGCAGTTCCCGAGCCTATACTATGTCTGGTGCTGGTTAAAGATACTTATCCTAATTGTATCAGGATAGACAAAATTTAGCATGTAGCATCGTCCGATTAGCCTTAGTAGCATAGACGGACGTTAAAAACCAATGAAAAATAAATTGAATATATGTATTCATAATTATTTTTAAACATTAACCGTATTAATATTTTACAGTGCCTTGTTTTCCATTCCATTCCTTCAATATTTCAATAATATAATCAATAATCAATATATTTCAATAATAGTTGTCCATACTTTATATTAGTGAAAGATTAAAAATACATACATCACAGCAAATAATGGAATCATGCAAAACTTGCCAATTTTTGCTTGATTCCATTATTTGCACTGGATCAATCGGATTTGATCAATTGATTTTTTTTAAGCCAAAAAAAAAAGAAGGAAAAAAATAGAAATTACTTATGCAAAAATTAGATGATAGTATTCATCATGTGGGAACATAAATCTCTCTTCAGTAAAATAAAATTTGAAAACACATAATTTTGTCATATCAGAGTTAAACAGAGCCTAAATGATACTTACTATTTCTCATTAAAGTTTATAAATATGGAGATTTAGTTTTTTTGCAATACCGAGCCGCATAGATATCATGCATACATATTATTTGTTATAATATACTAAATTATACGATTTTCACAGTAAATATTGAAACAGTACAGTCTTATTGCATAAAAAACATGCAATTCGTACAAAGAACATTAATATGCAATATTTTCACATACTCTTGTATATATTTATACAAGAATGTATAATATGTACAGATATATATATATATAAATACGCAAGAAGAGGCACTTTGGAGCGTGGTGTAGGTGAGACTAAAAGCAGTAGGTGCGAGAATGGTCCTCACACCTAGGCGATTGTCAGCCGTAGTAGTATTGCGAGTTGGGGGCCGCTAGGCTGCGTGGCATGTCCATAGCAGAGTACCGCACAACCTTCAGCAAAAATTGAGGATAGAACAGTGTCTTTAGAAACAATTTTATAAATAATAGCAAGATTTATTGTTTTATATAAGGGCATATCGCTCATACCTTTCAATAACGTCATATTTCAAAAAACCATGATTTTTCAGGAAAGTGGATCAATGCTTAAAAAGGTAATGAAATTTTTTTCAGTATATATATATATATATATATATATATATATATATATATAGTTAAAGGCGACACAGAGTCTGTTTTGGTAAACAATTCTAAGAACAATATGCAGCTGCAGCCGGCAGGTGTTACACACGTGCACTAGTAAACAATTCTAGGAAATAGATATCAAATTATATATAAGTCCTCTCCTCTCCTCTCTCCCCTCCTGTTGTTCTTAATACTCTCTCTAGTCTCGTCTTAGACAGTATCACTGTTAGCCTAATTTTCTCTATTGTGTAATCATTCATAATAAAGTTGCTTTTTTTAAAAAAGCTGTAGATCTTTTGGACACATTTAACTGGCGCCCGTTAACAGGTACTTGGGCAGATTCGCGGATATTACAGTAACTTTGCGGAGCTTTATTCGAGTGCAAGACCGAAGTAAGGCAGCAAGACCACTACTCTACGTCCTGAGGAAGATTCGCCACTGCGTGTACAGGTACAGCAAGCGTTCTCCACGACTACGAGGTATCCAGTATTCTGTATATTCTTCAATATTTAACCCAAGTGGAACATATTATGTTAAATCCATTGGATCTTCAAATAACTTTCATTCACTGAAGATTATTGCAATTAGAAATTTAAGCTAGCATAATTATAATTTAAGTTTAATTTCATTATTTACTTTATTTTATATCTTAAGTTTATATTTTATATTTAAACATTTAATTATATGTCTAATCTAACTGAAAGACTAAATCAACTTAGACAAATAACAGTTTCTACCCCTCTTACTCGCGAAAATTTGGATCAAATTTTATTAGAACAACCAACGATGACTAACATGGAAATAAAAGATCATGATTTTAAATTAATTCCCGAATATAATGGTGATCCATTGCTTTTAGTTGATTTTATTAGGAATGCAAATTTTATTTACGAATTATATTGCAAAGAAGATAATTCATTTAGATCGGTCAATCATTCAAAATTAATATTAACTTTATTAACCAAATTAAAAGGTAAGGCGAAAGTTGCCACTTATGATAAAGAATTTAATAGTGTGAAAGAAATTGTACAATTTTTAAAGCGAAAATATCAGGACACTAGGACACGTGAACAATTAATAGCCGAAATCCTTAATACAAAATCTTATGCGAATGAAAATCCGATAGAATACATCGACAGACTAAGTAAAAAGAGATGCGACTTATACGCTAGAGTTTACGCGGACCCGGAAATTGACGACAAAACATCAGAAATGGCTCGTTACGATAGACAAATATCTCACCACGCTATACATAATCTAAATCCTCAACTAACGGACTTCATATATCACATAAAATTCGACACCTTAGAGGACATTGACGAAATACTACGCAATTCCGCATCACATATAGTACATCGACTATACGGACATACTCAAAGAAAAGAAAGACATCAACAACCATCACATTATAAAGGAAAACATTACGACCCGAATTTTAAATTTAATAAATTTACACCGAACAGACAATACGAACAGAGAATTAATTCGCATCAACAAAATTTTAATAATAATCAAAATTATAGGCATCAAAATTATAATAATCCAAATTATAATAATCCAAATTATAATAGTCAAAATTATTATAACTATAAACCGATACATAATCGACAATGGGATCCCCAGGACCAACACCGTTTCTTTAACAAACCATCGTCAGGTCAATTGAGACAAAATACTACTCAACCCCCACCAGAAAAGTTGGGAGACTCGCAAACAGTATCCATGCGTACCGTATCTAATCGCGTCCATTCAGTCGATCAAGACAAGGACGAAACAATTCAAAAACTTACGGACAAATTAGTTACATTGGAAACTAAGTTTGAACATTTTTTAGAACAAGGCCAAGACCTCGACGATCCGCCGGATCAAATTTAGACAAAATGGAAATAGAAATAAAAAGCGAAAACGGAATAAATCGCGAATCGGATGAAACCAAAACGAAAATAATTAAAACTATTAAAACTAAAGAGTACGAAATAAATCGAGAGACAAATAAAAACGAAATAATAAATCTACCTCGACTAATAGATTTTAAAAATAACAAATGGTTGATCGATACCGGATCCACAAAAAATTATATTTGCCCGCACATAGTTCCCAAGGATGCAGAAATTAAAAAGGAATATTTCGTAATAAAAACCCCTACCGGACGAGCAGAAGGAACACAAAGTGTACGCCTCAACCTGTCGCCGATGTTAGGAATTAATTCCGACGCAACCTTTTTAATTTTTCCATTTTCAGAGAAATTCGACGTCCTATTGGGCTACGAGACTATGAAAGCCTTATGCGCGAACATAGATCTTACAAATCAAAAAATAAAATTAAATAATAAAAATTACTCAATAAAGGTTAACCACGAGATGCATTTAATGACCGACACGGAAGAAATAAAAAACGTGATCCGTCACTCTCACATAAATAAGAATAATCTTGAAAAACTCGTGAACTTAATAAGTAAAAATGGCGAAATAATAAAAAAGGAAAATGAAATCCTAAAGCCGACAAACTTATTAAAGCATAAAATAAATACAATAAATGATAACCCGGTTTACACTCGGAATTATCGATATCCCGAACAATTCAAAAAACAAATTAACGAAGAAGTTTCTAAATTATTAAAACAAGGGATAATAAGACCTAGCAGTTCACCTTATAACTCGCCACTATGGATAGTGCCGAAGAAGATGGACGCTAGCGGTATACAAAAAATACGTATGGTCATAGATTATCGTAAACTAAATCAAATGACGGTGAAAGACAAATTTCCATTGCCAAATATAGAAGACTTGCTGAATCGACTAAGAGGAGCAAAGATCTTCTCAACCATCGACCTAACCTCCGGTTTCCACCAAATTGAAATGGACGAAAAGTCTATTCCAAAAACGGCGTTTTCAACGGACAATGGTCATTACGAATTTGTCAGAATGCCTTTTGGCTTAAGCAACGCACCACCCACTTTCCAACGCGCCATGACCATGCTAATCGCGAATATACCTAATACATTAATTTATATGGACGACATTATAGTTTATTCGAAAAATGAAGACGAACATTTAAAAGATTTGGAACGAGTATTTGAAGTACTAAAAAAACATAGACTTTCAATTCAGCTAGACAAGACTGAATTTTTTAAAACTGAACTTAAATTTTTAGGGTACATAGTCACCACAGAAGGTTTGAAAACCGACCCAAATAAAATAAATACGATAATTGACTTCCCCATACCATATGACGAAAAGTCGACAAGACGGTTTCTAGGTATGACTGGCTATTATCGCAAATTCATAAAAGGATATGCAAAAATTACAAAACCCCTTTCAGACTCAATTAAAACAAAAAAATACAAAACTAAGGAAATACAAGACGCGTGTAAGACATTAAAAGACCTCATGACAAACACACCAATTTTAAATTATCCAAATTGGGACCAACAATTTACTTTAACGACTGACTCGAGTAACCAAGCACTTGGTGCCGTACTTTCACAAAAGGATGAAAACGGAATAGAACACCCTGTGGCGTTCGCTTCAAGGGTATTACAGAACGCAGAACACAATTACAGCACAATCGAAAAAGAATTACTAGCCGTTGTCTGGGCAACCCAACATTTTAAACCATACTTATACGGAACAAAATTTTTATTACAGACAGACCACAAACCCTTAACGTGGATATTTAGTATGAAAAACGGTAACACAAGAATCATGAAGTGGATTTGGAAACTCCAGGAATTTGACTTTGACATAAAACACATTATAGGAAAAACTAACTATGTCGCAGACGCACTTTCTAGAGACTTAAAAGACCTTCACCATAATGAATCGGAACCAATGGACATAGATAAATTATTAGAAAATACAGCAGATGAAGACTCACAATATGACGCTATATTAGAAGAATTAAATGTACCAACTCCCATAGCAAACACCTCTGACGAAATAAATCAACCTGAACAACAAACGGACTTAGAAACTGTACACTCTCAACTATCTAGTAACGAACAATTTGGAATTTGTGACCCTGACAAATGTATCAACATCGAAAAAAACCAAATTATTATAAAAAGAGGAAACAGAGACGAACTAAACTTTACAAAACCATTCGGAAACAAAAAACGATATGAACTCATTTTTACACAAAAAGATGACTTACAAACATTACTTTACCAGATACTAGAACCTAACAAAACATACGGAATTTACTGTTCCAGCACTATGCAAACTCTTAACAAAATTTACAACGAATACTTTCAGGAAATCCAACACATAATTGAGGACGAATTCCCTACAGTTAAAATTAAACGTTATTTTAATTTCATTCGAGACATTGAACAACTAAACGAACAGATAGAAACAATCGAAAACTACCATTTAGGTAAGACACAACATCGTGGAATATTAGAAACATTTGAAAAATTAAAAAGACAAGTTTACTTTCCAAACATGAAAGACAAAATTACGGAATACATTAATAAATGTGAAATTTGTAAAAAAACAAAATATGACAGAAAACCACTTAAAACAAAATACCAACTAACTCCTACTCCAGAAAAACCCTTTCAGGAATTGATGATCGATATATTAAAATACGACAACAAACTCATATTTACAGCCGTTGACACATTTTCTAAAAGACTGTTTACACAAGTTATTCCAGCACATAATGCAATTAACATTTGTGATTGCTTACAAACATATTTATCATATTATCCAACACCAATACAAATCACACTGGACCAAGGTACTGAAATGAAAAATAATCTTGTTCAACAATTTTGCAAATACAACAATATAACCTTACACTACACATCAACAAATCATTCAAATTCTTTAGGACTATTAAATAGAGTACATTCAACTTTAACGGAGTTGCTTAGAGTAATTTCACACAAACAAAAAACATATTCGCACGTACAAAAACTAAAACTAGCTACAACCGCTTACAACAATACACTAAATCACAATTTAAAATTAACACCTAATGAAATAACATTCGGACTCATATCAGAAAACAATAAAAAGACAGATCTTAACATTACTGAATTATATGTACAAAAATACCATAGTGACTTACAACTCTTGCATGAGCTAACACATCGAAAAGTAACTGAAGAAAAGGAAAAACGCACGGACAAACTAAATAAAAATCGTGAAGACCCACCTGAACTAACCAACCAGGAATTTATTAAAAACACCCAGTCAAAAATTAAAAGTAGAGATAAATTTAGAAAAGTAAATGTTCTAGTTCAAGGAGCTAGACAGTTAACTACGCATGTCGATAATATTAGGAGACCCAACAAACGTAAACGAAAAAAACATTTTGTTTCAGATGATGACTCCTTACGCGTTAATATTACTGACTATTCTTCAGAAGACACTGACGATCAGAGTAGTAGATCTGACTAACTCACCTGGCCTGTTACACTATTCAGTTGACAACATTAGAGTTATTAACCAATTTCATGAAACTTATCATTTTTACAATTTAAGCTTATTAGAGATAGAAATTAAAAATATACAAATTCATTTGGCTAACTTCAAAGATCATAAAATGTATCATATCCTTTGTGACTTAACAAATGACGCGATAGAACAACTTAACTTAATGCATTTTAAAGAGTTTAACAACCGTAGTAAAAGAGGAATTATAAACGGCCTTGGCAATATTATTAGCTGGATTACGGGAAACATGAATGCTGATGACAAGGCATATTACGATAAAATTATTTCAAATATAGAAAAGAACAATTTTAAAATAGAGCATAATATCGAAACCTCCGTCAATATCAACAAACAACTCATAGAAGACTATAAGAAAGATATACAGACTATTAATAAGAATTTTATGACAAACCAACAAAATTTTAATACTCTAGAACAAAATGACAATGCACATGATTTCTATGTACACATTATGTTTTTATTAAATAAAATAAAAGGTTTAACATTATCATTAGAATTTTTCAAACTAGGGATAGTTCATACTAGTTTAATGACTGACGTATTGCGAAACTTACCCACGACAATAAAGTTAATATCTAATAATTCAGAAGTCCTATGGACAAATAGTAAAATCTTTTGCTCAACACAAAACAATATAATTCATACGTTTATAAAATTACCCATTCATGATAATTCTTATAAAGGATACTACGTCCTACCAGTACCAAAAATGATCAACCATACGATATTCGAAATTGATTTAAAGAATGATCTATATTTACAACAAGGACAAAATTTGTATACTGGACATTGTATATTCATTGACAATTATTATTGTATAAATCTCAACATAGTAAAATCCAAATGTATACACTCTATTCTCCACGAAGGAAAGTTAGACGATTGTAAATTTAAACAAATTAATCAAACCAAAATTAAGTATGTAGAATTTATAACACAATATATGACTGTAAATATTAGTAAAATAATAGATTGTAAGAATAACACTATATTTCTACCTACTATTAGTTTAATTAGTATTAATAAAAAGGACTGTTTCTCACAATTTAATAAAATTTATATTCATAATTTTAATTCTGTTATACAACCATTTTATAACACTGTACTCTTGAACAAGAAAATTATAGCTACCCATAATTATACTGTACCACCACTAGAAACTCTCACATTTATAAATGACAATAATATTTATTTTTATACTGTATGTATCTTTATGATTTCTATAATAACTATTGTATTCATTATTTACAAACAAAAATGTAGTAAACAAACCAATTCAACCCCACCTACAGAACTTGTAAATATCCCAGCACCCATTCCTGTAGATGATCATAAAATAATATTAAGTAGATTGTACAAAACTAGCTTTAACTAATCTTTCAATTTCATGTATCTGATTTATTTTAAAAAGTTTATGTATTATTTTTATTTTATAATTATTATGTACATTGTTTACTAGTACACCAAAAATTTTATTTTTCTGTTTTGCCCGGAGTTCAAAACTTAAGGAAGGGTGGAGTTAAAGGCGACACAGAGTCTGTTTTGGTAAACAATTCTAAGAACAATATGCAGCTGCAGCCGGCAGGTGTTACACACGTGCACTAGTAAACAATTCTAGGAAATAGATATCAAATTATATATAAGTCCTCTCCTCTCCTCTCTCCCCTCCTGTTGTTCTTAATACTCTCTCTAGTCTCGTCTTAGACAGTATCACTGTTAGCCTAATTTTCTCTATTGTGTAATCATTCATAATAAAGTTGCTTTTTTTAAAAAAGCTGTAGATCTTTTGGACACATTTAACTATATATATATATATACATATGTGTAATGTGTATGTCTTACAATAGGGTTCTTGAGGGTATGTCACTAATAAACGACTATATTATAGCGACGTTTAGAGACTATATTGTTCTTATAATCATGCCACGAATATCATGCTGACGAATATTGCTATATTATATAAACCACATAGATGTATAGAGACAATATAACTACAATAATCTAATGTACAACGGCAAGTTGATAAGTTGAAGGCCGTTTTACATCGAGTAACATAGTTAGACTCTATGTGGTTTATATACTGGGTGTCCCGGACATAGTGTAAAAAAAAAAATGGGTAATACTGCATGTTAAACGGGGTAGAACTGCGCAGAAAGGAGTTTCCTATCTCAATCTGTTGAGGAGATAAAACATTTTTGTTTTTATTTTTAAAATCTTACTTTTTTCTGAAAAATGACAGTTTTCTCTACTTTGGTTTAGCGTAGAAACAAAAACGATGATATTTTCTTAATCAGAATTCAATTTTCTAAGAGATGAGAGGTTCAGTCAGCGGAACTTTTAACGCGCTAAACACAAAACATTTATTAAAACTTACATTTTTAATAGTTTTGGAAAATTCCTCACTCCCCACTGGAGCACCCTAGAAGCCGTCAAATTTCCTAAAAACTTGGAATTCCGTTAGCATTTTAGTGTTATTCTAACTCATGGGAAGTTTGGCATCCATTACTTTGGATGCAGGCACTCGCTCGCTTCCTCATTGACAGTGACATTCTCTAGCGTGTTATTCATCAGAAAAACTACTTTTAGACTCAAAAGGTAAAGTGCTATTGTATCATGGGTCTCACCACTAAAAAGCTTACTGAATTCCGCAGTTTTTAGGAAATTTGAGGGCTTCTAGGGTGCTCCAGTGGGGAGTGAGAAATTTTCAAAAACTATTAAAAATTTAAGTTTTAAGTTTTAATAAATGTTTTGCACTGAATAACTAAACCCATCTCATCTTTTAGAAAATTTAATGCTGATTAAGAAAATATCATATTTTTTGTTTCTACGCTATACCAAAGTAGAGAAAACATATTAATTTAAATTAACAAATATTTCAGAAAAAAGTAAGATTTAAAAAAAAAAAATTCTATCTCCTCAACAGATTGAGATAGGAAACTCCTTTCTGTGCCATTCTACCACGTTTAACATGCAGTGTTACCCAAATATTTTTTTTTTTACACTATGTCTGGGACACCCAGTATAGCAATATCCATCAGCAACATTGGCATAATTATAAGAAGAATATAGTTTCGAAACGTCGGCATAGTATAATTGTTTATTATTGACTGGGCCTCGAGAAACCTTCAAAATCGTTATATCAACAGTCACACCCGATATATATTCATATTACTTTCACTTACCTATATATGAAATATATAGTAAGTGGAAGTATTGCGATCGTGAAAAAATTCGACTTCCGGTTTTCAACGGAAATACACGTTTTGGGGTCCCCTGAGTCGAAATAACCAAGTCCCGCGAAATGGTCTGTGTGTGTGTGTGTGTGTGTGTGTGTGTGTGTGTGTGTGTGTGTGTGTGTGTGTGTGTGTGTGTGTGTATGTGAACAGACTAGCTCAAAAACTATAAACCGTGCGATCCTGAAATTGGGTATTTAGTGTAGGTATATGCCCGCGATGTGACAGCATAAATTTCATCAAAATTACTTAAAGGGAGGGGATACTTTACTTAATAACTTTTTAGGTTTTTTTCGATTTTCTCAAAAACGGCTCTAACGATTTTGATTAAACTGAGTATTTCATCTATTTATATGCCCGAGATATGACTGTAAAAATTTCATCAAAATTGATTAACCGGAGGGGGGACTTTACTTAATAAATTTTGTAACATTTTCACGTGATTTTTTTATTTACTCTATATCGGCTTTAACGATTTTGATCAAACTGGGTATTTGATGTATTTATATGCCCGAGATATGACTGTAAAAATTTCATCAAAATTGATTAACCGGAGGGGGGACTTTACTTAATAAATTTTGTAACATTTTCTCGTGTTTTTTTGATTTTCTCAAAAACGGCTCTAACGATTTTGATTAAACTTAGTATTTGATCTATTTATATGCCCGAGATATGTCTCTAAAAATTTCATCAAAATTGATCAACCGCATGGGGCACTTTACTTAATAAATTTTGTATCATTTTTACGTGCTTTTTTTATTTACTCAAAAACGGCTTTAACGATTAATAAAAATAAGATATGATTGTAGAAAAAAATGTGTGACTTTGGGAAATGATATTTAACAAAACATGTCAATTTCTTATCTAAGTAAGTTGGTAAGTGAAAGTTGTGTGTTGCGCGCACGCACCAGATTTTTTTTTCTTGTGGTTGGCGCAATAAACCTTGTAAGAGAACTTTGACCGCGCACTGTCGTCTTCATAAAGACAATTACATTATATTATCGTAAACATTGGGGGTCGGGATGGCCGAGTGGACAAGGGCGCTTGCAATAGGTAATAAGTTAAGCAACGTCCATCGTGGTTAGTACTTGGATGGGTGACCGCCCACCAATGAACGCCACGCAGTCGAAGTCTACACCCACCCCCGGGTGTGTGAGGCCCGTCAGTCTACTTGAGGCGACTCACACCGAAGGGGCGTAGGAGTGATGAATCTTCCCCGTGTATCTCATCGAGAATCGTGGTGTGGTTTTCCAGGATGTCCGTAACCACCCGGAGGTTTCGCTCAAGGACGGTATGCTTTAGGGAAAGAAATATAGGTCCTCGGGGCCTGCTGACTCTGAGCTACCATAATCCTTGGAACTAGACCATAATCCTTTGTCACTGTCCTTGAACTCGAGATAGCTCACGCCATAGGTGGGAAGGACACTGCCCAATTGGCCCCAATGGGATTGGTTAAGGAGCTATGGGCAGTCTGCCGCTGCACCATGGTGACCATAGCTTGCAGCAACGTGAGGTTTGGGCTACCCCCTCCAGGCTGTCTGTTCTCCCGCAAGCAACATAAATGTCTGTAAGAAGCCCACACTGCGCGGCAAAAGATCTCATAGGCCCAGTGCGCCAACCGAAAAAAAGAAGTAGAAAACATTGGCCTTGGATTTGAACTCGGATTCCCTTATCACTAGAAAGGCGCCCTTGCCACTTGAGCTACCAGGCACTCAATCCTTTCTATCTACTGACCTCTTTAATACTAAACTTGACATATTTGAGTGATACGGAAATCTAAGTTCGAATTCCAGTCAAGTCAATCCTTTCTCTTCACTGACCTCTTTAATACTAAACTTGACATATTTGAGTGATACGGAAACCTGAGTTCGAATCCCGGCCAAGGCCAATCTTTTCCTTTCTTATAAAAAATATTTAAAAATGTAGAGAGAGAAATGCTTTATTTCTTTAGAATAAAACAAAACAATTCTGCTCTTGTTAAAATTTCATAAGATTTTATATGTGTTATTCATTTATTTATTTATTTTATATACCTATTATTTATTTAATTGTTTGTTATATTTTAATATATTCTTATTTTTTTTTTATATGATTTTAGGTTGTAATTGGGTTTTTTATTTTTGTAGCATGGTAATTGATATATTTTATTATGATTCTGATGCTGTTGTTGATATTTTTTTATCTTGTGATTCATAGAATTTTTGTTCAGTAATTGCCGTATGGATGTAATAGTATCACATTAATAGTGATTTAAAAGAGCAATCAAGGAAAGGAGTAAACGACAAAAAAGAAGAAACTAAAAAAAATTAAAATAAATAATTAATAATGATAATAATAAAAAAAAAATTATGACTATGTACTTTTATATATTTACGCATGAATATTAGTATTTCAATATTATAATAAGATTTTACAAATAGTATAAGATGAACAGTGTGGTGTCTATTAGCAACCTTTCAATTTAGTTGAGCAGAGTTCCGTTTCTCTCTCTCTCTCACTCTCTCTCTCTTGGATTGAGTCAGAGTTGGGCAAATTGTAATCTGAATAATGATAAATGAATATGAATAATTTTAATCATACAACAAATGAATAATGAATAACCATTATTCATAATCAATGCGGAATATTTTTAAGTGTTTATGGTATTCATTTGAAATGAATAATGAATAACTGGTATTCAGTTATTCATGATTAACGAATACTGATAAATTCAGTTAATCATTATTCATGAGTAAAATATATTCATGAGCTAGGATTAATATAATATTCATCAATCATGAATACCTGATATTCATCAATCACGAATAACAAAAATTCACCAATCATCAATCATGAATATGATACATTCATAATCATTATTCATTTAAATTTAAAAGACGAGGATGCATTTATGAATTAAAAGTTGTCCTAATGAACAAGGACGAGTCCTACAAGTGGTTGTAGTCAACTGAACAGAATTTGAAGTCACAAGTAAAGAATTATATCCTATTTCCAATGGGTATTAGTAAAGATCTATTGACAAGAATGGAAAGAGAAAACAAATTTTCAATCATCATTCATGATTAGTTTTGAAACATGGCGTTATTGAAAGGAATGAGTGATAAGAATAACTTGATGAATAATCGAGATTTTTTTTTTTCAACATAGAAGTTACAAAATCAGAAAGGATAAAAAGTGAATAATCAAGTCTGCTCTCTTCAGAGAATTATAAGAATGTACAGATTTTGAATGATATTTTATTAAAATATACAAGATTAATTTACAATAGTAAGCAACTACACTCACATCTCCTGGATCGATGGGGAGAGCTGTGGCCATACCCAGGTCGGTCTCTCCGTCGTAGAACTCGCCGACGAAGGGAGGAACCGGCCGCTGCGGGCGAGAGCTAGCCCGACTGCTCCAGGCCAGCCGAATAGCGAGCAGAGCGAGGAGGCAGACCAGGCCACCCCCGATAGACACTGCCAGGTACAGGCTCAGCCTTTCCTTGTTATCTGCAACAGTAAAAATATTATCAAATATGACACAAAGACACTTCAAATGAACTCAAACAGTCAGCCAAGTAGGAAACATCTAACGTTTTACCGATTCATGCTTCATCTACCTAACGGAAATATCGACCAAATAATTTCAGTATCCCACTTCTTCTTCGTATGTCAGAAATTTTTGATTTTGCGATTATATCGGATTTTTAATCAAAACGAGTAGCTCTATGGGCCTAAAAGATGAATTATGTCACCAGTAAATAGAAAAAAGAATCATGCATAGTAAAAAAATATTCGAATTTCTGGATTCGCTTGGCCATTAATCCTGAGTGACACCAGTCAGTAAGAAAAATTTAAATTCTAACAAAAAAAAAAGTTTTATAAATGAATATATTAACAATTTTTATGTTTCTCTTGATAATCAAACACAAAAACTAAAAAAATGAATTGTAAAAAAATGTTTTTTTTTTTTTGTAATCCTGAAAAACAGCTGTTGATTGACCTACGACGATACGTTTTTCAACTTATAAATCTCTTTATTCAGAATTTTACGGAGCGCTTGCAAATCCTAGTCTTATTTTTTATTTTTTTTAATAAAAATTAATAAAATCTATTATTAGCAATAATTTTAGTAAATTAATGGATCGATCGCATGGTTTCTTCATGGGCTTTAAGATCCATATACGTTCCATGTTTATGTGTGATGACCCACACATAATTATTTGAAATTATATTATGATATACATATTGTAAGAGGGCTATGATATATATTTATATGCAGATATTGATGGAATGATTCTATTTGATTGTAATAATTATCGTAATTAGGTGCCCAAATAGATTGAATATGTTAGTTATATAAATATGCTAAATAAGAAAGCCAAAGGGCCAAACTTTGTACTCTTATCGCCCGACTCCAAAATATTTTGAACACTCTTAGTTAGAATCTTGATATAACCGCCACATATTTGCTGCCACTTTTGCCCTTGCCAAAGCCCACTCCTTGTTCAGGCCTGTATTTTTATAACAATTTGATATATTTCATTGTATGTAAATATGAATATATTATTACCACTAATAATTTACTTCCACAACGTAAATTTTGCGTTTTTGCCTCTGTACCAATTATTTGATATAATTAAGATCCACGGACCTTTTTACTAACACTATTATTATAATTAAACAAGGGACATAGCATATGGAATATGCGCTTTATATCTCTAAAACTTAAAAGAAAAGGGCATGGATTAGGCCACTATGCTGCACGAGGATACTTATTGTTTTGTTGCCTTTATATGGATTCATACTCATTTCATTTCGCTACCATTTAAAAGACTACCTTCCTCTCTTATATCAGAAAAATATCCGTAAAAATGATGAAGCCATAATAACTGATGAACTGTTGTAAAAAAAACAACAAAAAAACGAGTTTAATGTGGTCACTATGACAGTAGAGATGCTTAAGATGTATACTTATGACATATTCGACTTTATATTTTTCTACAAATGAGAGATTGCATCTACTTTCACATTAAGAAACTTATTCGTTTGCTTTATTTGATTTAACCTATTCACATATTTAGTGATTTATAAGGCAGGGCAGTCAAAATCAGGATGTTGAAAGATTAATTTCCAAGGACTACGCTATTTTCTCAGTGATTTTTTCGTATGAAGAAGATTACAGGAAACTGTTTTGAACAGAAGAACGCCAGAAAATGAAATCGTTCCTTAACTGTTAAACACCACTAAAGAAAAATCAATTTTCCTAAGTGCCCTTGGCGCAACAAAAAAAAATTTATTTCATAGTTATGTTAAACCAAGAACTTAAAATCTGATAAAAACCTTCGTGCGAAATGCTTCGCATGGGTCCAAATAGTTTATATGGGTGATTCTCATTTAATTTGACAATTTGACTTTTTTAGAAATTGATTTTTTGGTTTAAAAAAACTTAGGAATAAAATTTGATCTGAATATCATCAATAAGATGTTCAAGAAAACAAAGTTGAACAAAGTTTGTCAGTTCGTTCAGTATTAGTATTTTTTATTATTTTTTCAACTCAAAAATGAGTTTAGTGAGGAGCGTTTCTGTAAAAATACAACTTAAATAAACAAAAATAACTTATTTTTGTAATTTTTTTTTCTTCTCGCTCACTCTCTTTACTCCATATTACGGCGTAAAAACTCGTTTGTAAGTCATCGAATCTTGTTTACCTTTTGTTGTACAATAATTTCCAGGCTGGCGTCTATTCCTACTCCTTTACTTGCCAAGCTTAGTAGCCTATACTTTCTCGCTAGTTGACCTATGAATAAGTCGTTCTTTCAAGGCTTAGGGTTTTCGTCGGTTATTTGCAGCTCATTGATCATCTCGTTGTGAAATACCTCATTGTTCAAATTTAATCAATTATCTGGGATTCATTTCAGGATGTGTTGAAATAAGTATAACCAGCTTAGGGACTGCAACACTCGTGACATTTTCAAACTTCACATTGAGATATTTTGTTTTTTATGATACCTATGTTCATTTAAATGTGACCATCGTATTGCTATAACTGAAAACTATAATATAAATAACCAACAATATTTTTTGGATTTCAAAAAAAATCTGAAAAACGAATGTTAAGACCGGGGACACTAAATGGTCAATTCATATGAGAATCACCCATATATTTTATAAAGAATAAGAAAACTTTCTTTTCTCAGATGTTTCGTTTTTAAATTGACATCGAAACAAGAAAAATATCCAATATGTCACTCTCTGTTTGAGATGTCAACCAAGAATTAAAACATATTGTCATCTTTTTCTTTTTTTTTTTTTTTGAAGGTTGTCATCTTTTTCTACAAATGAGAGATTGTGTCTTCTTTCACATCAACAAACTTATTTATTTGCTTTATTGGATTTAATCTGTTTATATATTTGGTGAATCATAAGGTAGGGCAGTTAAAATCAGAATGTAGAAAGATTATTAAGAAAATCCAGGGACTATGCTATAATCTTTTACCTAAGTGGCCGAGGGGTAGGGGGGAACCAGCCACAAAAAAGAAGAGTCCACGGAAGAAAGGGGGAGAGTCAATTTTTTTCCGAATTGTAGTTATATATATATATAATTGTTCGTCTAGTTGAGTAGAATATGTTGGTGAAAAGAAATAGTCAGAAAAAATGACAGTTGGTTGGTTACAAGCGCTGGAAAGAACCACGTACTCGGAAGAAAGGGGGAATGTCCTCGCGGAAAAACCTAGAATGGGGGAGAGTCATGTTAGAAATTATATGGATTGTGTATTAATATCACCATTTCATCAATAAAGCAGGGAAGAAAGGGGGAGCGTCCAGGAATATCCCCCTTTCTGTTATGTTTAGATTGTTTTTTTTTCCTAAAACATTTTTTTTTTAGAGCGTGTTATGTCTGTTTCGGGCAAATTTATTATTTTGACACGCAAAACAAAAAGGGAAAGGAGATATAAAAAAAATGAAGACAAATGATAAAAGATACTTAAGTAATTAAAGATCCAAACCTAAAAACTCGATTTTCTCGGAAAGTACTCCAAATGACATTCCCCCTTCCTTCCGAGGACTCTTCAAATGTTAGTTTAAAAGTAAAATCTTCATGCGAAATGCTGCATGGGTCCAAGCATAAACAAACTAGTTTATATATATTTAGATAAAATAAAAAAATAAAAATTCATATTTCAAACAGTTTTGTTGACGCTTCTTTCTGTTCTCAGATATTTCGTTTTTTAAATTGAAAAGAAAACGAGAAAAATATCCAGTTGAGCTGTAGACCGAGAAGTAAAACCTGTTATCAACAAGTTTGTCATCACAAACATATTAACAACAAGTTGTCATTACAAATATATTATCAACAAGTTTGTCATTACAAACATATTTTCAACAAGTTTGTCATTACAAATATATTATCAACAAGTTTGTCATTACAAACATATTATCAACAAGTTTGTCATTACAAACATATCATAATGTTAAATCGTTAAATAAAAAAAACAAAAACATATGATTCGAAATCCCAGACCGTTTATTCCAACAAACGGAAACTAAACGGTTGGAGCGAACTGTCTGGATCTAGATTGTTCAAACTCCATCTACGCCGTTCCACCAGCTTCCACGAGATTCTACAACGTTCTATACCCTCCTTACAACTATATGTAATGAGCGATTGACAAAACATTCTTAGTCTTTTTCTTGACTCTGAAGCTCAAGCCATATGATTTGGGGTCACCTGTGGTGTTGTGGTTAGCATGGCAACCTACAATACTAAAGATCGCGGGTTCGATTCCAGCGGTGGCTCTAGGATTTTTTAATCGGAGTAAAAAATCCTTAGCTATGCCGTCACTCGGATAGGACGTAAAATGGAGGTCCCGAGCCTGTACGATGTCAGGTACTCGTTAAAGATGCCTATCCTAATTATACCTGGATTGGCAAAATTTAGGACTTCCACTGTAGCATCGTCCGATTAGCCTTAGTAGCATAAAAATGGACTTTAAACAAATAAACAAACAAGCCATATGATTTGTGTGCTATAAAGTTATAATTTTTGTAACCTGCTCGAATGTTTATGTTGTTATGAAGGTCAGGCCACACATGTCCGCACCGTAGCACTAATATAGGTTATGTTCAGAATATGTTTAATTTAACTTACATATTACATTTAGTTATGCCTAAAGTGGCCTGTGTCTGACATGTGTGGCCTGACCTTTAGGCATAACTAAAGGTAATATGTAAGGTAAATTAAAAATATTCTGAACATAACCTATATTAGTGCTGCGGTGCGGATCCGGTGCGGACATGTGTGGCCTGACCTTTATTCGTTGGCATTGATATTGCTATATTTTCGTTCAATAAATATTTGTTAACCCACAAAATGTTACAATATTATCAACAAGTTAGTCATTACAAACATATTTTCAACAAATTTGTCCTTACAAACATATTATCAACAAGTTTGTCATTACAAACATATTATCAACAAGTTTGTCATTACAAACATATTGTCTGCCGTCAAACTGTAGGGGAGAGCGGGGTTGGTTGGCATATGGGGCAGGTTGACCATTAGCTTATAGTTTCTCACCCTAGCTTTATAGGCCCCACCATTGTACCATGTGACCCGCTCGACCTCGGGAGTCTTGTCCTGAGTTTTCAATCCGATGCTAACAGTGTAGAGAAGAGTGTGCTTCATTGATTGATTTTACAACATGTAAGTAAATTTTTATATTTTCAGTAAATTTGGTTTAAAGGAATGGCAAAACATTTGACTCCGATTCTGTTCACATAGCCCCAAACTCCTTTGAAAAACCTAACCTTTCGACTAAACAGTTTCTTGTTTGATTTTTCTCCCCTGTCCAGGCAGCCATCTTTCATATGATCTCTCCTATGGGGTTAGTTGGCTTTCTTCAACTAGAGTTTTTTGTCGCAGTAGCAATTCACAAAAGCAAGTTAAACATAAACAAAGGTGAAACTACTAATTGTCTTCAGTTCCAGCAAGGAGGATGAGAGCAATTTTTCTTATGCAGAAAGTGACGAAGGTCTAAACTTCTATCTTCTTCTATTGTCATTCTATTGTCCCTCAAAAATTGTTTAAAACCGATTCAAAATTATTATACCATTATACTGCAGCTTTTAATAACAATCATATGTGTCAGGCAGTACTTGAATGATATGGCTAAACAACCCCACCTTCTAGGCCAACCTGCCCACATAGGGGGTTAATTGGCATACTCTGGATTGACGAATTCTTCAATTTTCTATAATCTTAGTATTAAATATTATGTGGTGAAAAAAATACTTAAAGTACTCTAATACTTTGGAGTTTACAGTGGTATCAGCCCTATTGGGATTATATTAACAGGAACGACTCAACAAACAAAAAAGTGAAAAGTGTTGCCAACCAACCCCGCTCTCCCCTACGCTGTTGTTCAGAATATTTTCCATTATTGATTCTCGTTGTACGCTGAATTTTAGAAGCTCTAAACTGAATCTAAGATATCTTTTAAAACAAACTAATTTGCTCACTATAGTCATTGCTCTTGTTCAACCACTGCTTGAAGTCACTTGAAACTAAAATTCAACTTTAATCAATTTGCCTTAATACGTTTTGGTGAAATATGCCCTATAACATAATATAAAATAATAAAATAAATATTCGTTCTTGTCCTGCCATTGGCCTTCTCTAAGCCAAAAACGAACGAATGGAATACTATTCTTTTTGGAAACGACATATGAACACAATGTTTGTCAATAAAGTCGTTATTATATATATAAATAAATATTTGATGGCCATATTGGGAATGAAGTGAGTGTCAGGAGCAATTAAATACGTTGTGAGGCGAAAACAATAAACACTTGAGGCAACGAGGAGTTTTCCGGACAGCTCGCTTAATTGAATGGCATACGAGAATTGGATTTTTCCTTTTTCCTTTAGTACACCCCACCGGATTTGTAAACACAATATACCGAATCGGAAAACACTGGATTTAATATTGTTTTACTGTTTTTTGAGTAAATTTAGTAATATCTCTTAATAAACCCAACCTCTTCAAATAAAACAACACAAACATTTTTCTTTGATGTAATTCGGTATATTTTTTCAATAAATCTATTGACACAGAGTTCGTATTGAGTTATTATTATTTTTAATATTGAACTTAGTACATGCGAGATTATTATCCAAACAGCCCAAAAACATAGCTGTTTTAGTCATTTTGATTATGTGTATTTTCAAAATTAGTGCCAAAAAAGAATTGGGAAAATTTACTGGAAAAAAATAATTCTTCAGCAGGGGTATCAAGCTCGAGCTTCGTAATCAGAAATAATTATTGAAGACTATTTGTCTATTTACATACAAAAATGAATACATTTTTTATTCAATTAATTGTTAATTTCTGACAATGAATGTATATTTTTTATAAGAAATCAGTAAAGTTTCATAATAGTAATCACTACATACAGTTAGTAAAAAAAGTCTGTGTACACCACATTAAAATTTTCTAAGTTTGCCCAGGACATCAAAGGAAATGAAGAAAATATTTTTTATATTATTACCTTTTAAACTGTAACTTTGAAAGAATTAAAATTCTCTACCGAAAGAAAAGTAAATATAACATTAAAGATAAGGTAAAGATAATTGCTAATAGAACTCCTGAACCATTGCAAAATAAGTCTGTGTACATTTATTATAAACTCCTTCAAATACTGTTCAATAATAAAAAAATGTTTTCAATTTAAACAAAAAGCTCTATTTTAGTCAGTTAAGTCTTTATAGTGGCCGTGATTTGCGAGTTTTTTTTTTGTTTTTTTTTGTTACTTTGCTAAAAATGGAAATTTGTGTAGAAATTAGACAATTGATTATTAATTTAAGAAATGAGGGAAAATCTGAGAGAAATCGCAGAAATAATTAAGAAACGTCACTCTACATTTAAAAGAATAATTAAGCATTACCAAGAAACCAGTTATCTTCAAAGTAAACCTAAATCTGGGAGGCCCAAATAAATTTTGAGAAATCACAGGCCTGCAATTTTGCGATCTGTGAATGATAATCCTACAATGAGTGCACCACTGCGCTGCAACAAGATTACCAGCTAATAGTAACATCACAATAACTATGTCTTTACAAAAAAAAATATTATTTTTTGAAATAATTAGTGTACACAGATTTTTTTTTATTCTGTATGAATAATTTTTATAAATGTCTTAAAACGTTGTTTATGAAATTGAAAATGTTTAAAAATTATCAAGTATTAAGGGTTAATTTATAAAGAAAAAAATAAAAGTATAGTCCGTTATTTTTCCTTTTTTTTCCTTGGCTAAAATTTGATTTTTGGCATGGTGTACATAGACTTTTTTTGCTAACTGTATATAAAAATGTCGTGTCCCTATGTTTGTCGGATGTAAACTCAGAAACTACTAAACTTATTTTGAAGAGATTTGGCTCATTGTGTGTAATTATGTCCAACTTAAAAGATAGAATAGTTTTTATCTCGATTATTGGCCTTAATATTTGTTTCATTGGAAATGAAATGCTTATTATACTACAATGAAGTGTAATTATTTGTGATACAACACTTCATTTTTTTTCTCGATATTAAGTATGGGAAGCATCCTGTTGTCAAATCTATTTTTTCCTACTTGGACTTGGAAAATCAGTATTTTTCCCACGGGCAATTATGTGTCGCTTTTTCACGTGTGGGCATAACATCGAATTTATTTATTTGAGCCAAAACAGGTTAACCAAAATCATAGTGCACCTTTTAGCACTACAATAAATAAAAACTTTGAATTCTAATAATAAAATAATGAACATTGGTATAAAAGGTTATTAATTAACATTATCGATCTCATTCATACAATTAAATCATTATGTTTTGATAAGTAGCACTTTGAGAACATGCAGCATTGTTTGAGGTTACTCGCTATTCATAACCTGTACAAGTAGAACCTTCTAATACGATATCTCATATCATCATGTGTTATATTCTGAATTTAATTATTATGTATTATGGGAAAAGATTAATTTGGTATATTTTTACTAACTGACTATTATGATTTTACTAAATCCTATCCCAATTATATTCTTCATTAGTTCCTTTTACATGCATCATTCATTAGCACATTATGGTCAATTATAAGATGTAAACAATAAAACCCGTAGCGTAGCCGTCTAAATTCTGTTGAGTCATCCATTATCCAGAAGTTTATTTTCAAAGACCTTAAGGCATTTCTTATCTCTTACTTTAAGCAGCCATGTTTCACATCCGCAAAAAACCGTATAGAACCAACTATTGAAATAAGGTTTTACAAGTAGCCTAAGTTAAAATGTAAAAAAAAAAAAAATTGGAGGTCAACACGCAAAAAACAAAATAAGTACTCTTTCACAAAGGAGGTTGTAAAAAGTTAGGGGAAATTATTTTATGGGGACTCAGAAATAGAAATAGTTCCTGAATAAAGTAATAATATTAAAAATAATAATAAATTTTATTATTACTTCAAGCCGAAGGAAACCTGCACTATTTGCAACTTAAGAGAGCTAGAAGATGTTTTTCACATTTTGGTCCGGTGCCCGATTTATTCTGCTTTCCGCCATCACTATCTGCACTATGTCGAATTGCTCAAAATCGAGAACATTCACTCCCTCAAAAATCTCTTTTGTTATATCAGGCAATGTTGTTGACTAAAATCATTCATTGTTAATGAATTAACATCAAACATCTATTTTTAATTTTATATGTTATTAATTGTTAATATTGATATTTGTTAATGTTATGAATAATTAAATTAATTATAGATACCTTGATTTATATTTAGTAAAAAGGTTTTTAGGTCTATAATATTTATATAGTTATCTAATGTTTATATTAAGTAAGTACTATATTTAATGCTTTTTTTGTCAAGTATTTATTTTAATAATGTATGTTTTTAAATTGTTATGTGGAGATGATGTTGCCACATCTTATTATTTTCTCTATTATCGCTTAAATATTATTGCTGTTAGCTCTAATATGTCTTGTTTGGCCAACTCTATTTGTATGGGGTATTCCCCGAAAACAAATAAAGCATATTCATTCATTCATTCATTCAAGTTAAAATGTACAGTATGCTTTGCATTAGCAACCTAATGTAGTTTGGCAGCGTTCGTTTTTTGAATAAAGTGTTTCACTCTTTGTGAATTCTAATTTTTTAAATTTCGGTACAGAAGGTGTGAGCTAAGTAATTTTGCAACCGAAAAATAACTAGATTTTCTCGCCTTTAGCCTATCCTTAATTTCCCCCTCAATTTCTTTTTTTTTTTTTTTTGTTATTGTAGATCCTAACGGCATCAAACATTTTCTTTTCAATATACTCCAATATCGTCGCCGTTCCCACAGTTAACCATATACTTTGCCTTTTCCGTATTTATTCCTAGCCCTAATTATTTATCTTTTTTTTTTTACTTCTTATTCTTCGTAAAAATTCCTATTATGAACACGCTTATTACTGAAAAACATTTTTTTTTTTTTTATGTTCTTAAATTTCAGTTTAAGGTTATTATGCCGGATTATTTACTTCCATTTACCAAGGCTTATATTTAATTATTACAAGTAATCCATGAAAATACCAAATAATTAATAGCAAAACTTATTCAGGTAAGTAAATAATTCATTCATAAAAACATTTTAGCTATGCACAAACATTTGTTATTCGTAAAGTTTACTTATAGTTAATAACGAAATATTTATCATTTTCCAATTTTTAGCTTTCTATTTAGGTTTACGTTTTCTTACGGATAAGGTTATTCTTTGACCTTTGAGAAACTCTTGTATAAAAATTTATGTATACAAGACATAAAGCTCTGCAAGTAGTGTTTCAATTTCAATTAGCATATCTGAATTCTTGTAAAAATTTTACAAGAAGTTGTATTTGAAACTTCGAGGCACATTCGCTAAGGCTGAAACAACTTTCTGAATTAATGAACAGCCTTAAGCCTGAATTCATAAATACACTTAAGTCTTTCTCAAAGTAGCTTAAAAGTATCATTAAAACTTACATGAATGGAGCCGTTTTTGTTATATATATAAATCTCGTTAATCGTTTTTTTTTTTCTTCTTTAATTCATCACTTGTACAAAGAAAAATTTTAATTAAGGAATACTTTATACTTTAATAAAGTATATAAAGTTTTTTTTTTTCTAGTTTAATTATTAATCCGCATCTGTCAGCAAAGTGCGGACAATCAGCGAATGAGATGGCGGTAATTGGAAATAATGACATGTGAGGCATGAGGAGGGAAAGCTCTCAGCAGCACCCCCTTCCTGGCTTCAGTCAATTACCTTGGCTGTCTATGAGAGCAGATCTCTCATCCAGCGCCTTTTTAGTTTTCTCGTATCCATGTTTATGTCAGCTATATTACTGATTAAACGATTTCGACGTCCGTTCAGATAAATAAAAATCGTTTGCAAAGTGTGGTTATGTGCTGGTTGGTAGATAGAGGTCTGTATGTAAAGTTTTGTAATTAGTCGTAGCAATTCTGATTTCTGATTTGCTATGCCTTAAATCTATGAAGAATATGTCTATATGGGCTTGAGTAAGTAAGTGTACGTATTTAGTTTTATTTCAGTTTTAGTTTTGACGATTTAGAAAATAGTGGATAGAAAAGTTTGGGTCTTTTGTCAAGAGTTTTTTTTTTTCATTATAACATGTGGGCCCCATGTCATCCTTCTGTCGAAAAGGAGAAGAGAAGGAGTACTGCGTCCGCTTTGGAATTTGGTTGTTGACAATACAAACTGGGGGAGGTATGTATTCTAAGCGTGAATGTGGTATTTTTATTTGTTATGATTGAGTCTAATATAATAATGTATAGTCTAATAAAGTTTTAAAATAAATTTTTAGCTGCCAAATAAATGTTAAAAATTCAAAATGTAAGTTGGCTATTTTCGGAAACGTTGACAATTATTGGGATAAAACGGTACGCAAGCACCGCTTCCAATATTATTTTAGTCTCTTTTATGTACATCTACACTGCAGGTCAGCTATTATTTTTTTAAAGACCCTGTTGCCATTGGGCTTTAAATTACTAAAAAGAAGTTCGGAAACAAGTATAAGAACAGTTTTTGATGTTAGTCTAAGGTTGATATCAGTATTTAAGTATATATTATTCAGACGTTAGACACATAACGTCATGTTTTTAAGTTTTTGTAAGTGCTTTTTAAGTTTAACTATACTTTATACAAGTACAGAGAAATAATGGCTAAAACATTCAACAAAAAGATTCTTTTGTTAAGAGTCTTTTGTTTTATTTTAACATGCGGGTGCTATTTCATCCTTTTGTCGAGGTTAAGACCAAGATAGCGTCAGTTTGAGACATTTGAACATATTCATTATGAATTGCAAGTTCAAAAAAATACTTCTAGAGTAATTTTTCAAAGAGTAAAACTTACGTGCATTAAATATCCATAATTCAGTAGAATTTTCCATAGTACTTAGGAGAATACTATTATTAAGTATTTAGTAAAATTTTTACAATAGGTTAAATGATAATCAGAATTTTCGGTTTGAATTTTTTGTACTTTCACTTACCTATATATGAAATATATAGTAAGTGGAAGTATTGCGATCGTGACAATTTTCGACTTTCGGTTTTCAACGGAAATACACGTTTTGGGGTCCCCTGAGTCAAAATAACCAAGTCCCGCGAAATGGTCTGTGGGTGTGAGTGTCTGTGTGTCTGTGTGTGAACAGACTAGCTCAAAAACTATAAACCGTCCGAACCTGAAATTGGGTATTTAGAGTATGTATATGCCCGCGATGTGACAGCAAAAAAAAATTTCATCAAATTTGCTCAAAGGGAGGGGGTACTTTATTTAATAAATTTTTAAGTTTTTTTCGATTTTCTCAAAAACGGCTCTAACGATTTTGATTAAACTGAGTATTTGATCTATTTATATGACAGTAAAAATTTCATCAAAATTGATCAACCGGAGGGGGGACTTTACTTAATAAATTTTGTATCATTTTCACATGTTTTTTTTATTTACTCAAAAACGGTTTTAACGATTTTGATCAAAGTTGGTATTTGATGTATTTATATGCCAAAGATGTGATAACCAACATTTCATCACAATTGATCAACCGGAGGGGGGACTTTACTTAATAAATTTTGTATCACTTTCACGGGGTTTTTTTATTTACTCTTTAACGATTAACAAAAATGAGATATGAATGTAGAAAAATGTGTGACTTTGGGAAATGATATTTAGCAAAACACGTCAATTTCTAATCTAAGTAAGTTGGTAAGTGAAGTTGTGTGTTGCGCGCACGCACCAGATTTTTTAATTTTCGAAAGCCAACTTTTCGATCCAACTTGTGGGTCTTCATCGCCATGCCATCGCCCACAACCATTCCTTTGCCCTTTAAAACCCCTCCAGCTACTGTACCAAACCACGATAGACGACTCCTCTCAGGATCCATTTTCATCCACCTGGAAAAACATAACCCAGTAAATCATAAAACAGATAAAGAGATAATTTAATCCGCTAATTGTAACATCTTCCGAATCCTTAAATTCTAGTTTTGATATCATAGGTATCCGCAATTATCGATGCACCTCTTGTAATATTATTATCTTTAGTAGTGTATAACTTCCTACTATATATTTTTCAATTTTGTATGCATTGTTACCTTATGTATTATCTCAATTTTGTGTTATTATTGAATCCAGATATAAAAATTTGTATACAGTATATCTATTTTTAATATTTTATTTTCACATAGTTGTCACGTATCCTTTCACTTCAACACCGTTGGGTTTCCCCGTCATAAACCTTTGAAGTCGGCAAACTACCCCCTACCACTACCTCTTACCTTATTTTACCTTCAGTCTTTGTATCTACCTTGACTCAGAAGATAAATATCTGACTCTATTTTATCCTGCTAACCAGCTACTTATTTAAATATTCATGTATAATCCTTACCATCTTTTATATTATTATCTGTTCTGTAAAATATTCATTTATTGTCATCATCTAGCTTAGATACTCATATATTTGTTTTCTTTTAGCCCTGATGAAGATCAACAAGTTGGATCGAAACGTTGGCTTTTGAAAATTAAAAAAAATTAAAAACTGAAAATCCTGATTATCATTTAACCTATCGTAAAGAATAACAGTTGACTATCTCTCACATATAGAATTTTTACAGTACTTGCTTACACAGTACTGAACCGAAGACCCTTCATGGGTTATAATGGTACAAGTACAAGTCCTGTTCAGGCAAGTTAGGTTTTAGTAATAGTAGTTTAATTGTATGTTGGGTGCTCAATGCGACTAGTTTTGATTCATTGCATGTTCAATATTATGCAAAAACTATTATTTATATAAAACTAAAAATAAGGTTTATTTGTAGGTGTGACCTATTGAGTACAATAACATATTGAATACAATATTATTATTATTATGAGGAAAAATTAATTTGGAGCTGGTCTCTACTAATTTTATTTATTATATACTATTCGACCTCCACAATTACCACATATTCATAAAACGAGTATGTAGTAATTATTTTAAGACCCACTGAAGACGGCCCTGGAGGTAAAAAATAAAATAAAATAAAATTAGTAGAGACTAAGATACAAATTAATTTTTCTTCATAACAAGGTAGTCTTTTACCCTGTTTATAAGAAATGAGTAACATTATTATTGTTTTATCTGGTTTTGGGGATTTAAAGAGGAAGATAAGTTGTTTCGCAAAAAAAAAGAAAACATGTGTCCATCGGTACAAGCCAGCTACCTCCTGTCCTGGAGCTACTCCCAGAAAGACTTTAACGACTTACTTGCCAAGAAGTTGAAGACCAACATCCACTCCGACAAGAAGCCGATGACCCTGAGGCCAACATCTTCTGTGATAACGGTCAGAGTGCAATTGATGGTTCCGCCACTGTCAAGTTCCAGGGGCCTGTCCTCTCTGCGCACTTTACCTGCGCATTTATTCCTTTAATTGGATACTTGAGTGCGCTAAATAATAATCATGACATTGTCCAACACCGGGTGTTATTTACATATGCAAGTGTTACAGTGCCAGTGGAGTGAGGAACGATTCGACAACGACCAACAATAGGTGATCGAGTGTTCTTATATTTTTACATATATTTACATAAATACTAGGATATTATACTAAATACAGAAAATTTACATATAAATTTAGTCTGTTCCAGGATATATATCAGCAATTAAAAGGAAAAAAGATAATTAAATATGTGCTTCAGATCCGCCGATAACCCATATCTCAATTATGGTATCAAGCCAATGTAAAAATATTTATTTTGATGGATTCGATATCGGACATGAAATCAACCAATTTTATAATATCACTTTCTCAGAACTATATCCTTTGATTTCAAAAATAAGGAAGTTTTTTTTTTTTTTTTTAAACCACCGGGGTTTGTTATCAACTGTTAAGTTTTCCAAAAAATCATAAAATAGTTGTCAAGTACATTTGATTTTTAATTAATAAAATTAAAAATTCATGCTTGATTTACACATAAAAATTTAAATCTATCTTTGATGTTTATAAATTTGATCAAAAATAATGGTCAGTCACTGCAATACGTATTCACATAAATAATAATGACAAAATTTAGGGGTCAGCTGAAATGGAATTGTCTGGAAGATTCAAGGCAAGCGTAGATTATCCCCTAACAAGAAGTCTAGAAATCGTTTAAATCATATGTTCAGTATTTTGTTTCACGTTACAATATATTATGCTATATTAGTGTACTGGGATAGAGAGACTCGCCTGTCGGGGGCCCTTCACTCCCTATCACCACCTTAGCAAAACTTTTTCTAGGAGGAGAACCTAGGATAGAGAAGAACCTAGAGGAGTGGAGTGGAGAACCTAGATAGTCTTCTTAGGATACAAATAAAGCCGTTAAAACAATTAAGTCTTTTGGGGTCACCTGTGGTATAGTGGTCAGCATGGCAACCTACAATATTAATGGTCGCGGGTTCGCGTCCCGCAATGACCCTAGGATTTTTTAAAGAGAGTAAAAAATCCTAATCTATGCCCTCACTAGGAAAGGAAGTAAAGTGGAGGTCCTAAGCCTGTACAATGTCGTTAATACTCGTTAAAGATCCCTGTCCTAATAATACCAGGATAGATTAAATTTAGGACTCTCACTGTAAGCATCGTCCGATTAGTCTTAGTAGCATAAAGGGGCGTTAAACAAACAAACAAACAAACAACACAATTACGATAAAAAATATTGATCAGAAAATAAAAATAACTTTTTAGAAGATTCAACTCTTCGAAGATGCAAAAACTTGTTATGTTTAATTGTTTAAAATATTTGGGCTTGGTGTAATAAGGATTTTATTAGAACTATTTACAGAAATATGCCAACATTCTGCTACTAGTAGACACCAGTCGAGCAATTTTGATTTTGAAATTAAACTCTTCCAGATCCATTAAAGCTGCTTTTTTATATTTTATCCGGAATTTCTAATGCATTTTGGAATCAAAGATGTTCTTTCAATAACAATATTCTTCATTTGCTTTGTATTCTTCATAGACTCAATACATATCATTAAAAGTTTATATTTTTTATTTTAAAAAGTAGTACTAAAAATTATTATAATTTATAATAGTAAAATCTTTACTCAAAAGTATTTTTTTTTTATATATTTTTTTCCATATGATCAAAAATAAAAATCAATAAATGATTTTTAAATAAGGGGTCATTGGGTTAGCATAGCAATCCACAATACCAATGGTCGCAGGTTGGCGTCCCGCGGTGGCCCAAGGATTTCTTAAAGGAAGTTAAAAATTCTTGGCTATGCCGTCCTTCGGATAGGACTTAAAATGGAGGTTCCAAACCAGTGCGATGTCAGGTACTCATTAAAGATCCATATCCAAATCTACATGGATAGGCAAAATTTAGGACTCCCATTGTAGCATTGTCCGATTAGCCTTAGTTGCATAAAGTGGTGTTAAAAAAACAAACAAATACTAAATAAAATTTTTTAACGGATTTCGTTTTTATTGTATTTTTTTAAATTATTAATTTAAAACCTGGTGAGCACCGTAGTAGAATTATAAGTGACTGAACAAGAACATTAAACATTTATTTAAGAACATATTTGCCTATTAGATAGATTATGTTTCTATAGTAATAGATATTGTTGAGCGGATGTAGTATTGAACCGCATTTTTGATAGACTATTTTTCCTTCGATTACTGAAATTTCCTCACGATATTACATAATATGTCAAAATTAAATATATTTTAAAATAGTATAAGTAATGAGTAAAAGGAAAACCAAATAATGAAAACGTTAACAATATTACATATATATACATACAAATACATTCACACATATAAATATATCGTAGCAAGCACAGAACTAGACACTATGAGCTTCATTGACATAGACACTGAACCAGGTTTTTAAATCAAAGGTAATCGCTGATCTTAGGATGTCAAAATTATTTGTTATTTCATTTTTTTAGTCACTATTGTTTTTGGCTTTGAAATCCTTGCTGCATTTTAAAAGGTTTGAGCTTATTGTTGTAGAAGATCTCTTGTTTCTTTTTAACCGACGCACAGTGTTCCGATTAGTATAAGCTAGGTGGACAAAAGTCATGAATGTACAAACAGACTAGGATGCGGTCTATGTAGGCAGGTCATGACTTCTTGCCATTACCGTCTAAGAAAATCTTTTACTAACACGTATGTAAGAAAATGCCTTTTCCTTTTTTCCCACTGGATTTCTTAGCAGTACCAGCGCTATTATTCGACGGATACCTCAGCCATAATCTATGATAACAGGTCACATTTATCTTTGCAGAGGTAAGCTCTCAAAAACTAACTTTATTCTGGGGCTAAATCCCTGAACAGATATGCACTTATAAAAATAGATATCTGACCATCATGCTACACTTGTGAAAATATTAAATATTTATTTAAGTTGAAAAGAAGTAAAAAAAAAAAAAAAAAAAGGATCTTCTAAAAAGAAAAAAATAAGGAAACAAGAAAAATAAATGTAAAGAGGATTGGAAAAAGAGTACAGAATTTTGTATAGATAGGCTTTTATTTTATTTTTTCTTCTTAATCTCCTGGCAATCGTTTTAAATTTGATTTTTAATCAATAAAAATGTTTTGTTTTATAATTAAATTACTTAATTGGTCAAAAGAGATGAAAAAATGACGAAAAATACTTATGTCCAGCTAACTTCTACTAAGCGGAACACTGTGCGACGCGGAGGCTGACCAGGTTGTAGGAGAAAGATTATTTAAAAAAAAATCATTTCAATAGTTTATATACAACCCACAAACAGTTTTCCGATTACGGCATTACACGAACTATATACACGCGCACCAATCTTACTGCTTGGTGACTTCAACTGTCACAGCCCTCTCTGGGGGTTTTCACAATCGGATAGTGGAGGGAAATTGATGAAAGACTTTATAGATTCCAATAATTTAATCATTTTTAAATTACTTACAATTACAACCTAATGTCGGGTAACTTGTTCAACATTATTTTATCTTAAACAACTCCTAATTTATCCTCAAAATAGGAATGAAGTACCATTAATGACACATATGGTAGCGACTATTATCCAATTTTAATCGAGTTTCACGGCAGGGTTCAAACAAAAACTACTTCTAATCGATGGCTTGTCAAATATGCTGATTGGCATCAGTATCGAATATTAACAAATTCATCCTGCCTCCAAAACGTGCTAGAAACTTAAGTTTTATATGCATCTAACAAGCGTTTTAAGAGCTTTTGATAAAAAGTGCATGTTTTAAGTATTAAAAAGTTTAAGAAGGCTGTCAGGATATTTCTTTTAAGCAGAGATACCATTAACACTTTAGGTGCGGCGGCGTATTTTAGAGTTATCAGAATTGGACGATATCGGTCCCGGGGGTCCGACTGCTGGGATGAGCCACAGACGATATCGGGCGTCGGGGTCCGATGGGAAAACTCTGACGAAAGTGTTATTTTTTTACTGAAAAGTGAATTAAATGAGCTTCTCAAGGACATTACCTCATGGTAAGGATTAGACCTAGACATAACAGGCGCAGGACATGCCCCCGGGGTCCGAAATAGGATTTACGCCATATTTTATCGAAAATAGCTATAAACTGCTGGAATTTTGAATTACCATCCATATTGATAATTTTCGCAATGTTAAAACAATTTTTAGGAGTCTTTTACTGCTTCACAACCACTTACTCTATGATAAACAAAAACCGTAAAACGAGGTGACTTTGTGACTAATGGGGTGACTTTGTGACAAGCCTATTTGTCTACATTTTTTAAATTTTCCTACTTAAAAAGAATTAGGTTAGGCAATTCAGTGTACTTGTCAGTTGGTCAGTAATGTGCTGCAACCTACTGGCCACATATAACTTCTTTCATTCCATTTACCATGGTGCTTTATTTCATATATGCTTGATTGTTTTCATTTACTTGAAAATTTGAAATAAAGCACCATGATAAATGGAATGAAATAAGTTATAGAGGTCCATAAGTGGCCGGTAGGTTGCAGCACATTACTGACCAACGAACAAGTACACTGAATTGCCTAACCTGATTCTTTTTAAGGAGTGAAATTCAAAAACTTTAGAAAAATAGGCTTGTCACAAAGTCACCCCATTAGTCACAAAGTCACTTCGTTTTACGGTTTTTGTTTATCATAGAGTAAGTGGTTGTAAAGCAGTAAAAGATTCCTAAAAATTGTTTTAACATTGCAAAAATTATCAATATGGATGGTAATTCAAAATTCCAGCAGTTTATTGCTATTTTCGATAAAATATGGCGTAAATCCTATTTCAGACCCCGGGGGCATGTCCTGCGCCTGTTATGACTTGGTCTAATCCTTACCAAGAGATAATGCCCTTGAGAAGCTCATTTAATTCACTTTTCAGTAAAAAAATAGCACTTTCGTCAGAGCATTCCCATCGGACCCCGGGGACCGATGCCGCACCTAACGTATTAATAAAAATTGAGTCAATAAGTTAAAAAGATGTTAAACGTTTTTATGGAAGAGCTATGACAACAAGAGTGGTGACAGAAAAATATTCGGGAGGTGTTAGGTCGGAAACAAAATGAGTCCTCATGTTACAGAGCGAACTAAACAAAAAAAAAATGCATGTGTTTTTTTGAGAAGTAAGCATTACAGTGCAAGAGACAAACACATAGTTTACTAATAAAGTCAGAAAATTTCATACCTGCTGAGATATCCTCTTCAGGAGGTTCAGATGTAGGAATGTAACCTGGAAAAGTTAAGGTTCAAATAAATCTACTTATTTATATGCGCACTTTAAAAATGAATACATGCAGATAAAAGTCTGACCTCACAATTCATTAACAAAAAAATACATAGACAGGTCGGAATGGTAGTGAATGAACCAAAACAAAAAAAGGTTCAACTGTCTTCATTTAAAATTTATAAAAACTCCTAGATCTAGGGATTTTGTTATCATAAATTCATAATTTTGTTTCCAACATTTATCTGAATAAGTTTCATCAAAATCTACTTGGCTAAATATTAGTGTCCGACCGAACCAAAATTTTATCCATAACCAAAACCGAAAACGAATTTCGGCCATAGACCTAGTTTCCAGCCGAAACCAAAACTTATTTATGTATGAATATAGGGTAAACAATACAGTTATTGGCACTCAGTTGAGTTATTGGCACCCCAACTTTAACTTAAAGAAATAGGTAAACAAGTCCTAATTTTATTACAAGTATACTCGAGTCTAATGTTTGAATGGTCTTCTAAGTCATCTATGAAGTAAAACCTTAACAAACTAACCAAAGGGAAGATGTCATAATTAAATCCACAGGGCGCCAATAACTAGATTTGGCACTTTTAACAATAAATATTGCCATATTGAAAACTATTGAACTTTTGACCCAAAAAAACTTCTTGAGTCTTTATAAGGATAGATAAAGAGGAGTTATAGGAAGTTTCAATTAGATCCCTTCATAAAAAGTATTTTTTTTTTAATTTAACCACAGAAATGTAGTCTTAAGGGTGCCAATAACTGTACGGTTTACCCTATACTACTTGTAAGTGTGTAATATGTATAGTTTAGCAATGAATGCTTATAAAATAAGAGTAATTTAACTAAATTATTTATATAATACTGTGGGGCCGGGATGGCCGAGTGGGCAAAGGCGCTAGCAATAGGTAATCAAAGTTAAGCAACGTCGAGCGTGTTTAGTACTTGGATTGGTGACCGCTCCATTCGGTTGACCACCCGCAAAGGAACGCCACGCAGTACAAGCCTACCCCAACCCCCTGGTATGTGAGGTCCGTCAGCCTACTAGAGGTGACTCACTACGCCGACCAGGCGTAGGAGTACCTTCCCCGTGTAACTCATGGAGAGAAAAAAATCGTGGGAGAGAAAAAAAAAATAAAAAAAAAAATAATCGTAGAATACGTGGGCTAGTTATAGATGAGTAAGACAGGTGTACTAGTCAGGTTATAGGATCGAATCCCAGACCATTTCGCGGGACTTGGTTATTTCGACTCAGGGGGTCCCAAAACGTGTATTTCCGATGAAAACCGGAAGTCGAAAATTTTCACGATCGCAATACTTCCACTTACTATATATTTCATATATAGGTAAGTGAACGTAATAAGTAAATGAATGTGTGGAAAAATGTATGAATTTCAGGAAAAGTATTTAACAAAACACATCAATTTTCGACAAAGTAAAATTATGTATATCAGATCATTAAAATTCC
The DNA here is from genome assembly GCA_911387785.2 of Aelia acuminata. Lineage (NCBI taxonomy): Eukaryota > Metazoa > Arthropoda > Insecta > Hemiptera > Pentatomidae > Aelia > Aelia acuminata. The sequence goes on from OU426982.1 coordinate 15,838,916, forward strand.
GAACTGTATAAAACGCACCTCCCCTGTTGTGGTGGAGCGTTACTGACTCGTTAGCCGCACTGCTGATATTGTGTTGTCCAATCGTATTAGGTGCAGCCAACTCCTCTTCATCGTAGTCCGACCATTCGTCTGCGGGCTCCTGGGCCTCGTCTTCCTCTGGTCCTTGTTCGTACTTAGGAAGCAAGACCTTCCTTGGTACTACAGGGACAAAGGGAGAATTATAAAACAACCATCAGATCATTTCTTCCTTTTGAACAAATGTAAATACATAATAATGTTATCTCTTAAGCTCATTAATGATCATGCATCAATTACCGATAATGGAAATACTTACCACAAGTGAAGACGACCTTAAGGTACATTCTGGACTCCTTCTTGCAAGGATTACCGAACGTACCCGAGTCCACGGAAATGGTACACCTCCGCCTCCCATGGCACATATTGATCACAGTCTCAGTGGCGTAACTCGCCAAACAGGCTAAGAAATAAAAGGAAAATATTATTATTAATGAAAAAATAAATTCTCATAGGTTTTTCAAATTGCACCAAGCATATACATGGTCTTAGTGTTACTAATGTTTAAAAAGAAAAATTAAAACAGTAAGACTCAAAACGTATAGACTTAAAACTACCAGTTTACCGGTAGGTTTGAAAATCTTAGTGTATACAACCATTATTCGGCCGGCGCCATTGTGTGGTGCACCACTATTCAAACATGTAAACAAATTACCTGGAAACAAGCTACAATCCTTTCAAAGCGGAATAAAAAGGACAATAGTCAAACTAGGAATGACCATTTTTTACTTTCACTTACCTATATATGAAATATATAGTAAGTGGAAGTATTGCGATCGTGAAAAATTTCGACTTCCGGTTTTCAACGGAAATACACGTTTTGGGGTCCCCTGAGTCGAAATGACCAAGTCCCGCGAAATGATCTGTGTGTGTGTGTGTCTGTGTGTGTGTGTGTGTGTGTGTGTGTGTGTGTGTGTGTGTTTGTGTGTGTGTGTGTGTGTGTGTGTGTGTGTGTGTGTGTGTGTGTGTGTGTGTGTGTGTGTGTGTGTGTGTGTGTGTGTGTGTGTGTGTGTGTGTGTGTGTGTGTGTGTGTGTGTGTGTGTGTGTGTGTGTGTGTGTGTGTGTGTGTATGTGAACAGACTAGCTCAAAAACTATAAACCGTGCGATCCTGAAATTGGGTATTTAGTGTAGGTATATGCCCGCGATGTGACAGCAAAAATTTCATCAAAATTACTTAAAGGGAGGGGGTACTTTACTTAGTAACTTTTTAGGTTTTTTTCGATTTTCTCAAAAACGGCTCTAACAATTTTGATTAAACTGAGTATTTGATGTATTCATATTCCCGAGATATGGCTGTAAAAATTTCATCAAAATTGATTAACCGGAGGGGGGACTTTACTTAATAAATTTTGTATCATTTTCACGTGTTTTTTTTATTTACTCAAAAACGGTTTTAACGATTTTGATCAAACTTGGTATTTGATGTATTTATATGCCCGATATGTGACTGTAAAAATGTCATCAAAATTGATCTACGGGAGGGGGGACTTTACTTATTAAATTTTGTATCATTTTCACATGTATTTTTTATTTACTCATAAACAGTTTTAACGATTTTGATCAAACTTGGTGTTTGATGTATTTATATGCCCGAGATATGACTGTAAAAATTTCATCAAAATTGATCTACGGGAGGGGGGACTTTACTTAATAAATTTTGTATCATTTTCACGGGTTTTTTTATTTACTCAAAAACGGCTTTAACGATTAACAAAAATAAGATATGAATGTAGAAAAATGTGTGACTTTGGGAAATGATAATTAGCAAAACACGTCAATTTCTAATCTAAGTAAGTTGGTAAGTGAAAGTTGTGTGTTGCGCGCACGCACCAGATTTTTTTTCTTCAGTTCTATTTTCATCAGTTGGCAAAAAGAAAGTTAAGTAGAAGATTCCGATGATTTTATATATACGATATAAAAACATTTTTTTTTTTACTTTCACTTACCTTAATATGAAATATATAGTCAGGAAAAGTGTTGTGACTGTGAAAATTTTTAAATTCTGGTTTTTAACGGATATTCGCGTTTTGGGGTCCTCTCAGTCCAATTTACCAAGTCCCGGGAAACGGTATATGTGAACAGACTAGTTGAAAAACTATAAACCGTACGAAACTGACATTGGGTATTTGGTGTATGTATTGCTCGTGATGTGGCCACGAAATTTCATCAAAATTGGTAAAATGGATGAGAGAATTTATTTAATAAATTTTGTCTCATTTTTAAGTTGTTTTTTTTTCGATTTTCACAAAAACGGCTTAAACAAATTTGATCAAACTCGTCATTTTTAATGAGTATCGAGAATTGTTTAATATCAGGTAAGTTTCATCATCATTAATTTTTTTGGAAGAAGCTTAAATGGGAAAGGATAGTTTTTTTTTTTTAAATTGTGTATGGAGAAATTAACTGTTTCTCGTTAAGCCTAAGAATAAGAAATGGCTAAATATGTAAAAATCGAGTAAACATATATATGCGAAAAAAAAAAAAAATTCGACATCTAATAATACACGTTGAAACTACAGTAGGCCTTTAATGATAAACCATTGTTCATAATTAAATATTTTTTCTTCTAGGGAAAGAGTTGTTATAGTTGTTTGGTACCAACATGTTTAATGGAAATTATTTATTTTCATGGTAACTTAATGAAGTTTTCAACAACGAAATAGGGAATTATAAAAGCAGACGCGATGAAGTATTGTGCTTGCTTTGCCGAATCACAAGAAAAAATTTAAATAAAAATATTTAGTTCACTTTAGAGAGCAAATACAAATGAAAATATGTAAATGAATGTGGGGGAAATGTGTGAATTTGAGGAATGGCCTTTACATATTTATCAAAATACGTCAATTTCTAATCTAAGTAAGTTGGTACGTGGAAGTTGTGTTTCATCGCATTCATCCGCATCGCGCCAGATTTTTTTACTTTCACTTACCTATATATGAAATATATAGTAAGTGGAAGTATTGCGATCGTGAAAAATTTCGACTTCCGGTTTTCAACGGAAATACACGTTTTGGGACCCCCTGAGTCGAAATGACCAAGTCCCGCGAAATGGTCTGTGTGTGTGTGTGTCTGTGTGTGTGTGTGTGTGTATGTGAACAGACTAGCTCAAAAACTATTAACCGTGGGAACCTGAAATTGGGTATTTAGTGTAGGTATATGCCCGCGATGTGACAGCGAAAATTTCATCAAAATTGCTCAAAGGGAGGGGGTACTTTATTTAATAACTTTTTACGTTTTTTTTCGATTTTCTCCAAAACGGCTCTAACGATTTTGATTAAACTGAGTATTTGATCTATTTATATGCCTGAGATATGACTGTAGAAATTTCATCAAAATTGATTAACTGGAGGGGGGACTTTACTTAATAAATTTTGTATCATTTTCACGTGTTTTATTTATTTACTCAAAAATGGCTTAAACGATTTTGATCAAACTGGGTATATGATGTATGCCCGAGATACGACTGTAAAGATTTCATCAAAATTGATCAACCGGAGGGGGGACTTTACTTAATAAATTTTGTACCAATTTCACGTGTACATATTTTTTATTTACTCAAAACCAGCTTTATTGATTTTGAACGAATTCGCCTAGTTTAATGAAAATAAGGTGTTCTTTAATATCAGGTAAGCTTTATCGTTATTAAAATGTTCTGAGGGGGCTAAAATGGGGAACCGGTCTTTTTTTGTTTTCCTGCAAAGTATCCTTATTTTTGTTTATATGGAAAAATTAACTGTCTCTCATTACAACTAAAAATAAGAAATGGCTAAATATGAAATAAGAAAAAAATCAAGTAAACATATAGAGGAGAAAAAAGAAAAATATTCCGCCGACTCATAAAATACCTTGAGCACACGCATGCGGCGGAGTACGCCTTTATTGACAGACCTTTGTTCATAATTAAACCCGTTCTGTTCATTTAATGGAAATTATTTGATTCATGGTAAATGAAGTTTTAACAACTACATAGAGAATTATAAAATCAGACGACTTGGAGTATTATGCTTGCATTGCCGAATTACCAAAAGTAAAAACCTTTATTTAATAATAAAAAAAATAGTGTTTTTTATAGAGCAAATAAAAACAAAAATAAGAAATTTTTTTTTTTTTTTTTTTTTTTGACTTCAATAATTTATTCGCACCTGTCAGCAAGGTGCTGACAATCAGCGAATGAGATGACGGTAGTGGGAAATGATGACATGACAGGCATGAGGAGGGAAAGCACCCAACAGCACCCCCTTCCTGGCTTGATTCAATTACCTTGGCTGTCTAAGAGAGCAGATCTCTCATCCAGCGCCTTTTTAGTCTTCTCGTATCCATCCGTACTGCAGCCATATTACAGATTAGACTATTAGGGTGTCCGTTTAAATTATTAAAAAATCTTTTGTATAGCGTCGTTATGTGCTGGTCGACTGTTGATATATGGAGGTCTGTATGTAAAGTTTTGTTAGTCACGTACCAGGGTGATTTTGTGATAAGTCGTAACAATTTTGATTGAAAAGTTTGAAGTTTTTGTAAGTGAGTCTTTTTAGCAATGCCGAATATCTGTGAGGAATATGTCCATATGGGCTTCAGTAAGTAAGTGTACGTATTTACTTTTTGTTTCAGTTTCAGTTTTGATGATTTAGAAAGTAGCGGGTAGAGTAGTTTGAGTCTTTTGTCAAGATTCCTTTTTTTCATTTTGACATGTGGGCCCCATGTCATCCTTCTGTCGAAAAGAAGTCCAAGATAGTGTACTGAGTCCGTCTGTGGAATTTGGTTGTTGTCAATATGAACAGGGGGGCAGGTTTGTTTTCTAAGAGTGAATGTGATGTGTTTTGATTTGTCATGGTTGAGTTTAATTTTCCATAATTGAAACCAGTCATGTAATTTGTATAAGTGATGTTGTATTGTCAATGAAGCCTGTGTTGGGTCCTGATGTTTCGTGATAATTGCAGTATCATCAGCGTAAGTTGCAGTCAATGTCTCGTTGTTAATAGGTATGTCGTGCGTGTAAATGATGTAGAGTAGAGGTGCTAGTATTGAGCCTTGTGGTACTCCCGCCAAGACTGGATAAATTGAAGAGATTTCCGAACCCTGCCGGACTGAGAAAAATCTATCGAAAAGGAAAGATTGAAGAATCAGATAATAAGTGGAAGGTAGTATGGTCTTTAGTTTAAAGAGAAGACCCTGGTGCCAGACTTTGTCAAACGCTTGAGCAACGTCCAAAAATACTCCAGTTGCATATAGTTTTTGTTCTAGAGCTCCTGCAATGTAGTCAGTAACTCTGTGTAGTTGATGCGTCGTCGAATGGTAAGTGCGGAAGCCGAATTGGTGGTCAGGTAACACTTTTTGGTCTGTAAGTATGTCAACTAATCTTTTGTGTATTAATTTTTCAAATAATTTGGAGCATATTGGGAGGAGGCTGATTGGTCTGTAAGATGACGGGTTGTATATGTCTTTACCTGGTTTGTGGATCATTTTTATGAGGGAGTACTTCCATTGTATTGGGAATTTGGACGTTCTCAGTATACAGTTGTAAATTGTTGTTAGAAATACAAGAGCTTTTCTCGGCATTTGTTGGAGTGCCTCAGCTGTAATTAAGTCATAACCAGGGGCTTTCCTTTTTGGTAATTGTTTGATTTGTAGACCGACTTGTGAAGGAGTGAATGGAGGTGGTGGGAGTGTCAGCTGTAGTGGAATGTCTAAGGTGTTCTGTACAATGGTATCATGTTCTGTATTTATGAAATCAGTAAATGGTGTAAATATAGAAGAAAGGTGGTTGGCGAAGAGCTCAGATTTTTCTTTATCCGACACGGCCCAGGAACCATCTTCTTTTCGAAGTGGTGCGGATACCTCTCGATGTTTTAGCAGTTTTTTGGTATGCTTCCACAAGCTTCCATCGTCCGTCGAAAGGCTACTAATGTAAGCGTCATAGTTTGTCCTGTTGAATTTTCCAATTTCTCTTTTGAGTTGATTATTAAGTCGGCTGTATGTTTGTCTGTCTGAGGGACGTCTGTCAGTCTGCCATACCTTACGCGCCCTTCTCTTTGCCCTGATCAAGTCCCTTATAAACTGAGGATAAAAAATAAGAAATGAATGTGGAAAAATGTGTCTTTGAGAAGTGGCAATTAACAAAATACATCAATTTCTAATTTAAGGAAGTTGGTAAGTGAATGTTGTGTGTTGCGCGCACGCACCAGATTTTTACTTTCACTTACCTATATATGAAATATATAGTAAGTGGAAGTATTGCGATCGTGAAAAATTTCGACTTCCGGTTTTCAACGGAAATACACGTTTTGGGACCCCCTGAGTCGAAATGACCAAGTCCCGCGAATTGGTCTGTGTGTGTGTGTGTCTGTGTGTGTGTGTGTGTGTGTGTGTGTGTGTGTGTGTGTGTGAACAGACTAGCTCAAAAACTATTAACCGTGGGAACCTGAAATTGGGTATTTCGTGTAGGTATATGCCCGCGATGTGACAGCGAAAATTTCATCAAAATTGCTCAAAGGGAGGGGGTACTTTATTTAATAACTTTTTACGTTTTTTTCGATTTTCTCCAAAACGGCTCTAACGATTTTGATTAAACTGAGTATTTGATCTATTTATATGCCTGAGATATGACTCTAGAAATTTCATCAAAATTGATTAACTGGAGGGGGGACTTTACTTAATAAATTTTGTATCATTTTCACGTGTTTTATTTATTTACTCAAAAATGGCTTAAACGATTTTGATCAAACTGGGTATATGATGTATGTATATGCCCGAGATACGACTGTAAAGATTTCATCAAAATTGATCAACCGGAGGGGGGACTTTACTTAATAAATTTTGTACCAATTTCACGTGTACATATTTTTTATTTACTCAAAAACGGCTTTTTTACTCAAAAAAGGCTATAACGATTTTGATAAAACTGGGTATTTGATGTATGCCAAAGTTGTGATAGCCAACATTTCATCAAAATTGGTCAAACGGAGCCGGTACATTATTTCATAATTTGTTTTCCAATTTTTACCTTTTTTTCGATGATCTCAAAAACGTCTTTAACGATTTTTATCAAATTCGTAATGTTAAATGAAAATTATGTGTTCTTTAATATCAGGTAAGCTTTATCATTATTAAAATGTTCTGAGGGCGCTTTTTTTTTGGGGTGGGGAGGGCGGTCTTTTTTGTTTGTTTGTTTCCTCTAAAGTACCTTTGTTTTTGTTTATATGGAGAAATTAACTGTCTCTCGTTACGCCTAAAAATAAGAAATGCTAAATATGAGATATGATAAAAATAAAGAAAACATAAAGAGGAGAAAAAAATAAAAATATTCAGTCAACTCATAAAACTCCTTGAGCCCACGCATGCGGAGTACGCCATTAATGACAGACCATTGTTCATAATTAAAGCCGTTCTGTTCATTTGAGAAGTGGCAATTAACAAAACGCATTAATTTCTAATCTAAGTAAGCTGGTAAGTGAAAGTTGTGTGTTGCGCGCACGCACCAGATTTTTTTTACTTCGTATCATTTCTCGAGGTTCAATCCTAGAACATGACGAAGACGTTGTTTCTGCTCCCATCCGTTCTGTTCTAATTCCAAATCAACTACACAAAGAGAAGAACAAGAAGAAAAGGGAACCGTGTCTCCTGAAGGCCTCTATACATAGCTAATGAGGAGGAATAAAGGGAGGAAGGGCTCGAGTTATTTCAGTCTCTTCCGTGATAAAAGACATCATCGTGTAAGTGAGAATGTCCTCAGGATGTATTCTAAAAAAAAACACGAACAATATAATCAACTTTATTTCTCCTGTTTATCTAGTGTTTAAAGAAAATTATCACACAAATTATTATGTTTTGATTTTAAAGTGATTTTAAGATACGAATGATTTTCATTCATTGAAGAGTTTCAGTCAAGCTAACGCTAGGATTAACATTTGTTAAGATTTCTACGCCTTCTTTTACACCTAAATTATTAAAAAAAAAATCTGTTTAAAAAATATGTGCTTTAATTCGTTCAACACATTCGCTGATTGTCGCAACTGCTGACAGGTGTGAATTAAAGTTTGAAGAGAAAAAAAATAAAAGAAAAAAAAAATATATATATAACATAGAAATTGCATCACCTATGATTATTATATTTTCAATCCTAAATGAGTATAAAAGTAAGGGATTTAATTTGTTTACCTACTGGCATTAGAGATAGATGTAATCAGTGACTTATAGTTTAGTTGGTTCCAGAGTGGCTAATATTAAACACGTTATTTCTAATTATTATGTCCGATAGAAGGAGTTTCAAACAAATGTCCAAGGAGGAAAAAGTTAAAATTGTGGCATTTTCTGAAGCTGGACTTTCTTCGCGGGGGATAACAAAGAGAGTGAGGTGCAACCGGTCCACTGTGGTGACAATAATAAAAAAAAATCCTCCTCAGGGATCTACCGAGCGAAAGAAAGGGACTTGAAGGAAAAGGGAGACAGGTGAGCGTTTCGATCGCATGATGATGAGATTATCATTAGAAAATCGCTTCAAAAGACAAAAGGAAATATCTTGAGATCTAGCAGATAGCAATTTAGCAGAAGTAAGTCGAGAAACAGGCTATTGTCTGGCCATGGCAGCGTGGAGATCCCGTTTTCTGTTAAAAACGTCTTTACCTATCCAAAAAAACAATGGTAAATGTAATAAAAAATTATGCATCTTAGAGCTAAGACATTTTTTTAAATGAATAAATAATTAATTTACCGATTTGGCTCTATGGCACGGAGCACAATCATCTTGAAAAATGAAGTCTCTGCAGTATCTAAGGTGGGAATTCATTCAGGGAAATAAACTCAATTCCAAATTTTTTTTTTTTATATTTTTCTGCATTAACCTTCCCATCTATAAAGGTATCTGGCCAATTCTAAAGTAAGAAAAACATCCCCAGACCATCACACTTGCCGGATGTTTCACTGTTTCTACCATACAAGATTCGTCAAATCTTTCATTTGACCGACATCTTACGAGTGGAGCACTGTCAGAACTGAAGATGTTGAATTTACTTTAATCCGAAAACATCACTTTCCTGCAATCATTAGTTGTCCAGTTTTCAAAATTCCGTCCCAATTTAGGCGAGATTGTTTCATTTTGTTGGTAAGAAATGGCTTATTGGCCGTTTTTCTTGTCAATAAACCTTTTTCTCTTTATCTTCCGCCTACAGTTTCTCGACTTACTTCTGCTAAATTGCTATCTGCTAGATCTCTAAATATTTCCTTTGCATTTTTGAAGCGAATTTCTAATGATAATCTCATCATCATGCGATCGAAACGCTCACCTGTCTCCCTTTTCCTTCAAGTCCCTTTCTTTCGCTCGGTAGATCCCTGAGGAGGATTTTTTTTTATTATTGTCACCACAGTGGACCGGTTGCACCTCACTCTCTTTGTTATCCCCCGCGAAGAAAGTCCAGCTTCAGAAAATGCCACAATTTTAACTTTTTCCACCTTGGACATTTGTTTGAAACTCCTTCTATCGGAAATAATAATAAGAAATAACGTGTTTAATATTAGCCACTCTGGAACCAACTAAACTATAAGTCACACTGATTACATCTATCTCTAATGCCAGTAGGTAAACAAATTAAATCCCTTACTTGTATACTCATTTAGGATTGAAAATATAAAAATCATAGGTGATGCAATTTCTATGACCACGACTGTATATATATATATATATATATATATATATATATATATATATATATATATATATATATATAAAATTAATGCAAACAGGAATTGAAATTTTTCTGTAATATTTTATATCTCAAAGAAATAATTGAGTGAAAAAAAAAACGCTTTTGGACTCGCATTATAAAGCGGACCTTACACAATCAATAATATTGTTAATATCAGTATTGTCAATACTGTTGTTTAGCGTTGAGGGATGTTTTTTACTGCACGAATTTGCACGTTTTGGGGTTTACTGCACGAAATTTCTTCACGATTTCTGGATGAAATTGCATCATTTGATATTTTGAACAAAAGAATTATAACGAATTTTAATTTTCTTAAATACACATCAAAATAATATTGGAAAAATAAATGGGAATATCATAGAAAAAAAAAGGGAACTTGGGAGATGTAAATAAACACAAACCACCAATTTCCTAGAACTAAGGGTTCAGTAGTTCCTTGATGTTTACATTTTGTTTCTCAATTCTCATCGTGTCAGCATCAAACTAGTTTCTTTCGAGTATATTGTTACTCGCATCCGTAAAGGAACGTTGGAAGAAAATAGTTTTTTTTTTTCAAATTCTAATTTTCAAGTTTCGGGACAGAAGGCTCGAGCACAGAAATTTAGCTACTAAAAAGCAGCAAGCATGACCGGTCTTAATTTCCTCATTGATTTCGATTTTTTTTCCTTAAGATCGCCCCGATATATAAATTTCTTAACCTGTCAATTAATATCAGCAAAATCGTCACCACTCCTACGACTAACCAAATATTTTGTCTTATCCGTGTTTGGCCCAAGTTTTTGACCGGATCGAGGTTTGAATGCCATATTCACATATTTTTACGTCACCCAAACACCACGAACAGTAATGGATCAGGTGGAACACCTTGGAACACCCTGGAACAGGTCACCTTGGATCTTCCAAGGTAAAACATATGTTTATACTGTCATAAACAAACCAATAAAAAAAATATTTATTTCTCACTCTCTTCAGGAACGCCCTGAGGTTGAGGACACTGTATGCTCTCGTACTGGGTCCTTCCGTAGGAGGCCGAGTAGATGGCCAGCCTGGAATTGGGACCGCACTGCAGGTGCACCATCTCGTTCTCGCAGGCTGTCTTGCTTCGGAACTCGTCTGGAATCAGGGTTATATATTTATAAATATAAATTTATAATATAAATAATATTAATCAAAGGAGAAGGGAATTAAATCAAAATAGAAAAAGAATAAATTTGAATATTTCTTTCTTTCTCTAAGTTTGATATACTAGGTTGTTACAAAAGTCCTTGTTCACAAAATTAATTTTATTCAAATTTGAGTACAAAATTTACAAATCAAATTTATTCTTCAAAATACAGGCCATCATTTTCAACTACTTTAACCCATCTTTCAGCCAAAAGTTGTATTTGATGTTGATACCACTCTGCAGTTTTCGAGGCAAAGAACTCCTCGCATCCAGATTTGACATCATCGAAGTTTTCGAAGCGACGACCTTTCAAAAAATGCGCCATTGACCTGAAAAGTCCATAGTCAGACGGTGCGACGTCTGGGCTGTAAGGAGGGTGGGGCAAGACACTAATCCCGTTCATTTCTGAAAATTTTTCTTTAACTAATCGTGAGCGATGAGCAGGGGCGTTGTCTTGCTTAAATAACGTTTGCTTCCTATTAATCAAAGCGGGGTATTTCACTTTTAAAACTTCATATACCCTATCGAGCTGTTCACAGTATAGCTCAGCGGTGATAGCCCTACCCTCTGGAACCAGCTCAAAGTGATCTAGGACGACCTGATCTAGGTTCATCTTCAAGGCTTTTATTCCCAGAATTAAACCGCCTGAACCAAAATGCGGCCGTGTTTCGATGCACCACACTTTCCCCTTCCACTGCACAAATTTCCTCGGCTGAGGCCTTTGCACTAAAACCTTTTTTCCAATAATGCCTAAGAAGGCCGCGGATGACAAATTTTTCTTCCGACATTTCTAGTGAAATTTAATAAACTGAATGAAAGGCAGGGACAGTTGGCGTACATAGATAATTAGAGGATTAGTTAATGTAAACATTGACATAAGAATTGTATTCGTCAGAGATTAAATAAGGATTAAATTAGAGACCTCAATGTAAACAACTTGATATGCACAAGGACTTTTGTAACAACCTAGTATATGACAATAGTAAGTTATTACTATTGTAGCGGCTAACAGTTTATCAATACTTGACTGCGATTTTCGAGATCGATTGATCAGCCAGTAATCGATCATGGGAATTGTGGCTCGAACGGACATTGCCTGTTCTGCCTTGTTACCAGCAGCTTGGTAATATATTTCTTTTAGGTTATCTCAGGATACCTAGCACTGGATGGATGTTGATAATCGGTGAGGTATGCTGGTTGAAACTTTTCATAAAGACTATTATTCCAAAAAGACGGTTATCATTATCATCTTCTCTGCTGTTTTTTGAAGAAGTTTGTCATAACCCAGCATAACCAAAAATCATTTTTTGCTGCCTAAAATTGAATCAACTTTCGTCAGTTACACAGTTTACTAAGCCATAATCCATGTGAGTTTTTTTTTTTACTTTTTCTTTTGTTGAGAGAAGTTTGGTTTATCATGTTATAGTTTATTCAATATACAGAATAGAAAGTTCAATTAAAGAGGCTTTAGGGAAGCAAACATTGACTGTATTAGCAAGCTTGAACATCTGTGATGTAGTGATTAGCATGGCAAACTGTCCCGCGCTGGCCCTAGGATTTTTTAAAGGGAGTGAAAATCCTTGGCTATGCCGTCCCTCGGATAGGACGTAAAATGGAGATCCCGAGCCTGTACGATGTCAGGTACTCATTAAAGATCCTAATATACCTGGATAAGCTAAATTTAGGAACCCCACTAGTATCATCGTCCGATTAGCCTTAGTGGCGTTAAAACAAAGAAACAAAGAAGCTTGAACTCCTGCAATATTTGAGATATGCAATACAGCCTGATCGATATGTATTCCGGGATACTATTAAGAGTCTTTTTTCGTTATCTGGTACTTGTAGCAACTTAACTGCGGAGATCGTCGCTATCCATAAAAGTTTTAATGTTGTACAGGCTACATAGAAGACCATAGTTATTTGCACTGACTCATTTTCCGTTTTAATCTGTTTAAAAAATGTTTTCTCTTTAATTCCCATAGTTCAAAATATGCTCATTTCAATAAAGTCGGGCGTGACAAACAATAGCACTGTATTCTTCGTATGGGTTCCAAGTCACTGCGGAATAGTTGGGAATGAATTGGCGGATCAGGCCGCCAAAAAAGCGATAACAGATGGCATTCCTTATTAAGGGGTTCTAGCAGCGGACTTTTTATCCCTCATCAAGCAAAAAATGGAACAAAGTTGGGAAAACAGGTGGTTGAACTTAGCTGAAAATAAATTAAAGGAAATTAAAAGAGAAGTGATCCCATGGAACAGGAATAAGCGCAGAGTAACGAATTATACAGTACAGTGCAAGGCAACGTAACAGACAAACTGTACTACTTTCTAAAATTAACAGAATTATATCATAAGATATAAACCGAAATTTGGAATAAAGGGCGATGATGACCCTAATGGTTGACACCTTAAATAAAAAAAATAAAAAATTGGTTATTTATTAGCTTTTTTTTTGTAATTATTGAATTAACACACTACTAAATTCAACCCAGAACGTTATTGTTGACAATGTGACCATAACCATCACACACCAGGAAGGTAAAAGGGAGTGCATTGGCAAAGGAAATGGTCCCACTCAATTTAAAACCAAAGAGACACCTCTTAACTATTTAGAAATTAGAAGCTGGTGGAATGTTATGTTTCCTTGGAAAATGTATCATGATAATAGAATTTAGTCTAAATATAACCATTAGTCTGTTAAATGAATTACAATGGCTGTTTCTTTTAGAATTTGGTGCTCTTATTGCAAATTTGGAAAGCATCTTTGTCTTAGGACAAGGATTTTGTATAATTTCAAAATAAAAAATAATGCAGTGTTAAAACAAGAAATTTTATTTAATCAGCTTTCTTACCATGATTTAAATCAAAATGTAGCCTTTGATGGTTTCTTGCTTTATTTTGCGGCTGGTATATCTCTTTTCAAAGACCTAAGAGGTTCTATTTGGACTAAATTAATAGAGACAGCTAACTAGGCAGGCACACAGATGTAGACTGATGAGTCCAGAGGGGACTCATATCAGGACCCGTGTCTGGGGGCCAGTGTTTTGACTGAGCATGTTGAAACTTGTTGGCGAGATCATTGATGGTCAGCATTATTTAGAGTAAATAAATAGAATATATTAATCATGACAAGTTTCTTCCTGGCTATGAAATATCAAGTTTTTTTTTATATTAATCTAACCATTATTGTGGAGTAACCACTTATTTTTTAAATTATTTTAGATAATTTATTTTTGAAGAGAAAAGATTTGGCTCCGCCGGGAATCGAACCCGGGTCTTCCGCGTGACATGCGCGGTGTGCTATCCATTACACCACGGAGTCGCTTACAAACAGTGCCAAATCCTTCCTCTTCACTGACACCTCTCTCACGATCTCGCAAGTTTTGCGAGTATTTACGGGAGATGGACAATTTTCGTCCAATTTTGGGCATCTCTTGACGTTCGTCAATTTTTAAATTATTTTATATTAATCTAACCATTATTGTGGAGTAACCACGTATTTTGGAAATTATTTTAGATAATTTATCTTTGAAGAGAAAAGATTTGGCTCCGCCGGGAATCGAACCCGGGTCTTCCGTGTGACATGCGCGGTATGCTATCCATTACACCACGGAGTCGCTTCCAAACGGTGCCAAATCCTTTTCTTTTTTTTACAAAAAATTAAAAGCTACAAAAAACCTGAGCCCCAAGGACAACTTTGATGGTCATATTCGGAATCACCATAGCAAAATACATGACAGCCACATTTACCCATTTAACAAAAATACTGTAGACCAGCATTATCTGATATGATCTTCAATATGGTGTTTAATTTCTGTTTATTGATACTTACACGGCCTGCAGCTGTAAGTGATCTGTAGGTGCTTGGGCACACCTGGGCAGGGATCTATCCCGTAGTTATTGGAAGAAGACATCATTTTGCAGTGCCTCTTCTTCTGGCATCTCTCCACTGCAGTCTGCAACAGTGAATACTGTTCCACGGTTAGTTGAATATTGCACGTTATAAAGGACAAAGATAAATTATAGACATAATTTTTAATATATACTTTATTATATACCATTCATTTTTTCGATATCATAAATGTTTATAAAGGTTTATACAATATTATACCAGATGAGTGAAAAAGTAAACCCTAATTTCTATGAGTTAAGCATAGATTTTGCCAAAAAATTTATACTATATATATATATATATATATATATATATATATATATATATATGTTACGCTAAAAGTAGATATTGCGGCAAATGTACACATTTTCCGGAAAATGTGCACATTTGCCTCCTCGTTTGGGTAATACACGTACCTCGTACATATAATACACATTTACAATTTCAAAGAAGGGAAATGTACATTGAATTCACAATGACCAAGTCGTTTTGGTAAATGTTAGCATACAAAATACGCTCACGTAATTCCAAGTGCCACAATAGTAATTCTTGCTCAAATAAATAAAACTTTTTTCATTATGAAATTTCAATATGTTCCTTCATAGTTTTATGAAATTTAACTGTTATAATAAAGAAAAGTATGACATCATTATTATTTGTTTGATTCCCATCTTATTGGTCCTGAAAAACTAGGATGAAAATTGTATTTATGAATATTGGGATCATAACCTACAACATGTTATATAATATGCAAAGAAAAGTATGTTTTTTTTGTCATTTACATGTTTTAATTAAAATAATTTTCGTTATTAAAGCCTTATGTATTATGTTTATTTAAATAAATATTTTTTTACTGCAACAACATTTTTAATTTATTTGTATTCCAACTTTTCTTAAAACATGAAAGTAAGAGTATACATTTACCAAAACGTGAAGGCTAGAGTACACATTTGCCGGGAAATGTACATATACCTTATATTCAGTTCACACATACCGTAAAAGTGTACATTTCCCAAGAGTGTACATTTACCGTAACATATTTAAGCTTTACATTTTGCATTTTTGCATCAAATATATTTCAGAAACAAGAACAATGGCTGTAAAGTTATTGGATAAAAATGCGTTTTAATTTCATCCAAGTTAAATATAATTTAACAAAAAAGTATTTAAATTACATCCAGATATATAAATGAAGTATTAATAATAATATATATAAAGTAAAAAATTCTTCAAGGGACACATTTTTTAAAAAGCCCTTCCGACTGGAATTGTCTCAATGAACTATAGAACCGAACACGACTCCATTCTAACAACAGCCAAGATCCTAAAAAGTCTAAAAAAGTGCAGGCTTTCATGCATTGTTTTCCTGACAGATGCAGGATCCGTCCTTAAATGCCTCAAGAATAAATGGAAGAGCACGCTAGCCGCATTGGCTGAGGAACTGGATGACCTAAGAGCGAATTACCAAGAGGTGGTCCAACAATGGATTCCAGTGGGGATCAATTGGTTAACGAAGGAACTTCACTCCCCGTGTCAGCAACATCCCTAGGTTGAAGGAGTGCAAGACTATTAATAAGGCAGCCATAAACCAGAGATGGAAAGCAAATCACCCAAACCACAATGCCCATGACGATTATTACAAGCTCACAAGAAGAGATCAGGTGGTAATAATCGCCTCAGGACTGGACATA
This sequence comes from Aelia acuminata, assembly GCA_911387785.2. NCBI lineage: Eukaryota > Metazoa > Arthropoda > Insecta > Hemiptera > Pentatomidae > Aelia > Aelia acuminata. Next base: position 15,855,438 of record OU426982.1, read on the forward strand.
ACCGCCTTAAATCGCATCTGTTAAGGAAATTTAAGATAGGTCCCACAATGCCCATGACGATTATTACAAGCTCACAAGAAGAGATCAGGTGGTAATATTTCGCCTCAGGACTGGACATAACCGCCTTAAATCGCATCTGTTAAGGAAATTTAAGATAGGTCCCACAATGCCCATGACGATTATTACAAGCTCACAATAAGAGATCAGGTGGTAATATTTCGCCTCAGGACTGGACATAACCGCCTTAAATCGCATCTGTTAAGGAAATTTAAGATAGGTCCCACAATGCCCATGACGATTATTACAAGCTCACAAGAAGAGATCAGGTGGTAATATTTCGCCTCAGGACTGGACATAACCGCCTTAAATCGCATCTGTTAAGGAAATTTAAGATAGGTCCCACAATGCCCATGACGATTATTACAAGCTCACAAGAAGAGATCAGGTGGTAATATTTCGCCTCAGGACTGGACATAACCGCCTTAAATCGCATCTGTTAAGGAAATTTAAGATAGGTCCCAGCCCCCTATCTGAATGTGGACAAGACGAACAAACCTTAGAACATATTTTACAAAGCTGCCATTGCAGACCATGCAGACCTGACGATTATTACGAGCTCACAAGAAGCGATCAGGTGGTAATATTTCGCCTCAGGACTGGACATAACCGCCTTAAATCGCATCTGTTAAGGAAATTTAAGATAGGTCCCACAATGCCCATGACAATTATTACAAGCTCACAAGAAGAGATCAGGTGGTAATATTTCGCCTCAGGACTGGACATAACCGCCTTAAATCGCATCTGTTAAGGAAATTTAAGATAGGTCCCACAATGCCCATGACGATTATTACAAGCTCACAATAAGAGATCAGGTGGTAATATTTCGCCTCAGGACTGGACATAACCGCCTTAAATCGCATCTGTTAAGGAAATTTAAGATAGGTCCCACAATGCCCATGACGATTATTACAAGCTCACAAGAAGAGATCAGGTGGTAATATTTCGCCTCAGGACTGGACATAACCGCCTTAAATCGCATCTGTTAAGGAAATTTAAGATAGGTCCCACAATGCCCATGACGATTATTACAAGCTCACAAGAAGAGATCAGGTGGTAATATTTCGCCTCAGGACTGGACATAACCGCCTTAAATCGCATCTGTTAAGGAAATTTAAGATAGGTCCCAGCCCCCTATCTGAATGTGGACAAGACGAACAAACCTTAGAACATATTTTACAACGCTGCCATTGCAGACCATGCAGACCTGACGATTATTACGAGCTCACAAGAAGCGATCAGGTGGTAATATTTCGCCTCAGGACTGGACATAACCGCCTTAAATCGCTTCTGTTAAGGAAATTTAAGATAGGTCCCACAATGCCCATGACGATTATTACAAGCTCACAAGAAGAGATCAGGTGGTAATATTTCGCCTCAGGACTGGACATAACCACCTTAAATCGCATCTGTTAAGGAAATTTAAGATAGGTCCCACAATGCCCATGACGATTATTACAAGCTCACAAGAAGAGATCAGGTGGTAATATTTCGGCTCAGGACTGGACATAACCGCCTTAAATCGCATCTGTTAAGGAAATTTAAGATAGGTCTCACAATGCCCATGACGATTATTACAAGCTCACAATAAGAGATCAGGTGGTAATATTTCGCCTCAGGACTGGACATAACCGCCTTAAATCGCATCTGTTAAGGAAATTTAAGATAGGTCCGACAATGCCATGACGATTATTACAAGCTCACAATAAGAGATCAGGTGGTAATATTTCGCCTCAGGACTGGACATAACCGCCTTAAATCGCATCTGTTAAGGAAATTTAAGATAGGTCCGACAATGCCATGACGATTATTACAAGCTCACAATAAGAGATCAGGTGGTAATATTTCGCCTCAGGACTGGACATAACCGCCTTAAATCGCATCTGTTAAGGAAATTTAAGATAGGTCCGACAATGCCATGACGATTATTACAAGCTCACAATAAGAGATCAGGTGGTAATATTTCGCCTCAGGACTGGACATAACCGCCTTAAATCGCATCTGTTAAGGAAATTTAAGATAGGTCCCAGCCCCCTATCTGAATGTGGACAAGACGAACAAACCTTAGAACATATTTTACAAAGCTGCCATTGCAGACCATGCAGACCTGACGATTATTACGAGCTCACAAGAAGCGATCAGGTGGTAATATTTCGCCTCAGGACTGGACATAACCGCCTTAAATCGCATCTGTTAAGGAAGTTTAAGATAGGTCCCAGCCCCCCTAAGTGAATGTGGACAAGACGAACAAACCTCAGAACATATTTTACAAAGCTGCCATTGCAGACCATGCAGACCTCGAGACCAAGCTATTCTGAAGTCTGGGGGATCTTAGAAGGACCACCAATTTTATTTTTTTACTTCCTGACTTGGTCATCTAGAGTGTAGAACGAAGAAGAAGAAGAAGTAAAAAATTAAGTTATTAAAATAATTAAATTAATAATGAAAAGTTGATTTATTCTAGGAACTATTCTATTATTGTTGATTTTTTCCTTTCCACATAGAAATGTTTTTGAAAATTTAATGCACACATTCATCATGAAATCAATTATTCAGTAAAAAAAAATACAAATAAAAGTCATGTTTCAATGGTAGCTATATTTTATGAGGTATACAATAGAATCTTGAAAAAAATAAGTGAAAGTAAAAATTTGTTTGACATTTTCGCAATGCTTCAACTGTATACCATTCTGTTCATCTACACACTAAACCACTTTTGCTGAGACTCTTTCTATATAATACTAGCATTCTCCGTCGCGGCTTTGCCCGCGAGCCTTTAAAATCAATTCTGTGATCATTACCTTGGTATTGATTTAATATATGTTAACTGATGTTAAGGAGGTTTAGTAGAATCGGAGCTTCCGGTAGGTGGAATGTTGGAAGGTGAAGCTGCCGGCTCGGTAGAAGAGAGGGAGGTGCGCAACTAAAACCTCCGAAACAAAAAATTGCTTACTCGTCGTGAGCGCTTCATTTTTCGGCTTTAAAACATGGCTCTCGACGCCCCATAATGGCTTTCGAGTTAAACTCGTCGTATCAAAATCTTTAAAATGAGTCCAAATTAGATATTTTTTCTCGAAGTACAAAAATAGGTATCCGTTAGAGTTAAAGGACAGTTACATTTTTGAAATTCCTTTCTTATCGGTTACCTACACCGCGTTTAAAATCTAAATTCGGAACTTAAAGTTTCTATCATTAGTAGTTTTTGCTCTGCGTTGATTCTGTTAGTCAGGACAAAGCCTCTTATATATATACAGAGATGAAATAATGTGTTTTCTCGTTTTGTAAATTGCCTTTGTAAAGGGCGCCTAAATGATAACGGAGCCTGAGCCACTGTTTAAAAGTTCTACCAAAACATATATATATATATATATACATATATATATATATATATATATATATATATAATGTTAATTAATCTAATCTTAATTTGTGGCTGACCACCATTTTTAAATAATTTATTTTTTGAAGAGAAAAGATTTGGCTCCGCCGGGAGTCGAACCCGGGTCTGTAACGCAGGAGACCCGGGTTCGACTCCCGGCGGAGCAAAATCTTTTCTCTTCAAAAAATAAATTATTTAAAATATATATATAATGATATTTTTTTCTTTATTTGAGTCTAGACAGATTTTAGTCAAGTATATTTGTGACCCTTATATTTTAACGTCACTTTTTCAATTATTTGTTCAAAGTTTCGGCAATCACGCCATTATCTCAACAATATCTGTGACTATAAAATATTTTTAATTAAATAGGCTGAAGGCCCTTGTCAGATGAAAAAAAAAAATTTAACTAGTTAAAATTTTTTAATTTTTATCTGACGAGGGCATCTGTGCCTATTTAATTGAAAATGTTTTATAGTCACAGATATTGTCTTGATAATGGCGTGATTGCCGATACGTTGAACAAACAATTAAAAATGTGAAGTTAAAATATAAGAATCACAAAAAGGTACTTTCATAACTTGCTGAAGAACCTATCCGCTTTTCACCTGCCTATTCGGTAACAAAGGGTCCTTTGTAGTATATTACGTGCCTCTGGTTCAACTGTAATAAAGCTATACTAGTCAGAATGTATATAAATCCCAACAATGAGGATTAACTGAATCCTGTGCTAACTAGGTAACTTCAGAAGGAGGCATTAGGACATTAAACAGGGGGAGCCTCATCAGCAGTTAGCATTGAGAAGATTATATTGTTCGGTAAGTAGATGGGAGGATAACTTTCCAAGCACGATCCTGTTGTAGTCGTAGCCAATTATGATCAGCGTAGGGAATCCATTCCAGGAACTCATTTCGAACAAGACCTAGAAGAGCTTTCCCTGTATTCGAGGCCTCGTGCAATAGGCAGAGAGACTATGACCCTTACTATTTAATGTATACCAATCTCTTTAGTATAAGTTGGCGTGGTGGGCGTTCATACTACAAATGAAGAGTCCACGGAAGAAAGGGGGAGAGTCAATTTTTTCCGAATTTTAGTTATATAAATATAATTGTTCGTCTAGATGAGTAGAATATGTTGGTGAAAAGAAATAGTCAGAAAAAATGACAGTAGGTTGGTTACAAGGGATGGAAAGAAACACGTACTCGGAAGAAAGGGGGAATGTCCACGCGGAAAAACCTAGAATGGGGGAGAGTCATGTTAGAAGTTATATGGATTGTGTATTAATATCACCATTTCATCAATAAAACAGGGAAGAAAGGGGGAGCGTCCATGACTACCCCCCTTTCTGTTATGTTTAAATTGTTTTTTTTTTTACTAAAACATTTTTTTTTAAAGCGTGATATGTCTGTTTAGGGCAAATTTATTATTGTGACACGCAAAACAAAAAGGAAAAGGACATATAAAAAAATTGAAGAAAATTGATAAAAGATACGTAAGTAATTAAAGATCCAAACCTAAAAACTCGATTTTCTCGGAAAGCACTCCAAATGACAACCCCCCTTTCTTCCGTGGACTCTTCAAATATCTATAACTCTACAAGAACTTATTACTATGGAAACTTGGAGCTTTCTCATGTAAAAGTTTAATCGTTAACTGTTACAAAGTTACTTTTTGTTAACTCATTTCGTTTAAAATCTGGAATCTGTAATATTTGTTTCTATTTCAATGATAATATTGCAATACAATGGATTTTTTTTTTCGCTGCATACTTTCATTTGCACCTGTCGCAAATAATAAGCGACAATCAGAAAATGTGATGAAAATTGCTGTATGTTGGCATTTTAAGGCATGAGGGAAGATAGTGCCCAGCAGCACATCACCTCGGTCTTGCTTCAGGAGTGGAGGTCTCTCATCCAACTCCTTTTTAGTCGCCTCATTAAAGGCATGTCAGTTGTAGCCTATTGTTATGTCCGTCTGTTTGAGGAATTTGGTGGTCGCCGATATATCTCGTCGGAGTGTGAATGTTATATGTTGTGATTTGTCTTGGTTTAATTTCATTTCCCAAAGTGAGAAATATTTTTTCAAATGTATTAGGTGGTTTTGTAAGTTTAATGAAGCCCGTCTAGGGTCATGGTGTTTTGTTAAAATTGTATCGTCTGCGTACGTTGCAGTTAATGTTTCTGGGTGTGTAGGAATGCCATGTGTATACATAATGTATAGTAACGGAGCGAGTATTGACCCCTGCGGAACTGCTGCTTAGATTGGTCGGACTGAAGAAGTCTCTGAGCCCTGCCGGATGGAGAAAAATCGGTGGAAGAGGTAAGATTGGAGTATGAGATAGTATGTGTGGGTTAGTACGTTTTTGAGTTTGAAGGGAAGCCCCTGGTGCCAGACTTTATCAAATACTTGGGAGACATCCAAAAATACACAATGGATTGAAATAATTTTTATCAAATGAAAATAATAATTCACAATAAAAACTGATATAAATAGTATCTACTTGCAACGGCACAGTAACACAAAAGTAACCATTTGATTCGATCTTCAGAGCAAGACTCAAGTCCGTTGCTCTATGTATTTAGTCCGGATCCGAAAATTCTAGAAGGCTCTCGAATAGCGTAGAAGAGTTTCGAACAATCATGAACAGGTACTAGAACAATTGGTTAATGTTCTAATAAAAAGTCCAGAATTCATTCCTCACATATGGTTTATGTTTCATGTTACAATCTAAAAAAAATTCTTGTATGGCATGGGATATATGGTCTGTTTGCGAAAACCACCTCCAGTTATTTTATGACGCAACATCTAGTTACTTGATGACGCAACATCCAGTTACTTTCGTAAACAGTTACTTCTTTTAAAGACTTATTTTGGCACTAGTACTGAAGTGCGGCTTATGCGCCGTTCACTAAGGCGCCCTTCAAAGTAAGGCCCGATCTCCACTGAAAAGGACCCTTTTGGGGGTTTATTTATCTCTGAAGAGCGTGCGGGAGTCGAAAGCTAAAATCTATTAAAGCCAATCAAGGCACTTTTTAACTGAAATAAAGGGGATGGGAGTTCGATAACATAACCTCTCAAAGCAGGCCACGCCCATCAGCCGCTCTTCAGTACCGTTACCATTATTTTGATAACAATATTTATAACCTGTAAATAATCTGTATTTGCAAATAATGGCCTAGATGAGAATAACAATAATATATTTCAGCTATGAATATTTATTAATGAAAAAGAAATTACAATATTATCACTGAAATTAAAAATTAAGGTTATCAATGTTTATAACCACTACAGATTGTTGAAAGTAACTGTTTACTAAAAGTAACTGGATGTTGCGTCATCAAGTAACTGGAGTTGGTCTTCGCAAACAGACCCGGGATATATTTCTTTATAAATTTATATTTGAATAGCGAATTAGATGTGTCTCTTTAATGTGCAAAATAATTATTTCTATTACTTTTGAAATATTAATTCTGTTCTTTGGATGGGGGAGCATTTTCACATATCGTCGTTTATGTCAGAAATTTTTGGTTTAATTGGATTTTTAATCAAAGCGAGTAGCTTAAGGGTCCTGAGTTTTTAATCAGATGCTAACAGTGTAGAGAAGAGTGTGCTTCATTGATTAATTTTACAACATGTAAGTAAATTTTAATATTTTCAGTAAATTTGGTTTAAAGGCATGGCAAAACATTTGACTCCGAATCTGTTCACATAGCCCCAAACTCCTTTGAAAAACCTAACCTTTCGACGTACCAGTTTCTTGTTTAATTGTTCTCCCTAGTCCTGGCAGCCATCTTTCATATGATCTCTCCTGTGGGGTTAGTTGGCTCTCTTCAACTGGGTTTTGTTGGCGCATTAGCAATTCACAAAAGCAAGGTAAACATAAACAAAGGTTAAACTAAATTGTCTTTAGTTCTAACAAGGAGGATGAGAGCAATTTTTCTTATGCAGAAAGTGACGACAGTCTAAACTTCTATCTTCTTCTATTTTCATTCTATTTTCCCTTAAAAGCTGTTTAAAACCGATTCAAAATTATTATACCATTATAGAGCAGCTTTTAATAACAATAGTATGTGTCAGGCAGGATTTGAATGAAATGGCTATACAACGCCACCTTCTAGGCCAACCTACCCCACATAGGGGGTTAATTGGCATACTCTGGATTGACGAATTGTTCAATTTTGTATGATCTTAGTATTAATTATTATGTGGTGAAAAAAATACTTGAAATACTCTAATACTTGGAGTTTACAATGGTATCAGCCCTTTCGGGATTTTATTAACAGGAACGACTCAACAATCAAAAAAGTGAAAACTGTTGCCAACCAACCCCGCTCTCCCCTACTAAAAAAATGAATTGCAAATAAAATGATTTTTTTTTTTTTTTTTGAACTCCTGAAACTCAGGTGTTAATTGACATACGACCTTTTGCAGTATCAAAGACGATATTTCATAGCTTCAGGTATTATACTAATGCAGTTTTCTCTTTTCTTTACCATGTTCAATGCTTGGTATAACCTTTATATTCAATGCAATATGCCATACGCAAGGGTTATAATATGTCAGACAGCATACTTTCAACAGCTGGTAGCTTCATGGAGTAACACGTATTCGCGATCAGAATGTCATCGGAGTTTCACTTTTCACAAATAGACTTCAATATTGTGAAAATTTTATTGAAAAACAAATTTATATATTTCTTATTTTTATGTCGAAATATTTAAAATGACATTGGTCATTTTAATCCTATGAATGGAACGAAGGAGGAAAACCTCCCTGAATTTATCGAAAAATATTTTACAGGATGATTACAAATACGAACAGTATAAATCTGAAAGTTGAATCAGCAGCTATATCGGAGCTGTCCATACAGGCGGAATGGTCGAACATTGTTCACTCAACTAGGTTTTATTATTTTTAGCACAGTCGAACGATCATAGCTGTGACTGCCACGGCATAGGTAATAAGTAACATTGGTAGGGATCGACCTGTTTGAGGGGAGCTTCGCTGATGTGTGAACAGGGCAAGTGTTCGGCTGAGTTGGCAAACATTTAAAGTTATTGTCAGTTCAGGTATTAAGTATCTATGTATGGGTATTTGTATGGAAACATGCAATTTAAAGATATGTAGTATATATAGGGGGAGGTGGAGCAAAATTAAACACAAACATTTTTTTTACCCATAGCCCCCCACCTAAGACTTTATTATCAATTATTTATTTTTCCATGTTACAGGAGACCCGGGCAAAGTGAATATGTTAAGAGAGAAATATTTCTTAAAAATACTTCGAACCATATGAATACAACTTAATACATATATTAGAGTAAGAGATATATTATCAACTTATTGTAAACATATCAGTTATGTTAAGCCAATCCTACAAATCAAAAAAATATTTTATTTTATTTTTTGTCAATTATCCACTTAGCCCGGACTACCCGGGCAAAGTGAATACAGACTCCAGCTCAGGAATAAAACCTGGAAAATGAAAAATAATTTTAAGAAGACATTGTTTAATTACAGATACACATTTCTAAGCTATACATGTATCGTTTTCATGATTATGGTTCATGGCAAATGTCACAGAAAAAGGATCCGACACAAGAGTACGATGAACATCCTTCATGCACCCAATCCTAGCACTGTCCACACTGTAGGCTCCCCGTAGGATCTTAGACAGATAAAACAAATGCATGTACCATGGCAATAGCTGCTATCCACTTTGCCCTTATTCACTTAGCCCGGCGCGCGCCATTTTAACTAAACACTAAATTAGACTACGACCATATAAACTGAAAATCGGCAGTTCCCGCCAGAACTATCTGCTTATACTACAGTCTAAACCAAACCATGCAATAGACGTTACACTTGTATTGGTTATACAATAAAGATATAAAAACTTACCTCACAAATTTTAAGAACCGTACCAATTTTCGTTTTAAACAAATAATCTCACAACTAAAATGAAACACAACCAATATCTCTCCGTCCTGTGAAGCGACTTCTACCCCTAGTTCTCGCATTGGCCACCCAAAGCGCTGGCGTTATTACCGTGTCTATGAAAGTGATTATTCGCTTTGCCCGACCTATTCACTTTGCCCGGGCCTATGTTTACATAAATTAATACAATTATTTTTGGTGTTCCGATCTCAATGTCGCACCAATCTGTTAGAAAATGAAAAAAAATACTGCTTATTTCACAATGAAAAACACATACGGCACGATGAAACACTCTTGGGACTCCATGGAACGTTTCATTGTGCCCCGAACGCCCTTGTTTCAAGGAACGCCATACTAGCCATTTTGATGTCTTTAACTCCCTACGATGAACGTGAAGAGGTAGAAAAGCCAAAGTCAGGCAAAATCTTTATCTCATTATCTCATATTCACATGTATCTCTAAAGATTTTGCCTGACTTTGCCTTTCATAATGAAAACGTTGTGAGAGCAGATTGAATAAAATAATTACTCATACCTATATAAGAAAATCGGTTCGACTTAAATTTTTAGTTTTTTTTTTTTTTTTTTTTTTTTTTTTTGGGGTGACTTTAAGGCTTCTACTGAAGCCCTATATTGCTCATACAAACACCCATGGCACTGGGTGATACTTCTCCTACGAAAGAAAAGCACCACCCAGGGCGGGACTCGAACCCGCAGCTCCGGCATGGGAGTACGGCGCTTTACCGCACAGCCACACCGGGCCCCTATTTTTAGTTTTACCCCTCAAAACCGCACTTTAGCACGTGAAGTCTGTCAAACAACAAATAAAAAGGGAAAATTTGCTGACATTGTTTGGAGCCACCCTTACCGTTCGCTGTCTGAATTTGGTTGCACTATACCTTTTGGTTCGCCCAGTGCAACGACTGTTTCTGATGGCTTTAGGATCTAGTCTTTTTGTAATTTTTTTGTAGTCAGGTGTTTTATATCAGAGGTTGATATTATTTATCAAACCTAAATAAGTATTACTTATTAAAAAAAAACTGCGCTTTTGTTTTCTTCAAACTCGTTCGTTCAAATTTTGTGTGCAGCAAAAGTCTTTCCTTTAAACATTTTGTTGCAAAACTTTCTCATACATACTTTGTTACTTTTTTTTTTTTTTGTTACCTCTAAATCAGTATTTTTTTTCATTCCAAGCTCACTTCCACAGGGTAGCTGTACCTTTCGAAGAATTTTTTTTTTTTTTATCTGGCCACTGTACAAGACGTGGTAAGTTTTTTGAGTTTCCTGAAAAACGTTTTCAGGACCAGTATTGCAGTATTGCAACCAACCAGTATTGCACCTCACCTCCTCATATTACTTTTAGCATATCAATCTTTCCCATAATCAATCTTTGGTCACGTGATAATAATTTAATTAAATGATAAGTACATGAATGATATCATCCGGAAACATGAACAGCGGTAATATTAGCGATTACCCCTTTATCCGGAAGCAGTTGCATGAGCAAGCAACTTACTGGAATTAATTGGATTCTTCTCATCAATTCTGAATGATGGAATTATTACAGAGCTGTGCGCATTATTCTGGTATGTGTAACAGGTGATTCTGTGCCCTTTATCGTACACGCTAGGGTAAATCTCTCTATGTAAATTAATTAATTGCCCTAAGCACTCTGTAATTTCTGATAGATAACGCAGCTGGGTAATAATATTCATCTAATTTATTATAATAATATTAATTACTAATAGTATTTAACCCTTTACCGTCTGATCAGTGCTAGTGCAGTGCGGGCCCTGTGGCCTGAGATCTTAGTCCGGCTGCCGTGCCCGGTGGCCTCAATACTTTTTGTTACATTCTCTCTTCTTATCTCCATATTCATATTTTTCTTCTAAAAGTGCATGTAAAATTAATTTGGAAAACCCGAAAAGAGCCCCGTGTCTATTAGTTGAAAACCCTCGGAAATTTTTGAGGAAAGCATTAACCTCGTCCATGGGAAATACCGGACGGGCTGGAAACAGGGTTGGAGAAAAGCGAATGCCAATTATGTAAAAATAATTTTCATATGTCCTGCACTCGTCCTAAATATGAATAAGAAAATGATGGCTATTTTGTCTGCTCGCCAGGCTCCTCTAATATTCATGAAATTAAAAAAATACGTGTAGGAACGTACCTAAGTAAACATACTTACATATCATTTTGAGAACTGTTATGTTAAATGTTTTATATATCTGTTTAAAAATTAATATTACATTGTTAAACTGTTTAAAAGTAAAAATTTTAAATTATCTCTATATATGTAAGAGGCTTTGTCCTGACTGACAGAATCAACGCAGAGCAAAAACTACTAATGATAGAAACTTGAAGTTCGGAATTTAGACTTTAAACGCGATGTAGGTAACCACTAAGAAAGGAATTTCAAAAATGTAACCCCTAAGGGGCTTAAATGGCGAAATTGTCGTTTAACTCTAACGGAAATCTATTGTCGAGGTTTTAAACCATATGTTTTTTATTTGAATATCGATTTAACGTTACAATAGTATTAAAATAGACATTCACATAAAATATGGCTACAGATTATTTAAATATTAGTGGTAATCAAATTATGCACACTGTGATTCCCATGATTGTGGATGGTGCGTGTTTATTTCGATCTCTTCTCCACATATATATATATATATACTTCTCCATATATATATACTACTACATATATATATACTTCTCCATATGTATAAGAGGCTTTATCCTGACTGACAGAATCAACGCAGAGCAAAAACTACTTATGATTAGAAACTTCGGAATTTAGATTTTAAAAGCGATGTCGGTAACCACTAAGAAAGGAATATCAAAAATGTAACCCCTAGGAATATCTAAAATGTAAATGGCGAAATTGTCGTTTAACTCTAACGGACATCTATTTTCGAACTTCGAGAAAATATATCTAATTAGGACTCATTTTAAAGAATTTGATACGACGAGTTTAACTCGAAAGGCCCTATTTGGCGTCGAAAATCATGTTTTACAGCTGAGAAATGAAGCGTTCAGGACGAGAAAGTCATTTTTTATTTCGGCGGTTTTAGTGAACTTTCTCCATTGCGCGTCTCCATCTTTTCTACCGAGCCTCTTCTACCCTCCAACATTCCACCTACCCGAAGCTCAAATTCTACTAAATCTCCTTAACATCAGTTAACATATTACATATGATCAACACCAAGATAATGGTCACAGAATTGATTTTAAAGGCTCGCGGGCGAAGCCGCGACGGGGAATGCTAGTATACTATATTTTTTTTACGAGTTGTTACCTACGATTTATGCTGCATTCCTAAATAATGATACGATAAATCTGAAAGCGAAGAGTAAAAATTCAATTTTTTTTTAAAAGAAGCCACAAAAACATCTCTTAAGATGCTGACTACTGGGGGTTTTATCCTAGTGCAATAGTAAAATGGAAAGAGTTAAGAGATAAATGAAAATAAGTTCCGCAGTTTCAGTTTTTTAACGCTGAAGCGGGCGGAACTGATATATCAGTCTACAGGCGTTAAAGGGTTAATTATAAATTAGTATATATACTTGGTTATAAGCTATTTTTCCTGATATAGTCTCTGTATGCGTGCCATAAGAAGATTAGGAAGGAAGTAAGAGAGAAGGAGGACACAATGCCACGAAAGGGAAAATTTACTCAAGTGAGATATGAAGTATAAGATAATAAGGGAAAAATAACAGAGAAGAGGGGGAGAAAAAAATGTTAAGGGGAAAATAAATATTGCAATATTATGTGTATATATGCATGCAAGTTGAAATGGAATTTTGATTTAATGAATGTATGTAAGTATTGGTACGTATGCTGTGTTTTATGGCAATCCAATGTATTTGGGCAGCAAATAAAAAATAAAAAAATAAAGCATTTCTCTCTATTGATTAGATTATTATTAGGTATAATTAGATATAAAGGAATATAGTATTGCATCACTTATGTGGGTGTAAATAATTTTTATTAGACAAAAATAATAATTAACTATGTCACACCAACAATAACACTCAAATAATGTTAATTTGATTTTTAATTAAAGGTTAAGAATTTATCGACTTAATTAAGTGTAACGACACAGTACCACAAAAGTAACCATATGATTCGATGTTGAGAGAAAGATTAACTTTACAGTCCAACGCTACTTATATTTAGTCTGATTTAGAAAAATCTAGAAGGTTCCCGACAAGCGTAGAAGATTCCCGAACACTCCAGAACAGGTCCTAGAACAGTTGGTAGTTGTTCCAACAAAAACTCTTCGATCATATGTTTTATGTTTCATGTAACAGAATACATCAGTATACACCAATAATGTTTCAATTTTAAGATCAGCGCAACTGTTTTGAGATACCTCAGTGGATAATCAGTAAAGCTCGGAATTCTGTGCAGTAAAAACTTCAAAACGGGTTAAAACATGCAATAAAAATATTTTGCTTGAAAATCAGGCATTAAATTATTTTTGTGAACAAAATAAGTAGCGGAGAGTAAATTGAAATAGAAAATCTTTTATTTTTACAGATTATTTTTATAATATTGGTTTTGGTATAGATTTTGGTAAAATCCTTGAATTATGGATCTTTTGTATAATACTATTGATATATTTTTGAAAATAATTCCGGTAAAAAAATCGGAACATAAAATATTTACTTAAAATAGTAACAGCAAGATGTGGAATACAGAGTAAAATACTGGCATGTGAGCTGTAATTATATTGGAAATAGGAAGATCTTGAAAAAGGAAAGATACTACTCAAATTATGGAATCACTAGATGGAATGTCCGGTGCGTAGGCTTATTTTCAAATTACTCTGGTAACACGCACTACCCCTGTTAACGTTCTAGGGTTAAAAAAAATAGGTACTTACTTGTGCTACAGCGGTTATCAATTTGTGTTTTCCTCTCATATCCAATTTTTTTATCACAAGATTTACAGAACACTTCACGTATATCCCTATTGAGTTCAGGATATTTTTCAATCCATCCCGCAGTTTTCGAATACACACTTGATCCTCAATTTACTCGACAGAAGCTAGTTTGATACTGACAGAACGAAGAGAATTGAGAAACAAAATGTTAACATCCAGGAACCACTGAACCCTCATTTCTGGGAAATCGGAGGTTTGTGTTGGTTTACATCTCCCAAGTTCTCTTTATTTTTTTCACATTTATTTTTCCACTATTGTTTTGATGTGTATTAAGCAAAATTACGATTTGTAATAAATTTGTTCTTCAAAATATCAAATTATGCAATTTCGAGCTATAAAACTTCAAAACGTGCAATTTCGTGCAGTATAAAACTTCATTAAAACATCCCATTAGGCTTGATTGGTATAAGTAACTTGAGTTCGCTCTATTCTGACTTTCAAATAAAAAGATGCAATTGCACGGGAATCCGAGCTCTAATTATCAGATATTGACAGGGATAGATAGAAATTGGGAAAATAGGGAAATACATAAGTATTTAATTCCTTAAAACAAATTATTAATGGCACATTAGATTGGGAGCATTCTAGAACATAATCGCTATTTATTTCCTCTTCCAGTCCAACGGTCCTTATATTTAGTCTGAATTAGAAAAATCTAGGAGGTTCCCGACGAGCGTAGAACATTCTCGAACAGTCACGAACATTTACTATAATAATATATAAACTGTATATAAAATGCATACATAAACTGTTTATAAAATATGTACATAAACTGTTCTATATGTAGAACAGTTTGTTCCAACAAAAACCTACATGTCTTTACTATCATATTTTTTTTAAAATTTATTAGATAAGAATTAATTACTTTATATTGTGATTAGACTGTATCAATTTCATTTCTTGACTATCGTAATTTTTATAGAAGCTATGAGACATATTAAAATTGCATAAATCACTCAGTATATAAGAAGCATCCTAGGATCAAGTTTTCTTTTAAGTTGTATCTAAAAGCAATTCCCTTTGGAAAAGTTGGCTTCTTTAAAGTTTTAAGTTAGAAACTTTAGTAGTTATAATACTTTTGACCTTAAAGTAACTTGGACAAAAAACTTCACCGAAAAAATCTAAAATAACTTTTATCCGGTCAAGGATACAAGGCAAAGTTGATAAAATAATAATCAATATCTAATTTCTAAAAAGTTTTACTATTTTTTAATATTTAGTTTTATATTTGAATATTAATTAGTATATATTGGTTAATTCATTCGAACCTGGTTAAGTGGGACCTGCCTAAGTGGAATACCACGATAAGTGGTATAAAACCTGTTGTCCCTTCATTTTTCCCTTAAATAAACTCTTTAATTGGATTTTTTTAAAGAAGGAGTCTCTTCTTCTGAAATCTCTGACAAGAGAACAGTTACTCGATTTCAGGTGACATGGCAGCCAAAGTGTTAAAAAAGTAGAAATAATTTCTATACAGCTGAAAATTAAAATAATGAAAATTTATCGTGCATTCATAAACGTATAAACATTTATTTTAAAAAAAAAATTATGATTAATATCGTATTATAAATATTACTAGTAGGGTAGTATTTTTTAATTTTTTATTTCATTATTGTTGGATTGCCAATACTGCATAATGCCCTGGAATAGCTCCCGCTCGATAGAGCGAAAAGCATTAAACAGTTCCGGCGTGAATGTGTTAAGACAAAATCATGATTTATCGAAAGACCCAGTTTTATGATTTGCATCTGAATCAGTAAATATCTGGGTCATAGCAATTCAAAATAATTCAATGTAGTTCTAACAAATTAGTAAAGGATAATTAGATTAAAGTAAAGAATTCTCTTATTTCAAGAACACAGAAGGACGTAAGACGATTTCATGGATAAATAAACTTTAACCATGAATATTAACCAATATCCTATATTACTATAATATTAACCAATATATACTAATTAATATTCATATATTAAAGTAAATATTTAAATACGATTTCTGGGATAAATAAACTTTAAGATTGAATATTAGCCAATATACTATATTACTATAATATAGTCGACCTGGATAACTGGAATCTCTTGGTTACAGGATTTTAATTTCACTTACAGAGGTATTCCACTTAAACAATTTTTCAGTTATCCAGAGTGCAGGTATCTTGTTAAGGGGGCAAGGTACCACTAAAAGAGTTTTTCAAACAACTTGTAATTTTTATAAAAAAAATATTACAGCACACACTTAAATACCATAAATATTCATACAATTATTTGATAGGTGATAACGTGATAAGGTGTACTTTGTATTTTGAATATCGTTTAATTCTGTTATTTGTCTTTTTCTTTGTTTCAGTTTCGTTTTGATAAGTTATATTTGTTTCATTTGTTCGGATTTGTTGTTAAAAGACTAAATTTGTTGTGTTAAGTTATTTTTTAGTTTAAACCAGAACATCAAAGGTTATGCTGGGTTAGTGGTTGTGCAAAAGCCTATTATATTGTGAGGTAAGAGACAGTTTTGGTGGACTGAACACGGACTATAGGTAAGTCATACACTAAGAAAAGTATTTTAACAACTATAGGGTTACGAACATTTATTGAAAGTTGAGGTTACATTATAATCCATTCTGCAATAATCGGTGAAAATAGTGATAAAATGGATGACGAGGAAGTTGAGGGAAAGGTCATTAAGGACCAACGGCCCTCGGCCAAACGACCTAGGAATAAGGGTTCGGATGTAGAAGAAGAGTCTGAAGAACTCAATACAGATAGCCTGGTAAGAGAGGCTAGAAGTATTCAAACGAACCTAAGAGTCTTTTTGAAAAACTTTGACAAAAAAATGAACAATACTACTAGGAATTACATTAACGAAAGGACTGATCGAATTATAACAATTTTAGATATTATTAATTCTAGGAACCAAGGTTCTTACAATGAAAATTCAATCGCAGCCCTTGTTAAAACGGTAGTGAAGGAGACACTTGATGCCCATAATGAATACGCTCTAGCGAATCAAACACGGGAAAACGTGATGCATACCAGTATTCCAGGGAGAGTAACGCAGGAACGCATGCAGGCTAAGGCTGGACCCTCTAAAGAGCCGGAAGTTTCGACCTCTGTGCTTTCACAAGTCTCCGAAAATAACACGTTTGAACTGGTTCAGAGCAAGCGAAGCCGAAGGAAGGCTAGACAGAGAGGGATTGCAGCCGCCAGCGAGGATAAAATTGAAGAGGTAAGTAAGATTTCTCAACAGGATGAACCGACCTTGAAAGAAAAGCCAAAGACAATGGCAGATATCGTCAAATCCCTGCCGGTGAAACCGACTCTCAAGTCAAAGGCGGCTTACCTCACAATCAGCGGAGCAGGAAAGAGTGCCGTGGAAATAATTGACAAACTTCCATCCCCGGCTCAAATAGGCGTAAATGCCTCCATAGTTCGGAAAACTAAAGCAGGATCAGTCCTCGTGCGGTTGGAAGACAGCTCCCAGGTCACTAAAGTCATTGGGTGGCAGGGGTTACGTGACAACGGCCTGCACGCAAGGTTAGCACTCAGGAAGAAACCGAAGATGGAAGTGAGGGGAGTGCCCCACTCATGGGGCTCGGAAGAACTAGCCAGATTTCTATGGGAAAGAATACCCGAGAAGTCGGCCCCAACCCCATTAGTCACTGACGACCTCCGCCCCGTTTTTTCCTCAGTGGCTAGAAATGGTTTTACAAAGAATTGGGTGCTAGAAGTGCACCCAATGGTTCGGTTCCAATTGCTGGAAATTGGTAGTTTAAATGGAGGATGGTGGTCCTTGACATTTAAGGATTACCTTGATGCCCCTCGTTGCACCAAGTGTCAGGGCTATGAACACACCAAAGCCACATGTACAGCGGAAGCTGTAGTCTGCATCTGGTGTGCTGCTAGTGGACATATAATGAAAGAATGCCCCAAGAAGCAGGTAAAGGCTGACCCAACTTGTATTAATTGTGTGAAGGCAAAGGTCAACACAAGACTAACTAAACAAAATCTGGCGCGTGCGCGCAACACACAACTTTCACTTACCAACTCACTTAGATTAGAAATTAATGCGTTTTGTTAATTGCTACTTCTCAAATGAACAGAACGGCTTTAATTATGAACAATGGTCTGTCATTAAAGGCTAACTCCGCATGCGGGGGCTCGACGATTTTCATGAGTTGACTGAATATTTTTCTTTTTTTCTCCTCTTTATGTTTTCTTTATTATTATCATATCTCATATTTAGCCATTTCTTATTTTTAGGCGTAACGAGAGAGGGTTAATTTCTCCATATAAAAAAAAACAAAGGCACTTTATAAGAAAGAAACAAACAAACGAAAAAGCCCCCCCCCCAAAAAAAAAGCCCCCTCAGAACATTTTAATAATGATAAAGCTTACCTGATATTAAAGATCACCTAATATTCATTAAATATGACGAATTTGATAAAAAATCATTAAAGCCTTTTTTGAGTAAATAAAAAAAACACGTGAAAATGATACAAAATTTATTAAGTAAAGTCCCCCCTGCGGTTGATCAATTTTGATTTAATGTTGGCTATCGCATCTTTGGCATATACATACATCAAATACCCAGTTTGATCAAAATCGTTAAAACCGTTTTTGAGCAAATAAAAAAAACACGTGAAAATGGGACAACCTTTATTAAGTAAAGTCCCCCCTCCGGTTGATCAATTTTGATGAAATTTTTACAGTCATATCTTGGGCATATAAATAGATCAAATACTCAGTTTAATCAAAATCGTTAGAGCCGTTTTTGAGAAAATCGAAAAAAAACTAAAAAAGTTATTAAATAAAGTACCCCCTCCGTTTGACCAATTTTGATGAAATTTTTGCTGTCACATCGCGGGCATATACCTACACCAAATACCCAATTTCAGATTCGCACAGTTTATAGTTTTTGAACTAGTCTGTTCAACAAACACACACACACACACACACACACACACACACACACACACAGACACACACACACACACACAGACCATTTCGCGGGACTTGGTTAATTGGACTCAGGGGACCCCAAAACGTGCATTTCCGTTGAAAACCGGAAGTCGAAATTTTTCACGATCGCAATACTTCCACTTACTATATATTTCATATATAGGTAAGTGAAAGTAACAAGGCGGAGAGCCGAGAGCGCCCTACACACTTGACATGGTGCAAAGAGATGGCAAAGAGGACTTTTTATGAGTAAGATTAACATCATCCAGTTAAACATGGGCCGTCGAAGAGTTGTTGCAGACGAGCTTCGCGCTCTGTGTCAACGCTATGACATCATGGCGGTCCAGGAACCAACCTGCCGTGGGAATGTGGTCACGGGATTTGGTCTCACGTCGAGAGTAATAGCTCTAAGCAGTGGAGAGAGGAGGCCTAGAGCTGCCATCGTGGTTAACAACCCGAACCTCGACGTGATGGATCTGAGACAATATTCTATGGCAGATAGTGTCGCATGCCAAGTTAAGTGGGGTAGTATTTCCTTCACTCTTGTTTCAGCATACCTACCTAGTGGTAGCAACATCGAAGATGACATATCTGCCATGGAGATTATCACTACCCGTAGCAGGAATGTGATAATATGCTCAGATATCAATTCCTGGAACACGGTCTGGGGATCCAATCGAACAAACGTAAGAGGTGCTAAACTCGGGGAGTTTATTGCGAGGCATCAGCTAGTCGTAGTTAACGATACCTCTGCCATCCCTACTTTCTCTGGGGGAATGGGAGAGAGTTGGATTGACGTCACGCTAGCCTCGCCGAATCTCTCAGGTCATATAATCGATTGGTCCCTCAGATCTGAAACGAGTTCCGACCACAAAGCCCTGGTGTTTCGTCTTGTACAGGACATAACCAGTTCCCACGGTATCGACGAGGGTTATGTAACCCGTAGGAACGACTGGATTGCTTTCCGATGTATGTTGGAGGAAAAAATCGCCGACGAAGAATGGGAAGAAGGAGACTCGGGGTGCGCAGATGATTTAGATCGCAGAGTTTCCAGAATCACCTACACTATCCGTGATGCTGCTGAAAAATCCCTCCAACATCGGAAAGCAAGGGCTCGACCTGTTCCGTGGTGGACGCCGGGCTTAACCACAAAGAAGAGAGAGCTCTACAAAGCTCGGCGGTCATATCAGAAGTGCAGATGTGACGAGAGGCGCACTGCACTTCGGAATGAGTATAAGTCCAAAGCCAGGTTGTACCGCAAGGAGTGCGCTCACAGAAGCGACGGTCGTGGAATGAGTTCATCGTCGATGTGACTGCTAAGAATCCCTGGGGTATCCCATATAGGGTGGCTATGGGTAAGCTGGCTTCGCCACAGCCAATGGCGGCTCTTACTGATGGTGTTCGGCAGGCTGAAACCCTAGAAGAGTCGGCTAGCCTCTACATACAAGTGACGTATCCCAGGGATGATCCGTCCCAGGACGATCCAGCCGACAATTTTTTGAGACTCACCACAGCGTATCCCCCAGGCACGGACTTATGCCCACCATGGGACATATATGATCTCCGTATTGCCGTCGATAAGCAGAAAACTGGTCGTGCTCCAGGACTTGATGCCATAGATGCGGCGATCTTGAAAAACAGTATCCCCTACATCGAAGATCAACTGATGGGAATCTTCAATGATTGCCTTGATAGGGGATACTTTCCGAGAAGCTGGAAGATCGCCGATCTGAGACTACTCTACAAGGGAGGAGGCAGGGATAAGCAGCTACCTAAATCATATAGTCCTCTATGTCTCCTCCCTGTGATGAGCAAGGTCCTGGAGAATCTCATCTTAACAAACCTACAACCGGTTCTGATGAGGGCCAGTCATCCACGGCAATACGGATCCACAAAAGGCAAGGGAACCGCTGATGCACTACTTCAGGTTCGCCAGGACGTTGAGCAGAGGGTAGAGCGGTTTGTCATGTTGCTGCTCTTTGACATATCCTCAGCCTTCGACAGCGTATGGTGGCCCCTGATACTACAGCAGCTGCAAAAGTACGAGGGCCCCAGCAACCCGTATACCCTCGTTGAAAGCTACCTCCGCGATAGGAGCGTGAAATTTCGCGGTAGCTCTTTTGAAGTGGAAGCATCCGTAGAGAGAGGATGCCCGCAAGGTTCTGTTCTCGGGCCGGCGCTATGGAAGCTAGTATTTGACGAGGTGCTGGGGGTGCTCGAAGCAGAGCGGTTCCCAGCAACGGCTTACGTTGACGATTTAGCGGCAGTTGTGGCGTCTAACAGCAGAGCCGGAATCAAAGAAGAAGCAGAAAGATGCGCCAGCCTAGTAAGCCAATGGTGTGAGGCAAAAAAATTAAAGATGGCCGCAGCGAAGACTCAGGCCATCTTGATAAAAGGAAAGATAGATAGAGCGCACCCTATAAATCTCAGTATAGAAGACACCAGAATATGTCCAAGTGAGGTGGTCACTTACCTCGGCGTAAGGTTTGGTAGGCGCTTTAATGTGACCCCTCATTTGGACTATCTGGGAAATAGGGTCGCCCAAACATTGAATGGCCTGAGCCGCTTGGGAGGCGCGTTATGGGGCCTCAGATATCCAGCAAACATGGCAATTTACAATGGAGTGATCCTGGGTATTCTGAGGTATGCCTCCCCGGCGTGGTCCCAGAATCTCACACTAAGGCAGAAACGTAGGTTGGCGACATATCAAAGGACGGCTCTGCTGCGGGTTACGCAATCGTATCGGACCGTGTCTCATGAGGCGGTGCAGGTCCTGGCACGTGGGGTTCCTCTCGACCTCATCCTGCGGGAAGACAAATTAAAAGGGGATTTCAAAACTCAAGGCTCAGCTGGTCTTCCGGAAAATATCCGGGCAAGGGTAGAAGAAGACCCTGGAAAATGGAAAAAGATCATCCGGGAGGACACTACCGAAGAGTGGAACCAGCGGTGGGCAGCAACCACGAAAGGGTCTACCTTGAAAAAGTACTTTCCTACTGTGCGTGGACGTCTGGAAGCAAAGTGGGTCCTCCCGGACTATTGGATTTCGCAATTCCTCACTGGGCATGGGGCCTTTCGTGCTAAACTCCATAGCTTTGGAAAGGATACAGATCCCCTGTGCCCAGCATGCGGAGTACCGGAGACGGCTGAGCATGTCGTTTTGAATTGCACAGCCTTTGAGGCACTGAGGTCCAAGCTCATCAGGGATACTGGGCTCTACGTCCTGGGGGAGAACCAGTTCCCTGAGTTAATGACAGAGCGGAACTTCCCGTACTACAAACAGTTTGTTTACGGGTGGAAAGAAGCCGTCGGACTGGACGTTTTCAATCTTGGAAGAAGGGGACCACCACCTGGAAGACCACCCGACAGAGGGCAAGGATAGACCAGACAGAAGTACCGTTGGATAGAAGGCAGCAGTCTTCAAACGAATGAAGATCCTGGATCCTGAGAGAAAAATCAAAATACAGCTTTTTTAGGCAAGGTAAAAACGCTAACTAGTGTTTGTATCTTGCCAAAACCCGTGTTGCTGAAAGGCAAGGTAGGGAGGACATAAAAAATAAAAAAATAGAAAAATAAAAAAATAAAAAATAAAAAAATTCATACAATTATTTGATATTTTTTGTAATGTGAAAATGAAATAATGCAGATTACAAGATAAATATGTAGAAATGTATCAATGAAAGTATTCACTTATTTTTTAAAATTAAAATAATTTTTAAGAACATAATTAAAAATGTTTTTTCTATGTCACATAATTCATCAAATATTTCACCTTCAGCCCTTTATTCCTTTCAAAAAAAGTCTGCAACTTCTCAATCATATTTAGTGCATCATTTTTTCATGACTGGTAGCCTCCCTTGCTCTTCTGAATTTTTATTTCCCTCTGCCGTTTTAAATTTTTCAAGGATTTCTTCTTCAATCAGCTCTCCTGCTGTTATAGTTCCATGATTATCATGTGGACATACTGTATAAATATTGGAAGCTTCTCATTGGTATCTCCTATCACATTTTCATATGTGTAACATATTATGATGTGTAACATATTAGCACCAGGTAAATGTGACAATGAATTAAAAAGACTAGAAAATATGTAATATGCCATAAAATTTAATAAGGAATTAGCTAGACATAAGTATTTATATACTGTTTTAAAAAATATATAAGATGACATATGGCTAATGTGGAAAAAGAAGTCACATAGGATAAGGTAACCCCAGAGGATGAGCCAATAGCTCGAAACGTTGGGACACAAATAAACTTTTAAAATATGGAAGAGACTCCTTCTTTAAAAAAATCCTATATATTCAAGCACTCTTCCTCACTAAGTGAAGAAAAAAAAAAAAAACGTAGCTTTAATTGGAATGTTTTCACCTCTAAAAGTGGAATCCACATTTCTAAGAAAACGTGAAGGGTTATCCTATTTAGCCACAGGATCGGGAAAATGTGATAGGAGATACCAATGAGAAGCTTCCAATATTTATACAGTATGTCCACATGATAATCATGAAATTATAACAGCAGGAGAGCTGAATGATGAAGAAATCCTTGAAAAATTTAAAACGGCAGAGGGAAATAAAAATTCAGAAGAGCAAGGGAGGCTACCAGTCACGGAAAAATGATGCACTAAATATTATTAAGAAGTTGCAGACTTTTTTTGAAACGAATAAAGGGCTGAAGGTGAAATCTTTGATGAATTATGTGACATAGAAAAAAACATTTTTAATTATGTTTTTAAACATTATTTTAATTTTAAAATATAAGTGAATACTTTCATTTATACATTTCTACATATTTATCTTGTAATCTGTATTATTTCATTTTCACATCACAAAAAATATCAAATAATTGTATGAATATTTATGGTATTTAAGTGTGTGCTGTAGTATTTTTTTTATAAAAATTACAAGTTGTTTGAAAACCTCTTTTAGTGGTACCTTGCCCCCTTAACAAGATACCTGCACCCTGGATAACTGAAAAATTGTTTAAGTGGAATACCTCTGTAAGTGAAATTAAAATCCTGTAACCAAGAGATTCCAGTTATCCAGGTCGACTGTATTATAGTAATATAGTAAATTTGTTAATATTCGATCTTAAAGTTCTTTTATCCCAGAAATAATATTTAAACATTTACTTTAATATATGAATATTAATTAGTATATATTGGTTAATATTATAGTAATATAGAATATTGGTTAATATTCATGGTTAAAGTTTATTTATCCATGAAATCGTCTTACGTCCTTCTGTGTTCTTGAAATAAGAGAATTCTTTACCTAAATCTAATTATCCTTTACTAATTTGTTAGAACTACATTGAATTATATGACCCAGATATTTACTGATTCAGATGCAAATCATAAAACTGGGTCTTTCGATAAATCATGATTTTGTCTTAACACATTCACGCCGGAACTGTTTAATGCTTTTCGCTCTATCGGGCGGGAGCTATTCCAGGGCATTATGCACTATTGGCAATCCAACAATAATGAAATAAAAAATTAAAAAATATTACCCGACTAGTTATATTTATAATACGATATTAATCATAATTTTTTTTTTAAATAAATGTTTATACGTTTATGAATTCACGATAAATTTTCATTATTTGAATTTTCAGCTATATAGAAATAATTTCTACTTTCTTAACACTTTGGCTGGCATTTCACCTGAAATCGAGTAACTGTTCTCTTGTCAGAGATTTTAATATTAAAATTGTGTTGAAACGAGAGCGTTACTCTCACGTATTCTTTTTCTGAATTCAAAGTGTTAATGATCTAATCAATTTGCAGAGGCGGAATTCTAGTGTGAGCCACCGGTGGTACACTCCGCCCGATGAGGCAGTCAAGTGCGAGCCACCGTTGGTTGGTGAACGTGTTAATTTGCATTATTTTAAACCGGTCGTGTTATATAAGAAACTACGTTATGTTAAAAAGTTAATGAATCGTAACAATGAACTCCAAGTTAATCGATATTTTTTTTATCTATAAACTAAGATGATAATGCCACAAATTATATGGAAAAAAACTTCATAAAGACGGTATCGCAACGTCATGATAGCATCGATGCTTACTCACTCGTGAGAATCGATTATTCCGGTCTGATTCCTCGCTTCCTAGGCCCACTATGTACTTTCGCAGTTCACTTGATCACGTTCATGAACGACTAAAGACCGGTCTCTTGTCGAAGCTATAGATCTTTTTTTTTTACTTTCACTTACCTTTATATGAAATATATAGTAAGGGAAAGTATTGCGATCGTGAAATATTTTGACTTTCAGTTTTCAACGGAATTCCACGTTTTTGGGTCCCCTGAGTCCATATAACAAAGTCCCGCGGAATGGTGTATGTGTATGTAATTCTTAGCTCAAAAATTATAAACCGCAGAAGCTAAAATTGGGTATTTGATGGATGTAAATGTCTGCGATGTGAGTGCGGGAACGCTTTATTAATTAAATTTTGTCCCATGTTTACGTTGTTTTTTTTTCGATTTCCTCAAAAACTGCACTAACTATTTTGATTAAACTCCTCATGTATAATGAGAATCAAGTATTCCTTAATATCAGATATGTTTTATCATCTTAAAAATGTTTTGAGAGGGCTTAATGGCGAAGGAAATAATGTTGTTTTACTGTAAAGTACTTTTGTTTTTGTTTATATGAAGAAATTAACTGTAGTCTCATTATGCCTAAAAACTATTATATGAAACATGAAAGGAATCGAATAAACATACCGTAGAAAAAAAGAAAAATATTCCTAGTTTTAATTAACCTTGTATAATATTGTGTATCTGTAACAGTAAAAAAGATATATTTACAAAAAGCAACTCGCAGTAAAAAAAAAACAAAAAACACTCATCTGTTGATGAAATTAGGATTTTTAGGCCCCTTATAAAAAGAAATAAAGAATAATGAATCGAAAAGTGTTGAGAACTTTCATTTCTTCCAAAACATATGGCAATATGAAGATAGGATTGCTATGAGGATCTACGAGACTAGGGTGGAGGGAAGAAGGGCCAGAGGAAGACCCAGGATAACTTGGGAACAGGGGGTCAGAGAGGCATTCCAGAAGCGGGGACTGGACTAGAGCAGGAGAAGAGAGATGGTGCAGGAGAGGTCTACCTGGTCCAGACTCTACAGGGGACAACCTCAACACTGCTAGAAGCGGTACAAGAGGATTTGAATATGATGATGACATATGGCAATACTCTATAACTTCTGGAGACTACAAATATAAATGTGTGAAGTTGCTGTGTGGCGTTTACATACTTATTAAAATGTAACAGCGTCAGGTTTTCTTTAAAAAATATTTTTTATCCATTTGTGAAAATCAACAAAAAACCGGTACCGGACCTTTAAAGGATTTCGTACGGTAACTCGGACTGTACTTAGATAAAAGACTCACTTAAAACATAAATACCAAATTTAAAAAAAAAAAAAAGAAGAACTAATTTACCAGACGGAAGAAAAAGAAAAATATTCCTAAAACTCAAAAAACATGTTGAGCCTAAGCTTGCGCAGTATGCCTCTTATGACATATCCTTGTTTATAATTAAAGACGTTTTCTTCTAGGGAAAGATTTGTTATCGTGTTTTGAAACAAACTGAAAATTATTTGTTTTCATGGTCACTAAATGAAGCATTCAATTTATAAAATCAGACGCGATTGATTATTGTGCTTGCGTTGCTCAATTTTCACAAGTAAAAGTTTTTATTGAACAATAAAAATAATTAGTGTACTTTAGAGAGCAAATAAAAATAGGTAAATGAATGTGGAATATCAAAAAGAATAGGTTACCTTAGAAACTTCCCACTTCGAAAAGGTAGAGGAATTCGTCTATCTCGGCGCTCAGGTAAACGTGAATAACGATATGTAACCTGGCGAACAGAAGTTTCTTCGGATTAGGCCACCTCTTCAGAAGTCCCCATCTCACGAAGATAACTAAAGTAACGAACCATCTGGAGTTCTCACCAGCAAAGGCTCCTTGTTTTAGAGAGAAAAATTCTATGCCGAATCTACGGTCAAGTATAAGTAGGCGGAAATTGGAGATTACGAAGCAACTTGGAGCTTCTATAGACAGCCGGACATTATTAGAGTCATCCGCATTGGAAGGCTTAGATGGGCTGGCCACATTGCCAGAATGCCGGAGCAGAGCATTCCAAAAAGAATGATGTCCGACATAACGACTCGAGGGTCGAGAGGTGTCGGAAGACCGAAACTTTGGTGGACCGATGGAGTCGCAAAGGATTCAAGACATCTTCTAGGTGCTCGGAATTGGATTGCGGCTGCGCAGGGTAGGGAGCGATGGGAGGATCTTCTGAAGGAAGCCTTGACTCACTAAGTGGGTTATTGCGCCATTGATAATAATAATAAATGAATGTGGAAAAATGTGTAAATTTGAGGAATGGCGTTTGCATATTTATCAAAACACGCCAATTTCTAATCCAATTAGGTTGGTACGTGATAGTTGTGTGTTGCGTGCATCGCACCAGATTTTCTTTAGCAATTAATTATAATATATCACAGTTATTATATGAATTTAGTTTAGGTAATTTTTACTTTCACTTACCTATATTTATTTATTTATTTATTTACTCCCTTCCATGCCTCACAGGCAATACGGGTAAAGCAGTAGTGGGGAGTTACGCATGACCGCGCAACAACCCACTACTGCTAGTGAACCATTTATTTTGAGTTTCGACTTCTACTGCTGTCCCTAGGAGCCGAAAGGTCTCTTCTGTTT
This sequence comes from Aelia acuminata, assembly GCA_911387785.2. Taxonomy (NCBI): domain Eukaryota; kingdom Metazoa; phylum Arthropoda; class Insecta; order Hemiptera; family Pentatomidae; genus Aelia; species Aelia acuminata. The sequence goes on from OU426982.1 coordinate 15,883,450, forward strand.
CTAAGGCTGTCTTCTTGGCCCAGGTCCTCTTCTCCGGGCTCCTATGTTGAAGTGGGCCGGACCCAACGCCGTTTTCCATCCTGAGATGAATTCCTTGAACCGCGGGAAATTCTCTTCACTCACCAGCTGGGGAAACTCTTCCTCAGTGAGGACGAAAAGTCCCGTGGCTCTCAGCATCCTGGCCCTTATTCCATCGAATGCAGTGCAGGTCGTGACCACGTGCTCAACAGTCTCTGGGACACCACAGGTGGAGCAGTGGGGGTCTATGTTCTGGCCAAGCCGATGGAGATGGGCTCTAAAACCCCCATGCCCCGTGAGGAATTGTGAAACCCAATAGTCCGGGAGGACCCATTTAGCCAACAGCCGGGATTTAACTGTAGGAAAGTATTTCCTGAGGGTGCTCCCTTTCTGGGAGGTTGCCCACCGTCGGCTCCACTCCTCAATCGTATCCTCCCGAATTAGCTGCTTCCATTTGTTAGGGTTTGCAACAATCCTCGTCCTTAGAGCGTCCGAAAGTCCTGCTGAGCCTTCATGTCTATAAGCGTATTTAGTCACTTCTTCTCGCAGGAGGAGGTCGAGAGGAACCACCCCCGCTAGAACCTGCACTGCTTCATGCGAAGTTGACCTATAAGCTCTGGTGGCGCGAAGCAGAGCCGTCCTCTGAATTGATGCCAGCCTATTCCTCTGTCTCTGGTTGAGGTCCCGATACCAAAACTGGGAGGCGTACCGGAGAATACCCTCTACGACTCCTTTATAGATAGTAATGGTAGCCGGGAACCTAAGGCCCCAGAAAGCACCTCCTATGCGACTAAGATTATTTACGGTTTGGGCCACCCTATCAGACAAGTATTCCAAGTGAGGCGTCACATTCAAGCCTACGCCTAACCTAACGCCTAGGTAGGTTACCACCTCCCTTGGACGTATCCTCTGGCCTTCCATGTCCATGGTTATTGGGTGAGCCCTATCTGTCTTGCCCTTAAGCAGTATAGCCTTGGTTTTGGCGGCGGCCATCTTCATTTTCTTACCCTCACACCATCTGGCTACTAGGATGGCACATCTTTCAGCTTCTCTCTTGACTCCGGCTCTGCTATCGGACGCCACAACAGCAGCAAGGTCATCTACATAGGCGGTGGCAGAGATCCGCTGAGCCTCTAATACTCCCAGCAACTCATCAAATACAAGTTTCCATAGGGCCGGACCGAGTACGGATCCTTGGGGACATCCTCGCTCTATGGAAGCTTCCACCTCATAGTAGTTTCCTCTAATCCTTACTATTCTGTCCTGTAGGTAACTTTTTACAAGAGAATATAAGTTGCTGGGAGCATCGAATCTCTGCAGCTGTTGGAGCACGCTGGGCCACCAGACGCTGTCGAAAGCGGAGGAGATATCGAATAGCAGTAGCATCACATAGCGCTCCGCCCGCTCCTCAACGTCTATGCGCACTCTGAGTAAAGCATCAGCGGTACCTCTGCCCCTTGTCGAACCGTATTGCCGTGGGTGGCTTGCCCTATTAAGCACAGGGCGTAAACTATTCATCATGAGGGTCTCCAGGACCTTGCTCATCACAGGGAGGAGAGATATGGGCCGGTAGGAGTTAGGAAGTTCCTTATCTCTATTTCCTCCCTTGTAGAGCAGTCTCAGATCGGCGATCTTCCATCTTTTTGGAAAGTATCCCGTATCTAGGCATTTGTTAAAAATCTCTAACAAAGCATTTTCAATGTAGGGGAGACTATTCCTTAAAATCGCCGCATCAATAGCATCAAGGCCTGGAGAACGGTTAGGTTTCTGCCTATCCACGGCAATACGAAGATCATGAATGTCCCATGGTGGGCACAAGTCCGTTCCTGGCGGGTATACCGTGGTTCGTCTCACAAAACTGTCGTTTTCATTGTCCTGGATTGGATCATCCCTGGGGTAAATCGCTGAAAGGAACATATTTGCCGTTTCTTCAAGGGTAGTGGCATGTGCATCTTGATACTTTAAGGCTGCAATAGTTTGCAGAGGAGTCAATTTGCCCATTGCCACCCTATAAGGAATACCCCAGGGATTCTTCGAAGACTCCACAACAATAAAGTTGTCCCAGGACATCCGTTTTTGTGAGCGAACCTCGTTTCGGTATACCCTGGCCTTAGACTTGTACTCACCTCGGAGAGCAGCGCGCCTCTCGTCACACCTGCACCTCTGATATGACCGCCGAGCCTTGTAGAGGTCTCTCTTTAGGGCAGTTAAGGCCGGCGTCCACCATGGGACTGGTCTTGTTCTTGCCTGACGATGTTTCAGGGAGTTTTCGGCTGCGTCACGGATTATGTTAGTAATCCTCGCCACTTTGTAGTCTAGAATCTCAAATCCGTCCATATCAGCCTCTTCCCATTCTTCATCAGCTATGCGATCCTCCAAATAGGACTTAAAAACACTCCAGTCGTTTATCCGGGTGACAAAACCATTGTCAAAGTCGTGGGAACATCCTACCTCATCTACCAGGCCAATTAGTATTGAAGAGTGGTCGGAACTCGTATCAGACCTGAGGGTCCAATCAGAAATGTACCTTGCAAGAACCGGCGTAGCGATCGTAACATCGATCCAGCTCTGCCCCTTGACCCCAGAGAACGTAGGGGTGGCAGAGGATTCGTTTATAACGACCAAATGATTTCTTGCTATGAAATCGCCCAATTTTGCGCCTCGCCTATCAGTTCTATTGGACCCCCAGACCGTGTTCCAGGAGTTTGTGTCTGAGCACACCATCACGTTCCTCATGTTCCTAATTACGCCTTCCATGGCGGAAATGCTTTCATCTAGATCACCCCCTGGGGGTAGGTACGCTGATATTAATGTGAAGGCGATATTGCCCCACTTGATATAGCATGAAGCATAATCCGCCGTGGTGTACTGACTCAGATCCATCACGTCGAGGTTTGGATTATTAATCACAATAGCAGCCCTGGGCCTCCTCTCTCCACTGCCTAGGGCTATAACCCTCGACGTGAGGCCAAACCCCATTACCTTGTTCCCACGACAACTGGGCTCTTGAATCGCCATTATATCATAACGCCGCATCATAGCCCGAAGTTCGTCGGCAACAATGCGCCGGCGGCCCATGTTCAGTTGAAGGATATTAATTCTAGTCATAATATGTCCTTCGAACTATGTCTTGGGTCTTTGCTATATGCACAGGGCAGTCCCGACTCCCCGCCTGGTGCTTAGCCTTTGTAGCAAGGACTCCTTCCCTCACGCAGTTAATACAGGTGGGGGCGGTCATCTTTTCTTTTACAGGACAGTTTTTAGCGATGTGTCCAATTTCTGCACACCATCTGCAAACTACTCCATTCGCTTCACAGGTCGCCCTTGTGTGCCCGTATCCCTGACAGCGAAGGCAAGGGGAAGCGTCAGGATAATCAACAAATGTAAGAGACCACCAACCCCCATCAATAACCTCCTTCAGTAAATTATATCTAGCAACAGGGTGCACTTCTAGCACCCAATTATTAGTTATCCGGTTTCGGGCCATTGAGTGGAACAGCGGCTTTATATAGCTAGATTTGTTTTCAGGTATGGGGACGGATTTTGCTGCTAGCTTGTGTAGCGTGAGTTCAAGGTCTTTTATGAGTTGACGGAATATTTTTCTTTTTTTCTCCTGTATATGTTTACTTGATTTTTTTCATACTTCATATTTAGCCATTTCTTATTTTTAGGCGTGATGAGAGACGGTTAATTTCTCAATATAAACTAAAACAAAGGTACTTTATAGGAAAACAAAAAAGGCCCCTTCTCCATTTAAGCCCCCTCAGAAAATTTTAATACTGATAAAACTTACCTGATATTATTGAACATCTAATTTTCATTAAACATGATGAATTTGATCAAAATCATTAAAGCCGTTTTTGAGATAATCGAAAAAAAGGTAAAAATTGGAAAAAAGTTAAGAAATAAAGTGCCCCCTCCGTTTGACCAATTTTGATGAAATGTTGGCTGTCACATCTTTGGTATATACATACGTCAAATACCCAGTTTGATCAAAATCTTTAAAGCCTTTACTTTTGAGTAAATAAAAAAAAAACACATGAAAATGATACAAAATTTATTAAGTAAAGTCCCCCCTCCGGTTAATCAATTTTGATGAAATTTTTACAGTCTTATTTCGGGCATATAAATAGATCAAATACTCAGTTTAATCAAAATCGTTAGAGCCATTTTTGAGAAAATCGAAAAAAACGTAAAAAGTTATTAAATAAAGTACCCCCTCCCTTTGAGCAATTTTGATGAAATTTTTGGTGTCACATCGCGGGCATATACCTACACTAAATACCCAATTTCAGGTTCCTACGGTTTATAGCTTTTGAGCTAGTCTGTTCACACACACACACACACAGACCATTTCGCGGGACTTGGTTATTTCGACTCAGGGGGTCCCAAAACGTGTATTTCCGATGAAAACCGGAAGTCGAAATTTTTCACGATCGCAATACTTCCACTTAATATATATTTCATATATAGGTAAGTGAAAGTAAAAAATGATTACAAGTGGTAAATCCCGTGCAATTTGTATGCTTTCGAGGTACGAAGTTGCTGTCTAGCCGAGGGGCGGAGGACGGTGGGTCCTGCACCTACCCCCTATTTTTGGCCTCATCCAATTTCCATCACCGATAATTAGCTTTTACCCTTAGAGCCGCGGCTACGCTCGATTTTTTTTTTTTTTTTTTTTATTATTAAGATTCAAGTAGTCCTTTTTACTATTTCGATTTAATTAGAAATTTTTATACTGCCTAAGACTCCGTTCCCGTGCAATTTGTATGCTTTCGAGGTACGAAATTGCTGTCTAGCCGAGGGGCGGAGGACGGTGGGTGGTGGGTGGGTCCTGCACCTACCCCCTATTTTTGGCCTCATCCAATTTCCATCACCGATAATTAACTTCTACCCTTAGAGCCGTGGCTACGCTCGATTTTTTTTTTTTTTTTTTATTATTAAGATTCAAGTAGTCCTTTTTACTCTTTCGATCTAATTGGCAATTTTTATACTGCCTAACACTCCGCTCTCGTTCAGTTTGTATGCTTTCGAGGTATGATAACCCAAGTCATAAATTAGGGTTAAGGGGGTGGGTAAGAGCGGTTACACCGATTTTTAATATTATTCCGTTACTATAATACCACCGTGGGTGGTGGGTGGGTCCTGCACCTACCCCCTATTTTTGGCCTCATCCAATTTCCATCACCGATAATTAGCTTCTACCCTTAGAGCCGTGGCTACGCTCGATTTTTTTTTTTTTTTTTTATTATTAAGATTCAAGTAGTCCTTTTTACTCTTTCGATCTAATTGGCAATTTTTATACTGCCTAACACTCCGCTCTCGTTCAGTTTGTATGCTTTCGAGGTATGATAACCCAAGTCATAAATTAGGGTTAAGGGGGTGGGTAAGAGCGGTTACACCGATTTTTAATATTATTCCGTTACTATAATACCACCGTGGGTGGTGGGTGGGTCCTGCACCTACCCCCTATTTTTGGCCTCATCCAATTTCCATCACCGATAATTAACTTCTACCCTTAGAGCCGTGGCTACGCTCGATTTTTTTTTTTTTTTTTTATTATTAAGATTCAAGTAGTCCTTTTTACTCTTTCGATCTAATTGGCAATTTTTATACTGCCTAACACTCCGCTCTCGTTCAGTTTGTATGCTTTCGAGGTATGATAACCCAAGTCATAAATTAGGGTTAAGGGGGTGGGTAAGAGCGGTTACACCGATTTTTAATATTATTCCGTTACTATAATACCACCGTGGGTGGTGGGTGGGTCCTGCACCTACCCCCTATTTTTGGCCTCATCCAATTTCCATCACCGATAATTAGCTTCTACCCTTAGAGCCGTGGCTACGCTCGATTTTTTTTTTTTTTTTTTATTATTAAGATTCAAGTAGTCCTTTTTACTCTTTCGATCTAATTGGCAATTTTTATACTGCCTAACACTCCGCTCTCGTTCAGTTTGTATGCTTTCGAGGTATGATAACCCAAGTCATAAATTAGGGTTAAGGGGGTGGGTAAGAGCGGTTACACCGATTTTTAATATTATTCCGTTACTATAATACCACCGTGGGTGGTGGGTGGGTCCTGCACCTACCCCCTATTTTTGGCCTCATCCAATTTCCATCACCGATAATTAACTTCTACCCTTAGAGCCGTGGCTACGCTCGATTTTTTTTTTTTTTTTTTATTATTAAGATTCAAGTAGTCCTTTTTACTCTTTCGATCTAATTGGCAATTTTTATACTGCCTAACACTCCGCTCTCGTTCAGTTTGTATGCTTTCGAGGTATGATAACCCAAGTCATAAATTAGGGTTAAGGGGTTGGGTAAGAGCGGTTACACCGATTTTTAATATTATTCCGTTACTATAATACCACCGTGGGTGGTGGGTGGGTCCTGCACCTACCCCCTATTTTTGGCCTCATCCAATTTCCATCACCGATAATTAGCTTCTACCCTTAGAGCCGTGGCTACGCTCGATTTTTTTTTTTTTTTTTTATTATTAAGATTCAAGTAGTCCTTTTTACTCTTTCGATCTAATTGGCAATTTTTATACTGCCTAACACTCCGCTCTCGTTCAGTTTGTATGCTTTCGAGGTATGATAACCCAAGTCATAAATTAGGGTTAAGGGGGTGGGTAAGAGCGGTTACACCGATTTTTAATATTATTCCGTTACTACCTATATATAATATATACTATATATAAGTATATATATAAATACCTGCACCTACCACCTATTTTTGGCCTCATCCAATTTCCATCACCGATAATTAGCTTCTACCCTTGGAGCCGAGGACTACGCTTGTAGGAACCTAGGAGGACTACGGCGGAGGAGGGCGGGTGGGGTTTTACCCCCCCCCCCCTCCTGGCTACCTCGACCAACGTTTTCAATGCGATCTGTTGTCAGTTCTCGCGAACTAAAATTTTAAAAACCGTAATTAATACGGCTTTTTTTTTCGCGACTAGTTACCTCTCGCATAGGTAATTAGTCCAAAAATCTTTATTAGGTAAGACTATAGGTTGGGGAGGGGGGGCGGGTTTTCTCCGACCCCACCAGGAACCACCACCGTCGCCAACTAGTTGTCCCCGCGCTACAGTTAGCTCTCGCACTCGTTAATTTTCATTATTTAATTACTATGGGTTTTTTTTTCCTAGCTAATTACCTCTCGCAAAGGTAAATATTCAAAAAGTCCTTATTATGTGGTGAAGCGGCGGGGGAGGGCGGGTGGGGTTTTACCCCCCCCCCCTCCTGGCTACCTCGACCAACGTTTTCAATGCGATCTGTTGTCAGTTCTCGCGAACTAAAATTTTAAAAACCGTAATTAATACGGCTTTTTTTTTCGCGACTAGTTACCTCTCGCATAGGTAATTAGTCCAAAAATCTTTATTAGGTAAGACTATAGGTTGGGGAGGGGGGGCGGGTTTTCTCCGACCCCACGAGGAACCACCACCGATATTATATTTATAATCACAATTTCACTTACCTATATATGAAATATATAGTAAGAGGAAGTATTGCGATCGTGAAAATTTTCGACTTCCGGTTTTCAACGGAAATACACGTTTTGGGGTCCCCTGAGTCAAAATAACCAAGTCCCGCGAAATGGTCTGTGTGTGTGTGTGTGAACAGACTAGCTCAAAAACTATAAACCGTGCGAACCTGAAATTGGGTATTTAGAGTACGTATAAGCCCGCAATGTGACAGCAAAAATTTCATCAAAATTGCTCAAAGGGAGGGGGTACTTTATTTATTAACTTTTTAAGTTTTTTTCGATTTTCTCAAAAACGGATCTAACGATTTTGATTAAACTGAGTATTTGATCTATTTATATGCCTGAAATATGACTGAAAATTTCATCAAAATTGATCAACCGGAGGGGGGACTTTACTTAATAAATTTTGTATCATTTTCACATGTTTTTTTTATTTACTCAAAAACGGTTTTAACGATTTTGATCAAACTTGGTATTTGATGCATTTATATGCCAAAGATGTGATAACCAACATTTCATCACAATTGATCAACCGGAGGAGGGACTTTACTTAATAAATTTTCTATCATTTTCACGTGTTTTTTTATTTACTCAAAAACGGTTTTAACGATTTTGATCAAACTTGGTATTTAATGTATTTATATGCCCGAAATATGACTGTAAAAATTTCATCAAAATTGATCTACGGGAGGGGGGACTTTACTTAATAAATATTGTATCATTTTTTTATTTACTCAAAAACGGCTTTAACGATTAACAAAAATAAGATATGAATGTAGAAAAATGTGTGACTTTGGGAAATGATATTTAGCAAAACACGTCAATTTCTAATCTAAGTAAGTTGGTAAGTGAAAGTTGTGTGTTGCGCGATTTTTTATTTGATTTGTGAACACAATTTTTACTAAGCTTTTAATTACTTACTTGTAGAGACTTGTGTAGCAGACAGTTCCTGTTGTACTCGACCCCCGGACAGAAGACATCCTTGCTGTACTTGGCGGACACGAGAGCGATCGAGGTCCCCTGCGGGCAGGACAGCCCCAGCTCATGGCAGCCCGACCTCTGCAGCTGTCTCAGGCTACCGCTCAGCAGCTCTGCAGAACCAAGATAACTGTTTTGAAATTTTCAAGTTCGAAGACACACCGCTCCCAAATTAAAATATACAAAATCATAAATTAGAAAATATATAATTATTTAGTTATTTATATTGTTTTCGTTTCATCTTAACATGCGGGCCCCACGTCAACCTTCTGTCAAGAGTAAGACCAAGATAATGTACGGTGTCAGTTTGAGAAACTACTGTATTCCCTTTTTCCTAAAACTTCAAAACTAGGACTGAAACTAAAATTAAATACATATTTATTTTCACTTAAACCAATATGGACTTACTCTTCAAACATATACGGTAAAGCCGAAAAGACCCACTTACAAAAAATTCAAACCATTCAATCAAAAATATTAAGACTCATAGCAAAAGCACCGTGGTAAATGACCAGTTGATGTGCCCATACCTAGGATATTAAAAAGGCGCTTTATGAGACATCTCCTTCGTTAAAAATCCAGATTACCTGAAACAAAGCAAGACAAGAGGTATTTCTGGGTGCAATCCTTCCCCATGCCTAACATGCCCTTATTTAAATTCGCATAGCGCACATTTGCGGATTGTCGAAGTTTGTTGACAGGCGCAAATTAAAATTATGGAGCCAAAAAAAAAGTTATTTATATTTTACTTAATTCGCGCCTGCACTATTCGCGCATCTAACAAAATTGTAGAGAATGCAGAGTTTATCTGCGATTTGCATGATTTAAATCGTGTGCTCGAGCATATCCCTCGGCCATTGTCTTTTAATCTTCGTTGGACGGGTAACTGGGAGGAAGAAAGAGAAGAAACAAGTGGGTTTGGGTGGTTGTGAGTTGAACAGTGAAATGTAGTGTGTTTGTTGCGAATGTATGAATTTACAGTTGGATCGTCCCTGTCTTTGTGTATCGTGTTGTTAGAAATGTACCATGGAGCGTTTACAATTTTTCTAAGAATTTTTGATTGTATCGTTTGAATTATGAATAAAAAATAAAATAAGATCGTGTATATTACTTCTCAAGGCTTTTATTTTTTTATCGGTACGCCATAACTTCCTTAATACTTCATCAAATTTCATGAATGAGGCATTATTTTAAAGCTTCTCTTAACCGCTATACCGGAAAAATATACAAATCACGCATTTCGATTGCGAGTTATAATAGCAAAACCACGGTTTTTGCGAGAAAACGGTCGTAGAGGCTTTTAAATGCTGTCAATCTTTTCAAGTTTCTTTTTTTAGGACAGTTTCGGTCATATAAATTTTTTCGATTAACTCCTTCGTTTGCGAGTTGGAAACCAAAAACTGCAATTCTCATCGAAAATGGTCACAGGGCTTTTTCTAGGATATCACTTCTTTCAGTTTGTCGAGGCAAACATTTTTGGTGATATGCACTTTTCCGATTGTCATGGTCAAGTCATGACCTGCCTACATAGACCGCATCCTATTCTGCTTGTACGAATGCGCTGTAGACTTATAGAGTCCATGTAATAGGCTAATGCTTCATTTCCACTTAATTACTTAGCTTCCCCAAAGGAATAAGCCATGTTTTACACAATTTTTCCGAGGAACATAGTGGTTCCTTGAAATGCTGCTTTAATTTTCCCCCAGCAACCCATTTATCTAAAATTTAAGAGGCATAGTTAGGTAACCTCACCCTCTGTCCTCTGTATGGTTTTTAAAATTATGTTTGGACGAAAGAAACTTTAAGAGAAAAGATATTTTTCTCCCATAGGGTGGTTCAACCATTATTAAAAAAATATCCATTTTGGAAAGAAAGTACTAAAAAAAAGAATGTTTTGCTCGAGTGTGCAGGCTATGATACATATTATTATTAAGTTGAAAGGTGCCCCTATTATATACAGAAAAATCAGCCCGGGGACAAATGGGTACAAGTCATTAACATCATTTGGAAGTTTAAAAGCCATGAAAAAAAAAAAAAAAATGATTAACAGATAAATTTACTGAATTAGAATACATTAGCACTCACTAGCCCAAACAATATTAATCTTTAACAATCAATCTATAAAAATTTAGGAACACTGTAATTGAAGTGATGCCTGGAATTACACTACGATTTACACTTTTGGAGTGTGTGAGACATAAAGAAATATTAGAATGCCATGTTTTGATGTATTGTTTACATTATTATAATACCAATTTTTAGAATTTCAATCATGACTTTTGTCCACCTAGCTTATACTAATCGAAACACTGTGCGTCGTTTGCGAGTTACAAGCAAAAACATGCGATTTCAGTCAATAGAATCAGCGCACTCGCTTTCCGCGAAACCGATATGTGTATTTACGTATTCCGCATCTATTTTCTACTTCAACCCTCACCTATGCCCATGACGCACTAAATACGCTCTATACGATACTAAATAAACGGTGTGTACTTTAATTAATTGGGATTTAAGTAGTTTAGAGTGCGCATGCTTCGCACGGGATAGCGAGTAAATAAAATTATAATATAAAATATATTAAATAATAAATTAAAATAATTAGCAAATGTAAGAGAACTTGAGCGAAAATATGAAATGCTGATGGAAGGAGTGAAACTCTGTACTCATCTACCTCGGGATTGAAACACGTAGTCGCACAAAGAGCTCTCTAATCTCCGATCTTTTGAGGAGCTTCTTTGAGTAGTATCCTCATTTAGTCCTTTCAAATCTTAATCTCAACAGGCATAAGTAATTAATTTTAATACTTGTTTCTCATAAAGAACTAATGTGTTACGGTGCAATGATTAACTAGCAAAATATCTAACAAAAACTAGAAGAAAATTCTGAAGTTAATTATTGAATTTTTTTTTAAAGAAAACCAGTGGAATCATATTTGTTTTTCAACTGACCACTGTTATAATTGAGATTATATAAAATTGTTGTAATTTTTTCTGGCTGGGACTAGGAAAATCCGTGTTTTTCCCTCGGGAAATTTGTCGCCTTTTCACGTGTGGGGAAAACATCGAATCTATTTCTTTTATCAAAAGACAGGTTAAACAAAATCATTGTGCATCTAATATCACTACAGTAAATAGAAATTATAATGAAAAAAATGTAAAGTATTATCATTAAAAGTTATAAATTAACGTTATCTATCTCATTCATAAAAATAAATTTGTATGTTTTGATAATACAGTAAGAATATAGAGGTTTTCTCTGCTCCGTGCTCGCATTAGATAACCTGTTTCAGGTTATCAAAGAAGAAAGAAGAAGTTACTAATAGGATATCTCATCATCATATGTTATATTCTTAATTTAATTAAGTAATATGCATAGGGTGTCCAGAAAGAGTATTCGGGTTTTGGTTACTGTGAAATAATAAGAGGTTTTTTGGCCCATGAACTTCAAGAGTTTAAAGGATATAACTCTAGAACATGGTTTCAGCAAGACCACTTGCCATACTTCAGACTTATCAATTGCTACGGTAAACGAATTATTCCAAAACAAAGTGATTTCTCGTAGAGGCACCATTAGCTGGCCTCCCAGGAGTCCCGATCTCAGTCCTCTTGACTTCTTTCTGTGGGGATACCTCAAAAGTAGGGTATACGAAAAGAAACCGACGAATCTAACAGAAATCTCAGGAACAATGTGTCAACACGTATCAGAAATCTGCGTTTGAGATTCGAGGAGTGCCAGCAGCGTTATGGTGGACACATAGACAATATTGTTTTTTTTTTTTTCTCTAAATAAATTATCCAGTTCATTGTGTTTAAATAAAACGTAAACATCCTACTTGATATTCTATATTTGAAATTTTATTCGACTTTCAAACCCCAAATACTCTTTTTGATTGTACAAATCCCTATTCTGGGGCCGGGGATAGCCGAGAGTGTTGGAGCGCGGTCCGCTTTAACACGCTCGAGCCGAACGGTGGCGGTTCGAATCCGCCCTGGGATGGTTGACTTTTATTTCGTGGAGGCGGAGCCGAGGTCGGAGAGGAACAAAAAAAAAAAAAAATCCCTATTCTGATTATATTCTTTATTAGTTTCTTTTACATGTGCGTTATTTATATTTAATCTCGACTCTGCTGTAATAATCCAGTAAGTGATAAATGAATGGATCATTAATATTTACTATAGTCAAATATTAGATGTAAAAAATAAAAACTCTAACCCTTCTAAATTCTTTACGAATCAATTTTAAATTTGGCGTAAAGTTCTCCTATTTTAAATCCCGTTGATTTTTAGATTTGCTGAAACGTTTTTATCTTTATCGGTGAATTCTGATGTGACTGTATTAAAAAGAATAGGATATAATTAATTCAACGCATTATAGCTACTTAGCCACAGCAACACGTGGCCGGGTCATACGCTGTTACATAGTAAACGAAAAATGTGGTTGTACGAAGCAAGGGTACTACTTCCCCTATGTTACTTTTGAATAAAGCGAACATGGCGTCGTTAAATATGCTAACATATTAATGTCATATATGGCAGCTCATACTTGTCCATATCCAATTGACTAAAGGCTGCTGGACTCTGCCCTCTATATTTTCACCCTGTTAACACTAAATCCCTTGTCCCCCAGCTGATTGTGATAATTATGCTTGTAATTATTCTTTTATCATATTTTATCAAGGTTTGGTGAATTAATACATTTAGATTAATAAAAAAGGCCAATTTCACCAAAAAACTGTAATAACAATCTATTTTTTATTCTGGCAACGTTTCGGCTTCTAGAGCCATGCATCATACTTTGGAATTTTTCTTATAGTGATTTAGAATAAAAATATTTTTAAGGTTGTAAATAAAAAACTTGTTGCTGGAGGCGTCATTTTTAAATCCATCAGTCATCCATTGTTATATCTGCCACCACTAACTCCGAGCAACTCGTTTTTCAGTTGCTCGGAGTTAGTGGTGGCAGATATAACAATGGATGACTGATGGATTTAAAAATGACGCCTCCAGCAACAAGTTTTTTATTTACAACCTTAAAAATATTTTTATTCTAAATCACTATAAGAAAAATTCCAAAGTATGATGCATGGCTTGAAAATGGCTCTAGAAGCCGAAACGTTGCCAGAATAAAAAATAGATTGTTATTACAGTTTTTTGGTGAAATTGGCCTTTTTTATTAATCTACTTGTAATTATTATTTCACTATTGTTGAATCAGCCTTTAGTCCAAAAGTAATTGGAAATGGACAAGTATGAGCTGACATATAGAAAATGTATAGCAGTGTATTTTAGCATATGACATTGTAATATTTATTAAAAGACTATCAATCTTACGATTGAGAAATTATTTATGTAAGTTATATTTAATTTATTTTAAATAAATTATTAAACTAGTTATTGGATCATTAAATGTTAATGTATATAAATTAATGTACAGGTTTTGAGAATAGGGAGACGGCCCCGAAACGTTAACAATGTTACGATGTAGAAAATAAATATTTGTTGTGGAAAAAAGGAAGATGCATTGCTAATTTATCATCATTTATAATATAAAAATCTTCTTACCAAATTTAGAAGAAAAGACAAGATATGTTATGAACCTTCTCTCCGGAGTATGGATCATTTCCAAAATTTTTCCACCTCGTGTTGTTTGAATTTTAAAATCCATTTAAGAAGGCCTGGAAGACTGGAACTTAATTAAGCCTAACAAGAGGAACAAAGGCCCCAAAGCCCGCTGTACAGGCCCTGTTTGTCATTTCGTGAGTGAGCTCGCTGAATGTCGGGCTTAATTCACCTTGTCCCAACCTTCAGTCATAATCCTTTTCCCAGTTTATATTCTTAAATTTCATAAAAAATAAATAAAAATACCAAGGTTCAACGATAAGTATAATAAAATAAAATTTCTTTATAAAAACATAACGGGAAAATTCCGATTTGAAAATTAGGTAAACAAGCATACTAGTCAACTTTTACATATGCCCAAACGAAATAGGTCTTAAAACCTTTAAAAAAAAAAATGCATATTTTTACTATTGGTTTAATATTTAAACAAAACGAACGAAAGGATAACAATTAGTGTCTGACTGAAACCAAAATTTTAGAAGAAACCGAATTTCGGCCATAGACCTGGTTTTGGGCCGAAACCAAAACTTAACGTGTGTATACATAATACATGTAAGTGTGTAATATGTCTGATTTAGCAATAATATGAATTAACAGTAATTTTACTCAATGATTCATAAAATACGTAGGCTTGGTATAGAAGAGTGGTAAGAAAGGTGTACTAGTTAGGTTATAGGATCCAATCCCGGCCCCTAATTCCTAGTACAGCTGGTTCCCGGGGTATTTTAGACCATACCCCCTAAACTAGTACAGCCCTAAAAGTTGAAATATACATGCAAAAAAAATATGATAATAATAACAGTTCATATTATCATATGTAAATAATAAATAATGTAGTAAATATTCGCCATAATAAAGCCTAAGTAATACAAAATGGCGGTCTATTGAATATGTAAAGCTGCATCTCAGAAGATATTTAGTCTACAGAGTCAGTTTTGGTCTCAAATGAAAGCGGATATAATCTAGTTTAAAAATGTATAGAATAGTTTTTTATCAAAATCATGCTTCTTCATGGTCAAAAGGAAAAATGTTTTTGGGATGTTATTGGTGATCCGGAGGGGGAAGAGGGCTGCCAAGGTCGAAAAATTGGTTTTTGCATCTGATTCTCATTCCATAAAATAACAAAGACCAAACCTACTACCACCATTTGATGCAACTTGAGCCCCCTTTTCATTACAAGGTTACTGACTAAAATATTTTTTTTTTCCTTTTGATTCGAATCTTTGGACATTGCGGGTTTCTCCTACCCGTTAAGTTTTCGATCAATTAAAGATACCAAACGAATGAGAAAAATCTATGTTTTATCGAAATGAAATAGAAGTGTTATTATTTAAAATAACAGATACTTCGCACCATTAAATCCAAGGCCATGCACGAAAGCTAGTTTCGGTTTGGCTGAAGATTCGGCCGAATTCGAAACTGCGGCCGAAACCAGGTTTTTCGGCCAAAACTGGCCAAAACCGAAACCGAAACTTCTGTTGGCCACTAATAATAACTGAAAAAATAAATAAAAATATACATTAGGGAAAAAAGGCAGCTGCAAAATAGAAGTGTGGAAGAAACCATTTTTTAAACAGAAACCGATACTTATTTACGTGTGTATACATAATACATGTAAGTGTGTAATATGTCTAATTTAGCAATCATATGAAATAACAGTAATTTAACTTAATTATTCATTAATTAATTGGGGTAGGTATAGAAGAGTGGGAAGAAAGGTGTACTAGTTAGGTTATAGGAACCAATCCCGGCCCTACTTCCTAGTACGGCTGGTCCCCGCGGGATGTAAGACCATACCCCTAAACTAGTACACTCCTAAAAGTTGAAATATACATGCAATAAAAAGATGATAATAATAAAAATTCATATTATCAAATGTAAATAATAAATAATGTAGTAATATTCCCCATAATAAAGCCTAAGTAATACAAAATGGCGGTCAATTGAATATGTAAAGCTGTATCTCAGAAGCTATTTAGTCTACTGAGTTAGTTTTAGTATCAAATTTTAGTGAATATAATCTAGTTTAAAAGTTTATAGATTTTCTTTTGTCAAAAAGTGCTTCTTCGTGGTCAAAACGGAAAAAAAATTGGGATGTTAATAGTAGTTCGAGTGGGGGGGGGGGACTGTCATGGTGTCCTTTTTGTCACTATCACATTTTAGTCAACACACCTAACTTGAAAGTTTTTGATCGATTGAAGATACCGAAAATTTCAGAGAAATACATGTTATATTGTATGGAAATTCAAGTATATACACTATTAAATATAAGGGTGTTAAAGGCCATGAAAGAGATAGAGCTTACAACCTGAATTCGTGTAGTCCTACTCCCTCGGAGATATCAGGTAAAAATGCAAGTTTCGGCTTGACCGAAGATTATTCCGATTTCCAGCCGAAACCAGATGTTTCGGTCGAAAATGGCCGAAACCTAAACTTCGTTCGGTCACTAGTTATAATCAAATAGAGCAAATACAGAAATTTATTTATTTCCCATCTTTATAAGTAACCATCTAACTAAAAATTAAAAGTCAGTTAATTATTGCAAACAAAATAAATAAAGTTTGATATAATGGTCACCTAAGTTGTCATCCGAGGAGGCTAGAAGAGGGAAGATGGAGCAGAGGACCACTGCTAAAAGGGAAAGCATTATTCAACACCGGCCAACATTCTGCAACATAAAACATATAACCTGACATAAGTAAATAGCTGTATATTATAAATAATTATTATTAATAGTTGTATAAATAATACAATGTATAAAGAAATACCTAATCAATAATTTTTTTAATCCTAACTAAAGGTCCACATCTAAAAGCAGGCATTATCAACCTGTTCAGAGGTACATGTGTCATAGACTGTTTGGTATAATTTATTGCGATAATTTTAATTTTTTTACTCAATAACACCATTTTGAAAAAAAATAAATAAAAACTGAAATAGCAATTTTTTCATATAGGGGAGAGCTCAGTTGGTTGGCAACAGTTTTCACTTTTTTGATTGTTGAGTCGTTCCTGTTAATATGATCCCAATAGGGCTGATGCCACTGAAAACTCCAAGTATTAGAGTACTTCAAGTATTTTTTTCACCACATAATATTTAATACTAAGATCATATAAAATTGGAGAATTAGTCAATCCAGAGTATGCCAATTAACCCCCTATGTGGGGCAGGTTGGCCTAGAAGATGGGGTTTTTTAGCCATCTCATTCAAGTACTGCCTGACACATATTATTGTTATTAAGTAGCTGCACTATAATGGTATAATAATTTTGAATCGGGTTTTAACAGCTTTTAAGGTAAAATAGAATGACAATAAAAGAAGATAGAAGTTTAGACAGTCGTCACTTTCTGCATAAGAAAAATTGCTCTCATCCTACTCGCTGGAACTAAAGACATTTGGTAGTTTCACCTTTGTTTATGTTTACCGTGCTTTTGTGAATTGCTACTGCGCCAACGAACCCCAGTTGAAGAGAGCCAACTAACCCCACAGGAGATATAATATGAAAGCTGACTGCCAGGATAGGGGAGAACAACCAAAAAAGAAACTGGTTAGTTGAAAGGTTAGGTTTTTCATTAGGAGTTTGGGGCTATGTGAACAGAATCGGAGTCAAATGTTTTGCCATACCTTTAAACCAAATTTACTGAAAATATAAAAATTTACTTACATGTTGTAAAAGCAATCAATGAAGCACAGTCTTATCTACAATATAAGCATCGGATTGAAAACTCAGGACAAGACTCCCGAGGTCGAGCGGGTCACATGGTACAATGGCGGGGCCTTCACAATAGGTGTGACGGAAACTATAAGCCAATGGCCAACCTACCCCCAATGCCAACCAACCCCGCTCTCCCCTATTTATTTAAGCCTTTTTTGAGGAAAAAGTAATATATAAAAAAATCTGGTGCGTGCGCGCAACACACAACTTTCACTTACCAACTTACTTAGATTAGAAATTGACGTGTTTTGCTAAATATCATTTCCCAAAGTCACACATATTTCTACATTCATATCTTATTTTTGTTAACCGTTAAAGCCGTTTTTGAGTAAATAAAAAACCTCGTGAAAATTATACAAAATTTATTAAGTAAAGTCCCCCCTCCCGTAGATCAATTTTTATGAAATTTTTACAGTCATATCTCGGGCATATAAATACATCAAATACCAAGTTTGATCAAAATCGTTAAAACCGTTTTTGAGTAAATAAAAAAAACACGTGAAAATGATACAAAATGTATTAAGTAAAGTCCCCCCTCCGGTTGATCAATTTTGATGAAATTTTTACAGTCATATCTCGGGCATATTAATACATCAAATACTCAGTTTAATCAAAATCGTTAGAGCCGTTTTTGAGAAAATCGAAAAAAACTTAAAAAGTTATTAAATAAACTACCCCCTCCCTTTGAGCAATTTTGATGAAATTTTTGCTGTCACATCGCGGGCATATACATACACTAAATACGCAATTTCAGGTTTGAACGGTTTATAGTTTTTGAGCTAGTCTGTTCACACACACACACACACAGACCATTTCGCGGGACTTGGTTATTCTGACTCAGGGGACTCCAAAACAGTGGGAAAATTTTATGATTTAGCGGCCAAAAAACTATAACTCCTGATCCAATTACGATGATCGAATAATTCTTTTTTCATTAAAGAGCATGGTATTCTCATTATCAGCGAGAATAAAAAAAAAAAAAAAAATACCATTGCTCAAAGTATTTCAAATTAATTTTTAAATGAATCCTTTCTTTTTTTTTTTTTTTTTTTTTTTTTTTTTGTCTTCACTTTCATCGTTTCTTCACTTAAATTTAAATAAAATAGTTTATTCGGTACAGGGTTATACAATAGTCAGTATTATTATCTATTGAGCTTTCTGCTTATATACATGTCTTTTTCAGGCACTTGCTCCATTTGAAAGGTGTTTAATTAATTATTGTCTGATGAAGAAAAAATGCAAACAATTAAATTAAAAATACCCTATTTCTTAGGCATTTCAACGAAAAAAAAATATTTTCCAATAATTCAACGATAAGTATGTTTTAGGATTTAGTCTAATTCGAGTAAATAGAAAAAAAAAATAATATCAGAGTGATGAGCATAGATTTTGCTTAAAATAAATCCAATTTTTTCCCTAATGAGCTTTACTTTTTATATTAGTGCACCAAACATATTTTATAAATAAGAAGAATGGCTGCAAAATTATTGGAAAAAATGCGTTTTAATTTCATCCACGTTGACGATGTAATTTATGAAAAGAGAATATTTAAATTGATATAACTACCATTATTGGCAATAGTTGGTTCTGATTTTTTCCGTACTGGTAGAGGGTGAAGGATGCTAAAATATCGTTATAGAATTCGATCGATCAAATGCGATCGATCGGCGATACATAGGTTCTAAGATTTAAATTCCTATATTTGAGCTCTCAAACAATAAAAACAATAGAAATAGAAATAGTCAAGAAAATGTACAGATGGTGGATCGCTTTATTAAAAATGCCCGAAGACAGACTGCCACGTATTTGTTACAATAGATTAAAAGAACTGGACCATAACAACAACATGGTAAATAACTGGTACTCACAACTAAAAGCAAAACTAACCAAAGTCGGATCAGCAACAATCTTGGAACATAATAAACCTAATCCTGACCTTGCCCAACTGTATTTTAAAGACATAATAAATAGATTTGAGAACCACTTTTTCTGTAACGACATAAATTCAGCCATAAATTCGGAATATAACTCAGAATAAAGAAATATTATTAGCTTTAACCAGGGAGAACAATATCTAAACTTCAGAACTAATATAAACAAACAAAGATTAGTAAGACAGCTTAGAATTGCCAATTTAACTATAATGGAAGAACCCATAAATTAGAAGGGGAAGGAAATTGTACAATATGTAATCTTCAAAAACAGGAAAACTTATTCCATTTCTTGATAGAGTGCCCATTGTACAATGAACTGAGAAAACATTTCACAGTTAAATATATTAAACACGAAAATAATTCTATTTTAGGAAATTTACTTACAATTGATACAATACAAAAATTAAACGATATCTATCATTACACATTGGGCAGTCTAAAAATAAGATCATTTATTATAAACGAATAAATGTACTAATATAAATACTTAGGACAACCATTCACACGTAATTGATATTGGATTGATGCTGATATTATTATTATTATTTTTTTTTTCTTATTCGTTAGTATGTCTATTGTCTTTCTATTAAGATGTATGTATATGTTAATAAGTTTTATCTATTAATTAATATTTATTTATAACTTATTTTCTTCGTCTTTCTTTTCGACTTAAAGTATATTTAATTTTAATTTGTTCAAGATGGAGGCAGACCTCCTAAAACTAAAAACTATAAGCTCTTAAAGGCTTAAATGTTATTGTATATATCTCTGAATACTGTAATTCCAATTGTTTAATTTTTTATTTATAATTACTGCATTGACATTTGTATAATGTGTATGCAGCCAACTCTATTTGTATGGCGATAAACCCTTCTCCCCCCCCCCTATAAACGCATTCATTCATTCATTCATTCATATTTGAACTCTCAATATATTTTCGGCCTCGAATTATACTAAATCATAAAACACACTTCTCGTTGAATTATATGACGATATTTTATTCCGTTAAATTCCTAAAAAATAGGGTATTTTTAAATAATTTATTTTTCGAAGAGAAAAGATTTGGCTCCGCCGGGAGTCGAACCCGGGTCTCCTCCGTTACATGCGAGGATGCTAACCGTTACACCACAGAGCTCGGCTCAAGGCAGAGCAAATCCTTACTCTTCACTGATACCAAATCTTTTCTCTTCGAAAAATAAATTATTTAAAAATAATTTAAATTTGGTGGTCAGCCACAATTTAAGATTAGATTAATTAGGGTATTTTTAATTTAATATTTTGGATTTTTTCTTATTTAGACAATAATTATTTTTAAAATCTCTCAAAAGGAGCAAAAGCCTGAAAAAGACATGTATATAAGCGGAAAGCTCAATAGATAAAAATACTGACTCATTTCATTTTCCATGTATAACCCTGTACCTAATAAACAAATTTAATTAAATTTAAGTGAAGAAAGGATTCATATAAAAATTTATTTGAAATACTTTGAGCGATGATATTTTTTTTATTCTCACTGATAAAGGGAATCACATGCTCTTTAATGAAAAAAGAATTATTCGATTATTATCATTTAGTCAGGAATAATAGATTTTTGGCCGCTAAATGACAACATTTTCCCACTGTGCGTCGACAGTGGCCAAGAGACCTCTTACTATAATAATTTATAAAACTTCATGCATCAAGAAAATCGTCAATAACAACAGTGACCATATTTGCTTGATGCGCCACTGCGCTGGTTCAAATCTACAAGCGGAATTATAAATGAATAAATATTATCTTTAAATTGAAGCTTCCAAAGTAATTTATCTGTGGAACGCTCTTGATTTTTTTTTTTTTTTTGTATTTTCAAGAATATTAATTAACATGGACTGGTTCAATTCTTGGAATGAACCCCTCAATTATCCCTGATGAGATCAGTTGCATGTTTTCCTCGTAAACATTTTCGAATATTACCCAAAAATAAAAATAAAACCCTACCAAAACATTCCGTCTAAAAAATTCAAAACCCTGTAAAGATATGCTCCTTTCAAAAATTTGCGCCACAAACCCTCCCCCCTCCCCATCAGGGCACTCTGCTTAATAAATTAAATGAATATGAAAACCCTAAATTAAAAAGCTTTTATCAAACGTTTCTATGAAACATTATAATTAATACAAAATGCCTTTATGCACTCAACACTTTCATGAATTCTCAATTTTTCTTAACTAATGCAGGGAAGTAACTTAATTAATAAAATAATTGACTCCTAACATCTTTACAGAGGCCGATATCATTTTCCCTCTACAGTACTGACATTAAATAAACATTTAATAGCTTTCCATTACTCCCATGGGTTTTTTTCTGTATGAATATTATTTTTACTTTCACTTACCTATATATGAAATATATAGTAAGTGGAAGTATTGCGATCGTGAAAAATTTCGACTTCCGGTTTTCAACGGAAATACACGTTTTAGGGTCCCCTGAGTCCAATTAACCAAGTCCCACGAAATGGTCTGTGTGTCTGTGTGTGAACAGACTAGCTCAAAAACTATAAACCATGCGAACCTGAAATTGGGTATTTAGTGTATGTATATGCCCGCGATGAGACAGCAAAAATTTCATCAAAATTGCTCAAAGGGATACTTTATTTAATAACTTTTTAAGTTTTTTTCGATTTTCTCAAAAACGGCTCTAACGATTTTGATTAAACTGAGTATTTGATCTATTTATATGCCCGAGATATGACTGTGAAAATTTCATCAAAATTGATCAACCGGAGGGGGGACTTTACTTAATAAATTTTGTTTCATTTTCACGTGTTTTTTTTTATTTACTCAAAAACAGTTTTAACGATTTTGATCAAACTCGGTATTTGATGTATGTATATGCCTAAGATGCGATACCCAACATTACATCAAAATTGATCAACTGGAGGGGGGACTTTATTTAATAAATTGTGTATCATTTTCACGTGTTTTTTTTATTTACTCAAAAAAGGCTTTAACGATTTTTATCAAAGTGGGTATTTGATGTATGTATATGCCAAAGATGTGATAGCCAACATTTCATGAAAATTGGTCAAACGGAGCGGGCACTTTATTTCATAATTGTTTTCCAATTTTTACCTTTTTTTCGATGACATTAAAAACGTCTTTAACGATTTTTATCAAATTCGTCATGTTTAATGATTATGTGTTCTTCAATATCAGGTGAGCTTTATCATTATTAAAATGTTCTGAGGGGGCTTTTTTTTTGGGGGGGGGTCCTTTTTTGTTTGTTTGTTTCCTCTCAAGTACCTTTGTTTTTGTTTATATGGAGAAATTAACTGTCTCTCGTTACGCCTAAAAATAAGAAATGGCTAAATATGAGATATGATAATAATAAAGAGGAGAAAAAAAGAAAAATATTCAGTCAACTCAGAAAACTCGTTGAGCCCACGCATGCGCAGTACGCCTTTAATGACAGACCATTGTTCATAATTAAAGCCGTTCTGTTCGAGAAGTGGCAATTAACAAAACGCATTAATTTCTAATCTAAGTAAGTTGGTAAGTGAAAGTTGTGTGTTGCTAGCACGCACCAGATTTTTTAATATAATATCTAACCAAATAGGGTCATTCCACGTCAATTCAACACAAGCTTGAGCCTCACCATTTCAGATTTTCTTGAAGTTTGGTATATGTGTACTGCTTGTACCTATTAGAACAATTGTAAAATATTATTGAGGTATGTCTAACCGTTTTTGAACTATTGGTCTCTACAACCCTCAAAAATAGGTCCAGAAACAGAAAAAATCATGATTAAAAATAGCTGTAGATGTTTTCCAATTTTGACTAGGACTATGAGATTTTGCCGTTTAACAACGCATTCCATGCCGTGTCATATGATACACAACAATGTATAGGTTGGTACTAAAGAAATTTACTTAAAACTAAATGTAAAATTTTAATTTCAATTTTCTCAAAAAGGGCATTTTTAAACATTTTTATATTTTTTGTAAAAAATGGGTAGCACTATATCTATTCATACAACAAAATATAAAAGTGGGATGAAAATTTCTCCATTACTAAAAAAATTGAAAACTAGTCATAAAATTTAATAAATCTAGCTTTTTATGATTAAAATTAGATGTTTTCCAAAGTCGACTAGGATTATGAGATTGGTGTCGTTTAACAGCGCAATCCATGCCGTTTCATATGATGTAGAACATTGTATAGGTATAGGCACTACGACCTATTTAAAAAAAATATGTACCTATATAACAATTTAAAAAAATGCCCTTTTTGAGAAATTTTAAATTTGGTTTTAAGGAAATTTCTTTAGTATCAACCTATACATTGTTATATATCATATGAAACGGCATGGAATGCGCTGTTAAACGACACAAATCTCATAGTCCTAGTCAAATTTGTAAAACATCAACAGCTATTTTTAATCATGATTTTTTTCTATTTATGGACCTATTTTTGAGGGCTTTAGAGACCAATAATTCAAAAACGGGTAGACATATCTCAGTAATATTTCACAATTGTTCTAGTAGATGCAAGTAGTACACATTTCCAAATTTCAAGAAAATTTGAGATGGTGAGGTTTTAAATGATATATTTTTGTGTTGATTTCCCGTGGAATTGCCCACTACAATAATAATTTTGAAAATAAAATAGTCAATGTAACAAGAAGTATACTTCTGAAAGGAGACGATATGCCGGTGAGGGAAAAATGAAAAAAATTATGTATTAAATTGGATAATTGAAAGAATTTACTCTTGAAATTGTTTCAGTCTCTCAATTTTATTTCACAATTGAACACCCCACACTATGAACGTGTTCAGTCAAATTTTGCAAATTTTACAGGAGAGCAAAAAGAATAGGTTAGATCTTGTATAGAACACAACCTAGTAACTCTAACTCAATGGGAAAAAATAGTGTATGCCCAGTATATTTTCAAATAATGGTAATGTTAATGAAAATACAATACATTATTTGTTAGTTCAAAAAGAATTAATGACCAAAAAAGAATTGTAATTGCTTGTGCCCCAAAAAAGAATTGTAAATATCTCAAGGACTGAACCCGCTGTTTTCGTGTAAACTACACAGATGTGTAGTACTCGAAATGGTTTACTATAATGCGCTATAAAACAATATTCACAAAAATTGGACTGAACACGTTTTTTGCGTGGAGTCTTCAATTGTTTTCGTTTTTGTGTTTCATTAGGGAATATCCTTTATTTATTTTTAATTGATAATTTTGTATTCCCTTGTTTTGATTGATTTTCCTCTAATCCCTAATTAACGTTACCTCATCTTCTAATTAAAATTTATTACTATTATTATATTAAAATATTTGGCATCTAATGTCTCATAAATAAATGCTTGTTTATTAAGTTACATTTGAAAAGCAAAATATTCCCATATTCCCAAATTAAAGATACCCGTAATATCATATCATGTAAATCATATCACTTAATATCATAAGTATCAAAAGATACCTGTATTTTCATACCCTTGATAAGGATTAATATGTATAGATCATGCATCTAAAAATTTAGGAAATAGGTAACGTGAAAAAAAAAATAAAAAATATAAACATTAGTAGGACCTCAAATCCAGCAAAATCAGCTATAACTTCGAAAACAATATCACTAACTCAAATAGTGTAGCAGTCCAACTGTTGAAGTTAAGGCTGATTTTTGTTACTTTTGAGGACCTAATGAGGTCTGTGTTTGACAAGCCTCTTTTTACTAAATTTTCAGATGCATGGTGCATCATCAATTATATAAGAATATTATATTATAAGAAATATTTAATTTTTTTTTGCCACAATTATGAATATATATATTATGAATATTTAAAAATATTTTTTAGCCACAGTAACGAATATTTAAAAATATTTTTTTTGCCACAATAAGGAATATTTAAAAATATTTTTTTAGCCGCAATTAGAAATATTTTTTTATATATTAAACAATGCCTATCGCGGAACTAATAACTATCGCGAAATCTCACTACTTCCGGTCTGCTATAAAATATTTACGTCAATCCTGACAAGTCGAATAACCGAATATGCCGAGGAAATTACGGGAGACTATCAATGTGGTTTCAGACGGAACCGTTCAAGCATTGGTCTATGCTATATTCTCCCTCCGTCAAATATTAGAGAAAAAATCAGAATACAACGGTATTGTTCATCAACTGTATGTCGACTTCAAAAAGGCTTATGATTCAATAGACCGTAAAAAACTATATAACATTCTGACTGAACTTGGAATACCATGAAGTTAGTAAACTTAGTAAAAACGTGTATGACCGAATCGTTCAATAAAATAAGAAACGGTAATTAGTTTTCTGAGAAATTCGAGGTTCTGAAACTGGGGGATTCGCTATCTCCTGTTTTATTTAATTTAGCTCTAGAATATGTCATTCGGGTGGTGATAAATACCGGAAAGGGTCTGAATCTGGGTGGAAATATATCCGTACTCGGCTATGTTGATGATTTGGTTCGGCGATGACTTGGAAACGATAGAACTAAATACAAATGCATTGCTGAAAGCCGGCAAAGAAGTAGGGCTAGAAAGGAATACGGAAAAAAACAAAATACATAGTTAGTTGTAGAAACAGTGACAATTTTGGCGATATCGAAGTAGAAGAGGAAATATTTGAAGCCGTTGAGAAATTTAGATATTTAGGATCTACTGTAACAAGAAAAAACGAAATTGAAGAGGAAATGAAAGCTAGGCTAGATAGGCGGGAAATGCTTGTTATTTTTCGGTTGCGAAATTACTTAGCTCACGCCTTCTATCCCGAAATTTAAAAATTAGGATTTACTAAACTAATATTCTTCCGAAGGTTATTTACGGATGTGAAACATAGCAGCTTACAGTAAGGGATGAGAAACGCCTTAAGGTCTTTGAAAATAAAGTTCTGCGTAGAATATTCGGGCCGAAGAAGGATGAGGAAACAGGAGAATTTAGAACTTTACCCGGTAAATGTAATCGAGGTTATAGCTACGCGTCGGTTAAAGTGGGCATGCAAAATTACGAGTCTTAGTTGCGAACGAATCCCTAAAAGATTTATAAACGTTTTGCCGACTGGAAAACGACCGAGGGGTAGTCCTAGGCGAAGGTGGGAAGATTCGCTGAAAGCAGATCTTGTGAGTTTGGGATTGGACGGGGTGAGGTGGAAGGAGGTATGTAGGGACCGATTGGTGGTGTCGGCGTCGGGCCTTGGGGTCCTTTAAGCCTTATTCTATTCTATATTTAAACAATGAGAAATATTTAAAAAGTTCATAGAAATTGCTCTACATACATATGGAGAAATGTTTATTAACCTGATAGTATCCTTCTGCTTACTGGTTTGTTGATATAATAAAGATTAATGTTTAATATACATGCTTATTATGCAACGTAGATGCTGAAGACCTGGGTTCGATTCCCGGCCGTGGTCGAATCTTTTATCTTCTAATTAATTAGTTTAAAAACTATAACGTAATTGTTTAACTAACGATCACGATTAAATAAAATCATTAAGCTTAATATACAGATTGATGTATTACGCATAGTGCACGGGGCTACCACAAAACAACACATACACACTTTTTTTGTGTGTTTGTTTTCAACCCTTTTAATAAAGGATTTCCACTATAGCAGTTTAAAATGTTTTATGGGCTGAGCAATGCAAAAAAAAATTGAAATTTCAAGTGCGATGGGCTAGCTGGGGGTTTAATATTTTATTTTGTTTTAATTTGCATTTTATTACCTACCCCAGAGGCAAGTTTACAGCGGTATAGCGTTTTTCGACCCACCCTAATACACAGTCAGTTTAAGGAAAAAACGAAAAAACTAATACAATAACTATATTATTTTTTTTTTGTATTCGTTACTTTCCTATATTATATTTTTTTAACCGCATTAAGAAATATTTAAAAATATACAAGAAAGTTGAAAAATGTATAATAATTAAAAATTGAAATATCAGTCATTACCAACGAAATAATTTGTATACCAACTACACAAGTTACATAGTTAGTTATCAACATATTTTAATTTATTTTTTTATATTTACTTATTTAAATTTATAATTATATTGCTAAAAATCTGGTGCTATGCGCGCAACATACAACTTTCACTTACCAACTTACTTTATGTCTTTCTTTAAATGCCATTTCTCAAAGTCACACATTTTTCCACATTAATGTAATTATTTTTGTTTGTATTTGCTCTTTAAAGTACACTATTTTTTTTTAATATTAAATAAAAGTTTTTTTCTTGTCATAACTCGGCATTCATAAAAAAAGTTATGAAATAAAGTGCCGTCTCCGTTTGATCAATTTTGATGAAATTTTTGCTCATATCGTGTGCATATGCATACATCAAATACCGAGTTTTATCAAAATCGTTAGAGCCGTTTTTCAGAATATTGAAAAAAAAAAAAAAAAAAAAAAGTATAAATGGGCAAAAAGTTATGAAATGAAGTACGCTCTCCGTTTGGATAATGTTGATGAAATTTTAGCTGTCACATTTCAGGTTCGTATGGTTTATAGATTTTGATCTAGTCTGTTCACACACACACTTTTAGCCGCACTTGGTTATTTGGACTCAGGGGACCCCAAAACATGTATTTCCGTTGAAAACCGTAGGTAGAAAATTTTCACGATCGCAATACTTTCCCTTACTATATATTTCATATATAGGTAAGTGAAAGTAAGAGAGACTTTGATGTCTTGTTCTGACATCAAAGTCAGCAACTTGAGCTGTGGGACAGGTGAAGGAGATAGATATTGACATTTTAAGTTTAAATTTAGGCCAATAAACAAATTGATACTGAGATAAAAATCCTTGGACAACAAGCCGAGGTTTTCTATTAACCAATGGATGCAATTGAATTATTGGCTAATTCACACAAATAATATAATCTCATCGGGACATAGATTTGTATGTATTGGGAGAATGACTCATATGTCGTTAGGGTATAAAAATTAATTTTAATACATTCTTCTATTTATGAATAAATCATTCATAGCAAAATCGTATCGCAGGACTCAAAGTGAATATTTTTCATTTGAGATGAAAATGAAAACCACTAATAGAAAAAAAAAAAGGCACAGTCTGTAAAACGGGTGTAGTAACGTACGTTGCCCTGGCGCCTTATGCAGCGGTCATATTTACCGTTTTATCGATTGAAAAAGACTGTTCGGTGAATCAGATTCGAATCTCGATGAAATTTGCATTTTTTTAATCAGATGATATATTTAATTAATACTCATCTTTTACAAATTTTCAGATTAGATTAGATTAAGATGTTATTTGGACGGTCGCGGAGGGATTTACTTTTTTTTTTTTTTTTTTTTTTTACTGAATTATTTTAAACCCCTATACATTTTGTAAGTTCTATCAAGTCATCTACTGAATCCTATAAATCTCTTAATGCCTCGGCGTTAAGGATTACATTACAAGGAATTCTAAGTTGATTTAATTGATGTTATATATTTCATATAACATAGGTAAGTGAAAGTAAAAATACATGAAATAAATATAAAGGTGATGGTAGGTAAAAAGAGAAAAAAAAAAAAAATTACATGAAAAGCCATGTAGAGAAACTACCCATCGGTAGCCATCGACTTGTATTTCTAACTTAAAAGGTGACGTGTTCATCTTCTTTTCAGACGCCTAGCATTTCCAGGAACAGAAGAGGAAGATATGTGAAAAAAAGCGGGTTCGGATGGTCGGGGAGTTTTTATAAAAGTACTAATATCTAGGTCAGGCCAAATCGGTGTCGTACAAACCACATTTAATTGTAAGAAAAAAATTGTAATTTATGCCTTATACGAGGCTATGAAATATGACAACGATTAAAATGAATAAGAACAAATAATAAATAAAATGAGATAAATACGAGGATATGATACACTTCGAAAACTTATCATTTCTCTTGGCCTCTCTCTTATAATTTGCCAAGGTTTGGACATACAATAACAACACCAAAAAGTGAAATAAACAAGTCGATTTAATTTATTAATTATTTTAGTACGACTTCCTGGTAAAATTATGAAGGTCATCTAGATTTGGCTAGTGTCTCCGTTAAAAAAAAAAATATATCTCTACTCTTATTGTCAAATTCTTGAAGATGACCTGGTACAACAAATTTTTAGTGATTTTTTTTTCTTTCTTATAATTGAAGAGGTGTGATGCAAAACTCGTTCGTTCCATCTGAACACATTTTTCAGGAAACTCAAAAAACTTACCACGTCTTGTAGAGTGGCCAGATAAAGATGATTTATTTTGCCTTCGAAAGGTGCAGCTACCCTGTGTAAGTAAGCTTGGAATAAAAAAATTTACTGATTTAGAGGTAACAAAAAAAGTAACAAAATATGAAATGAGAAAGTTTTGCAAAATGTTTAAAGGAAAGACTTTTGCTGCTCACCACATTGGTACGAACGAGTTTTAATTCACACAGCGTAAGTTGATCTTCTTAATAAGTAATATTTATTTAGGTTCACAACCATTTTATAAATGAATTCGGTACCATTTTACAAAACAATACCACCCACTGACTTAAAACATTTTAATTTTTACGATTTTTTCAAAAATATGAGCGTACTGATAAAAAACATCTGACTACAACAAAATTACGAAAATAATAGATCCCAAGGCTATCTTCTTCTTCAACAATAGCGCCCTCAACATCCTGTTGTTCGTTGTTTCCCTCGTCCGTTGCATATATATTGAGAACTCACGTGTAATACTTCAATGAATCATTGGCCTTCCACTCGTCACCAAAATTCTTTTTCAGGAGATCATCTCTTTCAGCTTGCCAATGGAGCCATTGAAAAATCAATTATTAATATAGCTAGGTAAGAAGAATCGAGTATAAACTGAAATAAAACAAACGAGTTTAATGAGCTTTTGATATTTTTTCAGAAAGAGTAACAGAAACTGCTCAAGTGAACGAATGGGATGGGTGCAAAGTGAGAAGTGATAATTGGAACGAAAGAGTTTTGCATCAAAACGAGTAACGAACCAGTTTTTAAACACAATGGGCTATGGAACAAATCAGTTCTGCAACAAACCGCTATTTTGTATAGCAAAAATACATAAGAAATAATAAGATTTGCTTCAATCTGATAAGATATGTTGAAAGAACGTTAAACTATCTTTCAGAATCCACTGCCATTTCAATTTTAAGAAAAAAATGGAACGAACGAGTTTTGCACCTCACCTCCTCAATTATAATAATAAAATTTAAATTTAAAGAGTTCATTATCGTGTTCAACTCAATTCAAAGGTTAAAAAAGTTCGTGACCCGATTGGATAACATTTCTCACGCGGCATATGAAAGCTCCCTTAAAATGAAAAAGTCTAATTATGTTTTGCGAAAAGATCTAGTTGTCTGTAAGAGAATAGACTTAAAGATAAAAACTGAAATTGGATTTACTACATGCATCACTTCTCAGAACAATATATCTATCAATCTTAAACTAAAGAGGGTTTAATCGTCGAAGATAGCTTGCCTGCTCAATCTGCAACCCTTTGACTGTGAGTTTGAATTAATTCTACGAAGTCGCGGCCCCTACTATTCAACTAGCCGGTCGGTTAAATAAGTTAAACTGTAATCTAGGCCCCCAACTTCCTCAGTAATCACTCTAAGCCCCCTACGTTTGTACAGTTCTCTTATTGAGTTATTAATAGCTATTTAAACTATTTCAGTTAGCTATTTATGGCATTAACAGGACGCATTTTCACCTATTACGTGCCTTATTATGGTAGCAATTATATTAATAACCAACAGACCTGGCCAGGCGTTTTTGTGTCTCAGTAGCTATAATGCGTTGACCTAATTATATCCTATTCTTCTTAATATAGTCAAGTTAAAATTCAAAGATGAAGATAATAACGTTTCAGCAAATCTAAAAACCAACAGGATTTAAAATAGAACTCGACGCCAAGTCGGTAAAGAATTTATTGTTTAAGTGTTTAAGTCTTTATTTTTTATATATCATTATTTGACTATGGAAAGTATTAATGATCCATTCAATAAGCACTGGATTATTTCAGTAGAGGCGAGATTAAATATAAATAATACAACATGTAAAAGGAACTAATACAGAATATAAATGGAATAGGGTTTAGTACAATTACAATAGACAGTTAGCAAAAATGTACCGAATTAATCTTTTGGAAAGCTTTTCATTCCCGTAAGCGTTACTTTTTTTGCGAACACACATTTTTGAATTGTGGTTAATGTTTAAATATTACGACTTTGTCGTTTTTAATGTGGTCCTGATCACATTATTCACGTTATAACAAAACAATTATATTAAATAAACAGTAACTTCAACATATTCGTTATTCGGTATGAACATTGCTTAATTACCTAGTTTTATCTGATGAATAGACTTCCTATGTTATATTTTATAGCATTTCCAAGTCTAATTGAACCTTTTCTAAGTCAACTGTAACCTTTTCCAAGTCAAGTGTAACCTTTTCCAATTCAACTGTGACCCTTTCCAAGTCACAAGAAACCCTTTCCAATTCAAACGTAACCCCTTCCAACTCAATCGTAACCGTTTTTATTTTTTATATTCTAACCGTTTCCATTTCAATCGTCACCCTCGAAAAAATCGATTCAAGATGATAACATTTTCGGATTTCTTTCGCACGGGGGTCCAATGTTATCAGGGACGAAATTTTTGAAAAAATATTTATTTTGTATATTGCTAGCGGGGGTGGGGGCGCACTATAAAAAAGTTAGAATTTCGGATTTCTTTCACATGAGGGTCCAATTTTATGATAACAAGCATAGTTTTTTTGAAAAAAATATTCAATTTGCAGTTTAGTAGCGGGGGGGGGGGGGGGGGGGGCGCACTATGAAAAAGTTAAACATTCGTCTTATTATTATTACCATTGCAAAATCAATAATCTGCAGATTCGTGACTTTAAAATACTAACTCATAAGTAATGAAGATGAAAATTGCTATTGAATAAATCCGGAAAGGCCTAGTTTAAATAATTTCTACTATAGCATTCCCAAGTCTATTTGAACCTTTTCCAAGTCACAAGAAACCCTTTACAATTCAAACGTAACCCTTTTTATTTATATTGTAACCGTTTCCATTTCAATCGCCGCCTTTGAAAAATCTATTGAAGATGGTAACATTATCGGATATCTTTCGGACGGGGGTCCAATTATATGGTATCGGAGACGATATTTTTGAGAAAAAAAAATCATTTTGTGTTTCAGTGGGGGGGGGGGGGGGGGGGGTGCTATGAAAAAGTTAAGTATCCGTATTATTATTTCCAATAATCTGCAGATTCGTGACTTTAAAATAGTAAATCATATATCGAAATCCGAAAAGTAAAGAAGATGAAAATTACTATTAAATAATTCCGGAAAGTCTTAGATTAAATAATTGCTACAATATGAGTTACTATTTTAAAGTCACGAATCTGCAGATTATTGAAGTTGTATTGGAAATAATAAAACTAATATTTAACATTTTCATAGTGCGCCCTCCCCCACCTCAAAAATGCAAATTGAAGATTTTTAAAAAAAAAACTGTTCTCGATAACATAATGTTGGACCCATGGACCCACGTGTGAAAGAAACCCGAAAATATAACTTTTTCATAGCCCCCCCCCCCCGCTACTAATTCTAAAGAAATCCGAAATTCTAACTTTTTTCTAGTGAGCCTCCCTCCCCACTTAAAAATTCTGTTTTTAAACAAGTTTTTGCATATTTTTATAGATTTTCGTGGCACTACAAGTCTGTGATCGTCACAGCCTGTCACGCTAAAGCATTTTCTCCTTTACTTTTACTAGTTAATGTGATTTGATTTAGTGAGAAACATTTTGTACACGGAGGGGTTGGGTGGGCGGGCCTTCCGTGACTCCCTTCCACGCTGATATGATTATCCTGTCGGAAATTTTAATCCGAGTTATGGGAGCTAGCGTGGTACCCCACCGCTGCGGGCACTATACAAATTAAATAATCCCTTAGGTCGATAAGAAAGGACGCTAATGGAGCTCAGTGTGAAGTATCGTTCCTGGAGTTGTTGGTTCTTGGGGGGGGGGGGCACTTTAGTTAATGGCCTCATTGAGGGTGGGGCCCTGAAACGGATAACTGCTACGTATTCACTCGGGACCGTTAAACTTCACTGTTCACTGAGGCGTTAAGTTACAATATTCCATCAAAATGATACCTTTTTATAATGTAGCGATGACAGTTTATACGTCCAATGCTTAAATATTGCATTTAGAGGTGTGGAATAGTCAATAGTTTTTCCTTACGATAGGATGATTAATAGTCAGGATTTTCAGTTAAACCTTCTTTAATTAATCCAATCTTAAATTGTGGCTGACCACCAATTTTAAATTTTTTTTTTTTTTTTTTAAATAATTTATTTTAAAAGATTTGGCTCCGCCGGGAGTCGAACCCGGGTCTCCTGCGTTACATGCGAGGATGCTAACCGCTACACCACAGAGCTCGGCTCAAGGCAGAGCAAATCCTTCCTCTCCACTGATACCTACTCCCCCTATCTCACAAGTTTTGCGAGTAGTAGCGGGAGGTGGACAAATTTTGTCCAATTTATGATATTTATTGACATAAGTCAATTTTTTAAATTATTTTAATTAATCCAATCTTAAATTGTGGTTAGCATACTCGCATGTAACGCAGGAGACTCCCGGCGGAGCCAAATCTTTTCTCTTCAAAAAATAAATTATTTAAACCTTCTTTATTTTTAAAAGCCAACGTTTTGACCCCAACATGTGGATCTTCATCAGGGCTAAAAAGAAGACAAATATATATGAGCAACATGTAAAGTATCTATGCTAGACATGGGCGGATCCAGCCGATCGTAAAGGGAGGGGCTGCAGTCCTAAAGGGGGGGGGGGCTGCAGCCCCACAGCCCTTCATTTGGATCTGCTAATCAGCTTTTTTACCTTTATGTTCTTTTCCCACAACTAAAATTCTACTTGTTCTGCATATTAGTTGTTCTTTAACTTGCTTTCTTACATTAAGGAAAGTCAAATTATATCTTTATATGACGAAAAATTTTCCAAAGGGAGGGGCTGCAGCCCCCACAGCTCCCCCCCCCCCTGGATCCGCCAATGATGCTAGAAGATGATTATTAAATATTTATCATGTAATAGATAGTAACAATAAGAAGTAACTAAATAATGGAAACCAAACCAGATCCAACAGATGGTATGTTTACATGACATGGTTACTTAAAAAATCTGATAATTATATAAAAGACAGCAAAATAGTACACAATTATTAATGTTTAACTTATATAATTAATTTTATTTTATCATGCTAACAGGTTACTCATTCAAATATTTATGTATAATTTTACTTTCTTTTATATAAACCGATATCATATAAACATACCGTCAGTTGCGTTTTGTTACTATCTATAATTAATAATCACTTGATAACTATCATCTTCTAGCATAGATACTTTACATGTTGCTCATATATTTATCTTCTTTTTAGCCCTGATGAAGATCCACTTGTTGGGGTCGAAACGTTGGCTTTTCAAAATAAAAATGTGTAACTGAAAATCCTGACTATTAATCATCCTATCTTAGATATTATATTTTCACATTAACCAATGATTCAATTTGAAACTATATTAAAAAATCTGGTGCGATGCGCGCCACACACAACTTTCACTTACGAACTTTCTTATTGTTAGATTAGAAATCGACGTGTTTCGATAATATGCAAACGCCATTCTTCAACTTCACACATTTTTCCAAATTTAAGTATATACTTATATTTTTATATCTTCATAAGCTATAGAGTATCTGTATAGCAAAATTTGGTAGTTCTCAGCACTTTTCGATTCATTATTGCTAATTTATTTATGAAGGGACTAATTTCATCAACAGTCGAGTTTTTTTACTGCTTGCTTGTTTTTTACTACGAGTTGATTTTTGCAAATACATCGTGAAGGTGAATCGAAAGGTGTATTTACTTCTCTTATGCCTTTCTGGAAGTCAAGAATAATTACTGTTCCTCTGAAATCGCTTTATATTGTTTTCAAAAATTTATTATGGAACAAAAGTTTCTAGACTAATATATACCTATATTAAATATAGACTATTATCTTATACCATATTTTTACACACCTGCGATGCTTCAAAAAATTTGAGCATCACGTATTTACTCTCTTAAGTATATCATTTTATTAATACAAAAAGTTTTTATTTTCATAATACGGCTAGTAAACTTTTGGCAGTCACATATACATACATCAAATACCAAGTTTGGTCAAAATCGTTAAAGACGTTATTGAGTAAAAAAAAAAAAAAAAAAAAAAAACCGTGAAAATGAGACAACATTTATTAATTAAAGTGCCCCCTCCGGTTGATCAATTTTGATGAAGTTTTGCAGTCATATCTCGGGCATATTAATATACCAACTACACAGTTTAATCCAGATCGTTAAAGCCGTTTTGGAGTAAACAAAAAAAAAACACTTGATAATGAGACAACATTTAATAAGTAAAGTGCCCCCTCCAATTGGTCAATTTTGACGAAATTTTGACTGTCACATCGCGGGCATATACATACACCAAATACCGAGTTCGGTCAAAATCGTTAAAGCCGTTTTTGAGTAAACAAAAAAAACACGTGATAATGAGACAACATTTAACAAGTAAAGTGCCCGCGAAACAGGATTTGCTAACATATTTTGGGGCCAAAAAAAAAAAAAAAAAAAGTAAAGTGCCCCCTGCGGTTGATCAATTTTGATGAAATTTCGGCTGTCCCATCGCGGGCATATACATACACCAAATACCAAGTTCGGTCAAAATCGTTAAAGCCGTTTTGGAGTAAACAAAAAAAACACTTGATAATGAGACAACATTTAATAAGTAAAGTGCCCCCTCCAATTGGTCAATTTTGACGAAATTTTGACTGTCACATCGCGGGCATATACATACACCAAATACCGAGGTTGGTCAAAATCGTTAAAGCCGTTTTTGAGTAAACAAAAAAAACACGTGATAATGAGACAACATTTAACAAGTAAAGTGCCCGCGAAACAGGATTTGCTAACATATTTTGGGGCAAAAAAAAAAAAAAAAAAGAGTAAAGTGCCCCCTGCGGTTGATCAATTTTGATGAAATTTCGGCTGTCTCATCGCGGTCATATACATACACCAAATACCAAGTTCGGTCAAAATCGTTAAAGCCGTTTTGGAGTAAACAAAAAAAAAACGCGTGTAAATGGGACAATATTTATTAAGTAAAGTGCCCCCTCCAGCTAATCAATTTCGATGAAATTTTGACTGTCGCATCGCGGGCATATACATACCCCAAATACCGAGTTTGATCAAAATCGTTAGAGCCGTTTTTGAGAAAATCGAGAAAAACTTAAAAAATAGACAAAATTCTTTAAATAAAGTACCCTCTCCGTTTGACTAATTTTGATGAAATTTTTGCTGTCACATCGCGGGCATATACATACACCAAATACCCAATTTCAGTTTTGTACGACCTATAGTTTTTGAGCTAGTCTGTTCTCACACACACACACACACACACACACACACACACACAGACCATTTCGCGGGACTTGGTTATTTGGACTCAGGGGACCCCAAAACGTGTATTTCCGTTGAAAACCGGAAGTCAAAATTTTTCACGATCGCAATACTTACCCTTACTATATTTCATATATAGGTAAGGGAAAGTAAAAAGTGAATTATTATATCTATATGGAATTTTAGCAATCATATTTTGATTTATAAACTGCTCTGTGATTTTTGATAGAAAGGATTCATTCATTAGTTGAGGTACGAGTGGTATTATGAGCTGCAATATCAATTTGTTTTACCATAAAAAGTTTAATAAATCTAAGATTTTACAGAAAACTTGCCCTGGCATCTGGTAAAAATATATTTATCAAAAACTAAACTATTTTTGTATAAATAAATTGTCTCAATTAAAAAAAAAAAGTATTAATAAATTTTAAAAATGAGTTGGCTGAAAGAAGGGCTCAAAAGCCGACCCTTTTCGCGTAAAACGTTTTTAAGCTCGCAAACTTATTAAAGAATTTTCATTTATAAGTTCAAATCGATCTATCGAACCGCAAAGAATCCACACATACGATTCAGAAATTTAACAGAATATAATTCTATACATTTTTACAGCTTTTATAAAGTTATGAGCAAAAAAGATTCATTAGCTTATGAGTCTTCTTGCAGCCATCACCTCAATTCAAAAACTGACTAGATCTTTAATCAATACTCAATATATGTAAATTCGTTCTCTAACAATTTTCAGTTTTGTTAGTTATATTTGATTTTAATTATTAACTTACACTAAGGTATTAGTCGTATTAAACGTTGTGAGAATTTATTCTTGGTTGTAAATCAAAATAATTTTTATTTTGAACAAATGTATCTACGTTTTCAAATAAAAGAAGGTCTGTTTAGAAATATTTATTTAATATAATTCTTTTTATAGTAGATCTTAAGGATGAAGTATATGCCCCATTGGAAAATATAAGAACATAAATTATTATAAAATAATATAACATTTTTTCATAATCCGTTTATAATATTCAAATATATTATAGTCAGAGTAATGTAATTTCATATTAAAAATAAAAGAACTGTATAGATTTTGTTACACAAGCAATAAATTAATAAAATATTTCATTTTTAATTGTATAATTGTAGTTAATGATTTTTAATTGTAGTAAATCAGTTTAAAATTTAAAAACAATGATATAATAAATAATTAATTAAATTATAATATATTTTATAATAATTCTCTATTAATATACAACAAATAAGAGTGCGGGCCAACAGCTTTGACCCTTTTGGAACGAAACCAAAAGATATTTTGTTTGTTTTGTTTTTTCTAAAGCTATTCTTCTCTGACGAGAAGACGGGCATGAAAAGTTAATTATTCGTTGATTTATTTATTAGTTTTGAGGGAAAATTTATCAGATTTAGAGCTTAATAATAAAAAAATATGAGGAACATTATTTAAATTTAAAAAATAGTTTGTTCAAAACTTAAATATAATTAATAATCATTAGTGATTATTTTTTTTTAAGGAGCATAAAGCGCCATTATTATACACAATCTATACCTCAGACCTGCCTACAACAGAACATACTCTCACTGCCACATACGCTGATGATACTGCCGTTTTAGCCAAACATAGCGACCCGGCTCAGGCCTCGCAGTATTTGCAGAGTCATCTTGATCTTCTTCAAGAATGGTGTATAAAATGGAAAACAGCAATCAACATCAAAAAGTCTGTTCAAATCACATTCACACTTCGACGTGGGCTGTGTCCTCCTGTTCATTTAGAGCAACAAAATTTGGTCCGTACCGACACAGTAAAATATTTAGGACTGACGCTGGACAAACGAATGACCTGGACTCCTCACATCAAATCAACAAGACAAAAACTAAACTCAAGATTTAAATTATTGCAACATCTCTTAAATAAACGATCAAAATTACCATTAACCGAAAAACTCAAAATTTATACGTTTTTACTTAGGCCTATCTGGACTTACGGAGCCCAAATATACGGCTATGCTAAAAAAAAGTAACATATTAAAACTGCAACAATTTCAGTCAAAGGTACTAAGACTTATCACGGCCGCTCCACCCTATATAAGTAACAAGAACTTGCACAAAGATTTAAAGACTCCGTACGTTCAGTCATCTATTAAAGCATAATATAAACGATTTCATGACAGACTTAACGCACACTTAAATCCACTAATTCAAGGACTATCAACACAAGACTTACCGGACACACGACGACGTTTACGAAGGAGCTGGAATAGGGATCTTTTGACCAACAAAATTTAAAGTTTTATGGAGAGGCATCATTGGATGACCTTTACCTTCATGCCTTCATGACTATTTTTCTATTTTTTTTTTTTTTTTTTCTTTCTTATTATTATTTTCTCATGTAGTCATCACATTCACTGGTTGTAATGATTATTTTACAGTTGTGAATTTATTAAATAAAGTCAAAAAAAAAAAAAAAAGGAGCATAAATAATTTAACCTAATATATGTACTCCGAAGTCAAACAAAACCATGTCCAATTTGTATTTGATTAAATTTAGCACTTTGGATTTAAATACCAGGGTAAATACTTCCAATTACTTATGGCCACCCGTGGTGTAGTGGTTAGCATAGCAACCTACAATATTGAAGGTTCGCCTCCCAGGAATCTTTAAAGGGAGTAAAAATCCTTGGTTATGCCGTTCCTCGGATATGACGTAAAATGGAGATCTCGAGCCTGTACGATACTGGTTATTCTATTCTAACCTGGATAGGCAAAATTTAGGACTCCCCCTGTGGCATCTTCCGATTAGCCTTAGTGTCATAAAAGTGACGTTAAACAAACAATCATTTAACATAACATCTGTACTAAGTATATTTTGTTCGAAAGTTAAACATAATTTATGGTCATCGGTAAAAAAATTTTTAAACAGTGATATTACAATATAATAAGGGTCTTTTTTACTTTACCCACACCAGTTACTTTGTGATGCTATTAGTGATATATTTAACGTTATTTAATAACATATGTCTATTTTAAGAGAAAAATGTATATGTATATATATATATATATATATATATATATAAAGGAGAATAACTCCTAGGTTTTAAGAAACGTTGAAGTTTTTTTGTTAATAATGAATCTGGTAAACTGAGTCGTGTTGTTAAATCGGAACAAGAGGCATTTAAAACGTTTCAAAGGTTGGGTACATTGCATAAAACCCGGAAATGCAGAAGAGGATGATACTTTATGAAACTTGCTTTTAACCAAAGAAGATCTCCAGCATTTAAATGCAGTTTGAGAAGTTGCAGATGCAGTATATTAAATATCATTTTTGTTTACATTTTAATTGTTTTAAATACATTACTTTAATCATCTGTTCTAATTTAATATTAAGATAAATAACTCTTTTATCAATAAGTAACTGGTGTGGGTAAAGTAAAAAAGACACTATAATAAATCATTTAACATAATATCAATATCCCCCAGCTAGGCGACCCATAGCCATTTTTTTCATTGAATTATATTTAACTCTTTGGATTTAAGTACTCAAATTACTTA
This sequence comes from Aelia acuminata, assembly GCA_911387785.2. NCBI lineage: Eukaryota > Metazoa > Arthropoda > Insecta > Hemiptera > Pentatomidae > Aelia > Aelia acuminata. Next base: position 15,924,283 of record OU426982.1, read on the forward strand.
TCAACCACAAAAAACAATGCGAACAACTTTATTAAGCTGGCTCACAAGTATCACAAGAAACATATTTGGGTAAATCCACGTCAATGCAACACAGGCTTGAGCCTCACCATTTCAGAATTGTATCTACTAGATCAATTGTGACATATTACTGAAATATGTCTACCGGTTATTGAATTATTGGCCTCTAAAGCCCTAAAAATAGGTCCAGAAGCAGAAAAAATCATGATTCAAAATAACTGTAGATGTTTTCCAAATTTGACTAGGACTATGAGATTGGTGTCGTTTAACAGCGCATTCCATGCCGTTTCAAATGCTATACAACAATGTATAGGTTGGTGCTAAAGAAATTTTCTTAAAACTAAATGTAAAATTTTAATTTCAATTTTCTCGCAAAGGGCATCTTTTAAAAATTTAATATTTTCTTGAATAATAGGTAGCATTATATCTATTCGTACAGCAAAATATAAAAGTGGGATCAAAATTTCTTCATTACTAGAAAAATTGAAAACTAGCAATAAAATTCCATAAATGTAGCTTTTCATGATTAAAAATAGATGTAGATGTTTTCCAAATTTGACTAGGACTATGAGATTGGTGTCATTTAACAGTGCATTCCATCCCGTTTCATACGATGTAGAACAATGTATAGGTATAGGCAGTATGACCTATTTTTTAAAAAAAATACATAATTTTTTTTTAAAAAGTCCCTTTTTTAGAAAATTGAAATTAAAATTTATAACTTGGTTTTAAGAAAGTTTCTTTAGCACCAACCTATACATTTCTGTATATAATATGAAATGGCATGGAATGCGATGTTAATCAATCTCATAATCCTAGTCAAATTTGGAAAACATCTGCAGCTATTTTTAATCATAAAATGCTCGATTTATGGAATTTTATTGCTAGTTTTCAATTTTTCTAGTAATGAAGAAATTTTGATCCCACTTTTATATTTTGCTGTATGAATAGATATAATGCTATCTTTTTTTCAAGAAAATATTAAATTTTTAAAAGATGCCCTTTTCGAGAAAATTGAAATTAAAATTTTACATTTAGTTTTAAGAAAATTTCTTTAGTACCAACCTATACATTGTTGTATAGCATTTGAAACGGCATGGAATGCGCTGTTAAACGACACCAATCTCATAGTCTTAGTCAAATTTGGAAAACATCTACAGCTATTTTTAATCATGATTTTTTCTGATTCTGTACCTATTTTTGAGGGCTTTAGGGACCAATAATTCAAAAACGGGTTGACATATCTTAGTAATATTTTACGATTGCTCTAGCAGATACAGGCAGTACACAAATACCAAATTTCAAGAAAATCTGAGATGGTGAGATTCAAAATGATATATTTTTGTGTTGATTTCACGTGGAATTGCCCATTTAACCAATATTTTATCATGGCATATTAATATAAAGGGAAAAATTTACATTGAATTATTTACCTCAGGTGTTTAGATATCGTACAGGCTAAGATGAGACGGGGACGCAGAGACGGGAATCTTGGAGTAAAATAGAACTACGTAAGTTAATTTAGCAACTTCCATGCTAACATAGTTAAGTTTATTAGACAAATAGACTGTAAATGTAACAGCTTAACTAATAGGTGCTATTCAGAGAACTTTTAAGTCCCCTTTGATTTCAAGCCATAATTAATAGGAATAATATATTAAAATGAACGTACTGATTTACTTGAAATTAATATGATTTAGAATAATTCTAGAGCTTTTCTTGGAAAGAACTAACAGTTGGAACAAACTTTCATAGTACATGTTTGTGACTACGATATTCGAGTGGCATTAAGCGGCCCAGGAGGTTCGAGGCTGGTCTTATTACGACTAAATAAAAAGAGCGATAGTCTTGGTTCTGAAGAGCAAGTCATATGGTTATTTCTGTGATAATTTTATTATTGACAAAGTGATAATTTTTGTAACGTTTTTAAATATTTTTGTTCTAATTCGGACTAAATATAAATAGCGATGGGCTGGAGAGTTAGTCTTGACTCAGGACTAAAAAAATAAAAATAAATAAAAATAAAAAAAACAATGTAACCTAAAATTCTTTTTGATAATATCATATTAAAGAAACTACTAATTAATTATATTTTTAACATTTTATATTGTAGCTAAAATCAATAGGGAAGTAATATATAGCGATATCTCTTAATTGCTTGTTTTAACGAAATATTTTTCGGAAGAAAAAGAAAATGTATTATTAAAAGTGTTCTAAACTTTTTCTTGGAACAAACTGTTCTAGTTCCAGAATCTTCTACGCTATTCGGGAACCATCTGGAATGTTCTAATTCAGACTAAATTTAAGGAGCGATGAACTGGAGAGTTAGCCTAGCTCTGAAGATCGAATCATATTGTTACTTTTGTGTGAATGTGTCTTTACAAGTTGATATTATTTGTAACCTTGTTAATTAATGGAGTTTTGTCCTATTAGGTATAACTGCCTTAGGAAATTTTTACAGAAATGATATGACTTACACCCTCTAGGATGAACTACGGTCCAAAATAATATACCCATGCCAAAAACAAAACATAACTTAAACCCATTTCTGAAGAATGGCTTTGGCACATATAACAATTTGGCAAAAAAAAAACTTTGTTGAAATATAAATAACAATTTTTTGAGTAGAAAATTTTATTTGTTTTTATTCTAGTTATGGATTGCTGTCCTCAGCATAACTCTTTGTTTGTTTGTTGAACGTCCATTAATGCTACTAAGGCTAGTCGGACGATGCTACACTTGGGAGTCCTAAATTTTACTTATCCAGGTATTTTTAGGATAAGGATCTTTAACGAGTACCTAACATCGTACAGGCTCGGGACCTCCATTTTACGTCCTATCCGAGGGACGGCATAGCTAAGGATTTTTTACTCCCATTAAAAAATCCTAGGGGCACCGCGGGACGCGAACCCGTGACCTTTATTATTGTTCCTCAGCATAAAATAAATGAAGATTTTAGTTTTTCAGTATATTTACAGAAGATTTATATTGAACATTGCTGAGGAAGATAAACAGGCGGTAGTTTATTGAGGGCTCACCCGAAGCTGATAAGACAATTAGCGAGATAATTATAATTATGGAAGTGGTACTGAGGCCAGCTGCTTGCTGTGCTAGGACTCTTGTCTATGGCAGCTGTTCGCTCTGACAGTTTGCATTGTCCTGCAGATGCCTATATACAGGATTTGGTGTATGCAATTCGTATTATTTTAGGCATAGTATTTTACAAATGATACCATATTGAAAAAAATATATACCCAATATCATACAGAAATTATTCTAGTTACCCATTCGTTTCCATTCAGGAGTCTATAAGGAAAACAAAAAAATTATTCGAAACATATTCCTATTAGCGAATTTTTTTTTACGCAATTCGGAAAAATAAAATATTATTTAGCTCCTAAGAAAACGGTTTCATCCATTATTAAGTACTTACATAAAATTACTCGCTAATAATCAATATATATTATAAAGCAAAGTGTACAATGTGCGTGCCGATAAGGCTCAAAAACGACTCAAGTTACGTTTAAGAAAGTTTTGTCAGCGTGTTGCTATGTAATCCCTAACGGAGAAGAAGGTTTCTGTTTTTCTCTTAAGGGTGTAAAATTGAAGAGAAAAGGACTGGAATTTTAAGTCTCTCGCACCATGTAATTAGCCTACCTGAGAAAGACATACGAGTTTATGAATGAAAAATTTAGTTTGAGCTCCAGGCTACCAGGAAGCGCTAGGATGCGTTTCACTCAATGTTTATTGTTCATTCATTCCGTTCAGTTAGTCAAGGTTAGGTATATATTTTTCAGCTGTTATTTTTAAATTACTAAAAAATCAAGCAAAAATAATTAATTTCACATTTTCTTTCAAAATAAAATAATGATTTTACATCTCTGCAATCAATTAGAAAACGACTGGATACCTTACAAAATTAATTTTCTCATAAGAAGGTTAATTGATTAACACATTACATTTAATCAATATATAAAATATACTTAAGTAAATTAAATGCAATATGAGTGAACATTTTTGAGTAGTTCAGTGAGCGAATAAAAACAGACATAAAACAAAAAAGAACAGCTGACTGATTATAAATGGAAAATAAAAAGTTTGAAGTGTTCTTATTGTTTGTAATTATGAAAAATGGTTTTATTACTATGTATGATGAGCATTACAGTTGACAAAATGGCTAACTCCAATTACAGCATTTTTTCAATAAGATTTTATCAGCCCTCATAGTTCAGGATAAAAAGAAATATGATGAAAAAATTGTGCCCTCATGATATTTTGGTTTTCACTTAGTAACAGTAGTAAGATTGGAGAAGTGCTGATTTCGGCCAAATTAGGGTGTGGTGGGGGGGGGGATAACTTAAGGGAGGTTGAACTGGAAGAAAGGTCTTACAAAAAAAGTTTCTATGAATCTTCGGTATTTTCTAAACTTCTGGATCTTATGGAACCATCACAAGTCGGCGCTTAAGTTGTACTCCAAATATAGTTTTTTTAACTAATAATCTAATAACTTATTATCTGCTGACAGTTTGGAATGGGCTTATAGGATTCATAATCACAGAAACCATCAAAAACGATGCATGACTCGACAAAATTGCAGCAAAATTAATTGTTCATTCACCATTTTCAACACCCTATAAAGTATATTGGGTTCCTTATTTGGGCGGACACTGCAGGTCTCGAATCTTAATATTGATACAATGTTAAAATTTTCAAGAAAGTGCTAATTTTGTTCTATATTTCCTTTAATTTTAAAGTTTTTCTGTTATTGAAACTGCCACACAGCTACCGGAGCGAAGCCGGGCACCCTAGCTAGTATAAGTAATAATACTATAATATATAAATATAAATATATACCAAGAGTGTCTCCCGACGACAATACTTGTCCGTGGTCAAACCAAAAAATAATATGCCATAGCCAGATTCCAGCCCGAGACTAAGGCACCTAATCAATCAGCAAATCCACTCCCTACCACTAATAGCAATAATGCTGTTTGGAAAAAATAATGCAAGTATTTTTCATGATTGACTGGTTAAAAATTAAAAAATAAATCATTTTGGTATTACAGAAATTACGATACGGACAAGAAATAAGAAAATTTCATATTAAAGATTTAGGGATTAAGATAAAAGATGGAAGAAAGATACGTCATGATAAGTGATGCAAGTAGTGGAATTTGCAATCCCGATTTTAGGTCACAAACGGAAAACAAAACAAAAAAAAAAGCATTATTTTTAAACACTTCAAAGCAGACATTGAGGAAGCTAGAAAATACAAGATGAATACTTCTAGTGATATTCTCCTATATGCCATCTATATGTATCCTATGTGTCATGATATTGTAACACTTATGTGGGTTAAAATAATTTTATTTAACGCAAATAATAATTGGATCATTTTTACTTTACCCACACCAGTTACTTATTTCTAAAAGAGTGATTTATCTTATTACTAGCTAGTGTGCCCGGCTTCGCTCCGGTAGTTGTGTGGCAGTTTCAATAACAGAAAAACTTTAAAATTAAAGGATATATAGAACAAAATTAGCACTTTCTTGAAAATTTTAACATTGTATCAATATTAAGATTCGAGATCTGCAGAGTCCGCCCAAATAAGGATATACCTATATACTTTATAGGGTGTTGAAAATGGTGGATGAACAATTAATTTTGCTGCAACTTTGTCGAATCATGCATCGTTTTTGATGGTTTCTGTGATTATGAATCCTATAAGCCCATTCCAAGCAGTCAGCTGATAATAAGTTATTAGATTATTAGTTAAAAAAAACTATATTTGGAGTACAACTTAAGCGCCGACTACTCTGATGGTCCCATTAGATCCAGAAGTTTAGAAAATACCGAAGATTCATAGAAACTTTTTTTGTAAGACCTTTCTTCCAGTTCAAACTCCCTTAATATATCCCCCCTCACCCTAATTTGGCCGAACTCTGCACTTCTCCAATCTTACTACTGTTACTAGGTGAAAACCAAAATATCATGAGGGCACAATTTTTTCATCATATTTCTTTTTATCCTGAACTATGAGCGGTGATAAAATGTTATTGAAAAAATTGTATTATTGGAGTCAATTCATCATTTATATGTAAAATCATTAATTTATTTTAAAAGAAAAGGTGAAACTAATTATTTTCGCTTGATTTTTTAGTAATTTAAAAAGAACAGCTGACAAAATATATAACCTTTACAAATATAACGGAATGAATGAACAATAAACATTGAGTGAAACACATCCTAGCGCTTCCTGGTGGTCTGCAGCTCGAACTAAATTTTTCATTCATAAACTCGTATGTCATTCTCAGGTAGGCTAATTACACGTTGCGAGAGGCTTAAAATTCCAGTCCTTTTATCTTCAATTTTACACCATTAAGAGAAAAACGGAAACCTTCTTCTCCGTTAGTGGACATACAGTTACACGCTGACATAAATCACTTAATCATATGTAGACTCGTTTCTGAGCCTTTTCGGCACGCACATTGTACACTTTGCTTTATAATATATTGATTAAAATAATTTTAATGAAGAACCGATGATTAAAATAATGTATTTAACAAGCTTCAAATGTAAACAAAAATGGTAATTTTATTTATAACCACGATTTCCTCTCTGCAACTTCTCAAACTGCATCTAAATGCCGGAGATATTTTTGGTGAAAAGCAAGCTTCATAAAATGTCCTCTTCTACATTTCTGTGTTTTATACAATATTCCGGACCTTTGAAATGCCTCTTATTCTGACTTAAGAATAGGACTCAGATACATTATTAACAAAAACAACTTCAACGCTTCTTAAAATCTAGAAGGTAACCTCCTTCATGTATGTATATTTTCTTTTAAAATAGACATATCTTATTAAAAAAAAAACAGTTATCAAAAAGTAACTGGTGTGGGAAAAGTAAAAAGGACCCTAATAATTTACACTCAATAACCAACAAGGTCACAAAAATTATCAACTTGTAACGATACGGTAACACAAAAATAAACATAGAATTCAAGCCTTAGAGCAAGACTTACTCTCCAGTCCATAGCTCTTTACGTTAGAACAATTTAGAATGTTCCCGACAAACTTAGATTATTCTCGAATAGTCACGAACACGTTCTGGAAGCGTTTGTTCCAACAACAAGCATAGAACTATTTCAAATCATATATTTTGTGTTTTGTTTCACGTTAAAATATTATTACGGCGGATTTACACAAAGTCTGAACATAAATCTCCACAGTAGCCCAAGGTAATGGATTGAATATTCACCCGAGCTTCTCGGAACCATTCCAGGCTACCAGATGAAATCGTTTTCGTTTAATTTCCTTTCAGATGGCACTGTTTTCCTCGTATATCGTGGACGGTTAAGTGGGAACCCTGGTCCATCGTTCGCTGCGGATGTAGCTACAAGAGATGGCGATGTCCTGTGTTGTCGCACCCACAACAAGCGATGGCTGCGGGCCAGCACCGATACCCGCTATCTATAGACAATCGGCCCGAAATATCTCCTCCCTAGTATTTCCTCCTTAGAGTATAAGCACATCTATCATAGGCCCACTCACATCTAAACATTGGCTTTACAGATCCAAGCTGTTCCCTATCAACAGCAGTCGAATACATCACCCTCATATTTGGATTTACCGTTAGTTATGAGAATATTTTTAGTTCGGCTCTCCCCTCTGGTAGCTACTAAACAAATCCATAGCTTTCCTTTATTCTAGACTAAACATCTCACTTTTAGGGGAAAGAAATTCCTAATTCCTATTTTCACATAGCTAGAATAATAATATGAAATCGTAAAATCTGGTGCCATGCGCGCAACACACAACTTTCACTTACCATTTCTCGAAGTCACACATTTTTCCACATTCATTTACATATTTTTTTGGGTTTTTGCTCTCTAAAGTACACTAATTTTACTTTCACTTACCTATATATGAAATATATAGTAAGTGGAAGTATTGCGATCGTGAAAATTTTCGACTTCCGGTTTTCAACGGAAATACACGTTTTGGGACCCCCTGAGTCGAAATAACCAAGTCCCGCGAAATGGTCTGTGTGTGTGTGTGTGTGTATGTGAACAGACTAGCTCAAAAACTATAAACCGTGGGAACCTGAAATTGGGTATTTAGTGTAGGTATATGCCCGCGATGTGACAGCAAAAATTTCATCAAAATTGCTCAAAGGGAGGGGGTACTTTATTTAATAACTTTTTACGTTTTTTTCGATTTTCTCAAAAACGGCTCTAACGATTTTGATTAAACTGAGTATTTGATCGATTTATATGCCCGAAATATGACTGTAAAAATTTCATCAAAATTGATTAACCGGAGAGGGGACTTTAACTTAATAAATTTTGTATAATTTTCACATGTTTTTTTTATTTACTCAAAAACGGTTTTAACGATTTTGATCAAACTTGGTATTTGATGTATTTATATGCCCGAGATATGACTGTAAAAATTTCATCAAAATTGATCTACGGGAGGGGGGACTTTACTTAATAAATTTTGTATCATTTTCACAGGTTTTTTTATTTACTCAAAAACGGCTTTAACGATTAACAAAAATAAGATATGAATGTAGAAAAATGTGTGACTTTGGGAAATGATTATTAGCAAAACACGTCAATTTCTAATCTAAGTAAGTTGGTAAGTGAAAGTTGTGTGTTGTGCGCACGCACCAGATTTTTTTTTTATAATTTTATAAACGTTTTTACTTGCGATATGCGGCATTTAGTTACCATGAAAGAAATAATTTCCATTAAATGAACAGAACGGTTTTAATTATAAACAATGGTCTGTCATTAAGACGTACTGCGCATGGGCTCAACGTGTTTTATGATATGACGGATTATTTTTCTTTTTTCTTCTGTATATGTTTACTTGATTTTTTTCATATTTCATATTTAGTGAGTTCTTATTTTTATGCGCAACGAGAGACAGTTAATTTCTCCACCCATCCCCATTTAAGCCCCCTCATAACATTTCAATAATGATAAATCTTACCTTATATTAAAGAAGACTTAATTTTCATTAAACATGGCGAATTCGATCAAAATCGTTAAAGCCGTTTTTGAGAAAATCGAAAAAAACGTAAATATTGGAAAAAAAGTTATGAAGTAAAGTGCCCTCTCGGTTTGATCAATTTTGATGAAATTTTTGCTGTCATATCGCGGGGATATACCTACATCAAATACCCAGTTTTATTAAAATCGGTACAGCTGTTTTTGAGAAAATCGAAAAGGAAAAAAAAAACCATAAAACGTTATGAAATAAATACCCCCTCCATTTGACCAATTTTGATGAAATTTATAATGTCACACGGCGGGTATATGAAAAAACCAAATACCCAATTTCAGGTTCATATGGTTTATAGTTTTTGAGCTAGTCTGTTCACACACACACAGGTCGTTTCGCGGGACTTGGTTATTTGGACTCAGGGTACCCCAAAACGTGTATTTTCGTTGAAAACCGGAAGTCAAAATTTTTCACGATCGCAATACTTTCCCTTACTATACATTTCATATATAGGTAAGTGAAACTAAAAATGGCTCGAGGACATATTTTAATGCTCCGTTGTGTATTTATCCCTTTTAAATTAACAATTTATCAAAATATATAACAGTTAAATGACTCTTATTAGATATTTGTTTCTATTTTTACTTTCACTTACCTATATATGAAATATATAGTAAGTGGAAGTATTGCGATCGTGAAAATTTTCGACTTCCGGTTTTCAACGGAAATACACGTTTTGGGGTCCCCTGAGTCGAAATGACCAAGTCCCGCGAAATGGTCTGTGTGTGTGTGTGTGTGTCTGTGTGTGTGTGTGTGTGTGTGTGTGTGTGTGTGTGAACAGACTAGCACAAAAACTATAAACCGTGCGATCCTGAAATTTGGTATTTACTGTAGGTATATGCCCGCGATGTGACAGCATAAATATCATCAAAATTACTTAAAGGGAGGGGGTACTTTACTTAATAACTTTTTAGGTTTTTTTCGATTTTCTCAAAAACGGCTCTAACGATTTTGATTAAACAGAGTATTTCATCTATTTATATGCCCGAGATATGACCGTAAAAATTTCATCAAAATTGATTAACCGGAGGGGGGACTTTACTTAATAAATTTTGTAACATTTTCACGTGTTTTTTTTTGATTTTCTCAAAAACGGCTTTAACGATTTTGATTAAACTTAGTATCTGATGTACCAATATGCCCGAGATATGACTGTTAAAATTTCATCAAAATTGGTTAACCGGAGGGGGGACTTTACTTAATAAATTTTGTATCATTTTCACGTGTTTTTTTTATTTACTCCAAAACGGCTTTAAAGATTTTGATCAAACTGGGTATTTGATGTATGTATATGCCCGAGATATGACTGTTAAAATTTCATCAAAATTGATTAACCGGAGGGGGGACTTTACTTAATAAATATTGTATCATTTTCACGTGTTTTTTTTATTTACTCAAAAACGGCTTTAACGATTAACAAAAATAAGATATGAATGTAGGAAAATGTGTGAATTTGGGAAATGATATTTAGCAAAACACGTCAATTTCTAATCTAAGTAAGTTGGTAAGTGAAAGTTGTGTGTTGCGCGCACGCACCAGATTTTTTTACTTTTACTTACCTATATATGAAATATATAGTAAGTGGAAGTATTGCGATCGTGAAAAAATTCGACTTCCGGTTTTCAACGGAAATACACGTTTTGGGTTCCCCTGAGTCGAAATGACCAAGTCCCGCGAAATGGTCTGTGTGTGTGTGTGTGTGTCTGTGTGTGTGTGTGTGTGTGAACAGACTAGCTCAAAAACTATAAACCGTGCGATCATGAAATTGGGTATTTAGTGTAGGTATATGTCCGCGATGTGACAGCGTAAATTTCATCAAAATTACTTAAAGGGAGGGGGTACTTTACTTAATAACTTTTTAGGTTTTTTTCGATTTTCTCAAAAACGGCTCTAACGATTTTGATTAAACTGAGTATTTGATCTATTTATATGCCTAAAATATGACTGTAAAAATTTCATCAAAATTTATTAACCGGAGGGGGGACTTTACTTAATAAATTTTGTAACATTTTCACGTGTTTTTTTTATTTACTCTAAATCGGCTTTAACTATTTTGATCAAACTGGGTATTTGATGTATGTATATGCCCGAGATATGACTGTTAAAATTTCATTAAAATTGATTAACCGGAGGGGGGACTTTACTTAATAAATTTTGTAACATTTTCACGTGTTTTTTTTATTTACTCAAAAACGGCTTTAACGATTAACAAAAATAAGATATGAATGTAGAAAAATGTGTGACTTTGGGAAATGATATTTAACAAAACACGTCAATTTCTTATCTAAGTACGTTGGTAAGTGAAAGTTGTGTGTTGCGCGCACGCACCAGATTTTTTGTTTTCTCTTCAAATTTTGATTAACGCCCATCACCAATCTGCGACAATGGGCAGCAACCCGTTTTGGGCGTAAGAAAAGGAAAGTGCCCAGCAGCAACAATACCCGGGCTTGACCCTAATTCAGGAGAGGAGGTCTCTCATCCAGCTTCTTTTTAACCGCCTTCTAAAGGCCGTGGTCATGTTGTTAATTAGTCTATAATTAAGTCCGTGCAATTTAACAAAAAACTTTGAATAAATAGTTCGTTTGTGTTGTTGGATAGTTGGTTGTTGTAAATAGGAATGCAGAGTTTGGTTATTTACGTACCTTTGAGCGCCCGTATCTAGTCTTAAAATTTTTGTAAAGGAGTCTTTTAGCTGAGACGAAAATCTAAGATGCGTATGTCAAAGTGGGTTCAAGTAAATAGGTGTACGTATTCAGTTTCTGTCTAATGATTCAGATGTGAAACATGGCCTCTTAAAGTAGTAGATGATTTTAAGATCTTAGAGAATAAAGAAGCGTAGAATATTTGGGCTGAAGATGGATTATTCAACAGGAGAATCTAGACGGCTACACAAAGCAAAATTGCGTGAGCTTTACCAGAGAGATGTAATCGAAATTAAAAATGCGCAACGGTTAAAATTAGCGTGCAAAATGACGAGTCTTCATTGCGAATGGATATCTAAAATATTGATAAACGGTTTACCGACTGGGAAACATCCGAGAGGTAGGCCTAGGTAAAGATGGGAGGATTCTTTGAAGGCTGGTCTAAATTTTGCTTATCCAGATTGAATTAGGATAGGGATCTTTAACGAGTACCTGACATCGCACAGGCTTGGGACCTCCATTTTACGTCCTATCCGACGGACGGCATAGCAAGGATTTTTTACTCCCATTAAAAAATTCTAGGGCCACCTCGGGACGCGAACCCGCGACCTTTAGTATTGTAGCTTGCCATGCTAACCACTACACCACGGATGACCCCTATTTATAATTTTATTCTAAACTTAATCATATAATGTGTGAAATGTTACCTCTTGAGTTAATGATGGTGAAAGATATCCACCATATTCTACTCTTGAGTTAGAATTATTTTATTAATCTTGAACATTGTGAATTAAATACAAGTTAGTCTAAACTTTTGATTGTTACTGTGAATATACATATATATATATATATATATATATAAATATATATATATATATATAATAAAGCAGCCTAAGGGGTAAAGCTTGGGGGGTAAGGGTAAGAAAGGAAGCTTGGTGGAGCTTGGTCAAAAAACGCATCACTTTGAAAGCAATTTTCACAGTTAGAGAACAGGTTCTGATCCTTGTTTAGTTTTATGATGTATTTCAGAATAATGCGGATGGAGCATGTTTTGAAGCTACACGCATCACATAATAAATTGGATCTTTTTTTCTTTTTTTCATTTCTCATTTCTACTGACAGTTCTTCCAAGATATTTTCCATAAATATACTCCTTATTCTTCTTTATTCTTCCTTAACACCACACGTATCTCTCTGGAACTGTTGGGATAAGCAAGGGTCTGGAGGTCTAACAATAGCAAAGGAAGGAACGAACTGCTTACGGTAGAGGGGTCACAAAGGCCTGTCGGAAGCTGTTCTGTTTATATTTAGGGTTCCTTCTATTTCTGTCTCCCAAAAGTCGTCGTAACTTATCGATGGGCTGACAGAGATAGCTAGCACATGTCCCCACCATGACAAGATGGCAAGATGGTTTTCCATGAAGATGAAGGAATATATTGATTTTTACAAAAAAAGTAAAGAGAGACTAAGATTTAGTTAGACTAAGAACTAATTGTTAATAACTACAGTGAATCAGAATAATATTTCTTTTTAACAGTGCTTCACATTATTACACTTGTTTAATTAACCTCACTTTATGCAACTAAGTTTAACCCTAAGTTGACCAATGGGTATCGGAGTTCTTGTTTTATCAATGTGGGGCTCTAGATACCCAACATTACTTTAATATTGATTGACACTAAATAATAAATTTAAATTTATTTAATGGGGTCACCTGTGGTGTAGTGGTTAGCATGGCAACCTACAATACTAAAGGTCGCAGGTTCGCGCCCAGCGGTGGCCCTAGGATATTTTAATGGAAGTAAAAAATCCTTAGTCATGCCGTCCCTCGGATAGGACGTAAAATGGAGGTCCCGAGCTTGTACGATGTCAGGTACTCGTTAAAGATCCCTATCCTAAGTCTACCTAGATAGGCAAAATTTAGGACTCTCTCTGTAGCATCGTCCGATTAGCCTTAGTGTCATAAAGTGACGTTAAAACTAACAAACTTCTAAGAGTGATTAATACGTTTTTAAAGCATATCATGTCCGTCTATACAACAATTTATAGCCTTAGTGTCATAAAGTGACGTTAAAACTAACAAACTTCTAAGAGTGATTAATACGTTTTTAAAGCATATCATGTCCGTCTATACAACAATTTATTTATTCCATATTAAGGTATTAGAACGAGTATTAAACTGTATACAACCAATAATAATATTTGCAACGTTTGAAAAAATTCATAGTTTTTTTACTAAATATTAAATCTAATACAAATTTAATTACTTTTAAAGTGTTATTGTATTATAATAATTTTTATTAATTAAATTCTTTAAAACTTATAAACAAATATTTTTTTTAGCTTTCAAGGAAGCAACAGAAATGTTTAAGGGCTTTACGCTGTACGATATCAGGTACTCGTTAAAGATCCCTATCCTAATTATACCTGGATAGGCAAAATTTAGGACTCCCACTGTAGCATCGTCCGATTAGCCTTAGTGGCATAACAGGGACGTTAAAACAAACAAACAAACTTCAATAACTATAATCTTACAATTTATAAATTTTAGGTTTTTTTTTTATCTATTATATTTAATTTTGTTTCATGTTTAATATATGTTTATATATATATGTTTCAGATATAATTGATATTTGTTTATATAATTTCTCTGATTGGTTGTTTTCTGGTTTTTCCCATTTAGCGCTGATGATGACCTAAACTTTTTGTCGAAAAGTTGGTAAAAATAAAATTTATTATTGTTAAATATTAGTGCTATTTATTCTGATTGCACTCTCAACCATTTCCTCTTCATAAAATGTTTTCGTAAAAAATATACTAAACGGACTTTGATCTTAAATGAGTCAGAGGTTCAGGTCACCAAGCGTGTCGTGCAGCTGGACTTCAGTTTCGATGCAAGCGAAAGATAAGTTTAACAACAATAAACGGCCTACCTCTATTCTCAGATCTTGATTAACCTCTTTTATGTGAGGAGTCATTTGGACTATCTGAGAAGTAGGGTGAGCCTTAACCTTAATGGACTTAGTCGTATCGGGGGGCGTTTTTTGGGGTCTCAGGTATCCAGCATCCATGGCAATTTACAGAGGAGTGATTGTTGGTATATTGAGGAACAGGAACTTCTCGCAAAGGCAGAAGAGCAGGTCGGCGACGATCCAACGAATGACCCTGCTACGAGTAACTAGATCATACAAGTCTGTGTCTCCTGAGGCGGTGCAAGTCTTGGGAGGAGCTATTCCTAGCTATAAATGGCTTGGCGGATCTAACACCTACCACCGTACCTACGTGAGCGAATCTGTGAAGACCCCGGCAGATGGAAGAATATTCTCCGGGAGGGCACATTAGATAGATAGATCACGAACCCGGCGGTGGGTGACAACCCCGAACGGAGCTACACTGAGGAAGTATTTCCCCACCGTCGCACAGTGGTCCCAATCCAGCATTCATGGTGCAAAAAATACTTAACGTTGACGGATTTCGTTCAAACTAGGTGTGATATTTATTGATGGGTTAGGAAGATGTTTAATATAAGTTACATCAAAATAGCGATGAGTAGGGGTGGGGGTAAGAGGGGGACTGGGGGTAACTTCTATCTTTTTAATTACTTTTTGTCGATGGAATTCGTTCAAACTTGGTATGATGTTTATTGATGGGTTAAGGAGAGGTTTAACATAAGGCACAAACAAATAGCGAAGGGTAGGGGTGGGGGTAAGAGGGATGGTGGGGGCTACATTCTATATTTATAATTACTTTTTGTTGACGATTTGTTTCAAACTTGATGTTATGTTTATTGAAGGTTTGAGCAGATGTCTCACATTAGTTGGGTGGCGGGATGGACGATTGGGCAAGCGCGTTAGAAATTACGCGTTGCCCATGGCAATTTTGAAATACGAAGATAGCATGTCCAAAACCAGGAGCCAGGGGAAAATTTAAATGAACTCGGCATCAATCCCCAACCCTCTCCCCTGGCCCGGGAAACCCCGTATAACCTACAAGGCGAGGAAGGGGAGGATACAAAAAGAAATAAAGTCTAACATTAGTTACATAAAAATAGAACTAGCGAGAGCTAATAATATTATATATTATATTGTTAGTCGTAATTAATCTACCCACTGAAAAATGCAGAGTAATAGAATAACACAAACTACTAATTAAATAGGTTCTAAAGAAAGATATTCAGTAATGTACTTAAAGTCTTGTTTCAAACTAGGTATTTCGGTTTAGTTATTTATTGGATTTCACGAAAAAGTTACCTCTATTTTTATGATTATTTAAAATACCGCATAAAAAACAAACAAGATAATCTAGAAATATTACCAAATACTGCTTGAAAATATAATAGAAATTCGTGAAAATAAAATAGTTTTAAAATGAAAAATGCAGATTATTTTATGCCGTCAATGCAAAAATTTGGAAAATGATTATAAAAAATATATTTTGATACTGTAAAATAAGTGGATTATATAATCTCTAAAATACTATACAAATTAAATAAACAAAATTATAGAGAAACAGAAAAATAACCGCGACCGCATTTAATATCATTATTTTATGCAGCAGTCTGTTACCGGTTTTTTTCTGGAATTTCCTCTCTCATGACTCTGGATGCAAGTTGCTGCAGCAAAACTTTACATGGCTAGTTTTATACTTAAATATGCTATGTCATGGTATAAATGCTTACATGGAACTCGTTGGAACTTAGATTTTAAAATCTTCATGAAGTTTTAGGTTTTAAGAAAAAAACATGGCGAGTTTGAAAAAAAAGTCTACTAAAAAAAATTGTTGGGCATTCTTTAGTAGGCCGTTTTATAGAGAATGTATTGGAGTTTAAATAATAAATTAATAAAAACGAAATAAAATTATTTTGTAAAAAAAATTTTCTTTATATTGAAAATGACTTACATATGCACACTACACTTTCCAATTGAAATAGCGTACTTAAGAATGGCAATGTTTGAAAAATCGCTGCGGCCAAACGAATCAAAATTATCCAAAACCAATATTACCTATTAGCAGCAGCTATCCTATAGATATATAGGTAAAATTATCAATTTTTAAAAAAAGTTGATTTTTCGAATTTTTGCACCATGATTGCTGGATTGGGACCACTGTGCGTCGGATCGCGTTTAGATAGGAATTGGGTCCTCCCAGACTATTGGGTTTCACAAATTCTTACGGGGCATGGGGGATTTAGAGCGATACTCTTAAAAAATGGAAAAAACATCGACCCCCTATGCCCCAGTTGCGGGGTACCAGAAACTGCCGAGCACATTGTCGTTGCTTGCACCGCCTATGACACAAAAGGGTACAAACTGCTGAGGAAGACAGGGCTCTATATTCTGTCAGAGAGCGACCTCTCTCAGCTAATGACGAAAAAAAAACTACCCGCATTTCAAAAATTTTGTATGCGGTGATAAAAAAAACGCAAGAGAGCAGTGCAGTGGATACTGTAAATTGATATACTTGCAACAGTGATATGTTATGCAAGCATGCGTACCATACCACTGTTGCAGAACCCGTATTACCCTAGTGCTAGTAGAGGTACGGTAGGGCTGAATAAATAAACAAAATAAATAAACAACCTCTTTTATGGATGGGTAATATACAAAGGAAAAAGCAAACAAATATATTCATCATTAAAGGAATTATTTTGTACAACTTTCCAACAAAATTTTTGATATGTACCTACTCGTATGTAGGGAAAATCTTTGCCGAGTATAATACCCGAAACAGGCAGAGAGCTGAGATTCCTGGGTGGAAATGTAAATAGGGAGAAGTTAGTGCCAACTGGGCTATAAATACTTTGAGAACAAAACCTCGCATTGCTACATCTGCTCTGACTAAGGCACACTTTTAATAGACCCCGAGGAGAGTGGCCAAATATTTTCTTGGATATTTTTAGCCTCTCAGTCCTTGAAGGGTCAGTACTGCCCCTAGCGGAAGGTAAACACATTATTTTATACACCTAGTCACAGAACACTCAGGAAGGTAACTGATAGTATAGTAATGGAATAAATGGTTGTACAATTCTCTGTTTAAAAAAACTTGTCTGGCTTACCAATTTTTTAGTTCAACAATAAAAATGTTTTTTTTTTTGGTTTAAGGCACTTAATTACCAATATCTATTTTTAATTCAAGTTAGAAGTTACAGAAAATTATTATTAATATATTGTATTTCAATAAAATATGATTTTTGCTAAATGAACAAGGATCGCCAGTTTCCAGTTTTATAAATTAACTAGCAGACCCGGGTTGCTGTGGCTTAGTAGCCATAATGCGTAATTAATTATACCCAAATCTTTTTCAATAAATATGTACAGTCAAACCAATATTCGCTGATAAAGATGAAAACCTTTCAGCTAATCAAAATCCTACGGGATTGAGAATAGAACACTACACCATTTAAAAGTGTTTGGTAAAGAATATTGTAAAGTGAAAGTTTTTTACATCGCATATTTCAATGTAGGTTTTATTAATGATTCGTTTGTTAAGTTCTTCTTATAAAAAAATATAAAATAACATTTACTTAAATATTTTAATATACATATATTTATTTACTTTAATGATTTAGTTTTTTTAGATATTACAATTAAGAATTTTTATTTATTAAACTACTAATATGCCCACAATGTTTTTGGTTAACCTGTTTTTTGCTAACACAAACAGGTTTCATTGTTTCCCCAAACATGAGAAGGCGACATACAATTGCCCATTGGAAAAACACTGATTTTCAAATTCCAAGCCGCAAGTGGACATTATTTGTCCTTCAGATTTGTTTATGGTCATGGCAAAAGCCAAATTGATTTGAAATTGAAGCCTTTTGAATTTTATTGAAAATTCTGACGGTGTCAGGGGAATGCTTGGCAACAGGACGGTATCTCCTCTAAACCTTCCTGTCAAAATTGTTGCTTCAAAAACATTTCCTCATGTGGATTTAAGTTACGAAGAAGAACGATCGGTGAGCCAATCTTCAACTGGAGATTGTGTGATGGCATTGCTGGCATATCAACATTTTTGCGGCCAAAATAGCACGACTCCCCAGCCAATTATAGTCCAAATAATTATTCGAAATATCAGGAAAGACACTTTCTATTAGTTCATTTTTTGTCCCTACAACAATACGGAAATTGTCTGGTAATTTTATAAATTGTGAATTTTGATGCAGCTCTATTTCACCGTTTCCGATATCGAGCAATTGTTTAGAAAATACATCTGCCGATTGATCATTTTGCTGTACAACTCTCATATTTATGGTCCATCGAAGTATTTCGACACTTCACCATAAAAACGATTGTTTCAAACATGCGTTAATCTCGTTGACAAAAGTAGAGCGGGGAGTAACTGGTTATGTCTGGCGAAAGTCTCCAGAGAGTTGTAGGAGAGTACCATCGAACATATGCGTCATTAGCACCAAATTATTGGGGGGGGGGGGGGGGGGACGAATCAATATTCTCATAGATAGGTAAAAAACAACAACGTCTAAAAACAACTGTTGAACATATAATTCCTCCTCCAACGATGTATTTT
The DNA here is from genome assembly GCA_911387785.2 of Aelia acuminata. Taxonomy (NCBI): domain Eukaryota; kingdom Metazoa; phylum Arthropoda; class Insecta; order Hemiptera; family Pentatomidae; genus Aelia; species Aelia acuminata. The sequence goes on from OU426982.1 coordinate 15,943,538, forward strand.
AAAGGTATTTATAAAACTTGCCAGTTAATGTCTCAGTTAGATTGCAAGTAGTTTCCCCCTTCCAAAAATATTGGGGAGAGGAGACGCGTCCCCACTGTATACTTCAACAACATTCCAATTCAACAAACTAAAACAGTTGATTACTTAGGACCTTGTCATACCTTCGACAGAACGTATCGGCTGAAGCTTCTTTATTCTCGTTTACACAAACGTTCGGCTCTCAAAATAAGACAAAGACTAAATACTTACACATAAAAACCTATATGGACTTACGCTCCACAAATATTCGGGATACCAAAAAAGACTCAAATTCAAAAAATAAAAACTATCCAATCAAAACCGCTACGAATTATAACTTTCGCTGGTATGTTAGTAACAAAACATTACAAACAGACTTATGCATAGACTGCATTCGGAGGTCATATAAGAAATTTCATGACAAACTTTATGGAAATCCCAACAGACTTATACAAGACATGTCTAAGCACACATACCAGAACACACCCGAAGAAGGCTGATAAGGAGCTGGCTAATAGATCTTCTGTTGTAACCTGTCTTAGAGGTTATAATGCCAATGGGCATCGACCTCCCTTATGCCTAATATCTTCCTTATATCTCATCTGCTTATTGACGCAGGCTGAGCGGCAGGTGTAGATTAAAAATATAATTGATAAAAAAAAAAATTTAATCTTTCTTGAATCTTAAAATTTTCTTGCAAGATAAGAAATATTTCTATCAGGTGAACTAAACCAAAATACAAAATTATAAATAATAAATTTATTACACCTAAGACTTCATAGATTATCCCAAAAGGACGTCAGCTAATGGTGCTTTTGCTTTACACATTCTTCTTATTATTAGTTCGTAAATGACGCAGAATTTGTGATATTTTTGCCCTATTTCATACAATTTACCATTGCGATGTGTTAGCTGAGAAGTTTAAAAACCAAACAAATTTACAATGCCGTAATATTTAAATCTGACAACCGAGGCCTCTCAAGAATTTTTTAGTGTCTTCAAGTTAACTAAAAATATAGTTCATTAGTAATTCAAGGATCTCGGAACGTACGAATACGTGAACTGACACAGGTCAAGACGAAATTAGAAAATTAATGCAAAATAATACAACTCGCAAAAAAGGTTATACGTCAGAAGAATACAAAGTGGAAATCCCAGCAATTACACTGAAAAAAATTAAGGTAATGAATTTTAAAAACATTAAGGTTAAATGAGAAACGATTTTAATTTTATATATTACATTTCGTCTCAATATTAAGGAGCAATGTTAATAATCATTGTAGAGTAAACCGAACAGTTATTGCCACCCTTAAGACTACATTTCTGTGGCTAAATTAAAAAAAATACTTTTTATTAAGGGATCAAATAGAAACTTCCTATAGCTCCTCATTATCTATCCTCATAAAGACTCAAGAGGTTTTTTTTTGTCAAAAGTTCAATAGTTTTACAATATGGCAATATTTATTGTTAAAAGTGCCAAATCCAGTTATTGGCACCCTGTGGATTTAATTGTGAAATCTTCCCTATGGTTAGTTCGTTAAAGTCTTACTTCATAGATGACTTAGAGGATCCTTCAAACATTAGACTCATGTATATCTTGTAATAAAATTAGGACTTGTTTATCTATTTCTTTAAGTTAAAGTTGGGGTTCCAATAACTGTACTGAGTGCCAATAACTGTATGGTTTACCCTGCTTTATATTTTTTTTCTTTACCAGCTTATTTATTAGGACATTTATATGTTTAATTAAATATTAGCAACGTGTCTTCCTTTGTATTTTTTTTACGATTTTACTTCCTTGACGTTTCGGAGTTATGTCTCCATTCTCAAAACGTTTATTTCTCATTCATATGATTCAATGTCGTTTTATTATATAATATAATAAAATATATAAAAATCTGGTGTCCCGATGTTTGTCGGAGGTAAAATCAGAAACTACTCAACCGATCTTTATAATATTTGGCTCATTGTGTGTAGTTTTGTCCAACTTAAAAGATAGGATAGTTTTTATCTCGAATATTGGGCTCAATATTTCCTTTATTGCAAATTAAATGCTTATTACACTACAATTGAGTGTGTTATTTGTAAGTTCGACGAATTTCCAATAGATGGCGGTGTAAATTTATTGACCCAACACTTCATTTTTTTCAATATTTAGGGAGGGTAAGCATAAATATATTTTTTTTCGGCTTGGACTACGAAAAGCCGTGTTTTTTCCAAATTATGTCTTGCCTTTTCACATATCGTGTCATGTGTGGGGAAAACATCGAATCTATTTATTTATTTTATTTTTTTTTAGCAAAAGACAGGTTAACCAAAATCATTGTACACTTATTAGTATAACCTCCTGATACGATATCTCTTATCATCGAGTGTTGTATTCTGAATTTAATTAAAATGCGTTATGGCTAAAGATTAATTTGGTACACTTTTGCTGTATATTGTGATTGTACTAAGCCCTGTTTCAATTATATTCTTTATTAGTTCCTCTTATATGTGTTATTCAATAACAAACTATGGTCAAATATTAGATGTAAAAAATAAAAACTTTAACCCATCTAAATTCTTTACAAAACAATTTTAAATTTGGCGTAAAGTTCTATTTTATCTCCTGTTTGTTTTTAGATTAGCTGAAACGTTATCTTTGTCAGTGAATTTTGATTTGATTGTATCAAAAATAATAGGATATAATTAATTCAACGCATTGTAGCTACTGAGCAACAACAGCGTGAGGCCGGGGTAATAATAAAATAATAATAAAATTACAACAATGTCACATTTCCAAATTCACTTTTAAACATTCTTGTTTATTATGATAATTCCTTGATTATGATACTTTTTTATTTTGGGCATGATATATCTGGGAATAATAAATCAAGCAGAAGAATAATGCCATGGCTCTCGCAAAAATTACGGTTTACTGATACGTAATTATAAATTTCTATAAAATAATCTGGAAAGGTAGGGAACCTGATTTATGTATCTCAGAGTGCTCCAGCGTTACTCCTCAGGAAAATAATCCACTCTTCCTTTCGATATAAATACTCGTACGTGTCTCATGCCAATAAATTTCATTTGAAAACCCTCTTTGCTAATCATATTCGTATGATATATGCTAAAAGAGATTTTGTAAAAGGTTGACTTCAAGAGGACCATATTTCATCAAAACTGCGACTAGAGGGGATCATTTATTTAAAAAAGTTATTTCATTCTTTTCCCCTAACTCTAGCCCGACTTCTATTTCATCTTCATGCAGCTAGAATTCCATTTCTAAAACTCTAAACATTGTACAACAGTATAGAGTAGTAACATTTATATTAGAATTTCCAGATGACGAATTATATTTATATTTTTCGACAATTGCAACTGGGCTGTAGCACATATATCAAATCCATTGTAAATGTATGCTGTCTTTGATTTGATTGGTTAAAATTGTTATTTTCGTTATATACACAAGGCATCAATCATTGAGCAAATCTTTCGGACAATACTTTTTTTAACTATGAGGAGAAAAGAAAAAAAGACAACTGGATTTGAGTAATTGTGAGTTGAATATTGTAAATTGAAATTTGGTGTATTTGTCGTGAATGTATGTTTTTACATTCCAAGCGAGTCTTTGTCTAGATTATAAATCAATTAAATTATAATCAATAATTGCGTAAATTAAAAAAAAATCATAGTAACGTTTATCCTATAAATATTATTTTAATAAAAATATTACACGCAATAGAAGTATCTTTTAAATATTTTTTTAATTATATTAATTGATAAGATTAATTTTTTTCTTAGGTATTTATACGTATATATGTTTATATTTATATTTTATTTTATCCTGACAAATCTGCTGACGGATTATATCCAGGCAACATGTTTATTTTCATTCATATAAATGTTACTGTTTATATTATAAAAACCTATTTAAACAATATTCTATTCTCTTCTATTCTATATATATATATATATATATATATATATATATATATATATATATATATATATATATATATATATATGCACATTTTATCAAATGATCTCGTGCTCAATATAAATCACCTCAAAATAAGTTTTTTCTATTTTTCCATGAACTATTAATCGAATTTTCATTTAACGAAATTAATCTAAGTTAGTCTGCCAAAGCATAGCAAGGAAGAAAATAATTACTGTATTTTCCTAGACGAACAGAAACAATAAATTTAAGTTAGTAAAGGTCTAAAGGTTTTTTTCCGAATTTCGAAAATAAAAAGTTTAGTGGAATAAATTTACGCATCTAATTGTTAAAAGATTTTTTATAAAAAATATTATTTATGTATAATAATTCAATAAAGCTTTTATAATATTTTTAAATTGAGAAGTGAGCTTGGTTTTTAGCTTCAAGTATGATTGTCTACATCGACCAATACCTTCCTTTAACCATAATTATGTAAGTCCCAAAAACCTTTTAGGGTAAAAAAAAAAAAATCTTTGTAATAATTTAATTTTTTTATTTTTTTTTAGCTTCTACTGTTTAGGCAGTGTTAAAAAAAAAATAGCGGAATATTCCGTTTTCGGCAGATTCTTAGATTATTTAAGCTCGACGTGGCATTTGAGTTCTTCTGACAAAGTCGTTAAGGAAATAGGGTTGTTAGAGAGGGGGAGAGATGAAGATAAAAATTTAAGGGATGAAGTCATGATAAAAACTAGATCAGCCAAACGGAGGGCTGGCTGGAGAGAGCTCGCACAAAATAATTCAAGCCCCTCAGCTGACGTGGGGGTTAATTAAAGTAGAACTTTTGTGTTAGGCCAACTTCCTGGGAATTAACTGCATCACTTCTATAAAGTAGCAACTTGGAACAAGTTCACCGTGGAGTGGACTTGATTACCTCCTCGCCTGACCTAACTGAGCAGCCGGCTATTCGGTACTGATGTATTGGAGAGTCGCCTAAGGGAGGCAGCTTGGTCGAGGATGATAAGAGGAAATGGTTACCAAACTTCTTAAACGGATTAAGGAAACTTCATTTTAACCGTTTGGAATCGCTTCGCGGCCTAATTAGCTCCTGTTTTAAAATTCAAGATGAAGAAGGAAGAAAGATTAATAAATTAAAACTAGGCAATTAAGTAATCAAAATCGGGTCAACTGTGGTGTAATGGTTAGCATGTCAACCTACAATACCAAAGGTGGCGGGTTCGTGTCCCACGGTGGCCATATGATTTTTTAATGGGAGTAAAAAATTCTTGGCTATGCCGTCCCTCCGATAGGACCTAAAATGGAGGTCCTGAGCCTGTACGATGTTAGATACTAGGCAAAATTCAGGACTACGCTATAGCATCGGTGGATTAGCCTTAGTAGCATAAAGGGACAATAAACAAACAAACAAATAAAAAATCTGGTGCGTGCGCGCAACACACAACTTTCACTTACCAACTTACTTAGATTAGAAATTAATGCGTTTTGTTAATTGCCACTTATCAAATGAACAGAACAGTTTAATTATAACGCATTGGTTTGTCATTAAAGGCGTACGGCGCATGCGTGAGCTCAAGGTGTTTTATGAGTTGACGGAATATTTTTCTTTTTTTCTCCTGTATATGTTTACTTGATTCTCTTCATATATCATATTTAGCCGTTTCTTATTTTTAAGCGTGATGAGAGACAGTTAATTTCCCAATATAAACTAAAACAAAGGTACTTTATAGAAAAACAAAAAAAGCCCCTTCCCCATTTAAGCCCCCTCAGAACATTTTAATAATGATAAAGCTTACCTTATATTAAATAACAACTAATTTTCATTAAACATAACGAATTTGATAAAAATCGTTAAAGCCGTTTTTGAGATAATCGATCAAAAAGGTAAAAATTGGACAACATTTATTAAGTAAAGTCCCCCCTCCTGTTGATCAATTTTGATGAAATTTTTACAGTCATATCTCGGGCATATCAATAGATCAAATACTCAGTTTAATCAAAATCGTTAGAGCCGTTTTTGAGAAAATCGAAAAAAACTTAAAAAGTTATTAAGTAAAGTACCCCCTCCCTTTGAGCAAATTTGATGAAATTTTTGCTGTCACATCGCGGGCATATACATACTCTAAATACCCAATTTCAGGTTCGCACGGGTTATAGTTTTTGAGCTAGTCTGTTCACACACACACACACACAGACACACACACAGACACACAGACACACACACACAGACCATTTTGCGGGACTTGGTTATTTTGACTCAGGGGACCCCAAAACGTGTATTTCCGTTGAAAACCGGAAGTCGAAAATTTTCACGATCGCAATACTTCCACATACTATATATTTCATATATAGGTAAGTGAAAGTAAAAAATCTGGTGCGGTGTGCGCATCACATAACTTTCACTTACCAACTTACTTAGATTAGAAATTAATGCGTTTTGTTAATTGCCACTTATCAAATGAACAGAACAGTTTAATTATATGGTAACGCATTGGTTTGTCATTAAAGGCGTACGGCGCATGCGTGAGCTCAAGGTGTTTTATGAGTTGACGGAATATTTTTCTTTTTTTCTCCTGTATATGTTTACTTGATTCTCTTCATATATCATATTTAGCCGTTTCTTATTTTTAAGCGTGATGAGAGACAGTTAATTTCCCAATATAAACTAAAACAAAGGTACTTTATAGAAAAACAAAAAAAGCCCCTCACCCATTTAAGCCACCTCAGAACATTTTAATAATGATAAAGCTTACCTTATATTAAATAACAACTAATTTTCATTAAACATAACGAATTTGATAAAAATCGTTAAAGCCGTTTTTGAGATAATCGATCAAAAAGGTAAAAATTGGACAACATTTATTAAGTAAAGTCCCCCCTCCTGTTGATCAATTTTGATGAAATTTTTACAGTCATATCTCGGGCATATAAATAAATCAAATACCAAGTTTGATCAAAATCGTTAAAACCGTTATTGAGTAAATAAAAAAAACACGTGGAAATGATACAAAATTTATTAAGTAAAGTCCCCCCTCAGGTTGATCAATTTTGATGAAATTTTTACAGTCATATCTCGGGCATATCAATAGATCAAATACTCAGTTTAATCAAAATCGTTAGAGCCGTTTTTGAGAAAATCGAAAAAAACTTAAAAAGTTATTAAGTAAAGTACCCCCTCCCTTTGAGCAAATTTGATGAAATTTTCGCTGTCACATCGCGGGCATATACATACTCTAAATACCCAATTTCAGGTTCGCACGGGTTATAGTTTTTGAGCTAGTCTGTTCACACACACACACACACAGACACACACACAGACACACAGACACACACACACAGACCATTTTGCGGGACTTGGTTATTTTGACTCAGGGGACCCCAAAACGTGTATTTCCGTTGAAAACCGGAAGTCGAAAATTTTCACGATCGCAATACTTCCACATACTATATATTTCATATATAGGTAAGTGAAAGTAAAAAATCTGGTGCGGTGTGCGCATCACATAACTTTCACTTACCACCGTTCCTTTTTTGAATAAAATAGACAACTTTTTTTTTAAATTGCATACTTAAGTGCTACTGAAGATGGAACACTAAACGTTCTTTCGCGATGAAATTTGTTATTTTTTTATTATTGTCAGAATTTTAAACGGTGGTGTACCAAGAATAAATATTTTTTAAATAAGTTGTAGATATATTAATAGAGTTTCAGGCTAAAAGATCGTGTTTTTTTCGACGATATAATGGCGAAGGACTAGGGGCAAAGCCTGCCCTTAAACATCATTTATCGTTAATTTTGAGTCACTGTTTCGTTATTTATAGTTACTTTTTGTTACGTTGTTATTAATTTGAGCTTTTATTGTTTCTTTGACGTTATGAATTATAATTTTATATGTCAATAAAAAATATTTAAACCCACGTTAATGTTACAAAATATACTCTTTTTCTTTTTAATACACTCGAAGTAGAATTGATATTTGGGGAATATTTTTATTTATATAAACAGCCTTTCCCAAACTTTGTTTCGCTAACTGGTAGTACATAATAAAGTTCGTAAAAACTTTTGTAATTCGTTAATTTTGTAATTCCGAGTGCATTTTATTTCCACCATAATAGCATCCATAATATCATTTCCATCCATTATATCATCGAAACACTCCTAATTATAAAATCAATCCTAACCCGTTGCATGTAATTTTTTGGTAGACATTTTCATATTAACCACTATAGGTTAACTCCTAGAACAAAAACAAAAACACATCAATTGCCGGATTTTCGATCATCGAATGTACATATTAACAACATTGATGGGTAATATTTTTATTAAAATAATATTTATAGGATAAGCGTTTCTATGATTTTTTGTTAATTTACGCAATTATTCTTTATATGTAACATTAATTGTATACAAAGAGCACTTACGGTAAATGTTATGTTACTAACATTTAACGCAAGTGCCCAATAATATCAAACTAGATACCTTAAATGTCAAACTTAATTTATGAATTTTGAGTTAGAGTGTTCACTTTATTATTTGACCATTTGACACTGGTTACTTCAAACATTTCTACGTTCCTGCTAAAAACTCGGTTTTGATTTTTTTTATAACTCGATAATTTCCCTATTATATAAAAATTTCATATACTTTGGTGTAAAGTAATTTAAAAATGTCAGTAATAGGTTGTAACCGGTTGAGCAATTAATGATATTAGTTTGCCGAACTGGACAAACCTAAAAAGGCGGTTGCCATCAGAGACAAGAACCACTTTCAATTATTGTTTATAATAGTTCCCCCAAGGTCTCCTCATTACATAACTACCAAATACGCAATAAATGGCAATTGTTCCCTCACTTGCTGCCTTTTCATTCAATAATTTGTGATAATAACAGCCCGAACCACAAGTGACATAACGTGAAGGCGTAATTCAATAAAAAAATTTATTAAGTGTATTCAAAACTTGCTGCAGTAATATATTTAAAAAGATGAGTTGACGCACTAAGCAATTCCTATTGAAATAGAAATTGCTTAGTCATTTCCTGGGAGGGGACAAAGGGATGCGCCCCCCCCCCCCAATACCTATTTTGGCACGAGGGGAGAAGGATTGGACAAGGATTTTTTACTCCCTTCAAAAAAGGCTAATCGGACGATGCTTCAGTGGGAGTCCTAAATTTTGTCTATCCTGGTATTATAAGGATAGGAATCTTTAACGTCCTAACCTATCTTTAAGGATAGGAACCTCAATTTTACGTCCTATCTAAGGGACGGCATAGACAAGGGTTTTTTACTTCCATTAAAAAATCCTAAGGTCACCGCGGGACCTGAACCCGCGACCTTCAGTATTGTAGGTTGCCATGCTAACCACTACACCACAGGTGACCCCTCTTTAACAACATTATGTTCATTCGGTAGGTCTGAAAAATAAATGTTTTTTGGACATTTAGTGTTTTTTTCCAGATTATGGTACAAAAAAGATTGTTATAAACCATTGGAACAAACTATTTTGGAAATTACTATACAAAACACTTACAAGCTTACATATTTTTTTTTTTCGGTTGGCGCATAATGAGACCTTTGGCCGCGCAGTGTGTTCTTCTTACAGACATTTGCGTTGCTTGCGGGAGCACAGACTGCCTGGAGGGGGTACCCAAACCTCACGTTGCTGCAAGCCATGGTCACCATGGTGCAGTGGCAGACTGCCCATAACTCCATACCAATCCCATCGGGGCCAATTTGGCAGTGTCCTTCCCACCAATGGCGACAGCTCTCTCCGGTTCAAGGACAGGGACAAACTGGTCTAGGTCCAAGGATTATGGTAGCCCAGAGTCAGCAGACACCGAGGACCTATATTTCTTTCCCCTAAGCATACCGTCCTTGTACCAAACCTCCGGGCGGTTACTGATATCCTGGAAAACCACACCACGATTCTCGATGGGATACACGGGGAGGGTACATCACTCCTACGCCCGGTCGATGTGAGTTGCGTCCAGTAGGCTGACGGGCCTCACCTACCCGGAGGTGGGGGTAGGCTCTGCGTGGCGTTCATTGGCGGGTGGTCACCCGAATGGAGCGGTCACCCATCCAAGTACCAAACACGCTCGACGTTGCTTAACTTTGATTACCTATTGCAAGCGCCTTTGTCCACTCGGCCATCCCGGCCCCCCAAGCTTATATATATTGTCTAAGAAATGGAAAACAGCTGAAAGAATAAATATATATGGTTGCAATAGACAAGATTCAAATTTATGGATCTTCATTCAAATCTTCTATACTTTCTAAGACAGTGAAAGCCAAGCAAAATTTTACTCCAAAACGTACTTACTGCTTTGGTTAAATGAAGATATTTTTCAATGTCCTGGATTTGTCGAGTTTCTCCTGACAACGATTGTTTGAATGTTCTATAAAAGCCGATAGATCAGTTTGGCTTTTCGGGTATCTCTTGAATTAGATGTCTCGGCATGCATGACATGTCGGATTTCTGAAAAGACTGATTCTATGGTTTTATTGTTTGTGATTTTTTTTTATTGTTGTAGCTTGTAATAAAATCAGGTCTCTGATAAGAATATTAACAGCACAAGGCAAGATATCAGTCGGGGACATTTACATAATTGTTTGCACGAAATGTTTGCTCGGCCTTCAACTAATTTTTTATTATTACTTTTTTTTTATCGTAATTACGATGGTTAAAACAGCACAATTCATTATGTGTGAAATCTTATTAGGTACCTTGAGAGAATTTCAACAAGAGATTCCTTCTATAACTTTTTATTGTTCTAAAACGGCGGTTCCACACCAGGGGGCGTGAAACTTCTTTCAAGGGCTCCAGACACTAGGGGAAAAAAATAACATTTAGAACTGTATTTAAAACATATACATTAGTAAATGAGATAATAATCAGAAAAGCCGTTGGTAGCACTCAATCAATACAACTAACTCAAATATAAGTATTTTGAATCTTTAATGTGTATTTTAAATTGCTTTTTGAAAGTTCAACACAATTTATCAAATAATTAAGTGGTGAAAAATCAAATCCTTAATCCGTAACCAACGTTTCGGAATTACTTTTATCTTCAGGGTTTTCTTTTAAATTAACTATCGTAACCTATCTCTATTTATTTCCTTTTTGTAGTCAATTTTTATATTTTCCATTATTAAACATAATCGGTCATTTTTAATTACAATAAAACTTATATTCTCACCAGTGTTAAGGGCAAAACATACTATAGGACAAAGATAGGAGCATTAGGTATGTTTTGTACTTAACACTCGTGATTACGTTTTATCATAATTAAAAACATAATTATTATGTCAAATAATGGAAAATAGAAAAAAATACTACAAAAATCTGCTGAGATGCGCGCAACACACAACTTTCACTTATCAACTTACTTTGATTAGAAATTGACGAGTTCTGGTCAATGCCATTCTTCAAAGTCACACATTTTTCACATTCATTTACTTACTTTTGTTTGTATTTGCTCTTTAAAGTACATTAATTTTTTTTTATTATTAAATTGTTTATTTGGGATAATTAGGCAATACCAGCATAAACTCCAAGTCGTCTGATTTTATAATTCTCGATGTAGTTGTTCAAAACTTCATATAACTACTATGAAACAAATAATTTCCAATAAATCAACAGAACATCTATAATTATAAACAATGGTCTGTCATTAAAGGCGTACTGCGCATGCGTGGGCTCAACTTGTTTTATGAGTTCACGGAATATTTTTCTTTTTTTATCCCGCATAGGCTTACTTGATTTTTTTGATATTTCATACTTAGCCATTTCTTATTTTTAGGCGAAACGAGAAACATATAATTTCTCCATACAAACAAAACCAAAAGTACTTTATAGGAAAACAAAAAAGGCCCTTTCCCTATTTATAGCCTCTCAGAATATTTTAAAAATGATAAAGCCTATCTGATATTAAAGAATACTTGATTCTCATTAAACATGACGAGTTTAATCAAAATCGCTAGAGCCGTTTTTGAGAAAATTGAAAAAAAACAACGTAAGAATGGGAAAAAAATGTTATTAAATAAAGTGTCCCCTCCGTTTGATCAATTTTGCTGTTACATCGCGGGCATATACATATACCAAATACCCAATTTCAGGTACGTACGGTTTATAGTTTTTGAGCTAGTCTGTTCACAAACACACACAACATTTCGCGGGACTTGGTTATTTGGTCTCAGGGCATCCCGAACCATGTATTTCCGTTGAAAACCGGATTTTCCCTTACTATATATATCATATATAGGTAAGTGAAAGTAAAAAAATCTACTTAGTTAAAATTTATAAAAAACAAATTTTGTTTTGTAGATTATTTAAATAACCATGATTTTTAGTAAATTAAGTAAACAAATGTTTTCAATTGAATAAATTTAGTTGCTTGTTACGTTGTTTTTTTTGTTTTTTTTCTTTTTAAATAGTCCCACTCAGAAAAGTTTGTAATGGGGTGTGGGAAGCTTTCATTACTACAGGGGGTGGGGTGCAATATAAAAGTTTGGTTACTCCAGTTCTAAAAAATATCAAACGTAACATGAGACTTTGTAATACTTGACTTGGAAAAGGTTTTTTATAAGCCATAACTTTCTTAATTCTTCATAATATTCCATAATTAAGGCATCATTTTTAACATTTCCTCCGTTTCCAGAGCTGAAAAATCTCAGAATGAGAGAGATATACCGGAAAAAAAAACCTCAAAGAAGAAATAAAAACTATTTCGCGCATTATTATCCATGTTCACTCACTCAATTATTTAGATACAAAAATCAAGCTTTTCTTTATTCCCTAAAAAAGAGAAGCCCCTCAATTGTGAAGAAAAATTTGTATTTCTTTAATATAAACCATGGTGGATATACTTATTATCATATTATATTATAAAGGATAATGGTTAGTATGCTTTACGAAATTTTCACACAAGCTAACTAGTCTTTAACATATGTTTCTTGACTGTTGATATTAAATGTTATAATAGGGTTCTTCTTCAGTCAATAGTAAACAACTATGGCGACATTTCGAGACTATATTGTTTTCATAATCATGCTCTACAATGAACAAAAAGGTTGGAATGCAATTATATGAGTTACATAGGTGAGAAATTTACTAATTATACATTTAAATAATATAATCAACACTGCAATACACTTCTTTACTTTCACTTACCTATATATGAAATATATAGTAAGAGGAAGTATTGCGATCGTGAAAAATTTCGACTTCCGGTTTTCAACGGATATACACGTTTTGGGGTCCCCTGAGTCCAATTAACCAAGTCCCGCGAAATGGTCTGTGTGTGTGTGAACAGACTAGCTCAAAAACTATAAACCGTGCGAACCTGAAATTGGGTATTTAGTGTATGTATATGCCCGCGATGTGACAGCAAAAATTTCATCAAAATCGCTCAAAGGGAGGGGGTACTTTATTTAATAACTTTTTACGTTTTTTTCGATTTTCTCAAAAACGGCTCTAACGATTTTGATTAAACTGAGTATTTGATCTATTTATATGCCCGAGATATGAATAAAATTTCATCAAAATTGATCAACTTTACTTAATAAATTTTGTATCATTTTCACGTGTTTTTTTTATTTACTCAAAAAGGCTTTAACGATTTTGATCAAACTGGGTATTTGATGTATGTATATGCCAAAGATGTGATAGCCAAAATTTAATCGAAATCGGTCAAACGGAGGGGGCACTTTATTTCATATATTTTTTACCAATTTTTACCTTTTTTTCGATTATCTCAAAAACGGCTTTAACGATTTTCATCAAATTCTTCGTATTTAATGAAAATTAGTTGTTCTTTAATAACAGGTAAGCTTTATTGTATTAAAATGTTCTGAGGGGCCTTTTTTGTTTGTTTGTTTCCTATAAAGTACCTTTATTTTTGTTTATGTGGAGAAATTAACTGTCTCTCGTTACGCCTAAAAATAAGAAATGGCTAAATATGAGATATGATAAAAATAAAGAAAACATAAAGAGGAGAAAAAAAATAAAAATATTCAGTCAACTCATAAAACTCGTTGAGCCCAGGCATGCAGAGTACGCCTTTAATGACAGACCATTGTTCATGATTAAAGCCGTTCTGTTCATTTGAGAAGTGGCAATTTCTAAATTTAAAACGCATTAATTTCTAATCTAAATAAGTTGGTAAGTGAAAGTTGTGTGTTGCGCGCACGCACCAGATTTTTACAGTTCAAAAACCTACGCATCTGATGAAATTCCCGCATACCTGTCAACAACCGGTAATACCAAAAGGTCAGGAAAAACCCAAGAACCCTTTGATGCTTTACTTTCGTAGTCCTTTACAGCCCTGAAATTGCCATTGTAATTATAGTAATATATTTAGTCTATATACATCTACGAGGTTTGTATAGCAATATCAAACAGCAAAATGGTAAGTATATTCATACACTTTAATCATTTGAATTACAGTACCAGCCAAAAGTTTAGACTCATTTGATTCACAATCTTCAATTTTAATAAAATAATTCTATCTCAAGAGGTAGAATATGGTGGATATCTTTCACCATCATTATCTCAAGAGGTAATATTTGAAACATTATATGATTAAGTTTAGAATAAAATTATAAATAGAGCTAACCTGTGGTGTAGTGTTGAGCATAACCTACAATACTAAAGGTCATGGGTTCGCGTCCTGGGGTGGCCCTAGGATTTTTTAATGGGAGTAAAAAATCCTTGGCTATGCCATCTCTCGGATAGGACATAATATGGAGGTCCAGAGCCTGTACGATGTCAGGTACTTGTAAAAGATACCTATCCTAATTATACCTGGATAGGCAAAATTTAGGACTCCCACTGTAGCATCCGATGTCAGATTAGCCTTAGTAGCATAAAGGGACGTTAAAGAAACAAACAAATAAATTATAAATAAAGTAATAATAAAATTATATTTTTTATGTTGTTAAATAAATAATATGTTGTTAATTTTGTAATTTTACAAAACTAACTGTGAGTCTAAACTTCTAACTGGTACTGTATATACTGTGATAGTCCTATGTATATATAACCTATGTATTTTATATATTTATATTACTGTTTACTCTAGTTTAAATTTTACCTATGTGAGTAACTCATATAAATGTATTCCAACCTGTTTGTTCATTGTATGGCCTGATTACGAGAACAATATAGTCTCGATACCTCGCCATAATCTAGTTACTGTTATTGACTGAATCTCAAGAAACCTATTTTAAAATATAAATTTATATATGTATATATATATATATATATATATATATATATATATATATATATATATATATATATATAAAACATGCTAGCGTCATTTATATGTCTAAACCCTGAAAGTAGAGGAATAACTAAAACAATTGGAGCGAGAGCTGCCCGGATGAGTCATTTGCATTACAGTACAAAGCGAGGTTCGTCGAACTTACTACACACACACATTGTACGAGAGATGCGAGATACTGACAGCTGTTGGGACCGTGAACAGCTGGGTCCATCTGTTTGCTCTTCCCTTCCTAACACACTGAAATAGTGTTCGGTCCTTCGAAAGGTCGTGACCTATTAGGATTCCATCAAAATAATGCAAACAAATAGGAGTAACTTGGGATATCGAAATTGTCATGGAAAGAAATATCGGCCTATAAATATCGATAACATCAAAGTATCAATATGATCGAGGTTCGATATTTTCATCGATATAATAGACAATTTCGAAAAGCTAGTAACTTAGAAATGTGAATATTAATACATACAGTACCAGTCAAAAGTTTAGACTCACTTGTCTTTAATTCACAATCTTCAAGTACAAAAAATAATTGTAACTCAAGCGATAAAATTTCAAAAATTATATGATTGTTTCGAATACAATCTATATAAATAAAAATGGAATTCTGTTTGTCTGTTTGTTTGTTCTTTATAGAAATCCATACCATTTGACCTAAAATCTTCAAATTTCTCTTAGTGGTTCTTTCATACCAGGTGCGAACACCTGTCCATATCAAAATTCCATAACTTCAGCCAATCTCTGGGTATATTCTTTATTGTTATAAAAATCGTTATGATCTCGCTTTACAGTAGATTTTTACCAAATCAACCGTTGGAGTCGAATAAAATCTGATTTCTGTCCTAACGAAATCTTCTTAACCCACGGCTTTTCTCATTGTTTTCCAAGTTCCCTGGGTGAAACCGGGATATACAGCTAGTTATAAATCAATTAAAAATAAAATTATAGTTGTTATGTTGTTCAATTAATAAAATGTTGTTATTTATTTATTTTACAAAATCTAAGGGTGAGTCTAAACTTTTGTCTGGTACTGTAGGCGCTTGTAAAAAGGTACAGCCCAAAAACCACTGATATTTAAGCATCTATTATTTTAAACTGGTTTTGTAACCTCTAACATTGATTGAAGCGTGTAAATGCATAAGGGTAATAGTGCCTTTGGAAATATTTACAGAAATTATGTGACTCATTCCCTCTATGGTGAACTACGTTCAGTGCATACACCCATGCCATCTTTCATACGTTCAATGAACTCTTTTCTAACAACAAAACATTAATTATACCCATTTCTGAAGAATGGCTTTGGCAAATACAACAATTTGGCAAAAAAAAAATTTTTTTTTTTTTTTTTGGCACTTAGACCCTTATGCATTTCCACGCTTCAATTTACCTAGTTTAGTAGAGGAAGAGAGGATTGATATATTATATCTTAATGTCAAGTACAGCAACATAGAGATATGATAACTGCCCCACTTAGCTCGTTGCAGGTTTATCGATAAATCGATTATCGGACTGTGATAAATGAGCAAGAAAATGGCGCATGGCCTTTTGAAAATTGTTGGTGTAAATAAAAAATAAAGTAGTGGACGCCATTGAATAATTATGGGCGTCACCAGCACCGAATTATTGGGGGTGGAGGCTTTTTTAGTTATCCCAAAGAGTTAAAATTTCATTTTAGTTGATGATCGGGCGAACAATCTGGCAAAATGTTTTGTTTTCTTTATAAGAAAATAAAGTAAGAAAATATTTCTATACAACAGTAGGGGAAACCATGAAGAAAAACTGGTTTATAATCTAAGTCTTTATGTTTTTTACTGTTTATTTCATTACTAGCTAGGGTGCCCGGCTTCGCTCCGGTAGTTGTGTGGTAGTTTTAATAACAGAAAAACTTTAAAATTAAAGGAAATATAGAAAACAATTAGCACCTTCTTGAAACTTCGGTTTTAACTTGGTATCAATATTGATTCAAGAACTGCAGAGTCCGCCCGAATAAGGAACGCTATATACTTTATTTGAGGTTGAAAATGGTAAGTGAACAATTAATTTTAAAGCAACTATGTCGATTTATGCATCAATATTGATGGTTTCTGTGATTCTGAATCGTATAAGCCCTTTCCAAGCAGTCAGCAGATAAAAAGGTATTATATTAAAAATATTATATTTAGAGTACAACTTAAGCACCGACTACTGTGATGGTCCTATTAGATCCAGAAGGATAAACACTACCGAAGATTCATAGACACTTTTTTTTAAGACCTTTCTTCCATTTCAACCTCCCTTAAGATATCCCCCCCACTTCGTAATTTGAGCGGACTCTGCTGACCTCGAATCTTACTACTTTTTCAAAGTGAAAACCAACTTCTTTCTCATAATTACATACAATAAAAACACTTCAAACTTTTTATTTTCGATTTATATTCAGTCAATTTATCTCTTTTTTTTATGTCTGTTTTTATTCGCTCACTGTGCAATTAAGAAATATTCACTCATATTGCATTAAATTTACTTAAGTATATATTATATATTGATTAAATGTAATGTGTTGATCAATTAGCCCTCTTATGAGATAATTAATTTTTTAAGGAATCCAGTTGGTTTTCTAATAGATTGCAGAGATGTAGAATCATTATTTTATTTGAAAGCAAAGGATAAACTAAATATTATCGCTTAATTTTTTAGTAATTTAAAAAGAACAGCTGAAAAAAATTTATAACCTTTACACTTAACTGGATGAATGAACAATAAATAGTAAGCGAAACGCACCCTAGCGCTTCCTGGTAGCCTGGAGCTCGAACTAAATTTTTCATTCATAAACTGGTATATCAATCTCAAATAGGCTAATTAAATGGTGCGAGAGGCTTGAAATTCCAGTCCTTTTCTCTTCAATTTTACACCCTTAAGAGAAAAACGGAAACATTCTTCTCCGTTAGGGGATTTATGGCTACATGACGACCTAACTTACTTAAACGTACGTGGAGTCGTTTTTGAGCCTTATCGGCACGCACATTGTACACTTTGCTTTATAATATGTATTGATTATAACCTCAATTAATGTTAAAGTATGTACCATGGTACATTTACAAGTACAAAGTATGGTAAAGTACATTTCAAGCGCTTTTATTGGTTGTCGGTTGAGGCCATGTGTGTCGTACCCATTTCATCCTTTTCAAATTTCAGACTTTTGCTGACTGTGAAAAATATGCTACATTTTTAATTTTATTTTAACTATGGTATTTTTTTATGTTTAACGTAAATTGCATCTAACAAATTTGTAGAATATGCAGACTTTATTAGCGATTTGCTTGATTTAATTGCTGTGTTAGAGCTGTGTTAGTGCCAGTTATTGGCACCCCAACTTTAACTTAAAGCAATAGGTAAACAAGTCCTAATTTTATTACAAGATATACATGAGTCTAATGTTTGAAGGGTCCTCTAAGTCATCTATGAAGTAATGAACAAAGTCTATGAACAAACTAACCATATGGAAGATTTTACAATTAAATCCACAGGGTGTCAATAACTAGTTTTAGCACATTTTACAATAAATATTGCCATGTGGTAAAACTATTGAACTTATGACCCAAAAAAAACCTCTCGAGTCTTTATAAGGATAGATAAAGAGGAGCTACAGGAAGTTTCAATTTTATCTCTTTATAAAAAGTTTTTTTTTTTTTAATTTCACCACAGAAATGTAGTCTTAAGGGTGCCAATAACTGTATGGTTTACCCTACTTTAGTCTTTTAGTGATGATCTGTTGTCTAGAAGGAACAACTACCGCTGTTTGTATCGTCTGGCCAGTTCTTGTTTTTACTTTCTCTTACCTATATATGAAATATATAGTAAGGGAAAGTATTGCGATCGTGAAAAATTTTGACTTCCGGTTTTCAATAGAAATACACGTTTTGGGATGCCCTGAATCCAAATAACCAAGTCCCGCGAAATGGTGTGTGTGAACAGACCAGCTCAAAATCTATAAACTGCACGAACCTGAAATTGGGTATTTGGTATATATACATACCCGCGATGTGACAGTCAAAATTTCGTCAAAATTGATCAATTGGAGTGGGCACTTTACTAAATAAATGTCCCATTTTCACGTGTTTTTTTTTTTATTTACTCAAAAACGGCTTTAATGATTTTGATTAAATTCGTCATGTTTAATGAAAACCAAGTCTTCTTTAATATCAGGTAAGCTTTATCATTATTAAAATGTCCTGAGGGGGTTTAAATGTGTAAGGGACCGTTTTTGTTTTCCTACAAAGTACCTCGTTTTTGTCTAAACGGAGAAATTATCTATCTCTGTTTCCGCTTAAAATAGAAAATGGCTAAATATGAAATATGAAAAAAATCAAGTAGACATATATAGGAGAAAAAAAGAAAAATATTCCGTAAACTCATAAAACACGTTGAGCTCATGCATGCGCAGTACGCCTTTAATGACAGAACAATGCTTTATAATTAAAGATGTTCTGTTCATTTAATGGAAATTAAGTATTTGTTTCATGGAAACTATATGAAACTTTGAACAAGTACATGGTCCAAATAACCAAGTCCAGCGAAATGGTCTGTGTGTGTGTGTGTGTGTGTGTGTGTGTGTTTGTGTGTGTGTGTGTGTGTGTGTGTGTGTGTGTGTGTGTGTGTGTGTGTGTGTGTGTGTGTGTGTGTGTTTGAACTGGCTAGCTCAAAAGCTATAAACCGTGCGAACCTGAAATTGGGTATTTAGTCTATGTATATGCCCGCGATGTGACAGCAAAAATTTCATAAAAATTGGTTATAGGGAGGGGGTACTTTATTAATAAATTTTGTATCATTTTAAGGTGTTTTTTTTATTTACTCAACAACGTCTTTAACGATTTTGATCAAACTGGGTATTTGATGTATTTATATGCCCGAGATATGACTGTAAACATTTTATCAAAATTGATCAACCGGAGGGGGCACTATATTTCATACCTTTTTTTTCCCAATATTTACCTTTTTTTCGATTATCTCAAAAACAGTTTTTCACCAAATTCGTCATGTTTAATGGAAATTAGGTGTTCTTATAACATCAGGTAAGCTTTATCATTTTTAAAATGTTCTGATGGGGCTTAAATGGGGAAGGGGCCTTTTTTGTTTGTTTGTTTTTTGTTTCCTATATAGAGAACCTTTGTTATTGTTTATATGGAGAAATTAGCTGTCTCTCGTTACGCCTAAAAATAAGTAATGGCTAAAGATGAGATATGATAAAAATAAAGAAAACATATAGAGGAGAAAAAAAGAAAAATATTCAGTCAACCCATAAAACACGTTGAGCCCACGCATGCGGAGTGCGAGTTTAAAGACAGGCCATTGTTTTAACAGAATTAAAGCCGTTCTGTTCATTTAATGGAAATTATTTGTTTCATGGTAACTAAATGAAGTTTTCAACAACTAAGTAGAGAATTATAAAATCAGATGACTTGGAGTATCATGCTTGCATTGCCGAATTATCGCAAGTAAAAACTTTTATTTAATAATAAAAAAAATAGTTTAATTTAGAGAGCAAACAAAAATAAGAAATGAATGTGTAAAAATGTGTAACTTTGAGAAGTGGCAATTAAAAAACAAAATTCATTTCTAATCTAAGCATGTTGGTAAGTGAAAGTTGTGTGTGTTGCGCGAACGCACCAGATTTTTTTTTAGTTTTGTAGGTGTATTCCAAGTGAGTCTTTGGTCCAAGTATAGTCCTATGTAACATGTTTTTAGAAGGTACTGAAATATTATTAATTTTTATTGGTGGACACGTCAACTTTCACAGAGAGAAGCTTATACGGTTCGATTGGGTTGCGTTTATTTTTATTTTCCACATGAAGAAACTTCATTTTTATTATACAAAAAAATAAAAATAAAATAATGAATGCCTCGTAAAACATTTTTTTTCTTTTTTACTACATTTTTACATTCGCACCTGTCTTAAATGAAAAAGACAATCAGGGAATCTGATGGCAAAACACGTAGAAAAACATGGCTTGATAGGCTTGGGGAAGGGTGATACCCAGCGGCATCTCTTCCTGTCGTGATTCGCACTTAGGCAGGGAGTTAACCAGCTCCCTTTTAGTCTTCTATAGGTTTATCGGGCATGTTGACATGCCAGGGCATAATGTTTGGATAACCTGTGACAGTCGTTGAAAGATACTAAACAGGGACTGAATAAGGCTATTCAACCCACTAACTAATTTGGAGAGTTCAGCTGATGGATCACTTACAGTACTGGCTGCATACAGAAATTACTTGATTTTGAAGAATCTCTTCTAAGTGGTATTTTTTTAGGTTAAAAAATTAAGCAAACTCCCACACTAAAAAATCATGTAGTAGGGTAAACCGAGGAGTTATTGGCACCCTTAAGACTAAATTTCAGTTGTGACATTAAAAAAAATACTTCTTATCAAGGGATATAATTGAAACATCCTATAACTCCTCTTTATCTATCCTAATAAAGGCTCAAGAGGTTTTTTTTTGGGTCAAAAGTTCAATAGTTTTACAAATATGGCAATATTTATTGTTAAAAGTGCCAAATCTAGTTATTGGCACCCTGCGGATTTAATTGTGAAATCTTCCCTATGGTTAGTTCGTTAAAGTCTTACTTCATAGATGACTTAGAGGATCCTTCAAACATTAGACTCATGTATATCTTGTAATAAAATTAGGACTTGATTACCTATTTCTTCAATTTAAAGTTGGGGTGCCAATAACTGTACTGAGTGCCAATAACTGTATGGTTTACCCTATCCAAGCCTATTTTATGAATTAATCAGAATCGATTACTAACATATTTTTTCCAGGATTTATGGTAGGATTTTACATACAAATTTAATGAATAGCTTATTCATTAATGAAATGAAATGAAAAATTCCGGTTTCATATTTACACACCTGGTATAAGGATAACTTACTTTTCCGTTTTGAAAGTACGGCCTGTACCCAGTTGACTTGCTAAAATCGATCCTCTAAATTGATAACAATTTTTTTGTAAACCTTACTGATTAATCACATAGCAAGAGATTTTCAATATTTAATGTATAATCATTTTATCCTAAAGTATAGTTTTTGGTATTCCACAATGTGAACGACTTAATTTGAAATCAGCCCTGTATGTCTGTATGAAGCCATTATTTTGTTATATTCTTAATTATTATAATAATAGAGTAAACATTCGATGATCTTGTAATAATATCGAATAGAATATAAGAAAAAAAAAAAACAAACAGAGTAATTCAGTGGAAGCGTTAAAGTCTTTATATATTGAATATTATATACAAATATATACTTATGATGATTTTTGATATGAAATATATCTAATACATACTATATACATGGGAGTGAGTTTTGCCTGGAGCAAATCGGTTTAGACGACTCTATCTGTATTACTCTTGATCTAATACTGACTGTTTCTGGAGTGGTGCTTTTTCTTGGTATTAAAGGCGAATAGGAGGGCTTTAACCTACAATGTCAGTCCTATATTATTATTCAACATATTATTTATACATACGTACATATCCAATGATTTATCTATGCCCCATTACACACATAATTATAATAACTAAATAAAATCATACTTATTAATCAATATGTATCATTATACTTATCAATATATCATATAATATAGGGTGAACCATACAGTTATTGGCTCTCAGTAAAAAAAAAATACTTTTTATGAAGGGATCAAATTGAAACTTCGTATAGCTCCTCCTTATCTATCCTTGCAAAGACTCAAGAGGTTTTTTGGGTAAAAAGTTCAATAGTTTTACAATAAGACAATATTTATTGTATAAAGTGCAAAAACTAGTTATTGACACCCTGTGGATTTAATTGTAAAATCTTCCCTATGGTTAGTTCGTTAAAGTCTTACTTCATAGATGACTTAGAGGATCCTTCAAACATTAGACTCATGTATATCTTGTAATAAAATTAGGACTTGATTACCTATTTCTTCAATTTAAAGTTGGGGTGCCAATAACTGTACTGAGTGCCAATAACTGTATGGTTTACCCTATCCAAGCCTATTTTATGAATTAATCAGAATCGATTACTAACATATTTTTTCCAGGATTTATGGTAGGATTTTACATACAAATTTAATGAATAGCTTAACCCTCACAAGATCGCATATTAATAATTTAAAAAAACATTTATTATAATAAAAATATCTCATTTTTACAAGAATAATAAAACTTTACTGCCCAGAATTCCTGATCCGTTCCATAAACGACTTTTGGTGAACTCTTGAACTCTTCGGTATTACTCCGGTATCCCAAACTTCAATAAGCATTATGAAGTCTAGACAGGAAGCAGCTCCCCCAACTTCAACAAGAAGTAATAAAGAAGAATGAATCTCGAGAGCCGAAGGGTGATCATCCAGAGGATACAATGTTCTAATATTGGCTCAGCTTCGTTTGGGGGGGGGGGGCAATGTCATTCTTTAGTTTTCTTAACATAACTTAGCGAAAAAACAGCTAAAAAAAATTTTGATTTCTTTGCCAGCGGTGCCACTTATGCTGCGAGGATTTGCTAGAAAGTAACTCATGTTTCAGGAGCACAAATGGTAAAATCGTTTTAAGGATTCCGGATAAAATTATATATAGCACTAGCATTCCCCGTCGCGGCTTTGCCCGCGAGCCTTTAAAATCAATTCTGTGATTATTATCTTGGTATTGATTTAATATAATATGTTAACTGATGTTAAGGAGATTTAGTAGAATCGGAGCTTCCGGTAGGGGGAATGTTGAAGGGGGAAGCTGCCGGCTCGATAGAAGAGAGGGAGACGCGCAATGGAGAGAGTTCACTAAAACCGCCGAAACACAAAATTGCTTACTCGTCGTGAACGCTACATTTTTCGGCTTTAAAACATGCTTTTCGACGCCCTGTAGGAGCTTTCGAGTTAAACTCGTCGTATCAAGATCTTTAAAATGAGTCCAAATTAGATATTTTTTCTCGAAGTGCAAAAATAGGTGCCCGTTAGACAATTTCGCCATTTAAACCCCTAAGGGGTTGCATTTTTGAAATTCATTTCTTAGTGGTTACCTACATCGCGTTTAAAATCTAAATTCTAAACTTCAAGTTTCTATCATTAGTAGTTTTTGCTCTGCGTTGATTCTGTCAGTCAGGACAAAACCTCTTATATATAGAGAGATTTTTCAAATTTATGTAAGATACTTTTGATAACTTCAGTTTTCATTTTTACACATATACGGCGTTATAATTCACTGTTGCCGAACGGTTGGGAAGGGTGTTATATAAAAATAAGAAAAATTACATCTTTTACTGTCTTCTTACATATTTTAAAAACGGTTTATTTCAAAGAGGAATAATTATTTTATACCCCCGTAGGCCACACACGGCCAGGTAGGGGTACCGAAAAAAAAAAATATTTATGTTGAATAACGAAAATCGTTGGTTTAGGATTTTTTATTAATTACATTAGTTTATGGCGATGAGCCAATAAGTATATAATATTTTTAAAATAAACATAAAAATACTGTCATTATTTATCCCGATGAGTTCTGAGACCGCAACTTGACCCGCTCCAAATAAATTGTTCTGAAATAAATCCTTACAGAACATTTATTCTCTTGATTTGAAATCCTACTTACATATATTGACAAGATTTAAATAAATATTCGTTTTCATAAGTTTTGTTCCAACAAACATTAACTGCCATGCCCTAATCTTTTGATTCCAAGCTTGATTGATTGGTTTTTCCGTTCTAAAGGCTCTTAATCGAAAGTCAAACAATTGAAAAACGGAGAGTATAACGTTTAGTACACTTTGCTTACTGGAACAAACCAAATCATTTTTTAAATGTTCATTATTTATTTAGAAATATTTATCGTGATAAATTATTGAAAACATCTAAATGTATCACATTAATTTAATCATTATTGTGGATAATCACCTTGTTTATAAATCATTTTAAATAATTTAGTGTTGAAGAGAAAAGATCTGGCTCCGCCGGGAATCGAACCCGGATGTTCTGCGTGACATGCGCGGTAAGCTAACCATTGCACCACGGAGCTCGCTTCCAAACGGTGCCAAATCCTTCCTCTTTACTGACACCTCTCCCACGATCTCGCAAGTTTTGCGAGTATTTACGGAAGATGGATAAGCTGTGGTTATCCACAATAATGATTAAATTAATATAAAATAATTTAAAAATTGATGTACGTCAAAGAGATGCCCAAAATTGGACAAAATTTATCCATCTTCCGTAAATACTCGCAAAACTTGCGAGATCGTGGGAGAGGTGTCCGTGAAGAGGAAGGATTTAGCACCGTTTGGAAGCGAGCTCCTTGGTGCAATGGTTAGCATACCGCGCATGTCACGCGGAAGACCCGGGTTCGATTACTGGCGGAACCAGATCTTTTTTCTTCAAAAATAAATTATTTAAATGTACCACAATTGACAAGAATCTTATTAGTATAACGGAATATTTGTTTGCTCGAACAATGAATAAAAGATTATTTGTAATCCTTCATCTAAATAAAAAACTAAAAAAAACTAATAATGCCAAACTCTTCTCATGTGAGACTATATTTTCAGTTAGGTAAGAAAAACGTTTTTGCTTGGAGGTAGTTACCGGCACTGATGAAAATATAACTGATTCCATTAATTAAAGCCATTATGAAATGTGATGATGCAGGCTTATGGCTTGTGTTCATAAGCCAAAGCATCTTCTCAATAATAATCCGTATAATCCTCCTCGTTATAAAGAGTTGAGTGCCTCTATGCTGTTAAGGGTTCATCCTGACTTCTCACCAACTTCAGGTAGGATTAAAAATATATGTTTAAAACATCCGAGACTTGAAGAAATAAAATGTTAATCACTAAACGAAAACTTTGTTGACTTATATTGGAAATACAATTGAAAAAAAAAGAGAATAACGTAAAATATAATAAATTTTACGTTATTTTAATTTCATTTTTAGAATGGGATCCTATTACAATTATTTTTATTATATTCTAAAAACGAGAAGTTTTGTAATAAAAAAATTATTTTTCATTCATTTTCAAATTATGATCCTAAAGCAAGATAGATTGAAAGAACTTAATGTGAATTATTAATTTGTTTATAATTTAACACCCTAAGAATACTGTAACTTTAAACAAAAATAAAAAACTTATGGTGGGCAATTCCACGTGAAATCAACACAAAAATATATCAATTTGAACCTCACCATTTCAGATTTTCTTGAAATTTGGTATATGTATACTACTTGTATCTACTAGAACAAATGTGAAATATTACTGAGATATGTCTACCCGTTTTTGAATTATTGGACTCTAAAGCCCTCAAAAATAGATCCAGAAACATAAAAATTCACGATTAAACATAGCTGTAAGAAAATTTCTTCAGTTCCAACCTGTGCATTGCTGTATATAATATGAAATGGCATGGAATGCGCTCTTTAAAAACACCAATCTCATAGTCCTAGTCCAATTAGGAAAATACCTGTAACTATTTTTAATCATAAATGGCTAGATTTATGAAATTTTATAACTAGTTTTCAATTTTTTTATTAATAAAGAAATTTTCATCCCACTTTTATATTTTGCTGTCTGAATAGGTATAATACTACCTATTTTTCAAAACAGTATAAAATTTAAAAAAAAAAATGCCCTTTTTGAGAAAATTGAAATTAAAATTTTTCAATTAGTTTTAAGAAAATTTCTTTAGTACCAACCTATACATTGTTGTATATCATATCAAATGGCATGGAATGTGCTGTGAAACGACACAAATCTCATAGTTCTAATCAAATTTAGAAAACGTCTACAGCTATTTTTAATCATGATTTTTTCTGTTTCTGGACCTATTTTTGAGGGCTTTAGAGACCAATAATTCAAAAACGGGTAGACATATTTCAGCAATATTTCACAATTGTTCTAGTAGATACAAGTAGTACACATTTACCAAATTTCAAGAAAATCTGAGATGGTGAGGCTCAAGCGTGTGTTGAATTGACGTGGAATTATCCTGGTTTAGAATAGTTCTAGACAGTTGGAAAAAACTGTCATAGTACATGTTTGTGACTACGATTTTTGAGTACCATCGACGCTGGCCATCGAAGTACCATCCCAGGAAATTCGAGGCTGGTCTTAATACGACTAAATGTAAGGAGCGATGGACTAGATAGTTAATCTTGTTCTGAAGTTCAAGTCATTTGGTAATTTCTGTTTTACAAAGTGGTAATTTTTATAACCTGTTTAATTATTTTTATTTGAATAATTTGTGTGGCATTGTAAATTATGATTTTCGTTCAATAAAAAATGTTTAACCCACATAAGTGTTACAGCAATATCAGTTTTTTCTATGATTATAATCAGTCTATTATAGTCCTGTGCAGCTGAAAAGTCCTGTCAACATTCTAGACTAAACAGCATGTGGTAGCTTGCAATAAAAAAACTTATCATACTCTTAGAAAAAACTGATAATACTATTGATTGACAAGTTTCCGAATTGAAATGCAAAAAAATATTTCTTAATATTTATACTCAGAAAATGTCGGTGATGAATTCGGACAAAATGTCCGAAACGTCCACAACTTTGTAAACAATAAAAGAAATTTGAAACTGAAGTTGGATTTTTTTGAATGATCTAGCAGTTGGAACAAACTGTCATAGGACATGTTTGTGACTACCCTTTTACGAGTACCGTCTACGCTGGCCCAGAAAATACGAGGCTGGTCTCCTTACGAATAAATGTAAGGAGCGATGGATAGTTATTCTTGTTCTGAAGCTCAAGTCATATGGTTATCTCTGTGTTACAAAGTGGTATTTTTTACTTTAAATATTTGTGTTGTTATTTATAAATAAATATAATTGTTATTTTATTTCAATACAAACTGTTTAATCCACATAATTGTTGCAATAGTTTATTCCATTATTTTATTTTTTGTACTTCCTTTCAAATTAGTGGTTTTAAATGACACAACTTAGATTAATCTGATATAAAATTGTGGTGATCCATATATGATTATTATGTTATGTATTATTGTTGCATGAGGGCTAAATGTATATTGCTATAATAACGGATATAGGGTAAACCGTACAGTTATTAGCACCCTTAAGACTACATTTCTGTGGTGAAATTAAAAAAAAATACTTTTTATTAAGGGATCAAATAGAAACTTCTTATAGCTCCTCTTTATTTATCCTCATAAAGACTCAAGAGGTTTTTTTTGGGTCAAAAGTTCAATAGTTTTACAATATGGTAATATTTATTGTTAAAAGTGCCAAATCTAGTTATTGACACCCTGTGGATTTAATTGTGAAGTCTTTCCTATGGTTAGTTTGTTAAAGTCTTACTTCATAGATGACTTAGAGGACCCATCAAACGTTAGACTCATGTATATCTTGTAATAAAATTAGGACTTATTTACCTATTTCTTTGAGTTAAAGTTGGAGTACCAATAAGTATTGGCACTCAGTACAGTTATTAGCACCCCAACTTTAACTTACAGCAATAGGTAAACAAGTCCTAATTTTATTACAAGATATACATGAGTCTAATGTTTGAAGGGTCCTCCCAAGTTTTATTATTCTTGTAAAAATGAGATATTTTTATTATAATAAATGTTTTTTTAAATTATTAATATGCGATCTTGTGAGGGTTAAGCTATTCATTAAATTTGTATGTAAAATCCTACCATAAATCCTGGAAAAAATATGTTAGTAATCGATTCTGATTAATTCATAAAATAGGCTTGGATAGGGTAAACCATACAGTTATTGGCACTCAGTACAGTTATTGGCACCCCAACTTTAAATTGAAGAAATAGGTAATCAAGTCCTAATTTTATTACAAGATATACATGAGTCTAATGTTTGAAGGATCCTCTAAGTCATCTATGAAGTAAGACTTTAACGAACTAACCATAGGGAAGATTTTACAATTAAATCCACAGGGTGTCAATAACTAGTTTTTGCACTTTATACAATAAATATTGTCTTATTGTAAAACTATTGAACTTTTTACCCAAAAAACCTCTTGAGTCTTTGCAAGGATAGATAAGGAGGAGCTATACGAAGTTTCAATTTGATCCCTTCATAAAAAGTATTTTTTTTTTACTGAGAGCCAATAACTGTATGGTTCACCCTATATTATATGATATATTGATAAGTATAATGATACATATTGATTAATAAGTATGATTTTATTTAGTTATTATAATTATGTGTGTAATGGGGCATAGATAAATCATTGGATATGTACGTATGTATAAATAATATGTTGAATAATAATATAGGACTGACATTGTAGGTTAAAGCCCTCCTATTCGCCTTTAATACCAAGAAAAAGCACCACTCCAGAAACAGTCAGTATTAGATCAAGAGTAATACAGATAGAGTCGTCTAAACCGATTTGCTCCAGGCAAAACTCACTCCCATGTATATAGTATGTATTAGATATATTTCATATCAAAAATCATCATAAGTATATATTTGTATATAATATTCAATATATAAAGACTTTAACGCTTCCACTGAATTACTCTGTTTGTTTTTTTTTTTTCTTATATTCTATTCGATATTATTACAAGATCATCGAATGTTTACTCTATTATTATAATAATTAAGAATATAACAAAATAATGGCTTCATACAGACATACAGGGCTGATTTCAAATTAAGTCGTTCACATTGTGGAATACCAAAAACTATACTTTAGGATAAAATGATTATACATTAAATATTGAAAATCTCTTGCTATGTGATTAATCAGTAAGGTTTACAAAAAAATTGTTATCAATTTAGAGGATCGATTTTAGCAAGTCAACTGGGTACAGGCCGTACTTTCAAAACGGAAAAGTAAGTTATCCTTATACCAGGTGTGTAAATATGAAACCGGAATTTTTCAAATAGCAAATAAGAGTTGATTGTGTAAACATGATACATACTTTTTTATTCGAAGTACTGTCCTTCGCTATCTATGCATTTTTCCGATCATTCAGGCGATTTGTGGATTCCCCGCCAAAATAATGCTTCCTCTTCTGAGTCAAACCAATCACAACCAATTTCGTACATTTTCATAAAAAGTGAAGCGCTGCTCAGCTAGTGCGTGTCCCATCGATGCAAATAGGTGGTAATCGGATGGGGCCAAATCTGGTGAATAAGCCGCATGCGGAAGAATTTACCAACCAAACACTTGGATCGTTTCCTTGGTCCGTTTAGCCAAATGTGATGGGGCATTGTCATGGAGCAAGATCACTTTGTGTGTCCTTTCTTGATATTTGGGACTTTTTGGCGCAAATCTTTACTCAAATTTATCATCTGTTGTAGGTAGCGTTCCTTATTAACAGTTTCCCCAGGTTTCAGCAGCTCATAGTAGGTAACACCCATCTGATCACACCAGACACAGAGCATTTTCTTCCTCCCCAAGCGATGCCGATGGTTCACCAGGAGTTACCCAGGATTCTTTACGCTTAGGATTCTCGAAGTAAATTCACTTTTCATCACCAGTCACAATTTGATGAAGAAATGACTTTTTTTCTGTACCTGGCGAGCAGCATTTGCCATGAGGTTTTTCGAGCTTCCTGCTGCCTGTCATTCAGTTGGTGAGGTACCCATTTTCCGACCTTCTGGATCTTTTCCATGCCTTTCAAACAAATGGTGTCACATGTAATACCTAATTGTCCAACAAACGCTTCCGAATCAGCGTTTTCAAAGTTATTTTTTTTAATGGTTTTCCACGGTCTTTGTTTCTTTTATCGAAATCCATCTTTAAATTTTTTGAACCAATCGAAACATTGAGATTTGTCTAGGGCATGCTCCTCGTAAGCTTCAACAAGCATCCTATGTGATAATGCTCCAATTTTTTTCAGAAGGAAACGGAAAATAAATGCTGTCCGCAAATCTTGATTTGTTGGCACAAAAGTCGACATGTTCAACGCCACTAAAAACACGGTTACAGAATGAAACTGATGTTGGTATCAATTGGATCTCTTTATTACATGTAGGCAAAAGCAGATAACACCACTGACGGATTAGTTAGAAGATTATATTGACTGCTAACTCCTATCATTGGCGAATTCCGGTTTCATATTTACACACCTGGTATGTGTTACAAGAAACAATAAAACTACCGATTATCGGAGAATATCAAATCACGAGGCAGAGTAAATTTTTCGATGAAGGGCCCCGAGTTCGCCTCTCGTGGGGGCCCTAGAATTTTTTAAATGGAGTAAAAAATCAGTAGCTATGCCGTCCCTCTGATATGACGTAAAATGGAAGTCCCAAGCCTTTACGATGTCTGGTGCTCGTTAAAGATCCCTATCCTAATTATACCTGGACAGGAGAAATGTAAGAAATGTAGGACTCCCATTGTAGCATTTTCCGATTAGAAACAAACAATATTTTTCAACATGTAGCGACAGGTGTCAAACCAAATTTTTAAGAGCATAAGGCCAACCAGCTTACGTCCCGAAACGACGGCTGCAAAGAAATCAGGCAATTAAATGTAATTAATTCTAGGATTCACTCAAGCACCATTACCAGTGAATTATCATAACAAGCGGTCCACAAAAATTGTACATTAACTTCTTAAAATGCGCATAGAAGAGGGAAAAGAGTTTTTGTTATAAGAGGAAATAATCTTGATAGACTGTTTTTATTTGTTTAATTTATTTGAATGTTAAAAAAAATCCATTATTAATTAATTATTTTAATAATGATGATATGATTTATCTCCATTACAGACATAATTACGATAATTAAATAAAATCATACTTAATTATCAATAATATAATATCTCATTGTACTTATCAATATATCATACAATATGTGATAATATACATCTAGCCCTCGTAAAATAATAATACATAACATAATAATCATATGTGGATCACCACAATTTTATATCAGAATAAAAAAAATTGTGTCAATTAAAACCACTAATTTGAAAGAAAGTACAAAAAATACCACTTTATAACACAGAAATAGCCTTATGACTTGAATTTCAGAACAAGACTTACTCTCCAGTTCTTCGCTCCTTATATTTAGTCGTAAGAAGAACATCCTCGGAAGTTCTAGGCCAGCTTAGGCACAAACAATATTTAGGGAGGGTAAGCATGTAGTAGCCAAATCTATTTAAACCATTTAATATCCAAATCTATGTAAAAAATAATAACTATCACCCTTCTAACTTCTTTACCAAACAATATTAAATCTTGCGTAAAGTTCTATATTAAATCCCATTGGTTTTTAGATTAGATGAAACGTTTTTGTGTTTATCAGTGAATTTTGATTCGACTATATTAAAAAGAGTATGGTATAATTAATTCAATTTATTATAGCTACAGCAACGCGTGGCCGGGTCTGCTCGTCAATCATAAAATCCCTGATAGAATAATAATGATAATAAAATAACATGTTAATATTACTAAAAAAAAAATTTAAAGGTTCCATAATAATTCTTGTAAAATATATTAATATACACAAAGGCAACCAACACTTACTAGTACTGAAAAAGAATTGTTTGTTGAAATTAAATTGTTATACCAAAGTATAATTTTTAAAGATGGTAAAATAAAAAAATACTAATATTTTTTTTATAATTAGTAATTACCAACGACTCTTTTTTTTTTTTTTTTTTTTTTTGTATGTCAAAGATTATAATTTAAATGCTATGAAAAAAAAATAATGTGATGGAGTCTATTTCACGATAACAGGATTCAGATTGTATTCTTAATTGGAATCAACCCAGTATTGAACAGGAAATTAATCCATATTGGAAATATTGCTAACTCAGTTGTTTTTCTTAAATGTAGAAATTGTTTGTCCACCATAGAATACCGCTTAACGAACCATAGCTCCGCTGATGAAGAGATGGCTACATTAACTAATTAATCAATTATTATCATAGGGGGCGACGAACAACTGTTCTGTTACAGAAATACGAGAATTAATCTTCAACCCGTATGGTCCCGCATTGCCACATCCCTGAATTGTACTTAACGTTTGATTATGATATAAGTTCGCAATATTCATTAACGTATTCAGATATATAATAATTATAATGACAATGGAAGCAGAGAACAGACTACTTGACAGTTCCACACTAACCACAAGCACCATCCAATAACAAGCGAACACCTGGCCGACCAGTACTGCCAGTAATTATGGCTTCACCCACGCATAAGTGCCACTGCGGAACATTTACAAAGTCATATTGTAATTTAATAACAATGATAAAACGCTTAATATGTTATGTTATTACAATTTAATATTTACTGCAAATAAAATACTAATACTAGGTTGTTACAAAAGTCCTTGTGCATATCAAGTTGTTTACATTGAGGTCTCTAATTTAATCCTTATTTAATCTCTGACGAATACAATTCTTATGTCAATGTTTACATTAACTAATCCTCTAATTATCTATGTACGCCAACTGTCCCTGCCTTTCATTCAGTTTATTAAATTTCACTAGAAATGTCGGAAGAAAAATTTGTCATCCGCGGCCTTCTTAGGAATTATTGGAAAAAAGGTTTTAGTGCAAAGGCCTCAGCCGAGGAAATTTGTGCAGTGGAAGGGGAAAGTGTGGTGCATCGAAACACGGCCGCATTTTGGTTCAGGCGGTTTAATTCTGGGAATAAAAGCCTTGAAGATGAACCTAGATCAGGTCGTCCTAGATCACTTTGAGCTGGTTCCAGAGGGTAGGGCTATCAGCGCTGAGCTATACTGTGAACAGCTCGATAGGGTATATGAAGTTTTAAAAGTGAAATACCCCGCTTTGATTAATAGGAAGCAAGCGTTATTTCAGCAAGACAACGCCCCTGCTCATCGCTCACGATTAGTTAAAGAAACATTTTCAGAAATGAACGGGATTAGTGTCTTGCCCCACCCTCCTTACAGCCCAGACGTCGCACCGTCTGACTATGGACTTTTCAGGTCAATGGCGCATTTTTTGAAAGGTCGGCACTTCGAAAACTTTGATGATGTCAAATCTGGATGCGAGGAGTTCTTTGCCTCGAAAACTGCAGAGTGGTATCAACAACAAATACAACTTTTGGCTGAAAGATGGGTTAAATTAGTTGAAAATGATGGCCTGTATTTTGAAGAATAAATTTGATTTGTAAATTTTGTACTCACATTTGAATAAAATTAATTTTGTGAACAAGGACTTTTGTAACAACCTAGTATATATAGATAATATTATTTTTGTGATATAGGTCGAAAATGACAAATCTTTGATGCGCGGTCATAAGGGCTTAAGTCAGTATTTGAGCAATTGGAGATTATGTCGTAATAATATAGCACGAAATCATAGCTACCGGTTACTATTAAGGTCTTAAATCAAACTTTAAAAATCGATTAGCTATACCAATTGATATTATAGCCTTAAGTCAAGTTTGTAACTTCCTTCCTGGTATTAAGGTCTTAAGTCAACATATGCACTTAATACCGTTCACTACTTAAATAAATTTTATTGGCGTTATAGTCTTATGCGACTACTCCAACGGTATGAATGGAGATGACGCACATCGTGGGGTGTTGTTGATCACACAATGATAGAAAAAACAAACAAAATAGCTAAAAATCCCAATTTATCATCCTCACGATTGGTTTCAGCTAGTTAGGGGAACTGGAAAGAAAATGCGATTTCAAGTGTTTGAAATGGGGCCCGGTGTGGCTGTGCGGTAAAGCGCCGTACTCCCATGCCGGAGCTGCGGGTTCGAGTCCCGCCCTGGGTGGTGCTTTTCTTTCGTAGGAGAAGTATCACCCAGTGCCATGGGTGTTAGTATGGGCAGTATAGGGCTTCACTAGAAGCCTTAAAGTCAAAAAAAAAAAAAAAAAAAAAAAAAAAAAAAAAAAAAAAAATAAGTGATTGAAATGAAACAAGAAGGTTTCTTGTTTTTTTTTTCAGAGCTTCTCAAGACAGATTTAGTATTTAGTATTACACAATTTTTATAGGCAAATCCCAACAGATTCTGGTATCCAAGTTGAGCTGGATTAGTCCCAAATAAAAGGAATGGAATTTTGAGATTTTTTAATTTTGTAATTTATATGTCAGAAAGACTTACTACTATATTGTTTTATAAAAATAACAAATAATATAAATAATTGGATTTTACATAATGTTTTAAGCTTTGCTGTTGCTCTCCTGAAAAATTCAAATTTTTTACTTTAGCCCTAATCACCGAGCATCAAAGTGAAGAGGTTTACTACGGTCAAAAGAGCTTAAGTCAAAATAAGTCCAAAATACCTAAAGACAAGAAATAAATGTATACTTCAGAGAGAATTACTATTATATCTATATAAATAAAGTTGAAATTCTGTTTGTTTGTTTGTTTATTTGTTCTTTATAGAAATCCATACCGTTTGTCCTAAATTCTCCAAATTTCGCTCAGTGGTTCTTTCAGACCAGGTGCGAACACCTGTCCATATTAAAATTGCATAGCTTCAGCCGATCTTCAGCTGATATTCTTTATTCTCCGAATTTCGCTCAGTGGTTCTTTCAGACCAGGTGCGAACACCTGTCTTCAGCTGATATTCTTTATTGTTATAAAAATCATAATGATCTAACTTTACAATGTTTTTTTTTTTTTTTTTTTTTTTTACGAAATCGACCGTTTCTTTAGAAAAATGAAATTCCCCGTGTGAAACCGGGATATACAGATATGATCTATGTATATAAAGATGATTCTGTTTGTTTTTTATAGAAATCCGTACCGTTTGTCCTAAATTTTCCTAATTTCGCTCAGTGGTTCTTTCAGACCAGGTGCGAACACCTGTCCATATTAAAATTGCATAACTTCAGCCGATCTTCAGCTGATATTCTTTATTGTTGTAAAAATCGTTTTGATCTTGCTTTACATTAGTTTTTACAAAATCGAACGTTTGAGTCGATAAAAGTCTCTCTTTACAGATTTAAAAAATGAAATTCTCCGGGTGAAACCGGTATATACAGCTAGTTGTTATATAAAAATGACAATTACGGGGTCACTTTAGTATTGTGGTTAGCATGGCAACCTACAATACTAAAGATCGCGGGTTCAATTCCAGCGGTGGCCCTAGGATTTTTTAATGGGAGTAAAAAATCCTTAGCCATGCCGTCCCTCGGATAGGACGTAAAATGGAGGTCCCGAGCCTGTACGATGTCAGGTACTCGTTAAAGATCCCTATCCTAATTATACCTGGATAGGCAAAATTTAGGACTCCCACTGTAGCATCGTCCGATTAGCCTTAGTAGCATAAAAATGGACGTTAAACAAACAAACAAACAAAATGACAATTACAAATAATATCAATAATTAGATTTTACCTAATGTTTTAAACTTTGCTGTTGCTCTCCTGAAAAATTAAAAATTTTGACTAAAGCCCTTATACTTAGAATAGAAATTGACGTGTTTTGATATACATATATGTAAACGCCATTCCTCAAATTCACACACGTTTCCACATTCATTTACTTATTTTTGTTTGTATTTGCTCTCTCAAATACACTAAAAACTTTTATTGTTATATAAAAGTTTTTATTTGTGATAATTAGGCAATGCAAGTATAATACTCCACCGCGTCTGATTTTATAATTCTCTTTTTTACTTAGTTGTTGAAATCCTCCTGTATTTACCATCGAAACAAATAATTTCCCATAACACGTTAGGAGCGGCATCGGTCCCCGCGGTCCTATGTCATGCATTCCCCTCTTAACAGCCGATTTTTACATGAAAATGTCCGAAAGTCCGAACATTTCAAACACTCAATTTAGTCGATTTTTAATTAGATTGTTGCATTTTCGTGCAAAAACGGTTGCTAACAGCTGAGAAGATTTTTTTAGAATCGGACTCTGAGGTCCGATACCGGCCCTGAGTAATAAAACATGACTACCCGACATCACCCTTCCGCGTTCGATAATATTTCAACCACTACCTTTATGATAGGTTAAATTAAAAAACCTTTAAAATAGGTTCACTTCATCAGGGCAAAAAGAAAACAAATATATGAGTATCTATGTTAGAGGATGACAATAAATGAATATTTTACAGAACTGTTAATAAATAAATAATAATAATAATTGGTTTCTTTTAGCCCTGATGAAGATCCACAAGTTGGATCGAAACGTTGGCTTTTGAAAATAATTTTTTTTTCAAACTGAAAATCCTGATCATCATTTAACATTTATGGTTATCTTTAATTTTATGTGCTTGATTTTATATTACAATGTAGTTCTATTTAATTTATTTGACATTCTTTTATTATTGCATAAATATGAGAAAGAAAAGAATATATTTTTTTTTTTTTAATACTTCTTACTAAATCTGTAATTATAAATAAAACTTACTGATATTTGCTTGATTTATTTTACATAAATTCATTTCTTTAAAAAGAAAAAAAAATTTCATAGCTTGAGTGGTTGTAAAGCAGTAAATGACTCCAAAAAATCGTTTTAACATTGCAAAAATTATCAATTTGTATGGATGGTAATTCAAAATTCCGGCAGTTGAATGTTATTTTCGATAAAGTATGGCCTAAATCCTGTATCGGACCCCGGGGGCCTATCCGGCGCCTATTATGTATAGTTCCAATCCTTACCAAGAGATAATGCCCATGAGACGCTCATTTAATTCACTTTTCAGTCAAAAAATAACGCTTTCGTTAGAGCATTCCCATCGGACCCCCACCGGGTCCGATACCGTTCAATCCAGGGTACCCTATAATATGTATGTTTCAAAACGCGTTGGCGATTCTTTTCCATGAACAGCACGTCTTTAATTATAAACAATGGTGTCATTAAAGGCGTACTGCGCATGTATCGGCTCCACGTGTTTTATGAGTTGTTGCAAGATTTCATATTTTATATTTAGCTATTTCTTGTTTTTGGGCATAACGAGAGACAGTTTATATTGCTAAATTAATTTCACTACTCATAAAAAATAATAGTACGTAGTATTTACAACAGAAAACAATGCCTGTACAAAAAAATCTGGTGCGTGCGCGCAACACACAACTTTCACTTACCAACTTACTTAGATTAGAAATTAATGTGTTTTGTTAATTGCCACTTCTCAAAGTTATACATTTTTCCACATTCATTTCTTATTTTTGTTTTCATTTGCTCAAAAAAAAAAAAAAAAAAACTAATTTCTTTTATTGGATAACGCGTCCTTTGCCAAATTTTACGTTGCGTTATCCAACAGACAAACACAGATTCAATAAGCTAACTAGACTATTGCACGAAGAAATAAAACGTACGAAGACTGAAAGATTTGATAAATTCCTGAACAGTTTAGCGACCGCCGACAAACCCATCTGGAACATGACAAAACGCATACTAGGACACCACACCGTTTCGGTTCCTATTCGGCAGTCTGATGGCTCTTGGGCGAAATCAGACAGCCAAAAAGCTGAAATTTTTGCATGCCATCTAGAAGAAACATTCCAACCTCACACAGACATTAACGACCAATTCACCGAAGAACTTGTAACATACCAACTTAACACACCATTACCGATGACATTACCGCCTACTGCAATCCATCCTCAGGAAGTTCAAAATTTTATTCAAAATTTACCAAATAAAAAAGCCCCTGGTTATGACCTTATTACAAATTTTTTGCTGAAAAATTTACCTTGGAAAGCAATCCTTTTTCTGACTAATATCTACAACTCTATTTTTAAAATAACATACTTCCCGGTAGCGTGGAAATATTCTGAAGTTGTTATGATATTAAAACCTAATAAACCTTCCGATTGCCTAAATTCCTATCGTCCTATTAGTCTTCTTCCTTCTTTTTCCAAATTGTTTGAAAAAATTCTTTTATATAGTCTTAATTCTCTTGAAATTTTGAAAGCTATTCCAAATCATCAATTCGGTTTTAGGAAAAATCATTCTACTATACAACAATGTCACCGATTGGTGGATTACATTTCAAATGCATTAGAATCAAAAAATTACTGTCCTGGTGTTTTTCTTGATATCAGTCAGGCTTTTGATAAGGTTTGGCATAAAGGATTGCTTTCCAAGCTCAAAATTTTGCTTCCTCCGACTTACTATTTTATACTACTCTCTTACCTGACAGACAGACACTTTACTGTTAAAATAGACAACGAAATATCTAGTATAAAAGATGTTAAAGCTGGAGTTCCACAAGGTAGTGTACTTGGACCACTGCTCTTCAATATTTTCACAGCTGACTTAACCGAAAAGGAACACACCCTACTGGCTACATTCGCTGACGATACCGCACTACTAACATCACACAGAAACCCCGATATAGCATCTTCCATCCTTCAAAACCACTTAGACGATATATTTAGTTGGGCTACCAGGTGGAAGGTAAAAATGAATGGGATGAAAAGTGAATTTATTACCTTCACCCTCAACCATGGCTCATGCCCACAAGTATATTTCAATGATACACCGATCCCTGAATCCCAAGCTGTAAGATATTTGGGGCTCCACCTGGACAAGAGACTGACATGGCGAACCCACATCGGACTGAAAAGGAAACAACTTAACAAACTATTTGGAATGTTATCTAGGTTACTCGACAGACGTTCGAAATTATCAATAACAAACAAACTTACTATTTACAAAGTACTAATACGACCAGTATTGACATACGGGATAGAACTATGGGGTTCTGCAAAACCCTCAAACATCTAAAGAATTCAGTCATTCCAGTCCAAGGTATTGAGGAAAATAGCAGACGCACCATACTATATGACAAATGATTTACTACACAAGGACCTGAATATCCCAACAGTTATCGATACAGCCACACAATAGTACAAAAACTTCCACCAAAGACTAATAGTTAACATGAACCCTTTAGCACAGACACTAACATCAAACATAAACCCTTACATTCCACCCCGACGACTTTTGAGGCGGTGGCCGAGAGATATGCTAACTTAGTATATAGTATGTTAGCAATTCATCCAATAGGAATTCAACAAATTTGCTTATTGCTAATTTGCAGATTGCAAATCACACAAAATGACATAATAATAATATTTGTACATAATAAATTTATATTATTATTAAATAAAAGTTTTTTATTGTGATAATTCGGCAATCCAAGCTTAATACTCCAAGTCGTCTGATTTTATAATTCTCTATGTACTTGTAACAAATAATTTTCATTAAATGAACAGAACATCTTTAATTATTACGCATTGGTTTGTCATTAAAGGCATACGGTGCATGCGTGAGCTCCAGGTGTTTTACGAGTATGAGTTGACGGAATATTTTTCTTTTTTTCTCCTGTATTTGTTTACTTGATTTTTTTCATATATCATATTTAGCCATTTCCTATTTTTGGGCGTGATGAGAGACAGTTAATTTCTCAATATAAACAAAAACAAAGGTACTTTATAGGAAAATAAAAAAGTCCCCTTCCCCATTTAAGTCCGTTCAGAACGGTTTTATGATGATGAAAATTCCCTGATAATAAAGAATACTTGATTCTCATTAAACATGACGAGTTTGGTCAAAATCGTTAGAGCCATTTTTGAGAAAATCGAAAAAAAAGAAAGAAAAAAAAATTAGACTTAATTTATTAAATAAAGTGCCCCCTCCGTTTCACCAATTTTGATGAAACTTTTGCAGTCACATTGCTTGTTATGTAAATACAGAATATCGGGTTCTTATAGTTTTTGATCCAATCTCCACAGATCATTTTGTGGGACTTGCTTATTTGGACTCAGGGTATCCCAAAACGTGTAATTCCGTTAGAAACCATAAGTTGATCGCAATGTTAATCTTACCCTTACTATATATATTTCATATTTAAAAATAAAACATAAGAAATCGGGGTGTCATAAAATTATATTTTCATTAAATATTATTTTATTTTTTATAGTGTCGTTTACCTTAATTCCCCTGTACCAACTTATTAGAAACATTGTTTGGAAGATTAACGTATCCTGGAGTTTTATTGTCCTAATTAATAAAATTAGCGTATTACAAGAAAAAGTTAGGAAGATAATAATGCGTAATAATCTGAAACCCACCCTCTTAAAAAAAATTGATTTTTTAAGTGGTACCTAATAAAGTTCTTTAATTACAAAAAAAATAAAAATATCATGGAAATAGGAATTTTATGAGCGTATCGTCGTGATACATTTATAAGCTCTTTTAATAATACAAATTATAAATAACAAACAAAATAATATTATTTTTAAAGATATTTTATTTACTTATTTTAATATTATATAACAATTGTATCACCGCATATTACCACATGCGAATTATTCATTACCCATCTAGTTTTTTGTTTCATTTTTTCTCGTATTAAATATTGGTGGGATAAAGGACATGACATAGATTTTTGAGATTTGCACAGTTATGTTGCTAATGTACTTCTTATGTAACATGTTTTTAGTAAGAACATAAAAAAATGTTAAGATAACATCTTCTTAACTGATAAGTTTAAGGAGCATGTTGTAATGGGATTCAGTAATTAGGCATCTGACCTGTATCTCTTTAATCATCCTCAATTTCTACCAAGTTTTTAATTCATAAAGTACTTCCCAGTTTATTTTCTACAAATAATTTATGAACTAATTACCCTTTAATTAATTAGCCTGTTTTAAAGTGAATAATTAGGGATGAAAACAATAAAACAGATAATTAGGTATCGACAAATCTATCGTAGAATAAAATGAACCAAAACTTTTGTGGATTAGCCTAATTATAAAATTAATGATGGAATTATATACAAATATTTATTTATAAATGTCAGCATTTTATTAAATATTAACTAGGAGTTAATTTAACTCCTTTATATAATTTTTAATATCAAGCTTAAAAATAAGCATTAAATATTTTTTTTTTGCAAAATATAAAAAAATACTCCTATATAAAATTAGAAATATTTAAATTAACTACATTAATTTAAATCCTTACATCTTATTGTATTAAACCTACTAATTTATTTTTTATTTCATATATAAGTATACCTACATAAATATTCTTAGATTTATTATTATTTCTTAGTAAATGATTTATCCATTTATTGTTTTTTGATGCCAAACTTCTATACTTTATTTTTTAATATAACAGCAGGCTGATTTATTAATCATTTCTCTACAAAATATAAAAAAATACTCCTATTTAAAATTAAAAAAACATTTACATTAACTAATATC
Source organism: Aelia acuminata (assembly GCA_911387785.2). Taxonomy (NCBI): domain Eukaryota; kingdom Metazoa; phylum Arthropoda; class Insecta; order Hemiptera; family Pentatomidae; genus Aelia; species Aelia acuminata. Next base: position 15,985,889 of record OU426982.1, read on the forward strand.
CTTATCTATTAGTGTATATAATTTAATAATTTGTTTTTATTACAAATATATACCTACATAAATATTTCAGAATTGATTTTTTATTTACTTGGTATCCAACAATTTATCCATTTATTGTTTTTTAGCGCCAAAAAAATCTCCTCCAACAGTTGTCTGTCACTTAATATTTTATTTGATTTTTATTATATAAAAAAAAAAAAATTATTGTTCACGCAAAAAAGCAATGTAAGCCCGAAGCATTGTATGTTATTTTTAAATATATATATATTCGTCTATTTTGCCAACAAATTAATTTTTGTTTCAATTTACGGGAGTATTTTATTTGATATTATCCAATTATTTTTTTGATAGGTTTTTTTAATCACCTATTGGAATCAGTATAACACGTACGTATAAAAAATCATTATTAAGTAATCAGCGAATTTTAAAAATTGTAGAAAACATTAATTTTAAAATATTAATACACCTCATTTTTTGAATAATAATTAATTTATATCATGATTAATATTAATAATAATCATTTTTGTTATATCTCTACAAAATATAATAGCCAACTATTTATATAAATAAATAATAAATATAAAAGTTAATTTATAATATGTCTCTATACCTGAAAAGCCTGATAAAAAAAATTACTCCACCCACTTCCAAACTGAACTAGACACGCACGAACGAAGTAAAACCGCGAGCACAGAGAAATGCAGGACGGGAGGAGTTCGGCGTCAGACTGGCTACCAGATCACTCCCCCTCCCTTCTTCTACACACCCACGATCTCTCTCTCTTTCTCTCCCTCCCTCTCTCTCTCTCTCTCTCTCTCTCTCTCTCTCTCTCTCTCTCTCTCTCTCTCTCTCTCTCTCTCTCTCTCTCTCTCCTCTCTCTCTCTCTCTCTCTCTCTCGCACACACACACACACACACACACACACACACACACATACACATTCACACACACATTCACACGCACACAAACTCTCTCTCACGCACGTAGACTCACCTACGCACACGGGATCATCTCTACACTCTTCTCCTTCTCAGTTCTGATGGAAAAATAATTTGCAATCATTTCACCAAGAAATAGAAGCAAATGTTCTGAAAAACAGCGCTACTTGAAAGAAGGAAAATATTAAATCAATTAATTGCATATATAAGAATCAATTTGAGTCTTCTGCCAGTTTCATACATTACTACACTATTTATACGATCGACATAAAACTACACTTCTGTGAAGGTTTCTGGTTTAGTACATTAATGTTATTAAAAATGGATTTTGGGGAGGGGAGTGGTCAATTATTATTTTTTTACCGAGGAACAAGAAAAAAAAAAAAAAAAAGCTAGTACCAGAGCCAACTTAAACAATCCCAGCGATCCGTTAAATTGGTTAGCTTATACGCAATGCAAATCCCTCCGATTCAATTGAAAATGGATTCAATAAATTTGAGTCCGATTAAATATTATTTAAATATGAGTAAAATGTAATAAGATAATCACAAAAACTACAAGTAAGTTAACAAATATTACGAATCAATGGACTGGTTTTAATTTGTTAAAAACTTCATATATACATAATTCAATCAATAAATACTATCATAGATAAATGATCAATTTGAAATTAATAGCCAGATTGTCTGTCCAGGGATTTTTAAAGTAATTTTTTGAATGAAATTTTTACTTAATATGGTCGTGAAAGGTAAAATGCAGTTATGTACAGTAATATAAAGTTTTTACATCACGAAATCGGATGGAAAATTTACTTGGCATTGCAGGGTGTAGACTATAACTGCAGCATTGGGGGGGGGGGGGGGGGGGGGGGGGAGGGTCGATCACCCCAGTAGTCGGGGCGTAAGATGTACTCGAAATATAATTTTTTTAATTGAGATATTAGATTTTTCAACTATAATCTAATAACTTATTATATGTTGACTGCATGGAATGGGCTGATAGGATCCAGAATCACAGAAACCATCAAAAACGATGCATAAATCGACAAAGATGCAGCCAAATAGAATTTTCATTTAGATAGGAGGAAGTTTCATATTATAAATTAACTATTGTATTTATTATTTATTTAAATAAATAGTTGGCTATTATATTTTATAGAGATATAACAAAAATGATTATTATTAATATTAATCATGATATAAATTAATTATTATTCAAAAAATGAGGTGTATTAATATTTTAAAATTAATGTTTTTTACTAATTTTAAAATTCGCTGATTACTTAATAATGATTTTTTATACGTATGTGTTATACTGATTCCAAAAAGTGATTAAAAAAACCTATCAAAAATATAATTGGATAATATCAAATAAAATACTCCCGTAAATTAAAAAAAAGTAATTTGTTGGCAAAATAGACGAATATATATATATTTAAAAATAACATACAATGCTTCGGGCTTATGTTGCTTTTTTGCGTGAACAATAATTTTTTTTTTATATAAGTAATAAAAATTAAATAAAATATTAAGTGACAGACAACTGTTGGAGGAGATTTATTTTGGCGCTAAAAAACAATAAATGGATAAATTGTTTGATACCAAGTAAAGGATAAATCACTTCTGAAATATTTATGTAGGTATATATTTGTAATAAAAACAAATTATTAGATTATATACACTAATAGATAAGGAGATTAGTTAATGTAAATGTTTTTTTAATTTTAAATAGGAGTATTTTTACTTTCACTTACCTATATATGAAATATATAGTAAGTGAAAGTATTGCGATCGTGAAAAATTTCGACTTCCGGTTTTCAACGGAAATACACATTTTGGGAACCCCTGAGTCGAAATAACCAAGTCCCGCGAAATGGTCTGTGTGTGTGTGTGTGTGTGTCTGTGTGTGTGTGTGTGTGTGTGTGTGTGTGTGTGTGTGTGTGTGTGTGTGTGTGAACAGACTAGCTCAAAAACTATAAACCGTCGGAAAATGAAATTGGGTATTTAGTGTAGGTATATGTCCGCGATGTGACTGCAAAAATTTCATCAAAATTGCTCAAAGGGAGGGGGTACTTTATTTATTAACTTTTTACGTTTTTTTCGATTTTCTCAAAAACGGCTCTAACGATTTTGATTAAACTGAGTATTTGATCTATTTATACGCCCGAGATATGACTAAAAATTTCATCAAAATTGATCAGCTGAAGGGGGGACTTAATAAATTTTGTATCATTTTCACGTGTTTTTTTATTTACTCAAAAACGGCTTTTACGATTTTGATCAAACTGGGTATATGATGTATGTATATGCCAGAGATACGACTGTAAAAATTTCATCTAATTGATCAACCGGAGGGGGGTCTTTACTTCATAAATTTTGTACCAATTTCACGTGTACATATTTTTTATTTACTCAAAAACGGCTTTAACGATTTTGAAGAAACTGGGTATTTGATGTATGTATATACCAAATATGTAAAAGCCAACATTTCATCTAAATTGGTCCAACTGAGGGGGCACTTTATTTCATGACTTTTTTTTTCAAGTTTTACCTTTTTATCGATTATCTCAAAAACGGCTTTAACGATTTTTATCAAATTCGTCATGTTTAATGAAAATTAGGTTTTCTTTAATATCAGGTAAGCTTTATCATTATTAAAATGTCCCGAGGGGGCTTTTTTTTGGGGGTGGAGGCCTTTTTTGTTTGTTTCTTTCTTTCTGATAAAGTACCTTTGTTTTTGTTTACATGGAGAAATTAACTGTCTCTCGTTACGCCTTAAAATAAGAAATGGCTAAATATGAGATATGATTAAAATAAAGAAAACATAAAGAGGAGAAAAAAAGAAAAATATTCAGTCAACTCATAAAACTCGTTGAGCCCACGCATGCGGAGTACGCCTTTAATGACAGACCATTGTTCATAATTAAAGCCGTTCTGTTCATTTGAGAAGTGGCAATTAACAAAACGCATTAATTTATAATCTAAGTAAGTTAGTAAGTGAAAGTTGTGTGTTGCGAGCACGCACCAGATTTTTTTATATTTTGTAGAGAAATGTTTAATAAATCAGCCTGCTGTTATATTAAAAAATAAAGTAAAGAAGTTTGGCATCAAAAAACAATAAATGGATAAATCATTTACTACAATTTAAATAAAAAATCTATGCTATTCTATTCTAATTTTCAGCCCACCATAAAGTATATTGGGTTCCGTACTTGGGCGGACTCTGCAGATCTCGAATTTAAATATTAATACCAAGTTAAAACCGAAGTTTCACGATGGTACTAATTTTGTTCTATATTTCCTTTAATTTTAAAGTTTTTCTGTTATTAAAACTACACCACACAACTACCGGAGCGAAGCCGGGCACCCTAGCTATTATTAATTAAAATCCAAATACAGACGACTTCAATTATTAAAGGCTTCAATCGTCGAACGGTGTAAAATTATATAATGTGAATATGTTAAGACTTTAGGAGATCGGACCGGGAGCGGAGCGATAGTGTGAATGGGGTCGACCGAGAGCGGACCGGGAGCGAAACCGATAGTGTGAATTTTAGGGATTCGCTCTCAACCGGGTTTCGGAAGTTTACATGCTCATTTTATTCGACGCGCTACAATCACATTTAGTTATATTTACCGGATACAGGTCACTCAGTCCGTCGTTGGGTAAACGTCTAAATTCTCTTCTTTTCCCCCTTCGATCTAAATATTCTACGCAACACCTTATTATCCCTCAATGTATACGTAAGTTTCTTTTTCGCATTTTTCATTTTTAAATAATTTTCTACGTTTACTACGTTGGCCCCTTCGATTGCAAAGATATGTCCCTGAGAAGCGTCGAAAACGTGGAAGACCACGCAAACAGTGGATAGAAGATGTGAGAGAGGACATGGCTGCCAGAGGAGGACAGCAGAGACAGGGACGTCTGGAGAAATTCAGTGATGAGGACCGGAATATGACCATTGTTGCAAAATCCGAAATAAAAAAAAAAATAAAAAAATAATTTCCGAAATACTGCTCAAATAATGTATTTCCATACCGATTATAAATTCTTTGTTATGGATTCATGTAGTATTTTCTTCCACGGTTGAACTTTGGTAAATACATGCGAAACCTATGGCTAGTCGTAAAGAAAGAAAATCCAATTTTGTTACAGAAGAGAAAGGATGAGACCCAAGTGAATTCCCTTTGTGGGGATTTCCGAGTATTTCTATTTTATCAAAGGGAAAAGAGCATTTTATTGCTTGATATTAGAACTACTCGGAATATCTATGGACTATTAATGTAAATACCTTGAAAGGGGTAGCCAAATCAAATGTGCAGGTATTCACTCAGAGAGAGTAAATACATTTTATTTGCTTCGATTGGAGTGATCAACTGCAGTTTCTGACAGTAAATAGATCGATTTAATGAATATTTAAATAATAATTACCTTTGTATACTTCATCCAGCGTTAATTCTTAATTTTTTTTATTGATGAGACCCAGCCTTATTAAGGACTAAACGCCCTCTTTCATATGACCAAAACACTGGCTCAACTTAGACTCTTCGGGAATTATACTATTTATTTAACCTTTAATAACATATATTATTACTTTAAGCCCAAGGAAAACTGCACTATCTGCAACTTAAGTGAACTTGAAGTTGTTTTTCATAATGTGGTCCGTTGTCCGATTTATCCTGCTTATCGCCATCACTAACCTGCCCTACTCACTCGATATGAACGGTTCGAATTGCACAAATTCGAAAAAGTTAACTGCCTTTTATACTAGGCAAAATCTCTTTTATACTAGGCAATGTTGTAGGGTGAAATCATTTTTAGTTAATGAATAATTAGTAAGATGGTAGGTTGTAGGAACCCTTATTGACAACTTCAACCATTTATTTTTAAATGTTATATGTTACTAGCTGTACACCCCGGTTTCACTCGAGGAATTTCATTTTTCTAATAAAGGCGAACAATGCTATAAACAAAAAATACAACAAACATAGCACTAATATATTATTATTCTAAAGCTTTCGGATATACTATATTTTTAGTTTTACCCTCTGTGGCATATATAATTAGGTCTGTAGGTGAACCTACTCTAGAGCATGCAACGTATGAGAAAACATGAGGATTCCAAATTGTTTCCAGCCACCCTCAGTGATTGTCCTTGAGCTTTGTTTGTAGTAATCGCAAATGCGACCCGAACATGTGACTTTTTTCGACTCCGTAAAAGACGAATAATCGAAGAAGAAAATAATCGAAAAAACGAAGAAGAAAGAAAAATAGTAAAGCGAGATCTTAAAGATTTTTATAACAATGAAGAATATACCCAAAGATTGGGTGCAGTTATGCAATTTTAATATGGACAGGTGTTCGCACCTGGTATGAAAGAACCACTGAGCGAAATTTGGTATGGATTTCTATAAAGAACACACAAACAAACAGAATTTCATTTTTATTTATATAGATAGTCTATTAATTATTATTAGCTATATTTATTTATGTTTTAATCAAATTCATATATTCACAAATTATATTTAGATTTTGGACAGATAATTAATTAAATTAGAATCATTTTTAGTTTATCGATATGTATGCATATATTTGTATAGTTACCTATTATTTATATTAACATTATATTTAATGCTTATTTTGTAAACTATTTATTATATTAATGTAAATTTATTGTATTAATGTACGTTCAGGTACTCGTTAAAGATCCCAATCCTAATTATTCTGGATAGGCAAAATTTAGGACTCCCACTGTAGCACCGTCCGATTAGCCTTAGTAGCATAAAGTGACGTTAAATAAAAACAAACAAACAATGTACATTTTGAATAGCTATGTGGAGTATATACAGGAGTTTGTGTTATCACATCTTGTTATGTTCTTTATTATCACTTAAATATTATTGTTATTAGTTGTGATAGGTTTTTACCAAATTAGCCAACTGTATTGGGTATTCCCCGAAAACAAATAAAGTATATTCATTCATTATCAGTTTTTCTCGTGAGAATTACACAAGGAAATACCTTAACGTAAAAACGCTTCAGTTAACACGAATTATATTTTCAAACATTTCCTTTCACTTAACTAAAATCTAAAACGTCCTTTTTTACTTTCACTTACCTATATATGAAATATACAGTAAGTGGAAGTATTTCGATCGTGAAAAATTTCGACTTCCGGTTTTCAACGGAAATACACGTTTTGGGGTCCCCTGAGTCCAATTAACCAAGTCCCGCGAAATGGTCTGTGTGTGTGTCAGTGTGTGTGTGTGTGTGTGTGTGTGTGTGTGTGTGTGTGTGTGTGTGTGTGTGTGTGTGTGTGTGTGTGTGTGTGTGTGTGTGTGTGTGTGTGTGTCTGTGTGTGTGTGTGTGTGTGAACAGACTAGCTCAAAAACTATAAACCGTGCGAACCTGAAATTGTGTATTTAGTGTATGTATATGCCCGCGATGTGACAGATAAAATTTCATCAAAATTGCTCAAAGGGAGGGGGTACTTTATTTAATAACTTTTTAAGTTTTTTTCGATTTTCTCAAAAACGGCTCTAACGATTTTGATTAAACTGAGTATTTTATCTATTGATATGCCCGAGATATGACTGTAAAAATTTTATCAAAATTGATCAACCGGAGGGGGGACTTTACTTAATAAATTTTGTATCATTTTCACTTCTTTTTTTTATTTACTCAATAACGGTTTTAACGATTTTGATCAAACTTGGTATTTGATGTATTTATATGCTCGAGATATGACTGTAAAAATTTCATCAAAATTGATCAACAGGAGGGGGGACTTTACTTAATAAATTTTGTCCAATTTTTATTACCTTTTTGATCGATTATCTCAAAAACGGCTTTAACGATTTTTATCAAATTCGTTATGTTTAATGAAAATTAGTTGTTCTTTAATATCAGGTAAGCTTTATCATTATTAAAATGTTCTGAGGGAGCTTTTTTGGGGAAGGGGCTTTTTTTGTTTTTCTATAAAGTACCTTTGTTTTAGTTTATTTTGGGAAATTATCTGTCTCTCATCACGGTTAAAAAATAAGAAACGGCTAAATATGATATATGAAGAAAATCAAGTAAACATATACAGGAGAAAAAAAGAAAAATATTCCGTCAACTCATAAAACACCTTGAGTTCACGCATGCGCCGTACGCCTTTAATGACAAACCAATGCGTTATAATTAAACTGTTCTGTTCATTTGAGAAGTGGCAATTAACAAAACACATTAATTTCTAATCTAAGTAAGTTGGTAAGTGTGTGTTGCGCGCACGCACCAGATTTTTAATATTTTATTATGAAGAAACATACCTTCTCCGTATAGCAATGGAAAAACAATCAGGGTAGGCTTAACCATTTATGTAAAAGTTGTAATGGACTAAAATTTGACCCTAAAATGAGAATCACCCTTATATGTTTATTAAAAACCAAGTGGAATCCTAGACATCTCTTAACCTATGTTTCGGAACTGCTGCCTTTTTTAGTGTTTTCTTTTACATTATATATTGTCACATATTATCCTATCTTTTTTGTAGTCTGTTTTTCTATTTTCCATTATTTAAAATAATTGGTAATTTTTAATTATAATAAAACTTAATCACGAGTATTAAATAAAAACCATACCAAATGCTCCTATATTTGTCATATAGTATGTTTTGCCCTTAACACTGGTGAGAATATAAGTTTTATTGTAATTAAAAATGACCGATTATGTTTAATAATGGAAAATATAAAAATTGACTACAAAAAGGAAATAAATAGAGATAGGTGACAATAGTTAATGTAAAAGAAAACCCTGAATATAATTCCGAAACGCAGGTTACGGCTTAAGGAGGATTTGATTTTTCACCACTTAATTATTCGATTAATTGTGTTGATCTTTCAAAAAGCATACACATGTAAGATTCAAAATACTTAAATTTGAGTTAGGCGCCAGAAAAAAACCGACTATCCGATTTAAATGCCCATCTATTCAAATTTAATCAATATTATCCAACATATTGCAAGTAACTTTAGTACCTATTAGCAGTTGCATCAATGAAATATACCACAAGGTATTATTATATTGTTCCTTGATGACTCAGTGGCGGATTCAATGTGGTTTCTGAAAGCGATTTTTACTTTCACTTACCTATATATGAAATATATAGTAAGTGGAAGTATTGCGATCGTGAAAAAATTCGACTTCCGGTTTTCAACGGAAATACACGTTTTGGGGTCCCCTGAGTCGAAATGACCAAGTCCCGCGAAATGGTCTGTGTGTGTGTGTGTGTGTGTGTGTGTCTGTGTGTGTGTGTGTGAACAGACTAGCTCAAAAACTATAAACCGTGCGATCCTGAAATTGGGTATTTAGTGTAGGTATATGCCCGCGATGTGACAGCATAAATTTCATCAAAATTACTTAAAGGGAGGGGGTACTTTACTTAATAACTTTTTAGGTTTTTTTCGATTTTCTCAAAAACGGCTCTAACGATTTTGATTAAACTGAGTATTTCATCTATTTATATGCCCGAGATATGACTGTAAAAATTTCATCAAAATTGATCAACCGGAGGGGGGACTTTACTTAATAAATTTTGTAACATTTTCACGTGTTTTTTTTATTTACTCTAAATCGGCTTTAACGATTTTGATCAAACTGGGTATTTGATGTATTTATATGCCCGAGATATGACTGTAAAAATTTCATCAAAATTGATTAACCGGAGGGGGGACTTTACTTAATAAATTTTGTAACATTTTCACGTGTTTTTTTTATTTACTCTAAATCGGCTTTAACGATTTTGATCAAACTGGGTATTTGATGTATTTATATGCCCGAGATATGACTGTAAAAATTTCATCAAAATTGATTAACCGGAGGGGGGGCTTTACTTTATAAATTTTGTAACATTTTCACGTGTTTTTTTGATTGTCTCAAAAACGGCTCTAACGGTTTTGATTAAACTTAGTATTTGATCTATTTATATTCCCGAGATATGTCTGTAAAAATTTCATCAAAATTGATCAACCGCAGGGGGCACTTTACTTAATAAATTTTGTATCATTTTTACGTGCTTATTTTATTTTCTCAAAAACGGCTTTCACGATTGTGACCAAACTGGGTATTTGATGTATGTATATGCCAAATATGTGATAGCCAACATTTCATCAAAATTGATCAACCGAAGGGGGGACTTTACTTAATAAATTTTGTATGATTTTCACAGGGTTTTTTATTTACTCAAAGACGGCTTTAACGATTAATAAAAATAAGATATGAATGTAGAAAAATGTGTGACTTTGGGAAATGATATTTAACAAAACACGTCAATTTCTTATCTAAGTAAGTTGGTAAGTGAAAGTTGTGTGTTGCGCGCACGCACCAGATTTTTTTTTTTTTTTCCCATCAAATGAATTCTTTTTAATTTTTTCTAAGGATAAGATTGAATATACATGAATTTATATTTACAGATATAATGAATTTTTTTTTTTTAAATCTTATAATAGTGACCAACGCATAAATTATTACTATAAAAGTTATAAATTATCCCATTCATAAAATTAAATTTTGTTTCCATAAGTAGTACTGTAAGAGCATATGGTTTTTTCAGGTGGTTTAAGAAATTTTCATAATCTGTTTCAGTTAGAGCTATGTGTTATATTCTGAATTTAATTATTATGTATTATGGCAAAAGATTAATTCGGTACATTTTCGCTATCTATTGTGATTATATTAAGCCTTATTCCAATTATTCTTTTATTAGTTCCTTTTCTATTTTACAATAAAAACTTCAACCCTTCTAAATTCTTTATCAAACTATTTTAAATTTGGTCTCAAGTACCAATTTAAATCCTGTTAGTTTTTAGAATAGCTGAAACGTTTTTATCTTTACCAGTGAATTTTGATTTGACTGCATTAAAAAGAATAGGATATAATTAATTCAATGATCTATAGCTACTATATACTACCATAGCAACGCGTGGCCGGGTCTACCCGTTATTATATAAATATTTGGTGATTAAAAGAAGTACAAACTTTGGTTCAGATATAAATTTACTATAAATATTTAAATTAAAAATCCAAAGAAAATTGAAATTAAAAAAAAAAAATTAAATGATTTATTTACAAATATAGTCTTAAATACAATTATTCTCATAATCATAAACTTAAAAAAGAATTATTTACAAAAGTAAATTAAAATACACTTTAATAACATTTCTTTTTCACATTTTTCTTTCTGGAAATGAAATGAATGGAAATACTGCGATATTTCACAAACAACTTCTAAAACGTTGTAATAAACAGAATATCTCTATTTGTTTCGTTTCAGATAATTGGGAATACAGAAAGCAATTTCCAATTTCAATTTAGGTCACATAATCTTTTTTTCGTTTTTTTTTTTTTTTTTTTTTTTTTTTTTATAGTAACAAAAACGAAAAACCACTTATATATTGACAACAAATACAACGAAATAAAAACAAAGCATAAACTAACAAAGTTAGTGATGGGAAGAAAAACGCCAAACTGTTTGAAAAAACTGTTTTTTATAAAAAAAAACGGAAAAAACTGTTTTCCTGAACCATCTCAAACAGTTGGAATTTAGAACTTCCTTCTCTTCCCGTTCTCATTTACAACTACTCAAACGTTTGGAACTCGTTACAGAACGACTGAAATTGAAAACAACAGTTGTTTTCTTCACCACTAGCGCTCCGTTGTTTGATTTTTCGTTAGGTTTTCTGTGGATTCTATTTTCGAATTTCTATTTGTTTCATTTAAAATTTAAAGTGACACTTTTACTTTCATTTTTTATAATGTGCTAATTAAAACATATTTCCAAACAGCTGTGCATGGATGAGAATACATTACAATAACAGGAAGTTATTATAATTGTTCATTACCGTGAAAAAAAGTAAAAAATTCTAAATATTAAAGAAGTTTATTTTTCGTAATATTTCAAGAATTCATAATATTTTAACATTTTTCTCGATAAAGACCTGTAAAAATTATTTTTAGTTTGTGATTTTTTTTTTTTAATTTTGTTGCTTCAATAATTAGTGTCATTTTCTCATTTTATTCTCAAATTATTATTTTTTTTTTTTTAATTTTGAATTAATACTATTATAACACGTTTCTAATAAAACAACACAACACAAAACAAACACCTGATAGAAACATTAGTCTGGAGGTTTTCTATTTTCCCCAACCTGTTTTCTTCAAACCGTTTTTTCCAACAGTTGTTTTTTTCAACGAACAGATCGTTGGCGTTTTGTAAAAACAACCGAAACATCCATCTCTAAACAAAGTTAGGTACTCCAACTGTTACAGAGCCTTCCTATTTGCTACCAAATTGACGTCACAGTCCGCGCATGCGATTCCCGGGTAAATTTCTTATGTTGTTGAGCTATAATGGTGACTGAAAAATAAAGAGAAATTATAAGAAAATCCGAATATTGTTAACTTTATTGAAGCGAGTAAGCTGAGATGGGCAGGACATGTGGTGAGAATGGAGGATGGGTGGGTACACAAAAAAGTTTTGAAGTCGTGGGAAGAGGGAAGTAAGGGGGAGACCAAGAACTCAGTGGAAGCATGGAGTAGAGAGAGACAGATGCAAAGAAGCTAGGAGTCAGCAAATAGAAGAAAGAATGTCTGAAGGAAGTAAAATTGGTACATGTCTAAATTAATGTAATATATTACAATCTATTATATGCTACTGTCATAAATTAATTTTTCTATAGAAAAAAATCGATTCATCGCTTTATTTAGCTCAACTACTGATCAATATTAAATTAGCTCTTTTATCAATTTTTCGTAAATTTTAGGGGAGAGCGGGGTTGGTTGGCGTAGGGGGTAGGTTGGCCATCGGCTTATAGTTTCTGTCACACCTGTTGTGAAAGCCCCACCATTGTACCATGTCACCCGCTCGACCTCGGGAGTCATGTCCTGAGTTTTCAATCCGGTGCTAACACTCTAGAGAAGAGTGTGCTTCATTGTTTGATTTTACAACATGTAAGTAAATTTTTATATTTTCAGTAAATTTGGTTTAAAGGCATGGTAAAACATTTGACTCCGATTCTGTTCACATAGCCCCAAACTCCTTTGAAAAACCTAACCTTTCGATTAACCAATTTCTTGTTTGATTGTTCTCCCCTGTTCTGGCAGCCATCTTTCATATGATCCCTCCTGTGGGGTTAGTTGGCTCTCTTCAACTGGGTTTTGTTGGCGCAATAGCAATTCACAAAACAAGGTAAAAATAAAGAAAGGTGAAACTACCAATTGTCTTTAGTTCCAGCAAGGAGGATGAGAGCAATTTTTCTTATTCAGAAAGTGACGACAGTCTAAATTTCTATCTTCCCTTAAAAACTGTTAAAACCGATTCAAAATTATTATACCATTATAATGCAGCTTTTAATAACAATAATAAGTGTCAGGCAGTACTTGAATGAGATGGAGAACAACGCCATCTTCTAGGCCAACCTGCCCCACCTTGGGGGTTAATTGGCATACTCTGGATTGACGAATTCTTCAATTTTCTATGATCTTAGTATTAAATATTATGTGGTGAAAAAAATACTTGAGGTACTCTAATACTTGGAGTTTACAGTGGTATCAGCCCTATAGGGATTATATGAACAGGAACGACTCAACAATCAAAAAAGTGAAAACTGTTGCCAACCAACCCCGCTCTCCCCTACTTTTTATTGTATATAGATAATTATAGGTGAGGGTCATGATGGTCCAGTGAATAATCTAAGTTAAGCTACTCTGAACGTTGGTGACTACTTAGATGGATGGCCGCCTGTCCATCAACGTCAAGCAGTCTCAGTAACACTCTCCCCGGGAGCCTACTCGAGAAAACTCACACCGTCCGGACCTAGAAATAATAACCGTGCCCCGAGTATCATATTGAGAATCTTGGTGTGGTCATCCACAATGTTCCCCCGGAGGTTTGGTCCATATCGAGGAAACAATTGTAGGTGCTCGGAGCCTGCTAATTCTGAGCAGGCGTAAACCAGTTTGTCGCTGTCTTCACCCTGAGATTCTGCCAAAGTGACCCCAATGAGTTTAGTTATGATGCTATGGGCAGTCTCGAAGTTGATCATGTTTTGCAACAACATGGGGTTCGGGCTACTTCCTCTAGGCTGTCCGTGCCCCCGGAAGGGAAAAAAAGTCTGTTGGAAGCCATACCGCGCCAAGGTCCATTAGGCCTACTTTGCCAACCGAAAAAAAATCTGGTGCGATACGCGTATAATTATTGATTAATTAATCAAGGAATGCGATACATCGGTATTTATTGGTATCTATGAACAATTATTTTTTATTAATTTGTTTTTATTTGTTTTATTGTAGCCTCTATGTTCAGTGTTAATGAGTCCTACTAATACCAATGACCTTGAATATGGCTGCTAGTATAATTTCCTTATTAAAATTCTATAAAAATCCATCAATATTGAAATGTAATTACACTGTTTGGATTAACTGCATCAAATGTCTCCTGATTTTGGAAAAAATCTCGTTTAAAAAACCTTCATAGTGATGATATTGAAGAGAACCCATTTCTCGACGGTCGTAGATATATGTATATGTATATAATAAACTACTACTACAGACTACAGCTAGGAGGAGAGGCTCTTCCCCGTGAGATCCCGTTTATCTGCCATTAGCCAGCAATGCCTTCATTAAATATTCACCACTGCTTGGTTTAGGACAAATAAGGTTCATGAAGATTAAAGGCATCCAAGGTAGAGAGTGGTCCCTTTGTCACGGGTTTAAGGACTACAGCTAAGTGGCGCGATGGAAGCTCTATCCATCTCGTCTTACTTACTAATCTAAACAATTTAGTAAATAAAAAAAAAAAATAATATGTCAATTACTATCAAGCTTGATTTGAAACCAATATATTTGTTTCCTATGCCTTAGACTCGATGTTGATGTTTTATTCTATTCTTATTTAGGCTATCCACAAAAAATAATAATAATAATTTTAGTTTTTTGTGATCAGAAAATTTACTCAGATTCGCAAAAATTAATGTTGATTATTATAGTATTAAGATGATTATATTTGGGTAATTATAAAATTTTATGAATTTTTTGGTATTTTTGAAAATTAGTTACAATAAAAAAAAAAATTAAACGTGTTTTGAATCAGTATTTTTCAATTGTTTATTTAAGCAACAATAGATTTACACGTTGGAGGGAATACTGGGATAGGTATAATAACCATTTGACTGTCAGGCTTTAATACAATAAGACAGATTTTTGAATAATAAAAATTTTTTATATTTATAACAAAGGTATTCAGCGGGGTAACCTGTGGAATAGTGGTTAGCATGACAACCTACAATACTAAAGATCGCGAGATTAGATAAACAGATCGTGGTGGCCCTAGGATTTTTTAATGGGAGTAGAAAATCCTTAGCTATGCCGTCCCTCGGATAGGACGTAAAATGGAGGTCCCGAGTCTGTACGATGTCAGGTACTCGTATCCTAATTAAACCTGTATAGGCAAAATTTAGGACTCCCACTGTAGCATCGTCCGATTAGACTTAGTAGCATAAAGTGACGTTAAACAAACTAACAAGGGTATTCAGTCTATTTGATTGAAAATATTTTGTGGATACAGGTGGCTTTAAATATGTTTCACTTTTTTTAAGTGTTATATGAAAGCATTTATTTAATTGTTTTTAATTTAATTTGTAATGTTGAAATATTTTTTAATTCTACGATAGGTTAAATGATTGTCAGAATTTATAGTAAATTTTTTTTTTATTTTGAGAAGCCCACATTTTGATCCAACTTGTGGATCTTCATCAGGGCTAAAAGAAAACAATCTGTATCAAAAAAAAATCCACAAGCTGGATAGTAACGTTGGTTTTTCAAAATTAAAAGTTTCAACTGAAAATCCTGACAATCATTAAGCCATCGTCAAGAATAAATGTTGATTATCTCTCACCTCTATTTTTATAATTATAATTTTAGAAGTTTATCTTGATAATGGCGTAAATTATCATTACATGTTATCATTTTTTTAAAATTACTATATCATGAGACTTTTAGTTACCTTTAAATTGCAATTAATGCTGCATCATTTTAAACTCGTTAAATAAAAATTTGTCCCGTTGCAATATATCGACAATCTATGGCAAATCCAAGAAACTGGGAATATTCAATCACAATTCTTCTGGATATGATATTTTAATCATTGATTGTATAGTCGTTTAATTTTATCGATATAGTTTTTGACAGGTTATGTTTCTATTTATTTTTTCTTGATTGTCATTCTTTTATTTGTAGTACAATAATGAATTTGGTGTTACAAAGCTAAGCTATCAATGTACATATACCATATTATCTTGTTATGCTATATTGTCTTGAAAATTATGTTGTTCGTATACACGTAAGTACAATGTGGAAAGCAAAATTAGACTATTAAATTTGGCAGCTTGACATGGATGTAGAAGGACATAGAAAAAGACACACATATGTTAGGTGTTCGCAACACATGAATAGCACATGTGATTGTTCTAGGATATGTGGAATAGAACCACAATATACATTAGGATTAGGATTAGGATCAGGTTATGGGGCGATCAACTGCCAAGGTTATTACGCCCTATATAACATTCTTAATTATTAATATCATATAATTTAAAATGTGTTACTTTTTAAAACTTTAAATTTTTTTTTTTTTTTTTTTTTTTTGGTATACATATATATTTATTTTATTTTTTTTTTTTCTCGTTAAAACCTAATACATTTACCATTACATTTTAATATACATTCATTATTGTAATATTTGTACTTTACACATATACACTTTACACGTACAAACATATATAAATATACACACATACATAAACAAGCATACATATACATCATGTATACATGGGAATTAAATTTTATCATATAAGTTGGTCTCTTTTAGAATGGAAAGGATTTTCTCTGCATTCGTCGGGTCGTTTCCTATGGATTGGTTCAATCTTCTTGTTAGATTCTTGGCAGTAAAATAGGTGTCGTAGGCTGGGCAATCTTCTATGATGTGCTTCACTGTGAGTTGGATTTTACATCTTTGGCAGATAGGTGGGGGTTCCTTATTTATTAGATATGCGTGCGTTAGGTTGGTGTGTCCTATTCTCATGCGGGTCAGGACCACCTCTTCTCTTCTATTCCCGCGGCAGGAAGTACTCCATTTCTTGGTGGTGTCCTTGATGGCTCTTAGCTTATTATTGGTCGGCTCGGACTTCCACGTGTCTTCCCAATCTGAGTTGACTTTTCCTCTTAGCCATGCTTTAATGTCCTGCGGCTCTATTATGTCCTCCGGGGTTAGATTGCTCATCGCAGCTTCCTTAGCTGCGTGGTCGGCCTTTTCATTTCCCGAGATTCCTATGTGAGATGGGACCCACAGGAGTGTTACTGTTTTACCCATTATTTCGAGAGTATTTATATAGTGCTCAATTATTTGTAGTAGCGGGCTCTGTTTTTTGCATTTAACTATAATCTTTAGGGCGGAAAGCGAGTCGATGCATAGCAGAAAGTCCTTATGTTCTGAAGAAATTGCTTGATACAGTGCTACACGAATTGCCTGCATTTCAGCTGTGAAAATGGAAGCTATTGAGGTGAGCCTTTGTTGGACGACTGTATTGTTAAAGACCACCGATAATCCGACATTATCTCCTTGCTTGGATCCGTCGGTGTACAGTATTTGCTTGTTTGAATAAGACTGGATCACTTCAATGGCTTTGTACCTCTTTGCTACATTGGACTCTACATTATTTAGTTTTGTAAGTCGAAGATCAATTTGAGGTACCTTTTTCCTCCAAGATGGTTCATAGGAACTAAAGGTATCTTCTTCGACGTTCACTTTCGGCAAAGAGAGTATAAGGTTCCTTCGGCGGATGGCTAAGGGAGCAGGTTGTCGTGGTTTTCTCTGGTATAGATGCAGATGTTTTGGTAAAAAAATGTAATCAAAACCAGGATTTGTAGGTTGGTGAACTATTTTGGAGATGTATGAGCTTATTAATTGTTGTCTTCTGATAAAAAGAGGAGGGACTCCGGCTTCTGTTCAAAGACTTGTGATGGGGCTAGTTCTAAATGCACCCGTTGCTAATCGGATTCCTGTCTGGTTAATTGTGTCCAGGGATAGAAGGTGGTTGGTTTTTGCCGAAGAATAGGCTATGGAACCATAGTCTATTTTAGACAAAATTAGACTTCTGTAAATTGTGAGAATTGAATGTCTGTCTGCGCCCCAGGTAGTTTTGGATAGAACTTTCATGATGTTCAGTCTTTTCGTACATTCTTCTTTTAAGCTTTTGATGTGCCTGAGCCATGTAAGTTTACTATCCACTATCAGTCCAAGGAATTTTGTTTCTGTTACGAAGTTTATGTTTGTACCTCCTAGGTTAAGGTTAGAGGGTGTGCTTGGGTACCTTTTCCTGGAGAACAAGATGGCATTACTTTTGTTTGGAGAAAACTTCAAGTTATTTGTTTTTACCCATACATTTAGCTTGTTGATTGTATTTTGGAGAACAGTAGTTGCCCATTGTATGTCCTGGAATCTTAAAAAGATCTGAAGGTCGTCGACATATAGTGATCTTATAATCATTGGAGGGATCTGAGTATTGATTGAATTAATAGCTATTGCAAAGAGTGCACAACTGAGGACACTACCCTGGGGGATACCGTTAAATAAGCACTTTTTACTCGACAGTGATGTGCCAATTCGAACTTGGATAAACCGTTTAGTTAGAAACGACTTAATGAAACTCGGCAATTTTCCCCGAAAGCTCCATTCAAACAGTTGTTCAAGAACCTGGCTTCTTCTTCTGGTGTCGTAAGCCTTTTCTAGATCAAAAAAGATACCGATTGCTTCCTTTCGTTCGATATATGTGTTTAACACTTCCACTTCTAATGAGATCAGGTGGTCAATGGTGGATCTACCTTTTCTGAACCCACATTGTGCTGGTGTTAGGAAGTTTTTCCAGAACCCAGAGGAGGCGCTTATTGATAATTTTTTCTAGTAATTTACAGAGGCAGCTTGAAAGAGTAATTGGTCTGTAATTATTGATCTGGAGTTTGTATTTTCCTGGTTTGGGTACTGGAATCACCACCGCTTCGAGCCATTCATTAGGAATTTCACTTGATGGGGAAGATGTTTGATCATGATGTGTGTCGAGGCCGACATAGATTTTTTTTATCTTGTATATATATTAAGTGGAAATATTTTTTTTTTTTTGTTTTATTTTTTTTGTCTTTTATAGAATTGTAGTGTATAAAGTGTAGAAAATTGTATTTTGTATTAATTTAAGTTTAGTGCCAGGAATGTCACGCGAAGTGTTCGGCATGCCTCGCGTGACTCCGTAACAAGTCGGGCCAGTCAGCTGACACCCGAGTGGCATGTGCAGTGTGTGGCTCGCCATTTTAGAGGGCAACCCTCATGTTCCACTGGTACCATTAAAATTTCTTCTTTTTTCTTCGTACCCATGGGTCATGCTCATCGCTACCTGGGGCTGCAATGGCTCTGTTAGCGAATTCTCGCCGGCATCAAGTGCTGCGGGTGACAGCAGGAAGTTTCAAAGAAGACTGATCTTCAATAGAACCACAGCTATTCGATATATTGGTTTATTCGGCGCTTGCTAGCCGTAAGTTACAAAAAACATTTTATTTTACGTTTACCTGGTGCCAGTGGTGTACGAGCTTGATAAATGTGGACAAATTCACAATATCACTAAGGATCGGGGAAGGAGTTTGTCTCATAGACATTCATTAATTAATCAGCTTGGTCTAGTGGACAAGGCACTGAACTCTAGTGGTGAACTAGCTGGGTTCAATTCTGAGGTTCTGTAAAAACCTTTTTTTTTGTGTATAAATTTGTAAAATATGATTTTTATTAATCAGTGGTGGTTCTTTTTTTATTTGTAAATTTTTGTAATTAATTTTAGAGTTTTTTTTGCTATTAAGAAATTTTTTTTTTTTAATTTTTATTTGATCAAGGTTCATTATTTTTCTCTCAAAAATTTATTCTGTTTTATATAAATTATTTATATATTTGTAAAAATAATTAAATGAAGTTGATACAATATAATTTTGATTTTAAAGGTTTTTCCAAGAATTATTCTTTAACCAATTTTAATTTTATTTTATTTCCTTTCTGTTGCAACCAGCAAACATTTTTATTTTTTTATTTTATCAGACGGCCAGGCACTCAACCTTTCAATAGCGAAAGGCAGGTCGGCCCTCACAATGTGAATTTCGTCGTATCCAGGGGATGAATTCTTCAGTTCGTCTATTGCTGAGTTTAATTCAAAGAAGGTAATTGGGCTATTGTAATTTATTTGAAGGTCACTTTTATTTGGTAGGTTTAAAGAAAAGTTGATGGAGTTTAATTTCGTTTCTTCAGACGGGTCTGGAAGAGAACCAGAGATTTCTGAAAAGTGGTCTACAAATATTTCGGAGAGTTGTAATGGGTCGGTTATTATACAATTTTGGTGCTTTAGCATAGGGACTTCCATGTATTTTGATCCTGAAATGCTGTGTATTTTCTGCCAAATATTCCTAATGGGAGTGTTTATATTGATGGATTCTACATAATTTATCCATGATTTCTTTTTTTTTAAGTTTGACAAGTCGTCTAACCCTGGCTTTTTGCTTTTTATATGACATTAAGTTTTCGGAGGTAGGATTTGTTTGAAGATTTTTTAATGCAGAATTCTTTTCTTTTACGGCTTGGCGGCATTCGTCGTCGAACCATGGGGTATAATTTTTCTTAGGTAGCCCGCTTGTTTTTGGAATAAGAATAAGAAGTGAGTGCATTTACCATACCTGCTATGTCATTTGGCAATTTAATAATTTTCTGTTCAAGTTCATTATAAAAGGATTCCCAGTCGGCTTTTTCAGTTATCCACTTTGGATTTTTCCTGACAGGCGGTAGTGTTCGAGTGGGTTGTAAGATAGTCGGTAAATGATCACTGCCATACTGGTTATTGATTACGTCCCATGAGTACAGCATGGCGAGGTTAGGTGAGCTGATTGCAAGGTCTAATGCAGATATGCTGCCGTACGCAGGACTGATATAAGTAGTTTTCCCAGTATTAAGAAGTATTGCATCGCATGTATCAATAATTCTTCTAATGATATTGCCTCTGGCATTGGTTGGTGAAGGAGACCAAGTTTGATGGGAGCCGTCAGATCACCAGTAACAATATAGGGCGACTCTAGGGAATTAATTAGTCGGATAATGGCAGGTTCATTAATAGGCTCAGTTGGAGGAAGATATATATTACATATGGTAATGGGAAATGTGAGATGGATTTTGATGATGATTGCCTGGAGTTCGGAATGAGTATTAAGAAGTTCTGAGTGACAATCTTTGCGGACAGCGGTGAGGACGCCACCACGTGATCGGTTGCATGAAATTTTGTCATTTCTATAAGTTCAGGGAGAAGTTTTTGCAGGGATTTAGATGAGTTTCCTGAAGGCAAAGCACAGCTGGGTTGTGATCATTAAGTAATAATTTTAATTCTTCATATTGGGTGTTGACACCGTTGCAGTTCCATGATATAATTGACATATTACTGTGTTATATGTATATACCAGCTGAATCTTACAGAATATGAATGGAAAATAGAGAAATATTTGAGTATTTGTGGCAAAATTTGGGTAATAGTTTAAGTATAAAAAATAAATATTCATAACAAAAACAGAAATAAAATATATGTATGTGTTTAGATTAACACTAAAAAATAAAAAAACGGATAATGGAGAGGCAAAATCAAATAATAAGATAGAAATGATGCATAAAAATAAATAAAGAATTGAATGAATATAAATAAACAAGAATAAGTATATGATGCTAATTAGGGGAATAGGAATGCAGAGAATATATTTTGTGAAATAAAGGGAAGAATAATTAAGAAGTTCTTCATGAAGCGAAGGCCGTGATGGATATAAATAAGGAGATGAGTGAATATAAATTAAAGGGTACGAATATCTGATACAATTTAGAGGATTATAATTTAATAAAATATATATTATAAGATAAAAGTAAAAGTAAAATGGAGCTTGTTCATGGAGCGAAAACGACGATAAATATGAATAGAGGTTTGGATAAATATAGGTAGAAAGGTACGAAATATAAAAAAATAAAATATATATTACAAGATAAAAAGAAAAGTAAGACAGAATTCGTTCATGAAGCAAAGATAATGCTAAATATGAGAAAAGGAGAATTGGATGAATATAAGAAAATATGTATAAATAAATGGTACAGTTTAGAGGAATATAAGTGCATATGATATATCTTACGAGATTAAACAAAAGAAAAAACAGAATTTGTTCATGAAACGAAGACAATGATAAATATAAACAAAGAACTATATGTTTATAAATAACTGAGTATAAATATATGGTACTATTTAAAGCGTAAAACATAGGCAGTGATCTTACAAAAATGGGTACAGAAAATACTATGAAGTAGATGGAAAAGTAGCACAAAGTTTATTCGTCAAATGAAGGCAGCAGTCTATTATAAATGTATAAAATATATGAGATGAGAAAAAAGGAAAGATAACATTTAATATATACGTAAAAACAAGATCTTGGGATTTTGTAAGTACGTGAAATATTTACTATGAGGTAAAGGGAAATGTAATGTAGAATATATTTATAGGGCGGAAAAAGCAGTTTGTAAATGATGTCATTTAAATTATTAGGAGTGAATGATTTGTAAATATTTATGGTAAGTAAAGACAGAGGTATATACATGTTGATGATAAGAGATATATTAGCAGGGATTTTGTTATTGTTATTTTCGTTGAATTTATTGATGTGGTATCTTTTTTTAATTATGGGAAAATAATTTATTTTCCTGTGAATTAGGGCATCGATTGAAGATATAAAATTTGTATTTATAATTTAGATAAAATTTATTTAATAGGTATGTGAAGGATATCTTGTGAATCATGTTTTTTTGAGCTTTCGGTTGCCCTGTTTTTTAGTATTCACAAGAGTAAACTCTCCTTCCGGGTCGATCTCTGAGCTGTGGTCAGTATCCGGCACAGCTGGAGCGACGAGATCGGTTCCACTAGGCCCCGCATCGTCAAAGGATAGGAGTGGGGGTATAGAGTCTGCGCGTTGCACGTACCGAGACCTCGATCGCGGCGCGCGTTGGGATTTGGTAGGAGGGGGGACAGTACAGGGAAGGGACGGGGGAGGGGGGAAGAAAGGATTTGGGGGGGTCAAATTTGACTGGTTATCGTTAATATTTTTAATATTGTCTTTTTTGTTATTTATTTTTTCTCCAAAGTTGAACAATGTGTTTGTTTGGGTACTAATATCTTTTTTTCAGTGTGTTTTGACTTTTCTTTAATTATTTCAGCGAATGTTTTATTGAAATTTGTTGGGTTCTGCTCCTTGTATATTTTTTTAGCCTCGTTTAGGGGTATTTTATTGGTTATTTGAATCGTTTTAATTTCTTTATTAATTTTAAAAATTGGGCACGAAAGGTCAAAAGCATTGTGTGGGCCCCCCCAGTTCACACATTTTGCCGGTAAATTGCACCGAGTGTTATTTTCATGCTTTGCTTCACCACACTGTATACATTTAGCTTGTTGTTTACAAATGTTGGTTGGGTGGGCAAATCCTAGACAGTTGAAACAGCGCATGGGATTTGGGATATATAGCTGTACTTTGACCGTCTGATAACCGATATTTATTGATTCAGGAATTTTCGGAGTAGGGAATGTAATAATATAGGTGTTGGTGAGAATTTCCTCATGGTTTCTTTTAATTTTAATACATACAATATCATTTATTATGTGCGATAATTCGTTTTTAATTTCTTCAATCTCCAGAAATTGGAGATCATAGCATCGAATTACCCCCTTGCTATAATTCAAGGTACTATGAGGGGAAACTTTAATAGGAAACTGACCACCGAAATTTTCGCATTTCAATAATTTTTCTGACTGTTTACCGTTACTAGTTTCGATTAGTAATGTCCCGTTTTTTAGTTTTTTTACATTTTTAAGGTCACTAGCGTAGCCGTTTAGGAATTTACTAATAAGGAAAGGAGATACTTTGGAGAAATTTTCTTCATCCGTTCGCTCCATTATTAAAAATGTTGGACTGGGTGGAATATTTTCTATATTGTCTGGCAAAATTTTAAGACGGCCCCGAGGCCGTTTTCTTTTTGCCTTGGGGCTATCTAGGTCTATGGTATAGAAAAAATAATTTAAATTAAAATTCAACGAAATGAAAAGAAATGTGAGAGATAATAAATGATAAATTAATCGAAATTTCAACTTATAATAATATTATAGAGCAAAATAAAAAGGATAATAGAGTAAAAAGAAATCAAATAATAGGTAATATAAATTGATTTAGCCTTAGCTGGTTAGAAGCTAGCAGAGCTAGGGACGTCCTCTCTCTCCTAATGCCAAACACTGACCTCACCCCAATATACATATATAACTTTACCACTTTTTTCCTTATTTTTGCAATTGAAATGTCACCCAACATCGTGTTAGAATTTAGTTATAAACTAACTATTTCTTCGTAGTAAACCTTTGCACCGAACAACAAGTAATGATGTCATCAGGATCATTAGATAGATTTACATGACATTATTGATGATTCTGGTGATCCTTTGTATGATATTTGTAATCTTTATTTGTTTATACCCATCTTTTTCATAAATGCCTATGTCAAAAAAAAAATACATCAACATTTACAATCCTTATTTGCTATATTTCATGCATATTGTAATAGGGTACGTTTTTTAATTTTAGTAATAACAGTCACAGTTGTATGTACTTATATGTCTTTTGTAATTTTGAACAATTTATTTTTTATGGCTGCGTAAATTGCATATAATATTTTATTAATAAAAATAAAAATAAAAACATGTAGTTAATCATGTCCTTGTAAAGTTTTTTCCACTTCTAAACTAATGGAAATTCGAAAAATTAGAGCTGACAGATCAAGGAAAGAAAGAAGTTATGAATCGGAGAAATAAGATTGATATTACTTCACACTTCAACTGTAGTTTAATAAATTAGTTTCTAGTTGTCATGCTAGTTCCTACAACGAATCTGTGTTAAATTGAAAAACTTAATTCTACAAACAGCTTGTATTTTAATAGTATGTAAAAGCGACACGAACTTCAATAGTCTGTTCGTCGTCGTGTTTTCCTGTTCCAAGGTCGTGTTTTTTCCAGAGCCTAAAACTATAGACAAAAATCAAAATATCTTTTCTCTTTTTTTTTTAATGCCTGTAATTTTTTTATGCATTTGAAATATTCTTGGAAATGTCAACGATCATATATTTATAGTTTTTAAATCAATTCCATTAGGGTACAATGGATTGTATCAAATAACTATTTGATAAAAAATTCTTATCAAAATACAGACTGCCTACCAGGGACAATTTATTACAAAAGTATAACATTAATAAGACCGATATAGACTTACGGAATCGAGCTTTGGGGCTCCACCAAACCATAATATACCTCTCGAATCCAATCCTTGCAATCCAAAATCCTTCGTAAAATCCTAAACGCTCCTTATTTCGTCACAAATAAACTCATCCATAAAGACCTTAATGTCCCATATGTTGCCGATTTGGCCCGATCCAGATACCAATCCTTCCATAATAAACTCCCGACCCACTCGAACCCTCTTGTTTCCAGCCTCGCTTCCTCCCATAGTCCAGACTGAAAAGAAGACGGCCTCGGGATGTTAAGTGTACTACTTGAGTGCTACCACTGGGTAGCTTCTATTCATGCTTGCTCGTGACATATTCTTTTCTTATTATTATCACTTTTAATAGAAGTATTTGTTATAAATGAGGAGTCGAGATGCAAAACTCGTTCGTTCCATTTTTTTGAGAAATTGAGATGGCAATGGATTCTAAAAGATATGTTAATGATCTTTCAACATATCTTATCAGATTGGAGCAAAACTCGTTATTTCATATGGATTTTTGCTATACAAAATAGCAGTTTGTTGCAGAAGTGATTCGTTCCATAGCCCATTGTGTTTCAAAACTGGTTCGTTACTCGTTGTGAAGCAAAACTCTTTGGTTCTTATAATAACTTCTCACTTTGCACCCATCCCATTCGTTCACTTGAGCAGTTTCTGTTACTCTTTCTGAACAAAAGATCGAAAGCTCCTTAAACTCGCGTGTTTTATTTCTGTTTGTACTAGATTCTTTTTACCTAGCTATATTCATAATTGATTTTCCAATGGCTCAAACATGCTGAAAGGCGTTGATAATAAGCTGAAAAAGCATTTTGGTGACGAGTAGAGGGCCAATGATTCATTGAAGTATTACACACGAGTTCTTAATATATCTGCCACAGACTAGGGAAACAACGAACAACAGGATGATGAAGTCGCTATTATCGAAGAAGGCGATGGCCTTAGGATCTAGTCTTTTTGTAACATTTTTGTAGTCAGATGTTTTATATCAGTATGCTGATATTTTTGAAAAATTCATCAACAAAAAAAATGTTTAGTCCAATGTTTTAAGTCAGTGGGTGAAATTATTTTGTAAAATGCTACCGAATTTATTAATAAAATGGTTAAATCTATATAAATAAAGATGAAATTCTGTTTGTTTGTTTGTTTGTTCTTTATAGAAATCCATACCGTTTGTCCTAAATTCTACAAATTTCGCTCAGTGGTTCTTTTAAACCAGGTGCGAACACCTGTCCATATTAAAATTGCATAACTTCAGCAAATCTCTTGGTATATTCTTTATAGTTATAAAAATCGTTTTGATCTCGCTTTACAATGGTTCTTTACGAAATCGACCGTTTCATTAGTAAAATGAAATTCCCCGGGTGAAACCGGGATATGCAGCTATAATCTATGTAAATAAAGATGAAATCCTGTTTGTTCTTTATAGAAATCCATACCAGGTGCGAACACCTGTCCATATTAAAATTGCATAAATACAGCCGATCTTCAGCTGATATTCTTTATAGTTATAAAAATCGTTTTGATCTCGCTTTACAATGGTTCTTTACGAAATCGACCGTTTCATTAGTAAAATGAAATTCCCCGGGTGAAACCGGGATATGCAGCTATAATCTATGTAAATAAAGATGAAATCCTGTTTGTTCTTTATAGAAATCCATACCAGGTGCGAACACCTGTCCATATTAAAATTGCATAACTACAGCCGATCTTCAGCTGATATTCTTTATTGTTATAAAAATCGTAATGATCTCGGTTTACTATTGTTCTTTACGAAATCGACCGTTTCATTAGTAAAATGAAATTCCCCGGGTGAAACCGGGATATGCAGCTATTATCTATGTAAATAAAGATGAAATCCTGTTTGTTCTTTATAGAAATCCATACCAGGTGTGAACACCTGTCCATATTAAAATTGCATAGCCTCAGCCGATCTTCGGCTGATATTCTTTATTGTTATAAAACTCGTAATGATCTCGCTTTACATTACTTTATTCCCGGGTGAAACCGGGAAATAAAGACGAAACTCTGTTTATTCTTTATAAAAATCCCTACCGTTTGTCCCAAATTCTCCAAATTTCGCTCAGTGGTTCTTTGATACCAGGTGCCAACACCTGTCCATACTAAAATTGCATAACTTAAATTGGTTAACTTTACATTGGTTTTTTCGAAATCGACCGTTTAAGTCTATAAAAGTCTCACTTAATAGATTTAAAAAATGAAATTCTCCGGGTGAAACCAGCAGATACAGCTAGTAATAAATATCACTTATTAAAAAAAACTTCGCTTTTGTTTTCTTCACCTCGTATAGAAGATCAACTTACGCTGCGTGAATTAAAACTCGTTCGAACCAATGTGGTGTGCAGTAAAAGACTTTCCTTTAAACATTTTGTTGCAAAAATTTCTCATTACAAACTTTGTTCCTTGTTTTTGTTACCTTTAAATCAGGATTTTTTTTCAATCCAAGCTCACTTCCACAGGTTAGCTGTTCTTTTCGAACCCAATTTTTTTATCTGGCCACTCTACAATACGTGTTAAGTTTTTTGAGTTTCCTGAAAAACGTCTTCATGTGGAACGAACGAGTTTTGCACCTCACCTCCTCGAATGTAATTGTAACTTTCAGGGAGGATTGATAAATGAATCAAATATGTATAATTGTAAAATAAGTATAAATAATTCAAAACGTTTACCGAGGCCTAGCCTGAAAATGAAATCAAAGCGTGGCCGATATATTCCAGTTAGGGTGTGGAGCTGTCCAGTCGGTGGATGCCGCACAAAAACTGGGCCAGCGTGATACATATAGGCCTCACCCGCCATTTCTCAGTCAGTAAAACCTCTTCGGTTTTATCTCACCCTCGTTTATCATCCAAAGGGGATTATAATTTAAACAAGCTAATGCCTTATTTATGCCACACAAATCGATAATTAATTCCGATGTTGGGTCCTTGCCATCGATTTTGTCGAGAAAGTCGCTAAACTACTGTTATAAACTTGGATAGCTCAAACTACATTCTAAGTAGTGAATATTTTATTTCATGCTTAAATCCTAATAAATTTTTTCTTTAACCTATCTATCTATTTATTTATTTATTTTTTCCGTACTCCTACCCGGCCATGTATGGCACACATATAAGTTACTCTACATATAGGGGAGTTAATCTAGAGGTGTAACCAACCTACTCTAACCAGTGTGGATAGGTCGAGATTTATTCCGTGGGGCCTCCACGAAATAAAAGTCAACCAACCCACGCGGATTCGAACCGCCACCGTTCGGCTCAAGCATGCTAAAACGGGTTGCGCTCAAACACGCACGGCTATCCAGTCCCGAAAAATTCTGTATATGAAGTACATAGTAAGGGAAAATATTGCGATCGCGAAAAAATTCGACTTCCCGTTTTCTAAGGAAGTACACGTTTTGGGGTCCCCTGAGTCCTAATAGCCGCTAGATGGTCTGTGTATGTATGTGTGTCAACGTGTATGGAAACATACATATTTAAGGGAAATTGTTTATTTCCATGGTAACCAAATGAAGTTTTCAACATAGAGAATTATAAAGTCAGACACGATGTAGTATCTATTACGCTTGCATTCAAGTATTTTTTTTTTTTTTTTTTTTTTTTTTTAATGTCCGCTTTATGCTACGAGTGCTATTCGGGACGGGTTATCTACGGGTAACCAACCTCTTCTAATCCATGGCAAGCCGCTGAGTCTGTTCAGTGAGGCCGTCACTGAACATAATCGAGCGGGCTTGTGCGGGATTGTATCAAATGCGTCTCCGTGAGAGACACATTCCAGTATTATCACAAATAAAAATTTGTGTAGTTAAGAGAGAAAATCAGTAATGCTCAAATTATTATAAAAAATACATAAAGTAGTATACGGTGTGAAAAAATATGGTACAGGATAATTTTTTATTTATAAACTTTAGTTCCGTAATAGATTTCTGTAGGCTAAATGAAGTGGTTTTTTAGAGGAACAGTAATCGTTCTCGGTTTCCGGAAAGACATCCCAGACAAATATTATTAAATTAAATTTAATTTACTAGACATACATCGTCTATCGAAAAGCAACTCGCAGTAAAAAACAAGAGACCAGTAAAAAAATTCGAATCTTAATGAATTAGGATATTTTTAGGCCCCTTATAACAAGAAATAAGCAATAATAAATCGAAAAGTATTGAGAACAAACAAGTTTTGCAATACAAATTATAATACCCTATAACTTGGGACGGGATAGCCGTGCGTGTTTGAGCGCGACCCGCTTTAGCATGCTCGAGCCGAACGGTGACGGTTCAAATCCGCACTGGGATGGTTGACTTGATGGAGGCCCCAAGGAATAAATCTCGGCCTACCCACCATGGTTAGAATAGGTTGGTTACACCTCTAGAGTAAACCCCCGTATGCCACACATAGGAGTGTCGCAGGTAGGGGTACCGAACAAAAAAAAAAAAAAATAAAATAAAACTGTAACTTAGGGAGGCAAACCAAAATAAGTAAATAAGTGTGAAAAAATGTGTGAAGTCGCTGAAGGCGTTTACATGTTTTTCAAAACACGTCGGTTTCTTCTCCAGGTAGGGTGGTAAGTAAAAGTTGTGTGTTGCGTGCATCGCACCAGATTTTTTAATTAATTATTTAGTAATTCTTACGTAGATTATTTAACATACAGTTCATATACTCATAAGAAATGAAAATTGTTGAGGCGTACCTTATAGAAGACGAAAAAGCATTAAAATTTTAAAAATCAGAAGTCGAAAAAATCGTTACTTTCTGAAAAGTTGAATAAAAAACTCATCGTGTAAAAAAAAATATACATAGCTTTAACTTTCTATTTAAAAACTTTTTTTTTTCGTTTACTTTCAGCTTTTTAAAAATAAAAGTTAACTCTTATTTTCGACCCCTCAGCTAAAGTTAGATGCAATTTGACAGAGAGGGGTCCAAAAAAACGGGAACATGATAAGGAAGTGGCAAACTCCAATTCGAAGAATATTTAACTTAATTTTAGTGAACGCAGAATTTAATTATCTACAACTTCCAATAAGTTTTGGATACCTACTTTCAATTCCTTATCTTAGATAATTATTTTCAAAGCAGGTATTATCAATGATCAAATCAGGTAAGAGGTATTATCAAATCTCACATAGTACTCGTTGCAAAGATCGTAAATCTGAAGAAGGGAAGGGTTACAGTTATATTTCAACGGAAATACACGTTTTGGGATCCCCTGAGTCCAAATAACCAAGTCCCGCGTAATGGTCTGTGTGTCTGTAAACAGACTAGCTCAAAAACTGTAAACCGTACGAACCTGAAATTGAGTATTTGGTGTATGTATATGCCCGTGATATGACGGCAAAAATTTCATCAAAAGTTGTTAAACGGAGGGGCACTTTATTTAATAAATAAAGTACGGTTTATAGTTATTGAGCTAGTCCATTTCGCGGTATTTGGTTATTTGGACTCTTTATAGGAAGAAAATTATTCTTCGCCATCTAAGCTCCACCAGAACATTTCAATGATGATGAAACATGCGTTACATTAAAGAATACTTGATTTCCATTAAACATGACGAGTTTAATGACATTCGTGAGAGCCGTTTTTTTGGAAAATCGTGAAAAACGTAAAAACGTGACTTAAAAATGGAGCTTCATATCTTATATTTTTAATTTATTAATGATCCCAATACTTTCTACTTCCCTTACTTATATCTCAAATGAAGTAAAAATATTTATTATTTTTAAGTCACTAATTATAGCAATATAACTCTCCTTTAGATCCTAAATAGCTCGGCTGATATTTTCGAAAACCTCTCAGCCTTTCAATGGTGGAGAAGGCCCATTTCTTTCATAATCATAAAGTACCCGGTTTCATATGCAGGACTAAAACAAGTGCGTATAGTTATTTTCTTTCCTTTTTATTTTATCGAGTTCGGAATTCGGAAAGAGGATATATCGATGGGGATGATAACCAGCCAACCAGAAGAGCGGACAGAGAAAAGACGGGACACAAAGGTCCATCCACTGACATCTAAGGCTATAGGTTAGCAAGTAGGTTGCTGTCCAGTGAGCTGGAACGTGCCTGGTAGACTGGAGGAGTACTGGACAAATTTGGCAAGCTTCAAAAGGACTGGGCAAGGAGAGGTAAATATTACTTTTAATCGTCCCCCTCTTCTGTCCAATAGTGTATACCGGTAACTTTATATTATAATATAATGTGGCGTAATCCTATGTATATATAACTAGCATTCCCCGTTGCAGCTTTGCCCGCGAGCCTTTAAAATTAATTCTGTGATCATTATCTTGGTATTGAAGATATGTTATATTTAACAACATAACCGGGATCGGAGCTTCCGGTAGGTGGAATGTTGGAGGGGGAAGCTGCCGGCTCGGTAGAAGAGAGGAAGGGAGATGCGCAATGGAGAGAGTTCACTAAAACCGCCGAAACAAAAAATTGCTTACTTTTCGTGAACGCTTCATTTTTCGGCTTTAAAACAGGGTTTTCGACGCCCCGTAGGGCTTTCGAGTTAAACTCGTCGTATTAAGATCTTTTAAAATGAGTCCAAATTAGATATTTTTTCTCGAAGTGCAAAAATTGGTGTCCGTTAGAGTTAAACGACAATTTTGCCATTTAAACCCCTAAGGGGTTACATTTTTGAAATTCCTTTCTTAGTGGTTACCTAAATCGCGTTTAAAATCTAAATTCCGAACTTCAAGTTTCTATCAGTAGTAGTTTTTGCTCTGCGTTGATTCTGTCAGTCAGGACAAAGCCTCTTATAAATATAGAGATATCACAAAGGCTCAAAATCGATTTTTTATCAAATATAAGATCTTGGCGTGCACAAATATGTGGTATCGGATTCCAAAATAAAATATTTAGGGTACAAGCCTATCCTAATTGGACATGGGGCGCCGTAAAAAATTTCTAAAGGGCACTGTAATTAAAAAAGTTTGAAAATTCCAGCCCTTATGTTTCAATATTAAACCTTCGGCTAATAACTTCTTCATGGGTACAGGGTTACAAAACCATATAACTTTCTTGATCGTACCATGACTCGTTTTTTAGTATTAGCGGCACTCACATCGTAAGGGAATGTGTGCATTTAGTGTTTGCACCTGTTATGGCATTTTTTTTTTTTTTTTTTAGTTCATTAAAGTATTCCCTAATGGACTCACCCTCTCGCTGTTTCCTCGCGGTGAATGCCTGCTGCTCGGCGATGCTGCTGGGCTTCGAGTTCAATACATTCAATACAACTCCCGGTAACTCTTAGAACTAGGCTTTTCGGGAATAATGTTATCGGATAGCTGTTGGTAATTCTTGATACCCATCTTGTGAATTAAGAATTGAGATCGCTTCCTATCTTGCTTCTCACCGATGCCCATCTAGAAATAGTTCTTTAACCGACCTTAGATAACGATTTTAAACCCTCTCTCGATTCTCATGCCTCTACGTCTAAAAGGAATTCCTGAAAGGCTACATTGCACCGACCGCTCGTTTCTTTCCTGTCAGAGCTAGAGATTTCTTTTTCCAATTCACCACGATCGTTTTGTCTCTTCTGTTTTCTACTTGTCGCCACAAATTGTATTTGAGAGAAATAATTAAACATTAACAGAGCCATTCTATGTTTGTATGCAATTAGTAACTAACCAAATTGGATTCAACTGCGGTGTAGTGGTCAGCCTGGCAACATGCAATACTAAAGGTAGCGGGTTCGCGTCTAGCGGTGACCCTAGTATTTTTAAAAGGGAGTAAAACATTCTTGGCTATGCCATGCCTCCGGAAGAACTTAAATCATTAAAGATCCCTACTATAATTATACCAGGATAGGCAAAATTTAGGACTTCGGCTGTAGCATCGTCCGATAATCCTTAGTGGCACAAATGGGCGTTAGAAGAAACAAACACCAAAAATTAACTTACTTTT
The DNA here is from genome assembly GCA_911387785.2 of Aelia acuminata. Taxonomy (NCBI): domain Eukaryota; kingdom Metazoa; phylum Arthropoda; class Insecta; order Hemiptera; family Pentatomidae; genus Aelia; species Aelia acuminata. The sequence goes on from OU426982.1 coordinate 16,019,192, forward strand.
TAAATATATGGGTTGTAAATTTACGGGTTACTTGCAAGCGGAGCCAAGATCCTTATTCTTAAAGGATACGCAGTAGATTCCTCAAACTCTTGCCTCCAACAGATCGAGGAAAGTTGAGGAAGGAATTAGGCGAGTAGGTCTGGGCAATCCTGGTTGATTGTTGGCCCGGGCACCTCAGAGCAGGACAATTAGCCAACCAACTTCCCTTCAAGTCTCATTTAGAACTTTCCACCAACCCGATCCCAACACCCACTTACAGTGTCCCAAATAACCTCAAGGTCTTTCTACTTTAATTTCAAAGTATCTTACTATAGGACTCATCATAGGATAAAGTAATAGCAAATTTAAATATTGGCACCGATTTTTTATTTATTTAAATATTAGTTCCTAAAAAAATCCCTGTCGCAAGGATATCAGAAGAAATCGCGGAAAGGAAGAAAAATGGCAAGCAATAAAATCATTGCCAGTATTATAATACTGCTTGAATAACAGATGACCTACCAATATAACCCCATAGACCTTGATTTCATCATAAAGCTCCCATTCTTCGAGGTTTGTATTATTTTATTCACTTTACAAATGTCTACCAGGTAATTAATCACGAAAAAAAATGTATTAATTACGGATTGAAAATTTAAGTTCGCGAGAACTAACTAGAGCTCGCATTAACAAAGTTGGTCGCGGTAGTCAGGGGAAGGGGGGAAAGCCCCACCCACTCTCCACCACCACTACACCACATAATAAAGACTTTTTGAATATTGAATATTTACCTTTGCGAGAGGTAATTAGCTGCGAAAGAAAAAAACCATATTAATTAGTTAATGAAAATTTACGTGTGCGAGAGCTAACAAGAGCGCGAGGGCGACGAGTTGGCGATAATGGTGGTTCCTGGTAGGGTCGGGGAAAACCCTCTCCCCTCTCCCTAATCTATAGTCTTAAATTTCTAAATGGTGTCAATCTTTTCAGGTTTTCAAGGAGGACATTTTCGGTCATAGAGTTTTTCGATTAACCCGTTCGTTTGTGAGTTTGAAGCGAAAAATGCAAATCTCGACGGAAATGGTCGCAGGACTTTTTAGAAGGTGTTATTTTTTTCAGTTTGTCGAGACGAACATTTTTGGTTATGTACACTTTTACGATTATCGCCGTCGTTTGCGAGTTACAAGCAAAACATGCGATTTCAGTTTATATAATCAGCGCACTCGCTTTCCGCGAAACCGATATGTGTATTTAAGTATGAGGCGTTTTCAGGGTGCGCTCCTTCAGTGACATCTATTTGTAAAAAAATCTGGTGCGTGCTCGCAACACACAACTTTCACTTACCAACTTACTTAGATTATAAATTAATGCGTTTTGTTAATTGCCACTTCTCAAATAAACAGAACGGCTTTAATTATGAACAATGGTCTGTCATTAAAGGCGAACTCCGCGTGCGTTGGCTCAACGAGTTTTATGAGTTGACTGAATACTTTTCTTTTTTTCTCCTCTATATGTTTTCTTTATTTTTATCATATCTCATATTTAGCCATTTTTTATTTTTAGGCGTAACGAGAGACAGTTAATTTCTCCATATAAACAAAAACAAAGGTACTTTATAGGAAACAAAAAACCAAACAAACAAAAAAGGCCCCTACCCCATTTAAGCCCCCTCAGAACATTTTAATAATGATAGAGCTTACCTGATACATGAGAACACCTAATTTTCATTAAAAATGACGAATTTGATAAAAATCGTTAAAGCCGTTTTTGATATCATCGTTTTATCATCGAAAAAAAGGTAAAAATTGGAAACAATTTATGAAATAAAGTGCCCCTTCCGTTTGACCAATTTGGATGAAATGCTGGCTATCACATCTTTAGCATATTCATACATCAAATACCCAGTTTGATCAAAATCCTTAAAGCCTTTTTTGAGTAAATAAAAAAAAACATGTGAAAATGATAAAAAATTTATTAAATAAAGTACCCCCTCCGGTTGATCAATTTTGATGAAATGTTGGCTATCACATCTTTGGCATATACATGCATCAAATACCCAGTTTGATCAAAATCGTTAAAACCGTTTTTGAGTAAATAAAAAAAACACTTGAAAATGATACAAAATTTAATAAGTAAAGTCCCCCATCCGGTTGATCAATTTCTATGAAATTTTTACGGTCATATCTCGGCTATATCAATACATCAAATATTCAGTTTAATCAGAATCGTTAGAGCCGTTTTTGAGAAAATCGAAAAAAACTTACTATATATTTCATATATAGGTAAGTGAAAGTAAAAAATCTGGTGCGTGTGCGCAACACACAACTTTCACTTACCAACTTACTTAGATTAGAAATTAATGCGTTTTGTTAATTGCCACTTCTCAAAAGAACAGAACGGCTTTAATTATGAACAATGGTCTGTCATTTAAGGCGTACTCCGCATGCTTGGGCTCAACGAATTTTATGAGTTGACTGAATATTTTTCTTTTTTTCTCCTCTTTATGTTTTATTTATTTTTATCATATCTCATATTTAGCCATTTCTTATTTTTAGGCGTAATAAGAAACAGTTGATTTCTCCATGTAAACAAAAACAAAGGTACTTTATAAGAAACAAAAAAAAGTCCCCCCCCAAAAAAAGCCCCCTCAGAACATTTTAATAATGATAAAGCTTACCTGATATTAAAGAAAACTTAATTTTCATTAAACATGACGAATTTGATAAAAATCGTTAAAGCCGTTTTTGAGATAATCGAAAAAAAGTTAAAAATTGGAAAAAAAGTCATGAAATAAAGGGCCCCCTCAGTTGGACCAATTTTGATGAAATGTTGGCTTTTACATATTTGGTATATACATACATCAAATACCCAGTTTCTTCAAAATCGTTAAAGCCGTTTTTGAGTAAATAAAAAATATTTACATGTGAAATTGGTACGTAAGTTAACGTTTTGGTAAGTTTTTACAAAATTTATTAAGTAAAGTCCCCCCTCCGGTTGATCAATTTTGAATTAATTTTTACAGTCGTATCTCGGGCATATACATACAACATATACCAAGTTGGATCAAAATCGTTAAAGCCGTTTTTGAGTAAATCGAAAAAAACGTAAAAAGTTATTAAATAAAGTACCCCCTCCCTTTGAGCAATTTTGATGAAATGTTTGCTGTCACATCGCGAGCATATACCTACACTAAATACCCAATTTCAGGTTCCTACGGTTTATAGTTTTTGAGCTAGTCTGTTCACACACACACACAGACCATTTCACGGGACTTGGTTATTTTGACTCAGTAATTAGTAAAACGTGTAATTCTGTTGAAAAGCGGAAGTCGAAATTTTTCACGATCCCAATACTTCCACTTACTATATATTTCATATATAGATAAGTGAAAGTAAAAAACACACCAACAAACAGTCACAGATAACCATATCGTAACTTCAAACATAGTGTTCAAAGAGGTCCTACAAACACGTAAATACTACATAAGTATGCAAATACCTTAAACTTATGTTTCAAAAAATAAATAATCTACAATTTAAACACATCTATTCCTTATTTCAACCCTCAACGATACTAAATATACGATGTGAACTTTAATTAAGTAGGATTTAAGTACGTTAGAGTGGGAATGCTTCGCACGGGCCAGCTAGTAACTGTGAATTATTTTCTAAATGATTATAACTAAAAATTATAAAAATTATAAAAAAAAAAAAAAAAAAAACGACAGTATCTTTTACTACAGTTCAGCGTGAGAAAAAATATTTCGCCAAGACCTAATCTTTCGAAAAAAGATAAAAACTATTGATAATTTTTCAATTTTTCGTTTTTATACAAAGAATCATATTTAATTCTGTTCCGATGACTTAAAAAGAACAAAAAAAGGGCACGTATACGGGTTTAATCAGAGACTGGTCTATGCAGGCGTACAATATTGATGTTTTGGGTTCCATTGCCTCCAATCCAATCAACACTACAAAGAATAAATAAAGAATAATTTTCCTGCCGTGTTATTGTTTTGATTTAAAACGGATCCATGTCCATATATATTCAATTAACCCAAATAGCATTATCTATAAGGCATTATTCAATATGCTTGGGAACCTTTAATTAGATTAGTGGTTATGGCTTTGATTAGAAAATAGGATTGTGATGATTTCGTTTATAATTAACCGATAAAGCTATTAAGTAGAAGTCATACCTGGGCAAAAAGTATTTTAATTTTTATTTTAAAATACATTATTTTAAATAGCAAGTATTTTCTTTTTACTTTCACTTAGGTATATATGAAATATACTGGGTGTCCCAGACCTACTGTAAAAAAAATACTGCATGCTAAACGGGGTAGGATGACGCAGAAACGAGTTTCCTATCTCAATCTGTTGAGGAGATGGTATTTTTTTTTTTTTTTGAAAATCTTACCGTAAACCGGGGTTACTGTGTGACTAATGGGGTGACTTTGTGACAAGCCTATTTTTCTACAGTTTTTGAATTTCCCTCCTTAAAAAGAATCAGGTTAGGCAATTCAGTGTACCTTACAGGTAGTCAGTAATGTGCTGCAACCTAGTGGCCACATATAACTTCTTTCATTCCATTTACCATGGTGCTTTATTTCATACATGTTTGATTGTTATCATTTAGTTGAAACCTTGAAATAAAGCACCATGGTAAATGGAATGAAAGAAGTTATATGTGGCCACTAGGTTGCAGCACATTACTGACTACCTGAAAGGTACATTGAATTGCCTAACCTGATTCATTTTAAGGAGGGAAATTCAAAAACTGTAAAAAAAATAGGCTTGTCACAAAGTCACCCCATTAGTCACAATGTCACCCCGGTTTACGGTACTTTTTTCTAAAAAATGGCAGTTTTCTCAACTTCGGTTTAGCGTAGAAATGATATTTTCTTAATCAGCTTTAAATTTCCTAAAAGATGAGTTAGGTTTGGTTATTTTAAATCCACTTTCAGTGGGTCTTTTAACTCGCGCGCGCGCGTGTGTGTGTGTGAACAGACTAGCTTAAAAAACTATAAACCGTCCGAACCTGAAATTGGGTACTTTGTGTAAGTATATGCCCGCAATGTGACAGCAAAAATTTCATCAAAATTGGTCAAACAGAGGGGGTACTTTATTTGAAGAATTTTGTCTAATTTTTCGTTTTATTTTTTCGATTTTCTCAACAACGGCTTTAACGATTTTGATTAAACTCGGTATTTGATATATGTATATGCCCGCGACGTGACAGAGAAAATTTCATCAAAATCGATCAATTGGAGGGGGCACTTTACTTAATAAATTTTGTCTCATTTTCACATGTTTTTTTTATTTACCCAAAAACGACTTTGACGATAATGATCAAACTGGGTATTTCATGTATGTATGTATATGCCAAAGATGTGACAGCCAAACTTTCATGAAAATTGATCAAACGGAGGGGGCACTTTATTTCATAACTTTTTTCAAGGATGTTCGTTTTCTATTGAAGCTAAGGTGTTATTTTTATTTTTACATTTCAACACATAATTTGAAGAACGTGTATTAAATGGATACTTTAGCAAGCTCGAATCTCCCCTGAGAAAGCAAATTTTGAAGGAGTGGGTAAACGGTTCGATATGTTATAAACGTTTCGTTACTCAAACACAAATTCTGTTGAATTATCCAATCTCAGTGACTGCAACATTGGAGGAAAGGCGTTTGATATGGTCGGCTGAGAACAAACGGAGCCTACCAGCCGTAGCCGAAAGATTCGAGCTGAGGTTCATTAATTGCAATCAGCCGACTTCAGCTAATCACAATGTAAATGGAACCTAATTTCTATGCCCCCCCCCCCCCAACGCTGTCAATATTTCCCCAGCGGTGTTTGCTCCGCGGTTCCCAGCTGGCTGTTGATGCATTCTGAAATTAACACTCAGTGTTTACACTGTAGTTAATATTCATAGGTAATTTCTTTCTCCTGTAGATGCTTAACATCATAATTTTTAAACTCGTCCTTTTGGAATAAAATAAATGAAGGGTTTATTACCTAACCCTATATATTTACATCATACTCCTTATGAAAGTATTTCTTTCTAGACTGTTAGCTAGCCTAGAAAGTGATCCATTACACTACTAGTAGTGTAAAGGAAACATCTGTTTTAATTACTGTACTAGTACAGTAAAGAAAACACATGTTAATAAAACTCTTAAAAAGCTTACTAACCTTTTTATCACTTTAATTTAAATATATCTGAAGTTAGTGCTGTCAATATTCCCAAAACTATATTTGATCAATGAAATGGAGGTACCGAAGAACTTCCTTCAAAATCACGACACAGATATGAATTTGAATATAATAAACTACAGGAATAAAGAAAAGTTGATGATCTATTATGAGACGATCCGTTACATAATATTATTTATAAAAAGTATACTAACTCCAAACGTCACATTCAATTACCATTTGAAGGATTTAATATTAATAATAACACTAATTGTACATTTAATCAATATACATTATAAAGCAAAGTGTACAATGTGCGTGCCGATAAGGCTAAAAAACGACTCAAAGTACGTTTAATAAAGTTATGTCAGCGTGTTGCTATAGGTTTTCACGTTGTAATAGTAGGTGCAGAGTCCGGCCAAATTACGGGGGGGGGGGGATATCTTAAGGGAGGTTGAACTGGAAGAAAGGTCTTTAAAAAAAAGTTTCTATGAATCTTCGGTAGTTTCTAAACTTCTGGATCTAATAGGACCATCACAGTAGTCGGCGCTTAAGTTGTACTCGAAACTAATAGATTTTTCAACTATAATCTAATAACTTATTATCGGCTGACTGCTTGGAATGGGCTTATAAGATTCAGAATCACAGAAACCATAAAAAATGATGCAATACACGACAAAGTTGCAGCAAAATTATTTGTTCATTCACATTTTCAACCCCCTATAAAGTATATAGGTATATCCTTTTTTGGGCGGACTCTGCAGATCTCGAATCTTAATATTGATAACATGTTAAAAGTTTCAAGAAAGTGTTAATTTTGTTCTATATTTCCTTTAATTTTAAAGTTTTTTTCTGTTATTAAAACTACCACAATACTACCGGAGCGAAGCCAGGCACCCTAGCTAGTATAAATATAAATATGTAGATTTTTTACGATTGATCAATAGCTCCTACCATATGATTTTCATTCATTATTTGTTAACCTTACACGTTTTTATTGTCCATTGTCTGCATTTCTTCTTCAGGGTTTGACCATGTCATAGGTTTTCCAACAGCCATTGAGATGGGCGAAAGCTTGGCTGTTGGAAAACCTATGACATGGTCAAACCCTGAAGAAGAAATGCAGACAATGGATTCAGACCATGGAAGCCTGAATCAACACTTACACGTTTTATTAAATGTTACCCAAAATATAATTCTTATGGTATATTTTATTTTATTTTTCAATGTAATGTAAAATAATTTACATCACTTGTACAGAAAGTGTCCCTACAGTACTCGGTCTAATTACCGAGCTCGGCTACGCCTCGCTCGTCTACCAGACCTCGTACTGTAAAAAGCCACTTTCTGTACTAGTGGTGTAAATAACTATTGCTAAGGGGTGTGAATTAGTCCCCGCCTTTTGCTATGGCTTACTGTAATATTAAATTTTACAAAACTAAATAAATGTATTCCAGTAAAACTTACGCCAAAACATTTTTTGCCTGCTGTCGAATAAGACGGGATTATAAATCTTCACTGGCATTTTAAAAATGTTTTATAGTTTAAGGGTGATTCTCAGATTATGGGCAGTTTTCATAACAAAATTATGTCATTACAGAGCTTATAATTCGGACGTGGGAATTAGACGATTTTTTAACTTGGTAATGCCATTCCCATTTATTTTATTCGGCCGAAACCGCTGTGTAACTAATTGAGATCATCTTTTTTGCCAACTGGCTTAGACAAACGATAGTCAAATTAATATGGTATAAAGAATGAAATAATTTGAAAAGAAAGCGTGTTAATACATGCGGTAGTAATGACAATAAAAGTAAGTGACTTTTTTTACGAGGCACATGCGCGGAGGGCGGCTCACAATTAAGTCGGTCAATTCAAAGGTGGTTGTCCTTTAACTCCATGGTGACCACTACACTTAACATGAATTTCCCCACTGTTCCCCCTTTTTCAAGGCTTTTTCTCTGCCGTATTGTTTTGTGATCGGTAATGACGTCAACGTGAAGGGACAGAGTTTTAAACATACTTGCTGTTAACAAAAATTAAAAAGAAATATATAATTCAGAATGGTTCGGTTATTCTTTATGAGTGGAAATAAATTTCACTATCATTAAACGTAGGTTTCAAAGGAAAAAAAATACACGTTTACCACAAAATCGAGAGTGGGACACTACGTGGTAATTGGGTCGTTTTAAAATTATAGATTATTTTGATCTACACTTTTTTCAAGAAAAAAATCTCTAATTTTCGGCCGGATTTTTTTATAAAGTGCCTCTATATCGGTCTCTTAACTAGCCCTAAAAGCACGCACACACTTCAGTGGATATTTTGGGAAATATAGGTTTTTGAAACTTTTGAGAAACCCATCGTTCTAGGGAGTTAGAAATGACACGTCAAATCAAACTTATAACTTTTATTTCAGTTCACAAAAATAACAAATAAACAAATAAATAAAATAAGTACCTATGCATTAAAGTAAAAAAGAAAAGAAGAAAAACGAGATCTATTTACTAATTAAACAAAATCTTGCGAACCATGCATCATTCCAAACGCGTTATTTTAATATTCTATAAGTTTGTACCACGTTTTTTTCCTTCTTCTTTTTATGGGAGATATTTTGGATTTTATTGAGATCATCAAACAGGAATTCGTGGTATCCCAATAAATATTTTTCGCATTCGAAACAATTAAAGCAGCTCAATCGTCTCATGGCCAATCTGTGGGTGTCTTCTTTCCTATAGACTACTTGATGAACCTTCATAGCGCCGCGGAAGGAAGGAAGGGCTGGTGGTAAAATTTCCTTCATCGATGTAATATCTTGACCATCAACCAAGCTGATGACACGTATCTTTTTTAACTCCTTTGGGGTCATATGCTTCACTAAATTCACCTATCGTTTTGCTTTTTTTTACCTTTCATCTTCCTTTCTTTTTTTTCGTCAATGGCGGCCGAAACTGGATCACTCTTGATCCTATTCCTCCTCTTCCTCGCATAATCTTTCCATTCCTTTTTGGATACTAACTTCTTGGTCGGAGCCATACACTGCAAGAGAGCCAATATGTACAAGTTTTCATGCCAATTAACCAGTTAAACTAACATTGTAATTATCGATACTTCCTATATAACGTTGAACAATTAAAGTATTGATACAACTATTGTGAGTGTTGGATGCAAAGTATCGATACTTCGACATAACGAAAGTATAAAAACGTCTCCTATACACACCGGCTAAATGTAGCCCCGGCCATAGAGTAACATATTTATCTGCACCTACAAATATGTATATAGGTTTATATCTATTGATAACAGGGTGTTGTTACATATTAACCCTTAGAATTAGTCTCCCTAAATCCCCAAACCCCATCTCACTCCATAAAAATTTGATTTTTTTCATTATTTGTAGGGAGCGAGGTTTTCAATGTTTTTATGCTTTGCTGGGCAGAGGTTTCAGATTTTCTCATATTATAAAATTCTCATATAATGTGAATATTCATGCTCATATTAACTGCCCATCATTAATAGATTAAACATTTACCTTAATTTACAAAAGTCTTGTAGGGAGTAAGGAAGTATAAAAAGACTCTAACGAATTCCACCACAAAACAATTTCTTCAACGAACATATGTGGTCTAATGAAAACAAAGCTAAGTTAGTCTGGTAGCTATGTAGCAGCTGCGTTACCTTATATTTTTCAGGCAGTGAAATATATCTTTTCCTGGTTGTGGAGGGTTAGTTAAGAAAATTTTTAGGGTGTGAGGAAAAACTGTGTGACAAAAATAAAACCTATGAGATGTATGGTTAAAGGATTTTATTTTCATAATCTACCCAGATATTATCGTAACAGAGGGTACACTGAGGGCAAAAATATTTTTTTCAATAATATATGCACTCAGTTAGGGTAGCATAAAAATATGAGATGTAAGAAACCTAACCCTCGACGTGAGGTTGTTTTATCTCTATATGACTGATCTCTGATGTATCTATATGACGAATAGTTTAGGCATAGAGGCCGTGTGACACTAAATAACTCATATTTTTGTAATGACCCTATTACATTTCAGTGGCTTACGTAATTATAATATCATATTATTTATTAATATTTTCATTTTTAATATTTTATTATGAAGAAATATACCTTTACCGTATAGCAATGGAGAAAAAAAATCAGGTTAGGCTTAACCATTTATGTAAAAGTTGTAATGGACTAAAACTTGACCCTAAAATGAGAATCATCCGTAACGTGAAACAAAACCCAAAACATATGGTTTAGAAGAGTTCTAGACATGTTGGAACGAACTAGCAGTCGGAATAGACTGTCATAGTAAGTAAGTTGTAAGTTGTTTGTTAAACGTCACTTTATGCCACTAAGGCTAATCGGACGATGCTACAGCGGGAATCCTAAATTTTGCCTATCCAAGGATAATTAAGACAGGGATCTTTAACGAGTACCTGACATCGTACAAGCTCAGGTCCTCCATTTTACCTCCTATCCGAGCGTAGGCTTAGATAAGGATTTTTTACTCCCATTAAAATATCCTAGGGCATCCTCGGGACGCGAACCCGCGACCTTTAATATTGTAAGTTTAAACTGTCATAGTGCATATTTGTGAATAAGATGTTCGAGTACCATCTATGCTGGTCTAGAACCTTCGGGGCTGGTCTCCTCACGGCTAAATATAAAGAGTGACTGGAGAGTTAGTCTTTTTCTGGAGCTCAAGTCATATGGTTATTTCTATGTTACAAAAAATATCACTTTTGTAACATGTTTTCATAATTTGTGTGGCTTTGAAAATTGTTATTCCTTTCAATAAAAATCCCTCATAAGCAGCGTTACAATATAAAGATAGTTAGATAGATAGACACTCCTCTACTGAACTGGAAGGAATATTGTGTATTCAATTGGGATACACTTTTTCCATTGCGGATATTTAACGGTTGTAACCGTAGAAAAGCAAGGGATCAAAAATTAAAAAACATTGCTAATAATTGTCCTATTTCCATGTTTTCTTTTTCATTTTATAGCGGATAAAGAAAACTATTATTATGCACAAAAAATAAATAAATAAAGGTTTGAGAATCGCTAACGCAGGTAAACAAGAATTCTCTAGATAACAAAGACATAACTTATTCACAAATCTAATAGATCTAGAGAACAATAATGACATGCGGCAATATACTGCTGTGTTATTTGTTCGAAATTTTATAATAGAAACTATATTACTCCTTTACACAGGGATCATTGGAATCTTCTCCTGAAGGTGTGTGTGGGGCAATAGATATTGAGTCTACTAACTTGGGATTTACCAATATGCCTGGAATAATATTACCATTTTATGAGAAATAAAGAATAAGCTCTTAACCCATTGTTACACTCTATGCGGCACTCCATGCCGCAATTTTGATAATTTTGAATTTTCGCGGTAATTTATTAATTTATTAACACGTTGAGCGCCAAGCGGTACGATCGTACCGCTGTTGGACTATTGGCTGGGGCCGAGGCGGTCCCCAGGTACCGCCCGCTCCCGCCAGCTAAAAGATTGTTCTGGGCCAGGGGACCGCCTGCCGAGCGTGATTTCAAGGCATATTGGACCGCTCCGGCCCCAAACAATTCGCCAATGCAATTGGCCCAAATGTTTTTTTTTTTTTTTTTTTTTTTTTTTTTTTTTTTTTAATTTGGGGGGTATAAATAAATAAATAAATAAAATAAATTAATTTTATTTATTTTTTTACAAAACAAAATATCTTATTTATTAAAATAACATATTTTAAGGGGACGAGGGTTGACGTCGCGGTCATAACCGGGCAGCCCCCGTACTACTTCAGGTAGCGGGCTTTACCCTGGGGCCGGGCGGTACATACGTACCGCTCACAAAATTATTGTTTAATTGCCAAAATTAAACTTTTTATTTATTTCTTTTGCAATTTTTGTATCATTCTAATCATATTAAAGTTATAAATTAGGAAAAATTGCTTTGGCCCCAGGCAAAAGTACATCATCTTTTCCCTGGCGCTCAACGTGTTAATTCAACAAGATGAGCGCCGCAGTATTCCTCATCGGATGTGCGTAGAATAGGAGAAAGGTGAAGCCGAGTTTCTGTGATTTACAGGCAGTGTTTAGCAATTGGTTAAAGTGAAAAAGACCATTTTTGCGGCATCCCGCGCCGCACAGTGGTTGAAAGGCGGAAAAAACCTATTTTTTGAAGGTATCGGAATATTCTTTTTCTTTTCATTATTAATAAATAGAATAGTTATCTGACACATCCCATCAATTTATTCGGAGATATTACGATTTTTACACTTATTACGACCCTTTGAAAATCGATCATTGAAAAAGTTTATTTTTCAACGAAAAATTTATGATGCTATAATTATTATTGCTACTCGTATTTTTTTTTTGTTGATGCGATTTTCCTTCATAATCATGAAGAGCGATCTCACATATTACACGACCATAAAAATTATGCTATTTTGCCAATGTTTTAACCCAGAAATAAAATCCCGAATAAATGCAATAAAAATAAGACAAATTTTTTTTTTGGTAATCCATATTTTTCAAGCGCAGCCGAGCGCAGTTTTAAAATCCATTTTTTTAAGAAGAAGATACCTCCAAAGAAATATTAAATCATATTCTAGCTGCGTCCACCTGCGTCTGTAGATGTGTGATTTTTTTTTTTTTTTATTGAATTACCTATGCTATTTCATGCAGTTTATTCGCTATGGAGCTTGTGATTCGAATTAGGTTATTACTAATCGTTAAGTAAAACATCATTCCTTACTTACTAGCTCTGTAGCATCATTTATAAAGTCATTCTGAATCATTATTAGGTCGATGATAAAAAAAAAAAATGTTCACCTACCGTGATGTTAGTATGTGTTTGGAAATTATTAATATTAAGTTTATTAACATGACCTCGGATAACTTGATGGAAATAAACCGATTTCTATCATGAAAACTTTCTAGCCTCGTTTTAACAGTAAGTGGCTGGAAGCTCGTAGAAATAAAAACAATTTAAAAAAAAAAAAAAAAATGAAGAATGGCTTGCACAGAACCAAACTAATGACTCGGTATCACTTCACTACTTTCAAGGCTTAAATTCGGTTCAAGGAAAGTTTTTCAAATACTTTCGGCTTTATAGGTAGAGTGCGAAAGGACGGTAATGTGAAGGATTAGTTGTGGATTTAGAATCATTTAGAGTGTGTCTATTTCGGTAAGTGTGTTGCATAGTACGAAGTTCGTTCCAAAAACCAGGTCTACATATTTTGTGAATTCATTTAATTTAAAAAAAATGGTATTGAAAAAAGTTCAGCTGTTATTAGTATGAATTAGGGAATTGAGTTTTCTCTGATAGAGTTTTAGTTACTAAACCTATACTAAACATTCTATCCCACCATCTCCTATTGAATTTATATTAAAGCCAGATAACCGCAATCTAATATTTTAATATGATAATACATTTAATAGTTAAAAACAAAAATTTAGCGAAAAAAATAATGTATGATTTTTTTTTCTTCACCTAACTTGGGTGTTTTCATGAAATAAAATGATACTGCAAGTACTATCAAGGATATTAATAGCATGAAACAGCAAAAGTGCTTAAACTAACCGATATCAAGTCGAAAATTGATGTATGATTTGCTTTTTTATTTTCCTAACACCGCCGGTTAATCCGAATAGCCGGTTAAGCGGGGCTCCAACTTATACATTTTATAAGAAATTCAATTGTGGTTATGATAATATTAACTTTATATTTTTGCGGCTTACAGATCAGGTTTGACAAGGTTTTTTCCGAAAATAGTTGATTTTCAACCACTGTGCGCCGCTAGCGTGTCCGAACTGTTTGGATTTTGCATTTTTTTCGGTCTACAATTTTAAGATATATTGTGGAGTTCAACCACTTGGACCATTCAGATCAACGAACAAACTGACAGATATAGTAAAACGCCTCATTGAACCAATAAAATACTCGAACCGAAATCTCACTACTGACTTATTATAGACCTAGGTCCATGCCATGAATGTGGAAACCATAGAAACAATAATACAACTGTCCGATGTTCACAATGTACTCGATTTCTCTTCTTCTGTACTATTATGTTTCCTGTTTTTGTTCCTACTTTGGTGATTAGTTTTCGTTCGAAATTATTTATTTTTTTAAAATGAAAATGTTTATATTATTTTATCTCTCTCATAGACACCTCTTCTTATTCTTTTGATAAAATGTTAAGTAAAAATATTTAATTAGTGTCTTTAAGAAGACGTAAATGTCGAAAAACAAAGAAAAATTCCAATGCGGCACGCAGTGCCCCTAGCGGGCAGGAATGAAAGTCTGAGAGCCGCGTGTAACAAAGGGTTAATCAAAACATTTATCAAATCAAAATAAAAGTAAGATTTTGAATATTAAACTGGTATAGAATTTTTATTCTGACTCTTCATGAGTAAATTATATATTTGATGAAGTATACTTTTAAGTATGAAGTGTGTTACTTTAGACTGTTTATACACAGTCTTAAAATAACATACTCCAAATAATATTAAGAAACTGCTATTCAATATAATTAATAAAATAGTGGAACACATAAATTTGATCTTTTTCATAACATTTTTTTTGTTTTTTTTTTTGCAGCATTGATGGAAAAGGAATCTTTTCCAAGATCAAAAAAATGGAGTTTTGAATTTAATCATTGGATTTTAAGAAGTAATAAGGAATGTTAATCCTATACAAAAAAAATAAAAATAACATTTTGTTTCTTATTCTTATTTTAAGTACTGTAGTAATACAAAAATACAAAAAAATCTGATTAAAAACAGTTTTTGTTGGAACAAACTGTTCTAGTAGGTACCTGTTTGTGATTGTTCTAGAATCTTCTACGCTATTCGGGAACCATCTGGAATGTCCTAATTCAGACTATATATAAATATACGGAGCAATGGACTGGAAAGTTATGCTTGCTCTGAAGATCGAATCACATGGTAATCTTGTGTCACTGTGTCGTTACAAGTTGATACTTTTTGTAACCTCGTTAATAATTTGAGTTGTAATTGTTTGTCTGTCATTATTAGTTATAATTGTTCGTTAATAAAAATTATTTAAATAAAATATTGTGTTAATATAATACACTAGCTGTATATCCCGGTTTCACCCGGAGAATGTCGTCATTATTTAAATCCATAAAATCTGTAAACTGAGACTTTTATCGACTCAAACGATTTTGTAAAAACCAATGTAAAGCGAGATCAAAACGATTATTATAACAATAAAGAATACACCCAGAGATCGGCTGAAGTTATGCAATTTTAATATGGACAGGTGTTTGGACCTGGTATGAAAGAACCAATGAGCGAAATTTGGAGAATTTAGGACAAACGGTATGTGTTTCTATAAATAACAAACAGAATTTGATCTTTTTATACATAGATTATAGCTGTATCCCGGTTTTCAAGGGGGAATTTCATTTTTCTAAAGAAACGGTCGATTTCTTAAAAAAAAAACATTGTAAAGTGAGATCATTATGATTTTTATAACAATAAAGAATATCAGCTGAAGATCGGCTGAAGTTATGAAATTTTCATATGAACAGGTGTTCACACTTGGTCTGAAAGAACCACTGAGAAAAATTTGGAGAATAAAGAATATCAGCTGAAGTTATGCAATTTTAATATGGACAGGTGTTCGCACCTGGTCTGAAAGAACCACTTAGCGAAATTTGGAGAATAAAGAATATCAGCTGAAGATCGGCTGAAGTTATGCACTTTTAATATGGACAGGTGTTCGCACCTGGTATCAAAGAACCACTGAGCGAAATTTGGAGAATTTAGGACAAACGGTATGGATTTCTATAAAGAACAAATAAACAAACAAACAAACAGAATTTCAACTTTATTTATATAGATTAAGAAATAATATACGAAGTAATTGGATAAGAAATTGTATTACCAGACTGATTCCCTTACAGTAGCGGATCCAGGGGAGGGGCGCGCACCCCCCCCCCCTGAGAGGTGAGGACACTCATAAAGTATTACTATTTCAATATAAAATGAGCTATATTTAGTCATTTTTCTGGTCAACTAATCGAAAATGAATTGTATTTAGACACATACAGTAATTTACAACGTCATTATGTACTAATATGTATTTTAAATTAGGGCCTTCATTACTCATGAAATGTAAAAAAAAAAAGTGCGCCCCCCTCACACAATTTCTGAATCCTCCACTGTTCCCTTAACAACGAATAATCTATTGAACTGAATCACGTGGAATCAAAACAGGTGGCACTCCTATCCACTGATATAATCCAATGATCATCTGGAAGAATGGATGGCCTCCTTGATATGGAAGAACTAACACCTGTGGGCTTCTTTTTTTATCAATTCATTAATAATAAAATTATTCATAAATTCATTATGGAATTAAGTAACATATATTCTGAACAACCAGTAATTCCTCGACAATGCTAAAAAATTTAGACAAAAACATAACAATCGCTTGGATTCCGTCCCATGTAGGAATCAAAGGCAATGAAGACGCAGATCTAGCAGCGAAGGAAGCAGCAATGTCAACATTAGAAGAAATAAATATCTACACGCCATCTGATCTCTGCAACAACTTGAAAGGCCTCGCAAAGAAGAAGTGGGACCAGCTTTGGGATAGCATAGAGGACAGTAATAGACTAAAAGCCATTAAAAAGGAAATCTCAATCTGGGAAAGCTCCAACCGAGTCAACAGGAGGGAAGAAGCCATACTAACGACTGAGAATAGGCCAAACCCGCTTAACTCAAGGATATCTTATAAGGTGCCTTTACACCTTACGAACTTTACCTTCGAACACCACCCTCGAACAACCTTCGTGAAGCCTTCACGTCGACTGTTCGGGTGTTCTAGGTACTTCATCTGTTCGCCTGGGTTCGGGGGTAGCGCTAGTGTCCCGTTTGATTTGGCTTTTCTTAAGTGACAGGAGTTGTTTGTGATAATAGTGTAATTTGTAAAACGTTGGAAATCGTCTCCTATTTTTTTATTTTTCAGATAATATAAAATATATTGATAATGGAGATTTTTTCTTTATCATAAGCTAGCTTTGGGTGCGTCAGCCATATTGGTTCGCTTAACGTCACGTGAAGTATAAATGGCTGTTCGCTTCACGTCCGTTCGAAGGAGAACTTGTTCGAAGGTGAGGTTCGTAAGGTGTAAAGGCACCTATAGAGAAGGAAGCTCCACCAAAATGCACGTGTATATGTATGTAATGTACGGCTAAGCATTGTTCACATATTAGAGGACTGTCCGCTTTACTCTAACTACTTTCAAAATTGTAAAATCGAAAGAAAACTTCATTGCATATTAGGAAATAATTTTTCGAACGCAAACAACCTCATTGAATTCTTAAAAAAAATTAATCTTTTTACCAAAATATAACAATAGATAAATAGATCTCTGAGCTATAGGACAAGAATGACCTCCGAAGTTGAGTGTCCATAAGCAATAAAACCTAACCTAATTCATAAATTAGGCCCTCCGTTTTCCGTAACTACAGCAGATAACAGAGGTTAGGTTAGGTTGTGTTGTTTATGGACACTCAACTTCGGAGGTTATTCGTGTCCTTTTGCTTAATCATTTATTTTCCTATTGTTATATTTTGTTATATAGATTAAAAGTTTTTAGAAAATCAATAAGAGTATTTGCTTTAGAAACATTATTTCCCAGTAGCTTGTGGAGTTTTAACTGCCGTAACGCGGGCAATCCTCTAAAATATGAGCGACAGTTAATTGTACTTTGCAGGTTGTGCATTTTGGTGGAGCTTCTTTCTCTATGAGGTATCCGTGAGTAAGGCGGGTGTGGCCTATTCTAAGTCGTGTCAGTATCACTTCTTCCCTTCTGTTACCTCGGTTGGAGGTTTCCCAGGCTGAGGTTTCCTTTTTA
Organism: Aelia acuminata; assembly: GCA_911387785.2. NCBI lineage: Eukaryota > Metazoa > Arthropoda > Insecta > Hemiptera > Pentatomidae > Aelia > Aelia acuminata. The sequence continues at coordinate 16,037,272 of OU426982.1, forward strand.
ATGCCTTTTAGTTTATTAGCATCAGCGGTATTTTCCCAAAGCTCGTCCCACGTCTTCTTTGCTTGGCTTTTCAGGTAGTTGCTAAGATCAGATGGAGTGTTGATGCTTATTTCATCCAATGCTGACATGGCTGCTTCCTTCGCTGCTAGATCTGCTGTCTCGTTGCCTTTGATTCCTACATGAGACGGTACCCAGGCAATTATTATATTTTTGTTGAGAGTTTTTATCATCGTTGAGTACCGTTGCGCTTTTTTAATTACTGGATTTTCGGTATATATATTGCTCAATTCCATTGTTGCGGAAAGGGAGTCAGTAAAGATTAGATGATTTTCCTCGTTACTTTGCATGATGAGGTAAAGTGCTGCACTGATAGCATAGCACTCCGCGGTGTAGTTGCTTGAGGTGGAAGGAAGCTTATATTTAATAGTGTTTGTGTCTGAGATAATAGCGCATCCTACGTTGGAGTTTATTTTGGAGCCGTCTGTATAGAGATGATTACTACTGCTGTATTTATCCTTCATGTTTTGAAATTCTATTAAGTATTTAAAATTCGGGGTGTTGTCCTTTTTGAACTTACTAAGCGTTAGGTCTAATGTAGGTAATTGAAGGGTCCATGGTGGGTAATTGTATTCGTATGTAGAAGTTTGAAGGTATCTGATTTTTTCTATGTGTCTTCCTGCTCTTATTCCGAGTGGGGTGGGTAGCCTTCGGTTTTCGCTAAATCCTCTTGTGCTCGGTTGAAAAACTGGTTTCCACGCTGGGTTTTCTTCGTTAAATTTTAGTTTTGCTATATACCCACAGGCTAGTTGGTGTCTCCTAACGGTCAGTGGAGCTATACCAGCTTCAACACAGAGACTAGTTACAGGGCTAGTTCGGAAAGCACCAGTCGCGAGACGGATACCTGCATGGTGTACTGAGTCTAGGGTGGTGAGCAATTTGGGGCTGGCTGAGGCATAAATGAAACTGCCATAATCTAATTTTGATCTGATTAGGGAAGTGTACACTTTTAGCATGCTTTTTCTGTCAGCTCCCCATGAGCTTCCTGCGAGAACTTTCAGTATATTAAGCCTTCTTCCAGATTCTTCTTTTAGCCATCTGATATGGTCCTTCCAGTCTAATTTGCCGTTAAGGAATAAACCCAAGAACTTTACTTTTGGTTCGAATTTTAATTTTACGCCTCTATAGGTTAAATCTGGGGGCAGTGTTGGTGTTCTGCGTCTAGAGAAGAGCAGGCATTTAGTTTTTTCGACTGAAAAAAATAATCCGGATTGTATTGACCATGATTCTAATTTCAATAGACAGTTTTGTAATGTTTTGGCAGCGCGGTTTTGATTTTTGAACGGAAGTAGTAGGGCCAGATCATCTACGAATAAAAAAGGCCTAATGGGTTTGGGAATAATTTGAGTAATTTTGTTGATGGCAATAGCGAAAAGGGCACAACTCAGAACACTTCCTTGAGGTATTCCTTTTGGCATTGGTTTGACGGAAGATAATTGGTCTCCTATCCTCACTTGAAATGTGCGGTACCGAAGAAAGTTTTCTATCATTTTGAGAATGCGGCCCTCGAATCCCCATTCCTTTAACTGTTGCAGGACGAGCATCGGGTTTAGATTATCGTAAGCTTTTTCGATGTCGAAGAAAATGCCTATGCACTCTTTCTTTTTTGCGAAGCAGTTTATTATTTCATATTCTATCGTCGTGAGATGGTCTAATGTGGAGCGACCTTTTCTAAAGCCACTTTGTTCCCTCGCTAATAGCTTTTTTTCTTCTAAAATCCACGCAAGTCGTTTATACACCATCTTTTCCAGCAATTTAGAGATGCAGCTGATCAAGGAAATGGGCCGGTAACTTGGAGGATATAGCTTGTTTTTTCCAGGTTTGGGGATTGGAATTATTACGGATCTTCTCCAGATGCTTGGAAAATCCCCTGTGTGCCAGACGTGGTTATATAGAGCCAGAAGGGCATTCAGGGCCTGCGGTGGTAAATGTTTTAACATCTCGTTGTGAATGTTATCAATTCCTGGTGAAGTAGGTTTCAGTTCCTTCAGGCAGGCTGTTAATTCAGTTTTAGTGAAAGGGAGGTTATATTCTTTTTCGGTTTGGTTTTCGGTTGAGTTTAGATCGGAGTTATCGGGCTCATGTTGGGATTGAGCGGAGTATAGACCGGAATAAAATTCAGCAAAGTGTTCCGCTAATAATTCTTCTTTTTCTTCTACTGTTTCGCCTATTAAAAGTGCTACCTGATTTGCTTTATGGGTCCCTGAAATGCCTTGTATCTTTTTCCAGAAAGTGGTTGGGGAAGTGTTTGTTGAGATGGTATTTAAAAATTTTTCCCAGGATGCTCTCTTTTTGCTTTTTATTATTCTCCTGGAAAGTGAACGGCTCTTCTTGTATTCTATTAGGTTGCTTAGGGTCGGTTCCTTTTGAAAAGTTTTGAGAGCTTTTCTTCTTCTTTTTATTGCGGCTTTGCATTCTTCGTCGTACCATGGTACGCATTTGTGAGGTCTTGTTTTGTTTGAGGTTTTCGGTATTGAAAGACCCGCTGCTTCAAGAATTGCTGTGGTTATCGTATGGTTTATCTCATCGCTACTGTTAGGTGATATTATATCCGAGTTTGTTATGTGTAAGTTATTTTGAAAGGCCGACCAATTTGATTTTTCAATGATCCACCTAGGATGTTTTGAGTTACTGGGGTTTCCGTTAGGGAGAGAGATGACTATTGGAAAGTGGTCGCTGGAATACTGGTCCCGGGCAACCTGCCAATATAGATGCGGAAAAATGCTTGAAGAGCACCATGATAAGTCTATGGAAGAAAAGGTGTTGTAAGCTGGACATAAATAGGTTGGGTCTCCTGTATTCAAGACGATTGAGTCAGAGGTATCGATGATTCGATTAATAAAATTTCCCCGGGTCGAACAATGTGAGGACCCCCAGGAAGAGTGGTGCGCGTTGACGTCGCTTACACAGATGTACGGTGATGGTAAATTGTTCAAAAGATTAGTTAGACTATTTTCCGGAATATCGTGAGGAGGTAGGTATATATTACAGAGATAAACAGGGAATTTGAGGAAAATTTTAACAACTACCGCCTGGAGAGAAGTTTCCGTAAGAACCAGCTCGGATACAACTTTTTTGTGTACCGCGGTTAGCACACCTCCACAGGCTATACTACTGTTTTCAAAATCTTGTCGATAGATATTATATTCCTTAAGAACAAATTTTTTGTTGGGGAGCAATTTACTTTCTTGTAGGCATATGGCTATTGGTTGGTATTTATTTATTATTAATTTTAATTCTTCGATTTTTCCTGTTATACCATTACAATTCCATTGAATTATATTAGTTGTAGGGGTCATGTGTTTTAAGTGGATGTAAATAAATTTATATAACCAAGTAAAAAATAAATAAATACTGGAATGGCTATAGGTAGCATATAGATGAGATTAATTTGTTTCAGTGCTTATACTATGAAAATAAATTAAAAAAATCAAGTATATAATAAATAATTAGTGTTAATTATTTTATTTAGTTTGTTTCCATTTTTTCTTTACTTTGTTTTCGGGTTTGTGATTTATTTCGCGTTCTGCTTCTTGGTCTTCCGTTTCGAACTAACGTCCAGTCACCTTGTGAGTCGCGTTGGTTTTCGCGACATGAGGTGATTTCGTCAGAACTAGTTTTATCCGAAGATAAAACTAAGGGTCCTGCGGGAAGCTCAGGAGTTATGGACTCGGCTTCCGAAAGTTTAGCCCGTTCTTGAGCCGCGGAAGGAGTCGGTTGGGAAGGTAGAGAAGTGAGAGAGGGGAGCTTTTGCTCCGCTGTAGGTCCAACTGCGGGGAAAGCCGCAGTCGGAATGGACTGTACAGCTGAGGTAAATGTTTTAACATCTCGTTGTGAATGTTATCAATTCCTGGTGAAGTAGGTTTCAGTTCCTTCAGGCAGGCTGTTAATTCAGTTTTAGTGAAAGGGAGGTTATATTCTTTTTCGGTTTGGTTTTCGGTTGAGTTTAGATCGGAGTTATCGGGCTCATGTTGGGATTGAGCGGAGTATAGACCGGAATAAAATTCAGCAAAGTGTTCCGCTAATAATTCTTCTTTTTCTTCTACTGTTTCGCCTATTAAAAGTGCTACCTGATTTGCTTTATGGGTCCCTGAAATGCCTTGTATCTTTTTCCAGAAAGTGGTTGGGGAAGTGTTTGTTGAGATGGTATTTAAAAATTTTTCCCAGGATGCTCTCTTTTTGCTTTTTATTATTCTCCTGGAAAGTGAACGGCTCTTCTTGTATTCTATTAGGTTGCTTAGGGTCGGTTCCTTTTGAAAAGTTTTGAGAGCTTTTCTTCTTCTTTTTATTGCGGCTTTGCATTCTTCGTCGTACCATGGTACGCATTTGTGAGGTCTTGTTTTGTTTGAGGTTTTCGGTATTGAAAGACCCGCTGCTTCAAGAATTGCTGTGGTTATCGTATGGTTTATCTCATCGCTACTGTTAGGTGATATTATATCCGAGTTTGTTATGTGTAAGTTATTTTGAAAGGCCGACCAATTTGATTTTTCAATGATCCACCTAGGATGTTTTGAGTTACTGGGGTTTCCGTTAGGGAGAGAGATGACTATTGGAAAGTGGTCGCTGGAATACTGGTCCCGGGCAACCTGCCAATATAGATGCGGAAAAATGCTTGAAGAGCACCATGATAAGTCTATGGAAGAAAAGGTGTTGTAAGCTGGACATAAATAGGTTGGGTCTCCTGTATTCAAGACGATTGAGTCAGAGGTATCGATGATTCGATTAATAAAATTTCCCCGGGTCGAACAATGTGAGGACCCCCAGGAAGAGTGGTGCGCGTTGACGTCGCTTACACAGATGTACGGTGATGGTAAATTGTTCAAAAGATTAGTTAGACTATTTTCCGGAATATCGTGAGGAGGTAGGTATATATTACAGAGATAAACAGGGAATTTGAGGAAAATTTTAACAACTACCGCCTGGAGAGAAGTTTCCGTAAGAACCAGCTCGGATACAACTTTTTTGTGTACCGCGGTTAGCACACCTCCACAGGCTATACTACTGTTTTCAAAATCTTGTCGATAGATATTATATTCCTTAAGAACAAATTTTTTGTTGGGGAGCAATTTACTTTCTTGTAGGCATATGGCTATTGGTTGGTATTTATTTATTATTAATTTTAATTCTTCGATTTTTCCTGTTATACCATTACAATTCCATTGAATTATATTAGTTGTAGGGGTCATGTGTTTTAAGTGGATGTAAATAAATTTATATAACCAAGTAAAAAATAAATAAATACTGGAATGGCTATAGGTAGCATATAGATGAGATTAATTTGTTTCAGTGCTTATACTATGAAAATAAATTAAAAAAATCAAGTATATAATAAATAATTAGTGTTAATTATTTTATTTAGTTTGTTTCCATTTTTTCTTTACTTTGTTTTCGGGTTTGTGATTTATTTCGCGTTCTGCTTCTTGGTCTTCCGTTTCGAACTAACGTCCAGTCACCTTGTGAGTCGCGTTGGTTTTCGCGACATGAGGTGATTTCGTCAGAACTAGTTTTATCCGAAGATAAAACTAAGGGTCCTGCGGGAAGCTCAGGAGTTATGGACTCGGCTTCCGAAAGTTTAGCCCGTTCTTGAGCCGCGGAAGGAGTCGGTTGGGAAGGTAGAGAAGTGAGAGAGGGGAGCTTTTGCTCCGCTGTAGGTCCAACTGCGGGGAAAGCCGCAGTCGGAATGGACTGTACAGCTGAGGTAGAGGGAGCAGGGGGAGGGGGGTGGTGGGGATGGAAAGGAGGGGGTGGTGGGGATGGAGAGGAGTGGGGGCTCGGGATGAGTTACTCGTATTCAAGCGGTTGGTAAATAAAGTTGCACTTGTGGCAGTTGGCACTAACGGTGTCTTAAAAATGTTAAGATTTTCATTTATGTTGTCTGTTTGAACACTGACTGTTTTCGTATTTTTAACTACATTAGAAAATGTCATGCGTGATGATAACGGGTGTAATGTAACGGTGTAATTCGTATTTATTTTTTGCCGCAAAGTATGTTATTTTTTCGGCCTCCTGTATGCCTTTAATTTCTTTTTCTTTTTGAAATACTGAACACTTTTTAGAGAAGGAATCGTGTTGTTCGCTACAATTGACGCATTCTACGGGGCTAGCACACTCTGATCCTTCATGTTTATTTTTGCCGCAGTACCTACAAAGAGGTTCTTTTTTGCATACATTTTTGGTATGTCCGAATTTTAAACAAACATAACAGCGGGTAGGGTTTGGTACAAATTGTCTCACATTAATATTGTAGAAACCTATTTTAATTTCGTTCGGTATGGTGGGTCTATTGAATGTAAGTAGATAATTGTGGCTATTATGCTGTTCATTATTTTTGAAATAGGTCATTCTTTTTACTTCTGCGATATTTTGGATTTTTAACTCCTCCTTTATTTCATCTATTGAACAATAATTAAGGTCTGGGCACCATATTATCCCTTTACTTGAGTTTAACTTGCCATGTGGCTCGACGATAACGGGGAGGTTATTCAGAAAGTTTTTACATTTTAAAAGCTTTTCGGATTGAATATCTGTGAGCGTTTCAACTAAAAGACTTCCATCCCTTAATTTTTTTATTGTCCTAGCTTCACCGATTACACTCTTTAGGCTTTTATTGATAAAAAACGGAGAAACTTTTTTAAAATCTAAACCGTTACCTTCTTCGTCTGTTTCCAGTCGTTTAATAATGAAAAACTTAGCTATGTTTTTAGCTGTACATCCTTCGCTACTTGGATTTAATATTCTAAATCTCCCTTTTTTCCTTTTTAAAGGCGGTGATTCCGCCATTTCATCTAATGAAAATTATAACCAAAAAAGAAACTATAGGAAATAAAATATAAAAATAAATTTAAGAACCTTCTGTAAAGAACAATAAAAAAAAAAAAAAAAAAAAAAAAAAGAAATAATTTCTAGGTAGAAAAAAGAAAAGAAATAAATTGAAATAGTTAAATAAAGGTGACTTAGCACTGTTTGTGTCCTTAATCCTCAGGAGCTCTATACGCACATCCTCACTCCACCGAGTATAAACACGAACTCGCAGATAACAGACCGGAACTAACGCTGGAGACTTTAGGATAGCCATCAAAAGTTAAAGTGGGAGAGGTCAGGAGGGTGTAAGAGGAGTATGAGAAATTATAACCAGGCCTGGCTCTCCTCACCCCATAAAACTGCCTCTTTGGAAGCTGCAATAAATTTATATTGCCTGTAAGTAAGGCTCCGGTATATTTGTATATACACTTTTGTAGCCTCTCTCGTTTTATTTTATTTCATGGCTACCATTAAGAAAGATCATCATCAATCTTATTATAGGAGGTTGAATCAAGAGGTAATTCTTTTAATCAGAATAAATTTTTATAAAACATCAGAATTCGTAACTATAGAAGAACATTAATTGAAGGGCCCAGGGCAATACGACTAGGTTCCATATTTGGTCGAAAAGGATTTTTTATCTGAAATCTATGTTGTTACACTAAGTAACAACCCGAACATACCCAGGATGTTGCAACGGGAGAAAGAAACATATTCCTTTCCACAATGAATTATTATTGTCAGGGGTTTATTTAATACATCTAATATATTAAATGAAAATGTCTGTATTCAATAAATAAAATTATGGCATACTTTAGGGTAGATACTCTACTATGCAGATACTGTGCAATCAAACAGCCTCAGTGACTTGATTTATATTTATATTTTTTTATTTTATTGCTGTCCTTTTAATTTGTATATCATTGATTGTTTTGCATTATACTGATTATTTTGCCTTATGATGATTGTTGTATTAAAAAATAATGTTTGTATTAGTATCTTATTTAATTTGTTTGATACATCTCCCTTATCAATAGAGCTTAATGAGGGAGGTGTCAGGGGTGGCTACACTGATAGGTAACCGGTAGGAAACCTCCCTTGCAGTGTCGAATGATTGTGTATTATAAAGCAATAAAGTTTATGTTAAAGCATCAAGTATTCTATGTTACCAGCAAATAATTATGACTCTTGTTTTTGTTAGTCCCCTCCTTCCTCTCCGATTAAGCTATACGGGGTTTACCGGACTCCGGGTTTTTAACTTGCTATCATCGGTTTCCAATCATGTTGTCGGGGCAACGCGTATTTTCAAACGCGTTTGCCCCCTAGGCCATCCTGCCATCTGAATTATTATTACTTGTAACACCTAATTTGATTTGTTATGACTTGTAAGACCTAACTAATTTTCTAAACAAGATAATTTCGGCCTCTGAGAAGGTACACCATTTAACCACTAGGGGCGTCAGTTACAACATCATAGAAATTATGTGCGTAATCGATTTTTACTTATTATAAGTTAGTTATAGGCGGGCACAATCGACTATAGGGTGCGCTAGTAGTTTTGCAAAATGTCGGAAAGAACAGGGATAGACATAGTTGATGTGATGGAGATAATTGGTAATATTAAAAATCTGGTGCGTGCTCGCAACACACAACTTTCACTTACCAACTTACTTAGATTAGAAATTAATGCGTTTTGTTAATTGCCACTTCTCAATTGAACAGAACGGCTTTAATTATGAACAATGGTCTGTCATTAAAGGCGTACTCCGCATGCATGGGCTCAACGAGTTTTATGAGTTGACTGAATATTTTTCTTTTTTTCTCCTCTTTATGTTTTCTTTATTTTTATCAGATCTCATATTTAGCCATTTCTTATTTTTAGGCGTAACGAGAGACAGTTAATTTCTCCATGTAAACAAAAACAAAGGTACTTTACAAGAAAGAAACAAACAAACAAATAAGGCCCCCCCCCAAAAAAGCCCCCTCAGAACATTTTAATAATGATAAAGCTTACCTGATATTAAAGAAAACTTAATTTTCATTAAACATGACGAATTTGATAAAAATCGTTAAAGCCGTTTTTGAGATAATCGAAAAAAAGTTAAAAATTGGAAAAAAAGTCATGAAATAAAGTGCCCCCTCAGTTGGACCAATTTTGATAAAATGTTGGCTTTTACATATTTGGTATATACATACATCAAATACCCAGTTTTTTTCAAAATCGTTAAAGCCGTTTTTTGAGTAAATAAAAAATATGTACACGTGAAATTGGTACAAAATTTATTAAGTAATGTCCCCCCTCCGGTTGATCAATTTTGATGAAATTTTTACAGTCGTATCTCGGGCATATACATACATCATATACCCAGTTTGATCAAAATCGTTAAAGCCGTTTTTGAGTAAATAAAAAGCCACGTGAAAATGATACAAAATTTATTAAGTAAAGTCCCCCCTCCGGTTAATCAATTTTGATGAAATTTTTACAGTCATATCTCGGGCATATAAATAGATCAAATACTCAGTTTAATCAAAATCGTTAGAGCCGTTTTTGATAAAATCGAAAAAAAACGTAAAAAGTTATTAAATAAAGTACCCCCTCCCTTTGATGAAATTTTTGCTGTCACATCGCGGGCATATACCTACACTAAATACCCAATTTCAGGTTCCCACGGTTTATAGTTTTTGAGCTAGTCCTTTCACACTCACACACACACACACACACACACACACACACACACACCATTTCGCGGGACTTGGTTATTTCGACTCAGGGGGTCCCAAAACGTGTATTTCCGTTGAAAACCGGAAGTCGAAATTTTTCACGATCGCAATACTTCCACTTACAATATATTTCATATATAGGTAAGTGAAAGTAAAAACCATTAATTGAAGGGCAGGCTATCCTTGATGCAAACCACATAATTAAATGTGGAATAATATCTAGAAGTAAAAAAACTTAAAGAACTGCCCCATCAAATAAAAGTGGAAATCAAATTTATTAATAATAATAAGCAATTTTCTTGTCATTGTACGTGTAAAGCTGGTAGTTCTGGTAAAAGCAAACACGTCAATGTAACTTTACTCTACGTTTTTCGGTTAGTAATAACATTAATTACCTATTCATACAATCATTGTTATGACAGCTTAGATTCTTTGTCATATTATTTATTTATTTGTCAAAACTTTCAGGCTTCGCATTGAAAACTTGGAACAATTAAGCACAACGGATGTAAGACAAAAATGGGGACAATTAAAAAAGAAAAACAAATATGACACTATGGTCCCAATGTTATTTGCATAAAACTAACATTTTGGAATAATAAAATGTCAAATACTAATATTTACCTGGATAAATATAGTCACTTTCTTTAAAATGAAGACTACAGATCGTCATATGTTTCGAAACAGGCTTAATTTTACAATACACTCTTTAAGAAGCTTTTTATTTTTTTGAAAATAAATGGAATGACACGTCTTTTGATTTTTTAATTGAACACTGAGGGACCAAGCAATACCTAATAGACATTTTTCAAATGATTTTTTGCTCAATCGGGTTTTAATTATGAAAAAATAAATTAAAAACGCCAAAAAAAACCCTATGAATCCCAGGTAATGGCCCGGCTTTTATCCCCGTTTCTCTAGTTCCTAAAAAGAAGCAGCACCGTCGCTTGCGCCCGCCTATAACTTATAAGTTAGTTTTATTTGAAATATCAGTGTTTCTATTTCCGAGTTGTATCACGAATTGTTTTTGTTTCATATAAAATGGTTTTTAAAAACAACTGCCTTACAATTAAAACTGAATTAAAAACTATCTTTTTTAACTAATATATTGCATAACTCTCTTTCATACTAGCTTTTAAATATAGATTTGGTATTACTTCGGATGAGGAGCTCCAAGATGGCGGCCGGCGTGAGTAAACAACAAGGTATTCCGATCACGCCCTACACGATATCCACGATTCAGTTCGGGTTAACCGAGAGTTTCCGAGCAGATTTAGTCATCTCATATTATTAAGTATTTGTACCTTGTGCATTTAACTCGATCCCATTTAATGATTTACAAAACAAAAGATTAAATTATTCCTTTTTGGTTATTTAAATACATTTTTTCTTTAAATAACAAAAAAATAATAATCTGGTGGTTAGGAATACTCGGATTGTTATATTAATTTATTAGTACTTTTTCCATTTATACGTGCATTTAACTTGAACCCATTTAATCATTTAAACAGTACAATAACATAATTTTAAAAAACAAACAAATAAATGTACAAAACAAACTATTGAATTTATTTGTTAAATGGTCTGTTTAGTTTAAAATTAAAAATTTTATGTAACCATCACGGGAAATTTTCATATATTGAAATAGTACTTCTACTGATATCTGTTGTTGTACTTTAATTATATTAAAGAAACATTCATTTGTACATTACGTCGGTTGTTCTCATTATTGAAGCGGGGAAGTTGGTTATCTGGACTACATCTGCTCGGGAACTCTCGGTTAACCCGAACTGAATCGTGGATATCGTGTAGGGCATGATCGGAATACCTTTTTGTTTACTTACGCCGGCCGCCATCTTGGAGCTCCTCATCCGAAGTAATACCATAGATTTTTTGTTCAAAATTAGCCTTTTATAATTTTTTAAATTATCGGTTATAATTTCTAAATAATTTTATTATAAGAGAAAAATTGGCAACGGCAGGGAATCGGAACCCGGACAACACAGTTGCAGCACTCTCAGGGACAATCTTAGCAGTGCCAACCTTTTCTCTTCAAAGAACCCACGCATTAGGTCAGGATTATACAACAAAATCAAACCAATTAAAATGATATATTTCATTTTACAATAAATAACTCAGTCAAAACCATGTATGCTTTCATGATTGCTAAACCGAACTGTTTTATATCTTTAATGCATATTTGAACATTTAGAGATTATGTCTTAATATTATAGCACGAAATCATAGCTACCGATTGCCATTAAGGTCTTAAGTCAAACTATATTGTTTTATAAAAATAATAATTACAAATAATATCAATAATTAGATTTTACATAATGTTTTAAACTTTGCAGTTGCTCTCCTGAAAAATTCAAAATTTTTACTTAAGCCCTTATGACCGCGCATCAAAGATATCGGATCACAGCAGAAATGAAAAATTCTCAAAGATTTCATTCCAATTCTCACAGAGTGCAGTAGATCTCAACCAAATTAACCAATTCCAGCAAGGATAATGGGAATGTCCAGATTGTTGTGACAGATCGGAAAATGGAGTAACATTATAATACCAAATAAATATTTTATTAAAAATTGTATCCAAATATAATAGAAATAATATCCAATAAATACTTTAAGGCAGATAAAATTGTTCTTCAACCCTGTAAATTTTGTCATTCTAATGAATAAGTGGGTCAGTCGATTTAGCCCAAAATGGGTAGTGTCTAAACAAAAAACATGGTGACAGTTTCTTTGTAGTAAATAATTCAGGCATTGATTGATAATTGTAAGTATAGTTATTACGATTTGTGTTAAAACTGTTTTAGTCGGTGAACAATTGAATGGGTGGCGGGAAAAACGTTGTATGTCGATTGTTGACAATTTTTTTTTTTTTTACGGAATAATGATCTATGTAGACCAGAGAATGAATCCCCAGTGATTTTAGTTCGTTCACATGCCAACAGAATGGGCTGTAAGGCATTTTCCCCAGTAAAATTGAGTGTTCATAATAATGGAAAAACGTTGGATGTCGTAATCTAATGGCTATGACAGCCTGTTGATGTAAGGTTACGCTATGTGAACCTTTTAGTTACCTAGTTTCTTGTTGTTTAGGACCGTTGTTGTTTCTTTACGTTAGGGTGAATTTTATTTTGTTCAAAATGAATAAAAGTTGGAACTTAACCGAAAGTGACAAGGAACGAGTAAATAATCGGAAACGTTCGCTTAATATTTCGGAGTGGAAAGACAAGAAGAGGGAGATTTTAAAGGACAGCGGACAGAAATACATTTCCAACCGAGGTAAAGGCAAGGAGATCCCGGAAAAAACTCTCCCAACTATTGCAAAGGGATGTGGTGAAACTTGTATGAGATCAGGTTGTATGAGATTGTCTATTGAAAAAGTCCATTCGTTGCATGGCCAATTTTATAAATTGACGTATAATGAGCAAAATCTGATGTTGCTGAAATATATTACTTTACGTGAACCAACGCAAAGGCGTACCGGCAAAACTGATTCGACATCAAGAAAAATGGCATCTTTTATTTATAGTTTGGATGGAGAAGAATCAGTGTGTAAGAAAACGTTGTGCCACACATTTTCAGTGACCCCCCGTCGGATCCAAGTTCTTCAGAACAAAATGAAGATGGGTGAATTAGTACCGAAGGATGGAAGGGGATTGCATACAAATCGACTCCACGTAGTGAATAATTCCGTTAGAAAAAATATTGTGGATCACCTAAACTCCTTCCCTCGTGAAGTAAGTCATTATAGCCGAAATGTTTCGTCTAAAGAATGTTTGTCTTCAGATCTGTCTGTCAAAAAGATGTACAGACTTTTTAAGCTAAAATACCCAGCTGTTGAGGCTAGCGTCACTTGGTACCGGAAAATATTTAAAAAAGAGTCCAATCTTCGCTTTGGTTCACCTAGAACTGACACTTGTAAGGTGTGCGACCAACGTTTTACCCGGATGAAACTAGCTTTAAATGAAGGGGAACGATCAGTCATTCAACGAGAGAGCAGTATTCACCATATGAAGGCTGACCAGGGCTACAAAACGTTGGCGGATGATGGTAAAAATCCTTCTTTCATTACACTCTGTGTCGACTTACAGCAGGTGTTATTCACACCAACTTTAACACATTCCGATGTTTACTACCAAAGACAATACTCCTCATACAATTTGGCTATCCACAACATGAGCTCTAATCATGCAACAATGTTCCTCTGGCACGAAGCTTTGGCGAAGCGTGGGGCTAAAGAGATAGCATCTTGTTCTGAAATATCTCACAAGTCAGTATGACCCATTACCACCAGGGAAGGAGAGAAAGCTAATCGTCAGACAGGTGTTGCGGTCAAAATAACAACTGGACGACATTAAGTATGTACCAGTTTCTGATTACATCTGGATACTTCTCAGAAATCCACCAAAAATTTATGACCACAGGGCATAGTTTTTTGCCCTTTGACCGTGACTTTGCGCTTATTGAAAGAAAAAAGAAAGTAATGAAAGCATTTGTACCTGGAGATTGGAAATACGTGATCGGTGCAGCTAAAGTGGATGATCCATTCACAATAATCGAGATGGATCAGAAAGATTTCAAAAATTTGGATGTCCTTTTCGAATGGATTAAAAAGAAAGGAAAATTTTTAATCACAAAATTTGTGTGGTTCAAAATAGCGGCTGATGACCCGTCTTCGATTTATGCTCGTGAAAGTCACAACACATTAAGACCATGGACTTCACACCAGGCGTTTGATCCTCGTTGTGCACCTATAAGCTTGAGTGATTTGCCTTCATTGTACTCAGCACCGTTGCCAATTTCGAAGGAGAAAAAGAAGGACCTTGTGGCAATGTCTCAATTTCTATTAAAAGAGGAACATAAGTCTTTTTATCAAAATCTACATTCCGCTTAATTTTTTACGTTTTACTTCATTGTATTTTTTTTCAAGATGAATAAAAAAAATTTAATTTTTAATTTTAATTATTATTTAAACCCATAAATGATAGTGACGATGATAGTGATTACTTCTTTGTATTTTTTTCAAGATGAATAAAAAAAATTTAATTTTTAATTTTAATTATTATTTAAACCCATTAATGATAGTGAGTAAAGAAGGTGGTCAGATCGGAAGCGATTAGGTTTGAATGGAAAAACGTTGTATGTTGCTCTCAGCACCCGATCCAGGATATTGCAGTTACCAGATTAGTTTTTCTCCTCTACTGTAAAGTTGACATTTTTGACATACAACGTTTTTCCCGCCACCCATTCAATTAGTCAACTCTAATATCTCATTGCTGTTAAGATCTACCTAGTTGGTTTAATTGTCATAATCAGTAATCATTATTTTTAGCATTTTTTACGAAATTTCAATGATTGATAATGAAAACCCGATTTTAAGGAAATTCCACTTAACCACTTATTCACTGCAATGACAGATTTAATCTTACAATTATAATAAAATTATACAACACATCATATTGTAATCATATATACAATTATAATCATACAATTATAATCATTGGTGGATCCAGGGGGGGGGGGCTGTGGGGGCTGCAGCCCCTCCCTTTGGAAAATTTTTCGTCATTAAAAGATAGAATTTGACTTTCCTTAATGTAAGAAATCAAGTTAAAGAACAAATAATGTGCAGAACAAGTAGAATTTTAGTTGTGAGAAAGAAACATAAAAAAAGCTGATTGGCAGATTCAAATGAAGGGCTGAGGGGCTGCAGCCCCCCCCCCCCTTTAGGACTGCAGCCCCCCCTTTACAGTCGGCTGGATCCGCCCATGATTACAATTTTTTACAATATTTGTCAAAAATATTTAGTGTATTAAATTCCAGCTTGGAAAGGAAAACAGCAAACTAGAAGTGGCAAAACAATTAATACATCAGATTTAAGCTATTTAGATTGCATTATAATAATATTCAATAATTCAAATATATACTTTTTTTTAATTAAAACTTCTGGAATTTCTGATATTCTTCCATTAATCAAAATTTATTTAATGTTGCACAATTACAGTCATTTAATTTTGATGTTTTAGTCTTCATTTCTTTTGTATTATTGTAGGCCTTTACATAGAAATTAATAAAAAGGATAAAGTACACTGAAATAGTAAAACTCCAAAGGGGCCAGAAAAAGACCTGACTCTTGCAATTATAAATCCTCATTTTGGCCAGCATTGCCAGAAATATTGAGAATTGGGCCTGAAAATAAAATTCATAAAAACATTATAATATTGAAAAAGCTATGTAGATGAGGAATCGAATTTAGTAAAAAAAAAAAAATGTTAATCAAGTCATCCAATGATAATGAATATACTAAATATGATAACTAATTACCTCATATTTAAAACCGACTTCGAAAGAGGAGGTTACTCAATTAATTAAAAAGGTATGTGGCTTTTTTTTGTGATACCTTTTTCATTTCACTTATATTTTAAGAATCCAATAAAAAATTTAATTAAACAGGAAGTTCAGAATTATGAATAATACTAATTATTGTAAAAGTTAATACTCTAACTACATGTACATATATGAGAATCATTCTTAAATCTTCCAAATATTAAAAATGTTGGCCTTAATACAATACAGTATGAAGAAATACACAATAAAGTTATTATATAATTCTTTTCTGAATAAAAATAATTAATTTACATTAACCACTTTTGGTGAACAAAATCAAAAACAGTAATTCTGAAGGAAATGCTGCTAAAAAGTATACTTTATATACTATTGTGAGTTTATATACAAATGTCCGAAATGGAATAGCAAAAAAATAAAAACAAAAAAAACATTGAAATACCTATGCCATAATACATTCACTAAAAAGTACAAAAATATGATAATACTTTGCAATAAAAAGGAAAAAATATGCAGTTTTATATGGAACCAAATTTTAGAAAAGGTAACAATTGTAGGTATAATATCGAGGCATAGTAAAAAAAAATAACAATAATAAGCATTTAACTACGGAATAATTACAATAGAGTAGCCACTTAATATTTTAAAATTAAAAGCTTTTAGTCAAAACTAACTTCATCACCATAGTGGATAATAAATACTTCTAACTGAAGCCAACACAGTGTGGTAAATCATGGAAAATTAAATTATTAATTTTTGAATTAGTCATTTTGATGTTTCCATAGTATTAAAAAGTTCAATCCAATAACATTTTAATTTTTTTTTTTGTAATATGAATGATTTTGGCTTGGTTTTAATAGTTGGGAGAAACACATTATTATAATTTGCTGTGTATTATAGGTAGTTATATAATCTTTATTAGTTACTTCGTAAGGACCCTCAAAGATTAAACAATTGAAACAAAATATAATGTTTTTTTTTATATATATATTTATGTTGTTTATGTCAAAAAAATAATCCAAATAAGCATAATTTATATTATTAACATGTTCAAGTTGATGTGTACCATCTGTGGCGCGCACTAAACTGCCGCATCGAACATTTTAGTCAATCACAAAACTTTCCACGTTTGTTTGTTTATATTATTATTGATGGATTGTCGATACTGCCTAATGCACTGAAATAGCTCCCGTCCAATTGAGCGGAAACATGTTAAACCCCCAAAATACACAATAATCAAATTTCCTACAACTATACTACATCAAACTTTTTCAAAAATTCAAGAATACTTATTTTGTTAAATTTGTGTATTTTCGAAAAAATGTTGCAAGAAAAACATATATCTGCAAGCAAAACCAGGCCTTAGTTATAACCGTTTCTGCCAGAAATCACTATCAATATAAGTTTATACCAAAATTTAAAATTTCTCCCAATGATTATAAAGATTATCAATCCACTTAGTTAACATTATTTTCATAAATATTAGTGTTTAGGTCTGTGGAGCTGATTTTAAATATACTTGTGTGATTTAAGATTACCTCCTTTAAAATGGTTACTTAAAGTTTTAAGAAAAATATTGTTTGTGTCTTATCGCATCTGTATGTATAATATATAGATGCAGAACATACAGTCATACTGTTATTGTATGTGTAACATATAATTGTACTGTTATTGTATGTACAACATACAGTTGTACTGTTATTGTTGTATCATAAGATTATTTTTAAGTTAAGGCACACGTTCTATTCTCAAGACTTTTTTTCTTGTTTTTAAAAGAAATTAAGTTATGTTATTAAAGACTAATATAATGTTTGGGCTGTTAAATGTGAATATGAATGTATTTACCAGTTGAATTTTCGTTATATATTTTTTCCACCAAAGATATTTTTGTACTCTAGGCCCCATCGCAGCAAGTAAGTAGTAGGAATACATCACTACGTGTACTGTAACATTAATTATTCCAAAAACTGCAACGATTTGTTCTGTAAAAATAACAAAATAATTCTAATAATAATCGTGAAATTAGAGAGAGGAAAATTTGGTTATTATATGTAATATTATATGTTCTTTGTAAAATATAGTTTGGCTATTGAGAAAAGTTATTACAAATGACCTGTAATCATTATTGTAAACAGACCATAAAGAGACGACAAACGCCTTTAATCATCATATAGTAACATATGCTAACTATAAGTGACGGAAGGAAAAAGGAATTGTTGTCTTAATACATCTAATGGTGTATGTAAATCATTGTTGATAGATTGTTAAAATATATAGAAGAAATATAGACATGTATGCATTTCTTCTTCAGAGTTTGACCATGTAACAGGTTTTACAACTGCAAAGATTTTACCCATCGTGTTGTGGGCTTCTTCAGGGCCATGAATTTTCGTTTCTGTAAATATGTGTGGGTCCTTCTGCTGCATACCATATGTTTTCTGCTGCAGACCAGATGGCTCTGTCTGTTTTGGTCCAGTCTTTAGGGAGAAGTTTGTTGTTCAGAAAGAAGCGTTCCTGTAGCAATGATCGCTCTAGGTGTGCAAGTTCTCTTCTGGTGTCATGTATCATGGTTCTGAGAATACGCATTGCCCATGGCAACATATGACTGAGAACCGAAACATAGCAAGTTCAAAACCCGAAGCCAGGGGAAATTTAATAATAATACTCGGCACCAATCCCCCACCCTCTCCCCTGGCCCGGGAAACCCCTTATAGCCTAACAGGAAAGGAAGGGGAGGATCAATTAAAAAAAAAGGTTCTTAGAATCACTATACTGCATCTGTCAGACGTTCTTTGCCTCTTCTTGGATTTTTCTCTACTAAGGATCTTGGAGCAATCAGGTATTATTCCGTAATCTTGGCAACATTTCAGAAATAATAATTGGCTCAGCATTCTGACCTTCTCCGATCGGAGCTTCTCCACAATTCTCTCTTCTAGCAACATCCTCCCCGTACATATTTCTTAAAGGTTGTTTTAGGCTTCCATGGTCTGAATCCATTGTATGCATTTCTATGAGCTTCTTCTGGCCCTGGGTGAAAGCTTGGCCGTTGTAAAACCTGTTACATGGTCAATCTCTGAAGAAAAAATGCTTACAATGGAGAGAGAGAAACACTTTATTTATCATAAAAGAGATGCTGCCCAACTACATTGGGTTGCTAATACACAGCATACTATATTTCCATATGAGACTATTTGTAAAATCTTATTGTAATAATTTATAATAATGATAATAACATCCCTGCATATTTATATATGTATACCAACAGGGTTATATTTTTTTTTATATAATTTTTTTTTTTTTCATTTTTATTCTTTCTCTCTTTTACTGAATCCCTTGAGTGCTAAATTTTGAATAAAATGTATCTATCATGCAACAACAATAAAAATAAAAATAAAACCAAATCAATACTCAATCCTGTCATATAAAATTAGAAATAAAGATATATTAAAATTTAACAAACAATTAAATAACTAATTCATGCATAAAATAAATAGATAAATAAATAAATAGATAGATAAAACAACATATAATAGACATGTTACTTTTCTAGAAATTTTCTGAACTCTTAATGTTAAATAACTAACAATGTTTACTCAACCGTATTTTTATTTTATGACTGTTACTCCTTAATGGAATAAACGATTCTGATTTATTTTATGGAATAAAATAAAACCCACTACCAATACAACCAATAGAGAGCTTAATGGGTTTGTTATTTTGTTAGGAAGTACTAAGTTTCTAGGTCAGCAATGATGTTAAAAGGTGATTTATTTATCATATTTTACCTAATTAATGAAAACACTCACCTATGATAAAAATAATTTTAAAAACTAAATTATTAATTAGCCCTACCTCTTATGAGGTCCAATGTTAGCCATGTATTGACCACCATTGATGAATGGTGATACAAATGAAGAAAAGTTACTTGCGATTGCTTTTTCCGTAAAATGAAAAAAACCTTTAAATGAAATAAGGAAATAGTTGACGATTAGGTTATGGTAAAAATATTATTGATCTATAAAAAGTTTTTGTCCTATAAAATAAACATACCGTGTCCAATAAGTCCAGGATTTTGGTAAGGTAATACATATAGAGAACTTCCACAAACTGAAAAAATAAAAGAATTTTATTTCAATCTTACAATGCAAAATCATTATGCTTCTAAAAAAAAAAATGAGAAACACATTATATGCATGAAGCATGAAAGGTATTAAAAATAGTAAAATCTCTTGATTATTTTTAAAACTCAAGAGTTAACTCAGAAAATATATAAATTTAAAAGGGCTATCATAGTTTGTATGCTGTTAAGAACATTTTTATTACTAATAGTTTTATCAAAGAAGTACAAAATTTTTTGTCAGAAATATAATAGTAATTTCATTCTTACAAATAGTTGATCTTGTTCTCTATAGCCAGCTGTTCCTCCTACAGGTTCGCAAATATGCTTCCAAACTCCAAACATTCTGAATCCCCATTTGTAACAAGCCTGAAATATCATTATTTTGACATAATCAAGTATTTGACATAAACTATTTAGCAATATTTACAATTCTTATCTTCATTTAAAAAAAAACAAAAAACAAATCTGTATTTATGATTTGATCTTACCATATATAGTATGTAACCATTAATAGCTACTTGCACCAAATTATAGATCATGATTATTCTCCTTAAACTGAAAGCTTTCCTTCTTTCCATTAGTTTCGGTCCAAACCATAATATTAACAAGTAACTGATAACTACAAATGCCATGTGATGGAACTTCAATAAAAATGAAGGGTAAATATCTGTAACCTTTGGTCCTAAAATGAAATAATTTTTTTATCATTTGATAACCACAATTTTATATAGGGGTAGGTGGGGCACAATGAAACGCAAAAGTTTCTTTTACTTATAGCCCCCACCTGAGACTTTATTTTCAATTTTTTATTTTTTCCATGTTACCTTAGGATCTAATCTATGTAAGAAATGTGTTAAACATTATTTTATGCAACATGTGTGACCGCAAGCAGCTATTTACCAAAAATAAATTTTTTTCATTGTGCCCCATGCCCGGGGTACTTTGAAACAATTGAAAAAAACAACACCATAATTAACGAAAAAACTTTATTCGGCTTCCAGTCGGTTTTTTGTTCTTCTGCTTTAGGATAGCACCAAATTCTTCAAGAGAGAGGAAAATTTGGAGAGGAAAGTTGTCATAAATTAATAGAGTGTTTCTGGTGTTCCGCTCTCTATTTCGCAGCATCCTGTAAGAAAATGAAAAAACCGACTGCTTATTGCACAATGAATGGGGAACGATGAAACACTCGTGAGGCTCCATAAAACATTTCATTGTGACCCGAACAGTTTCAAGGAACCCGATATGATGTCTTACACTTCCTACGATGAACGGGAAGAGATAGGAAAGCCAAAATTTTAAGAGATACATGCATAATGAAATGTTTTAAGAGCAGATTGAATAAAATAATTACTCTCATCTAGAGACGAAAATCCGTTTGACGAATAATTTTAGTTTTACCACACAAATAATATATATTATTTATAATATATATTATATTGTTATTTACTTCTGAATTTTGCTACTTTTATCAATTAATATATTATATTATAAATCCTGCTCGGCTCCTTCCTCTTCCAAACCCTAAGAGCAAAAAAACCCACATACATTCTTGACCTCCTTACCCCACATTCGTCTATCCATCAGCTAAATACAAGATCCCAACCTACAGACTTGTATATCCCCACTCATAGAACCGCCTGTTTCGATAAATCCTGCTTTGTTCGTGCCACCCAGTTTTGGAATTCCTTATCCGAATCCGTTCGTTAAGCTTCCTCCCTAGCCTCGTTCAAACACCTCTTGTTTCTTCATCTCCTGGAACATCAATCTTCCCTGCAGATGTAAAAATTAATATTTTCTTTGATTTAGTCTTGAAGGTTTTGTACAAACACTTCAGTTTTATTATTTTTTTTTTTTTAATAATGACACTCTTCTTTTTGTCATTTAAATTTTTTTACAAAATACGTGAATACTGAAGTTACGATTTATTTTCATTTATTATTAAAGTGTATATTTTTAGCTTTTAATTTCAACAATTGTATATAGTACAGCCAGACAAATGCTGCCTGAACAAATTGTTAACTATGTTATTCTTAGGGGTCTAAATATCCCAGAATAAAGTAAAATTTAGAAATGGTTAAGGTGCCCTAGAAGGTTTCCTACCTTATATTATTTATTATATTATTATAATTTATTATAATATTATACAAATATTATAATTTCAGGAAGTAATTATTATAACATGTATTATTTATGCAATTATTTAAGAGTATATGGTACATGTTTAGGTACTTTATAGAAGCCAGATTATTGCCATATCAATATGAAATGAACTGTATACTTGTGAATCGTCTTCAAAGTAAGAAAGCTATATAAGAGATGACATAATACAATTCAGTAATAACTGCAATTAAATCCCAAAACAAAATAAAAATCCACCTCATTTACAACAATCTGGATAAATACCTTTAAAAATATCTATATTTATGATAAGAATAAATTAAATTTTATGAAGTTAATTTTTAAGAGAACATCTGAATTTAAACTTTAAGTAAATAAAGTTTAATGCAGTATGTGTAACAGAAATGAAAGTTTAACCATACTTAACTTCAAAGGAAAATGCCCTTAAGCAGTGAGTTCAGGGGGAAATGGGTGGGAAAATCGGTTCTTGATGAAAGTTCAGATATACATTATCTTAATGTTGAAGACTGAGTTAGGTTAAATAGCTATTTTAGAGAGGCTTATGGCTACAGGAAGTTACTTATAACATAATTTAATTATTGATTGGCAAAAATTGGGGGAGCGGGGTAGCCCAAGGTAAGGCAGTGGACTGCTGTGCTTAAGGTCCCGAGTTCGAATCTGACATGGCTTATGATATCTTTATTATTCGCCACAGTTCGTCTCGTGGGCCGAGAGACCCTCCTGGGGCAAACCCAGCCTCTATAAAGTGGGTACCCTTAATTGAAAAATTAAGGGGAAAGAACCTGGCGGTTGAGCGTGATCACGGTCAAATCACCTCCTTGCACGACCACTGACCAAGAAACAGTACTCTTCCTTACATAGTACTGAACCCAAGACCCTTTATGGGTTGTTAGTGGTACAGGTTTTTTTTTTTTTTTTTTTTTTGGCAAAAATTAATTTAAAATTAACATAACTAAATAAAAAAATAAATAAACACAGGTATTTTTATTTGATATTTAAGTAATCTTCCTTTTTTTAACCGACTTCGAAAGAGGATACGTATGTGACTTTTTTTTTTTTCTATGTATGTCCACCGATTACTCCGAGATGGTTGGACCAATTGGAACGAAACCTTTTGCATCTTTTAGAGTATTTTCCCAATGTGGTCCCATTTAATTCTTTTTTAAGTTCTTAATTTATTTAATAAGTTATCGGGAAAAAACTTGAAAATAATTATTCAATTATCGCTTAAAACATTTACTTATTGGAAAAACATATGGCATATATAACATAAGGTATGCTCCAACAAACTATTAAAAAACGTTAATAACTAACAAACTGCTCATGCACTTTCCTCATTTTTTTATTCTAACTTTGATTGGTTGATTTTAAGCAATGCTTAATAATGTTTCAATGTTCGATGAATCGGTTGGAAAAACCAACCAATCAAATTCAGAGTCAGAAGAGTAGGGGGAAAACATGAGTAGTCTGTTGCTAGCTAGCTATTGACGTGTTTCAGGTTCTTGTTGGAACAAACCTTATACATAACCTTAGATAAATTTTCAACAATAGATTTAAATAAAGATATTCTGGAGTGATACCTTTTTTATGTTATCCGGATTTCTATTAACGGTTTTTAATTTTGTTTCTGCAACTGTTGAAGCGTATGATGAAAATGGCTTGATTATGAGAAAGAAATAACTATTATCTACGTTCAAATGTGGTTCGAAAATGCAATAGATACGTTCTCCAATTCCATATATGATGGGTAATTGTATGATTTTGTACTTTACATTATGATAACGTCCCTAGCTTGTGGCACTTAGGATATGCTGTTTTCTATATAGAGTCTCTATAGTGTGCCTATGTGTTAGTATCAATCCTTTCCTATGTAATAACTGAAATGTAGCAGAATAAATCTTTACTAAAGAGCCAGATTGTGTTTTCAATTTTTATGAATTTTGAAGTCTTGATCGATCTTTATTAAATCGAAAGAAATTTAAATATTCTATGAAGGTTGCCAAGACTTTCAAAAGTCAAAACCTCATTAAGTGTTTGCGTTTCCTGAAAGAATGAGTGCGCTTTTCAGGACCTAAGTCTAGTGTTGAATGAATGCATTTTATTGAAACAGATATGATAATGGACGTAAAACAGTCTGGGTTAGATGTGTTTATGGGTTCTCCGCATTCGAGGAGGCCATGTACTCAAGTACCGCAATACTAACGTATATGTTGTACATTATATTCCCCCATAAATGAATATTGTCCTAGGAAAAATTCTTCCAGTAGTAGTGTAATAATAATTTAATCGTCTTTACAGACATTTAAAAAAGAAGTTAAAATTTCAATGTTTGCCAATGTTCATCCATCAATAAAACTAACGGCAAATTAAAGTTGATCTCTCAAAAAAACAACCACATTGTATGAAAGTCCACGCAGCAAAAATATAGCAGCCATAAAAATGTTTGCTGTCAAAAAGGCTACTCCGCTAGAATTGAAACTGCAGTGTTTTCTACAAACTCATTTTCTGAATAATTGTTTATTAAGAAGGATATTATTCGTACCATTTCGCTCTCAAGTTTAGTCAACAATTCATCGAAAGGGATGACGAACATAATTGACTCGACCAAGAAATATTATTGAATTAAACCAGTAGTTTAATATCGAAAACAATAATATCATTCGTAATAATAAATTAACCATAAAATGGCTGTCGCTTCTATCCTAGCGGCTGCCCTCGTTTTGATAACGATCAATTTTATTTACAAAACAAACAAAAAAAAAAAAGTACTTCGAAAACAAGAAATCAGTTCAAAATACACTTAAAATCTGTATAAAAAAAAAACACTTAGATTTTTTTTAGAAATTAACTTATTGCTTTCTATAAATTATCTCCCGCCACTAAAAAGTATGAAATAAAAAATATTTTATAAAAAAAAATTAAACCGGCTTCGAAAACTAGGAAACAGTAAAAATAAATGCACTAAAAAGTATGAAATAATTATCTTCTGATTTTTATGAATACACGGCAAAATCGATAATGGTATAAAAAGTGGGAAAATGCAATAAAACGAAAAAAAATATTTTGATTTGTACGATTACACACTAACTCTTAATAAAAAGTATTAAGTTGAAATATTAAATACCATGTTTAATACATCACAATCTTTTCGGAGGCGGCGCAAAATTTAAAATTGTTAACCCTAAATATTATGAAAAATCTATCGATTTTCTATTTTGCGCCGCCTCCGAAAAGATTGTGATGTATTAAACATGGTATTTAATATTTCAACTTAATACTTTTTATTAAGAGTTAGTGTGTAATCGTACAAATCAAAATATATTTTTTCGTTTTATTGCATTTTCCCACTTTTTATACCATTATCGATTTTGCCGTGTATTCATAAAAATCAGAAGGTAATTATTTCATACTTTTTAGTGCATTTATTTTTACTGTTTCCTAGTTTTCGAAGTCGGTTTAATTTTTTTTTATAAAATATTTTTTTCATAATAACATTCAACAACAATAAATTCACAAAATAGGAGCTATTATGGTTTTTAATATTTGCATTGAGCTATTTGCATATCGTTTGACACAATCCAGTAAGACGTACGATTGTCCATTGCAGATGTTTTTGTAAATAATTAAATTATAAATGATGTGATTGTTGAGAATAAAACTATTCATTCATTCAAATATTTTTTATTAGAAGAGAAAAGATGGGCCTTGGCTGGGATTTGAGCCTGGATTTCCTTATTGCTGGTAAGGCTCTCTTGCCACTTGAGCTACCAGGCACATATCCCAGTCAAGTTAATCCTTTCTCCTCACTGACCATTTTCCCACCGATCCTGCAATTTTTGCAAATTATACGGGGAAATGGACAATTTCTGTCCAATTTACTGTAATATTTTTAAATTATTGATTCAATTATTTCTCTGCCATGATGATAACATGAAATGATAATTCTAGCCCGTGTACCTTTGGTTAATCGTGGTGTGGTTTCCCAGGATGTCAGTGACCGCCCGGAGGTTTGGAACAAGGACGAAGTATGATTCAGAAAAAGAAATATAGGTCCTCGGGGCCTGCTGACTCTGAGCTGCCATAATCCTTGGATTTAGACCAGTTTGTCACTGTCCTTGAATCCAAGAGAGCTAACGCCATAGGTGGGAAGAACACTACCAAATTAGCCCCAATGGGATTGGTTATGCCGCTGGACCATGGTGACCATGGCTTGCAGCAACTTGAGGTTCTGGCTAACCCCTCCAGCCTGTCTGTGCTCCCTCAAGCAACACAAATGTCAGTTAGAAGAATCAGTAAGAATGCGCCAACAGAAAAGAAAAAAAAAATCTGTCTTATGAAATATTTTGTACACATTGGTAGTTTTTTTTTTATTATATTTTAATAGGGGAGGTGAGGTTCAAAACTCGTCCTTTCCATTTTTTTTGAAAAATTGAGATGGCAGTGGATTCTGTAAGATATTTTAACGCTCTTTCAACAAATCTTATCAGATTGAAGCAAAACTTATTATTTCTTATGGATTTTTGCTAAACAAAATATCGGTTTGTTGCAGAACTGATTCGTTCCATAGCCCATTGTGTTTCAAAACTGGGTCGTTAGTCGTTTTGATGCAAAACTCTTTCGTTCCAATAATCACTTCTCACTTTGCACCCATCCCATTCGTTCGCTTGAGCAGTTTCTGTTACTCTTTCTGAACAAAATATCGAAAGCTCCTTAAACTCGCGTGTTTTATTTCATTATACTCGATTCTTCTAACCTAGCTATATGAATAATTGATTTTTCACTGGCTCCAACAAGCTGAAAGACGTTGATAATCTGCTGAAAAAGCATTTTAATGACGAGTGGAAGGCCAACGAGGGAAACAGCGAACAACAGGATGGTGAGGTCGCTATAGTTAAAGAAGACGATAGCCTTAGGATCTAGTCTTATTGTAGTCAGATGTTTTATATCAGTACGCTGATATGTTTGAAAAATTCGTAAAAAAAAAAAAAAAAAAAATTGT
This sequence comes from Aelia acuminata, assembly GCA_911387785.2. Taxonomy (NCBI): domain Eukaryota; kingdom Metazoa; phylum Arthropoda; class Insecta; order Hemiptera; family Pentatomidae; genus Aelia; species Aelia acuminata. The sequence continues at coordinate 16,064,466 of OU426982.1, forward strand.
TTTAATTCAGTGGGCGGTATTATTTTGTAAAATGGTACCGAATTCATTTATAAAATGGTTGTGAACCTAAATAGATATTACTTATTAAGAAGATCAACTTACGCTGTGTGAATTAAAACTCGATCGTACCAATATGGTGAGCAGCAAACATGTTTTCTTTAAACATTTTGTTGCAACTTTAACCACTTTAACCATTTTTCCTTTAAACACTTTGTTGCAAAACTTTCTCTTATCATTTTTTGTTACCTCTAAATCAGTAATTTTTTTTATTCCAAGCTTACGTACATAGGGTAGCTGCACCTATCGAAGGCAAAAAAAATCATCTTTATCTGGCCACTCTACAAGACGTGGTAAGTTTTTTGATTTTCCTGAAAAATGTGTTCATGTGGAACGAACGAGTTTTGCATCTCACCTCTTCAATTGTTAAATTAAAAAAATAAAGAATTGTTGCTGTATATTTTGAAGTTATTTACTGAATTTAAATCCGGCCTCAGCCCATATCTAAACAGTATTACTTTTCTGGATGATAATAATAAAGGCCTAACGAACCCTAAGGCTCCAAGCCAACACCACTAGTCACAGTGTTTTGTAATTTCTATCCATGCCGCTGGATACACCAAATAAGGATAAACGATTCTTCATGCTTTTTATCGTGGGACTCATAATCGACATTTTAACATTGTTTTTTAGTGAATAAATTAAAGAGAAAAATCCATATCGACTTAGTCCGCTAATTTAACTTCATGGCATATTTTTACTTTCACTTACCTATATATGAAATATATAGTAAGTGGAAGTATTGCGATCGTGAAAAATTTCGACTTCCGGTTTTCAACGGAAATACACGTTTTGGGGTCCCCTGAGTCAAAATAACCAAGTCCCGCGAAATGGTCTGTGTGTGTGTGTATGTGTGTGAACAGACTAGCTCAAAAACTATAAACCGTGCGAACCTGAAATTGGGTATTTAGATTATGTATAAGCCCGTGATGTGACAGCAAAAATTTCATCAAATTTGCTCAAAGGGAGGGGGTACTTTATTTAATAACTTTTTAAGTTTTTTTCGATTTTCTCAAAAACGGCTCTAACGATTTTGATTAAACTGAGTATTTGATCTATTTATATGCCTGAAATATGACTGTAAAAATTTCATCAAAATTGATCAACCGGAGGGGGGACTTTACTTAATAAATTTTGTATCATTTTCACATGTTTTTTTTATTTTCTCAAAAACGGTTTTAAAGATTTTGATCAAAATTGGTATTTGATGTATTTATATTCCCGAGATATGACTGTAAAAATTTCATCAAAATTGATCTACGGGAGGGGGGACTTTACTTAGTAAATTTTGTATCATTTTCACGGGTTTTTTTTATTTACTCAAAAACGGCTTTAACGATTAACATAAATAAGATATGAATGTAGAAAAATGTTTGACTTTGGGAAATGATATTTAGCAAAACACGTCAATTTCTAATCTAAGTAAGTTGGTAAGTGAAAGTTGTGTGTTGCGCGCACGCACCAGATTTTTTTATATTTTTGTAGCGCACGCGGTCCAACTAGATCGATAAAGTATTTTTTTCTTTATTTTATTCCCTGAAAAAACGTTTTTTCTTTTTTAAATTTCGCTAACGAGGTTCCATGTTCCATCCCTACGTTATGTTTCCTATTGTTCGTTTTACTTTATAATGCTGTGACTAACAAACTAATCTTATCAACAGTAAAACCAGGTGAGTTAATTAGCGTGTGCTCCGCCCCCTCCCCCCCGATTTTATCTCCCCGAACATGTTAATCGAAACGTCTAAGGCCCAATGCACACGGGGATACTGAAAATGAACTAAACCAGTTGGTAACTGGGGTTTCTAACCAGTTATGGACTGAATGGTGACTTGACTCCGCGCACGAGGCTACTCAACAGCAACCGAAATCTCCAGTTCGTAAAGTGTTGTCATGGATATCGCTCGAGCAATGTGGGAAAGTCGAGTAATATTTATTAATTATAAACTATCGTCTGTCATCATTAAAGGCGTACCGGGCATGCGTGGGCTCTGTTTTATGAGTTGACGTAATATTTTTCTTTTTTTCTCCTGTATATGTTTACTTGATTTTTTCATATTTCATATTTAGCCATATCTTATTTTTAGGCGTAACGAGAGACAGCTAATTTCTCCACACAAACAGAAACAAAGATACTTTATACGAAAACAAAAAAGGCCCTTTCCCATTTAAACCCCCTCAGGACATTTTAATAATGATAAAGCTTACCTGATATTAAAGAAGACTTGATTTTCATTAAACATGAAGTGATTTGATCAAAATCGTTAAACCCATTTTTGAGAAAACCGAAAAAAACGTAACAATTGGAAAAAAAGTTTTTAAATGAAGTGCTCTCTCCGTTTGATCAAATTTGAATTTTTTTCTGTCACATCGCTGGCATATACTTACATCAAATACCCACTTTTATAAAAATCGTTAGAGCTATTTTTGAGAAAATCTAAAAAAAAACGTAAAAATAGGCGAAAAGTTGTGGAATAAAGTACTTCCGCCGTTTGACCAATATTGATGAAATTTTTGCTGTCACATGGCGGGTACATACACACACCAAATACCCAATTTCAGGTTCGTACGGTTTATAGTTTTGGAGCTAGTCTGTTCACACACACACACACACACACACACAGAACATTTCGCGGCACTTGGTTATCTGGACTCAGGGGACCCCAAAACGTGTATTTCCGTTGAAAACCGGAAGTCGAAATTTTTCACGATCGCAATACTTACATCCCTTACTTTATATTTCCTATATAGGTAAGTGAAAGTATAAAACTGGAAACTCAAATCACCAGGCAACCCGACATGCGAATCACTCAGGCGACTAGTTACAAACGAGTTCTGTGAATCACAAATCTGTCCCCAAACAGTAGCGCCATGTGCGGTAATATGCATTGTAATGCATAGGTAGTGACTGAAAGAAAACCAGTTGGGAATTCGCATCATTAATCAGTATTTTTAGTATCCCCGTGAGCATAGGGGCTTAAAAGGTAAGCATAAGGGTCACCTGTGGTCTAGTGGTTAACATAGAAAGTGTTTCGCGTCCTAAGGTGGCTCTAGGATTTTTAATGGAAGTAAATCTTGTCTATGTCGTCCCACGAATAGGACGTAAAATGGAGGTCCCCATCCTGTACGATGTCAGGTACTCGTTAAAGATCCCTATCCTAATTATACCTGGATAGGCAATGTTAGTTAGATATGACCATTTCGATCCAGAATCGAACTATAAATACATTAACAGTATTCAAAGCAACCATTCGTCAAACCTTCAAGAGTTTCTTTCTAATGGTAAAAAGCAGGGTTTATCCATAAAAGTCAATAAATATGTCACGTTCTTGTTAACTAAGTTGATTATTATAATAACTTGGCTATCTCAAAACATGGCTTAAGCCCTTTATATTAAAAACCAATCTTATGGCCTCAATAGTTGTGTCTTTCACTAGTGAAATCGATCGAAAATCGAAAATAAACTTCCATTTTAAATTATCGAAAAGTGTGAAGGGTTGTACGAAGTCGATAGCGAAAGAAATTGCCTTTTATTAGATAGAACTGGCCAACAGTTGAAGAATTTGTGATCGACATTAAAAATTTTATCGAAAAATCTAGTGTAGCAGACAATGTTCGTTTGGGGGTCACCTGTGGTATTAGTGGTTAGCATGGCAACCTACAATACTAAAGGTCGCAGGTTCGCGCCCAGCGGTGACCCTAGTGATTTTTTAATGGGAGTAAAAACTCCTTAGCCATGCCGTCCCTCGGATAGGACGTAAAATGGAGATCCCGAGCCTGTAGTACGATGTCAGGTACTCGTTAAAGATCCCTATCCTAATTATACCTGGATAGGCAAAATTTAGGACTCCCACTGTAGCATCGTCCGATTACCCTTAGTGGCATAAAGTGGGGTTAAAACAAACAAACTTCTTTGACTGATTTACTCGTTTTTAAAGCATAGTATGTCCGCCTATACAACGATTTATTTATTCCATATTAAGGTGTTAGAACGAGTATTAAACTGTATACAACAAATAATAATATTTACAACGTTTGAAAAAATTCATAGTTGTTTTATTAATTACTAATTAACTAACTACTAACTAATTATTAAATACTTGTATGATACGGCCGGTTTTTCTTTGTTACCTAATACAAAATTTAATTACTTTTAAAGTGTTTGTGTATTATAATAATTTTTATTAATTGAATACTTTGAATCTTATAAGCAAATATTTGTTTTCATAGCTTTCAAGGATGTAACAGAAATGTTTTAGGGCTTTGAAGAAAATGCACGGTTGTCACTGCCAGTGGTGGGGGGGGTGGGGGGGACGCTGCTCCCTTTTATTTTGGCAGGAGGGAACGCCCCCCCCCCAATGCAAAATATTAAATAAAAATACTATTTAACGAATTTGTTCGTGCTTAACCAATAAGATTTACTAAAATATAAGTTAATTACAGCATTCTCTATTGATTTTTTAGACACAATTTCTCCATCTGAATTCTTTTTTCACAACGCGGAGCCTTTTGGCTTTTTTAAAAGCATCGTCAAGCGTGTTTTATATTTGATTAATTATATCATTTTTGAACTGTTTTGTTTTATTAAATTATGTTACAAAGTTGGATCTCCGGAATTGGTTTCCATTTCTTTTTAAAAACCGAACAGCTCGATCCACTTCCCATCAACTCAATGAAGCTTATAAAAGTTGATGGTAAGCAATGAAATTAGTAGTATCAGGATCGGAAGGAGAACTTGGATAAAATTCAATCAAGAAATTTCGGCCCACATCCTTCAACATGCAGCCCTAGCAATCAACTGTATTCTAACCGAGATATAAATTGACAATTTTTAAGATACAATAAATAACTTTCAAATACATCGTTGGAAAATGAATAAAAGTTTCCAACAGTTGTTATTAGGCGTTATTATTTTAACTTTTAGTTTTTACCAACTAGGAGAATATTGATTCGTCCCCCCAATAATTTGGTTCTGGTGACGCAATTTGGAGAATTGTACGTATTAGGGTCTGGCCACACATGTCCGCACCGGATCCGCACCGTAGCAATAATACAGGTTATGTTCAGAATATTTTTAATTTAACTTACATATTACCTTTAGTTATGCCTAAAGTTCAAGCCACACATGTCAGACACAGGCCACTTTAGGCATAACTAAAGGTAATATGTAAGTTAAATTAAAAATATTCTGAACATAACCTGTATTATTGCTACGGTGCGGATCCGGTGCGGACATGTGTGGCCAGACCTTTTAGGGTCTGTTTCAGAAGCCTACCTTCAGTTATTTTTGCCATGGCAACGGTTACTTTTTAAGAACAATATTATTACTCTTTTAAATAACCTCAAAAGTAATTGATAAACATTATATTTAACTGAATAATTATTTACAAAAAAAAACATGCCACTTTAATTTCCTGGGGGCATAAACTTGATTATCACTTAATATTTGGTCAAAATAATCACAATTTGCGTATCTTTGACGCCATAAATTTATCTTCCTTGCTTTAATCCCATTTCATGGCCATTTAGACAAAGCTTTACTTTACAGAGAACACCCTTTTCTTGTAGAAACATTAACAAATCTAACAATCCCATTTTAATAATGACTTTTTCACAATATAATATTAAGTATCAATAAAAAGAATGGTTAATTTAACATATGTTTCAGTAAAACAATTAATACCCAGTTATTTTGATGGATACAATTCAATAACATTTAAGGTTAAGTCAATGATAATCATAAGTAACTGTTACCATGGCAAAAATAACTGGAGGTAGGCTTCTGAAACAGAACCCGTATTTATTATCTAAATCAGTTTCTATAAACACTAAGATACTTAGATTGGTGAAAAATTTCATATTTCACAACATCACAATGGTTTTCAAAGCTTGAAAACTATGCGTTAAAATATGTTTCACCGAAATTCGTTAGTTTCATTGAATTTTGTGTTCAAGGTTTAGGTGTGCATTGAAGAAGAATGCATATACACACCTTGAAATACAAATAATCCACGCAGCGAAGAAACGATAGGTCACATCAGATATTCACCGACTCATGACAATGTTACATATTCATAATTTTCCACATTCTTTGTTCAGAGGATGCAGGGATTCGATTTATATTCCTAATCCCATGCATGCCATCAATAGACAATAATTCTTTGATAAATGAAAAAATATTAACTGAGAACGGAGAAAATCCTAGATTAGATCATCGTTTATTTAATAACTTTCAAAAGACAGTAGTTTCTTTAACGTCACTTCATGCACTAAGACTTATCGGACGATGCTACAGTGGGAGTCCTAAATTTTGCCTATCCAGGTATAATTAGGATAGTGATCTTTAACGAGTACCTGACATCGTACAGGCTCGGGAACCATCATTTTACGTCCTATCCGCGGGACGGAAAAAGCGAAAGATTTTTTACTCCTTTTAAAAAATTTAGGGCCACCGCGGGACCGAACCCGCAACCTCTAGTATTGTAGGTTGCTATGCTAAGCACTGACCCCTTATTTATTATTTGATTACAAATAATTTGATAATTTTTATTTTTGATCATGTGGGAAAAATAATATCTCTATCATTACTTTTAAGTAATGATTTTACTATTATAAATTATAATAATCTTTTTTTAGTACTACTTTTTACTTTCACTTACCTATATATGAAATATATAGTAAGTGGAAGTATTGCGATCGTGAAAAATTTCGACTTCCGGTTTTCAACGGAAATACACGTTTTGGGGTCCCCTGAGTCCAAATGACCAAGTCAAGTCCCGCGAAATGGTCTGTGTGTGTGTGTGTGAACAGACTAGCTCAAAAACTATGAACCGTGCGAACCTGAAATTTGGTATTTAGTGTAGGTACATGCCCGCGATGTGACAGCAAAAATTTCATCAAAATTGCTCAAAGAGAGGGGGTACTTTATTGAATAACTTTTTACGTTTTTTTCGATTTTCTCAAAAACGGCTCTAACGATTTTGCAAACTGAGTATTTGATGTATAAATATGCCTGAGATATGACAGCATAAATTTCATCAAAATTGATTGACCGGAGGGGGGACTTTACTTAATAAATTCTGTATCATTTTCACGTGTTTTTTTTATTTACTCAAAATAGGCTTTAACGATTTTGATCAAACTGGGTATTTGAAGATGTATATGCCCGAGATATGACTGTAAAAATTTCATCAAAATTGATTAACCGGAGGGGAGACTTAACTTAATAAATTTTGTATCATTTTCACGTGTTTTTTTAATTACTCTAAAATGGCTTTAACGATTTTGATCAAACTGGGTATTTGACGTATGTATATGCCAAAGATGTGATAGCCAACATTTCATCAAAATTGATCAATCAGAGGGGGGACTTTACTAAATAAATTTTGTATCATTTTCACGTTTTTTTTTTTTAATTACTCAAAAACGGCTTTAAGGATTTTAATCAAACTGGGTATTTGACGTATGTATATGCCAAAGATGTGATAGCCAACATATGATATGATAAAAATAAAGAAAACATATAGAGGAGAAAAAAAGAAAAATATTCAGTCAACTCATAAAACTCGTTGAGCCCACGCACGCGGAGTACGCCTTTAATGACAGACCATTGTTCATAATTAAAGCTGTTCTGTTCATTTGAGAAGTGGTAATTAACAAAAGTTGGTAAGTGAAAGTTGCGTGTTGCGAGCACGCACCAGATTTTTAAAATCAGAAATGTCAATTTTTAATAATATATTTTGAGCCTATGAAGAATGCAATAGCAAATGAAGAATATTGTTATTGACAGAACATCTTTAATTCCAAAATGCATTAGAAATTCCGGATAAAATAAATAAAAGCTGCTTTAATGGATCTGAAAGGGTTTAATTTCAAAATCAAATTTTTTTCGAAGTGCTCGACTGTAATGTAATGACAAGTACGATATAACATCTTCTTTATTCTTCGAGGTTTATCTTGTAAAAGGTTATTTTCATTTTCTGATCAATATCTTTTTATCGTAATTTTGTTATTTGTTTAAAATCCCTTAATGCTACTGAGGCTAATCAGACGGCGCTACAGTGGGAGTCCTAAATTTTGGCTATCCAGGTATAATTACAGGGATTAGGGATTAAATACTATTCCAGGGATAGGGATCTTTATCATCGCGAGACGCGAACCACCAATTTTAACCACTAAACCACTACAAGTGTTTAATGCCGTTTTTGAGATCATCGAAAAAAAGGTAAAAATTGAAAAAAATTTATCAAATAAAGTGCCCTCTCCGTTTGACCAATTTTAATGAAATGTTGGCTATCACATCTTTGGCATATACATACATCTCAAAAGAGGATTTAACGAAATCCGGTATTTGATGTATGTGTCAAATACCCAGTTTGATCAAAATCGTTAAAACCTTTTTTGAGTAAATAAAAAAAAACACGTGAAAATGATACAGAATTTATTTAGTAAAGTCCAATCAATTTTGATGAAATTTTTACAGTCATATCTCGGGCATATTAGTACATCAAATACTCAGTTTAATCAAAATCGTTAGTGCCGTTTTTGAGAAAACCGAAAAAAACTTAAAAAGTTATTAAATAAAGTACCCCACCCTTTGAGAAATTTTGATGAAATTTTTGCTGTCACATCGCGAGCATAAACATACACTAAATACCCAATTTCAAGTTCGCACGTTTTATAGTTTTTGAGCTAGTCTGTTCACACACACACATACACACACACACGCACACAGACCATTTCGCGGGACTTGGTTATTTGGACTCAGGGGACCCTAAAACGTGTATTTCCCTTGAAAACCGGAAGTCGAAATTTTTCACGATCGCAATACTCCCACTTACTATATATTTCATATATAGGTAAGTGAAAGTAAAAATGCACTACTTTTGAAAGCAAACGTTTTTGCACACTAAAGTTTGGCCCACAACATGTCAAAGTTTGCCCATACCCGCTGCAGAGTCTAGTGAAAGAGCTAGTTACGAACTCAGTTAAAGGATCTCAGGTTCGTTTCCATGTAAAAGTTATCAAAAAATGTTAGTGCAGTCACCATCCAGCAACTCATCTAATTCCACATTGACTTACGAGTACTACCAATTATTTTCTTGACTATGTATCACCGTTCAGATATATTCTATTTAAAGCAGGGACACAGCCAATAGATACTATAAAATGTTTATAGACTGCAAGAGTCCATCATAAAGATTTAGATTAAACATACCTTCATTTTCTGTTCAAAGCACTTTAATATTTTGTATTAAATCATTAAAAAATCTGGTGCGTTCGCGCAACACACAACTTTCACTTACCAACTAACTTGGATTAGAAATTAATGCGTTGTTGTGGTCCCCTCCGTTTGACTAATTTTGATGAAATGTTGGCTATCACTTATTTGGCATATACATCCATGAAATACCCAGTTTGATCAAAATCGTTAAAGCCGTTTTAGAGTAAATAAAAAATAAAAAAAACACGTGAAAATGATACAAAATTTATTAAGTAAAGTCCCCTCTCCGGTTGATCAATTTTAATGAAATATTGGCTATCACATCTTTGGCTTATACATACATCAAATACCCAGTTTGATCAAAATCGTGAAAGCCGTTTTTGAGTAAATAAAAACAACACGTGAAAATCATACAAAATTTTTTAAGTAAAGTCCCCCCTCCGGTTCATCAATTTTGATGAAATGTTGGCTATCACGTCTTTGTCATATAAATACATCAAATACCCAGTTTGATCAAAATCGTTAAAGCCTATTTTGAGTAAATAAAAAAAACACGTGAAAATGATACAGAATTTATTAAGTAAAGTCCCCCCTCCGGTCAATCAATTTTGATGAAATTTTTACAGTCATATCTCGGGCATATTAGTACATCAAATACTCAATTTAATCAAAATAGTTAGTGCCGTTTTTGAGAAAACCGGAAAAAACTTAAAAAGTTATTAAATAAAGTACCCCACCCCTTTGAGCAATTTTGATGAAATTTTTGCTGTCACATCGCGAGCATATACATACACTAAATACCCAATTTCAGGTTCGCACGGTTTATAGTTTTTGAGCTAGTCTGTTCACACACACACATACACAAACCGACCATTTCGCGGGACTTGGTTATTTGGACTCAGGGGGCCCCAAAACGTGTATTTCCGTTGAAAACCGGAAGTCGAATTTTTTCACGATCGCAATACTTCCACTTACTATATATTTCATATATAGGTAAGTGAAAGTAAAAAAAACGTGTATTTCCGTTGAAAACCGGAAGTCGAAATTTTTCACGATCGCAATACTTCCACTTACTATATATTTCATATATAGGTAAGTGAAAGTAAAAAGAAAATGACATGGGGCTCACACGTTGAGATGAAATGCTAAACGCTTAAATACCCCATTGTACCCAGTCGTTCTAAAATACGCCTCAGACAAAAACTTAACCTATACAACTACTTTTTTTTTTTTTTTTGGGGTCCTCCCCTTCCTCGCCGTTTAGGCTATACGGGGTTTTCCGGGCCAGGGGAGAGGGTGAGGGATTAATGCCGAGTATTATTAAATTTCCCCTGGCTCCGGGTTTCGAACTTGAAATTTTTCTGGTTCTCAAAGTTATTGTCCGGTTGTCCGTGGCAACGCGTATTTTTTTACGTTTGCTCACTCGGCCATCCCGCCACCCACTTATACAAATACTTACTAAAACCTATATGGACTAAATTTACGGACCTGCAAAAAAGACTCATATTGAAAAAATACAAACCTTTCATTCCCAATACTATCCGAGATTAATTACGAACTCATCATCCTTCGTTTCAAACGAGACTCTTCACAATGACTTAGACTGTGACACATTTTATACGTATGAATTACAAACGGTTTGACAACAAATTACATGGACATACAAGATATAGCAAGACGTGATATTCCTGACATATCTCGACGAAGGCTGAATAGGAGTTGGATGTGGGACCTCCTAGCCTGACAATGTAAATCTTTTGAATGCCAGGAGGATGCACCACTGGTTATGTGTAACTCATTTTAGCACATTGCCTAATTGTAATCTTACTGATGTAAATAAAATTGTGAAACAGTGTTACGTAAAAAAAATATATTAATTGGTTATAAATAAATAAAACAATCGTAACAAAAAAAAATGGTAGCTCAGTGGAGACGGGCGGGTTCTTAAATGACTAGTGATTAAAAAAAAAAAAAATAAATTAAGGGGCGCCACGCTATTTATTTTAAGGATATAGCGAAAACCTAAAGGAATCTGAATTAAAAAAAATAATTTAAATTTAATAAGTGAAGGTTACCTTAAAATCTCGGAGAGGGCTGTACATAAAATTCAATTTGCAATTTACAATTATGAACTACTTAATGGTAAGTTAAAAAGAAATAGAACAAAACAAATTAAACTCAAATAAAAGAAACTTTTAATTAACACTATATTTACACTACGATATTAAAAATAAAATTTACTCACAATTTGTGTAGTCAGGCCTGATCAAAATCTAACTTTATTCACACAACTAGAAACAATTTAAACTTATAACTATACAATAAAAAAAAAAACCAAGGTTTAACAAAGAAATTAAAAGAAAAATATCTCCAGTCTGTTCTCTTAACTCGCCTGTCTTCTCGTAGCTTTGTTGCCAGCAGCCACTCGGCTTGGCGATTCTCGTCACCGGAATCTCTTCCGTGAACGCCAGTATTCTTCAATTCTCTGATGTTTAGCGATATGGACCACAACTACGTTAATCACTAAAACAGTCTCATTTTATCATCACTCGTCGAACGCTAGCGAACCTCTCCTGTATTTTCCTTCGTTGTTTTAAAAAAAAAAAAAACGCCTTAATAACAGCTGTTTTAAATTAATTGCTGTACTTCCATCTCTTCTTTTAAAATAAAACATAATTATTTGTATAGGTAAATAAAAAATACTATATCAACAAAAAAACTAATACAATGCTTTTACAACAACACATATTTTAATTATATACAAAAATATATTAAGCCCTCTTCGATTATTACTTAGTGAGTTTTATTAAATTAAAAAAAAAAATGTAAATAAAACAAAGCATAGGTTTAATTTTGATTGAGTTTAAATAATATATAGGGAATCAAGCGTGTATAGGAGAAAAATGCTTGAGGCCGTCAATTTCAGAGAACATTGATAAAACAGTAAATTTTAAAAATGACTCTAAAAATTTGAACAAATATTATGCAGAAATTTTAAGTAAAATTAATAATTGATTGTCCTAGTATTAAAATCTCTCTCTATATATGAGGCTTTGTCCTGACGGACAGAATCAACGCAGAGCAAAAACTACTTATGATAGAAACTTGAAGTTCGGAATTTAGATTTTAAACGCGATGTAGTTAATCACTAAGAAAGGAATTTCAAAAATGTAACCCCTAAGGGGTTTAAATGGCGAAATTGTCGTTTAACTCTAACGGAAATCTATGTTTGCACTTCGAGAAAAAAAAATCTAATTTGGACTCATTTTAAAGATCTTGATACGACGAGTTGAAAAATGAAGCGTTCACGACGAGATGGCGATTTTTAGTTTCGGTGGTTTTAGTGAACTCTCCATTGCGCGTCTCCCTCTCTTCTACTGAGCCGGCAGCTTCCCCCTCCAACATTCCACCTACCGGAAGCTCCGAACCCCTTTTATGTTGTCAATATATAACATATTATATTAAGTCAAAACCAAGATAATGATCACAGAATTGATTTTAAAGGCTCGCGGGCAAAGCCGCGATGGGGAATGCTAGTAAGTTATATGTCTGGATGTTTATATAATAAAAAAAAAATTATTATGAATTTTTAGAATTTTAGAAAGTTAATAAATAGTAAGATACAAAAATGCAAAAATTTTAATCATGGTTTTAATTAATATTTTCCATTTTTTTATTTAAGTAACATTGAAGTTACATGTTGGAGGGGATAAGGGGATTGGTATAATAATCCATTTGACTGGGAAGCCTGAATGAAAAGACTATAGTTTTTAACTATTACAATTTTTTTTTAATTCTATGGCAAGTGTACTCAGCCTATTTTATTGAAAATTGTGGTCAAATGTGGGTATAAACATATTTCATTACTTAATTGTCTTTAATTTAAATTGTTAAGTTGAAATATATTTGAAATTCTAAATTTTAGATGTTCATCTTGAAAATGGCTTAGCGCCGAAACGTTGAACAGAATATTATAAAAGTTTGAGGTTAATAAAAGGTTCTATATCAAAAAACTTGACTAAAATTGTTCATTTAAAAAAAAAATAAAAAAGTTTTTATATATGGGAGAGCGGGGTTGGTTGGCATATGGGGGGCAGGTTGGCCACATGCTTATAGTTTCCGTCACACCTGTTGTGAAGGCCCCACCATCGTACCATGTGACCCGCTCGACCTCGGGAGTCTTGTCCTGAGTTTTCAATCCGATGCTAACAGTGTAGAGAAAAGTGTGCTTCATTGATTGATTTTACAACATGTACGTAAATTTTTATATGTTCAGTAAATTTGGTTTAAAGGAATGGCAAAACATTTGACTCCGATTCTGTTCACATAGCCCCAAACTCTTTGAAAAACCTAACCTTTCGACTAACCAGCTTCTTGTTTGATTGTTCTCCCCTGTCCTGGCAGCCATCTTTCATATTATTTCTCCAGTGGGGTTAGTTGGCTCTCTTTAACTGGGGTTTGTTGGAGCAGTAGCAATTCACAAAAGCAAGGTAAACATACACAAAGGTGAAACTAAACAATTGTCTTTAGTTCCAGCAAGGAGGATGAGAGCAATTTTTCTTATGCAGAAAGTGACGACAGTCTAAACTTCTATCTTCTTCTATTGTCATTCTATTTTCCCTTAAAAGCTGGTTAAAACCGATTCAAGATTATTATACGATTATAGTGCAGCTTTTAATAATAATAATATGTGTCAGGCAGTACTTGAATGATATGGCTAAACAACCCTACCTTCTAGGCCAACCTGCCCCACACAGGGGGTTAATTGGCATACTCTGGATTGATGAAAATACTTGAAGTACTCTAATACTTGGAGTTTATAGTGGTATCATCCCTATTGGGATTATATTAACAGGAATGACTCAACAATCAACATAGTGAAAAATGTTGCGAACCAACTCCGCTCCCCCATAAAACTTTGAAAGTACCTCATTAAATCTTTTAGATAATAAAGAAAAACCACCTATATTTATTTGATTGTATCTTTCACCTTAGTGAGGAAGGGTTTGGTTTGCATAAGGTTTTTCTTTAAATCAAGGAATCTCTTCCAATGGGTTATCCCGTGTTTTATTATCCCAACGCTTCGGGCTTTTGTCCCATCTTTTGGGGTTATCTATTGTATTCTTAAAAATTCCATTGCCATTCGTCAATACATATGATCATTATCCATAAAAAATATATATTTCACTTCTTTAATGCACATGATCAACTTTTAATAACACTTTTTCATGGATCTGGAGTATTTCATTGTCACTGATCTGCTATAACTTCTTTGTCAATGAAATAAAGCCTGAAAAAATGTTATTAAAAGTGGATATTATGTAATAAAGAAATGAAATATATATTTTAAATAATTTTAATTAATCCAATCTTAAATTGTGGCTCACCACCAATTTTAAATTATTTTTAAATAATTTTTTTTTTTTTTTTTTTTTTTTTTTTTTTTTTTTTTTTTTTTTTTTTTTTTTTTTTTTTTTTAAGAGAAAAGATTTGGCTCCGCCGGGAGTATGATGTAACGCAGGAGACCCGGGTTCGACTCCCGGCGGAGCCAAATCTTTTCTCTTCGAAAAATAAATTATTTAAAAATTTATTTTAAATATATGTAACAATTGTATATATAGAAAAATGACGATGTAATTTAAAAATGTACAATAGATAACCCATTGGAAGAAGAACCATAAAGAAAAACTACCCATCTTTAGTATTATCAAATATATCATATGTTTGTTGGATAAATTAATAATAATTGGTTTATCTCTTTTTTTTTTTTATCCTACCCTTCCTCGCTTCTTAGGCTATACGGGGTTTCCCGGGCCAGGGGAGAGGGTGGGGGAGGCATACCGAGTATTACTAAATGTCCCCTGGCTCCGGATTTCGAACTGGCTTTCTTCGGGTTCCCAATCAAACGTTGCCGAGGGCAACGCGTATTTCCTATGCGTTTGCCCACTTGGTCATCCCGCCACCCTAAGGTAAGGTGCACATTGAGACACAGGCGACGCATAGCAGAACAGAGCAGTTTTTGTAATACGCGCAACCCTTCTCTGCGTCTCAATGTGCCCTCGGCCTAATAATTGACTATATTTGGCCGTGGTGGCCCCACGGAATAAATCAAAACCTGCCCACCATGTTTAAAATAGGTTGGTTACACCTTTAGAGTAAGCTCCCCCCCCCCCCCCCATATACCAAACATTCCCTTGTGGGAGTATCGAACAAAAAATTAACGAAGAATAATTATCGGTAAAACAAGTTGTAAATTGAACTCATACTGATATTGGAGTCAAACTCAAAATTGCAAGGTATGTTATCTACATTGGAGATATTTTCATTTATTTGATTTTTTTTTTTTTTTGTGAAATAAATAATATAATTAGATGCAAGATAATAAAGTTATGGCAAAATTAATTCAAGAATTAACCAAGTCTCCAACCAGAGCGACACAGATTCGCAAAGCAGTCGCTACTTATGGATGGTGTACTACTGAACAAAACTCACTCGATGGGTTTTGGGGATATCTGTGGAAATCAACTTACCCATGTTTCATTGTGAAGTTATCTTTAAAATTGTTTGATAATCTATAATAGTATATCATTTAGGAGATGTTAAATAAGCAGTTTAAAAAATAGTACCTATTTATTTCAATAATAGTCCCTATTATTATAAATTAACTATATTATTATCGACCAATGTTTTATATATTTTAAAATGTTTAAATTACAATTTTATATTTTTGAAAGTTATACCGTCCTTAGATATCTAAAAAAAAAATACTAGCAGACTCGGGCACGTGTTCCTGTGGCTCATTAGCTGTAATGCATTGAATTAATTAATTCCTAATCTTTTTAATATGGTAATTATAGAGCTGGCGAAGATTGACGAGTAAACGTTTTGTGATTAAAGTTCAAAAGTTGCGAAAAATCTAGTTATGTTAAGCAGCAGAAAACATTACAATGTTACAATAGATACAATATTAATGTTATATATACAACGTAATATTAATATAATATATTTATTATAATTATTGTTTATTTTTGATTTTTCTTTATTATATTATATTTAATATAACTAACATACTAACACATAATAGGCCAGACTCCATGGCTACATGTTGTAACATATAAGCCAATAAAAAAAACATTTATCTCTATATACAACGTTAGATAAACCATTTTGTCCTAGTAGCGAACTGTATATACATGAACATTGTACACATCACACTGTCAAGAGTATTATTTTAATAGTAAAAGACTATCAAAATGAATTAATTTATCCATAAAATATAATAAATATGTCATGTTTTTGTTACCTATGTTGAATATTATTATAACTTGGTTATCCCAAAACATGATTAAGGTCCGTTTATATTAAAAAACTGGAGGAATCTTCCATTTTAAATTATCAAAAAGTGTGAAGAGCTGTGCTAAAGAAATGACCCTCACATTAAGTTTTATTAGATAGAACCGGCAAAAAGTTGAAGAGTAGAACCTTTTTTTATACAACTTAAAAATTATATCAAAAAATCTGGTCCGTGCGCGCAACACACAATTTTCACTTACCAACTTACTTAGAATTGAATGCGAAATTAATGCGTTTTGTTAATTGCCACTTCTCAAATGAACAGAACGGCATTAATTATGAACAATGGTCTGTCATTTAAGGCGTACTCCGTATGTGTGGGCTCAACTAGTATTATGAGTTGACTCAATATTTTTCTTTTTTTCTCCTCTTTATGTTTTCTTTATTTTTATCATATCTCATATTTAGCCATTTCTTATTTTTCGGCGTAACGAGAGACACTTAATTTCTCCATATAAACAAAAACAAAGGTACTTTATAGGAAACAAAAAAGGCCCCTACACCAAAAAAAAGCCCCCTCAGAACATTTTAATTATGATTATATTTAATTTTAATAATGATAAAGCTTACCTGATATTAAAGAACACCTAATTTTCATTAATCATGACGAATTTGATAGAAATCGTAAAACCGTTTTTGAGTAAATAAAAAAAACACGTGAAAATGATACAAAATTCATTAAGTAAAGTCCCCCCTCCGGTTGATCAATTTTGATGAAATGTTGGCTATCACATCTTTGGCATATACATACATCAAATACCCAGTTTGATCAAAATCGTTAAAACCGTTTTTGAGTAAATAAAAAAACACGTGAAAATGATACAAAATTTATTAATTAAAGTCCCCCCTCCGGTTGATCAATTTTGATGAAATTTTTACAGTCATATCCCGGGCATATAAATAGATCAAATACTCAGTTTAATCAAAATTGTTAGAGCCGTTTTTGAGAAAATCGAAAAAACTTAAAAAGTTATTAAATAAAGTACCCCCTCCCTTTGAGCATTTTTGATGAAGTTTTTGCTGTCACATTGCGGGCATATACATACACTAAATACCCAATTTTAGGTTCGCAGGGTTTATAGTTTTTGAGCTAGTCTGTTCACACACACACAGACCATTTCGCGGGACTTGGTTAATTGGACTCAGGGGACCCCAAAACGTGTATTTCCATTGAAAACCGGAAGTCGAAATTTTCACGATCGCAATACTTTCACTTACTATATATTTCAGATATAGGTAAGTGAAAGTAAAAATTTAATTATGTTATGTAGAAGACAACAATGTTAGACAAACCATTTTGATCTAGTAAGTAGTAGTGAATTAATGCATGAACATTCCACCCATCAACCATTCAACCCATCACACCGTCAAGAGTAACATTTTATTGGTTTATGATTATTAAAATGAATTTATTTATCCATAAAATTCAATAAGTATGTCATCTTTTTGTTACCTTTGTTGAATATTATAGTGACGTGGTACTGTCGAGATGTGGTTTAAGTCCTTTATTCAAAACAAATCTTACGGCTTAAATGGTTGTGTTTTGATTAGTAAAAACTGGAATTATCGAAAATCGGAAATAAACTTCCATTCAAAAGGTGTGAAGGTATGTGCGGTGGGGTCACCTGTGGTGTAGTGGTTAGCATGGCAACCTTCAATACTATCCTACGAGTTCGCGTCCCACGGTGGCCCTTGGATTATTTAATGGAAGTAAAAAAACCTTAGCTATGCCGTCCCTCGGAAAGGACGTATAATGGATGTCAGGTACTGGTTAAAGATCCCTATCCTATTATACCTGGATATGCAAAATTTGGAATCCTACTGTAGCATCGTCCGATTAGCCCTAGTGGCATAAAGTGACGTTAAACCAGCAAAAAAATGTTAGTTAGATATGACCAATTCAATCCAGTAGCGAACTATAAATACATTAACAGTCTTCACAGAAACCATTCGTCACGTCGTCAAGAGTTTCGTTATAATAGAAAAAGGCAGGCCTATCTACGAAATTTAATAAATATGTCATGTTATTGTTAACTAAGTTGAATATTATAATAACTAGACTATCTCAAAACATGAATTAGGTCCTTTTAAATTCAAAAAGTAGAACGATCGAAAATCAAAGCAATCTTCCATTTTAAACTATCAAAAACGCCTATGCGAAGTCGGTAGAAGAAGAAGTTGCCTTAGATAGAACTGACATACAGCTGAAGAGTAAAAAATTGTGATCGAACTTAAATTATGTACTCGAAAAATTATGTACTAGTTATGTTCTGATTCGCCATGTGACATAAACGATTTCGATCTAGTTGGGAACTATAAATATTCGAAGAGCTTACAATTATACCTACCATAAGCCGCTGTCTTGTTGTAGTCAAAATACTGAGCCACATCTATGAGCCCCATCGCTGCCGGGTGATTTGGATTACTAACTGAAAAGTTAATGAAGTAAAGGATGTGATCAAGGTCCCCCACCACTGTCTCAAATGCTCTTTCTCGAAATGCAAAACGCCTTTACAAAGGTTTGGTCTTAATTTTTTTCCCCTCAAGATGAAGTAAATCTACATAGCTAATATGGGAATCTATTTTTAAATTTTATACGAAAAATGGTAATTTTCACCGTTTTGTTGTAGCTGATTGCAATTCGAAAATGTTCCAAAAATCTACTCTATTGGTGATTTTTTACCGAAATACATTTCGCCACATTAAATCATAAAGTAACATCGATTTTTGAAAAATATGATTTGCACTGACATGTCTTGAAGCCAAAAACTTAAAAAAATTATTCATCACTTAAAAAATTATTTTAAGGAGATGAGCATATATTTTGATAAAAATTTTATATTAGGCTTTACTTATTTTATAAAACCAAATATATTTTAATGATGTATTTATTTATGGTCTTTTGGTTAAATATTTAAATTATAATTTTTAAATTATTTTATTAGAAGATAAAAGATTCGACCACGGCCGGGAATCGAACCCAGGTCGGGTTTCACTTCACATGCGGAGTGCTGAAAAGGACCTAAATCATGTTTTGAGATAGTCTAGTTATTATAATATTCAACTTAGTTAACAATAACAGGACATATTTATTAAATTTCGTAGATAGGCCTGCCTTTTTCTATTATAACGAAACTCTTGACGATGTGACGAATGGTTTCTGTGAAGACTGTTAATGTATTTATATATTTTAGAAGAAAAAAATGCATCAAATATTATTTAATAACAGCTCGTTTTAATTTCTTCCATGTTAAATATATAATTTAAAAAAAAAAAAATAAGATAATAAAATTAACCTACAGGAGTTAAAAATTAAAAATTAACTCCTGTAGGTCATACATTTTTTTCAAACTTGAAGTAAATTTACGCAGGGTAAACCAGGGTAAACCTTAAGACTACATTGCTGTGGTGAAATTTAAAAAAATACTTTTTATAAAGGGATCAAATTGAAACTTCCTATAGCTCCTCTTTATCTATCCTTATAAAGACTCAAGAGGTTTTTTTGGATCAAATGTTCAATAGTTTTAGCATATGGCAATATTTATTGTTAAAAGTGCAAAAACTAGTTATTGACACCCTGTGGATTTAATTGTGAAATCTTCCCTATGGTTAGTTTGGTAAAGACTTACTTCATAGATGACTTAGAGGGCCCTTCAAACATTAGATTCATGTTTTACTTATTTCATTAAGCTAAAGTTGGGGTTTCAATAACTGTACTGAGTGTCAATAACTGTATGGTTTACCCTAGCCAATATGGGAATCTATTTTTAAAAATTATAAGGAAAATAATATATTTTTAAATTTTATACGAAAATACGTAATTTTCACCGTTTTGTGGTCGCTGATTGTAATTCGAAAATGTTCCAAAAATCTACCCTGTTAGTGATTTTTTACCAAAATACATTTCGCCATTAGAAAAATCATAAATAAATCCTATTTTTTACCGAAATACATTTCGCCACATTAAACCATAAAATAACATCGTTTTTTTTAAAAATGTGATTTGCACTGATTTGTATTGATGCCAAAAAAAAAAAATGTTTGTAATGTATTTATTACTTAAAAAATAATTTGAGAGATGGACATATCCTATACTAAAAACATTTTTTTATTATATTAGACTTTATTTATCATTATATAACACTAAATATGTTTTAGAAAAAAAATGCATCTAAAATTATTTAATAACAGCGCGTATTAATTTGTGTTAAATGTTAAAAGAGAACATTAAAAAAAATATACAACTTTCACTTACAAACTTACTTAGATTAAAAATTACGTGTTTTGTTAAATGCCATTCGTCAAAGACTCACATTTTTCCACATTCATATACTTATTTTTGTTTCTGTTTGCTCTCTTAAGTACACTAATTTTTTTTATAATTAAATAAACGTTTTTACTTGTGATAATTCGGCAATACAAGCATAATACTCCATCGCGTCTGATTTTATTAACCATTTACTTACCATGAAACAAATAATTTTTATTAAATGAACAGAACGTCTTTAATTATAAACAATCGTCTGTCATTAAAGGCATACTGCGCATGGGTCGGCTCAACGTGTTTTATGAGTTGGCGGAATATTTTTATTTTTTTCTCCTCTATATGTTTACTTGATTTTTTTCATATTTAGCCATTTCTTTTTTTTTAGGCTTAACAGCTTAATTTCTCCTTATAAACAAAAACAAAGGTACTTTATAGGAAACCAAAAAAGGCACCTTCCCCATTTAAGCCCCCTCAGAACATTTTAATAATAATAACGCTTACCTGATATTAAACATGACGAATTTGATCAAAATCATTAAAGCCGTTTTTGACAAAATCAAAAACACGTAAACATTGGGAAAAAAATTTATGAAATGTGCTCCCTACGTTTGACCAATTTTGATTAAATGTTTGCTATCACATCTTTGGCATATACATACATCAAATACCCAGTTTTATCAAAATCATCAGGGCCATTTTTGAGAAAATTGAAGAAAACGTAAAAATGGGCAAAAAGTTATGAAAGAAAGTTCCCCTCCAAAGTTTGACCAATTTTGATGAAATTTTTGCTGTCACATCGCGAGTTTTGACATACACCAAACACTCAATTTCAGGTTCGTAAGGTTTATAGTTTTTGAGCTAGTCTGTACACACTGCCACACGCACACACACACACACTGACCATTTCGCCGGTTATTTGGACTCTGGGGACCCCAAAACGTGTATTTCCGTTGAAAGCCGGAAGTCGAAATTATTACGATCGCAATTCTTTCCCTTACTGTATATTTCATATAAAGGTGAGTGAAAGTAAAACACACATTCTAACCATGGTGTGTAGGTCGAGATTTATTCTGTGGGGCCTCCACTAAATAAAAGTCAACCATCCCAGGGCGGATCCGAACCGCCGCCGTTCGGCTCGAGCGTGTTAAAGCGGGCCGCGCTCAAAACACGCTCGGCTATCCCGGCCCAATATATTAAATAAAAATAACAACAAAAATTTTGCAAAATAAATATACTTAATAAATATATTAAATTAATAAGACTTTATTAACTTCATAGTTTTTGTTTCTCATATTTTCTAGGAGGCAGCTACCCCCCACCCCCCCGTGGATGCCCCCGTGGATGTGTATGGTACAAAAATGTCATAATAAAATTATTAATACAAATACACACACATATACCCATCTATTTTTGGATTTTTCAATTTAAACCGATTGTTGTGGCCAACATGTAAAATTTAGACTTTTAAATTATATTTTTCTTTATTAGAAACAAGTTTTAATTATTTTTTAATTTAAATTCTATATGTATATTGATTACTGTACGTTGCCTACATATGTTTATAGCAAATGCCGTATTTTTAAAGTAGGCATTAAGTACGCATCCTAATCTAATGCCTGGGTAGTACGGCATTTGCAGTGGTGGAGTACGGTCGTTTTTTACTTTCACTTACCTATATATGAAATATATAGTAAGTGGAAGTATTGCGATCGTGAAAAATTTCGACTTCCGGTTTTCAACGGAAATACACGTTTTGGGGTCCCCTGAGTCCAAACGACCAAGTACCGCGAAATGGTCTGTGTGTGTGAACAGACTAGCTCAAAAACTATAAACCGTGCGAACCTGAAATTGGGTATTTAGTGTAGATATATGCCCGCGATGTGACAGCAAAAATTTTATCAAAATTGCTCAAAGGGAGGGGGTACTTTATTTAATAACTTTTTACGGTTTTTTTTCGATTTTGTCAAAAACGGCTCTAACGATTTTGATTAAACTGAGTATTTGATGTATTAATATGCCTAAGATATGACTGTGAAAATTTCATCAAAATTTATTAACCGGAGGGGGGACTCTACTTAATAACTTTTGTATCATTTTCACGTGTTTTTTTTATTTACTCAAAATCGGCTTTAACGATTTTGATCAAACCGTGTATTTGATGTATGTGTATGCCCGAGATATGACTGTAAAAATTTCATCAAAATTATTTAACCGGAGGGGGGACTTTACTTAATAAATTTCGTATCATTTTCACGTGTTTTTTTTATTTACTCAAAAACGGCTTTAACGATTTTGATCAAACTGGGTATTTGAAGTATGTATATGCCAAAAATGAGATAGCCCGCATTTCATCAAAATTTGTCAAACGGAGGGGGCGCTTTATTTAAATGGGGGGGGGCTTAATTAGGGTAATGGCCTTTTTTGTTTGTTTGTTTTTGTTTCCTTTGAAGTATCTTTGTTTTTGTTTTTATGGAGAAATCACGTGTTTTTTTTTTTATTTACTCAAAAACGGCTTTCACGATTTTGATCAAACTGGGTATTTGATGTATCTATATATCAAAGATGTGATAGCCAACATTTCATCAAAATTGATCAACCGGAGGGGGGACTTTATTTCATAACTTTTTTTCCAATTTTTCGATTACCTCAAAAACGGCTTTAACGATTTTCATCAAATTCGACATGTTTAATGAAAATTAGGTGTTATTTAATATCAGGTAAGCGCTATCATTATTCAAATGTTTTGAGGGGATTATAGAGCAAATGAAAACAAAAATAAGAAGTGAATGTGGAAAAATGAGTAACTTTGAGAATTGGCATTAACAAAACGAATTTCTTATCTAAGTAAGTTGGTAAGTGAAAGTTGTGTGTTGCGCGCACGCACCAGATTTTTTTTTGTTATTCAGGTAAAGATGCCCACATTTGGGTCAGTCTTAAGATGACATCTCCAAAATTGTATATGTAACTTTGAACATTTCATATATCTGGTACAGGAACAATTCCTCAAAGGTACCTAACTGAATTAATGTTACTTATTCATTATATTAACGATTGATTGCGGCACAAAATCTTTATATAACTATTCATGATTGAATGTTAGTTCATTATTTAATGTTTATTCAAATTCACTTAATCATTTGGTAATGGCCGATATTAATTTTCTTTTGGATAGTTTATAAGAGTTTAATTTATGTTAGCAGTACACAGTTATTAAGTTATTACACAGTTATTAAGTTATTAAGTTATTTCTTTAGAAGTTCAATTTTAAGCTAATTTGTATTTTTTGTTTTCATTATTTCATTATTCATTACCTTTATAATAATGTTGTGTATATAGTTAAAATATTTGTTTTTTTTTTTCTTTTAGTACTACTTCATTATCGTTAGATTATGATAACATTAGTGACTCTTATTTTTATTTTTTACTGAAGGTTGTGATTTTTTTTTCTATGCTATTAAAGACTTTATTTATTATAGTCAGCTGCTATTAGATTTTTCTTTTATTCCTTCCTTAACTTATTAACAATTAAAAATCTTTTGCTAATTTTTACTGGCGCTATATAAGGGAGGCAGACCTGGTTATTTCAATTTTGAAAACCCACTGCCGCCACACCGATAATGTTATGCATGTAGCCATTGATGTAGGATTATGCACAAAATTCACTTTTTGTTTTTACGCTTTCATTTTTTTTTTTTTTTGGCTCGCAACTTAGACTCGCACTTTAACCGACGCTCCGCTAAAACTTCCATTGCATTTACTGGGTAAATTTCACGCAAATCTGCATTGTTTAGCCTTATAAATTCTCCTGTTGAATCAACCTTCTTCGACCCAAATATTCTACGAAGTACTTTATTTTCAAAGACCTGAAGGCGTTTTTTATCCCTTATTATATGCTTCCACGTTTCACATCCTTAAAGAACCGTCGGGAGAATTATAGTTTTGTAAATTCTAATTTTTTAAATTACGGGACAGTAAGCGTGAGCTAAGTAATTTTGTAACCGAAAAATGACAAGAATTCCCGCTTTAGCCTAGCCTTAATTTCCTCTTCAAATTTGTTTTTTCTAGTTAGTGTAGATCCTAAATATCTAATTTTTTTCACAGTTTCAAACATTTTATCTTCTATTTCAAAATCGCCAAAGTCGTCGCCGTTTCTAAAATTTTTAATTTAGAATACCAAATGTCACAATGGGTTTCCTAGGTCACAGACGCATGTTTGCGACGGACGCTAGGTGGGAACAATGCACAATTCAGTAGCCAAAATTCTGCTCTTAATTAAATTAGCGTTAATGAATATGGATTCGGTGATGTTGTGCAAAGGTTAATACGTATTAATTGCAGCTGAGTGCATAATACTATAATAGGTCCAATTTCCTTCGCCCAATAAATAAGAACAGGGCGCTTGATTTGATCACATTTTTTGGACGAAATTAAGATGAGGTCTGATTAGATTTTTTTTACTTTCACTTAGCTATATCACTGGTGTTTGGGCAAAAGGGCTTAAGTGCCATTTTTATGAAAATGAAGTGTTTATGGCTTCTTGACAAAAAAATCTATCTGTTTTTAATGGTTCAATCGGCTTAAGTGAAATCAGCTTACTAAATGGTTTAATTCAGCTGATCTTAACGGCACAAGTCTTATTTGCTATTTGGCAATGATCCAAAGGGGTTAAGTGACACTTGATAAAACTTACATCCTTTATACCAGAACGTGTGCAGATCAAAAGGGTCTATGTAGTTATGCCAATTCTACGCCCTTTGGATTTAATACACAAACATATGTCTGGTACAGAAGTTCTTCTTAAGCGGCATGCATTAATTTTGATGGAAAAACAACCGATTTGGATCTAAGCTAATTATGCATTTATTAAATTTTGTACTCTTTAATATAAAAAATAAAAATTAAGTAAGTACTCAGTTTTTATTATTATTTCATTTAAATATTCAGACTGTTAACAAACTATCAAGATTTCATTCATAAAATTAAGATAACTGACTGAATAAGACATACGCTATCTTCATTTTGAGGAAAAAAATGAAAATGGAGCTCATTTTATGTGGAGGGAAGCACAATGGTTTCGGTACGACAATGACGTAATGGTTTTAACTACAATTTTAACTACAAAACAAAATAAATCTGGTGCGTGCTCGCAACACACAACTATCACTTACCAACTTACTTAGATTAGAAACTAATGCGTTTTGCTAATTGCCACTTCTCAAATGAACAGAACGGCTTTAATTATGAACAATGGTCTGTCATTAAAGGCGTACTCCGCATGCGTGGGCTCAACGAGTTTTAAGAGTTGACTGAATATTTTTCTTTTTTTCTCCTCTATTTATCATATCTCATATTTGGCCATTTCTAATTGTTTGGCGTAACGAGAGACAGTTAATTTCTCCATATAAACAAAAACAAAGGTACTTTATAGGGAACAAAAAAGGCCCCTACCCCATTTAAGCCCCCCAGAACATTTTAATAATGATAAAGCTTACCTGATATTAAAGAACATTCCAGATACATCTTTCTCTAAAGATCGATCATATAGTGATGTTTGTGTTAAAAGTCTCGTTACAAGTTGATATCTTTTGTAACCTTTTTGATTATTTGAGTTCATATTTAGCGGCATTGTAATTTATTATTTTCTTTAAATAAAATTATTAAAACCCACATAAGTGTCAAAATATTATTTTTCATTACACTGCACGAAACGTAACTACTTTCGATGCATGCAAACAGTACAGAAAACAGCTGTTTCCCGTTTACTTCTAAGGGTCTGGCCACACATGTCCGCACCGGATCCGCACCGTAGCAATAATACAGGTTATGTTGAGAATATTTTTAATTTAACTTACATATTACCTTTAGTTATGCCTGTGTCTGACATGTGTGGCTTGAACTTTTGGCATAACTAAAGGTATTATGTAAGTTAAATTAAAAATATTCTCAACATAACCTGTATTATTGCTACGGTGCGGATCCGGTGCGGACATGTGTGGCCAGACCCTTAGAAGTAAACGGGAAACAGCTGTTTTCTGTACTGTTTGCATGCATCGAAAGTAGTTACGTTTCGTGCAGTGTAATGAAAAATAATATTTTGACACTTATGTGGGTTTTAATAATTTTATTTAAAGAAAATAATAAATTACAATGCCGCTAAATATGAACTCAAATAATCAAAAAGGTTACGGCTACGTAACCTACGCCTCGGCTACGCCTCACACGTGAAATTCCGTAGCGCACGGGAAAAGGCCTCTTTCGGTACTAGTAATGAAATATACAATTTCAGTATTTATATTTAATTTTATCATATAGTAACGTTGAATCTTTAAACAAAAACATACGGTTTATGGGGTCACCTGTGGTGAAGTGGTTAGCATGGCAACCAACAATACTAAAGGTTCGCGCCACGCGGTGGCCCTAGGATTTTTTAAAGGGAGTAAAAAATCCTTAGCTATGCCTTCCCTCGGATAGGACGTAAAATGGAGGTCCCGAGCCTGTACGATGTCAGGTACTCGTAAAAGATTCCTATCCTAATTATACCTGGATGGGCAAAATTTAGAACTCCCAATGTAGCATCGTCCGATTAGCCTTAGTAGCATAAAGGGACGTTAAACAAACAAAATTATGGTTTAAAATCCCAGACCTTTTGTTGGAACGAACTGTCGTAGCAAGTGTTGCTATGACATTGTGTGACTGCGACGTTTCACGAGGTTCTACGAAGTTCTGGACCATTCCTTACGACTGTATAAGAAGCGAGTGACTGGACAGTTAGACTTAGTCATTGTCTTGATTGTAAAGCTTAAGCCATATGATTATTTGTGTTACAAAGTGATAATTGTTTTTATAATTCGTGTGGCATTGATTATTATTTTTCTTTGAATGAAAATTTTTGACCCACACTAGTGTTACAATGTTATGGGTAATTCCAGGATGTACCTGTACTTGTTATCCATATCATTTTACTTATATTTAATGAAATAAAAGTATCGATTTCTTTCGGTTTTTTTCTTTGATGGATTTTTGAAGCTTTAATGAAATTAAATGTTTTCTATACGTCTGGTAATTTCTGTATGACAAAATTTTTTTTTTCATCATAATGCATCAAAAATATGTATTTTCAATACATGGTTTAAGTCCATAAAGTTAACGGTAACATAAAAGTTACTAAATTAGTAAATAAAATGTAAAATAGTAATATAAAATGTTAATAAATGTAATGTAATGTAATTAAATGTAAATGTAAAATAAAATTTAAATTAGTAACATAAAATTTTACTAAAAAAAATTCCAACGCACATTAGTAATACAATATTTAGGTATCACATATTTAGGTATTTTTATTAGCATAAAGGATGGAAATAGATTTAACCAGCATTTCGGGCAAAATGCCTCTACTGCTTGTGTCGTATGCATTTTCTAACACCCTCCCCCCCATCAAGATATCTAATCCTATGGAATAGTGTTCCTTCTTTTATCCGTCAACCCACACACCCCTCAGCATCATTTTTTTTTTTTTTTTTCTAGAACATGTGTTTTTTAGATATAAACCAATTTCTCTAAGCTCCATCTAAATTGAGAACATGTTTTATAGCACACGAAGATACTCGTATTTATCTATCTACGAATATTCTTCTTCTTCATTTGGCTGGTTTAGCTGCGAACTGAAACTAATTCCAGGCATATGGGAAAATGATCGATTTACATAATTTCAATTTCAAATAAATGCAGGAATCGCCTAATTATTCTGAATTATTCTTTTCATTGTCCCGGTTTGAATCTTTTATGCATCGGTTGTCTCATTGTTTATTTATTTCACGTGACTAAGTGCTGCTCTGGCTAATCGGAAGACGATAATTAAAGAATCTCTCTCGTTTTCTTCAACGGCCATCAAACGACTCATCGAACAGAAAAAGAGAATTTACATTCTTGAATAAAACCCGCTGAAAATTTTCATCCTTCATCTACTTTTATTTAAATGTGACTTTATTATGATTCATCAGTTTTTAATCATGGAAGTACCTCTATATTTGTAAGGCATTTTTAAAAGATTCTAGCAATATGGGTCTGGAGATAAATGAAAGCAAAACAGCATAAGGTCAGGCCACACATGTCCGCACCGCATCCGCACCGCAGCACGGATCTGATTCATTTACGAAGGATAGATAGTAACCGTTCACAAACGCGGATGCGGATGCGGATGCGGTGCGGACATGCGTGACCTGACCTTTATATTAAGTCGGGAAGGAATGCATCTCGAGCTACCCAGAGCATGTAATAACTTTAAATAGCTTGGTGGCCAAATATCAGAGAAAAATTATCAAACCCATGATATTAAGGTAAGGACAGCGGTAGATAATCGATGTCTGTTTGCTATAAGCTCCTCCGACTCTGTCACGTAAAGCAAAAGTGACTCTGTATAAAACTGTCTTACAGTCCATCGAGGGGTCGCCTGTGGTATACCACTATAGTGGTTAGCATGGCAACCTACAATACTAAAGGTCGCCCTAGGATTTTTTAATGGGAGTAAAAAATCCTTAGCCATGAGGTCCCTCGGATAGGACGTAAATTGGAAATCCCGAGCCTGTCCGATGTCAGATACTCGTTAAAGATCCCTAACCTAACTACATCTGGATAGGCAAAATTTAGGACTCCCACTGTAGCATCGTCCGATTAGCCTTAGTGGCATAAAGTGACGTTGAACAAACAACCCATCATGTGTTACGATGTGAAAACAGGGTTTGAAATTAACTCTTATTTTCTGGGAAACAGAATAAAAGTCAAATCAGGACATTTATACTTCTAATAAATAAATAAGAATCACATCATGACTTTTATATTTCGGGCCAGAAAATAAAAGTCCTGATATGATCTTTATCACAATGATATCTAATATAAAAGTCAAAGCTTGATTTTCATTATTTAACGAGGAATTAATTAGCTTTTTTATCGGATTTCTCCATACTTACGCGATATAAATGATATGTTGAAATAAATGGATACCTGAGCGCGTAATCGGGAAATCGATATCATTTACAAATTCAACACCTCAAATAACCTATGAGTGGACCCCAATATCGTTTATATCGCGTATGTTGAAATAAATCGATACCTGAGCGCGTAATCCAAAAATCGACATCATTTTTAAATTCAGCACCTCAAATAACCTATGAGTGGACCCCAATATCATTTGTATTGCGTAACTTGAAATAAATCGATACCTGGCGGTGTAATCTAAAATCGTTACCATTTTCAGAATCAGCACCCCAATTTACCTAGAAATCGACACCAATATTGTAAATATCGGATAAGTTGCAATCGATACCTGAGCGAGCCTGAGGTTTTATATCGATATTTTTTTCATTATCAGCAGCCTTGATAATCTAATAATCGATCTTAAGATCGATATAAGGTAATTTATTATACCCTATAAGATTTCCATAAAAACGGTTAACCCAATAATGAACAACAATATGGAGAAATCCGATAAAAAAGCTAATTAATTCCTCGTTAAATATTGAAAATCAAGCTTTGACTTTTACATTAGATTTCATTGTGATAAAGATCATATCAGGACTTTTATTTTCTGGCCCGAAATATAAAAGTCATGATGTGATTCTTATTTATTTATTAGAAGTATAAATGTCCTGATTTGACTTTTATTCTGTTTCCCAGAAAATAAGAGTTAATTTCAAACCCTGTTTTCACATCGTAACACATGATGGGTTGTTTGTTCAACGTCACTTTATGCCACTAAGGCTAATCGGACGATGCTACAGTGGGAGTCCTAAATTTTGCCTATCCAGGTATAGTTAGGTTTGGGATCATGTGTGGGTTAGTCATGATGTGATTTTTATTTATTTATTAGAAGTATAAAAGTCCTGATTTGACTTTTATTCTGTTTCCAAGAAAATAAGAGTTAATTTCAAACCCTGTGTGAAACAGCATCATCGCTGTGCTATCAAGAATATAAGGCCCTAAATTTGAAAATGATACATGGAAAATACGCTCCAATTCAGAACTGCAAATTCTTTACGGAAAACCATATTTGGTTGACCACATTAAAAAAAGTAAGATAAAGGTGGCTGGGACACGTAGAAATAGTATAGAAAGCGTGCCAAATGGTATTTTTTCCGGCAAATACCGGCGATTTGCGAATGCAATTAAATAGAATTATTTTCTGCTCGATGTAAAAAAAAGAAATTAAGGGAATTTTTTAAAACCTTTTGTGCCAGTTTTTGATTCATTATAATCCCCTTATTATGTACTGGAAGCAACAATAATTTATAAAATGAAATAAGAGTCACGTGCGAACCTGAAATTGGGTATTTAGTGTATGTATATGACCGCGATGTGACAGCAAAAATTTCATCAAAATTGCTCAAAGGGAGGGGGTACTTTATTTAATAACTTTTTAAGTTTTTTTCGGTTTTCTCTAAAACGGCTTTAACGATTTTCATCAAACTCGACAAGTTTAATGAAAAATAGGTGTTTTTTAATATCAGGTAAGCTTTATCATTATTAAAATGTTCTGAGGGGGCTTAAATGGGGTAAGAGCCTTTTTTGTTTGTTTGTTTCCTATAAAGTACCTTTGTTTTTGTTTATATGCAGAAATTAACTGTCTCTCGTTACGCCTAAAAATAAGAAATGGCTAAATATGAGATATGATAAAAATAAAGAAAACATAAAGAGGAGAAAAAAAGAAAAATATTCAGTCAACTCATAACACTCGTTGAGCCCACGCATGCGGAGTACGTCTTTAATCACAGACCATTGTTCATAATTAAAGCCGTTCTGTTCATATGAGAAGTGGCAATTAACAAAACGCATTAATTTCTGATCTAAGTAAGTTGGTAAGTGAAAGTTGTGTGTTGCGCGCACGCACCAGATTTTTAATTTAACATGTTTATACCATTGTAGCAGGAAGATCAGTTGTGGTAATCCTGGAGGAAAGAGATTGGGAGGAAGGCCATGCCTAAGATGGCTGGATGATCCGCGTCATAAGGTTTGGTGTTCGGAGACGAGGAATAGTGGCGAAGGATAGAGAAGAATCGAGAAGACATTTTTGAGGAGGCACAGGTTCCAATAGGGACTGTAGCACCAATTAGTTATTAAAAAAAAAAAATGTATATTCGGACGTAATTACATTTCGAAAGCTTAAACAGTTTACATCCTTCCCTACATGACATTTTTTTTTTTTTTTTTTTTTACATTGTCATTTACATTGACTCACAGATTGAAGAACCTTATCCTTCCCTTAAATGACTCTTGGATATCCAATAGGTGGAGGGGATGTTTCTTGTCTATGTATCCCGGTCAATCTGAACCCAAGCAGCGCCAGGTTATGGAACGGATGTACAATGACCATCAGAACTACAACTTTCCTTACGGTATGTAGTCATTAAGGTGGTTTAGCCAATATATTTTTTTATAAGTATTTCAGATTATTATTTTCGTGCTTTAGAATATCGTTAAAATGTTTTTTAAAGAAAATATCTATACTACTGTAATCATTTCTATGAAGAGAAAATGGTTCGGGGTGCGGTCAGAATAAATAGTATTTGATAAATGTGATTATCACATATTTTATTTTTGCCAAAGTTTCGACCCAAATTTTAGGTCATCATCAGGGATAAATGAGATAAACAAGAAAAAAACCAATCAGAGAAATTATATAAAAAAACATCAATTATATGTGAAGCAATAAACAAAATTAAATATATTACATAAAAATAAATATCAAATTTTTAAAAAATTGAAGATTGTAGTTATTGACTTCAATAACTATAATCTTACATTTTTTGAAATTCTACAAATTTGTTGTTATTTTTATCTAATATATTTAATTTTGTTTAATGTTTCACATACTATTTGTTTTGTTTATATGATTTCTCTGATTGGTTGTTGTCTGGTTTTTATCATTTAGCCCTGATGATTATCCAAAATTTGGTTCGAAACGTTGGAAAAAATAAAATATGCGATTCTTACATATTAGTGCTACTGATTTGGACGGTCAACCACCCTCCACCATCGTAATAATTTCTATTTTATAGCCCAAGAGTTTGTAATGAAATCGATTGTAATATACCGAACAATTATAATATTTAAAGACTTCATTATAGTTGTTCAATAGGGCGTTAATATTAAAAATAATGATGAAGGAGAATAATAAAAAAAAAGAAGAGCGGTGAAATTACAGAGAGAGAAACAAAACTTTTATTCTTAAGGAAAATTACAATTAATAAACAGCTCGAGCATTAGATAAAATGAAATAAAATAAAGCTGAACCATATGACACTTCTAATAACAACAATAACTTAAAAGGTTATGAATGAATAAAGATGAAGAAAAAAAAAGAAACTAGAATTCTTGAAATTAAATGAAACTTAGCACTAACAATTTTACAATGAATTAAGGCCTTAGAGCATGTTAAGAAATGATCATGAAACATTTAAGAAAATTAAACAGAGATAAAGAAAACCAGACTAATTGACAGAGCTCTGTATTCTAATCCACTCCTGGTGATTAAAATAATTAGCTATTAAATACGGCGAACAAACTCACTAGTGTTTCTGAAGGCGAACTTCCGGTGAACTGAAACTCATAGAGATATGCTTGGGTTGCACAATCTCCAACGTTGACCTCTCTTCTGCTCTGAGTCAATTCTTTGAAGAAAAATGGCAATTGCATATAGTAAGATCTTACTTACGTGGCCGACTAGCAATCTGACCAAAGATAGCACCTGCGTCGTGATGGCGGCCGGTGGCAAGATGATTGAGAGATGGAGATCTTAACGTGACGACGGTCAACAGCAGAGTGAGCCGGAGTGGGGATGACGCACGTGGCGGTAGACATCCGACAGCTGATCTTCATGGCCTTCTTAACTTCACTTAAGCTACGCACTTACAATAAGTTAGGAGGCATTGGATGGCGGGAAACATTGTTTTTAAATTCAAACCGTCTGAGACTGAACATCCCCCCCCCCATGGCGCGGATGCGGCATTATTGAGAGGGTAAGGGGCATAGGCGATTAACGGGACGTTTAAGCAAGCCTGAAGGGGTTAAGATGCTGGCCACTCGGGCTACATTGTCAGTTCCCGGAAACAGTTCGATAACGCGGGCGAGAGGCCAGTTGAGAGGGGGTTGATTATCCGTTTTAACCAAAACGAGAGAACCCGGAGCTAATTCAGGAGAGGAGTCCGTCCAGCGGGAACGCTGTTGAAGAGTGTGCAGATACTCTACCGTCCACCGTTTCCAGAATGATTGGTGAAGTTTATCGACTAGTTTCCATCTTGTTAACCGATTAACCGGGGTGTCGGAAACATCGCGACTAGGTGGGGCGTTAAGAGGTCGGTGAATGAGAAAATGGCCAGGGGTTAAGGCTTCTAAGTCTTGAGGATCCGGAGAGAGAGCGCACAAGGGGCGACTATTGAGAACGGCCTCTATTTGAGTCAAGAGAGTAGAAAATTCCTCGAAAGACAGAATCTGGGAACCCATAACAGTACGGAGATGTCGCTTGGTGGATTTGACTGCAGCCTCCCAAAGACCTCCGAAATGGGGAGCACTAGGCGGGATAAAATGCCATTGAATTCCCAGGGCGGATGAGCGTTGTGATATTGCCTCGCGGGTATCAGCGTGTCGCAGGAAACGCCCAATTTCGTTCAGCTGGCGACTAGCCCCTACAAAATTAGTACCGTTGTCACTATAGATGTCAGAGGGAACGCCGCGGCGACTGCAGAACCGAGCGAAAGCGGCAAGGAATGCGGGGATGGAGAGTTCGGAGGCGAGTTCTAGATGCACCGCTTTGGTGGAAAAGCAGACAAAGGCGCAGATATAGGCTTTGGTAACGCGGCATCCCCGAATGCGGGCAGAAGAAACCGAAAAGGGACCGGCGTAATCGACTCCTACTTTAAGAAAAGCATACGTGGATGAAACACGGTCTTTAGGGAGCGAACCCATGGTGGGAATGAGTGGTTGGGGGTTGACTTGAAAACATCGGTTACACTTTGCTAGGCGATGGCGAACAACGTTCTTTCCGTCTAAAATCCAAAATCTCTGGCGAATGAATGAATGAGTAGCAGATGGACCGGCGTGTAAGTTGGTAAGATGAGCATTATCGATTATTAAGTGAGTGAGGGGGTGATCCTTAGGAAGTAATGCCGGGTGTTTAGCATCAAACGGGCGAGGAGCAAGATGAAGACGACCGCCTACGCGCAAAAGGCCGTGGGAATCGATGAACAATTGTAAAATGCGTTTAATGCGCAACTTGGAGGCGGGTTCTGACGCGGCTTTATATTCATCTGCTAGCGCGACTTGTTGGACTCCGCGGACTAGGGTATCAAGTGCCATGTTTAGTTCAACGGCGGAAAGAAACCCGGTGTATCGGCGATCAGAATTCCTACAGTTGTGGGCGAAGCGGAGGCACCAGGCGGTGATTCTCTGGAGTTGAGTCAGGGAAGAATATCGACTTTCCAAGTCGAGGGAAGTTAGGGCGACACAAGTGATGATTTCTTTGGAGATTCGACGCTCCTTGTTAACGGCGTCAGGCGAGGAATCTATGTGCGATTTTGGCCATTGACTAGGCGGTTTTGATAACCAGGAGGGACCTGTCCACCACAGAGGATGACGGGTGAATTCATTGGGGAATAGCCCCCGAGAGGCACAATCGGCGGGGTTTTCCTTACCGTCAATGTGACGCCATTGAGAAGGGGAGATAACTTCCTGTATTTCAGTGACGCGATTGGCCACGAAAGTTTTCCATCGGTGCGGTTCGCCGCGAATCCAGGTGAGGGCAACCGCGGAATCCGAGAAAGCAACAATATCTTCAAATGGTTGAGGGAACATACCGAGAATCTTAGTGGTCAATTTTGCTAAAAGGTGAGCTCCGCACAATTCTAACCTAGGAAGGGATACCTTTTTGAGGGGAGCTACGCGGGACTTAGCTATGAGTAGATGAACCGCGATTTCACCGGCGGATGAGGTAGAGTGGAGGTAAATGGTGGCCGCGTATCCTAATTCTGAAGCGTCGCAGAAGGCGACCAGTCGTTGACTGCTGCGGGATTCCTGATAGAAGGGGAAACGGCGAGGGATGGAGATCTTTGATACAGATTCAAGTTCGTTTTGAAAAATATCCCAATCGCGGGTAACATCGGCGGGGGCAGGTTCATCCCAATCGGAGTGTCCAATCCACAGGCGTTGAATCAATAACTTGGCGGTGAATGTAACAGGCACTAACCATCCAGGCGGGTCATAAATGCGAGCAAGTTTAGACAATATCAACCGCTTGGTAGCCGGTAATTTATTGGAACAGAACCGGTAAGAGAAGGCATCGGTATCGGCAGACCATATTAACCCTAGAATTTTAATGGTGGGCTCATCAGTCGTGTCAAAATCAAAGGCGTGGGGTCCGATACGACAATGGTCGGCGGGCAAATTGGCGAGGATATCGGGATGATTGGCGGCCCATTTTCTTAGTTCAAATCCCCCGGCGTGCAAAAGAGCTATTAAATTATCCCTTAACTGAATGGTTTCGGCGAGTGAGGAGGCTCCGGTGATTATATCGTCCACATAGGTGTCATCGCGTAGAACCGGGGCGGCACTAGGGAAACGGTCCCCTTCATCTTGAGCTAATTGGTGAAGTGTCCGAATGGCTAGGTAAGGAGAAGAACTAACCCCGTAAGTGACCGTGCGGAGGCGGTAAGAGCGCACAGGCTCTTCGGGTGAAAAACGCCATATGATTCTTTGAAGGTCTTGGTGTTCCGGGGGAACTAAAATTTGGCGATACATTTGCCTAATGTCCGCGGTGAATATATATCGGTGAGTACGTGAGCGGGTGATAAGGGTAACAATGTCCGTTTGAAGCTTGGGCCCGGTGTAAGAAATATCATTGAGGGATTTTCCATTAGATGATTGTGAGGAAGCGTTGAATACCACCCTAATTTTAGACGGAGGGTCATCAGGTCGGTGAACAGGATGATGAGGAAGATAATAGGTGGCACCGCGGGCGTCATCAGGATCCGGAACTAAGGACATATGGCCGAGGTCAAGATATTCGCGCATAAAGGCGACATAGGCCTCCCGGAGAATAGGTTCGCGTTGGAGGCGGGCTTCGAGACGGTGAAATTGTTTTAGAGCTCGGTAATAAGATTCTCCTAAATCAACAGATTTTAGTGGTAGAGGAATGATGTAGCGACCCTCAGGGTTCCGGGAGACGGATCTTAGAAATAGATCCTCACACAACTGTTCTTCAGCAGAGAACTTAGGGGAAATGGCGGACACTTCTTCGAGATCCCAGAATTTTTTCAGCTCTTTATTGAGTTGGAGGTTGGTGAGCGCATTAAAAGTTATTAGTGCTTCTGGAGGACTGGGAACCACAGGAGATGTATCTTTGACAATGGAAGTAGTCAGGCTATCAGCCTTGGGGGCAGGCGGAAGATGATGAGAACGGCGGCGGGGAGGTGGGCGATAGGTCTTACCTTCGTTGTCGATCACGTCTTTCGACCATGTAATACGGCGCTGATTGGCTGGGGGGCGACAGTTCCCCATGATACACCAGCCAAATACAGTTTCAAGGGCGATGGGTCCGCCCTGAGATACGGGAGCGATCCCCAGAATGATGAGGGGAAGGACGTCTATACCTAACAGGAGGTCAATCTCCCCTGGTTGACACAAGGAAGGGTCGGCGAGTGGCAACTGAGTAATATGCGGCCAAGGGGACAAATCTACATGGGAAGTAGGAAGAGTGTCGGTTATTTTCTTAATAACAAAGAGCCGTACCCTAAGTGACGAGGAGTTCGGGACTTCGAGAGAGGCGGTAGTATACCCTGGGCAAGAAATGTTTGAAGGGCCCCCAAGAACATTAACTCCGACGGGCGAGGGTGTGACAGGCAGCCCTAGGCGAGAGGCGGAATCGGCGGTGATGAAGCTTACCTGGCTTCCGGAGTCAAGAAGGGCGCGGAGAAGCTTGGGAGGATAAATAGGACGTCGAACCGCAATCTGCGCAGTTGGAAGGAGAGCAGGCGAAAAATTCCCAAAGGAGCCTAATAACGTTAACGGCGGAAAGGATTTGGTGCTTACATCAGGAGACGGCGAGCGGCACTGGCGAATAGGACAGCGGCTGGGAGACGGCGAAGAAGCATGGTGGTTGAATGGCGCGTCACTCCGACTCGATGAGCGGTGGACAGGGTTAGCAATGGTTATCGGCGAGGGTTGATCATCTGGGCGAGTAGGAGCGAGAGCGGGAGTGTCGGCGGCGGTAGGTAGTCAATTATCGTGACCGGCGGCCCCTAATGTAGGTGATCGGCGAGCAGGTGAGGTTCCATGCGGTGGAGAAGGCCCCCGCGAAGATTCATTGTGATAGGGGCGGAAGGACCCCCCCGGATGGTGATAAGAAACGGGGGCAGCGAACGGCGAAGGCGGCGAATTTTCATAGGACCTTCGGGCATGATCATGGGAATTAGGCGAACGTCTTTGTGAGCCCCGTGGAGGAGATGGCGGTGCCGCGTGGAACACCGGTAGAGGCGGCGAGGAGCGAGGTCCTTGCGAACGGACCGGGGGGCGTTGGGCCGAATAGCGGCGCGGCTGAGAAGTTCGGACGGTGGGAGAAGCTGGCCGGGGTGAACTAGGCGGAGAGCGCGGACCCGCCTCTGGGCGCGAGGGTTCCGAAAACCCCCTATGTAACAAGGTATGATGGAATTCCTGACAGTTATGACAACGCTGGCTAGACTGACATTGATGTTGTGAATGGGCCCCCAAACAGTTATAACATAGCCCTGATCGGCGAATAAATTGTAATCGGTCCCGGCCGGAGAGTTCCTTGAATTCACGACAGTGATATATGTTATGGGCCTCTCGACAGTAAGGACATTGAATACTGGAGGCGAAGGCACGCGCTGCGCGATTGACAGGGCGCGGTGGTTGGCGAATAGGCGAAGCTTCCCGTTTCCTAGGGGGAGGTGATCCGGAAACGGAAGTGGACGCTATTTGGAGACGGTTGATGTAACCCAACAAATCGGTGAGGGTAGGAAAGTCTTCGGGATGGTGAAATTTGAATTCCTTCTGCGTGACCGGATCTAGACTGCGGAACGCCATGAAATATAATAAATAATCGCTTAGATTCGGAATAGCCATTGATTTTAATTGTTGCCCCAATTCAGAATAGATCTTTAAATATTTCTCAAGAGCTTCGGGAGATGGGCGTGAAATCGGCGGGAAATTCAACATATCCGTCAGGATACGGGCGGCGAGAGTCGATGCGTTATCGTAACGCTTGGTCAATGCGTCCCAGGCAATAGCATAATTGGAATCTAAATTGTCTAAATGACCTATGACGGATAGAGCCTCGCCCGATAGACAACTCTTTAAATAAGTCAGTTTCATCCCATCACTTAAACTCTCATTGTGGTGAACAATAGGGATGTAAGTAGTTTTAAAAATTTGAAATTGAGAAATATCCCCGCTGAAAGTGGGCAGATTAAGCAAGGGAAGTCGCATTTCCGGGAACCGGTGAGCTGAGGGAGGAACTGGTGACGCGGATGCCGATCGGTCAGGCACTCTAGACTCTAATTCTATGATATCTAATTGCGCTTGTATGAATTGTTCCTCCACATCTTCGGGAACCCCTCGATTTAAATTGAAACATTCCTCGACAAGGGAGTTGAAAGTTACTCGCATCTCTTCTATTAATTGATTTAATTTTTTAATGAAAACCTTTGATACTTGGAAATCCCGGCGATCCAATGCCTCATTACATTTTTCGGAAAAGGTACAAAATTGTTCTAATGATTTTATCAGAATGGCCTTATGGGCACTCGCCCCTAAATTATTTGATTTACGGCGATTTCCCATGATTACAATTACAATATACAAAAGAAAACGGGGCGCTGAAAAGAATTACAATGTTAGAGATAATATAAGAATTAAAGTAATAAAAATGATAATAATAGTAACAATAGAAAATAATAGAGCTAAGAAGAATGAGAACTTATCTTAATACTCAGAACACAATGACTCACTAAAGAAAGAGAACAACAATGATGATTCAGCTTCTAAGAAATGTGAGCAAGTTTATCAGTTGTTGAATGCAATATTTGTTTTATATATATTTATTTATTCCCGGGTTTCGGCACCAAAATGTTCAATAGGGCGTTAATATTAAAAATAATGATGAAGGAGAATAATAAAAAAAAAGAAGAGCGGTGAAATTACAGAGAGAGAAACAAAACTTTTATTCTTAAGGAAAATTACAATTAATAAACAGCTCGAGCATTAGATAAAATGAAATAAAATAAAGCTGAACCATATGACACTTCTAATAACAACAATAACTTAAAAGGTTATGAATGAATAAAGATGAAGAAAAAAAAAGAAACTAGAATTCTTGAAATTAAATGAAACTTAGCACTAACAATTTTACAATGAATTAAGGCCTTAGAGCATGTTAAGAAATGATCATGAAACATTTAAGAAAATTAAACAGAGATAAAGAAAACCAGACTAATTGACAGAGCTCTGTATTCTAATCCACTCCTGGTGATTAAAATAATTAGCTATTAAATACGGCGAACAAACTCACTAGTGTTTCTGAAGGCGAACTTCCGGTGAACTGAAACTCATAGAGATATGCTTGGGTTGCACAATCTCCAACGTTGACCTCTCTTCTGCTCTGAGTCAATTCTTTGAAGAAAAATGGCAATTGCATATAGTAAGATCTTACTTACGTGGCCGACTAGCAATCTGACCAAAGATAGCACCTGCGTCGTGATGGCGGCCGGTGGCAAGATGATTGAGAGATGGAGATCTTAACGTGACGACGGTCAACAGCAGAGTGAGCCGGAGTGGGGATGACGCACGTGGCGGTAGACATCCGACAGCTGATCTTCATGGCCTTCTTAACTTCACTTAAGCTACGCACTTACAATAAGTTAGGAGGCATTGGATGGCGGGAAACATTGTTTTTAAATTCAAACCGTCTGAGACTGAACAATAGTTATATACTAGCTAGGGTACCCGGCTTCGCTCCGGTAGTTGTGTGTTAGTTTTAATAACAGAAAAACTTTAAAATTAAAGGAAACATAGAACAAAATTAGCACCTTCGTGAAACTTCGGTTTTAACTTGGTATTAATTGTGTATTAATAATTATTGTATTAAATGTATTAATAACTTTGTGGTTATAAAAATTGTAATGATCTCGCTTTACAATGGTTCTTTACGAAATCGACCGTTTCATTAGAAAATTGAAATTTCCCGGGTGAAACCGGGATATGTAGCTATAATCTATTTAAATAAAGATGAAATTCTGTTTGTTCTTTATAGAAATCCATACCAGGTGCGAATACCTGTCCATATTAAATTTACATAATCTCAGCCGATCTTCAGCTAATATTCTTTATTGTTATAAATATCGTAATGATCTCTTAATGGTTTTTTACATTAGAAAAATGAAATTTCCCGGGTGAAACCGGGAAATAAAGATGAAATTCTGTTTGTTCTTTATAAAAATCCCTACCGCTTGTCCTAAATTCTCCAAATTTCGCTCAGTGGTTCTTTGATACCAGGTGCGTACACCTGTCTATATTAAAATTGCATAACTTAAATTGGTTAACTTTACATTGGTTTACGAAATCGTCTGTTTGAATTGATAAAAGTCTCACTTTATAGATTTAAAAAATGAAATTCTCCGGGTGAAACGGGTATATACAGCTAGTAGGTTAATAAATTTTAGATTTATATAATTTGATGTCAATTATTTAATTTTTTGTTAAATTAGAATATAAAATTAATCTAGTGTAACTTTTTTTTAAACTGATCACAATATAACTGTTTATGGTACGCACGGAAACATAACGATATTATCTGTCCCCGCCCCCCTTCAG
Organism: Aelia acuminata; assembly: GCA_911387785.2. Lineage (NCBI taxonomy): Eukaryota > Metazoa > Arthropoda > Insecta > Hemiptera > Pentatomidae > Aelia > Aelia acuminata. The sequence continues at coordinate 16,106,234 of OU426982.1, forward strand.
TGGGCCGTGATTTTAGTAAGCCGCAAGCAGCCAGAACAAGGACTTACTCGTCGCCGAGCTGGAATCCTGTTTTTTTTTTTTTTTTTTAAATACGTCATAACACCCAACTTGTGGTGCATTATTAGAAGCGAGAATGGACTTTTTGAAGAGGTTAGGAGCTCTTACCATGGTGAGAAGTCTTTTTTATACTCTTAATCAAGCCATCACGGTCTATTTTGCCTAGGCCACATTGGCTCACCTCGGGGTCAACGATCAGCCCTATCGGTTCAACAATTTCCGAAAAAAAACAGATTCCCATAGTGAATTAACTGCAGTAATTTTTAGTGCTTGATTTAGAGAGTTTCGGGCCCTATGGACAATTTAAATAACACATTTCCTAAACCAAGGAATGAAGTTTTATTCCAATATTATTTTTATACCTGTGAATAGTTTAATTTTAATAATATTAGTAGTTATAACAAGAATATAATACTATTTCGAAACCAGGTTTTTCGGCCAAAAAAATTGGACGAAACCAAATCTTCGGGCACGAATAAAAAGCACAATAATATAAAGCTTGAAACTTCCATATGTAATTTTTTTTATTTTATACAAATCTTTTTATATAAGTACTAGCATTCCCCGTCGCGGCTTAGCCCGCGAGCCTTTAAAATCAATTCTGTGATCATTATCTTGGTATTGATTTAATATAATATGTTAACTGATGTTAAGGAGATTTAGTAGAATCGGAGCTTCCGGTAGGTGGAATGTTGGAGGGGGAAGCTGCCGGCTCGGTAGAGACGCGCAATGGAGAGAGTTCACTAAAACCGCCGAAACAAAAAATTGCTTACTCGTCGTGAACGCTTCATTTTTCGGCTTTAAAACATGGTCTTCGACGCCCCATAGGAGCATTAGAGTTAAACTCGTCGTATCGAGATCTTTAAAATGAGTCCAAATCAGATATTTTTTCTCGAAGTGCAAAAATAGGTGTCCGTTAGAGTTAAACGACAATTTCGCCATTTAAACCACCACTTTCTTAGTGGTTACCTACATCGCATTTAAAATCTAAATTCCGAACTTCAAGTTTCTATCAATAGTAGTTTTTGCTCTGCGTTGATTCTGTCAGTCAGAATTGTCTGTTTAATACATCAAATAAAAAACATATGGTTTAAAAGCTCAAAAATAGGTGTCCGTTAGAGTTAAACGACAATTTCGCTATTTAAACCCCTTAGGGGTTACCTAAAATCTAAATTCCGAACTTCAAGTTTCTATCATTAGTAGTTTTTGCTCTGCATTGATTCTATCAGTCAGGACAAAGCCATCCCCAATCATGGGAATCACAGTGTGCATAATTAGATTACCACTAATATTTAAATACTTATATGTGAATGTCTATTTTAATAATATTGTAAGGTTAAATCGATATTCAAATAAAAAACATATGATTTAAAATCTCAAAAATAGATTTCCGTTTGAGTTAAACGACAATTTCGCCATTTAAGCCCCTTAGGGGTTACATTTTTGTAAATTCCTTTCTTAGTGGTTACCTACATCGCGTTTAAAATCTAAATTCCGAACGGTATTACTTCGGATGAGGAGCTCCAAGATGGCGGCCGGCGTGAGTGAACAAGGTATTCCGATCACGCCCTACACGATATCCACGATTCAGTTCGGGTTAACCCCGAAATCCGATGGCGGCTTAATCCATTTGCATGGGAATTCATTCGTTGCTTACTTTTATTAGGTTAGGTCTGATGCAGCTGCAAAGTTTGTACCTATATCCAAATGGCATATTTATATAAAGAATTTCCAACAGCTCGTCGAAACTTGGAAGTATTGATAGAAAAATGATTGAAATATATGTGTAACTTTTAATTGGGTTAGGGCAGAATAACATTAACAAATATAAACATTTAATTAAATTAACATAGCGCAGAGGCAATATCTTAACCAATGAAGGTCTACTGAAGTGCGATTATTGCTAGTTGAAACGTATTTTATTAAATTAATTCTATTTAGTGGATTATAATACAGTTAGCCGATAATTATAGTTAAATTGATTTTAATAGATACAATTTCTTAAACCTTTTACTTTCTTCAATCTAATAAATCATGTACAGTTTGTTCTTAAATTGTTTTAATTTTTTCTTTAAATAACAAAAAAATAATAATCTGGTGGTTAGGAATACTCGGATTCTTATATTAATTTATTTGTACTTTTTCCATTTATAGGTGCATTTAACTTGAACCAATTTAATCATTTAAACAGTACAATAACATATTTTTAAAAAACAAACAAATAAATTTGCAAAACAAACTATTAAATTTATTTGTTAAATCGTCTGTTTAGTTTAAAATTTAAAATTTTATGAAACCATCACAGGAAATTTTCATATATTCAAATAGTACTTCTACTGATATCTGTTGTTGTACTATAATTATATTAAAGAAACATTTATTAGTACATTACGTTGGTTGTTCCCATTATTGAAGCGGGGAAGTTTGTTATCTGGATTACATCTGCTCGGGAACTCTCGGTTAACCCGAACTGAATCGTGGATATCGTGTAGGGCGTGATCGGAATACCTTGTTGTTTACTCACGCCGGCCGCCATCTTGGAGCTCTTCATCCGAAGTAATACTTCATCCATTCATTCAACTTCAAGTTTCTATCATTAGTAGTTTTTGCTCTGCGTTGATTCTGTCAGTCAGGACAAAGCCTCTTATATATATATAAAGATTTTTTATTTATAAAACATTTTTAAGTATGCTGTTCACAGGCCCAAGGGTGGAGGAACACTATCCTTCCCTTTTCCTCAAGTTCCATCATGTCGTCATTACGATGGCCGTGTACTACTTAATAGTACAAATAATTGGACCGAAGATAATGAGTAAAAGGGAACCTTTCTCGTTGAAGAAAATCATAATGGCCTATAACTTATCACAAATCATAATAAACTCTTATTTATTGTACAAGGTATGTATAAAAAAAATGTCCTCGTATGCTATGTCATTTTTTGTAACAGTTTACTTAGAAATTGACGTGTTTTGATAAACATGTAAACGCCATTCCTTAAATTCACACATTTTTAATCATCCATTTACTTATTTTGTTTGTATTTGTTCCCTAAGACACACTACAATTTTTTATTTTTAAATAAAAGTTTTACCTGTAATAATTGAAGTGGCAAGAGCGCCTTACAAGTGATAAAGAAATCCGGGTTCAAACCCCGGCCAAAGCCAACCTTTTCTCTTCTTATAAAAAAATATTTAAAAATTATTATAATAAATTTCATGTTATCATGTGTTATATACTCTCTTTGTATTTACTTCGAATACTTATCAATGTATCGATTGCAAATAAATTATATCACATATGGTTGTCTAAATGCTTAAATCATTTATCTATATTTCTAATTCTTTTAATATTCTAAGAAGAACAGGGCATATTTGAAACATGGTGTCAGGAGTTTTATGCTAAAACGAAGCGTACGTGAGTGTACTTGTGAAGATTAAGGATTGGTAAGACGAATCTGCATTTTCATACAATTAACTATTATTACCTATTTACGTAGGTCTCTCTTTCACATACTGTGTAGGATAAGGATTCATAATGTCGAACCCTCACATCCCTTTGCCAGACAAAATGACCCTAAAAGGTAATGTTAGTGATAATTGGAATTTTTTCAAGTCTGAGTGGGCATTTTACCTAACTGCTTCTGGTCTGAAAGCTAAGCCGGCGGATGTTCAATTGGCCACCTTCATGGTGCTTTTGGCTCGCGATGCTTGGCAAGTATTAGAAAATATGAAGCTAGGAGAAACCGATAGGGATATTGTTGATAAGGTTATAGCGGAACTAGATAAATTTTTTATTCCCAAATCAAATGTAATTTATGAACGGTATGTTTTTGGATCGGCCATGCAAGAGGAATCGGAGTCCATTGATGACTATGTCGACCGACTCCGCAAACTTAGCACCAACTGTGACTACCAGGCTTTGGAGGCCGAAATGATACGCGATAGGCTAGTACTCGGAATTAGAGACGAAGCTACAAAAAAACAGCTAATTGCCGATTCACAATTAACATTAGAGAAGGCGATTAATGTTTGTCGAACGAACGAATTGACCGATAAGCAGATGAAATTTATCAGGGGTGATAACAGAGTAGAAGAAGTCAACAAAATTGACTTCGAACGGAATCGATTCAAGCAGGCCCCGTGCAAATATTGTGGGAAAGCGCATGCATTTGATAGACTCTCATGCCCGGCATTTAACAAAATATGCAATTTTTGCAAGACCGCGAACCACTTTGAATCTGTTTGTAGGAAGAAGAATCCCTCACAAAATTCAGGCTTCCCTCAGAAAAGAAATAAAAAATCATCAACCCGTCGCCCGCGAACCGACATAAGATATCTAAAGGACGAAAATGAATCCGAAGAATCAGACCAAAGTAATCAGGCTTTCGCCGTTGAGGAGATTTTAAATTTCGGAAGCTCCAAACCTAAGAAGATTTGGACCGTAGTTCTCAATTTCCTAATCAGCGGGCTCCATAAACTTAGGAGTGTAAAGGTAAAATGCCAACTCGATAGTGGATCCGGAGTGGATGCAATGGAAGAGAGCACCCTTAGGGCTTTATACGGAGGCATTATGCCCAAGTTAGATCCTCCTTCTACCGAACTACGGAGCTATGGTGGTGCTATATTAAGACCCATTGGGGAAATTGATATGACCACATTACACAATGAGCGAATACACACACTAAGATTTGTTGTCATAAACGACTTTGACCACCCGGGTCCAATGATGCCGTTGCTTTCTTCCATGACAACTGAGGAATTAGGTTTTGTTGTTCTAGGGAATGGAGCTAAAGCTGAAGCAGTTCAGATGGCCAAGCTGGAAATGACGAGCCAAGCGGAAAAATCTTAGCAAAATATGATGATGTTTTCAAAGGAGTGGGTTGCCTACAGGGCGAGTGCACGCTCAACATTGATCCAACTTTTCCGCCAGTTAAGCAAGTTCCTCGCCGCATCCCTGTACCGCTCAGGAATGAACTTAAACTCAAGCTGGAGGAAATGGAAAGGAACAACATAATCGTGAAAGAAAAAGGCCCGAGTGAGTGGATTAGCAACATTGTGATTGTTAAGACCCCTAAAAAGTTAAGGATTTGCATAGATCCTCGAGATTTGAACCAAGCCTTATTGCGAACTGAATATGAGATACCAACTGTTGAGAGTATAGTTCCAGAGTTAAATCACTGTAGATTCTTTTCTGTGCTTGATACGAAGGACGGATTTTGGAACGTGAAGCTAGAAGAACAGAGTTCTAGGCTTACCACTTTTTGGACTCCATTTGGGAGATACAGATGGCTTCGTCTCCCTTTCGGCTTGAAGGTATCAACTGATATTTACCAGTGTCGTCTGCATGAAGTTTTCGCAGGAATACCAGATATCGTGATCGTTCAAGATGATATCTTGGTCTTAGGACGAGGAGAAACTGATGAAGAGGCTTCGAAGAACCATGACCGAGCACTTGAACGTCTTTTATCGACGGCTAGAGCCGCAAATCTGAAATTCAATCGCAATAAGGTCTGCCTTAAGAAGCGTCAGGTCAAGTACATGGGCCATCTCATTACTAAAGATGGCTTGAAAGCTGATCCGGAGAAGGTTAGAGCAGTTAAAGAAATGCCAGACCCCACGGATGTCTCTGAACTAAGAAGCTTTCTAGGGTTGGCTACATACATGGCCAAGTTTGTGCCCAACCTATCTTCCATTTGTAAGCCATTACATGACCTTACAAAGAAACATCAGCCATGGGTGTGGACCAATGAACACAAGCGAGCCATCGAAGAAGTGAAGAAACGGATAACGGTTACTCCAGTGCTTGCTTTCTTTAACCAAAAAGTACCCGTGGTCATACAGGCTGACGCATCATCTAAAGGACTTGGAGGTGTCCTTATACAGGAAGGTCGACCAATCGCCTTTGCATCCAGGTGCCTGTCTTCAAACGAGAAAAATTGGGCTCAAATAGAACGTGAATGCTTAAGCATCCTATTCGCCTGCCAGCGTTTCGATCAATACATTGTAGGTTGTAAAGAAGTCATAGTTCAAACTGATCATCGCCCTCTGGAATCAATTTTCAAACGTTCGATCCTTCAATCTCCTACTCGACTTCAACGGATGTTATTGAGGTTACAGCGGTACAATTTAAAAGTAGAGTTCTTGAAAGGAAAAGACATGCTACTAGCCGATGCCCTGTCTCGCATGCAGCTACCGGAAGACCATTAGCAGCAGCTTGAAGATGTGTACTTTCACGACCCGATATATCCAGAACTCGAGTCAATTAAAATTGCAGACAATCTAAACATGGTCCCAGAAAGTCTTCGCCGCATACGTCAAGAAACTAGTATCGATAACACGCTTTGCATTCTCCTCTCTGTGATAAAGTCAGGATGGCCAGAGAGAAAAGAAAAACTACCACCATGCCTCTTGGAATTCTGGAACTACAAGCATGAACTCATGGTTCAGGATGGCGTCATTTACAAGGGAAACCAAGTTGTTATCCCCAAATCCCTTAGAGCTGAGTTTATAACAAAAATCCATTTGTGCCACTTGGGACAGAATGCGTCCCTCAGGAGAGCCCGGGACACGTTGTTTTGGCCTTTTATGAGCAGCGAGATCTATGATGTTATTAAATGCTGCCAGACATGCCAAGAGTTAGCCGCTGCTCAACCAAACCAACCCATGACGTCACACAACATACCATCGCTGGGAGAGAGTAAACTTGGACACCTTCGAATTCGATTCCAAACTGTACGTTGCAATGGTTGACTCATACTCGGATTTTTTTGAAATTCAACAGATCCGAAATACTAAGGCCGAAACTATCATTGCTTTCTGCAAGGAAAATTTTGCTCGCCATGGGATCCCCATGGTCCTCGTAACTGATAATGCTACACCACTTGTAGGAAAAGAATTTCAGACCTTTGCCGCATCATGGGAATTCAGCCACTCAACATCAGCACCATACAATAGTCGAGGAAATGGGAAGGCTGAGTCCTGCGTAAAAATTGCAAAGAACTTGCTTAAGAAGTGCAAACACGACAATACAGATTTTTACGCAGCCCTTCTAGAATGGAGAAACACGCCTTCGGAAGACATGGATTCCAGCCCTGTCCAACGCTTGATGTCGAGAAGAACGAGGACCAGAGTACCTACTGCTCATCGATTACTCGTTCCAGAAGTGGCCAGGAATGTGCTAGAAAAGATTGAAATGAAAAGAAGGAGATCAAAATTCTATCATGACAAAAGGGCCAATGAACTTCCAGAGCTTCGAATAGGTCAGGACGTTTATGTGAAACCCCAAGACGCCAACAAGAAATGGCAGTTGGGACAAGTTGTAGAACGCCAAGGGGAGTCATATGATGTCTCAGTCAACTCCAAATTGTATAGAAGAGACCGTGTCTGGCTCAAGCCTGCTCACCATCTGATATCGCCTCCTCCAACCCAACGCGTCTCGCCTAGATCCTACATTTCAAGATCTAAATCTCCTTCTCCTGGCATGGGTCGAGGACAGCCAAAGGAGCCAACTGGAATGGACTCTTCACCTACCTCGCCTCAAGCATCTCTGAATATGGAAGAAAAGACAAGTACTGTAACGCCCCACTTGAGTAAAAGAGGACACTCGCTGGATAAAAAGAACGAAGAAAGTATGAAAACCCTTCCCACCGAGACTGGACCATCACTGCATTTTTCCTCATTTGGGAGACAAATCAAGCCTCCTCGACGCTTCTCTCACAGCAGTTAAATCGATAACATTCAGTTGCATAGTTATGTATATAGGTTTAAATTCTTGAGTATATATATATATATAAAAAAAAAAAAAAAAAAAAAGGAAAAAAAAAAGGGAATTGTTATATACTCTCTTTGTATTTACTTCGAATACTTATCAATGTATCGATTGCAAATAAATTATATCACATATGGTTGTCTAAATGCTTAAATCATTTATCTATATTTCTAATTCTTTTAATATTCTAAGAAGAACAGGGCATATTTGAAACATCATGGCAGAGAAATAATTGAATTTATAATTGAAGCCTAGAAATGCATAAGGGTCTAAGTATATACCTAGGGTCTAAGTATATACCTAAGTATATATGAGCCAAAGTCATTCTTCAGAAATGGGTATAAGTAATGCTTTGTTGTTAGAATAGAGTTCATTGAACGTATCAAAGATGGCATGGGTGTAAGCACTGAACGCAGTTCACCCTAGAGGGTATAAGTCACATCATTTTTGTAAAAATTCCTAAGGCACTTATACCCTTATGCATTTCCACGCTTCAATTATAAGGTTCCCAACTGGAATTTACGAAATTTTCAAAAGTTTCAATATCACCCAATACTTTTATGCACTCTGGTGATTGCAAAATACAATTCAACATTCTTTCGTTTGAGTCTCTCAGATATCTAATCGTACTTCTAAGCAAACATTAGACGAGTTTCCAAGAGAACTAGAAATGTAATGGAGTTCTCGTTCCTGTCTTTTTTTTTGGTCTTTTCTACTTTACTCCCCCAATGATTACTTATATGGAACAGTTAGTTACCTTGGAAGTTTCTTTCAAATTATAACACATGATTAATAAATAAGAATTCATTTTAAAAGAGTTTAAAGATTAAGTGCATATATTTCTCATTTATTGTTTAAAAGTTGATAATGAACGGATTTGATTTGTATTCATATCTCGGAAATGATAATAAGAAAGCATTGCAAATGTTCCAGGAAGAAGGTATAATACATACAGCTAGGAAGTGTCAGAACAACCACGACATGAAGCTTCTTTTTAGTGGAAAAAGAGGATTTCGTTGGCGGTGTTATAATTATAAATGTCGTCAGGAAAAGGATGCTTTTGCTGGCACTTGGTTAGAAGGTACTAGACTACCTTTGTGTAAAGTTTTAATATTCATCTATTCATGGGTAAACGAGTACACAAGCACAAAATATTGTGTTAAAGAACTAGGATTGTCATTACAAAGTATTACCGATTGGAAAAATATGTTTAGGGAAGTGTGTGCTAATGATATATTGTGCAATCCCATGATAATTGGTGGAGAAGGAAAAACTGTTGGGATAGATGAGTCATGCTTCTCTAGAAGAAAATACAACGTAGGTCGATTATACCCACAGCAATGGGTGTTTGGTGGTGTTTGTCGCGAGACGAAAGAAACTTTTTTATATGCTGTAGAAGACAGAACAGCGAATACTCTTTTACAATGCATAAAAGAAAGTATTAAGCCCGGAACAAATATTATGTCAGATTTATGGAAATCTTATGACAAAATATCCGAAATTCCAGGCATGAATTTTACGCATTACACAGTAAATCATTCTAAAAATTTCGTAGACTCTGAGACAGGAGCCCATTCACAAACTGTCGAATCATTATGGGCTTCTGCCAAAAGAAGAAACAAGAGAGAATGTGGGACTCGTAGGAGTTTAATCGAGTCTTATTTATGTGAATTTGTTTGGAGAAGAAGACACGAAGGAGAGGATTTATTCAAGGCTTTGTTAAAAAATATTAATGAATTTTATACTATTTAATTCATTTGACAAGTTGTATTTGGTTATGCATTAATAAAATAATTTAAATATACAAGTTTTTGTATATGTAAGGTTAATTAGAAAGTAACAGATATAGAAAGTAATCATAGGGGGAGTAAGTAGAAAAGTAGAAAAGACCCCCTTTTTTTTTTTTTTTAACAAAATCAATTTCCTACTCAGAATAGAAGGAAAAACTATTATTTAAAGTTTTTCTTAGCTAGTGTATTGTTAAGAATTTAATTATTTTCTATTTTAGGCCATCAGTTACTGGCATTCATGGATACCCAGATTTTGGAACCACGTTTGTAATCCAATAGGTGAAACATTAGGATTTACCGAAGACAATAAAATGATTGTAAGTAATATTATGAATTCAATTGTGCATCTTCAACACAAAACAGTATGTGGCCATATTCCGGACTGAACTTTGTGTGTCAGTGTTGTTACTAATCTCTTTGGTATTATGCTCTTGTGAACATTTATATTTATTCATATTTTCTGTTAGAAATAATATCAACTATGCAAGAACTATTTTATTATATTTTTATGTTATTAAATTAGCAATGTAACAATCACTAGTTATTATAACCCATAAATATTATGTTTGATATTATAACCACTGGTTAGGGACTGTTGTAGAAAGAGTCTGTGCCGCCATTACCGCTTGGGTTGCTTACAAGTAGTGGTGGGCATAACAGTGAAATTTCGATAACAGGTTATCCAGTAACTGTTATCGAGTGATAACAGGTTCCTATAACAGGTGATTTTAGTAACATATGCTACTCTGCCTATTATTGGCTTTGTTTCAGTAGCGAATCTAGAAATTTTCTGAGGGGGGCGCATTTTTTTTAATTTTTGGATCATAAAGGATCCCGTAGTTTATGAAGTGAATAAGTCTTAATTTTATTAAAAACTTCCAATCGATTTCGGAATTACTGATAATTCTAAAAATGGTATGAAAGCCGAGGGCGATGATTTCAAAAGTCGGAGAACATATTTTCATGTGTATGTCGGAGTCCATATTTATCATAATTCTCATTTACAAGTAGTAAACTTATTTAATTAATCACTACTTTAGCGTTTACATTATTCGGAGCTCTAAGGCTTAACATTGCGCTAATTACTGTGAAATAATTTCAAAATAAAGAGTATAAATTTTGAATTTTAAGTTATTGGATATGTCATTCAGAAGAGTCAAATAGTAGCTATTACATCATTATAACAGTGAGGGAATAACATTTTCTTTCAGACTGTTAGAACAACCAGCGATAACACCTGTTGCCCAATCACTCCTCTGCATTGTAATAATAGCTAGCGATAACAGCTGCTGCCCAATCACTCCTTCGACTGTTACCGAATCACTCCTCGCACTGTTATAACAGCCAGCGATAACTACGGTTGCCCGATCACTATTACCCAATCACTTTTCCAGACCACTGTTACCCAATCACTCTTTTAGCCTGTAATAACGCTCTCTCCTGTTATCGCGCCTGCGCAAGTGATAGGTTGCTCAATAATGAAGGAGTGATTTCAATAACGTCGGTATACTGGTAACAGGTTATTCCAATCACTGTTATTTTATAATAATAGGTGATTTAAGGCTGTTATGTTATTTAGACCCCACCACTACTTACAAGCTTGGTGCTCCAGTGGCGTCCTTTTACATATCTTCTGTTTATTTACAATATATAGTGTTCTTGTTTCTAATTTGTGCTTATTGAACCTCAAGACTTAAACACATTCCATTAAAAAGAATAAGTATTGCTGCTCATTCTGTTTGTCGTAATATAATAAAATTAGATTGAGCCCCGAGAACAGTAACACGAATCCGCCACCTTATAAAAGTAACAGGAGTGACCTGTCACCACAAAAATTTATTTAAAAAACTAAACAAAACATCTTTATATATTACAATGAAATATTCTATTTAATTAAGTACATATTAATGATCGTTATTTTACGAATAAAATATTCATGAGAAATTAAATAAATGTACATAATAAGTTATTTACAAAATACAGATAATGCTACGATGTTGTAAAAAATAATAAAGGAAATTAAGATTTAAAAAATCTGGTGAGATGCGCGAAACAAACAACTTTCACTTACCAACATACTCTGATTAGAAATTGAAGGGTTTGCTGCAAAAAGGACGTAGCTCCATCCTATGGCTGTTTTGAGTTACAAACACTATCTTGTCAAAAAAAAAAACCTCTTTTGTTTGGTACAAGAAGGATTTAGCTCCAATCGTTATTACCAGAGCTGATCGAGAATGGAGCTGCATGTCATGTTAGTTAGATAGATAGATAGATAGATAGATAGATAAATTTATTGTATTTGTTTATATAAACATTACAATAGAGACCAGATAAATGTTAATACAATTATAAATGATAATTTCCTGCTTGTAAATTTTAAATATATTATGTTACATTAATATATAAATATATATATATATACATATATATTTTTTTTTTTTTTTTTTTTTTTTTTTTTTATATAAGAATAGTGGAGCTGCGACATGCATTAATATACATATACATCTACAAAATCAAAATCAATTATCAAAAGAAGATTATTATCAGAATGAAATGCTATGAGAATCATGTTTCTTTATTCATATATAACAAAGGCCCTCACTTTCAGTGCGTTCACTACATAAAGGTATAAGTCCTTTAATTGGCGTTTATCATCTATTTTTAGGAGACGGTGAAGCTTTCCTTCTGAACTGCTGGAGTTTTTTAAATATTTGCTGATAAAAGCAAGCCTTGCTTCATTATAAAGTGGGCATTCCAGCAAAAAATGCCTTATGTCTTCTGGCTTCTGGTGGTTGCAGATTGTACAGTTGTCCTCTGTTATAATAGTATAACTGTTTCCTTTCCAGAATAGTTTTATTTTTCCTCCTCCCGATAATCTTAGTTGAGAAATTACCCTGACCATGTTTAGGTTTGCTTCGAAGGTGAAGTACTTTTCTGGGGCAAAGAATTCTTTTATTTTTTGATAGCCTGGGGAGTGTGAGGAGAGCTGCATCCTGCATATGTCCTTTTCCTTCTGTAGCTCCGCGTACTTTGCTATTATTTTTGAAGAGTTTTTCTTAATGGTTCCCCAATCCTGGCTGTTCCATATACCTTCTTCACCTATTTCCTTGAAAATGCTCTTCACCTGGGTTACCCAGTTGTATTCTGGTCTATTAAGTTCAGAGGAATCCATCTTAAGCAACCTATTATAACATCGCTTGGGTATTCTGTAGCTAGGCATCTCGATAAGCTTCAGAAGCCATTGGATTATGATTTTGAAGACATTTACCTTAATCGGAACCCGGCCACATTCCAATCGCAGCATATATCCTGGTGTGTTAAATGGCAAATGAAGCATGTTCTTCAAGAAGGTCAACTGGAAGGTTTCAATGAAGTCTATGTAACGGAGTGCCCAGATTTGGCTTCCATACAATATAACGGATAGGCTCATAGCATCGAATATTTTCATTATGGCTTCCCATGATTGTGCTTTTGAATTCACCAGTAACCTCCTTACTTGCGCTGACGCCGCATTTCCCCTTGCACGCATATCCTTTGCACTCTTAAAAAATATGCCCGAATTATATATTGGTACCCCCAAGTACACATAAGACTGTACACACTCGATTTCGTCACCTTTATATGAAAAAGCTATCTTTGTCTTTTTCCCACCCCTCTTAAATTCAACTATTTTTGATTTGTTTGTATTTAGATTAAGTTGATTTTCTAAACAATAATTTTCTAGGAGTCCTAGAATTTTTTTAATTCCCAGAGGAGAGTTGGAGAGGAAAACACAATCATCTGCATACTCCAGATCTATTATATCTTCTTTATCATCTATACTAATGCCTCGGATATTGTTAGCTTCCATGTATGGTCCTAAGTCATCAATGTAGATAGAAAAGAGATTGGCAGAAAGGCTCTCTCCTTGAAGAACGCCTTCGGTAACTGGCACTGGTTTGCTGCTTTCTAGATCGGTTTCAATATTGAGTTCAGCCTCATTATAGAAGTTTCTTATTATATTGATGAATTTTCGGCTAATACCTTTGTTATACATTTTATTAAATAAGATTTCATGTGATATTTTGTCAAAGGCCTTCGAGAAATCAATAAAGAGTGCAAAAACCTTTCTTTTTTTGAGTCTAATTTGTATATGGACCAGGGAGACAAGAGAGAATATTCCATCTATACAACCTCTACCTCGTCTAAATCCATTTTGGTTCTCTCTTAATATATTGTTAAATTCTATCCAGTCACTAAGTCTATTATTAAGAATTTGCGTGAAAATCTTAGTGATACAGTTAACTAGTGCGATACCTCTATAGTTTTCGTGCTTCGTAGGGTCACCTTTTTTATGAATTAAGAAAAGTTTAATATTAGACCAACAGGTAGGGGTAAATTCCTTTTCGAGTATTTTATTGAAAAAATTTAAATAACAATTTTGGAAATTTAGAGGTAAATTCTTATAAAAATCATTAGGTATTGCATCTGGTCCTGGTGCTTTATTAGGCTTAATACTGCTTAAAACTCTCTGTAGCTCAGACAGTGTGATTGGGGAGTCAAAGTGGGGGTGGAATACATCAAACATTTCAATTATTGTTTCTTCTTTTTTAGCATATAGACTACTATAATATTGCTCCCATGAGTTCATATCAATAGTATTTTGAGATGTTCCTTGTTTTTGTTTGAATAATCTGACTACCTTCCAAAAATCAGACGAGTTCTTAACATTACACATATCTTTGGTTAAGGAGTCAAAATAAGCATTTTTCTTATTTTTTATAGTCAATTTATATATTTTTCTTTGACTAACAAGAGATGAGACAGTTTCAGGGTTATTTAATTTGCGTAGCATTTTCACACATTGCTTATATTTCTTTTTCTCCTCTCTGCACTCATCATCGAACCATATTTTATTAGGTACTTGTTTGTTGTGTCCTTTTCTTGTGTGCTTTTTTGATAATCCACAAAGTTCAGCAGCTTTTTTTATATGTCATGTTAGTTTGTTGCAAGAAAGCGGTAGCTCCTGGAGCTACCTCTTTGTTCCCCTAAATGAATGGCGTGTTTTCTTTACAGGGAGGTTACTATTCACCACTGTTTAACTTCGTTGACCGAATAAAAGGGTTCTTCCTGAAAACCCCTTACATCATATCTAATGGCAACAAAAGGGGAAAAAATTTTGATAAAAAAATTTAGGGTTTTCACTTATCAAACATCCGTAATCAATGCAGGAAACATCTTAGCAAGTGAAAGTGTTGGAATATTGTGTAACAAAACAGTACGAATGTTCAACATCCAAAACAGCATCCCCATAATGTTGAACAACCTTCAAGAAGGATACGCAAACCACCTACCTACCACTCAAGGCTGCTGGTACCACACTGGCTGAAATATATTGATGTGATGGACCTTGCCCACAAATATATCCCCCAAATTGATAAGTGGTTTAAGATCGACTACAGCAAGACACCCAAGATGACCCAGACATTACAGATGGAGAATGTGACGATTGAAACAGTTGAGAAAATATGTTATTTTTTGTTTATAAAACCAATAATATTACAGTACTCTATTTTCAGTTTTCTTTTAATAAAAGGCACTTAATAATAATACATTTTATTTATTTTTACCATTTTTTCCGAAACATAACAAATTCCTCGTTTCTTCATATTCATTTTTTTGGGCAAGAAAGAGGTAGCTCCAAGAATCATCCACGTACCGCCGTCATCTGGATGATATTTTTTCAATGAAAATACTGTTTGAAAATGTAAATCTCACAATTGAAAGTAAGCAACAACAATATTTTTACAAAAATTAAAATTTTAATGCTTTGAACGTTTTTGTTGGTTTCCCAAAAACTGGCAAAATTGGAGCTACGTCCTTTTTGCAGCAAACCCTTCAATTGACGTGTTTTGTTAATTGCCATTTCTCAAAGTCACACATTTTTCCACACTTATTTATTTATTTTTGTTTGTATTTGCTCTCCAAAGTACACTAAATGTTTTTATTATTAAATAAAAGTTTTTACTTGCGATAATTCGGCAATGCAAGCATAATACTCCAAGTCGTCTGATTTTATAATTCTCTATGTAATTGTTGAAAATTTCATTTAGTTACCATAAAAAAAATCATTTCCACTTAATGAACAGAACAACTTTAATTATAAAGCATTGGTATGTCATTAAAGGCGTACTCCGCATGCGTGGGCTTAACGTGTTTTATGACTTGTCGGAATATTTTTTTTTTTTCTCCCGTATATGTTTACTAGGTTTTTTTTCATCATATCATATTTAGCTATTTCTTATTTTTAGGCGAAACGAGAGACAGATAATTTCTTCATATAAACAAAAACAAAGGTAACTTTATAGGAAAAAAAAGGCCCTTTCCCCATTTATGCCCCCTCAAAACATAAAGCTTACCTGATATTAAAGAATACTTGATTCTCATTAAACATGACGAGTTTAATGAAAATCTTTAAAGCTATTTTTGAGAAATATTTTCATATATAGGTAAGTGAAAGTAAAAAAATAAATGTGCATTAATGTTTGTTCGATACACACTCATTGTATTAAGACTACAAGGCTACAAAGTTTTCATTTCAAGATTGATCAAAGAACTTAACCGTGTGAAT
This sequence comes from Aelia acuminata, assembly GCA_911387785.2. Classification (NCBI taxonomy): domain Eukaryota; kingdom Metazoa; phylum Arthropoda; class Insecta; order Hemiptera; family Pentatomidae; genus Aelia; species Aelia acuminata. The sequence goes on from OU426982.1 coordinate 16,122,458, forward strand.
TTTTTTTCTGAAAAAATATAACCGCTTTGAAACAGGCCTTAAGAATAAAACATTTTCAAATGAGTTTCGAAGTTATCAAATGAATTATCTTCATCTGAAACGCTTTTTCGCAAAATCACCGAACATTGGAACATCTGTTCCTCTGTTATGATCCATTTTTGGAAAAATATACCGGTTAAAAAAATTAAGATAAAATATACAAAAATTCGAAACGGTACATACTATCTTAAAAAGAAAACAGTGGTGACTGGTAACCCCAGGATGTGGGAAAACGGGTAAACTACTGATAGCTGTAATTTACTGGCATTATAAATATATAATAAGGTCAGTCAACTGACTATAGAACTATGGTCTAATAGTTTTATTAATGTTTTTGTTTAGTTCTGAAAATAATGTGTACGTTCTGTACAAACAAATAAAAACAGTTATTCATTCATTCATTCATTCAAATATATAAAAAGGAGATACAACAATCCAACAGCTTCAATATTCGTTCAACCATAATTTATCAAGAATGTTTAAATAGTTCTGGGATGACGTCCCTTCCCTATTACCGTTCAAGGGTTAAGCTAATTAAATATTATTCTCAGAAGAATATGTGATAGTATATATTATAATGCATAAAACATTCATCGATCTGTGTGTCTCAGTATGTATTTTTACTTTCATTTACCTATATATGAAATATATAGTAAGTGGAAGTATTGCGATCGTGAAAAATTTCGACTTCCGGTTTTCAACGGAAATACACGTTTTGGGGTCCCCTGAGTCCAATTAACCAAGTCCCGCGAAATGGTCTGTGTGTGTGTCTGTGTGTGTGTCCGTGTGTGTGTCTGTGTGCGTGTGAACAGACTAGCTCAAAAACTATAAACCGTGGGAACCTGAAATTGGGTATTTAGTGTAGGTATATGCCCGCGATGTGACAGCAAAAATTTCATCAAAATTTCTCAAAGGGAGGGGGTACTTTATTTAATAACTTTTTACGTTTTTTTCGATTTTCTCAAAAACGGCTCTAACGATTTTGATTAAACTGAGTATTTGATCTATTTATATGCCCGAGATATGACTGTGAAAATTTCATCAAAATGGATGAACCGGAGGGGGGACTTTACTTAATACATTTTGTATCATTTTCACGTGGTTTTTTTATTTACTCAAAAACGGCTTTAACGATTTTGATCAAACTGGGTATATGATGTATGTATATGCCCGAGATATGACTGTAAAAAATTCATCAAAATTGATTAACCGGAGGGGGGACTTTACTTAATAAATTTTGTATCATTTTCACGTGTTTTTTATATTGACTCAAAAACGGTTTTAGCGATTTTGATCAAACTGGGTATTTCATGTATGTATATGCCAAAGATGTGATTGCCAACATTTCATCAAAATTGATCAACTGGAGGGGGCACTTTATTTCATAACTTTTTTCCCCTATTTTTACCTTTTTTTCGATTATCTCAAAAACGGCTTTAACGATTTTTATCAAATTCGTCATGTTTAATGAAAATTAGGTTTTCTTTATTATCAGGTAAGCTTTATCATTATTAAAATGTTCCAAGAGGGCTTAAATGGGGAAGGGGCATTTTTTGTTTTCCTATAAAGTACCTTTGTATTTGTTAATATGGAGAAATTATCTGTCTCTTGTTTTGCCTAAAAATAAGAAATGGCTAAATATGAGATACGATAAAAATCAAGGAAACATATAGAGGAGAAAAAAAGAAAAATATTCAGTCAACTCATAAAACTCGTTGAGCCCACGCATGCGGAGTACGCCTTTAATGACAGACCATTGTTCATAATTAAAGCAGTTCTGTTCATTTGAGAAGTGGCAATTAACAAAACGCATTAATTTCTAATCTAAGTAAGTTGGTAAGTGAAAGTTGTGTGTTGCGCGCACGCACCAGATTTTTTTAAATAACTAATTGGTGCTGCAGTCCCTATTGGAACCTGTGCCTCCTCAAAAATGTCTTCTCAATTCTTCTCTATCCTTCGCCACTATTCCTCGTCTCCTAACACGAATCCTAATGACGTGGATCATCCAGCCATCTTAGGCATGGCCTTCCTCTCAATCTCTTTCCTCCAGGATTACCACAACTGATCTTCCTGCTACAATGGTATAAGTAAGTATAAGTAAGTTGGTAAGTGAAAGTTGTGCGTTGCGAGCACGCACCAGATTTTTTTTTTTCATATTCATTTCTTGAATGGTCATTTTGAATAAATAAGAACACGACTTAATTTAATTTAATTTAATTTTAAAAATGATTTTTACATTAAAAAAAATAGAATTGATGACATTCCTTAATATTTCAGTTTATGGAAATGATGTACTACTTCTACATAACTAAGCTGGTTGACTTGCTGGATACTGTGGGTAGTTTTATTTATTTATTTATTTCATGTAAATCGGATTGTTATATTCTTTTATTTCGTTGAGCACTTAAGAAAAAAATTCAATTTATATATTTTTATAGGTATTTTTCGTCCTAAGGAAGAAACAATCGCAGGTAACATTTCTTCATGTTTTCCACCACATGACTATGGTATTCAATACGTGGATTTCTTTGATTTATTTAAGAGGTAGGTTTACCCTCTGAAGAATTATACACCACCCCCCTTTATTATAATGAATATTTAAAATTTGTATTTCTTTTTATATTATTTGCAAACATTCAGCATTTTTTCTTCGTAGACGATACTTTTCAAAAATTTAAGAAATTGTAATAATCATTAAATTTATATTGTTTAGAGGAAGTCATTGCGATTTTCGGGATAATGAATGGAACAGTACACATGGTCATGTACACTTATTATTTCTTCGCTGCCTTAGGACCTGGAATGCAAAGATATCTGTGGTGGAAGAGGTACATCACTTTGCTACAACTGGTAATTTTTTTTTTAAGCATTATTAAAAATCACTAAATTTGTAACTTATAAAAGATTATAAATATGTTCTTTTTTTTTTTTTTTATTATTGGTCCTCCCCTTCCTCGCCTGTTAGGCTATACGGGGTTTCCCGGGGAGAGGGTGGGGGATTGATGCCGAGTATTATTAAATTTCCCCTGGCACCGGGTTTTGAACTTGCTATCTTTCAGTTCTCAATCAGACGTTGCCATGGGCAAGGCGTATTTTCTGACGCGTTTGCGCATTCGGCCATCCCGCCACCTCTATAAATATGTACATAAGGGGTTGTCAAATGGATGTGCTTCAGCCATTATTTGGTTGACCAAAGACGATCTGGTTATATACACCCATCTCATGCACCTGACTAAATAACGGAAGGATCAACAGCAATTCTTGAATACGATGTTGTTCGTTTAACGTCACTTCATGCCACTAAAGCTATTCGGACGATGCTACAGTGGGAGTCCTAAATTTTGCCTATTCATGTATGATTAGGATAGGGATATTTAACGTGTACCTGACATCGTACAGGCTCAGGACCTCCATTTTCCGTCCTATTCGAGGGACGGCATGGCTAAGGATTTTTTATTTCCTTTAAAAATTCCTTGGGCCACCGCAGGACGCGAACCCGCGAACTTTAGTATTGCAGACTGCCACCCCACCCCAGGTGTAGTATATATCCTGTACATATCTGTAAAGAACTGTCGGAAGAATTATAGATTTGTAAATTCTTATTTTTAAATTTCGGAAGAGAAAGCGCTTAATTTTGCAACCAAAAAATAACAAGAATTCCCCGCCTTTAGCCTAACTTTAATTTCCTCTTCTACTTCAATATCGCCAAAATCTTCATCGTATCTTATATTTTATTTTTCCGTATTTTTTTATAACCAGTTCTTTACCGGCTTTCATCAATTTTTTTGTATTTAGCAGGGATTGAAACAGTTACAACTTATTGAGAAAAAGTATAAAAATAACTGTTAAAAAAAAAAACTTTT